>OU612060.1:92663889-94086389 GCA_914767635.1 Melanostoma mellinum | reverse complement strand
CACTGAAGTTCCATTGCCATCAAAAGGTACAGATTTGCAGTACGATATTGATCAGCTAATTATTAAAGTAAATTTAAATGAAATTCATGATGTGTACATAGCTGTAAGTTATATACCACCAGAGAGTTCTGTTGAAATTTACAAACTTCACATTGATAATTGTTGCGAAGTATTAAAAAATTTGAAAGAAAACCAACATATTGTTATAGTTGGAGATTTTAACTTGCCATTTGTTAAGTGGATTTTTGATGAAGACGATCTCTGCTTATTACCCTTCAATGTAAGGAATGATTGTGATAGTGAAGTTGTCGACAGATTGACAGCGTATGATCTTCAGCAAATAAATAGCTTCCCTAATAACCTTGATCGTATTCTTGATTTGATTTTTATTGACAAAGAACTTTGCACTGATGTTAATCTTCCCTCTAACTTGCTGTCAAAACAGACCACCATGTAGCATTAGACATAAGTTTCAAATACTACATTTATTTTAAAGCTGCTGCTCAAGACATTAACACTTATGACTATACTAAAGGTGATTTTGTTTCAATGTCATATTTTCTTGTTTCTTTTGATTGGATGTCTGTCTTAAGCAACTCAGATCTTAATAATGCATACCTTAATTTTACAGATAAGCTTAAAGAAGCAGTCAATTTATTCGTTCCGAAAACTATTAAGACTATCTCTAACAAACCGCCGTGGTTCAATCAGGCGCGGATTCAAGGAGGGGGTCACAGGGGTCATGACCCCCCCCAAAACAGCCCGCATTTCAAAAAATAGAGCTAAGCCAATCGAAACTGAAACTGAAAACCAAAAAAAAAAAAAATAACCGAACAAAATCTAATTTTTGTGAACTTGAAAAACGGAAACTAACCAAGCGACCAAGAGCATCAGTATATAGCACATCCGGATACCCAGGGACCGCATTGCCTTGTTTCCGTCTTTGAAATTTTTTCGATGAAGCATTCCAAGTATAATAACGTGGAATCTCCGAGTAAAGCAAAGTTCGTGCAAACGGATCGTTTTGGCAGATCGCACAGAAATTGGTCAATGTAGTTGCTGGAGGTGTTTCAGTACGTTGCATAGCATTCGAAGCCGTGAAATATACTCGCTAACCATTCTCCAGATGCACTGCCAAATGCACTTCACTTTATTAAATAGGCAATGGCTTTATTTAGTAGACTATATTTTATTTTTTTAATATTGATTTCACACAAAAATCCAGTTTATTTGTCAAGATAAGTCAACTTTTTTTAAAAAAAGAACAGTGTTTTGTATATAACGAAAGCTAACGCATTGCATTGATGTCGTTTCCATAGGAATATAGGGATAGAAGATAGATAAGATAGATAGATAAAGTTTATTTATTTCCTTCAATTTGTTTATAATAACAATTTTATGTTTAATACATTTAAGTCTAAGACATGGCTTTATAATGCCGTCTGCCCAAGTTTGACAAAGTTACAATAGCGTTGTTATTAAAAAGTTTCTTCTATGATTGATTTTCTGTATTTTAAAGCTTTTTGACAATAGCAGTACATTTTCTTCCAATCGGATCCATTCAAAATAGTTCTCATTTCCGCTTCCTCTAAGATTCTTTTTCCATACAGTTGGATTCTGAGCTCAATCAAAATGGGACACCTACCCAGAAAATGATATATGTTCTCTCTTTCTCGAAGATTACACAGAGAGCAAAAAATTGGTAAATCTTCCCGGTGCGGGATGAAGTTCAAGTTCAATATTTCAGCTCTAGTTTTGAAAATCGTGGAAATCATTTCAGTTGAGTATATTTCGTTAAAATAATTATTCTCACAGAGCTTGTGATTCAAGTTGGCGTAAATTTCTCGATAAACAGAACTTTCCACCTTTTCAATACAATTTGCGTGGATCTTCTCATCAACTGCCGAAATTAAATTGTAGCACTCTTTTTTCAAGTGCAAGGTGTTTACTACCTCCAAGTTAATATTTTATCCACAGAAATCAGCAAGATTTTTCCATTCGTCAACAAAAAGCGTTTTGGTTCTTATTACGTACTTTAACAACCGATTCGGTAATCTTTCGCTTTGCATAGAGATGGTTTTTAAAATATAATCGAGGTGAAGTTTGAGTGTTTCAACAAATAATGGCGAAAGACCAGTTTCCACAAGTAGAATATTGTTTGACGTACATTGTGGAAGTTTAAATATCCACCACTTCGTATTGCTTATACCCCCAAACTTGTGCCCCATACATCATGATTGACTTTGAAACAGCCTGAAAAATGTGATATTTTGTTTTAAATGAGATTTCTTTGTCATCCAAACAGTTTTTCCATGCTGCGCTGGAATACAAAGTATCCTATGTCCGTCTTCTGGTCCTAAGCTCCCTCCCTAACAATTTTCAGTCAAATCGGTTCAGCCGTTCTGGAGTTATGGATAGTGTAACTAACACGACTTTCTTTTATATATATAGATTTATAATTTAATATAAACAACAGTTTATTTTTGTTATATTTGATTTTTTTTTATCCCGTGACCCCCCCCAGAAAAAAATTCTAGATCCGCGCCTGGGTTCAATAGAGAATTGCTAAATCTAAACAACCGTAAAAATAGAGCATATAAATTGTATCGAAACTCTAACAATAGTTCTGTGTTATATGAAAAATATTGCAGTGTTCAAAAGAGGTTTGATTTTCTAAATAAGTTTTTGTACAAGCATCACATTTTTTGTATTGAAAGCAAACTCAAAAGCAATGCAAAATGTTTTTGGAATTTCATTAACAGTAAAAAGAAATCAGTGGGCATTCCTAGCACTATGCATTTGTCGGGCATAACTTCATCCGACCTTCCAACAGTTTGCAATTTGTTTGCGCAGTTTTTTAGTTCAGTGTATGTTCCCCTAAATGATGCAACAGTGTTTGATAGAAATGTTTCTTCGAGTTTGATGGATATCGGCTTATTAAATATTTCTATTGATGAAGTGTTAGAAGAGTTGTGTGCATTGAACTTAGATAAGCAACCGGGCATGGATGGTTTTCCTCCCATACTTTTGAAAAATTGTGCGCAGGCTATTGCCCTGTCTCTAACTATCATTTTCAATCGTTCACTCGAGGCAGGCTCCTTTTTAGATTGTTGGAAGTGCTCATTTGTTACCCCTATTCACAAGGCTGGATCTAAGAACGAGGTAACGAACTATAGACCAATTTGCAAAATATCAACAATCCCAAAACTGTTTGAAAAAATTATTTATAAAAAACTTGCTACTTCACTAAAAAATTTAATTTCACCATATCAGCACGGTTTTGTTAGCGGTAGATCTACTACCACCAATCTTGCTATTTTTTCTAATTTTGTGCTAAGGTCCCTTGAAAGTGGTTCACAGTGCGACGTAATTTACACTGACTTTTCGAAGGCTTTTGACAAAGTAGATCACGCCGTTCTTATTTGTAAGCTGCGAAAATACGGCTTTCACTCAAATATGTTGAAATGGCTCAGTTCGTATCTAAGTGGTCGAACTCAATATGTTCATATAGACAAGTGCGTATCGCGTGCCATGAATGTAACATCCGGTGTTCCTCAAGGAAGTCATCTGGAGCCATTATTATTTCTGTTACTTGTTAATGATATTCCTAATGTTCTTGTTCAATCCCAATGTCTTATGTATGCTGATGATTTAAAAATTTACTGCACTGTTAATAGCATATATGATTGTTTAAAATTGCAAAAAGACTTATTAAACTTATCAATGTGGTGTGAACAAAACAAATTGCAATTAAATATCTCAAAATGCCAAAGTTTAACTTTCTGTCGTCGTCAGTCTTGTGTAAATTTTGCTTACTTTATAGGAAATGTGCCTCTTAGTAAGATTAACGAAAAAAAAGATCTCTGTTGTCGCAGTTTGGCGGCAGCAGAAACTTTTTGTGAACTCAAACACGGTTTTTTAAAGTTGATATGAGTTACAAATTCCTTTATTAAAAGATAATAGTTTAATAGTTTACAAGGACTTTAAGAATTCATTTTTATTTAGCTTACATTAGTTTCCTTTAGGCAATTCAGTAATTTTTAAGTATCTATATAAGTTTGTCGATCAATTATTAGATTATAAGGTTAAGTTTAAGTTAGGTTTAAGTTTAAGTGTGGAGCACGTTTTTAGCAAAAAAGGGAAGTCAAAGAAAATGTGCGATATATATATAGGTTTTTGGCATGAAAGCTTAGTTACATAAACGTCAGTTTTTCGATATCGAAGGTTGGTAAAGAAGTTTTCTTACGGTTGATCTTTAGAGTGAAATTACATTATGGTGTACACATATTTACACAAGACATTGGACAATGTCCAGCTAACACTCCCTCCTTGTAATTTCGCTCTAGTTTAAAGTTACTTAGAGAGGACATCTAGCACTGCTAATTTAAGAACAGGTTTTTCATACACGCCAGTCTGTGTCTGAACGAATGCACTTCGTACTTGGCCGTCCTTTGAAGGCTTTGTTTGAATGACCTTTCCTTTAGCCCAGTAATTTCTTGGACTGTCTGGGTCAACTATTAGGACAATATCGCCCACTTCAATAGGTTTGACGGGCTGAAACCATTTTGTGCGCCTAGTCAACGAAGGTAGATATTCACCTATCCACCGTCTCCAAAAGTGATCCGCATACTGCTGCGAAGCAAGCCAATTCTTTTTAACCACTATTGCACTATCATCAAATATGGCGATGGGCCTTATACCACTCGAAGAGCCAAGAAGAAAGTGGTTGGGTGTTAAAGCTTCATCACTTTCAGTATCCAGAGGAATGTAAGTTAACGGACGCGAATTAACAATGTTTTCAACTTCAAGTAACATACCTCGTAGCAGCTCATCGGAAGGGTTTCGTGTAGGCATTATTTTGTATAAAATTGTTTTAATAGAACGCACCAGCCGCTCCCAGCTACCACCCATGTGTGGCGATCCTGGTGGTATAAAAGTCCACTTTGTTATTGGTGATGTAAAGGCTACCATGAGTGTTTCCTTATTTAAAGTTTGTAGAGCTTCTCTGAGTTCTCGTTCAGCTCCAACAAAATTTGTGCCGTTGTCACTGAAGAACTCTTGTGGTGTTCCACGTCTTGCGATAAAATTTCGAAGGGCTACTATACAAGAGTCTGAAGAAAGAGTGTATGCTATCTCAATGTGGATAGCCCTGGTTGTCAGGCAAGTCAGTAAAACTCCCCAACGTTTTTCAGTTCTTCTATGTACGTTTACTTTCATCGGGCCGAAATAATCAACTCCTACAAAGGAAAATGGTCGAGAGAATGAAGCTAACCTAGCTTTAGGAAGTTGAGCCATTATTGGGACCTGTGGCTGAACACGATTGTTCTTACACTCCTGACAGGATAGTCTCACAGAACGGAAAAGGGTTCGCATTCGTGGAATATAAAACCTCTGTCGAAGTTCATTGACCACTGTCTCATGATTTTGGTGATTGTATCGTCGATGAAAATCCATGATGATGAGAAAGGTGATTCGATGAGCTCTGGGAAGTATTGTAGGTCGCTTCGTGTTGTCGTCAACATCAGTGGAAAAGTTAATCCTTCCGTTGGCTCGAAGAATGAGTTTATCATCCAAATAAGGACATAGGCTGAAAATTGAACTAGATTTCTCAACAGGACGATTAGCTGAAAGATCTGCAATTTCCTCTTCGTAAGCATAAGATTGAGCTTCTCTTATCAATGCAATTTCAGCTTTCTGGAGCTCTTCTTGCTTTAAAAATCCAACAACTCTTTTCTCATTCCGCTGTTTCAACTTTATGTTATGGATAAATCGGAGAGCATAGGCTGAACTCCTCACCAATGATCTCCAACGGGAATTTTCATCAAAACGAAAAACATTCTTCGGAGTTTGCACAATGTGAATATTAATGAACTGTGTCTTCATTTCTTCCATAGTTGACTGTTCGTTATGTGTTTCCTGGGGCCATTCGTCTTGAGTAAGTTTAAGAAAATCAGGACCTCTATACCATCGACTGTGAATGCTGAAATCTGGTGATTTTTGCCACTTAGTTCCATCATCGGCTGGGTTAAGTTTTGTTGGGATCCAACGCCATTCCGAAACATTGGTGAGATCTTGAATCTCACTTACCCGAAAGGCGACAAACTGCCTATATTTTCTGTGATCTGAACGAAGCCAGCTCAGAACATTTTTGGAATCCGACCAAAAATATTGTTTGGAAAATTTCAGAGAATGCGATTCTGTTATAAACTTTGCCAACCTTGCTCCAAGAACCGCAGCTTGCAGTTCTAGTCTGGGAATTGAGAGATTCTTGAGAGGGGCTACTCTTGTCTTGGAACCAATAAGAGCACACTCAACAACGCTGGCATTCGTGGATCGCACATAGGCGACAGCCGCAAAACCATTCTCGCTCGCGTCTACGAAGACATGAAGTTGCCTCTCACTGTTCTTGGAAGCAGCCTTCGGACTCATGTAGCATCTGGGTATCTTAAGAGTTTCAACCTCTGGGAGATAACGTATCCATTTCAGCCATTTAACGTATTCTGCATCTTTTATCTGTGTGTCCCATTCTATTTTAGAGCGCCAAATGTCTTGGAGAAGGATTTTTATATAAATGAGAAATTGTGCCAAAAGGCCAATAGGGTCAAATATGGTCATGAGAATCCTTAAAACTTCGCGTTTGGTAGGACGGCTAGTTCCTCTTAGAATCTCAGTTTGCTTGAGATTAGAACTGAACTTAAAAATCAAGCAGTCTGTAGAGGTATTCCACCACATACCTAAAACTTTCTCGGTTCCCAGTTCTATATTCATGTTCAAATTTATGTGTTCGATAGGCTCGGAACTCAAAGCATTCAATACACGAGAAGAATTAGAGATCCAGTTTCTAATATGAAAACCTCCTTCTCGATGAATATGCCGAATCTCATTTGCAAGTTGAATAGCTTCATCTTCTGTCTCAACACTGTCCATCAGATCATCGACATAATGATTTTCGCGAATGGAACGTGCGGCTCTTGGGTATTTTTGGGCAAACTCATCTGCGTTTCTATTTTTAATGTATTGCGCACAACAAGGAGAGCATGTGGCGCCGAAGGTCATGACGGTCATAACGTAGACGTCTGGATTTACATCATCCTTGTTGCTCCAAAGAAACCTTTGGAAATGTTGGTCGTCTTCACGGATGTGTATTTGGTGGAACATCTCCTGGATATCTCCACAAATAGCTACAAGATTTTCTCTAAATTTATAAATTACGGATATGAGTGACGTAAGTTGGTCTGGGCCTTTTAGTAAAACTGAATTTAGAGAAACTCCTTGAACCTTGGCAGCCGCATCCCAAACAATTCTTAGCTTGCCAGGTTTGTTGGGATTTCGCACGGGGAATATAGGCAAATACCAAGATTTTTTTTGTCGTTCAGATATTTCCTTTTCTGAAAGTTTGCGCGCATAGCCTTTGAGTACATACTCGTTAATCATGGCATTAATTTTCTCACGTAAATCTGGTTCTCTCAACATTCGCTTTTGGAGACATATCAAGCGATTCTTAGCCATAGTGAAGCTGTTTGGGAGTTGGAAATCTTCAAACTTCCAAAGCAAACCCGTTTCAAAGTGTCCATTTTTGCGGACTGTATGTGCTTCCAAAATGTCCAAAGCTTGTTTGTCATCATTTGATAAAGTGACACTGTTGGAATTCGAAGCTCCAAAATTGTCTGTATCGATGAATACTTTTAATAATTGTTGAAGCTCTGTGTCGTTGCATTCGCAAATGTGGGAGCTATGATGAGCAACAACATTTGTATTTGAAGAAACATCAAAACAATTACCATGCACGATCCAGCTAAGTCGCGTTTTGGTTACTACTGGTTCCAATAAACTACCTTCTTTGCTCCTTAAAGGTAAGCCAAGTTGAGTATTGTTTAAGCCTATAAGCAAACGAGGAGATGCATTTGTATATCCTTTTATATCGAGCTCTCTTAGGTGAGGAAACCTTTTTTTTTAATGATTCTGGATTAATTGTTTGATGTGGAAGTTGAAGATTATCAACTGTATGTACATCAGTCAGTGTGAATTTTTCAGAGTTAGGCGCAGTACTAGAAATCTTCAGTGAAAACACTTCAGATGCATTTTCATAACGCCTTGTATTTCCAGTCCATTTTAAACATAATGGTTCTGCCTTTCCCCTCACGTTGAGTTGATTTGCTATTTCTTGATCAAGCAGTGTAATAGACGAACCATCATCTAAGAGCGCAAAGATTTGTAGTTCAGTTTCATTTCCATAAAGAGTGACGGGAACAATACGAAACAGAGTAGAGCTGAGATTATGGCGATGAATGTTTGAGTGATGTTGTGAAGTAATATTCTCTTGGTTGTGTCCGTGATTATGAAGCAGTTTATGGTGCTTAAACATACAGTTGTTTACACCACAAACTGATCTTGAAGTGCATTTGTTGTACTCATGCTTAAGAAAGCATTGTCGGCACAGCTTGTTTTCTCTTACAGCTGACCATTTAGCATTTCGATTAAGTTTTTGAAACTTTGAGCAATCAGCAACAGATTTACAGTTACCATTGCAGATACAGCACTTGGAATTGCAGAGAGAGAGTTTGTTGTCTACTTCGCTCTCATAATGTATGTTGAGGTATGCCCTGTCTTTTGAACCTTTTGCATTGCGTTTGTTCGGGTCAGTTGAAGTGCACGGTATAGGGGCTGTAAGACCATTGACAGCATCGGCAATTCTAAACATCCACTCACTAAAGCAAGAAAGTGTACAATCTGGAAGCGTTTGTTTATAAATTGCCCAATTCAGACGAAGTTCATGTGGAAGTTTGTTTTCGAGCTCCTGGAGAAGAGTTGGATTATTTATATAAGCAACCAAGCCAGAAGCCTCTATAGTTGCACAGTAGTTCTGAACTTCAAGCGCGAAGCTTACAATCGTATCGAATTTGTCTGCCTTTGGAGCTGGAGTCATTTGAATCCTCTTTTGGACCGCCTGAATAATCATAACGGGCTTTCCATACAGTGCATTAAGTGTAGATATAACACGAGACACACAGTGAGGTTGAGTCAATAAACTTTTAACAGCATCAAGTGCCCGTCCTTTCAGTGTTTTTTGTAGACGCATCATGTTTTCTTCATCGCTAAATCCACATAATTTGGTTGTCCGATTATAATTGGAAGTAAAAATGGGCCATTCTTTTGGATTTCCTGAAAAGCTCTGAAGATCTCTAGACATCACATGCCGAGCTGCGATATGGCTTCTAGATAGAATTGGATTTGCATTATTGACTTCATTACCTGGGTTACCACCTTGTAAGTTTAATAAGTCAGAACAAAAAGGCTCTTGAAAAATATTAGTATTTGGTGCTGGTTGTTGGCGCGGTGGTAAATAATTCGGCAGAGGCTGTGGAGCATACAATATTGCACTTTGCTGTTGTTGCTGAGGTAATGGTTGTAGCTGGCCACGAGTTTGAGTCCATGTGGTATTGAGTGGTGCATTTAGGGAACTTGTGTTTTGGGGCATAAGATCGGCTGGATTCGGTTGCTTTTTCATCGTCGTCGATTGAAGGCAGCTCTGAGTTGGATTTTTTGTTAGCCAGGTGTTGACTCTAGCCTTCGATGTAATGGAGTCTGTTTCTTCGTCCTCGGAAGAGTTATCTGCTATTTGGGACAGAAGTTGGTATTTCTTTGACAAGTAGTCACTGTCTTCTTTTTGTCGGAGTTCTCGTATTTCGTTGATGCGCTTTTCTGCGAGCAGCTTTTCCTCTTCTAATCTTTGTAATTCGATTTGTAAATGTTTAGTGGAACGAGCTTTTGATGTTTTGGAGCTGATGGAGACGTTGGAGCCCTTGTGGTGCCTATCCGGGTTTGGTATCGTAGTTTTTTTATTAGTTGTATTAAAAAAAGATGATACCGTGGGACGAGCAGTTGTTAACATGTAAGTTGGAGTGGCAACAGCGGCCACAGTTGTGCTAGCACTTACTAGTGGAAAGTTAAAATTTGAAGCTGTCAAATATGTAGTTGTGGTTACAAATGAAATAGGTGCCGTAGTCTCATTGGGGTACACGTTGGTTGAAGATACGGCACTTGTGGTAGCAATTAATTGTTCGGTAGTGGTATTGGCATGTTTAGCAGTAGGTGCAGATGACACTTTTGAAAAGAAAGGATAGGAAATATTCTTACCTGTGCAACATGTTTTACAGATGAACTGTTCTTCTGCGATGAAACTATCAACTCCAGCACATGAATAGTGATTCCAGCCTTTACATATCTCGCACTCAACCATGTTCTCTTTAGAATCTGGGTCTTTGCAGGACAGACAGTTGAATTCTTCATGTGGCGGGTTGTTTTCTTCGGAAGCCGGTGGTGTTCTGGATATAAGTCCAGATTTGGAGAAAGCTGCTTGCTCAGAACCTTTTGATGACATCTTTAGTGGGAATACAAATTACTATAATGAATTTGTAAATTGTTGTCGCAGTTTGGCGGCAGCAGAAACTTTTTGTGAACTCAAACACGGTTTTTTAAAGTTGATATGAGTTACAAATTCCTTTATTAAAAGATAATAGTTTAATAGTTTACAAGGACTTTAAGAATTCATTTTTATTTAGCTTACATTAGTTTCCTTTAGGCAATTCAGTAATTTTTAAGTATCTATATAAGTTTGTCGATCAATTATTAGATTATAAGGTTAAGTTTAAGTTAGGTTTAAGTTTAAGTGTGGAGCACGTTTTTAGCAAAAAAGGGAAGTCAAAGAAAATGTGCGATATATATATAGGTTTTTGGCATGAAAGCCTAGTTACATAAACGTCAGTTTTTCGATATCGAAGGTTGGTAAAGAAGTTTTCTTACGGTTGATCTTTAGAGTGAAATTACATTATGGTGTACACATATTTACACAAGACATTGGACAATGTCCAGCTAACAATCTCGGAGTTATATTTGACTCGATGCTTACATTTATAAGTCACATAGACTACATCGCAGCGAAAGCTAATTCTA
Organism: Melanostoma mellinum; assembly: GCA_914767635.1. Classification (NCBI taxonomy): domain Eukaryota; kingdom Metazoa; phylum Arthropoda; class Insecta; order Diptera; family Syrphidae; genus Melanostoma; species Melanostoma mellinum. The sequence goes on along the minus strand of OU612060.1, from coordinate 94,075,436 downwards.
TGTTGGGATTTGTTATTCGAAATTCGAAAGATTTTAAAGACCCGTTCACACTTAAATGTTTGTATTTTGCCTATGTAAGATCAGTCCTCGAATATTTTTGTGTAATATGGAGTCCGATTTATTCCACACATTCAAACAGACTGGAGCGAATTCAAAAACGTTTCACCAGATACTTGTTCTATCTCTTACGCTGGAATATTGTTAGACCTTCTTACAATGCTCGCTGCCTGCTTTTTGGCCTACAAGACCTAGAAACACGTCGTAAATATTTTGATGTAATGTTTGTAAGAGATGTCTTAAATGATAAAATTGCATGCTCTTTTTTGCTTGATTTGATTGGTATCAATTGTCAATCATATTCTTTTAGATCTAATAATTTATTTTTTGTACCTTATCATAGAACTAACTATGGTTTCAATGAACCTATTGCGCGTTGCTTAAGACAAGCAAACTCAGTATGTCATAATGCAAGTATTGATATTTTGAACTTTTCTTATAGTAGAAATATTTTTAAGTCAAATTTGAAATCTTTTTTGCACTCTGGTGGTTAATTAGGTATATATATATTATCCATGTTTTGTATTGAATAGTCCGTAAGAGTTTTGTAATTCTGTTTGACTAATAAATAATAAATAAATAAATAAATAAATTTACCTACCACTATTCTAGGAAACAAATTCATACTAACTTTTGAGGACGATTTAACTCGATTTATGGACTGCTATGCACTACCCAATATGGAAGCAGGAACTGTAGCTAAGGTTTTCTATGATGAAATAATTAGCAGATATAGATCGCCACAGCAACTATTGACAGATCGGGGTGCTAACTTTTGTAGTGAACTTTTTAAAAAGGTGTGCAAGTTTCTAAACATCAGGAAACTTGAAACTACGGCTTATCATCCACAAGCAAATGGAGCCTTGGAACGTAATCATGGGCCATTGGCAGAGTACTTAAGATCATTTTCAAAAAGCAACCCCGCTGATTGGGATCAATGGCTTCGACAAGCTGTGTATGTGCACAATAACACTCCACACGCTAGCTCCAAGCTTACTCCCATGGATGTTCTCTTCGGTTTTAAATCCCCTATGCCAACTGGCATAACGAGGACACCAACTCCTATATATGATCACGAAAACTATTTTTTTGAACTAAGACATAAACTCCAGAAGGCTTATCAGGTTGCTAGAACTAACATTGATAAGAGTAAGGAAAAGACAAAGGAATATTTTGATAAAAAAATAAATCCCCAGTCTTTCAAAGTAGGTGATTTGGTTCTTCTACAAGACATGAGCAGAAAAAACAAACTTTGTCCCTTGTTTACAGGGCCATTTGAAGTTAAGGAAGTTCATAACAATGTGAACACTTCTATTTCACGTAAAAATAAGCTTGAAAGGGTTCATAACAATCGACTCAAACATTTTTATGAATAGAAGTGTCTACCAGCATATTTTAGGGCCTTTAGTTAAAATTTTTTTTTTATTACAAAAATTCATTGCCCTATCCATCTGCAAAAGACAAAAATTTACGGAATGCAAAACGAGTCAAGAAATTAGTCGCTCTTCCTTAAATACTTCTTTGTAGTATTCTTAAAGGTTAACGAGTTGCAGATTAATTAGTTTTCAAACTCATAACAAGAAGCTTCCGCTAATTTTTTAATGTTTCTTCTAGATTTTATTTTAGTTACATTTTAATTTCTAATTACTGACGTTCCTAAAAATGTTTCCATTGATCTGGTTTTAAGCTTCAATTTCAAGATATTTAACATTTTATGGAATTCCATTCAATCCATATATTTTTGTACTTTTGGTTTTATTTTATGTCAACGTTGGTTATATTATTTTTGGCTAATTTCATGTACAGCAACGTACAAAAATGGGGCACTTGAATAGGTTTCTGCTATCGTCCCCGGAACTTAAGAATGCTTTGCAAGAAATTTAGTTAGAGAACATTGCAACTTTTAAACTGCCCTTCAAGGTAAAGAGCTTTGTCCCTGCTGATTTACAGAAAATTGTTGAGGTAACGGTCAAATATATATCATCTGAGCTCATGATAGTGTTAGATATTCCGTTAATATCCGACGAATATGAGCTTTACCAACTTACCCCACTCCCACTCAAGAGCAGAAACAATATTTATTGGTACGTGGAAGTTGACGAGCCTTATTTGGCCATTAATACCGCTAAACGTGGTTACGCCTTCTTAAGTTCCAACAGTTTCGGCCATTTAATAAAATACAAGGAAGATTTATTTTTGAATAAAAATAACTTGGTTGTTAGGAATGAAAATTCAGGCAACTGCATAATAAATTTAATGGCAGGGTACAAGAAGCCAAAAAACTGTAATATTCGGGTTTTCAATTAAACTCAAGAGATTTGGTACAACCTAAATAAAGCTAACACCTGGTTATATGTTGCTCCACATGAACTCCCATTAAAAATAATGTGTAGAGAATTCTACAAAATAGCTCTCATCAAAGACACAGGCCTAGATCCAGGATGCAAGGCCATGTCCACGGAAATAACTTTAGAAACTGTGCAACAGACGGTAAAATTGTCAAATATTACTATATTTTTCAGTTCAAGTTTCATGGCAGATATTGAGATTCCTGACGTAAGTTTCGAACATCGATCTCATTCAAAAGATCTAAACATTGTATGGTTTGAGTTGGCCACAAATAGTCTTCCTCTTGAAGTTCATCTGCGGGATCACAAATACAAAAACGACACTTGGCTAACTAAATCAGCTATTTACGGAGTGATCATCCTACTCCTTATGTTCTTTTTATTCCTATCGTTTAAAACTATCCTGCTTAAAATAATTTGCATTAGATGTGCAAAAAAATCTAATTCCTTCACTACCAACAACTCCCATCCTATAAAAATGAAGGGGGCGCGAAGTCTACCATTGTTAGTATTCCACAGATTAAAACACAGACCTAACCTATCCAATCAATCCCCTTCGCCAAAGCCTACCATTGTTTGTATCCACAGATGAAAAAACAAATGGAAAAACAGACCTTACCCATCCAATAAATTCCCTAGGCCCCGTTTCCAAAAGCAAAAGTTATAATATAATGTGAAATAGAGAAAAAAAAATTTTATTAATTAATTGAACTTATGTAACCTAAATAACGTATCTAAAAATTTAACAACTGGTCAAAATGTTCAGACATGATATGTATAAATACACGATATGCACATTTACATGTTAAAAAAAAAAAAAAAAAACAATCTGTAACTAGCGTATGAAAAAAAAAAGTAAATAAATATCTAATAATAAAAATAAAACAAAAAAATCTTAGAGTAAGACATATATTAAGGTAAAACTAAAAATAAAATAATAATTTTATCAGAAGATGTAAACTTAAAAGTAAATAAATATCTAATAATAAAAATACAAAACAAAAAAATCTTAGACTAAGACTTATATTAATGTAAAACTAAAAATTAAACAACAATTTTATTAGAAGATGTAAACTAAAATTATAATATCAATAATATCTTAAATTTTTTTTATTGTAATAATTTTTAACTATGATCTTGTTTAAATAAATTGAAAGCTTTTCCAAAGGGGGACGAAATGTGGTGTAATATTTCAGTTGCATGCACGTTTGGCTGTCGTAATCTAATCCGACTGCATGCAACCTGGCCCAGACACAGGTAGCCAAAGTCACCGAATACATTTATACGCAGTGCTTGCATATTTCACTACGTGTAATATGCAAGCCATGCACTTTCCTACGTTCAGTGATTTTGCGTTGACCTTGTCTGGACAACGATCACATTGAATCTTCCTAATGAAAAAGTTGAGTTGTTTCTTGACAGTCAACCATGTCGGTTTATTTATTGTTTATACCACATACTTCCAATTTGGATACTCAGCTACGGAAATTTTGGGAGCTCGAGGAACTGCCGTCCACAGTCACTCGGTCAACAGAGGACTGCTACTGTGACGAACTATATAAAAACACGACTTCGAGACGTTCGGATGGGAGGTATGTGGTTCGTCTGCCGTTTAAGGCACAAGCATCAAAGGGCAAGTTAGGGTTCTCTAGGCACATCGCATTAAGGCAGTTCTCGAGAGTCGAAAGATCGTTAGCCATGAAAGCGGATCTCAAGACTCAATATTCAAGCGTTATTTCAGAATACCTCACCCTTGGCCATATGCGGAAAGTACCTCCGATGGAAAAGACTGCAAAAGGTCAAGTAAAGTCGTTCTATCTGCCACATCATGCGGTCATAAAGCCTGAAAGCACGACCACCAAAGTGAGGGTTGTTTTTAATGCGTCTCAATCGTCGTCGAATGGGGTAAGTTTAAACGATTTGTTGTATCCAGGGCCCATATTGCAGCAAGATTTACCATCTCTCATTCTCCGCTGGAGATTTTATAAATTTGTCTTTAATGCGGACATTGAGAAAATGTACCGCCAAATCTTGGTCGACCCTAGAGATACTCCATTTCAACGAATCCTCTTTCGCAGTTCGCCAGAGTCCGAAATCGAAGACTTTGAACTTCAAACCGTCACTTTTGGTGTCAATTGTGCTCCATATCTGGCCATCCGCACCCTCTTGCAACTGGCAAAAGGCAGAACCGTGTATCCCCTAGCGTCTAGAATCATTCTATCGGAGTTCTATGTCGACGATGTTCTATCTGGTGGTCATTCTCTCAGTTCGGCTAAACAGGCACAAATCGAACTTATAGCGTTGCTTAACTCAGCTGGGTTTCCACTACGTAAGTGGACCGCAAATTCGTCTAGCTTACTTAACCATTTGCCACCAGAACATGTGCTGAACGAAAGTTTCCTGAAGCTCGATGCTGACAGCACCACAAAAACACTAGGGGTACGATGGAATGCCAAAGGAGACAATTTTTACTTCACCACGCAACGCATTCCACTGTCGACAAATCCGAACCAAAGAGAGGTCTTCTCTCAAATTGCTCGTCTTTTCGATCCTGCGGGGTGGTTGGCCCCCGTAGTGATAATTGCCAAAACGTTGATGCAACGCATTTGGGCGGAGCACACTGAGTGGGACGAGCGTATCAGCCCTGAATCATTTGCCACTTGGAAAGAGTTTGCAGAGTCATTACCTGAAATACAGGTTATAGAAATCCCACGTTGGGTTGAATACTCCCCCACTGTGGAGATTCAGTTTCATGGCTTCTGTGACTCTTCCGAGAAAGCATATGCGGCAGCGCTTTATATACGCGCAAGTCACCCTAATGGAGAAGCATCCTCCTACTTGATGTGTGCGAAGTCCAAAGTTGCCCCTCTAAAGACGGTCTCTTTACCGCGTCTTGAGCTGTGTGGAGCACTGTTGCTTTCAAAAATGATCAAATTCTACTTACCCAATTTTCCAGTTCAGGCATATCAAATCTTTTTATGGACAGACTCATCCATAGTCTTGGCCTGGCTCAAAAAACCTCCGTGCGTTTGGAAAACCTTTGTTGCAAACCGTACCAGTGAAATACAGGACAATGTCGGCAACGCAGTATGGAAGCACGTCAGATCTGCCGAAAATCCCGCGGACTTGGCCACTCGAGGTGTATTGCCCTCCGATCTGAAGCAGAATCGTATGTGGTGGCGGGGCCCATCATGGCTCTGTGAACCAGCCTCTCAATGGCCGGTGGCATTACCAGAAGCTCCACGTACTGAAGATCTCGAACAGAAAGAGGTTTCCTCGGTAGTGGTCCAGCCAAATTTTCAGAGTCCTCTAGTGGGACTAACAGGCATTTCTCTCGACGACTCCGGACAAAACACCAACTCATTGGTAGTTCAACAAGAACCGGAAGACTTTCTTGACCGTTTTTCGACTTTATCCCGCGCTAAGCGCGTATTGTGCTATGTTTTTCGCTTCTTCGGGTCTATCTCAAAGCAACAACCCAAATACAAGTCTCGTGACATCTCGCAACCAGAAATGGAGTTTGTGAAAATTCGTCTGATTCGATTGGCTCAAGAAGCTCATTTTTCGACAGAATATTCGCTGCTTGCAGCTGGCAAGCCAGTGTCAACAAAAAGTTCTATTTTGTCCTTTAATCCATTTTTGGATTCAAACAAGCTTCTTAGAGTCAATGGGCGACTCTCGAACTCAGACATTTCGTACAATGAACGTCATCCTATAATACTACCATTTAAATCCCGTTTTGCGTGTCTCCTGGTTCAATTCATTCATGAGATTTCAATGCACGGTGGCAACTCTTTAATGGTGCGACTAACGAGACAATGTTTCTGGGTGCCAAAACTCCAAATTCTGGTTAAGTCTTGCATTCGTCGTTGCACCATATGCGCGACCAACAAAAAGGACTTAAGCAAGCAGATGATGGCAGCCCTACCGCCCGAAAGAGTGACATTTTCACCACCGTTCACATTCACTGGAATCGACTTCGCGGGTCCCTTCACAATCAAGAGTTTCAATGCACGAAATTGTCGTATGACCAAAGGGTATGCATGCGTGTTTGTCTGCTTTTCCACCAAGGCAATTCGCCTCGAAGCTGCAAGTGATTTGTCATCTGAAGCGTTCCTCGCGGCCTTTGCCCGGTTCACCTCAAGACGAGGCTTACCTAAAGAAGTGTTTTCCGACAATGGAACGAACTTTACAGGTGCCGATGCAATTTTACGCAAGGAGTTTAAGAAGTTTGTAAACACCATTCCCAAAGAAACGAGCCTTAAGTATGGCTTTCAGGGTTTGAAATGGAATTTTATTCCACCCGGGGCACCTCACATGGGAGGTCTATGGGAAGCCGGCGTTAAAAGTTTCAAAAGCCATTTAAGAGGGCTGGGGACCAAGGCCAAGTTTACGTTCGAAGAATTCGCAACGGTTTTAGCACGTATCGAAGCATGTTTGAACTCGCGTCTAATATCGTCCATGTCCACAGATCCTTCTGATCTGTTGGCATTGACGCCGGGGCATTTTTTACGCGGCGGTCCGCTTTTATCTTTTCCGGAACCGAATCTGGCCGATGCAAATTTATCGCTAATCAATCGGTGGGAAAAAGTAAAATACCTCCAACAACAGTTCTGCCACAGATGGAAAGATGAATATCTCAAGGAACTACATCAACGACACAAATGGAAAACACCTCAAACCAACATTAAAGTTGATGATTTGGTCGTCATTAAAAACGAAAATTTGCCATCTACCGAATGGCATCTAGGCCGTGTTATAAATATACACCCGGGTTCCGATGGTCGAGTCAGAGTTGCAACATTTCATTAATGATCCCTTGTCTGAAACTTCTAATCCACTTAACTGTTTTGCTGACGACTCGACCCTCAGCTTTTCATATTCGTTTCCAAATTCACGTCCCTGCTCTTCGGATGTGGAACTGGAACGGTTGCGTATGATAAGCTCATTGAATTCTGACCTTGACAGCATTGTTGCATGGGGTCTTATGAATCGAGTAGAATTCAATGCTTCGAAAACTCAATGCTGTCTCTTGTCTATGAAGCTTAACATTCCCCCATTGCCATTATCCATGAATGGTACCTGCATCGAAGAAACCGAAAAGCTGTCAGTACTTAGTATGTGTGTCAACGATGATCTTCGTTGGAATGGCCACATATTTGAAGTCGCCAAAAACGCTGCTAAATGCTTAGGTTTTTTGAGACGATGCAGGAAGTTCTTTACCCCTTCTGATCTGGCTACAATTTATAAGGCCTTCATCCGCCCAAAACTGGAGTATAACTCTCATATCTGGTCAGGTGCTTCTCAAACATCTTTGCGCCTACTTGATAGGGTACAAAATAGAGCGTTAAAAATGATAGGTGATGGTTCAATCGTAGAATCGATTGATTCTCTTGGACATCGTCGAAACGTTACTTGTCTCTCTCTTTTTTATCGCTTTTTTCACAAACAGTGCTCTAGTGAAATAGCCAGCTGCATTCCGCCCCTGAAACAATTTAGCCGCAACACCCGCCTCGCTAGGAATGCTCATCAGTTTTACCTTGAGCCCAACTTCGGGCGTACAGTCAAGTATAGAGATTCTTATTTTAGTCGTACCACCCGAATGTGGAATGCTTTACCTGGCTCTGTATTTCCCCTACATTACAATTTACAAAGATTCAAAAGCAATGTGCATCGGTGTCTCCTTCCTAATCCTCTCCTATTTTCCTAAATGCTAGCACTGTGTTCTATAACATTATAAGGGTAGTCATAACCCCTTGATGTGTGCGCTTATTATAAAAAAAAAAAAAAAAAGTGCACCGTATCTTGAATTCTGAAGCATGAAGCCAAAGATGAAGAATCGAACCTGCCGGAGGGTGAAAAGGTTGTCTGAGAGGACATGTATGTGGACGATTTCATCAGTGGTGCCAATACTGTGGAAAAAGCACTAACAAAACGCGACCAAGCGAATCAGCTTCTGGCGTCCACGGGCTTCAAGTTGCGCAAGTGGACAAGCAACGTGAGAGAACTCGTTGAAGATATACCTGTAGCAGATCAAGAGTTAGATTTTGAGGTGCCGTTCAACATGTCAAATCATGTCAAAACCTTGGCATCAAATAGTTCCCGGTAGACGACTACTTTTCGTACCGAAATGTGCAGCAGTCATCAGAAGCCACAGCAAAAATGTCAATGTTGTCCACCATAGCCAAACTATTCGACCCATTTGGCGGGATATCACCATGCGTCATCAAGGCAAAGTTTGGGAACTAAGTTGTGATGATCGGGTTCCAGCTGTTTTGAAGAAGGATTGGCATGCTTTTCATCGAGAACGTCCTATGATCGAGACGCTTCGAATACCACGCTGGACTCATATAAGCAAGACCAACAAGGATATTGAGCTAAATGGATTCTGTGATGCGTCGATGAAAGCAAACGGTGCCGTAGTATACGCTCGTGTGCTTGACGGTGATAAGAATATCTTTGTTAGCTTGCTCCTGGAACAAGTTGGCACTTTATTCCTCCAGCTTCTCCACACTTTGGTGGATTATGGGAAACGGGAGTGATATCGGTGAAATACCATTTAAAACAAGTTGTTGGACCCAAAAGGCTTACTTTTGAGGAGCTCACAACGCTTCTTACTCAGATAGAAGCGTACTTGAATTAGAGACCCTTATGCCCGCTCTCCGACAGCTTAAATGATTTGAATGCGCTAACTTTCTTTCTAACTTACTAAGGTGAGCATTACAGTTCAGGGCGAACCTGGGCCTCAACCAACATCCTTCTACAACGACTTCGATTAAAATATCTAAAAAAAAAAAAAAATACATGGCCCAACCATCGTAGCCTCGCGATGCGTACTCTTCTGGGTATGCCCATGTCACGTTACAGCTCGTTGTTGTTTCTTCTTCTCCACACATTGTCTTCGCATACGGGACCAAAGATCATTCGGAGAATTTTTCTTTCGAAACGACCAAAGGTTTCCTAATCCGCTTTCGAAAAAGTCCATGCTTCCGCGCCGTAAAGTAGGACTGGGATGATCAAGGTCCTATACAAGGTCACCTTGGTTTTTCTAGAGAGAGTTTTGTTTCTCAATTGCTTTCTTAACCCAAAGAAACAACGGTTGGCAAGAGTTATTCTCCGTTTGATCTCCGCACTGATGTTGTTGTCCGTATCTACAGCGGACCCTAGGTAGACGAAGTCCTGTACTACCTCGAAGTTATGTCTGTCTATTGTGACGATTTGTCCAATTCGTCGATGTTCTGTGTCCTTGTTTGATGACAGCATATACTTCCTTTTGCCCTCATTAACCATCAAACCCATTTTTGCCGCTTCCGTTTCAATACTCGCAAAAGCACCTATGACATCACGCTTATTTCTTCCCATTACGTCAATATCGTCTGCATAGGCGTGTAATTGTACAGACTTTTGAAAGATTGTTCCTCTAGTGTTGACGTTTGAGTTTCTTACAATCTGTTCAAGTATGATGTTGAAGAAATCGCATGACAGTTTGTCGCTTTGCCTTAAACCTTTTTCGACATCAAAGTTCTTGGTGAGTTCTTTAGCGACCTTAACGGAGCAGCGTGGATTCTCTAAAGTCATCTTGCATAGTCGTACGAGTTTTGCAGGGATGCCGAAACTAGACATGGCTCTGTACAGCTCGTGTCTGTTAGTACTGTCATAGGCGGCCTTGAAATCGATAAGAAGATGGTGAATATCGATATCATGTTCTCGGGTTTTTTCCAAGATCGGCCGTAATGTGAAAATTTGGTCTATTGTGGACTTCTCTGGTCAAAAAACCGCATTGATAAGGACCTATCAAGTTGTTGACGTGGAGTTTCAGACGTTCACATATTTCAGCAGACAAGATCTTATAAGCGACGTTAAGGAGGCTTATCCCTCTATAACTGGCGCAATTTTGAGGGTCTTCCTTCCCTAGGATCGGGCATACGATACTGAGGTTCCATTCATCGGGCATGCTTTCTTCCGACCATATCAGATCAGCTGGTGCATGCTCCTTTCCAACTGGTCTCCAGCTGCTTTGAAGAACTCGGCATCAAGGCCATCTGCACCTACAGTCTTATTTGGTTTAAGTTTGCATATGTCAACCTTAACTTCCTATAGGTCGGGAGGACGGCATTCTTGATCATCGTCCAAGCTGAATGGGGCAATCTGCCTGACAGCGGAATTTGTGTCCTTAATGATTAGAAGTTATGTGTGGTGGCCTAAGATCGACAAGGACATCGAAAAGACTGTATTGCACGACTATGTTCGTCGTGCCAACAAATACGACCAGACAATTCACCAGCGACTGGTTATACCTGGGAAGAATCCAAGAATTTTTTTTTTTAATTCGTTTATTTACCACTCAGATCGTTATAATTACAAATAAACTTAAATAGACTTAAAAACTAGATTATATCTTTTGTATTTAGGTAAATGGCCAAGACGGTACGCACTACTTACAGTTATTTTACTCTATTTTGTTTTCATTCATCAGTATTTTTGTTTTAATATTTATTATACTAACATATATGTAGCATAAAAATTAAATTATAATTTTCTTATTTTTCGATAAGGAAAATGTGGAGAAAAAACCTTCTGAAAAACGTTTGCTTTAATTTGTGGGGAGGAGGGGGGGGGGGGATCTTAGAATCTACAGCTTACATACTAGAATAAAATAAAATTTATGAACTAACAGCTTAACCTAATTTAACTCTAAACTTTAACAGACCAAGATCCGACGAACAGATGCCATTCCATCGATTCCGATATACTCGGACATCGAAAAATGACAACCGCGTATCAGACCCGTCTATACTAACTCTCTAGCTCAGTTTCAGGGTTGGGGACATAATCCCGAAAAAACTTTTCCCGAAATGCCAAAATCCCGAAAATCCATAATCCCGAAAACCCACAATCCCGAAAATCCAAAATCCCGAAAACCCACAATCCCGAAAATCCATAATCCCGAAAACCCACAATCCCGAAAATCCCGAAAGGTTTTCCCGAAGAACGATATAAAATGAAAAATTTGCGCAAATTTTTCATTTTATATCGTTCTTCGGGAAAACCTTTCGCGATTTGTATTTTGCATTAATTTGATATAAAAATATGTTTTTTAAAGTTTGGTCGTCACGTGTAAGAAGAAATCTGTTTATTGGAATGATTACCTGGAGTAAGTATCAGTGTTATGATTGTTCATAATGTTGTTCCGTTATTCTCGTTGCTTATCAGAACATAATCTTTTCATGTGCTCAGTGTCATTATTGTTTTGAAAGGTTCAAGTGAAAGTTATTGTGTGTAATACAAATATTTAGTTGAGTGTTAAAGAACTAATTATGTGATATACATAGGTAAATATAAAGTGCCTAAACTTGAAATTTATTTGCTGTTTTTGTTTTTGTTGAAATAAATACGCCATTTAAAAAATAGTTTTGGTTAGAATTTTTTATTTTTCAAAATTGATTTTTTCGGGATTTTGGCCATTCGGGATTGATGTTTTCGGGATTATGAGTTTTCGGGAAAAGTCTGTTTCGGGATTTTGAATTTTCGGGGAAAGTCTGTTTCTGGATTATGTTTTTTCGGGATTTTGACTTTTCGGGGACAGTTTTTTCGGGATTGTGTCCGTTTCCCTCAGTTTCAGCTGTAACCCAGTCAAGCCACCAGTACTTATCTTTGTTTAAATGTTCGCAATTATGAAGATCTCTTTCAGGTATGCTTACGCAGTATCTTACGTTTGTGCCTTCATTTGCTGGATTTCCTGATTCATACAGAATCCTTTTGTCAGTTGCTCTTCTAGTAATATGGTATATGATAGGCACATTTGTTGGATCAGACAAGTAACCATGTGCATCAAGATATAAAAACGCTTCAGGTGGAATATATCCATTTTCCATAGTATTCCTAAAATACAAAGGAATTGGATAAAACATCCCGTAAACAAAAGCGTTGTTCGTAAGGTTGGCAGCTCGTGTGAAGTGACTCCTCACTAGGCCTAAAATGACATTATCAATTCTCGATAAACCCGAACTATCTAGTAACTTTTTGTTGGAGACATAATGCTGAAAGTTAGAGTGTGCACTTCTGTAAGTCTGCATACACGCTCTAATACATTTTCTTTCGAATAAACGATATTTTTCCATAAATGAAGGATTAATATTCCACCATACTGGACATGCGTATGTCAGAATTGGACGAATGAATGCTTGATAACAGATGATCTTCACATCTGGTCTCAATTGGTTGGAGTAAAAAAGGCTCTTGAGTGACATAAAAGCCGCTCTTGCTTTTTGTAGCTGTGATTTGATGTGATCATTAAAATATAAGAACTTATCTAAATGCACACCTAGGTATTTCACGACCGTTTTTGATTCAATTAGATGACCATTAGTACTTCTAATTTGAAAATTTTTCCAATTATGTCGCAAATCTGAATTACCTTTTCTTATGGGGGTGCGGAACAGTATGGCTTCGCATTTCCCAACGTTTATTTTTAATTTCCATTCTGTGCAGAATGTTTGTAACCGGTCAAATTTAGTTTGTAACTCAGCCTGGATATTTACAATTCTCGCGCTACTAGCATATAAAATAGTGTCATTCGCAAATGCTAATGAGCTATCTAGTTCTTTTAGAATATCTGCAAGAAATATGTTAAATAGGTACGGTGCAGAAACTGTACCCTGTTGCAAGCCGTTAATGACATCAAAAACTCTTTCGGTGGTGTATTGATTATCTGTAACAACAAATTTCTTTCCATTAATCATAGAGGAAATAATCTTTATGAGATGGGGTGGAAAATCATATCGTATGAGTTTAAATAATACGCCGTTGATCCATACCGTGTCGAATGCTTTTTCGATATCCACCAGGCAGGCAGCTGTATTTCTTTTTGCATTTAGATTCCAGTTTAAATCTGAAAGTATTTTCGTAATAGCGTGCACTGCCGAGTGACCTCGTTTGAACATAAACTGGTTCCACGGTACAATCTCCTTTCTTTCGCTTACGTTCAAAATCGACTTACAAATAACTACTTCAAATACTTTTCCGATATTAGGCAGAAGACTAATAGGCCTATAGTTAGAAGGATTAGACGGATCCGTCTTCTTTTTAATTACTGGAAAAACCTTCGATGTCTTCCAACAACCTGGAAAGTAGCAGTTATTCAATAAGTTATTAAATATAACGCAATATTGCCGTATGATTTCGATCGGTGTATGTTTAAGAACGACATTTGGTATATTATCCAAGCCACTTGACCTTTTCTTGTTTAATTTTCGAAATATATCTACCAGTTCGTCTAGTGTCGTATAGTAGTTGTCAGTCTGTTCGTTCGTTAGTTCGTCTGCTTTAAGTTCCTCACAAAAACTCAGAAGAGTTGGAATTTCACGATCCCTAAATCTCAATAATTTCGAATTTACTTCTTCTTCCCTGATACTTTGAGTTTCTCTAGAATGGACAGCTTCAAAAGGAGAGCCAATGAGATTAATCTTATCCATTCCATTATCGACAACGAGACAGTTGTCAACAATAGGACATTCCTGGATATTTATTTGTGCTTGTGATAGAAGCTGTTGAGAACATAATGGGATTTTCAGCTTTGGAATCCTAAAGTTGTTATGGAACCTATACATTTGGTTTATTTTGGGGAACATGTTTTTCGAATCCGATTTGATTATATTTTCGGCCCGTTGCTTCCAATACTCGTTAACACTGTTTCGAAACTGCTGGCTTAACAAATTTTTAACATTTCGCAATAAAGACTTTAATCTTACAAGCTCTAAGGTCTGTGATTCGTCCTGAAACTCACGCCTTATTCTATTTATTTGGGTTATCAGAAAGCTTTTGTGTGTTTGCAGTGTCCGTATGTCTCGATTTAGAAATCTTTCAATACTATTTTTGTCTTTAACTTTAGGAACGGTTGAATCTATAGTTTTTAACACCACCGTGTTAAGACTATACTGATCTATTATTATTTTATTACTAGGAATATTTGAAGATAAAGGACAATTCCTATAATTCCTGGTGGCGCAACGCCCGAATCGACACCAATTTGTATCTCTAAAATTGAATTTGGCTACTACGTCTCTCATTGCAAAATTAAAAGAAGAATCGCCAGGTATTGTTGTTGGCATGACTATTGCCATGTGATCGCTATCATATGGCAATAAAGACATTTTATTATCGCGCACCTTTTCTATTTGCATTCGTGTGTCCGCGATGCAAAGATCTAGATATGATTTCCCAGGAGGGTAGCTTGGTAATACCGGGCTATATAGCTTCGTTTTGAATTCTATTTGATTTTCATTAATAGACCTGCGTAGAAGGTTGCCCCTTGTGTTTTCCTTTAGATCTAACCAGTCTTGATGTTTAGCATTCAAATCTCTTGCTAAGCACAGAGTATAACCAGAGAGTCCACTTCAGCAAGGTAGTGCGTTTTGCCTACAAGCTAAACTAAACCGGATGCCCGCACCCGGATGCCCTCACTGGCCTTCACTTACCACAGCCGCCATTGTGTGCGGTCGTCAGTTGAGTTTGAAAAGTAAAAAATTTTTTTTTGGTTGCAAAAAAATCGATAATTTTTAATTTTCATGCAGCCTAGAACTTAGAAAAATGAATTTAAGTTGCAGGAATTAACTTTTTTTTCCATTTTGACCAGTATTTCACTCAAAAAGACAAAAATTAGTAAATAATTTCATACCGATGCAGGCGTTTCGTTAAGTTTTTACAGTTCATACTAGTGAGCACAGAGCCTCAAATTCAGAGACAGGACGCCATATTGAATTCGTGTTGAAAAATTTTTTGCGGGTGTTTCGGGTTGAAGGGGTGGAAGTGGATACTCTGTATTATCTACTCTGTGCTGCTAAGATATAATAATTATCTAAGCTATCCAACCTTAATTTTTCAAACAACTTCTCAAACTCATCTTTGAATTCATTAGCAGGGGCCGAGGGAGCATATGCCCATATTAAGTACAAAAAACCATTATTCCGTAAGGGCAAAGATATAATAGTGGTTGCAAGGCAGCTAAAGCTTTTGATGTCACTACGCTCAATATGTTTAAAAGAAAGTGGCTTCTTTATCAGTATTGCTGTACCTCCACCCTGTTTTGAATCTTTCCTATCTGTTCGGATCATATCGTATTTATCGAGTTGTAGATAATGTCGCTCGTTCAATTTGGTTTCGCTCAAAAACAACACGTCAGGTCTATTCTCCTCAGTAAAACGCAGAAGATCACTGCGTCTACTTTTGGAGATAATAGAATTGACGTTAAGAGCAATTATTTTTAGGGTTGATTTTCTATTCATTTTGGTTGGTACAAATATTTAAGAAGGCATCTACCTTCTCGGAGAGATTTGCAACAATCTTTGCAAGATTGTTGACTTGTGTTTGTAAGCTATCAAACGAAGCATCATTATTCGGGGTTTTAGTTTTACTGGTCGGAACACCATTTCCAGCAATAGATGCAAAGGAGATGCCTCCTCTAACGTGGTTATTAATCATGGCCAATTTTTGGGATACACGCTGCTGTTATACTTTTTTTTCGCTTGAACAGTCTCAGAGATTTTCTTAAAGCTTTCACATCCTCTCCAGGACGCAGGGTGGCCAGTTTTCCCACATAAAAAACAAGATATTTCAACTTTCGATGCTTCTTTTTGCACTTTACACTCACCTGGTAAGTGACTATCTCGACACTTGACGCATCTATATACCATTTCACAGTTCGGGGCAACATGTCCAAATCTTTGGCATCGCCGACATTGTAGTATACCACTCTTTCTAATTTTTTCGAAAGAAATAGCATGACCTTCTATAAACCTAATACTATTCAAATTTTTGATAGTACTGTCCGCAGATAACTGTACCGTAATAAAAGGGAGGAGTTTATTCTCACGTTTAGATCCTCACCGTAGCATACCTGAAAGCTCCAATGAAATTTAGATTTTCTATATTAAGTGACTTAAGCTCTTCTAGTACCTCTTCTGGTTCATAGCTAACACTTAGCCCTTTTAACAAAAATGACTGTAATTTTTCGTCAGTATTAGTATAAGAAAAGTATTCTGTTCCTGTTTCCTTAAATAATTCTTTAACCTTGCTAGCGTCATTTTTACTATTCAAAGTTAGAGTTATTCTATCACTACTTATGTTTTTTAGCTAAAAGTTATCTTTTCCTATTTCAGCATTCAATAATTTTGAGATATTCTTGCTATCTTCTTTAAATATTTTTATAGGTGGAGGTTTTTTATTTTTCTTGTCGTTCGTTGTTTTCTTTGCTTCACTGTATGATGCTGATTTGGGTATTGCAGTTCCGTTGTTCCTTATCTCGGCCTCTTGTTTACGTTTATTTTGGTTCTTCATTTTCATTTGGGTAATTATTTCGCGCGTTTGATTAGGCAATTCAAACTCATCGTCGATAAGAAAAGATTCTGGATTGAGAGGTGTTTCAGGAGATAAGACCCCAAAACTGTTTTCGCGATCACTGATATCACTGATGTTATCATTTGTTTGTATATTGTTTTTAGTTTTTCGTTTTTTTATTTTATTAATGCACTCATCGTCACTTTGATTCTAGCCTTTAAGCTCTTGTATTATTTGCTTAAGATGTGAAATTTCTTTCTCATACTTTTTTATGCCTTCAAAAGCGTCATGTAATTTTTGGCTCGTGATTTCTTCCATCGCGGCCTCTCCCCTTTCGGGAGACGGCATATTGAGAGCGTCACTCGATTTTATAAGTTTTTCTTTTTTTTATCAGAAAATAGAATTTTTCGATTTAGGTTTTTCACCTTTGTGTCTCACTTGGTTTATTTTATGTTTTTCTTTAATTTTGTGTTTGATTTTGGCGCACGGGAAGAACATACCATTCAGTATGGGTACACACTTCACACGGAAGAATCCAAGAATCCGTGGTCTTGGATCCACATTGACTTCGCTGGTCCGTTTCAAGGAAACTTATTCTTTTTGGTGGTCGATTCATATTCCAAGTGGTTGGAAATTCACCCAGTTTCTGCCACATCTTCTTCATGTGCGATGTCGGTCTTGAGACAACTTTTTGCCACTCATGGTCTGCCAGACATTATTGTTTCAGACAACGGAACAGCCTTTACTTCTTTTGATTTTAAAAAATTCTGTGAAAATAATCTAATTTAACATTTATTTTCAGCTCCATTTCATCCGTCTACAAATGGACAAGTGGAGCGAATGGTGCGTATTACCAAAGACTATCTGAAGAAAGCTAAGCACGGCGATATTAATTTGCGTTTCGCTAGGTTTCATTTAACTCCGCATTCAGCAACTGGTCGATGCCCTGCTGATTTACTCTTTAACAGAAGGCCACAAACCTACTTCGACAAACTTCATCCAGATTGCATGCCCATACAACCAGCTTCAAAAATGAATCCTTCGAAAACACCTCAGTATGTTGACTCTGAGCCAGTTTGGTTCCGTAACTACTCTGCAGGACCAAAGTGGATGCCTGGACATATATCTCAAGCTACAGGTCCAGTTTCTGTCATGGTCAACACTGATGATGGCCAAACGATGCGCCGACATGCAGATCAAGTATGACGTCGAGCAACAGAACTAGTTACACACCATGAAGCACCGAATACACCGGACTTTAGAACTGATACTCTATTGCCAGTAGCTATTGATACCGGAGATGCCTCTACACCTCGACGTTCAAAAAAGATCCAGGAATTGTTCGATCCAATCCAGGGCAAAGGAGTGTCACGTCCTAACTACAAATGTTAGTTTCAAAACCTGAACGCAACTCAGGTACTAAGAAACCTGAACGCAACTCATCTGAAAGATAACCATCTATCAAACTCAAAAAGTGGAAAAGCTCTTCCGTTTTGACTTCTCGTGGCACACAGTCGGATCACTGTACGTTCTTATTAAAGTTGATTATTGTGAAGGTTAATCCAAAAACATTGGATCAATCAATATATGATTTAGTTAAATAAATTTGTAATATAAAAGTTAATCGTTCGACTCGTCTTTTACTAAGAACATAAAATAGGCTATATATTTTTTCCCTATATTCCCACGGGAGCAGGAACGTATACGGGAACTTTGACACTACAGCACCAATTTGAAAAACTCTTCCACCGTTGGAATGCTCCATAATCCCCGAGCAACATAAACTTTTACTCATCCCCATATTCCTTACGAGAACGGTCACCATGTTTCCACGGGAACGGTAGTCTTTACTAATATTATAAGAAAGAGAGTTAAATCTTTCTGTCTATTACTCTTTGTTACCATTAACCGCCCAAACTATTGAACCTATTTATATGAGTTTTGGTACAGAGACAGTCTAGAACCTGAGGATGGAGATATATGTTATGCAATATGTTTTATTCCTATATTCCCATGGGAACGGGAACTTGGGAAATACACACCCATTTCAAAAAATGTCCACCGTAAGAATACTTCACTATTCCCGAGTAATATAAACTTTAAGTCATCCTCCGGAAACTGTCCTAATATTCCCACGGGAATGGAAGACTTAAGTAACATTATAAATCCGAAATTAACTCTGTCTGTCTGTGTTTCCTTGTTTATATTTACCGCCCAAACTATTGAACCGATTTATATGAATTTTGGTACAGAGATAGTCTAGAAACAGAAGATGGACATTCTTACTAATATTACAAATCCAAAATCAACTCTGTCTGTTCGTGTTTCTTTGTTACCATCTCCCGCCCAGACCACTGATCCAATTTAAATGGAATTTTATTCAGAGATAGCCTAAGCTTGAGGAAGGACATGGGCTTATATATTATGTAAGCCCGTGTCCTATTTCTATGGGATCGACACCGTAAACAGGAACCTAAAAAACTGCTGGGTCGATAAAAGTTCTTTCACTGCGGGGTGATTTCTGTCAAACTGTCGAAAATACATTTGACCTGAGAGGAAATGTCTATCTTGATCATCAAATAAAAATTGGCAATCGGGAATGGCTGCGGTCGAAGGTCGATTTCGGGGCCGGCCGACTAATGAAATAGTTAAGCATATAAACTAATAAATTATGTTTGATGTATTGGGAGATGTTGGCGAATGTCTATCAATAGACAATATCATGGACACTGAGAAAGTCACACCATACCCTTTAGAGTTTCTCAATTTCTTAGGATTATTAGGAGTGGCTGCAAGTTGGTGTTCCAGTAATCCAATAATGAGTAATATAGAATAGTACACAGTAACAAATTCTACATCTGGGATGCCGGACTATAAAAATTTTAATAATGACTGGAACGACAAAAGGAGAAAACGTTTTGATTCCCCCTTTTCCTTTAATTCCCACTGATTGGTCATTATAAATAAGGCTCAGACGCTTATAGTTGCAGGTGTTCGTTTAGAAAAAAATCCCATTGAAACTTTATGTGGCAGAATCACGTGTATTAATCCCACAAAACCTTTTCATTTGGCAAAAGATGGGAAAAATAAGAACGTCGTGTGCAAACATATACTTAAATAAAATAATATAACAATAGTTTACTAAAACGCATGAAAAATTCAGAATGCTGCCGAAAGTCACTATTCCACGCGGACGAAGTCGCGGGCACAGCTAGTTAATAATAAAAGTAGCGTTACAGACATTTATAAATTTTAATCTATTATTCTTGATCTATACTTGAGAGTAGTGTGGCAATAGGAGGCAAGATTATTCCAGTTTTCGCTATTGTTAAGTACGCGTTTGACATCTTCGATGGTCATAAGATCCGTTCCATAATGACTACGCCTTATCTCCTTATATATTTGAAAACAAAAAAACATGTTTTTTATTAATGTTTCATTGTTGTTTTAAATGCATTGTTTTAAACATGTTCTAAACATGTTTTAAAAATGTTTTAATCATGTGTACATGTTACACACGTATGAAATTAATAATTAAAAGTCAAAAAGTATTTATTTTTTGTATACATATTTATTATATTATATTTATTTAAAACAACAGTTTTCAATAACAGTTTGTTTTCAATTCAACCCTCAACTTTCATTTCTCAAGCGAACTGTGTTTATTTAAAGCCCTGTTTTTCCGCCAACTACAACAGTAGAACTAGAGGCTGGAATTTCTATAAAGTTACCCCAAAGTGGGTCCTTCTTCGGCCCTGTTAACATTGATAACTTTGAACAAAATTCAAAAACACTTATTGAAATAAAAAAAGTACGTGTGCACATTACACAAGTACAACATGAATTGAGCGATTTCGTTCGGCTTTCATTTGTATTTACCTAAACAAAAGCAAGCGGGCGGAGAATCCCCGCGTTTTATGAAAATTCACCGGCGGTGAATCCGCTTACCGCTTGTCACTTTGTCAGTTAGGGGAATCCCATCTAGTAATATCGAAGTTGCCAACTCTTTGCTAAAAAACGTACCATAAAGTGAGTTTTTTAATGTATTTTAACAAAAAGTATAATGTGTTTTTTTATGTGTTTTAAACATGTTTAAAACAAATTGTTTTTAATTAAGTTTTAAACGTGATATGTTTTCTTGTAGTGTTTAAATCAGTGTTTTAAACAATTGCTTAAAACAAATGTTTTAAACATTGCCAACCCTGAGTATTGCATAGAGTGCACCGAAATGAAGAAGAATTAAGAAGTTCTCCTCTCGCTTTAGTTACTATTGAAATTTGTGCTGAACTTAGTCTGGTGTTAGCATAGTTTACTTGTTGGTGTCTTAGTTGTCGGTAAACAACCCGTGCTCTTGAATTTTCCGCTTGATTTACATTTTCTGTTTTGATTGCCTATTCTACATCCAGGATAAATTTTTCAGATATAGTTTTCCACTCTGAGATATTGTTTTCAGTCAAATCGAGATAATGTTATATTCTGCTGAAATATTTTCCCAATCTTTGAAAAAAAGGGTTTTCGTCCTAATGGACAAGAGCCTTGGTCAGGCGAGTATTATCATCCTCATTTAGGACTTTTGTTATGTAACTCATGTTTAGTCTAAGAGAAAAAACAAATAAGGGAGACATTCCACTTTGATTTTGAACCATATAATTTGGGGTGGTTGATGGAAGCCGATAGAGTTTTTTGAGGAAAACTAGCAGAAGTTTCTCTACTTCTTCATAATGTTTGCCTCCTCAAACCTGTACCCCATAACACATTACGGACCGCATAACCGCTTCAAAAACTTTTATTTTCGATGGAACTCCAACTCTAGCATTTGCCATCAAGTTTCGCTAAGTTGAATTTATCGCCTTTTTCGAATCGGAAAGTTTCATTTTAAAGTGCTTTTTGAATGCAAGATTATGATCTATCAAAACACCTAGGTTTTTATATGATTTAACAAATTCCAAATCTTCCCCACCATATTTCCACTTTTCGTTTCTTGATAAGCGACCTGATCATTTTCTGAACACAAGGACTTTTGACTTTGTCGTATTTGATTGTAGACAATTGTATTAGCAGTAATTCTCTAGCTTATTTATCAAAGCTGTAAAGAGCTGGGTGATTCTGCCAAAACTACCAGGTCGTCCACAAAGAGTAAAGTTGTTACTTTGATTCCTTCCACTATGACTCCTGCCGGTAGGAAGTCTGCTATGTCATCCAAAAACAGTGAAAATAACCAAGGGCTTAGAAGACATCCCTGTGTCATTTCCAAACCAATCTGATAGCTCCTCTCCATTCCATATTGCTGATTACCGCTGTAGAGACTTATTGTATTATTTACGAACTTTGTTGATACGCCGATTTGTGACAGTTTGTAAAATAGACAGTTTCTGCTGATCGTATCAAAAGCCGCTCGAAAATCGATAAAGAAAGCATACAGTTTTTTGCCCTGATTAAGGTAGCTTTGGGCGATGCTTTTTAGATTGAAAATTTGGTCTACTGTAGAAAAACCTTCCCTAAAACCTGCTTGGAATTGGCTCAACTTATTGTTGTCTTTGACCCATTTTGAAAGCCTAGTATTCAACAGACCAGTAAAAATTTTCGATATCGTGCTCATGAACAAAATTCCTCTGTAGTTCGCTGCGTTATTAGGGTCACCTTTCTTGTATATTGGGAAAATTACCGATTTTTGGAATTCTTCTGGAACCTTCGCCTCATTGAATATATTATAAAGTGACCTTAAGACTTTTTCAAGGAAATTATTCGGTGCATTTTTGGAGAACTCATAGGGGATTCGATCTTCCCCTGGTGCTTTGTTCTGTTTAGCTTTTTTCAACACTTCGCAAAGCTCAGTTCAGTCAGTTTTAAATTCATTTTTATTGTACAATCACTTATAACTACTTACATGCTAACAAAAATGTTTAAACTAGCTTACATAATAACTTAATTAACTTACTGACCCTAGGCGGGTACTCTTAATTACTCAATAACTTATTTCTAATGCCTTTCGGCCTAAAGATACAATATATCTATTTCAACTAAGAACTAATATTAATAACTAAGAAAGTTTAAAAAACTTAGTTTCCTTGATCAATTTTTTCTTTTTCTTAAAATTACTTACAACTTATTAAAACTACTTAAAACTAGAGCAGCCACAGTAGCTTTTTTATATATATATATATTTTTTTTTGTGTTTTTTAATTTTTTTTTGATTTTTGTTTGTATTTTTTCTATTTTTTTTTTAATTTTCGACGCAGCTAATTTATTTTTACATTTTTTTTTTTGATTTTGATTTTTTTACGATTTTTTTTTGTTTTTCGATGCAGCTTTATGTTTTTTATTTTTTTTAATTTTTGTGTTTTTTACATTTTTGTTTTGTTTTTTGTTTTGTTGGTTTTTAATATTTTTTTTTGGTTGCCAATGTGCCTACCCCCTATACCCTAAGTCTTACACACTAAACCTTTGTAAGCCAGCCACAGGCGACTCGCTATCAGTAACATTTACATTTTGTTGCTCACACAACCACCAGAACATTTTCGACATTTTAATAACGTCCCGTCGATCGCGATCTGAAACCGCCCTACTGAACCGGAGGAGCTCTTCAACTTCTCCGCCTACTGCGGCGACGTCCCGGCCATAAAGGAGCCGTCGTTCTACGGACTTACGGCAGACGTGGTAGATTAACGGAACCGCCAATCTGTCCTGTATCAAACCTATCATGTCAAAATAGAGGAAAGCCTCCGGTGGGACAAATCCACTGAAACGTGTTCTCTCCATATATTCTATGTTGGGGTAGTAAGCCCCAAATATCAGGCCATTGTTCGAAGTCATCGCCCTTGCAACGTGACCCCGAGTCAGTTTTATCATGAAGTTGTCGATTCTGTTTATTTGAGCCCCGTTGTAAAGAACCCCATTAGGATAATATTTTCTGTACTCCGACTCTGGTGTTCTGTGCAATCCAAGACAGGTACGCAGACACTGTCTCTCAAACACCCGAATCTTTTCCATTTGAGACGCTGTAACATTGAACCACACAGGGCACCCATAGACAATCATTGGCCTTATGAGGGCCATGTAGCAAATCACCTTCACTCTGCTATCAAGTTGTCTGCTGTGAAACAGTCGCCTTGTCAGAGCAAAAGCTCCTCTAGCCCTGGCCAGAGCCGCATCCATATGTTTGTTAAAATATAGATACTGATCTAGCCAGAGGCCGAGGTACTTGACTACTACTTTGCTTGGCAGTGGGTGGCCATGTAGATCAACGATCACCAGCTTGCGCCAGTTCTTTCTCGTATCCCATGAGGCCCGAGCCAACGGGGTCCTAAACACAATTGTTTCCGATTTCTGAAAGTTGATTTTCAACTTCCAGTCATCGCAATATTGCTGAATCTTATCGAAGTCACGCTGCAACAGACTTCTGATGTCTTCGATCTTTGGGCCTGTTCTGTACGCAATGAGGTCATCGGCGTACGCTATAGCATGGTGAAGGGAACCAATTAGATCGCCAGTGAAAATGCTAAATAAAATAGGCGAATTCACCGCTCCCTGTTGCAGACCGTTCTGTATTTTTAAAGTTCTTGTAGAAGTTATATCGCAACTTTTCACAACAAACGTTCTACCATGAAGCATGTCATTAAGAATATATAGCAGTGGTTTACTCATGCCATACCTGATTAACTTATAGAAAAGACCGTCTAACCAAACGGTATCGAATGCCTTCTCCAAGTCAACCAGACATGCACCCGTACACTGCTTTTTAGCTTTGTTCCATTGAATATCAGATACTAGTTTAGACGCGGCATGTATGGTATCATGGCCCGCCTTAAAACCGAACTGATTTTCTGGAATAATATTTTTGTCCTCAGCCCATGTGGACAGAGCTCTATTGAGAACTTTCTCGAATACTTTGCTGATACTCGGTAGAAGACTAATTGACCGGAGATTTGCTGGATTGGAACCATCCTTACCTTTTTTAAGGAGAGGATGGACCACTGCCGTCTTCCAACGCACTGGATAATATGCATTATTCAGCGCATTGTTGAACAACGTGGTGTATATGTCCACCGCTTCCGCAGGGAGGCATCGCAGCACAACATTGGGTATGCCGTCGACTCCTGCTGACTTCTATTTCTTTATTTTGTGAAAGATGTTCTCGAGGTCCATCTTAGAAACGAACAGGGTGTTATCCCCGTTTCGCTGGGCGATGACTGCATTTGCAAGTCGGTCGTCATTGAACCTAGTGAAACCAGGATTCTCGGCTCGCCAATGCGAGATCTCGTCTCTAAGGGAGAAGTGTCCAACGAAGGCTCTGTTCTCAAGGTCTTAATTCGGGCGAATGCACTCATTCACCTTATATACTCGCTCGAAAACAGCACCCACCGTCTCTACCTTCTCTTGAGCATCTTCCACCATAAAGTGGTCATCATCCAAGATGGCCTCATCCGGATCTATTCCTATTGTCAGAAGTAAGTCTTTGTTCTCTGTCGTCCTTTGGAGTTTAATACCCTGAAGGTCATTTTGATCTTTTCTCCTAAAAATTTTATTTATTTCCGGAAACATACTCGGGTTGTTGGACTGTACAGCCCGAATTTTGTTGTTCCAGAAAAGAGATATAGATATTCTGTAGTTTTCTTTTATTAGATGTTGGAGATTTTTGATCTGTGACTTCAGAGTTATAATCTCCAAATCGTGTCGGTCAGTAAACCTCCTGTGCAAGAATTTGAGTCTTGACAGGAGTCTACTTTTTTGTTTGTAAAGTGCGTCTATTGTCGCGTTTCTGTACATGTGCGTAGAGTCATGTTGCCTATATTTAGGAATTGTCCTGTCCATTGTACTACGGATTGCATCCTCCATACGTTGCAGGTACCCATCGATCTCAACGTTCGACAGATTCCTGTTGCATGGCGGCGCAATACCGTTCGAACGAAGTTCCCTTGAGACGGCACCGGAAAAGCGCGGCCAACGTGTCTTACCGTAGTTGTAAGAGTGCGTCGGCACGTACTCCCCCAGTTCCACAAGGTCGTTCGGAAGCAGTATGACGGCGGCAAGTCCACAGTGGTCACTGTTGTACTCAACCGTCGTCAAACAATTTTTCGTCTGTCGAAGAATGTCGTCGGTCAGTTTAAGTCTTGAGTCTAAAAGCAATAGATCCAAATAAGAGTCACTTCGAGGATATGAAGGCCTGTCAGTAGCCAGCAGATCGACTTTACACTCAATGCTGTGGAGCCCCAGCCAATTGAATAGCTGGGTCCCCCTTGGATTGGCTAATTGATTTCCCCAATCTTGGTGTTTAGCATTGTAATCACCAGCCATAAGGAAATAGTTTTCTTCTGAGTTCAGTTTCAGAGTTCGAAAAAGTGATTCGAGCTCTGTTTTTTTAAAAACATGAGGGTTGAGAAGCCTCCGGCGCATAGATCGCGACCACATACAACCGCCTCCCCTGTTTGAGAGGGATGCATACGATACACGCTTCAAGCAACTGGAATCGGCGTACTTCACCGCTATATATTACCTTGTGAGCTATGCCCTTACGTAAGAAGATCGCAACCCCACCCGCGAAAGTCGAGTTGGGTCGGTCCCTCCTTACGATAATGTAATTGTTATCCGTCAATTTGTGATGCTGGTTTAGCCTAGTTTCGCTAACCATACATACATCTGGACGTTGGTCTTTTAACAACTCAAGGAAGTTGGCTCGTCGTTCTATCCTAACTAGCTAATTCACATTCACGGCTAGGATCTTAAAGGGCCTCTCCGGCAGCGCGCCCGTTAACCTAAAAATTGCGCAAGCGACGGCACTGCACGGTAGATCAAGTCCACCCTACGCGCCTGCTCACTTATTTGCCGCGATAGTTCGCTCATTTGTGCCTGAATGACACGCAGAGCGACCATCACCTCTGACTCCCCAGTAGCTGCCTTTGACACAGATGGCTGTGCGGCCGCTTTCTGGGGAGGTTGTACCGTTTTCCCAGCTCCACCCGCCATTTGGGCGTAGGAAACTTGGGGAACGACGGCCCTTGGAGTCGGTCTGGCTGTTAGCCTTCCCTCGTCCTTAGTTACTGTTGGAGCAGCTTTTAATGATTTCTTTATTACCTGGTATCGAGGACAACCCCGATAGTTAGCAGGGTGTCCATCTGCACCACAGAGAACGCACTTCAGTAGGGTCTTGTCTTTGACCCTTGTCTCACCGAGCTTACACTCTTTGTCGTTGTGGTTCTCTCCACACTTGACGCACCTCGACTGCATTTGGCAGTTGAATGCGGCGTGCCCGAACCGTTGGCAGCGAAGACATTGTAAAATGTCCCCGTGCCTGTTTATTTTTTCCCATCTTACCATCTGGTAGTCTAGGACGGAGATTTTCCTTAAACTCTCCAGACGGCTACTGGGTGATAGGGTGACGAGGAACATCGGCAATAGCCGCCTCTCCCGTCTAGCCTTAGTCGTGGTGAACGACTTGACCCCGATAAACTCGAGATCGTCGCTCGCCAACCTGCGGAGTTCCGCTAAGAGCTCCTTTGGGTCAGAGGTAGGCTCTACCCCTTTCAGAAGCATACTTTTTGGCTTCTCCTCTTTGGGAGTAAAAGTAAAATGTTCAGTGGTTGTTGTTTGCAGCAACGCCCGAACGATCTTATGGTCACCAATGTTTTCACATTGGATCGCATGTCGATCTTGTCCTAAACTTTTTATAACAAATTTTCGCCTATGGCGGACTTACATAGGCTTATTGTTGCTTTTAGTTCCATTTTGTGGGTGTTGATAGGGGGCACCCTGCTCTTAGCTGCTGTCTTCTTTGGCTGCTGCTCTTGATGTGTTGGCTGTTGTTGTAGTTGTTGTTGTTGTTGTTGTTGTTGTCTCTGCTGCTGCTGCTTTGGCAACGTCTCTACTGGCTGCTTCGATGGCGCGGCTTTTTTAGCCGCGGTCCCCCGTTGCTGCTCTTTGGTAGCAGTTTTCTTTCCCTTTTTCTGCTCCACAGCTATTTTATTAGCTTTCGTGCCTTGTTGTTGCACATGTGCAGTTTTCATATTTCCAGCCATTGTTGTTGTTGGCTGCTGTTTCTCGGCTGTTGTTTTATCTGCCTTTGACAACAGTTGTTGCTTTGCCTCGCTTTCTGCTTTCCTGCGGGCAACCTGTCTGGCTTTTATTTCTTCTATCTCCTTGTGCATTTTTTCCAAGGTGATTGACAACACATGTAGTCTCTTATCTTCTACATCGTTGTCATTCCGTTCTTCGTTCACACCGTCCCCGTCGTCTGCCAATGCAGCGAACGAGTTCCCACTACCGGTGTAACGGCCCTCACCACCGTTGGACTCGTATTCATATGTCGAATTCAGGCTTTCGATGCTCTCGCTGCTTGTCGAAATCCCGTCATCGTCGACCTCCTTATCAGCTCCCTTTAACTTTTGACTACGGGAAGCCAAATTTGGCTTTGCTTTAATGCGCCGCCTCTTTTTTGCAGTTGTTGTTGCTGCAGTTGCTGCAGTTGTTGGCACCGCAATTTGCATTCCGGTTGTTACCGCTGCTTTGCTTGTTGTTGTCGTTGTTTTCTGTGTTGGATTTTCATCCAACACTTTTTTTGATGGTGATGGACCGGTACGGTCCATCACAAACGACTGTGTCGCTTTCTTTCCACTCTCTAATATTATTGTATTTTTTCCTTTATCTGAGCAATTTGCTTCAGTAAAATAAAAATTGCAATGTGCCTGGGTGGGAGTTGAACCCACGCTCCTCCACATTGGGTACCAGCTGCTAGACTCACTCGGCTACTGCCTTGATTGAGTCTCACTGAACTTTTTATACTTTTGTATCACACTCCACTTGAAAATATACTCACAGCTAAAGTCGTCAACACGTCTACTCACGATAGCTGTTGCTGAACGACTGACTTCGCAAAGCTCTTCCATGTTATATGTCATCAATTACTTGTGGCATTGCACACATACATATATGATATTTGTGGTTCTACTGGATTCAGCATTGCTCGGAAATGAGTTTTTAATGCATTTACTTCAACAAGAGTGCCTTCTTTGTGTTTGTTCCCATTGAGTTTTTACACAATAGTCCAAAAGTCTTTGCTATTGGAAATGTTAGCTATTTCACATGCCATTTCATTGAAGGTTTTCTTTTCATCACATATAGCTTTGTACCGACAGCGACAGTTGGCTTCAATATAGATTTGTTTCGTCGTTGCTGTGTTCAGCTCTCTAAAGAGATTAAGAGATCCAAGCATTTTTCCTGGCTTTGGAACAATCTTCATCGAAACACTGTTGTTTCTTTTCAAGTTTATTCCTGTTGGTTTAAGATTGTGCTATATATTGGATTATACTAGTCAGAAAGCTTGGGTATAAGAGTGCGTAGTTCCAGTCCAATTCCAGTATTCTAAAACATATTCCTCTAATTGTTGTTGGTACTGATTTACCCAGCTATCTTTCCAAATGAGTTTTGGCAGTAGAGATAAATTTTTAGTCACAGTGGTATTGCTATTCTTTGTGCCTTGGATGGACAGTGGCATGTGGTCTGAAAAAGTTTGGGGTGTTACATGCATATCCTGTATCATTTCGTGCCATATTCCGCTTATAAAAGCATAATCAATTACTGAGCATCCATTTCCTTTTATAAATGTATATTTCCCATCGCAATCACTTTTTGTTCTTCCGTTTAGTAAACATAACTCAAAGGTTTCGCAAGCTTCAATAAGTTGGTTGCCTTTAGCATCGGTGATTTCATCCTTCGATTTCCTAGTAACATTGGCAAAACACTGGAATAAGCCTTTGTAGATAGGTGTTACTTGTTCGCTTCCAACTCTCGCATTCAGATCTTCAACCAAAAGCATATATTTGCATCCTACACTGAGAAGAAAATCGATGAGCTCATTATATTCCACTTGCCTGTTGGAACAGTTAAAGTATATTGGACAAATTTCCATGCTTGATCCTCCAATTTCCATTTTTACCAGGACTCTACCTTCTTTTCTTATAAAACATCAATTTGTTTGAGACGACAACTGTTTATTTATCCCAAAAATCATTCCGATTCCTCCACTTGCTCTACCATATGTCTGAGTTCGGACTGCAGAGCTCCATAACAATTCAAATTTATTAAAATAATAATAAACAATCCGACCACTTAGACGATTTTCATAGCCTTAAAGAAGAAATCGATGACCTCCTGAAAAGATGTGACTGAACTGAAAGGAAGGAGGTTGCAACTGATGCTGTTCTTCTTGGCATTCCACAACTACCCAATGAAGACTTCAAATCCATTCTAAACAGCATCTGTTTCACCGTGGACTGTGTACCTCCTCTCTTAAAATCTGCATTCCGTACCAAACTAAGAAATGCAAACAACAGGCACGATCCCCCCATTATACTGAAATTTGGTTCCCCACATGAAAGAAATGCAGTGTTAAAGTCAATTGCTCTTTTTCAAAAAGTAAACAATAGACCTTTGCAACTACGAGACATTGGACTAAAGATGGAAGGGAAAAGGAAGCATAATATTTACATGCATGGGAGTCTGACAGCAAAAAATCGCACTCTCTTTCAACAGGCGATGCGTTTTTTTTTTTTTTTTTTGCATCTACAGAAATTATAAAATTTCATTACAGATTACATTAGGTAAAGATATATAACATGGATCTTTAAAAAAAATAATAATAATAATAATAGTAAAATTAACAATAATAATATAAAACAAATGAAATGGCAAAAGGAAAATATAACTCCATCAAAAAAGAGTCAAGAATTTAAAGTAGTTAAAATAATTAGCAATTTATTTTTAAAACTTTGCCTTGAACATAATGAAAAAAAGTCTAATGCAAAGGACACTGCATTAGCCTCATTTAAACAACGATTAACAGGTTCATTGATAGCATAATTAAATCTATGAAAAGGAATATGAAACAGAGTTTGTTCCCGAATTCTTCGACCAGGAAAATAAAAATTTAAAAGCGATAGCAAATGTGGACAATTAATTCGATAGTCTAAAATATCTTTGACAAACATGACTGAGTAATATTTGCGACGACATTCAAGTGTTTGTAGACTAATTAAAGCGAACCTGGTTGAATATGTCGGCATCTCAATTCTCCAATTTAATTTAAACACGACGTACCTAGTAGATCGCTTTTGGACTTTTTCAATTCTAGCTGAATGGCTACTGTAGAATGGGTTCCAAACAACGGAACAATATTCTAACACTGATCTTACGAGAGAGACATATAACGATTATAATGCATATGGATCAGTGAGATCTCTAGAATTTCTTTTTATGAACCCAAGCATAGAGTTAGCTTTGGCTATTATATAGTCAAAATGTTCAGTAAATCGAAGCTTAGGGTCTAGTATAACCGCAAGATCTTTTTTTACTAAAACTCTTTCTAACGTATCACTCTCAATATTGTAACCAAACAAGATTAAGGAGTTCTTTCTATTGCAAGACAGTACTTGGCATTTCGGAACATTAAGACACAAATGATTTGTTTTGCACCAGGTAGAAAGTCTATCTAGATCTTCTTGAAGCAAAGAGCAATCATTTTCACATTTAATTTCTTTATAAATTTTCAAGTCATCTGCATATAGCAGACATTTTGAGTTATAAAAGTTAAGAGGTAGATCATTTATAAATAGAAGAAAGAAAAGTGGCCCAAGGTGGCTTCCTTGAGGAACGCCTGACGATACAAAAATTGTGTCGGACACATATTTATCAATTTTTACATATTGAATGCGACCTACCAAGTATGATTCTACCCATTTCAGAAAAACTGAGTGAAAACCTAGGTTAGACAGCTTCCAAATCAAAACTTTGTGATTGACTTTATCAAACGCCTTCGCAAAATCGGTAAAGATTATGTCAGTTTGACAATTATCCTCAAAATTCTTTACAACATCATTACACAATATGGTCAGATTAGTGGTAGTTGACCTACCAGCAAAAAAGCCATGTTGATAAACAGAAATAATTTCCTTAACATGAAATAATAATTTTTGGTACAAAATCTTTTCAAAAATTTTTGGAATTGAAGCCATTTTGCAAATGGGTTTGTAGTTCGTTATTTCGTGTTTAGAACCTGATTTGAAAAAAGGCGAGACAAAAGAGATTTTCCAATCATTAAGAAAAACACCACAACTTAAAGACATGTTGAATAACATTGTCAATGGTTTTGCAAGTGAGCGCGCACAAAATTTCAAAACTATTGCAGGAAAACCATCTGGACCAGGGTTTCTATTGGAATTTAAAGCTTTAAGAGAATTTTCAACTTCATCCTCAGTAACTACAAGATGACCAATGTCTAAAACAGATGAAGAATTAGTATGATTGGTGTTAAAATTGTAGATATTTTCTGAGCAATAAACAGATTTGAAATATTCCGCAAACAGATTACAAATATCCTTCAAATTATCAGATGTTTTACCTGAATATTTTATGCATTTAGGTAACCCATTAGATTTTCGTTTTGAATTAATAAACTTCCAAAAGCATTTACTATTTCGTTTGAGATTAGCTTCTACAGATTTAACAAATTTTTTGTATAAATCGCTTTTAAGATTATTAAACTCATTTTGCAATTTGTAAAAATTAGTTCGCGACAAAATATTATTTTTGTTAACTTTATACAACTTAAAAGCTTTATTTTTTTTATTTTTTAGTTTCAAGAGCCGTTTATCAAACCATGATGGATAAGAATTATTTTTTAATGCTTTTTTTGGAACAAATGATTGAATAGTTTGTTTCAAAACATCTGTAAACTTTGAATAAGCCTCATCAAAATCATTTGTTCCCATAAAGCGATTCCATTGTATAGAAGAAATGAAATCATTCATCGCATCAACATTTGCATTGTGGAAGTCACAAATAAAATCCCTGTCATGAAGTGATTTCTTCATAAAGTGCATAAATTTTATATTTAGATGTAAGGCATCATGATGTTTTGTATTATGAGCAACAGGTACATCAGCCAGGTCAATATTCAAGATTAACTCCTTGTCAACATAAACTAAATCAAGTATTCGATTCAAACGGTTTTTGTATTTGTTCATTTGAATAAAGTCAAACTGTCCAAAAAAATCGACAACTAGAGCTTCAATATCATTTACAACGTTAAAAGGAATAAGTTTGTGAGGCTTCTTTATTCCCAACTGGGGTAAGACTCAGCGGGTCCAAGGTTTCTTCCCAAGGAAGCTCTAAAACTTGGGTGCAGTAGTCCAACTTCTAAAATAACGAGGCGAGTCGAGGCAATTTATGAGTTACAATCTTGTTTATTGGTTACCAAAAATAGACAAAAGAAAAAGGAACAAGTCTTTACAAAGCTTGTAGTTAATTGGTTTTCTCTTCAGTTTTAGCACAGTACGAGTAGATGGGTTGCGGCGCAGGCTCGCCGGTCTGGTACTTGCGGGGCGCTTCGGCTGGATGACGCTTCTCCTTTGGTTTAAGTTACGTATGTTATTCGCTTGGCTTTCGGACGGCACGGAAGTTCGAAATCTGTACGAGGTTGATTTGACCGGGGCGGGTTTTAATGACAGCTGCGCTCCTGTAATAATAAAAGAATATAAATGTGATTAGGAACGTCGTCTATAGCAAGAGGCGACGCTTGACGGAACAACGGGAGAGGAGTGGCTGTAATGGCCACGGCAGAGGAACTAACCGACGGCTTCTGTTAGGAGGAACTCCTTTTCGGTTAATTCGAGTGTTTGTTTTTGCAAATTTACACAAGCGGTCTTGTGCTTTGCGGTGAATTGACTGGCGGCCTCTGGTTGAAGGAACACTATTCCAATCAATTCAAGAGTAGTCGGGGAGTTGACTGGCGGCCTCTGTTAGGAGGAACACTATTCCAGTGAACTCAATAATAAGGTGAATTTGACTGGCGGCCTCTGGTAGGAGGGACACTATTCCAGCAATTTCACTCAGGACGGTCGGGGAATGGAGAAGATGAAAATTATTAAAGTTGTAGTGGTATTGCCCCTAACAACAAATAGTTGACAAATCTTCTCTGCTTTTTCCATAAAATTTCACCTCTACTTATTGATTTTCTGGTAGGGAGCGAATGTGAGGTTTATCAAGCGAGTGTAATATTTACTCATCACCGATCATGCACATGCTCGGTTTTCGTGTTTACCTACCAAGGTCACTGCACATACATTCCATGGCGAGCAAAAGGTTGAGATAGCAGAGCTCATGGAGATAGGAATAGCAACTAGACCCTAGGAAAAATAGATTCGCTGGTCGATGGCAGCTTACGTGCCGCTGCTTGTTGGTATTTATTTTTATATGGAGCCCAACTTATAAAGTGTGCAAAACCGAATAGTGTGTATGCACACATGGTGGGCTTTCGGCGGTTGCTGCTTAGAGGTGTGTTTTTTCATGTGACTGCGTAGATTGTTTCTTGGTACCCGTATTACGGATGGTGTCGCGGCAAGTGGATGGTGCAAAGCGTAGGGTGATCGGTAAGTAGTTTGGCGGCGGTGCAAAAAATTGTGACGTATCGTCACAGACCCCCCTTTCTTTATAAGACGAGAACCCTCTCGTCTTCAGCATCTGATATAAAAATTACGAACTCTCTTTGCGATTTTTTTTTTTTTTTTTTTTTTTAATTATTTTAATAGGAAAACCAATTAAACAAAACTTCTTGTAAAAAAAAACATTAACAAAACAAACTCATTCTTGAAGCACTTTAAACAAGTGTAAAAATAATACTAATAAGAAAAAAAAATGAAACTCATAAATGCTCGGTCCTTTGAAATTTCGACTGCCAGAGCATTTCGTACTATTGCTGTTGGGCCCCTTCGACGGCTCGTTCTGCTGCTCGTTTACGTTGCTGACGTCGGAGCAACGCCGCGCTAACGTTGATGCCGGGTGGTCTGACAGCTGAGCACTGGTTTGCGCGTGTCGGAGCGGCAAATAACTCGTCTGTTGGTTGGGTAGCGTTGCTTGTGATTGGCTTCTTTACCGGCGGCGGGGTTTGGACATAGGGAGCGTATCTAGCTGTCCTTGGGTCGCGTCGTACTTGTTCTGGCGTCATGCGTACGGCTGCAAGTCGAGCGTGAGCTCGCGGTGCGACTTTTGGGGGAGTCAGGTCTAGCTTATGTAGTACCCATCTTTGCGCCACCGGGGCGCGCCGTATTTCGGGAAGATGGCTGGTACTGGGTACTCCGACGGCCGCGAGCCGTTCAGCCCATAACTCCTCAGCTCGGCGTTTAGTTGCCCGCACCTGTGCCATGACATGCGGTGGGGATAGCGGAGGGTGAATTGGCGCGGCTCCGGTGCTCGGTGGTCTCCTAGTCGTTACCCGGCGAGATGTTGTGGGCTGTGCCGTCTTTCCCCCCAACGTGATTACTACGGTGGTAGCGTCTCGAGGTGGGGGTCGTGGCCGGGCCGGGGCGGTACGTTTTTGTTGGGATGGATCGGCTGCTGGCGGAGCTGGCATTGCGTCGAGGGTTAATTTGGGGTTGGCTGCCGGTCGTGTTATGGAGTTGGTTCTGGTGTCGGGAAGTAATAGTGATGTTAATTTATTTTGCCCGTCGTGCATGCTACTTACCCCTTGGATGGTCGGTCCTAGGCTGCAAAATGCTTCCGTCGCGGGGGAAATCTGTGCTTCTGGTCGCTTCTGGGATGGTCTGCTCGTGACGGCGGTTGAGGACTGACTGGTGAGACTAGAAGTAGAAATCATTGATACGTCTTGGCTGGCAATATAATTTTTAATATCTCTTGCATGGGCCCGAACGTTCGTGATGTTGCCTTTAGTGTCTCTTTTCCGCAATGCCACAATAACGGGAGAGAGTATTTTTGTTACCTCGTAAGGTCCTTCATAGCGCGGAGCTAATTTCTCTGCGAAGTAGTTTACTCCCGAAGAGAGAACTCGGTGACGTTTGTAGACCTTATCGCCGACAAGGGGGCGCCAGGGGCGGTGTCGGAGGTTGTAATGTTTCGCTTGTGTTTGAGCAGCCTGCTGGAGATTTATTTTAACGAGTTCGAATAAATCTTTCATGCGCTCTGCTCTTACGTTGATATCGTCTATCGATCCATCGCGGCTATCCTCTTTCCCCATGGTACTGGGCATTCTTAATTCTCTACCGAAATTTAACAAGGCCGGAGAATAACCAGTTGATTCGTGGCGGCTTGTGTTCATTGCAAAGGTTAATTCGGGGATGTGATCGTCCCAATGTCTTTGGTTGCCTTGGATGTATTGGGCGATCATTGTTTTCAACATGCGGTTTACTCGCTCAGTCGGATTCTCCTGCGGAGTGTACGGGGCAGTGAGGCGATGAACTATGCCTAAATCGGACAGCAACCCTCGGAATGAATGGCTGATGAATTGGCTCCCGTTGTCGGAAAGCACCATTTTCGGAATTCCGAACCGAGTGAAAACTCTCTCACGGATGGCCTTCATCAAGCTTACGGTAGTCGCAGCGGGAAGGGGAACGGCTTCTACCCACTAAGTGAATTTATCGGTAAAAACCAGGATCACGGTGTTGCCTTTCATCGACCGAGGCAGGGGTCCTACGAAGTCTACGCTTACTACATCCCACGGCCCCTCAGTTTGAGTCGTGTGCATGAGGCCGCTGGGTTTTTGTTGGGAGGGCTTGTATTGGTTGCAGGTTTGGCAGTTGCGGACGTATTTGGCGATATCGCGACACATCCCCGGCCAATGATACTTTAACATAACGCGGGAGGTGGTTTTGGCGATGCCCAAATGCCCAGCCGTCACTACGTCGTGGTTTTCGTACAGTACCTGGGGTCGTTCGGCGAGGGGTACGCACAATTTCCAATCGTCGGTGCCAGGGTCGGACAAAGGGTTGGTACTGGTGAAGCGGCGGTACAGTCGATTGTCGGTGATACGGAAATCGGGGAATTTTTCGGACGTTTGTCTCACTTGCTCGTATTTAACCTGGACCCATTCGGGATTGGCGTCTCGCGTCACGGCTAGTCGGTCGATCTCGGTTATTGTCAGAGGGTCCCGCGATAGTGCGTCAGCCACTACGTTTAACGCTCCTTTCCGGTACTGGATGTCGAAGTCGTACTGTTGTAACTCCAAGGCCCACCTTGCCAATCTTCCCGATGGATTTTCGAGCGAGTGCAACCATTTGAGCGAATGGTGGTCGGTGATGACGTTGAAATGATATCCTTCCAAATATGAGCGCATCTTACGTATTCCCCACAGAATCGCTAAACATTCTTTCTCGGTGGCAGCATATTTTACCTCGAGATCGGTCAACGTTCGGCTGGCGTATGCGATTACCTTTTCGTGCCCCTCTGACTTTTGTGTCAATACCACGCCCAGGCCATATTGGCTGGCGTCGGTCTGTAGCGTGAACGGTTGTGAAAAGTCGGGACATGCTAACACGGGTGCTTCTGTTAACCTGGTCTTGAGAGTATCGAAGGCGGCCTGCTGCTCGTCTGTCCATACCCATTTAGTCGATTTCTTCAAGAGGGACGTGAGGGGTGTTGCGATGGTCGAAAAATCTCGAATAAACCGGCGATACTAGGAGCAAATGCCTAAAATACGTCTGAGTTCTCGTACGTTCGTAGGTGCCTTTAAGTCTCGAACGGCGGCCACTTTATCAGGGTCGGTACTAATACCGTCTTTGCATAT
Source organism: Melanostoma mellinum (assembly GCA_914767635.1). NCBI lineage: Eukaryota > Metazoa > Arthropoda > Insecta > Diptera > Syrphidae > Melanostoma > Melanostoma mellinum. The sequence goes on along the minus strand of OU612060.1, from coordinate 94,038,134 downwards.
GACGTGCCCTAGGTACTTCAGGCTAGGCCGGCAAAAGTGGCATTTGTCCGGATTTATTTTTAGATTTGCGGCGCGTAATCTTCGAAATACCTCTCCCAAATGGCGAAGGTGGTCGTCGAATGTTTTGCTGATGATGATTATGTCGTCTAAGTACACCAACACATGATCCTCCATATCGTGCCCAAAGATTTCGTCCATGGCCCTTTGGAATGTAGCTCCGGCCGAGTGTAACCCACAGGGCATTACATTCCACTCGAACAAGCCGCGGCCTGGGACGGTGAATGCGGTGTACGGACGGCATTCGGCTTTCAACGCGATCTGCCAATAGCCTTGTTTGAGATCGATGGTTGATAGATATCGAGCTCCACGCAGCTTGTCTAGAATTGACGAAATGTATGGTAAAGAGTAAGCGTCTTTAAACGAAATTTCGTTGAGCTGACGGAAGTCAACGCATACCCTCCATGACCCTTCCTTCTTACGTACAAGTACTACCGGCGAACTATACGGGCTTTTGGACGGGCTGATTTTCCCTGATGCTAATAAGTCGTCGATTTCCTCATTTATGATTTGCTGCATGGCGGGGTTGTGCGGATAGTACCGCTGTTTGAACGGCTCGGCGTTCTTCAAGCGTATGACGTGCGGTACAACGGTGGATATACCTTTTGTCTCGTTAAACCGAGGTAACTCTTCGGCTAGAAATTCCTTTAGGCGGGCGTCCAGTTGTAGGTCTTGTTTTTCGTTTGTACCTTGCTGGCATCCCAGTTCTTCGGTGAGCGCACATAGGATATCGGGCGACCGGGGGCTTCTCTCTTTTCCACTGGAGATTTCCTGTCCTCCCAAAGTTAATTTACAACCTGCCTGGCCTAAGAAATCCATCCCCAGAATGGCGTCCTCCGCTAAATTAGGCATATACAAGGCCTCACCCGTAATCGTTCGGTTATTTACGTGCAAGCTAATGCTGTAGTGTTCTGACGTTTGTGTCGAGTGACCGTCAGCTAGCTCGACAACGTGTGCTTGGTTCCGTGATGGGATACCTAACCGTATGCATTCGTCTCTAAGTTCTTTGCCGATAAAGGATCGGGTGGAGCCGGTATCAACTAAGGCGTAATAAGTTTGGTCGGCGGTGGGTATTCGTATGAAGAGCCGCGGGTCAGTTCGGACTGCTATTCGCGCCACTGCGACTGGATTCGGATGGCAAGGGCAGTCCTTCGTAAGCCGGCCATCCGTACCGCAAATTTTTTTTTTTTTATTTTATTTTTTTTTTATTTGTAAATGCTTAGCTTACACCGTAAGATATAATATCTTATTTGGGGTGTAGCTTTAAAATAGTTATTCAGCTACTATATATTAAGGAAAAAAAAAAGAATTACATACAATGTTTCATTATTCAAATTCAAATCACACATTACTAAAGTAATTTCTAAGTTTGCTCTTTAAAAGTATTGTACTATTTGTGCTTCTTATATCTCGCGGCAGTAAATTCCATTGACGTATAGAATTGACGAAAAACTGTCGTTCAGATGTGAGGCAATTAAAGCGAGGAATCACAAGGTTCATTGACCTATTTGAATTTAAAAATCTTATTTCTTGGTACAAATCAGCTGGTTGTTGATTAAGAAGTATATTCGAAAACAAGGTTAAGGCCCGAAATTCAATAAATTTTTGAAATGGCATCCCCAGAAAATTTATTGCGTGTTGTGAAATACTGTCAAACCGTCGTAGACCATATACATAACGTATAGCATTATTGAAAGCAACGGTGAGCTTTCTTTTGCTTACATAGTCTAAGTTACAAAAAATTTCACAACCATAAGTAAGTAGAGGTAAAATCATTGTTTTTACGAGTAAGGTGCGGATTTTTAAAGGCGTGAAGTACTGCGTTGGCCAAAGTGTACGGAGAACACCATACGCCTTACCAACAATTTGGTTTACGTGATCTTTCCAGGTTAGGCTACTATTAAAGACAACGCCTAAGTTTTTCGCTGTCTCAACATATTCAATAGAGGAACTATTTAAATTTATGGACGGAAAATAAAATGTATCAACCTTGCTCTTAGAAATAATAATACACTTGGACTTCTTCGGATTAAGCATTAAGCTATTTTTTTCTGACCACTGTACAATTGCATCTAGATCATCGTTTATACAGGACGCAGTATTTTCGATTAGTCCCAATGGGCTACTAATGTACAATTGGGCATCATCAGCATATAAACGTATAGAACAATGCTTTATTATTGTGGGAAGCTCATTGACATAGAGTGAGAAGAGTAGTGGGCCAAGAATAGATCCCTGAGGTACACCGCTAGCATTTGGTAGAAAATCAGAAAGGGTTTTATTTACTTCAACTGCTTGCATTCTTTTTGTCAGATAGGAATGAATCAAACTGACTGCACTTGGTGAAAAATTATATAAACGGGAAAGCTTTCTGCAGAGTGTAGAATGGTTTACCAAATCAAAGGCCTTAGAAAAGTCCAGAAGTACCAAAAACGTTATGTTACCGAGATCGATATCTTTCCTAATATCTTCAATGACACTAATTAACGCGGTGATGCAGCTATTATTTTTTCGAAATCCAGATTGTTTTAATGTTAAGATATTTTCATGCTCTAAGAAGTTACTGATTTGCTTCTGAATAATTTTTTCAAATGCTTTTGATAAAAAAGGCAATATAGAAATAGGCCTGAATTCATCACCTTTTGAACTTTTCGGTACTGGCACAATTTTTGCCATTTTCCATTGCATGGGAAATTCATTAGTAAAGATAATTGTATTAAATATATGCGTTATATGTGGTAAAATTACAGGCAAAAGAAGTTTCAAGAATAAAGGGTGAATTTCATCAAGCCCAACGGAGTTAGATTTGATCAAAAGGATTACTTCTACGATATCTTCGGGAGAAACTGGAGAAAAGTTAAAGAGGTTTGTATTTGTAGTATCACTGTCGAAATCTGTAGGTAAAATGGCATCACGGACTGTGTTACTAGAAGCAACATTAGAAATAAAACTTTGATTTAAGGTATTTACGTCTATATCCTCGATTGGGTTATTTCGAGACTTAACAATGCCTATTCGCTTAAGGCTTTGCCATATTTGCTTACAGTTTTGAGATTCGTTAAAACGGCTAGAATAGACAGCGGCCTTTGCATTGCGAATAGCTAAAATAGTTTTGTTGCGTAAAGAGCGGAAAAAGTCATAAAAACTACCAATCCGAAACCTTTTCCAACGTTTATAAGCCAAGTCACGTTGTTGCATCAATAATCTGATCTCATTAGTGAACCATGGTTTGCTGCGAGGATCACAGCTTTTGGTTTTCAATGGTACGTGTTTTTCAAAAAGCCTGAATACATTATTATTGAGAATATCAACCTGTTGAGTTGATGTTGATTTTAAAAAGATAATATCCCAATTAGTGTTATGCACATCAGTTTGAAGAGATTGATAGTTAATGTGCTTGAAATCCCAATATTGAAATGTGTTAGTTTGAATATCAACTTGAAAGTCAAATTTTAGGTAAATAAGATCATGTTTAGAGAAAGCAGGTGCAACTAATTGATCATACAACACCACTCTGCAACGGTGGCTCACAATAAACAAATCCAACAGCGTAGGCTCAAAATTTGAAAAATGTGTTGGGATAGATGTATTTACGGAGAACAGAACAACCGGAACGGTCGCCGGCAATCCTTTTTCAGGTGCCCCCGCTGCTTACACTGCCAGCAGTGGGTGTTCCGGTTATAATCAGTAATCGGTGAGGGTGCTTGGCCGTGCGGTACTATAGCGTCGGTTTCCGGAAAGCGTGCGGGCGGCGGTATTCTTATACGGGGAACGGCGAAGGGGTTAGACTTAGGTGGGGCGGCGGCGTTGGCGCTGGGTCGGTCCTCCTTTTGAATGAACTCGAACTCGTCGGTTAACTCCATCAGCTCTTCTAAACTACGGAAATCCTTCCTTTTGATGTATAGACGATACTCAGGTCGGAGGTTGTCATATGTCCTGTCTAAATGTTCGGCGGCCGTCATACGTGGATGCTGGCGGATCAAGTATAAGAATGAGCGGATATAATCCTTAGCTTTCTCACGTAGGCCTTGGCGTTTCCGCAAAATCTCATCTTCTAACTTGACGTAGTAACGTGACGGAAGGAAGTAGCTGATGAAGGAGCGACGGAAGGCGTGCCAATCATGGAATTCGTCTCGGTTGATCCGCAGCCATTCGAGAGCGGAACCCTTGAAGATGTCGGGGAGGGTTCGCACCATCTGGTCAAGAGGGATTTCGTAGCATTGTGCGAGTTCTTCGATCCTCTCTAAGAATTCCAAAGGCTGGCCGGAAGAATCGAAGCGCAAACCCCACTTACGCACGACGTTCATTAACTCCGCTTCGTAACTCAACGGGAACCGGTGTTGGACAGGGGGGTCGGACGGGTGTCTATGGGCTGTTCCATTGTCGTTAGGGCGAATAGTCGGAGGAGCCGACGTGGCGCGTTCGAAGTGTTGCTGTCGGTACACTAATTGTGACAAGGACGGCGGAGATGTTATGTTAGCAGTTTGTAGTAGAGGCACTTGCAGGCTGGTCTGGTAAACGGACTGCTTAACTTTGCGTGCGTCCGTCGGGATGGTGTCTTCGTCTTCGGCGTCGTTCCGGGCCTCAATTTTCTTCTCCCACTCCGTGCATAAGTTCTGGGTGGACTTATGGGCTCGTAACTCCTTCAGGTGTTGACTTAACCGCTGGCGTAAATCGCGTACGGTGCCGGTGGTGTTCAATCCTCGCATATTAAGCGTCTCGATGAGTTCTGGCTTTTTCAAAAAGTATATGAACCCCAGGTTCTCGTATGGATTGAAGTCTTCCTCGGAATGGTCGGAGGTCTGGTCGGACGTTGCGGGTGCGTTTTCGTTACTTGCCATGTTGGACGAGGTTCGTTCGGCTGCGGGCGGCTGCGGTCGGTGGACAATGCGTCGGTTCCAGGTAACGGGCGGTCGGGGGTTGAACGCTTAGCAATGTCCCTGCTCGGGCGCCAATTTGTAAGGCTTCTTTATTCCCAGCTGGGGTAAGACTCAGCGGGTCCAAGGTTTCTTCCCAAGGAAGCTCTAAAACTTGGGTGCAGTAGTCCAACTTCTAAAATAACGAGGCGAGTCGAGGCAATTTATGAGTTACAATCTTGTTTATTGGTTACCAAAAATAGACAAAAGAAAAAGGAACAAGTCTTTACAAAGTTTGTAGTTAATTGGTTTTCTCTTCAGTTTTAGCACAGTACGAGTAGATGGGTTGCGGCGCAGGCTCGCCGGTCTGGTACTTGCGGGGCGCTTCGGCTGGATGACGCTTCTCCTTTGGTTTAAGTTACGTATGTTATTCGCTTGGCTTTCGGACGGCACGGAAGTTCGAAATCTGTACGAGGTTGATTTGACCGGGGCGGGTTTTAATGACAGCTGCGCTCCTGTAATAAAAAAAGAATATAAATGTGATTAGGAACGTCGTCTATAGGAAGAGACGACGCTTGACGGAACAACGGGAGAGGAGTGGCTGTAATGGCCACGGCAGAGGAACTAACCGACGGCCTCTGTTAGGAGGAACTCCTTTTCGGTTAATTCGAGTGTTTGTTTTTGCAAATTTACACAAGCGGTCTTGTGCTTTGCGGTGAATTGACTGGCGGCCTCTGGTAGGAGGAACACTATTCCAATCAATTCAAGAGTAGTCGGGGAGTTGACTGGCGGCCTCTGTTAGGAGGAACACTATTCCAGTGAACTCAATAATAATGTGAATTTGACTGGCGGCCTCTCGTAGGAGGGAGACTATTCCAGCAATTTCACTCAGGACGGTCGGGGAATGGAGAAGATGAAAATTATTAAAGTTGTAGTGGTATTGCCCCTAACAACAAATAGTTGACAAATCTTCTCTGCTTTTTCCATAAAATTTCACCTCTACTTATTGATTTTCTGGTAGGGAGCGAATGTGAGGTTTATCAAGCGAGTGTAATATTTACTCATCACCGATCATGCACATGCTCGGTTTTCGTGTTTACCTACCAAGGTCACTGCACATACATTCCATGGCGAGCAAAAGGTTGAGATAGCAGAGCTCATGGAGATAGGAATAGCAACTAGACCCTAGGAAAAATAAATTCGCTGGTCGATGGCAGCTTACGTGCCGCTGCTTGTTGGTATTTATTTTTATATGGAGCCCAACTTATAAAGTGTGCAAAACCGAATAGTGTGTATGCACACATGGTGGGCTTTCGGCGGTTGCTGCTTAGAGGTGTGTATTTTCATGTGACTGCGTAGATTGTTTCTTGGTACCCGTATTACGGATGGTGTCGCGGCAAGTGGATGGTGCAAAGCGTAGGGTGATCGGTAAGTAGTTTGGCGGCGGTGCAACACACCAACTTGTGACGTATCGTCACAAGTTGCATTTCATCGTAATCGAACTCCCATTTCACATCGCCGAGATTAAAATCACCAGCGTAAACAAGGTGCTGATTATGGTTAAAATTATTAAAGATTTGCAAACAGTTGTTTAAATGAGTATTATAAACATCGAAAGAACTATACGGTGGAATATAGCTAAAAATTACAATCAATTCCTCTTTAGAATGAAAACTAATTCTAACAATAAGTTGGTCAATATCAATATCATCAAGCTGCGTTGTAAGAATCCTTTCAGACAGATAATTGGAACGAACAGCAACTAGTACTCCTCCACCTCTATCTTTTCCAGTAGTACGCGGGCATCTGTCTTTTCGATATACGGTGTGAAGAGTTGCTTTCAAACAATTCAGAGCTTAAATGGCTACTAGTAAGCCACGTTTCGGTGAGAAGGATGATATCATGTTCACACGAAGAAAATGATACAAATAACTCGTTTAATTTGGTTCTTATACCACCAACATTTTGATAGTATATTGAGATATCGTACGCAGAAAAGGTAGATTTAACAGCAGCAACATTTGCATCAGGAGCAATAGCAATTTGACCTGAGTTGTGACTCAGGGTGGATTCATAAGAAAAAGGTACAGCAGCAACATTTCTAACATCAGCAACGACAGCAATTGAGTCAGAATTGCGACTCACGTTTGATTTTCCTTCATTTGAAACGCCGCGTTTTTTTGATGGTATAAAAAATGCCTAATCCGAGCACCTGCCGGCCAAAAATTTTCATTGAAAACGATCAAAGCAGCATCCACAGGAACACCAATTTTAAAATTGAGAAAGCGTAAGTTGTCCGCAGATTCTTCGTTACGCACCAGTTTAAAGCAAGCAAGCTTAGAGACATCAATTTGTAATTTAGAAGCTGCATAATTATTCATGTGTAGTAGTTGGACGAAAACTTGAGAGATGAAACCATTTAAGTTTCTCTACAACATCAATTCCATTGAAAGCATTGTTATTGTTTCCAACAATAACATTTTTTTTAGTTAATCGACGAGCATTATTAACATTAACTTCTTGCATCCACAGTCACATCATCATCAGGGTGCACAGCAAGAGATACACCAGCAGCGAGAGGCTCAGAGATAGTGGGCACTACACTTACTTCGATATTATCTGTTATTACGGATGATGACGTCGATGCATTTGATTTTACCTTCGAGCTGTTCACTGTAGAGACACCCACTGAACGAGAAACGGTGCAAGGGATTTTTTTTTCTTTTTCAATGTCAGCACTTGATCTTTTTAATGCAGGAGATGACAAATTGTCTTTTCTGTTTAAAGAGATTGATAAGCGATGGGAGTCACTGACCTTTGTCTTTTGACGCGAACGAGTATTGATTTGCGATTCACTATTAGTTGGTAGAGTTTTTTCTTTATTTGAGATTTTAATTAAAGAGGCATTAAATTCTTGTTTTAAGTTATTCACTTCAGTTTTTAGTTCAATGAAAGCTTCAGAGACTTCATTAAGTTTTGATAAACACTTAGTAAGGGAATTATTCACGCAAGCATTGCACCTCCAGCATATATTGTTATTATCATTAAGAATTGCAATCAAACTTTTGCTAACGTTAACGCAGCTAAAATGAAAATTATTAAAACAAATGCCACATGATATTTTTTTCACATTGTCAATAGATTTATCGCATTAAGCACAGTATAAAGCCATTTTATTGTTAGTAAATAACATAAACAAAGTAGATACAGAGAGCAAAGAAAAAAGCACGACTGCACTGCACTGCTTTTCTCATACACAACGATGCAACGATGAATGTGATCGCCCGATTAATCAAGCAGACGAACAGCCAGCAGAAGACGAGAGAAGAACCCACCAGCCAACGACAACGACATGAATATTTATCATTTATTAAGTATTAGTATTTATATTATTCTTTTTTCTTTTTTTCATTTTTCTTTCTTTCGCTTTCTTCTATTACTCTTATTTTTCTCTCTTTTTTACTCTTTTCTATATCTTGTTACTTATTGTTGCTTTTTGTCATATGGGGGCTTATGTTGCCATTTTCAATATTATGAGCATGTTGCTGGTGGCTCGATTTCGAGTTATTTTTCGCAGAGTCGAGTGAAAGCTTTGTGAATTCCAGGGGTAACAGCAGTGGTATACTGTGGGCAATGCTAAGGGTTTTCTGTAATCGGCAGGAAGGTTTTAAAGTTGTTCATATAAATGCACAAAGTCTGATGCCAAAAATGTATGAATTCAGATATACATATGTTTGAAAAATCAGAAATTGATGCTGTTTGTGTATCAGAAACTTGGTTCTCCGTAGATGTTAGAGATGCATCATACTCATTGGCAGCTATAATCTGTTTTGCTTGGATAGATCTAGTCGGGGTGGAGGGGTTGCAATTTATGTAAAATTTGGTCTGATTTGTAAAATAAGATGTCTTTCGCCACCAAGCTCTCCTTGCGAATTTTTATTTTAAAATATAACTGGCCATGACAGTAATCTTCTTCTCTTGGGAGTTATCTATAAGCCGAATAGAAATGTTGACTAAGAGCCGTTCTACCAACTCATAGAGCAAATGACAGTTAGTTCATCTAACATTATATTAGGCGTGTTTTTTTTCACAAGACTGTTATATACATAACATCATTTTACATGCAAAGCAAAAACAACATCCCTGACAACCAATGTTATGGATAAAAGGATGGTTAAGATTTGGTCGGGGATAGACTTTTGACGTTTTTTCGAGTATCGAATGAGTTTTTCGACTTTTCATTTTTTAATGTTGGTGCGTCTAGAGACTTTCATGTATCTCGAACAAAAGCAAAATGGGTGGCAAAGGGTCTGTTCACAAATGTGTAACTGAATAAAATCGTATGCCCACTCTTGCACTCCGCAATTTAGTTGCAGAAAATTTTTGATTTTAAGAATTTCATTGACTTCAAGAAATAGATTTGTAAAAGTATATCAAGATACACAAAACAACGTACAATTAAAAAGGGTCTGTTTAGTGACTGAAAGCACTTTTTGCATATTTCTTTTCACATTTTTGTGTGAATGTTAACATTTTTTTCAAAGCTAATTGTTAAGTATTCCATAAAAATGGTTGTACTTTCTTATTATTAATTGTTTAATTCGTTTGAAACAAGTAACAAAATATTTTTTTCAACTCACATCTAAATCACAATCTCATATAAATTCAACCCCAGCATTGTGACGTGTTTTTAGTTTTCCAGCCGAGGTATCGCTCACGGCTAGCCAAGGTCGGGTGAAGAAAAACACCAAACTTCACAAAGGTCAAAGAAATTCTCTTTTATTCGAACTTATAATACTATGATTACAATTAACAATACAGTGATATATATTCTTCGGGGTTACTGGTTGCGGTGCTTCTGGTGTCTTGTGATCTCCGATACGGCGGTGATTCTGGTTGGGTTCGGCGGTCTGCGTCCTCCTTTCTAGCTTCACAATGTCTGCGGGAGAGAAGCTATTAATAATTACTCGATTAGTGTAGTTTACTGCCTGTAGCGGCAGGATCCCGTGTGACCTTCACCCTATAGGTAGTCACAGGCAACGCGGTGCGCGTAGGCGTCGGAAGACCCTAGCAGGTGAAACACGGACGTCCGAAGACCCCGGTAGGTGAAACACGAGCGTCCGCAGACCCCGGTAGGTAAAACACGAGCGTCCGAAGACCCCGGTAGGTGAAACACGAGCGTCCAAAGACCTCGGTAGGTGAAACACGAGCGTCCGAAGACCTCGGTAGGTGAAACACGAGCGTCCGAAGACCTCGGTAGGTGAAACACGAGCGTCCGAAGACCCCGGTAGGTGAAACACGAGCGTCCGAAGACCTCGGTAGGTGAAACACAAGCGCCCGAAGACCTCGGTAGGTGAAACACGAGCGTCCGAAGACCTCGGTAGGTGAAACACGAGCGTCCGAAGACCTCGGTAGGTGAAACACGAGCGTCCGAAGACCTCGGTAGGTGAAACACGAGCGCCCGAAGACCTCGGTAGGTGAAACACGAGCGTCCGAAGACCTCGGTAGGTGAAACACGAGCGTCCGAAGACCCCGGTAGGTGAAACACGAGCGTCCGAAGACCTCGGTAGGTGAAACACGAGCGTCCGAAGACCTCGGTAGGTGAAACACGAGCGTCCGAAGACCTCGGTAGGTGAAACACGAGCGTCCGAAGACCTCGGTAGGTGAAACACGAGCGTCCAAAGACCTCGGTAGGTGAAACACGAGCGTCCGAAGACCTCGGTAGGTGAAACACGAGCGTCCGAAGACCTCGGTAGGTGAAACACGAGCGCGTCCGAAGACCTCGGTCCAGACAATAGCTGGGGGATCAACAGGTACTAGTCTCTGCCCCTGGTGGCACAATACGTAAGAAATATAATTTTGTAAAAGAAAACTTACTACGTATCTTACCAACGTCTGCTCTGTTCGTTGGCCTTCCTTATTTGGCCAGAGACTTATTGTTTTGCAACTTCTTCCCTTTGCTCCTGGAGAGATGTTCACCACTTGACTGGTGCCGGCGAACTATATTTTCTTCGAGTTGAGCCGCTCTATTTATACCCCACAGGAGCAGCGGTACATTATTCGATTCCCATATACTTTAATGGGATATCCCCCACTCCCATATAATCTTTCTAAAGCGCAATGCATTGTTTATACATATCCCTATGCTTGCCTATATGACATTCATTATGAAAATAAATACACCTCGCATATCCATATGCTTGCCATTGAGACTTGTTAATAAAATAATAATAACTCACCATCGAGCTCTGTCGACCGTCGTCGCATGCACTGCTTGTGCGTGGGGAGTTGGTCGTTGGGTGGTATTTCCACCTACCCAATACCCTAATGTCTACCATCGATGTTGGCGCGGTTAGCTTTCTACCTCTGTGACAAACTTGCGTACTTTTCGCCACCAGGTACCATGTCTTGGCTAAAGCTTAATTTATGGTAGTTGTCTTGGGTGTTGTCTCGGGTGAACTTTTCTTCCTTTCAGTTTGGCGCTAGATGGCGGCGCCCTGTTCTCTATAAGCATGTGACGAGGGATATTTCTGTCTTTGAAATTTGCCTCGTTACATACTCCCCCTTCTTCGGAGACGAGGACCTCCTCGTCTGACCCTCGGTTTCCTGGTAAAAGCTCCGTGAACTTCCATTCAAAAGAAATGTCGTTGGGTAGTTCATTTTCTTATTTTATCTTGTCCCTTTTTTTTCTTTTTCTTTCCCTTTTTTTTTTCTTTATAATTATAAACGATTTAACAATAAAAAACATAACAAAAACAAGCCTCGTTGGCAAAAAAAAACCCCAAAGTGAAAAGGAGTAAAAAAAAAAAAAATAATAATTTACGGCTCGAAAGTGATCCTCTTCGATAGGCCCGTTGGGCGATGGGCGAGGACTGCCTCCCCACGCTTCACTACTCGGCATAAGATGGTACCGGTCCGGCGTTTGAATACTAGGCGCTGTCGACGCCTCGACGGGTGGTATTGTGCGTGCTGTCGAACCTCGAAACCCAAGAACGGGTCTACCTTCCTTTTCAGACTCGGTTCCGGTCCATGGTTCGGTTGTTTGCTTCCCTTTGCAGCTGGCAGCGTGGATTCTGGATCCATCTCCTTTTCACTCAATAACCGTGGATCCGTGCGGTGCGGCTCTATCGACACTGTCACGTTCGGCATCTTGAGTCCATCTGGTTTTGGTGCGGATATGCTGGGGGCTGTTCTCCCTTTTTGTAGCACTTGGCCCCTTTGCGGGTCTTGGTTTGGAGAGTTAGTTGTATCGGTAACGGTTGCGGGTTTACGGGTAACGGTCGGGGTTCGGCTGGTGGTGCCCTTTTTATTGGCGGTGGCGGCGGTGTTCCGCTTAGTACTGGTCTTCACGGTGGTATACTGGCTGGTACTGGTCTTCATGGTGGTATTCTGGCTGGTACTGGCGAGGGGTGTTCTGGACCTGACGGTGGTTCGGTTGGCTACGGTGTGCGAAGCATAGGCTACTCGTCCTTTAAGGTCACTCCCTGCAGTCTGGATCAAGCTTTGCGTGAGCTGCGTGTTACTGGTGGTACGCAGCTTTGATAACGAAATAGCGGTACATACTGAGCATGTATCCCTCCTAGGTATAGTCTGTTGCCTCCACTAAGGCTGGGCGGAATCCATTTCTTCTTCCACTTCGGATTGAAGCCTCGAATTGCTGGGACTGACTAACGACGACGGTTTAAGATCTGGTATTCGAAGTTCAGGATGCTGAGCGGGGTTGAGTTCCACTTGTCGGGAACGTCGTCCCTTCCAATCGTTCACGGGGCTACACCGAATAAGCAGCTCACTCGGGTTAAGTGGTAGAGGATTTCTTGGCTGCGTTGGTAGGCGGCGGCGGTGGCGTACATGAAGCGGTAGGTTTATCGTATCTGGAACGCTGGTATTTAGGTCTACGAGACTGGCTGTACATCACCGCAGCTCTATGCGGATGGCAATTACAGTCCTTCGTCCATCGTCCATCTTCTCCGCAGTAAGAGCAAAATAGACGGAACGGTCCTCGGCAGTTACTCTTAGTGTGACCCCTCTGTTTGCATTTCCAGCAGTGAGTACTCCGGTCGTACTGGTAAGCGTGCGACAGTAGCAGAATCTGGTCGGTACGGTTAAAATTCAGTCGGGGTGGCGGCAATACGGCTCGGCTGTCGGTTATTGGTCGGTCTGAGGCAAAACGGTTAAGCGTGTTTCGAGGCGGTCCTGGTCGAGACATAGGGGCAACGCATGGCTGCGCTTGGCGAGGTGTACGGTCTTCTCCGCGTATGTATTCATACTCCTCGGCCAGCTTCATAAGTTCGTCCAAGGTATCGAAATCACGCCTTTTGATGTACAGGTGGTATTCGGATCGCAAACTATCGTAAATACGGTCGATACTGTCTTCGATGCTGATGCGTGGATGCCGGTAAATCAGGTATTGTGTTGCCTGTATGAAATCCTTTGCCTTTTCGCGTGGCCCTTGCTTCTTTCGCAATATTTCCTCCTCTAACTTGCAGAGGTACCGTGCTGGCAGATAGTGGTCTAGGAAAACATTGCGGAACTGGGTCCAGGATTTCATACGGTCTTTATTTATGCGGAACCACTCTAGAGCGGTGCCGCGTAGTATTTCCGGTAAGGCTTTGATCATATCGTCAGGGCGTATGTCATAGCACGCGGTTAACTCCTCGAGTCGGTCCATGAACTCGATCGCGTTCCCGGATGAGTCGAACCTTAATCCCCATTTGCGGACATTATTCATCAGCTCAGCCTCGTAGCTGAGGATAAACCGACCGGTTGGGCGGAGAGCTGGCCTGGTGGCCGTTGGTTCGACAGGGGGTGGGGTAGCGACTGCACTGGGGAGCGCGGCCCGTGACGACTCCGAGTCCCTGGCCAGGTCGTCTTCGGTGGACGGTGCGGCGGTAGTTGTTACATAGGACGGTACCTGGAAGGAGATCTCGGTGTACATCGGTGACTTTGGTTCGGTTTCGATTTCTTGGGTTGGTACAGGTTTGTACTCCCGTTCCGTTACTGCTTTCTCCAAATCCGCGCACAGATCTTGCGTGGATTTTCGGAGTCTAGCTTGTTTGATGTGACTGCTGAATCGGGCTCGTAGCGTAGCTAAAGTGCCTTCAGCGTCGAGCCCTAACTGACTCATACGTGTCACCAGTTCTGGCTTGCTGAGCAAGTATATTGCTCCTATACTGGCGAACACGTCGAAGCTTTCCTAGGATTCTGACATGTCTGGATTTTTCGTAGTATACATTTTATAGTTCTAAGAGAATTTCTTTTACAACGGTGGACGGTGAACGGTAAAAACACGTCACAATTTGGCGCCCGAACAGGGACTATCCTGTTCGGGCGCCAAATTGTGACGTGTTTTTAGTTTTCCAGCCGAGGTATCGCTCACGGCTAGCCAAGGTCAGGTGAAGAAAAACACCAAACTTCACAAAGGTCAAAGAAATTCTCTTTTATTCGAACTTATAATACTATGATTACAATTAACAATACAGTGATATATATTCTTCGGGGTTACTGGTTGCGGCGCTTCTGGGTGCGTCTTGTGATCTCCGATACGGCGGTGATTCTGGTTGGGTTCGGCAGTCTGCGTCCTCCTTTCTAGCTTCACAATGTCTGCGGGAGAGAAGCTATTAATAATTACTCGATTAGTGTAGTTTACTGCCTGTAGCGGCAGGATCCCGTGTGACCTTCACCCTATAGGTAGTCACAGGCAACGCGGTGCGCGTAGGCGTCGGAAGACCCTAGCAGGTGAAACACGGACGTCCGAAGACCCCGGTAGGTGAAACACGAGCGTCCGCAGACCCCGGTAGGTGAAACACGAGCGTCCGAAGACCCCGGTAGGTGAAACACGAGCGTCCAAAGACCTCGGTAGGTGAAACACGAGCGTCCGAAGACCTCGGTAGGTGAAACACGAGCGTCCGAAGACCTCGGTAGGTGAAACACGAGCGTCCGAAGACCCCGGTAGGTGAAACACGAGCGTCCGAAGACCTCGGTAGGTGAAACACGAGCGCCCGAAGACCTCGGTAGGTGAAACACGAGCGTCCGAAGACCTCGGTAGGTGAAACACGAGCGTCCGAAGACCTCGGTAGGTGAAACACGAGCGTCCGAAGACCTCGGTAGGTGAAACACGAGCGCCCGAAGACCTCGGTAGGTGAAACACGAGCGTCCGAAGACCTCGGTAGGTGAATCACGAGCGTCCGAAGACCCCGGTAGGTGAAACACGAGCGTCCGAAGACCTCGGTAGGTGAAACACGAGCGTCCGAAGACCTCGGTAGGTGAAACACGAGCGTCCGAAGACCTCGGTAGGTGAAACACAAGCGTCCGAAGACCTCGGTAGGTGAAACACGAGCGTCCAAAGACCTCGGTAGGTGAAACACGAGCGTCCGAAGACCTCGGTAGGTGAAACACGAGCGTCCGAAGACCTCGGTAGGTGAAGGTAAGAAATATAATTTTGTAAAAGAAAACTTACTACGTATCTTACCAACGTCTGCTCTGTTCGTTGGTCTTCCTTATTTGGCCAGAGACTTATTGTTTTGCAACTTCTTCCCTTTGTTCCTGGAGAGATGTGCACCACTTGACTGGTGCCGGCGAACTATATTTTCTTCGAGTTGAGCCGCTCTATTTATACCCCACAGGAGCAGCGGTACATTATTCGATTCCCATATACTTTAATGGGATATCCCCCACTCCCATATAATCTTTCTAAAGCGCAATGCATTGTTTATACATATCCCTATGCTTGCCTATATGACATTCATTATGAAAATAAATACACCTCGCATATCCATATGCTTGCCATTGAGACTTGTTAATAAAATAATAATAACTCACCATCGAGCTCTGTCGACCGTCGTCGCATGCACTGCTTGTGCGTGGGGAGTTGGTCGTTGGGTGGTATTTCCACCTACCCAATACCCTAATGTCTACCATCGATGTTGGCGCGGTTAGCTTTCTACCTCTGTGGCAAACTTGCGTACTTTTCGCCACCAGGTACCATGTCTTGGCTAAAGCTTAATTTATGGTAGTTGTCTTGGGTGTTGTCTCGGGTGAACTTTTCTTCCTTTCAGTTTGGCGCTAGATGGCGGCGCCCTGTTCTCTATAAGCATGTGACGAGGGATATTTCTGTCTTTGAAATTTGCCTCGTTACAGCATGTAAACAGAGTCAAGAGAAATTCCTTGTTACCTTTGTGAACGGACCTATTTTTGACATTTCTAAACTAACAAAAAACAGACAAAAAAAAATTGTTCACCTGCATTAATTTCACTACGGAACATTTTTATTTTCGACTCTATACAATTGCTTTAGGTTTTTAACAAACAGTTTTTGTGTTTTTGTGCGAATTTGGCAAAAAAAAAATCATTTGTTGCCTTTTATTGGTTTGACAACTGATCGAGAACACCAACCCACAAATAAAAAAAACGAAGCGTTTTTTTTTGGATATCATGTTATGTACATAACATCCTTGTGAAAAAACACGCCTATTGTGTGGAGATTTCAACAGCGATATAATAATTGATAAAAGTCTCTGTGAAAATATGAAATCCTTCACACTCTGTAAATGTATCTGAACCAACTCATTTCACTCAAACTTCAAGTACATTATTAGATCTCTTTTTTGTAAGTGAAAACGAAAAGGTACTCTTTTATAACCAACTCGCCACTCCAGTTTTTTCCAAGCACGACCTAGTTTTTTTGACATATGACTATATTACAAAAGAAAATTTCATAAACCCAACATTTCAGTATAGGGACTTTAAAAATATTGATATGTCTTCACTTCAATACCACATCAATTCCATACCTTGGCATAATATATATCTCATGCCTTCACCAGATGAGCAAGTCGAATTTTTGACAGAAAACATAAATTTTCTATTCAATTGCTATGTTCCTTAAAAAACAAAGAGAATCATTTGCCCTTCGAAACCTTGGTTTACGAGTAGAATTAAGAAGTTAATGAATCAAAGAGATCAAGCTTATCAGAGATGGATTCGTTATCTTGTTGAAGAACTGCATTTAGCTTATAAGTCTTTGCGTAATAAAGTTATTCAAGAAATAAGAGCTGCTAAAACACAATACTACTCAAATCGCCTTGTTATTGATTCGAATGGACGAAAATTTTGGGAAAGCTTTCGAAAACTTGGAATTGGAAAGCAGAGACCAAAATTCTATAACATTATCGATAAGGATGAAGGATGAACTCAATCAGAAATTCCTCTCTACGCCAAATGTCACACCATCCCGAGAAGTCGAAAATGCACACAGTCCCAATACTTTCTCAACTGGCTCTTCCTTTAGTTTTGCAAATGTAACCATCATGGATGTAGTCGAGAGTTTCATTTCAGTCAAATCGAATGCTATAGGAGTTGACGAACTTAACCCTGTTTTCTTAAAGTCCATTCTGCCTCTGCTACTACCGTATTTCACGCATGTATTAAATACAGTTCTAACGACAGGAACATTTCCGCAGCAATGGAAAATGGCAAAAATAATACCACTTCCTAAGAACTCGCTCTGTAATGAGTTTCGGCCAATATATATACTTCCATTTCTCCCAAAAGTCATGGAACGTATTATGCAAAAGCAACTGAATGACTATATAGCCCGGAAAAATCGCTTAGTGAAAATTCAATCAGGTTTCCGCCCTCAACACAGCTGCATAACTGCACTTTTAAAGGTCATCGAAGATATCAGGGCTGAGCTTGATGATAACAAAGTGACGGTCCTGGTTCTTTTAGATTTTTCCAAGGCCTTTGACATGGTCAACCACACTGTACTTTTGAACAAGTTGCTCGAAGAATATAATGTTTCTGTTGAAGCAATCAAACTAGTTTCGTCCTATCTAACTAATAGAAAACAGGCTGTTTACATAGAAAATAAGTTTTCGGATTTTCTTCCACTACGAAAGGGTGTTCCCCAGGGATCGATATTGGCCCCTCTGCTATTTTCACTCTATACAAATGAAATTGCCTCCATTATTCGAACAGCATCGAAACACTTTTATGCGGATGATATCCAAATATATAAAAGCTGTCCCCTAGGTCTTATTGAAAACTGTGTCTCCATCATCAATCAGGAACTCGATCAGATTTCGAATTGGGCAGGATCTAATGGGCTTGCTCTCAACCCAAATAAATGTAAATGTCTAGTGATTTCCAAAAAAGTTCTAGACCCATCTTACTTTCCACCAGTCATGCTCAACGGGACTGCCTTGGAATTTGTTAATTCCTCCAAAAATCTTGGTGTAGTTTTTAATAGAACTCTTACATGGAATGACCATATTAACTCGATAGTAGGTAAGGCTTATGGTACTCTTCGGACCCCTCTGGACTGCTCAGGAATTTGCCCCCCTCAAAACCAGAATTTTGCTTGTGAAAACTTTGGAAATACCAATACTCACCTATGGGTGTTAAATTTACTATAATTGTGACTCCGATAGCAAAAATAAATTGAAAATTGCTTCTAATAGCGCCATTCGTTACGTCTACGACCTAAGAAGATATGACCATGTCTCGCATCTGCGGCAGAACCTACTTCCAATGTCTTTTGATAATCTTATTAAATTTCGAACGCTACTACAATTTTTTAAAATTCAAAGAACTCGTCAGCCAATATATCTGTATGAAAAACTTCGATTTTCGGCATCAAACAGATCTACATGTTTAATTCTGCCTCGGTTTTGATGTCTTAATTCAGAAAGACAGTTCTTTATAGCTGCATGTCGGCTGTGGAATTCACTTCCAGCTTATTTGCGAGAGATCACAACGTGCAACGATTTGAGAATAGTCTGCGTATTTTCTTCTCTGAACAAAGCAACTAATTTCTATCTTCATTCTATTTCCCTTTCCTCTTTTTGATCTTTTTCATCTATTTCTCTTTTCATCTTCTATCTTATTATTCTTTTTTAAACTTTTTATTTCATTTTAAATAACATTTGAATTGTTAATCAATTATTAAATTAATCATTTCTCCTGGATGTTTTCCAAACTTTTCATATGATTGTACATTTTTAGTCTATAGTATTAACTTGTAAACGTGAACAGTCAATTGATTATCTTCACAAATTTTTAAGATTTATTGTCTTACTGTGTAAGCTATTTGAACAATAAACTTAAACTTAAACTTAAACTTAACTTTCAAGTTTTTCACAATTTTCAATTAAAAAAATTTTATACAAAAAGTATATTTCATATTTTTTGACACATTCAAAGAAATCTAAATATTTACTTTTATTTTTAAGTCCAGCTACATTAAACGACAATATATTAAAGTTTAATTTTAAATTTGATTTAGCTACTATATTTCTAGGGCAGACGGCGACACTTCTAGAAACGAATTTGTTTATGGTTTCTTGATGAGAATGAAGATGTCGCTACAATAGCTTGAGAGCCTATTCTGCCGCTGACACTTGCCATTTGTATGTTTGACGTTTTATGCAATGACATAACCAGCTGATTGAGGATTTCTTCTCCATCGCCTTCTTCATCTTTCCAAATAAGTTTTTCATTTTCGTCGAATATTTTATCTTGAGCTTGAATGTACTCGCCTTTCAAATAAATTTTAGATTTGGATGTTTTGATAATAAATTCTTCTTTATGTTAAATATCCTTCTTCGACGATCTCGAATTGCCTTAGGGTAATCTCTGTGAATTGAGACTCCAGTGTTCTTCAGTTTACCAACTTTGGTCAGTATAGTTTTTACTTCTTCCGTGTGGTTCATCTGAACCAGAATGTTTGCCACATTTTCGTTCGCGGACCTAAAATTTTTCACATTATTAAAAACATGATTTGTTGCATTGCTTTCTAATAGATCTGCACAAATTTCCTTCGCATGCTCTATCGGGTTGACATTCGTTGTTGTTGGGATGTGCACGATGATGTTTTTTTAGCATGCCCTTTTTGCCATAAGTTGCACTTCTCTTTCCCACGTACCATATCTACGCTGTGTTATGTAGAGTGCCTCCTGCGTTTCCTGAAGTTGCATTTGCGTAAAAGTCAACTTGATTTGCAGTGCATGTATTTGAGCTTTTTGTTCTCTAATGCTATTCTACAATTCTATAAGATCTCCCTTCGTTGCGAGGTTACATGTTTTTCGATCGAACAACTGTTCAAGTTCTTATTCAACTGTCATTTCGCCCACACCCATTGTGCAAAAAGTTTTTTGGCTTGGTTGGTTCGCTTCGGGTGAAGTTTCAAATACCTTACACTTTAGCATATGTTTATAAGGGTGACGTGAAATAATACCAAACGAAATAACACCAAATCTTAAATTTGGTCTTATTTTGTTTTTCGAAACGAAATAATACCAATTTGGCTTTATTTCGATTACCAAAACGAAATGCCAAAAAAGTAATGGAAATAACGCCAAATTTGTTTAAATACAAAATTTGGCGGTACTTCGTTTTCAAAATGGAAATAAAGCCAAATTTTTCATAAATTATATATACACTTTCAAAAACAATGCATTGAAAAGGTAGTTATATTTTTTTTTTTTTTGTATGTTAATATGTTTGATTTGAGTTGCATGGAAGTCCAGAGTTTGAAATTTGACTGGATAGATAAACATAGATATTTTTAACCATTTAAAATAATGAAAAATTGCATGAAGAAAGTAAAAGGATAATAACTAAAAACTTCGCGCGAATTTTTCGATTCCCCAAATTGACCCTTTCGTAATGGCTTAATATTTTTTTCACTCTCCATATCTGATCGTCAGTTTGGATTTTTTTTAGTTAGTATCCTTTTACTTTCTTCATGCAATTTTTCATTATGTTAAATGGTTAAAAATATCTATGTTTATCTATCCAGTCGAATTTCAAACTCTGGACTTCCATGCAACTCAAATCAAACATATATATAAGTACATATATGTGCACGATTGTGTATGAGTTTCACTAGTCGTATTTTCTTTGTTGGCAAGATCAATTTTTATCTTGATTTCTCTTATTATCTAAGACTTACTCTGATTTTTTGAGTTTTTTAGATGAGAGACAGTTTCTTGCGCACTTTGAAATTACTTACATGTTACATACACTGTTCTTTTTAAAAATTTGCAATTATAAGAGAAATTTGATAGCTTAAATTTTAACCTTTTTGACACTTTAGGACCAGAGTTGAAGGAAATTTATATGGTCTGTAATTATTTATAATGTTTTAGTAAGACTGGAAATGGTTGAGTAATTGTTTACGAAACTTTACTTCGTTCCTCAGAGTCTTGAGGTGCCGAGGTAGAGCATTCCATAGTCGGGTGGCATTAACGAAAAACTGACGGCTAGAGGTTAAATAATCAAACCGAGGATGAAACAGGGTTAGTTAGTGCTCTGTTTGAGGAACCAAACCTTAATCTATCACATAGATACTGAGGTTGATGTGTCTGAATAACGTTGAAGAGCAATATTAGAATTCAAGTAGCTAGTAGGTGGTCGAGAGAAATAGCAAAAATTTGCCTTGAAAATATAAAAACACGCTCGTATCTTCTCAGTCCATATATATGTATCTTGCAATGTTATTTTATGCGACATTTAGCTTTCTCCTACTGACTGCATCACAGTCACAAAAGATTTCGCACCCAAATGTTAAGATTGGTAGAACCAATTCGCCAGCATTAGGCGAATTTTTAAAGGTGTGAAAAATTGAGAGGCCCATAACATACGACCATAGGATCTCTCCACTGCCACATTGATGTGTTTATCTCAAATTAAGGTTCAATTGAATAGCATTCCCAAATTCTAAGCGAAATCAACGCATTCAATTGCAGAGTCGTTGAGTTTAATGACTGGATAGGCTCAAGGGGGTTCTGCTGACTTCAAGACATTTGGACTTCATTGGATTCAAAACCAGTCCATTTCTTTTCGACCAAAGTGAGATTTTTTCCAAATCCATGTTGATAGTATTAATACAGTCCTCGATTAGTCCTTTTTTTTTAATTATATAGGGTGAAGGTGAAAATTACCTTTACAAGCACGTCGACCTGAAGAATCTTTTGTGCTGTTCCCTTAGGTTTAAAAACACGTAGTGTATAGGTTTGTTCATTCGAAGCTGAGGTCATGTAAGAAACTAAGAATCTTCGAGGAAGAGGTGTTTCTGATATCAAGGGGACAGGGGAACCCTTTATTGAATATTTTAAGCCTGGATCTAGCTAAGGCAGGACATTCACATAAAGTGTGTTCAGCTGTTTCTATGTCTTCAAGACAGAGACGACAGGTGTCATCTTGGCTGATGCCCATGTTTTTAAGATGATACTTGAGAGAGCAGTGTCCAGTGAAGAAGTCCGTAAGTAACTTTGCGTCACGTTTGCTCATGTCAAGAATTTCTTTCATACGTTTGTGGGATAAGTCAATGAATAGTTTTGACTGACGATGGCCATTTGAGTTGTTCCAGGTGCTGATCATGTTCTGTCGTTCCCAGGTAGCTAATTCGTTTTTAAGGCTACTGATTGGGAGACCACAGTAGGGTTCAGGGCCTTTGAATTGGGACTGAGAGCCAAGTCTAGCAAGTCGGTCAGCCTCTTCGTTACCTGGTACGCCTTCATGACCAGGCACCCATGAAAGAGTTATTCTATTGTGAGTAGCTAATTGAACTATACATGTCAGGCAGTTCCAAACTAGTTTGGATTCGATTTTTGTCGAGGACAGAGCCTTTAGTGCTGCCTGACTGTCAGAGCAGATTAGGATACTTGATCTTCGGAGGTTTCTTCTAATGCATTCCCTAATAAAGAATTCTATAGCCATTACCTCTGCCCGAAAGATAGTAGTTGTGTTACCAAGGGATGTAGATGATTTAAAGTTGGGACCGTAAATCCCTGCACCTACACCGTTGTTTGTTTTTGAACCGTCAGTATACCAGATGTATTGGAAGTTATTTGTAAGAATTACAGGGTTCTTCCATGCTGAGCGGTTTGGAAAGATTACTTCAAAGGGGTGGTGTAACATTATGCGTTTAGGCATAAAGTCCGAGGAGTGGGCTGCAGGCGATTTCAGCATTGGGAGCACCTGCAGAATACTCATATGTCCTTGTAAGTTTTCCTTTTTCGAGTAGTTAGTGAGATGAAGCTTTAGTCCGCTTAGTGCAGCAGTCTTCTTTACTCTTTGATGTAGCGGAGGAAAATTTAATAAACTTTCTAACGCTAAAGTTGGGCAGGTGCGCATTGCACCTGTGATACCTACACAGGTTAGTCTTTGTAACTTTTGCAAAGATTTGCGGGCATAAACTTGTTCTGTTTTTTGCCACCAGATCAGCGAACCATAGGTTATGATGGGTGTGATAATAGTGAGGTAAGTCCAGTAAATCATTTTTGGCCTAAGTCCCCACTTTTTACCAAAGAGTCTAGAACAGGCCCAGAAAGCATTTGTTGCTTTTGCTATGGTTTTGTCTAGAAGAGGTTTCCAATAGAGTTTATTATCCAGGGTTACTCCTAGATATTTGACCTCTTTGGAAAAATTAATTTGAACACTATTTAGGGATAGTGTTTGGAGATCGATTTAACGTACAATTTTTCGTGGTGAATGGAATGATGACTGTTTTGGTGGGGTTGACCTTAAGCCCTTCTTTATTGCACCAGTCATTAACTTTGTTCAGGGCACTTTGCATACGGTTTGTGACTTGTGCTTCTTGATTGCCTTGAATAGAGATGACTAGGTCATCAGCGTAGCCTTGTGTGTCAAGGCCCAGCTTATTGAGGTCATCCAAGAGCTGATCTATTACAATTGACCAGAGTAGGGGAGATAAAACACCCCCTTGGGGACAGCCTTTAACAGCATTAACTGTTATTGATGTTTGACCTAGTGTGGTGGAGATGATTCTGCCACTTAACATAGAGTCAATCCATTTAATGGTTGGTGTGTCAATTCCTTTGACAGTTGCAGCGGTTTGAATTGACAAGTACGTATTATTGTCAAAGGCGCCAGAAATATCAAGAAAAGAGCAGAGTATGGTGTCTTTCTTAGCAAACGCATTCTCAATTTTGCTGACCAGCAGATGGAGAGCTGTAACAGTGGATTTACCAGTTTGGTAAGCGAATTGGTTAGCATTGAGAGGATTTGCTATTAAGGCCGTACTGCGAATGTGTAAATTAATCACTTTTTCCATGACCTTTAGAAAGAAGGATGTGAGACTGATTGGTCTGAAGGAGTTCGGGTCTGAGTTTGATCTATTGCCAGCTTTTGGTATGAATACTACTCTCACCTTTCTCCAAGTTTGAGGGATGTAGCTTAATTCAAAACTGGATCTATAGATAAGTATAAGTGAGCAGATTATGGTATCAATTCCATACTGCAAGAGAGCAGTAAAGATACCATCTTCCCCGGGTGCCTTGAAAGGCTGTTGGGAGGATATTGCCCATTTGATGGAGTCTTCGATAAAAATTTTTCTAGCTAGAATTCTTGTTGTGCTATTAGGTGTAGTGTAACTCACATTGGTGGTTAGAGATTGATCAGTGGTATGTATACAGTCAGGAAAATGAGTGGCCAAAAGTAGGCTCAGAGTTTCACTGAAACTTTGGGTAAAACTACAATCCGATTTTTTTAAGAGACCAATACCGTTGTTATGATCTTTAGCTAAGGCTTTTTGAACTCTAATTGAAGAAGGCAAGTTATCGATACTTTCACAGAAGTTTTTCCAGGTAAGTCGTTTTTGCCTTCTTAACATCGAGTTGTAAGTCGTTAGAGTTGTTCGATATTTGCTCCACGAATTGGTTCGTTTAGCTTTGTTGAAGAACTTTCGAAGCTTTCTTTTTAACTCACTCCAACTCACTGTTCCACCAGGGAACATCGTGAATTGAGTTGGTCTGTCTAATGTGACAGCTGGACTCGTATGCGCTTGTGATTTGTGAGCTTAAGCGTGTTGCTTCCCTTTCAAGTTGATAAGGAGAGTCAATGTTTGGATAGGGTGGTTCAAATTCACAACGAAGTGTCTCTGTGTAGAGATTCCAGTCCGTGTGTCTTGGTACCTTATTGTTTTCTATATTGATTTGATTCGGCCTTGACAGATCAAATCTGGTGTGCCGGTGGTCCGAGAATGATATCTCTTTCGAGACATGCCAATTGAGAATGTTGTTGGCTATGGCAAAACTTTCCACTGTCATATCCAACACTTCTTTCCTAGTGGAGGTGACAAAAGTAGGTTCATTTCCCTTGTTTAGAATATCTAAGTTTGAATGCATGAGAAAATCTAAAAGGGACTCACCTCTTTTGTTGATGTCTTTGCTACCCCATATGGTGTGATGGGAGTTGGCATCACAACCAAGTAGTAGCTGCCTTCCCCTTGCGTTGCAGTAGCTAACAAGTTTTTTAACCTCTTTTTAACCGTGGGGATCTCAGCTAGTAACGCAACTAGATCATTTGTGATGAATTCTGGAATGGGAAGAAAGTTAGTTCTTTTATGGATAAGAAGCGCAGCTCGTGGTTGGAGTTGCGTGTTGTCGTATATTAACTTACACGATTGTGTTGGAAGGCCTTTTATTTGGCCTCTTACCACCCATACCCATGGTTCCTGGACTATTAAGCAGTCCAGATCCTGCTTGACAAATTCCCTGCTTGCCGCAGCTGAGGCAGCTTTGGCGTGCATGAGATTTATCTGCAGGAATTTTAGGGTGGTGTAATTCATTTTGATTTTGGGGTTGAGGTAAAGCTCGCTGGTGATTTTAATAGCCTCTGCCGAGCTTTACCTTTGGGCCTGGGGTCCCGTTTTTGAGCCATGAATTTGGCTGTGCTGCTTTTTGCAGCTGGTGTTGCATTACCGCTTTTTGGTGTTGGTTTGGCAACGGAAGTTGAGCAGGGAGGGGGGGGGAGTTGTTGTTGTATTGCCAGAGGTTCCTTTTGGTGAGGAGGGCCTCACGGCTGACTCCTTTGGTAAGGTAGTTGTGGCATTAACAACTGAGGGGGGAGGACCTAGGGTTATTGACGTTGGTGAAGGCTGTGGAGCACTATTACCTGTCGTCAGAGTTGTACAGGCTGTCTTGACAGGGGAATTAGGTGGGGGTTTGGGGGCACTAGTTCTGTAAGGGGCTTTAGGATGGCGGAGTTGAACATCGCCAAACCTAAAGTCTATTATGTCTTTTTTTGGTTTTCAGTAGAGCCGCAGATTTATGGTCCACCGAAAAGGTAAGAATAGAGACGGCACCTTTGGCTTCTCTTCTTATGACTCTCCATTCAGGAAAGGGGAGACCCTCATTCTGGACTTTGATCGCAGTGAGAATCTGTTCGTTCGTGCATGTAGGGCCAACGGGGAAATGGCCTACCAGAATTTGGTTTTTGGGAATTTCTTCCTCTTCGACCGCCTTCAGTGAGGCATTCTCCCAAGGCTTTACTTTTGGAATTTCGCCTTTCAGCCAATCAGCCGTGACCTTATTTTTGCAGTTGAAGACAAGCCATCCTGGTCTGAAATTAGTGTCAAAGAATTTGGGGCTGATATCCCCTGTCTTTTGGCTAAAAATCAAACCAAAGATGGTGTCTTGCACTGCTGGCATTTGGTCAGTGTTGAATAGCGTTTCCGGGAAGTCTGAGGCAAGGATACCTATTTTGTTACTCTCCAGCGCTTGCTTAAAATTTTTTTGCTCTATTTTTTTGTTGATTTTGAGGCGGATTTAATGTGGAAGGCACATTAACAGACCTCTGCTTGTGAACAATGTTGGGTTTTGCCATTTTGGCATGATTTGTGTCCCTAGGAAAGGATTCAGATCGATTCCTTTTTTCTCCCTTTGGAACAGTCGTTCTGGCTCTTTCCCTGGCTTCGGCTTCGTTAAGGCCGCTAGCCAGAAGGAATTTAAAGCGTTTGCGAGCAGCTCCACAAAGCTTGACGCGCGCTTTTTGGGTGGTTTCGATAGTTTGATCAGTGTGTGTTGAAGGGGCAGCCTCGTTAAGAAGTTTCGCCTCCTCCAAAGAACCAATAGGTGGAAGGTCGTCAAGACCTGTCTCCATTGGTGTGGATGCACTTAGAGCAGCATCACTCTCTTTAAGATTTTCATTAAAAATATCAATTTTGTACCCACGAGTATTAGGGAAAGGAGGTCACCATTGGCAGAGCCCTATGCCAACGTAAAGGACTTATAATTTAAACTGAATTTGCCTAGGTATCCAGAGTTTGCAACTAGCGACTAAGAACTCCTTAGCCATTCAGCCTTCGGCGTCGATGTTCAACCACTGGCTTGAGGATTTTTTATCGACCTTTACTGGTCTAGATCCGTTATGTTCGGTTATTGCGTAAGCAAGTTGTAGTGGCACCTCGAGAAGGATGCTATTTGCTAACGCATAACGGTCTTGAAAAGGGAGAGGATAGAGTTTCATGGAATACCAGACTTTTATTGCGCTTCACCTGTTCCTGGGTATTATGTCCCTGGCCACCATCGATTAGTCCTAATGGACAACTTTTAAGCAATTGGACGTCATCTGCGTACATTTGAATTGATTAGATTAAATTAGATCAGACTTATTACAAAAGCTTATGGTTTACAATTTCAGTTAACAAATCTTTTACGACATGGCAAAAGCCGTCTTCCAGAATGACAAGTTGAAAATAAAACAAAAAAGAAAAAAAGCTACATATTTATATAAATTAAAACGCTTCATTTAATATTTGGTTTCGATATCGTAGCGCAGTTTTCACAAAATTGATAAGAACAGTCCAGTCTCGACCGTTCAATATTTGAAGAACTTCATCCGTTTCGTAGTTCGATTTTCCCAAGTGTAGTTTTCATAGTTCTGTTAGGATGGGACAACTTCAATAAAATGCTTAATATCTTCACGATCCTTCAAATTACACAAGTTGCAGTTGAACTTCCTCTCTGAGAGAACAAACACATAAGATTCACAGTGAGCGATTTACCAAAACGTCCTTGATCACATATACATTTCGATAAAAATACGATAAATTATTCTACCCTACCTGATTTTTCTGTAAGTAGATTAATTGAATAACCTAAATAAGATCAGTTTTTCAATGGCAACAGACCCCGGCGGGGTTTCCCGCCAAAACTTTTGGGCTTCGCTTGATCCCGATCCCATCAGACCAATAAGAAAGAAACCGAAATTGAACAACTATAAAGATTTTCCCACATTTAATCATCACAGTCAGGTCAAAGCAAAGGAATGCCCGAAATTCATTGTAATAAAAAATAAAGATCCAGCGAAAAAACTCAGTGAATTCAATATTTTCTTTAGTATTAAATTTATGGCTGACGGTTGCATTCTGATTCTGACAAAAACCACGCAGCAAGCTAACCTTCTTCTGAGAAAACAAAAATTGTCAAACCTCTGCGAAATTGAAGTTTCTTTGCATCCCACTCTTAACACATCATGTGGTGTCGTTTTCTCTCCAGAACTAAAGAATCTCTCTGGGAATGAAATTGTAGAAGGTCTCGCTGACCAACACGTCACAAGCTGCAAAAAAATTACCAAATTTAACGATGGGAAAGCAACCAACACTCCACTGCATAATCTCTCCTTCAATTTGTTCGAGCTCCCACAAGAAATAAAATTTAGGTTTTCTGAAGACAAAAGTTGAACCACATATTCCCAAGCCAATGCAATTCAAAAAATGCTACAAATTCGGTCACACCAAGAAACACTGCAGGTCCGAAGAACAAACATGTGACATCTGCAGCAACACTGAACATGACCCTGAACCATGCAAACAGGTGTTATGCTTCAACTGCAAACACGAACACACCGCCACTAATAAAAACTGCCCCGCCAATATCAAGAGATCCAAAATAATTGAAATCAAAACAGCAAAAAAAAAAAATAAATTACATACCATGAAGCAAATAAACACATCCAAGAAAACCCAAACCTCTACACCGAGCCCTCTATCGCAAAGATCCCAAAAGAAACTCTCTCAGAAGTAATAGAAACTAGAACGAAAAAACGCGCTATTCAAAATAAAAACCAACCCACACCAACGCAAAACGACTCCCAAATGATCATCGATGACGAAATTAATACGTCATCGAGTCACAACTTAATCTCTCAAAAAAAAAACAAAAGCACAACATCAATGCCCACCGATAAAGAAAACCCCTACGCTCTAATAAAAAAATAAACCAACAACAAAATTTCTCTCCCAACCACACCAACAAACACAAACAGTCAAGTACATACAATTAACCCCGTCAATTATACAACAAATCCTATAGAAAAAAAGCAAAACTTAAAAAAAAAAAACACTTCAACACTCCTTAAGTTCATCTTACGAACTTAAGTGAGTGAATTTCCTTTAAACATCTACCACAATGGTCCCTAAAATTCTCCAGTAGAATTTACAAAGCTACCAAAACAACTATACCGATCTACAATTAATCATTAATAAAATCAAACCAGATATCGTTGCAATACAAGAAACGCATTGCGCATTCGGAATCACTCCGCAATGCCCCAAAGCATTTAGCGCTCAGTTTAAGAACCACAACTCCATCACATCAAAAAAAACGGAGTTGTTCTGTTAATTAATTAAAAAGGAGATATCACATTAATACGTAAAAAGCACCAATCTGTTGGTCACAGCCGCTGAAATACACCTTGAAAAAAAATTTACCATAATAAACACGTATATACACGACAAGGAAACAGTAACCTCCCAAATACTATCTAACCTGATAAAAAACCTATCAGGCGAAGTAATAGTTCTGGGGGATTTCAATGCGTGGAACCCACTATGGGGTTCATCGAAACACAACACCCAGGGGAAAAGAAGTAGAACATTTTATAGTAAACTCCAACACTACCCTACTGAATGATGGATCTCCCACCCACATCTCCACACACGGTCACACACATTGACCTCACATTGTGCTCACCATTCCTGTCATCCTTCTGTGATTGGTACACCCTGAAAGAAGCTTTGTTACACTTGGCAAAAAGAGGCAAATTCACCCCTAAATTCAATTAAATACGCGAATTGGGAAAAATCCCAAAATTTAGTCAACCAACAACTAGACATGAGATTGTTCAGCAACAACAAACACAAAGAAGCTGCTAACCTTCACAGAACCATACGTTATGCTGCAAACAATGCCATCCCTCAAACAAAACGAAACAATAAAAAAAATGAAGCACTCCGGGAGTGCCGACAGAAGTGAAAACAGAATTGAATTTTCAGTAAATATTTTAATGTACAGGAAAATCTTTTATAATATATGTAGATGTACATATAGAAGAACATCAATGAAACTTATGAGTTTTCATTCACAATTTCATGTCTTCTATCATCATCTCTACAATCATCGTATTCTAATACTGAAATAATAGGTCTATGGTAACTTAAATAGGAAACGAACAATTTTGTCTCAAATCTATTTAAATATATCGCAAAGACTGCATCAATTGTCGCTTATTTCGTTGTACTAAGGCAGCGGTCTTTCGTCATTGTTAAATAGTATTCTTCTTTTAAAAATTGAAAAAGTGGCAAATTTGTAGCATCGGCGAAGTTGATGTTAAAATCACCACTCAAAATTATTAGGAAATCATCAAATCTCTCCCCAATTTTATCGTGAAGGTATGCAGAAGCGTCTTCAGACTAAATAAATAGATTTTTATATAAAACTGTCGTATTACACTTGACCACGTATCCCGTGAATTATAAACGCCTACTGTAATAACTTGCTGTCCATTTCCAGAGTGGCAACGACAAACACACATATCGTCGATATCAAAAACATTAGTACTAAACATACTAGTGTACCTCGTATGCAAATCCATATGATTTGAGCAAAATATGGCAGTTGTATCAGACAACCTTTTATAGATAGCTACTCCTGCTGCTGCTGGACGATCGGGCCTTCTAAAACTTGCAACTAAATTGAAATCTGGAATATCATATCTATATTTCTTCGTCACCCTTGTGAAATTCTGTTAAAATCAATACATTCAATTTTTTAACGATAGTGTCTACAGATATCGTAACTGCGCTCGTAGACTTTGACAATGAAATGAAAAAAAGGACAATGCATTAAGTTTAGAAACGAAATTAATAAATATTTGAGTAATGGTTTTCAATTTATTTTCATGCAACCATTTCAACTTCATCGATAAATCATCGCGATGAGTTCTTGATCTCTTTTAATTTGTTGTAAAGTTCGAATCGTCGCGTTGACCAGTGCGTCTCCTACTCTGCCATGATGAAATTTCCAGCTTCACTCATCCACTTCATTGTAATGGTAGTAAAATATTTGGTACTTTTTATTTTTCTGCGTTGCATAAATTTTTTTCTGTCCTTCAATTCCTTTCTTTCTTCTCTATATTTCTCCGAGTCGGTAAGTAATATTACTATAGGTAATGTTGCTATTACATTCTTTAAAGTCATTTAGCAGCTTCAAAATTAAGGTGTTTCTTGGCTCAATGGCAGAGTCGTTGGCTATTTCAGAAAACTAAGTTTTTAAAATTTTTTTAGTTCATAATTCTAGTTATAATTTGAAATATATACTGTATCTTTACGCCGAAAGGCATTAGAATTAAGTTACTGAATAATTAAGAGTACCCGCCTAGGGTCAGTAAATTAATTAAGTTACTATATAAGCTAGTTTTACACATTTTTGTTAGCTAGCATGTTAGTAGATATAGAAAATTGAAATAAAAATGAATTAAAAAAAAAAAAAATGAAAAGTAGTTGGCTATTAAAATCAGGGTCTAAGGTTCGAATCCCAGCCGTGGCGACAATTTTTATTTATTTTATCACTTTAAATAAATAAAAAAATGGAAGCCATGGCTGGGAATCGAACCTGAGACGCCGGGCTATGAAGACTATTACGATGAGCCAAAAAATGGTGTCGGTCGCGAATTCAATGCTTTACCCCCATCGCAAAAGTGCCAAACGCGCCTAAAGAAGTTTTCACTTCAAAAAGAATGTTTCCTGGTGGAACTCCGAACTCAAACTTCTCAGGAAAGATAAGCAAAATGCATTTCACAATCTTAAACGAAACCCTACTCAAGAAAATCTATTGACCTATAAGAAATTGAGAGCCCGTTTCAAGCTCAACTGCAAAAAAGCGAAAACAATAGCCTACGAAATCCTGACCTTAGTTATCAACCCTCTTACGCCAACACAAAAAATCTGGAACAACGTAAGGTGCATATCAAGCGCCTACCAGGGTAACATCATTAGAGTTATTGAATCAAATGCTGGCCCCATATCTGACTCCAAAACCATGGCTGAACTATTTGGGCAGTCCTGGTCCAATTACTCAAGCGACTCAAATTATCACCAAAGATTCCTACTAAACAAGAATGAAATTGCTACCACCTTACAAAATCTTCCAGTTCCTTCTTGCAGCGCCTTAAAAATTGAAACGCCAATTACATTAAATGAGTTTGAATTCACACTCAAAACACTGAAAGGCTCAACGCCTTCATACGATCGAATACCATACCGAATGATTTCTCACCTACCTAAAACAGCAAAAAATCGGTTATGTAAACTTTACAACAACATTTTCTCAAAAGGTATCCTTCCTCAGCAATGGAAAACAGCAACTGTTATCCCGATTCTTAAACCCCAGAAAAATAACAACCAACTGGAAAGCTACCGCCCGATATATTTACTGCCATGCCTCAGTAAACTACTTGAAAAAATTATTTCGAAAAGATTGATGTGGTACATGGAACAAAATAACCTGATCAATAAATCCCAAGTCGCATTCAGATCCAACAAAGGTACAATGGATGCCTTATGGATCGATTACACCGTCTCCAATATACTGTCATCTCGCAACGATTGCAGTATCATCTCAATAGACTTTGAAAGAGCATTCGAAAGAATTGGTGCACAGACCATACTACAACAATTGATAAAATGGAAACTTGGGCCGAAAATCATCAACTTCATCAAAAACTTTTTAACGCACCGAAAATTCAGAACCAAGGTCAACAATGAGTACTTAACACTCTGGGATCTTGACAACGGAACCCCTCAAGGATCCCCTTTATCCGTTATACTATTCATAATTGCCTTAATAACGTCAGTAACATTGTCAATAGTGAAAAAATCATTGACCATGGAATATATGCGGATGATCTTATTATAATAGCTAAAATCACTAACACCAATGCAATTCAGGAAGCTTTGATAAGAATCCTGGACAAATTAATTGATTGGTCTGAAAACTCTGGCGCTAAAATTTCAACCCAAAAATGCCAACAACTGCCCATATGCAGAAAAACAAGCTGCAAAAACTTCTCCTTAATCCTTAACAATCTAACACCAGTAAGTGTAGAAAGTCCTAGGACTTCATTTAAACAAAGCTTGTAGATGGGGCTCCCACATCCAGCAATTAAAAAATGGACTAACTTCACGGCTAAATATAATTAAATACCTCTGCAGCAAAAAGAGCAATATTCACACCAATGCCATCCTTAACGTGGTACGTGCAAACATCTTATCCAAAATTGAATACGGACTTCCAATCTACGGTTACTGTGCAAAGAGTGAATTTAACGTACAACACGCAGTCCTAACCTTCTTGCCGAATCCAGATTTTTACCGCTAGAGGAACATGGAGACCTACTAACCTTCAAACACATTCCAAAACTAATTACCTCAAATGGATCTCCTCTCTATAAAGATTTTTTGGCAACGATCAAACGCAAGACTAAGCCCAGATTGGAACACACTATATTTAAGGCTTCACAAACAGCAAAGGAGCTTAACATCCCACTCAAAATCGCTAAAACAAAGCCAGGTCGTTTCCCAACATGGACATTACAGAACAGCAGCGTCGACACTCAACTCTCGGATCTAAAAAAAAACAAACCTCCACTCTAGCCAATTCAAGCAACTGTTCAACGAAAAGGTACACAACTTACTCAAACAAAATTTCAACTTTCTCTACACTGATGGTTCAGTAATCAACAATAATATTGCCTTCGCAATTGTTGACCGTAATTTCAACACCGTCCAAAGTCTTTACCACCACCGCAACATATTCACAGCCGAAACAGCAGCAATTTTAAGCGCAATTGAATACGCTGAACAATGAAGAGGCAAATTCTGTATTTTTTCTGACAGTATTTCAGTCTTGAACGCCATTCAGAACATAAATTGCAGACTGATACCCATCAATAACATCCGCAACAAACTCTGCCAACACGTATCAAAAATGAATCTCGTCTGGATACCAGGACATGTCAACATTCCAGGAAACAACGCGGCAGATGCTGCAGCAAAACTGGCCACCAACTCTCCCATATATCAATCCAACGTCACAAACCCAGCCGATTTCCTAAAAATAATTACACGCTCCCAATTTGAGAAATCACTCCAGCATTTCAAAAACATAAACAACTATTACACCAACTTAATAATTAATTGACAGTTGTGGTTTAAAAGTGTTTAGTTTGCTTACAAGTTAGCTCCGAATTTAGGTCTGTTCGTTGAAGCCCTGGGGTTGCCCTAGGGTCGCCACAAAGCGTTTTTTGAGAAACCTAAATTCACCCTGAATGTCAAATTGAGTGTTTTTTGAGCCATAGGTTTGCCATAGGTTTTCCCCAAACTCGCCCTAGCTTTTTGCTGTGGCGATTTGAGGGCTGTCAAATGGCATGTATTTTTTTTTTAATGACAGGGATGTGTGGTGATTTGTGGTTTAGCGTTTTTTGAGGAGTGGAAAACCCAAGTTTTTTTGACAACTCATAGGGTTGTCAAGAAAACCTGGGTCAACCCTAGGGAAAGTTCAACGAACAGACCTTTTAATAGAATTTATGCAAAAGAAAATCAATTAAAAATTAAAGGAATTGAAGATTTGTGTGGAGCAAGTGATCGGTAATAATATTAACACATAAGAACTAAGGTGAGATCGTTTTTTAACTAAATAAAAGCAAATTAAATAATGACAACGGTGGGTGGTAAAATGCAACGGACACCGGTTAAGGCAAGTAGCAGCAATATGCAACTTGATACAGGTTCGAAATCAAAACGTCACCGGTCAATGGAGTCTTCACCGAAGATAACTCGCTCGCAACAAAGTGCGAGCGTTTGTATGCCAGCGCACGATTTTAACACGCTAATAGCGAACACAATGTCCTCACTTCTGGACGAAAAGTTTAAAAACCTACCAACGAAGTCGGACTTCGAGGGGATATCAAGGAAAATTGAATCATTACAAATTGCAAATGACTCATTGCAAAACCAGCTGCAACTTGTTGAAGCCAAATGTGTTGCACTTGAACGTCAAGTTGAATATCTCGAAGCCAAGTCTAATGAAAAAAATGTTATAATTCATCTGCCAGCAAATAACAGCTACTGAACAGAAAACCCAACCGATAGAGCGAAAAAACTTTGTTTGGATCTGTTACAGACAAATAACCCGGCGGCGATTACTTCGGTACGAACACTTAACACAAAAAATAAGAAATCAACTGACATTATAGTGGAAATGCAAAACAAAGACCAAGTAGGATGCATCTTAAGATCTGCCACAAAACTAAGAGGCACAGGCTTTTCTTTACACAGGGATTATCCTGCTGCAGCACGACAAAGGCGAAGACGTTTACAGAAACTTTTAAGAAAAATAAAAACATAACACAAATTCGCGGGCAGCATCTGAAAATTGTTGAACATCAGTTGACAGCCAAAACATTTTGAAATGTGACGTTGACAGAGATGGAATGACAGCACTACAGAAAATCATCGGTGACATCCAGGTTTCCAGTAATCCTCAAACCGATTCGGGGATCCCACTTTGTTTTTAATTGTACTGCCGTCTGCCACTGTAGTCATAGTTTGTTAAATAGTACTAAGAAAATTGAATTAATGAACATAAAAATTGTATCTTATAATATTCGTGGTTTAAGTAACAAGAATCAATTCCCTGAGTTTTTTAACTTTATAAATCAGTATGAGATCGTCTTTTTGTTTGAAACATTTGTAACAAAGGAAAATTTAAATAGTTTTGGAAGAGAATTTTTAAGTTATAATTACGAGTGGATACCTGCAATAAAAACGCATGAAAGGGGACGAGCCAGTGGTGGTTTCTATTACGGGTATAAAAAGAATTTGAAAAATAAAGGCATTGTTTTACCCTAGTTACTTAAATTGTAACAATTGGGAGGTGGATTTCCAACGTGTCCTTCTGAATCTATCGTATAACCCAAATATAATGATAATAGGAGATATAAACGCAAGAGTTGGAAAAGAAAAGGGTGCGTGTAGAGCTATGTTATACGTATGGTCTGAGAATTTTAAATGGAACAAGTCTTGGAGATGTAGAAGGAGAATTTACGTTCATAGGTGGCCAAGGAAACTCAGTTGTGGACTATTGTTTATTGGGTGGAAGCTGGAATAAATGTGTTAAGGATTTTGAAGTTAAACAGGTACCTTTCTCTGATCATTTACCGATTGTTGCTGTTTTTGGACACAAAAGTGAAATTGGAGAAGATAATCGTCCTCTGCTACCACTTCCGATGCTCAAATAAAAAGATTTTATGGGTGACAGCTATAGAAAAAACCTAGACATGAAGTTGTCCGGGGCGGAGCAAATTCATTTTACAACACTGGAAATAGTCGTGAAAGAAGCTGCTCCAAGTATACAAGGTTCAATGCAAATGGAAAACCTCAATCGGCGCCATGGTTTGATAAGGTGCATCAAAGCACGAAATCTTTCATTTAAATGGCTCATGCTTTTTAGAGAAAACAGCACACCTATACGGAAACTTTCCTATATAGAATCAAATCGTCGATATAAGGAGATTTGCAAGGAAAAAAAAAAACCATTTGGAAATGGAATCGGCAAAGTTAGCAAACTGTAAAAGTTCCAAGTACTTTTGGGGATTAGTTAGAAAACTCAATGGAACAGTGAAGGTTTTTAACCGGAATCTAAGCCCTGAGGTTCTTCGGAACCATTTCATCGACCTACTGAATCCGATAGAAGCAATGTATTCATTTCATTATGCCCCGCCGGAAATTATAAATGAAACACTGGACGCTGTAATTACACAAGAGGAACTAAATGAAGCACTCTTATACTTAAAAGACGGTAAAGCAGCTGGATGTGATAAAATTCCAGCAGAAATTTATAAAAACGGTTCTGATATAATGAAAAATAAGCTATGCCATTTGTTGAACGAAGTATACAATAAGGGGACAGTGCCTGAAAGAGAAGCTCTTATCTTTCCAGTTTTTAAGAAGGGAGAACAAGCAAATCCGGAAAATTACAGGGGAATTTCGTTCCTGAATTCTTCATATAAAATGTTTTCGGCTATCCTCAAGCGACGATTGGAGGAGTGGATAAGGCAGAAAAACGTGTAAGGGGAACACCAGGCAGGATTTAGAAGAGGATATTCTACAGTAGATCAAATTGTTGTTCTAACTAGTATTGCGGAATCGTACCAAAAGCAGAACAAGAAGCTGTGTACGGTATACCTTCTTTATTGATTTTAAAGCGGCGTTCGATTCAATAGACAGACAGGCGTTGTTATATAAACTTTACGGGAAGGGAATC
Organism: Melanostoma mellinum; assembly: GCA_914767635.1. Taxonomy (NCBI): domain Eukaryota; kingdom Metazoa; phylum Arthropoda; class Insecta; order Diptera; family Syrphidae; genus Melanostoma; species Melanostoma mellinum. The sequence continues at coordinate 94,000,816 of OU612060.1, read as the reverse complement.
TCGTGGAAGTTTAGTAAAGTTTTACAAAACTTATAGACGGGTACTCAATCGGCAATATGGAATGGTGAAGAGCTTTCGGAGTGGTTCGCAACTAAATCAGGAGTCAAACAAGGATGTGCTTTAAGTCTAACATTCTTCGTGCTGTTCATAGATGACTTATTGGATGAACTCCCAGGTGGTGTTTGTTATGCAAATACTTGCATTAAAGGCCTCATGTTTGCAGATGATTTCATACTGATGGCAAACTCCCCGGATAGTCTTCAACTTATGATAAATCGATTTGGTGATTACTGTAAGTTGTGGAATTTAGTAATTAATCGAGAAAAATCCAAAGTTATGATTTTTAAAAAAGGAGGTGGGGGAAGGAGAAGTCATAGGGAAAAATGGCATTACCTGGGAGAAGAACAAGAGTTGGTGAGTGAATTCAAATACCTTTGTATGCTACTAACATCGAGCCTTAATATGAATAAACACTTGGAAGAGAAATTGGCAAAAGCTAAAGTCGCAATCAACTCAACCTTGAAAAGATGTTTTGCCAATCGCTCAATTGCTCACAGCAGCAAATATAAGGTTTTTAAAGCCGTCGCAGAATCGATTTTTTTTCTATGCTGCTCAAGTATGGGGCTACAAACAATATGATATGTTGGAGAAACTCTTAAGATTTTACATTAAACGCATTTTCAGTATTCCGACCAATGCTCCCAATTATCTACTGATGAGAGAAACAGTTGGTATTATTTCACGTCACCTTCTGCAACAACCCTCAAAAAACAACGGTAGAACACATCTTGACGACCTGTCCACAACTCCAATCGGCCGCCCACAGGGCCGACCACATTAACTTCATCAAAAATCCTTACCTAGAAAATTGTCTTAAAACTATAGAATTTTTAAAACAATGTAATTTGTTTAGCAAAATATATACTAGTATAGAAAATCTAAATTCTAGAATATGCAAAACATAATTCATACAAATGTAATTAAACATCATAATCTTGTAAACCATTTCTTTCAAATTTGAGAGTAGGCTGATGGCTTATTTGTTAGTGCCTCATTGCTTCATTTTATGTTATTTTTAACATTGCATCAAATATATTAATAAATAAATAAATAATACACAAGCTGCAGATAATGGGAAGATCGGACCGGTGGGGTTTGTAATTTAATGGCAGCAATCTCCTCTAGCTTTAAATATTGTTGAGATTTTGTCTGCATCCATATTATCTTCGAAGTAATTTAACGTTCTTAGGTCATGCTCCAGTTTTGAGTAATATATTCTGTATATTGATGATTTTGCCTGTTCAATAAAGGCTTTATGCATTTTTTCATCAAGAGCCTGCAGTACTTTGTAAAGCTCTTCTTTAAGGTTAATGGGACATCCTACACCCTCCGCTATTCTTTTTTCGAAGCATGCTGTTTTTTTTGACGCGAGCATGCGTTGCTACTATTTTAGGTAAGCGAGTTTCTTCCATGGTAATTTTTTTGAATAACTAGCTGACCCGCCCGGCGTTGCTCAGGCCCTACGTCAATCGAATTAAGTAAGTTTAGTTAAGTAGTTTCCAAGTGTCCATTCTAGTGGGATAATAGGGATGAAATATAGTTTGTTACTCAGGAGCAGTTAAGCACTCGAACGATGACATAGTTTCTGGAATCGGCCTGTAAAAGTGAAATATGCATTGAAATCGGTAGTAGGTGGTTTTTTTTTTAATCCCGTTCCCGTTCCTGTGGGAAAATGGCGATGAAATATTGTTTAGATTGCTCAGGGACAATAAACCATTCTAACAGTGAAAGAACTTTTGTAGTACTTTCCAGTTTCTTGGTTATTTCGCCATTACCGTTTCCGTTCCCGAAAGAATATGGGAAGGAAATATAGTCTTTAATACTCAGGAGCAATGAATCATTCAAACATTTTCGGGAATTGGTCCAATATTTTCTAAGTGCCCACTAATGTTGTTGTTCCCGTCCCGATGCTGAAGCTCGTGACACTTCTTGAGTACATCAAAGTGTCAGCATCTGCACCGTTCAACATGGTCACAGAGACCACCAAGTGGTTTTACAATACCCTCATTTGGTCTGAGCCAAAATTAAAATTTTCTTCGAGTCCTTATTACTTTACTCGTTTCTTCTTGATTACATAATAACCAAAGAACTTCGACTTCATTTCGAACCCTATATCCCATATTCAATGAGCGGTCTTTTCATATGAAAAAAAAGTTTGGATTATTGCAAAAGTAACACTTTTAACTAAAAAAAGTTTAAATCTTTATTCTTACCAAGTGAAAATTAAAAGAGTTCTCAAAAACAAACAATCCAATAATCTTACTATTTGTTATTTCATTAGCTGAGCCGCCTGGCGTTGCTCGGGCCTGTAGTCTTTAAGCTCCCGTGCTCATTCCTGTTTCTGTTGCCGTGGGATTATTGGGATGAAATCTACGCTAAGTTACTGAGGGATTATGTGGCATCCCAGTGCCGAAAGAATTTTTGAAATCTGTCCAGTAGTTTTTAGGTTTCCGTTCCCAGCCCCGTTCCTTAGGGAATCTTCCGTTAAGGTGGAAATATGTGAAATATAAGCCTAATTCACTGAGGGATAATATAACATCCTAGAACCTAGAGCTGACAGAATTTTTGAAAACGGTCAAGTTACTTTAAGGTTCCCGTTCTCGTTCCCGTTTCTGTTCCGGTGGGATTAAAGGGATGAAATAAAATCTAAATTACTAATTGAGGGGGATAATGTAGCAATCCTAATGCAGGAAGTGGAAGGGTTATAGAAATCTGTCAAGTAGTTTCTAAGTTTCCTTTCCCAAACCCGTTCCTGTAGGAATATCCGCGAAATTTTTTATAATCCCGTTCCTGTGGGAATATGGGGAACAAACCTTGACAGGAACTATTTACAAGTCATTGTGACTGAGGGATAATGCCATGAAAGAATTTTTGAAATCGGTCAAGCAAGAATAAGCTTTCGGTTCTCGTTCCCGTTTCTGTTCCCGTGGCTAGGTTGCTCATGGAGGGGGATAATGTAGCACTCCTAGTGCCGAAAGAATTTAAGGAATCTGTTTAGTAGTTTCTAAGTTTCCGTTTCCAACCCCGTTCCTGTGGGAATATGGGGATCAAACCTTGACGGGGACCATTTATAAGTCATTGTCACTGAGGGATAATGTAACATCCTAGAGTTGAAAGAATTTTCTGTTATCGCTGGATTATAGGGATGAAATATAGTCTAAATTACTAATGGAGGGGGATAATGTAGCAATCCTAATGCAGGAAATGTTATAGAAATCTGTCCAGTAGTTTCTAAGTTTCCATTCCCAAACCCGTTCCTGTTGGAATATGGGGATCAACCCTTGACAGGAATCATTCATAAGTCTATGTCACTTAAGTATGAATGTAACATCCAAGAGTTGAAAGAATTTTTTAAATCGGTCAAGTTACTTAAAGGTTTCGGCAATCGTTCCCGTTTCTGTTCCCGTGGGCTTATAGGTATGAAATATAGTCTAAATTACTGATGGAGGGGGATTATGTAGCACCCCTAATGCTCGAATCTTTTTAGAAACCTGTTTTGTAGTTTCCAAGTTTCCGTTCCCAAACCCGTTCCTGTGGGAATATCAATTTCTAAGTTTTTTATGTCCTAAAAACCTTCTCCTGACAATAACAAACACAACAAAAAAAGAATTGGCCAAATTGGTCAAGGCGTTGTTGAGTTATGCGCTTACCAACACATTTTGCGATTCATTTTTATATATAAGTCTGTCCAGTAGTTTTTAGGTTTCCGTTCCCAGCCCCGTTCCTGTGGGAATCTTCCGTTAAGGTGGAAATATGTGAAATATAAGCCTAATTCACTGAGGGATAATATAACATCCTAGAACCTAGAGCTGACAGAATTTTTGAAAACGGTCAAGTTACTTTAAGGTTCCCGTTCTCGTTCCCGTTTCTGTTCCCGTGGGATTAAAGGGATGAAATAAAATCTTAATTACTAATTGAGGGGGATAATGTAGCAGTTCTAATGCAGGAAGTGGAAGGGTTATAGAAATCTGTCAAGTAGTTTCTAAGTTTCCTTTCCCAAACCCGTTCCTGTAGGAATATCCGCGAAATTTTTTATAATCCCGTTCCTGTGGGAACATGGGGAACAAACCTTGACAGGAACCATTTACAAGTCATTGTGACTGAGGGATTATGCCATGAAAGAATTTTTGAAATCGGTCAAGCAAGAATAAGCTTTCGGTTCTCGTTCCCGTTTCTGTTCCCGTGGCTAGATTGCTCATGGAGGGGGATAATGTAGCATTCCTAGTGCCGAAAGAATTTTAGGAATCTGTTCAGTAGTTTCTAAGTTTCCGTTTCCAACCCCGTTCCTCTGGGAATATGGGGATCAAACCTTGACGGGGACCATTTATAAGTCATTGTCACTGAGGGATAATGTAACATCCTAGAGTTGAAAGAATTTTCTGTTATCGCTGGATTATAGGGATGAAATATAGTCTAAATTACTAATGGAGGGGGATAATGTAGCAATCCTAATGCAGGAAATGTTATAGAAATCTGTCCAGTAGTTTCTAAGTTTCCATTCCCAAACCCGTTCCTGTCGGAATATGGGGATCAACCCTTGACAGGAATCATTCATAAGTCTACGTCACTTAAGTATGAATGTAACATCCAAGAGTTGAAAGAATTTTTTAAATCGGTCAAGTTACTTAAAGGTTTCGGCAATCGTTCCCGTTTCTGTTCCCGTGGGCTTATAGGTATGAAATAAAGTCTAAATTACTGATGGAGGGGGATTATGTAGCACCCCTAATGCTCGAATCTTTTTAGAAACCTGTTTTGTAGTTTCTAAGTTTCCGTTCCCAAACCCGTTCCTGTGGGAATATCAATTTCTAAATTTTTTATGTCCTAAAAACCTTCTCCTGACAATAACAAACACAACAAAAAAAGAATTGGCCAAATTGGTCAAGGCGTTGTTGAGTTATGCGCTTACCAACACATTTTGCGATTCATTTTTATATATAAGATAATAATAATAATTCATTTGAATTGATGATGATGAGTGTGAGTAAGTAAAGCGTTCTCTTGTTTCAATTGAGTTGAGAATGAAGATTTAGTGGACTCACTTAGGTAGTTGGCTGAGCTTAGCGTCCAGTATGTTCCACATGTTGTTGTCTTCCAATCCAATCCAATCCAATTCGGAAGCTTTGGTGTTTGGTGTTCCCAAGGAAGTTTGAGGTGAGTTTGTCAGTTTCTGCATTTGCTTCTGGCTTGAGTTCCATGGTTTTTTCTTGTTCGGACATTTGTGTGTATACGTCCATGTATGAGGGAAAAAAATGTCCGAGTTTTGTATCGTAATAAGTATCAAAAGTTGCTTATTGACAAGTAGATTAGGAATATACAGTGGTGGCCAAAATAATAAGAGTGGACTATTATGTTTTCTTCACAATAGAATCTATGCCTTAAACCTTTTTAATTATAGCAAAATATATACATACGAATTTTCTTTGACCTGACTGTTAAACATTTCCAGTGATACCAAACATTAATGATAGTCACTTGCAATGTACCGTTAGTTTTACTTAGAAATGTCAGATTTGCAATGGTCAAAAATTGTAGAATAGCATCATTTCTAGTCTTTCTCACTTCCGATCGCAATTTAATTATTAAATCTACCGTTAGACTTGTGTTTAAGTTTAACTGAATTAATACATTATTTATGATTTTAATTTTTTTCTTTTCATTACAATTGGTACTTATTTCTATACAACTGTTTTTTACTAACAATTTTCCTCTTGCTATTTCTTATACAATATTTTCTCTTTTATTGATGAATTTAGTACAATTTCTTGTTGTTATACAGTTTATATGTATTTCCAAGTTATTGAAATCTTCTTGTTTCGATGTGTATTCTATATTTTCGTTTTCAATGATATATTTATCATTTATTTTTAATTCTTCTTTATTATTATTAGCTAAACTAGTAACAAAATATTGATTAAATTCTAACATTTCTTCTGGTATACTTATCCTAACTAATATTATAAATGTGAAAGTCACTCTGTCTGTCCGGCTTTCTATGTTACCGTCTCCTGCGCAAACTACGGAACTGATTTAAATGAAATTTTGTACAGAGATAGTCTAGAACCTGAAGAAGGGCACAGGCTAAGCTACATATTTTATCCATATATTCCCACGGGAACAGGAACGTATACGGGAACTTAGAAGCTACAACACCGACTTCAAAATTTTTTCCACCGATAGAATGCTTCACTGTCCCAGAGTAACATAAACTTTAATTCATCCACATATTCCTACGGGAACGGGAGTCCTTACTAATATAATAAGTGTGAAAGAAGCTCTGCCTATCCGTCGTTCTATGTTACCATCTCCCGCTCAAACTAATGAACAGATTAAAACTTGTTTTTGTACAAAGATTGTTCAGAACCTAAGGAAGGACATAGGTTATACATTTTTTCCCTATATTCCCACGGGAGCAGGAACGTATACGGGAACTTTTACACTACAGCACCGATTTCAAAAATTCTTCCACCGTTTGAATGCTCCATAATCTCAGAGACTTAAGCGGTACTGAGCTTAGAGCAAGCTCATATGTACGCACTTATCTACGCTCTTCATCATTAATGCAAGTGTTAGTAGTTAGTAAAAAACGCCAACACAAGCACAAATGAACGTATTCGAACAAGGACATCACATTTAACATAATTAACTTTTACTACATCGATAAAACAAAATCAAACTATAAAACATTATTGAAAGTATATAAAAAAAGAAGAAAAAATACAATTAAAATAATCTACAGTTAACTAATAATTAAATACAAATTAAATACAAATTAAATACAAAACAAAAATCATGCTTGTGGAGCACTGGTTTTGAGTTTTAATTTTAAATATAGATAGATTGAAATCTGAAGTAAAAGGGTTAGAATTGTATAACCTACTCATGCGAGCTATCGGCTCATGCATGCCATAGTTAGTTCTGTGGTGGTAGCAATGCAAAAACTCTAAATTACGTAGTTGGTGAGATCCTCCACGATAGTTGAATCCTATGTGGGAGAGCAAGTCGGGAGCATCAATCGAACCTGTTATAAGTTGATGGAAAAATACTAAATCATTGTTAGTCCGTCTTTGCGAGAGTGGTTGAAGATTCAAAAGACGAATGCGATTTTCATAAGGGGGGAGATTAAAAGGATCTTCCCAGGGAAGACCTTTCAGGGCAAAACGTATAAATCTGTGTTGTACTGCCTCAATACGAGATTTATGAACTTCATATAGAGGTGACCAAACCTGAGAAGCATACTCGAGATAGGGACGAACATGACAGTTGTATAAGGAAAGCGTAACATAGGGGTCGTTAAATTCTTTTGCCCATCTCTTTATAAACCCAAGCATTGAATTTGCTTTACTTGTTATGAAATTGATGTGTTCATTGAATTCAAGGTTAGTACTAAAAATTACACCAAGGTCGCGGAAATTCGAGACTTGAGATAATGATTGCTGGGATATTGAATAATTTGCAATAGAGGGAATCCTTTTGCGTGAGAACGTCATACTTTGACACTTGGAAGGGTTCAAACTAAGACCGTTTTTAGAACACCACGTAACAAAACTGTCGATATCTTTTTGTAATAAATTGCGATCTGACGAATATTCTATAGATTTGAAGATCTTCATGTCGTCAGCAAAAATTAAAATGTCGCTGTATGATATACAAGAAATGACGTCATTTATTGCAATAACGAAAAGCAAAGGACCAAGGTGACTCCCTTGTGGCACACCAGACAGACCATTGAAAGAATTTGACAAGACGCTATTTTTTAAGTATGAACTTATCCAAACAATAAATACTGGTGGAAATCCAAATGCTTTTAGTTTATATAATATAATATTATGAGAAAGTTGGTCGAAGGCCTTAGAGAAATCAGTATAAATGCAGTCTAACTCATACCCTTTTTCGAGTGTATTAGAGCATTTATGGTAAAACGAGAGAAGATTAGTAGCCGTTGATCTTCTTTGCATAAATCCGTGTTGTTGATTACAGATTATATTCCTTGCAAAGAATGATATACTTTCGCAAACAACTTGTTCAAACAGCTTAGGAATGCATGAAAGCTTTGCAATTGGCCTGTAGTTTTTTATATCTATCTTTTCACCCTTCTTGAAAACAGGGGTAATAAAAGACTTTTTCCACAAACTAGGAAATTTTCCGGACTTTAAGGAAAGCTTGAAAAGGTATTCGAGAGGGAAGGCTAAGCGTAAAGAACACTTTTTTAAAACTATAGGTGGTATCATATCCGGACCAGATGAAACGTCATCATTTAGAGAAGAAAGGTAATGAATAATTCTATCACTGAAAATGGGGATAATATTAAAACTTACTTGAGAACAGTGAGTTAAATACTCAAAATAGTTTTCATCAATTTTGAGAGGTGTACTACAAAAAGAGCCACCAAAATGATTTGCAAAGGCATTGCATATGTCAGAAGTATCCTTCAAAAGATTGCTATTATAAATAAAATTTGCTGGATAGCCGTCTGATTTCTTTTTGGAGTTAACAAAGGACCAAAAGCTTTTTGGGTCATTTTTAAGAGAGCAACTCATTTGAGTTACATAGTTGGAATAAAGATTTTGAGAAAGCGTTCTGAAGTCTTCAAAAAGACTTATGAACACTTGGTGGTCAGTTAGAGAAAGAGTGGACAAATAAGTTTTCCAGGCCTTGTTTCTTTTATTCCGCAGAACTTTCAGTTCTTTGGTAAACCACGGCTGGCAATAATTTTCTTTTTTAGTCAATTTTAGCGGAATTGTTTTATTAATGCAATCGTTAAAAATAGAGTAGAAACAGCTGACTGCTTCGTCAAGATTTGATAGAGTTGATATTTTTTCAATACCAGCCCTGCTTAATTCATCCGAAAGCAAATCGAAGTTCGCTTTTCGAAAGTCAAAGGTATATGAACAGTCATTTGGACTACTTCTTTCGTCAATCACATTGCTAAGTTCAATAAAGATATCTAAAGGTGGGTGTAAGTCATCTATTCTTGTGATACCAGAATTTGATTGCATTACAACAGTCTTAATAGCGTCCGAAGAAAATACTAAATCTAACATACGACTTTGATAGTTTCTAATACAGCTTACTTGCCGTAAGTCAGAAGAAATTATGTTGTCTAAACAGGAAAGCTCCTGTTGTGGTGAAGACAGGGAAGCTTTTTGAAAGGAACCATCATCAGAGGGTAGCCACTGAATGTATGGTAAATTAAAGTCACCCAGTAATAGAATCTGGCTTTCAAGATCGGATATTTCGAAGACATGATCCAAAATAAGAGATAGCTCAGCATAAACTAGTGCTAAGCTTTTAAGGACAATCTAAACATTTATGATGAAAATATTTTTGGACAAGGTACAAACTTTCACACAAACAACATCAATAGACAAGTCAAACGGAAAGTGTATACGAGATGACATAAACGTGTTCCTGACCGCAATAAGAACACCACCTCCAACTTCTGGTTTGTCTATATGCCGATCTTTACGGTAGCGGAAAATTCTTGGCTGAGGATTTCGGTATTCAAATGGCTTGGGTTAAGCCACGTTTCCGTCAAAGCAAACACATCATGTGAGAAAACGACAGAATTCACATATAAATCTGCAGTTTTACTGCGAAGCCCTCTAACATTTTGGTAGAAGAGGGAAAATCTTTTTAGTTTTTTGGAATACTCTTTAATACATTTTTATTCTTTTCGTTGTAGTTAGAGAATTCTTTGACAAGAGCACCAGCTGGCCAAATATTACTGTCACAAAGAGAGTCAAACAATAAGGGTGGGACAAGTAATTTAAAAGACGAAACAAAACTATCAGTTTTACTTATTTTAGAACATTTAATAAAGTTTTCACTAGGAATAAGTTTCTTTGTAACTAAATAATGCAAAACATCCTTCGGTATGAGCTCAGGTCTCAGCCGAGATACAAAAATGGATCTAGGTTTGGGGACTGCTTCCATTCGAGTAATAGATTCTAAGGGAACAGCATCCAAATCGTTACTCACTGATGGTGAACTAATTGCAACCATATCAACTACATCAGTTTGTTCTAATGGGACTGAAACGCTGTTCGCCTTTTTAGAATTGCTTCTCAGATTCTTTCGCTTTGAAGGAGGACTTTGCTTAGTGGAAGCAATGCCATCACTGCTTCTTTTGGAGCCCTTATTTAGAACGGAGACAGGGTTCAAATTAACTGAAGATTTGGACTGTTCACTTAAATCATTTAAAGCTTGAGGTTTATCCAAAGTCAGCAACTTTAAGTCATCTGTTGAAGTTGATATGTCAACAGAGCTAATAGGAGAAGAAAATGACGCTAATTTTGAAACCGATTCATTAAAAATTTTATGAAGCGTTTCGAAGCCTTTAGAGAGTTTCTCAATTTCTAACTTAAAATTGGACATTTTTACAGCTAAATGGGATAAGGAAATCTTCTTACAGTTTTCACAGTACCAACAAGCGATTTTCGATGCACTAATTTTATCCAATAAAGCATTGTTGGAGCCAATACATTTGGCATGAAAAACATTTCCACATGGCCCATAGCAAGCAAACAGAGGTGAGTTCGAATTGTCGAGGCATTTACCCGCTGCACAATCCATATTAAAAGATATTAAAAAAGAGAGAAAAAAAAATAGATTATTTATTTATAAGAAAGAAAAAAAAAATTTTTTTCAGGCACGGGTAGGAGTTGAACCTAAGTGACGAAATTAAACTCTCAAAATGGTATAGACTCCTACCAATTCAACCAAACTAACGATAATTTAGTAGTTGCAAGATTGTTAAATTAAAAAGGTATGTTCTAAAAGAGAGGAATTAGTAGTTGAAAGAGATGTATGAGGGATAATATGTGGTTAAACGGAGAAAACAATAATAAAAAAAATCACTCAAAACACACTCAAACATAAGAACGGAAAATAATGTCTTACCAATACAACTAAAGATAACACAAAACGTAATCAGAATCTAATTTAATTCAACTTTGCTATTTTTTATTATTTACAACACTTTGAACCAAAATAAACTCATAAGTAGATAATTAAACTAAAAAGATTACTGAACAGATCACAGTTTAAATTTTAAAGTATGAAATACACAGAATTTAATTAGTTTAAAAACAGAGCTATGAAAACACACAACTATGCACATAGATAACCAGTGCTGCCACTGATCCCCGAGTAACACAAACTTTAACTCATCCCCATATTCCTTACGGGAATGGTCACCATGTTTTCACGGGAACGGGAGTCTTTACTAATATTAGCCGTGTTTTATTGGGAATTTCTATATTCACTTATATTCACTTCACTTGCGAGTCTCAATAAAACGCTTTATATGGCTATATTCACTTACCAAGTTCACTTTCACAAACTCCATTTACCAACCATCTCTGTTGTTCACTTCTGCAAATGAGTTATTTTTGTCCACTTACACTATTCACTTATATTCACTTAAGAGTTGTTGTTTTTCCATGAGCGATGTTTTGAAATGTTTGGCTTAAGTGAATATGAGTGAATATAGATTACCAATAAAACTCGGCTATTATAAGTCAGAAGTTAAATCTGTCTGCCTATTTCTCTTTGTTATCATTAACCGCCAAAACTATTGAACTTATTTATATGAATTTTGGTACAGAGACAGTCTAGAACCTGAGGATGTACTGGACATATATGTTATGCAATATGTTTTATCCCTGTATTCCCATGGGAACGGGAACTTGGAAAATACAGCACCAATTTCAAAAAAATTGTCCACCGTTAGAATACTACATTATTCCCGAGTAATATAAACTTTAAGTCATCCTCCGGAAATGGCCCTCATATTCCCATGGGAATGGAAGACTTTACTAACAATATAAATCCGAAATTAACTCTGTCTGCCTGTTTTTCTTTTTTTATATTTACTGCCAAAACTATTGAATCCAATTTATATGAATTTTGGTACAGAGATAGTCTAGAACACGATGATGGACATCCTTACTAATATTACAAATTCAAAATTAACTCTGTCTGTTCGTGTTTCTTTGTTACCATCTCCCACCCAGACCACTGATCCGATTTAAATGGAATTTTATTCAAAGATAGCCTAGAGCCTGAGGAAGGACATGGGCTTAGTAAGTAATCCCTATATTTCTACGGGATCGACCCCGTAAACGGGAACCTTAAAACTGCAGGATCGATAAAAGTTGTTTTACTGCGGGGTGAATTCTGTCAAACTGTCGAAAATACATTTGACCTGAGAAGAAATGTCTATCTTGATCCTCAAATAAAAATTGGCAATCGGGAATGGCTATGGTCGAAGGTCGATTTCGGGGCCGACTAATGAGATAGTTAACCATATAAACTAATGAATTATGTTTGACGTATTGGGGGATGTTGCCGAATTTATGGACACTGAGCAAGTCACGTCATACCTAGAGTTTCTCAATTTCTTAGGATTATTAGGAGTGGCAGCAAGTTGGTGTTCCAGTAATCCAATAATGAGTAATCCAGAATTGTACACAGCTACAAATTACACATCTGGGATGCGGCACTATAAAAATTTTAATAATGGCTGGAACGACAAAATGAGAAAACGTTTTGATTCCCCGTTTTCCTTTAATTCCCACTGATTTGTCATTATAAATAAGGCTCAGACGCTTTAAGCTGCAGGAGTTCGTTTAGAAAAAAAAAAATTTCATGACAACTTTATGTGGCAGAATCACGTGTATCAATCCTACAAAACCTTTTTATTTAGCAAAAGATGGAAAAAAAACGTAAATAAATAAATAAAGTAATATAACATTAATGTGTCTTATTTGCAAAATAAGTAGCCTTAGAAATTAAGAATGCTGCCGAAAGTCACTATTCCACGCGGACGAAGTCGCGGGCATAGCTAGTTATAAATAAAATTTCTTGATCGTGTAACCCTGTAGTTATTTTTATATTCTTTAGTTTATCAAACGTAACATTATATGTGATTATTTCGTGAATACTGAGCATTGAATTTACCATTGTATTTAGTTTACTCGATAACACATTGTTTTGAATTTTTTCAATAATGCTTTTAATATTATTAATTTTTTCAAGAACTTCTAAAGTTATTATTCTTTGTGTTATTGATGTACCGTCTAATTTGAGCTTTAGAAAATCTTTACTTTTGTACATACTGTTAAATTCTGATTGTATAATATCTATTTGCTTTTTAAATTTATTATTAATGTCAATTTGCTTGTTTAATGTTACAATTAATTCATGGTTGTTATATTTATTTATATTCAACTGTTCTTCGATATTTATTCGATCGTTTTCATCTAATGTTCCAAACAAAAACTTAAGCATGTTACCACCAAGGTTTATTAAACTTCTCCTGTTTCTATGTAGTAATAAGCTGCTGATTTCGGATTTAATAATGTTAATTTCTCGATATACTTCGGCCGGAAATTTAATATTTTTTAATTCGTATATGTCATTTTTCATTTTCAATGTTATTCAAAACTTCTTCGATTTGAGTGATATTGATTTTATGAACTACATGTTTATAATTTTTTACTAGTTTAACTTTTTTTAATTTTATTTTAGTATAACCTTCTTGGTTATATATGTTTTCAATAGTTATGTCACTAAATACTAGCTTAATTAAAAGAATGTGTATTAAGATTTTCATTGTAATTTATATTTATACGAACAACTTGCGATCGGAGACGGATCTGTTCTCGATGGAATCTTTTGCTTAACTGAATCTTTCTTAGATGTTATTTCTGTGTTAGACTTAGTACTCTTAGGTCTTCCGGGTTTATTTTTCATAATTATGTTATCTTTGTTTTTGATTTTTGTCTTTCTATGACGTTGTATATTGATTGGATGTGCATGATCCGTTTGTTTGTAAAAGAATTGCGGAGTAGTTTCATCATATTTTCTGTGATGATCTACTATGAATGCTTTGCTACGAGTTTCTATGTAGTCTTCTCTAGTCTTATTGGTTTTTTCTATTCATTGTTCTTTGTTAGTTTGGTATGTTCTGTATAATTTTTCTTTGTCTACGTTGCCTGATTGTATATTAAAAGGTTTCTCTTTACTCAATACTTGTATGGAGTTGTTATAGTAGAAAACTGCTTTGTATACTGTATCAATTCTTTCGATTATTCCTTGTTTTTTCCATTGGATGGTTAGGTTAGGTTAGGTAGAATGGGCTGACGGTTGATCTTAATTCCGCCACACTTAGATCAATGCAGATCCATTGTGATACCCTGACGTATTGTAACGTCCTTGAAACCTATGAATTTATGTCTAGTCGGTGTTTAGCCATTTTGTGGCCTTAGTGAAGTTTAACAGACTGCTTATTGAAGCGTCTGATAATTCTTCTAGTTCATTGAAAAAATAATTGCCTAGAAATTTTTTCCTAATGTGACAGAGTGCTGGGCAATGACAAAGGAAGTGAGTTGTATCCTCGTGTTCATCTTCGGTGCAAAGACCCATTTTCTTTTTGTGATAACCTAGTAGGTTATGTCCAGTTGTGATACTGATAAGCATTCGCAATGAAGGTCTATTCAGTGATAGCAGCTTTTCAGATTCTTTCTTATTATATTTCGGCCATATTTTCCTGGAAGTAACACAGGAATCTAGGCCTACCCATCTTTCATTGGATTTTTTCATTATTTTATTTCCGATTGTCTGTTTAATTTCACAGGGTGAGATCCTGATTGATTGATCAATGAGAGAAGGGTCAAGTGTTGATCCTTTTCTCGCTAGTTCGTCCGCTTTTTCGTTTCCCGGTATACCACTATGACCAGGAACCCAGCAGAGTCTAACGTTATGCTGCGTGCCAAGAACCCTTAGCTCTTCGCGACAGCAAGAAACAAGCTTTGATTTGATAAGAGTGGCAGAAATCGCTTTTATTGCTGCTTGGCTATCAATGAAAAAGGTGATATCATCATGTGATAGCGCCATCATGGACACCTGTTTTGCAGCGTGTGAGACTGCCAAGATCTCGGCTTGGAAGACGCTGCTGTGATTTGGAAGTCTGAATGAACTCGCTAGGTTTAGGCTTTCTGAAAAGAAACCTGCCCCTGTTCCAACTTCCATTTTTGAACCGTCGGTATAGATTGCTATAGACGTTTCGTAAGGTGTTTCATTCTCCCAATCTTGTCTATTGGGGAGGCTGGTTGTGAAGGATTTTTTAAAGTCCAGGTATGGAGTTATGTAATCCGTGCAGATATTGTTATCTGCGTATCTTGATAGAATCTGTGCGTGTCCTATTTGGCTGGTTTTCCAGACATTGCATTGGTTTAGTCTAAGTGCACTATTTGCTGCTGCTTCTTGAACGTAGAGATCAAGAGGTGTAAGGTTGAGGATTACTTCCAAACTCGCGGTCGGTGTAGTCCTCATTGCACCAGTTACGCAAATACAGGCAGATCTTTGAACTTTGGTTAGGGTTTTTAAATGCGTGGATTTTTCCAACGCCTTCCACCACACCAAATTGCCATAAGAAAGGATAGGTCTAACAATGGCAGTATACATCCACAGGATGATCTTGGGATTTGGTCCCCAGTTTTTGCCAAAAATTCTGTTGCACGAATACAGTGCTATCATAGATTTTTTATATCTTTCTTGTATATTGGGACTCCAATTTAGTTTTTTATCTAAGATCACACCCAGGTATCTGGTTTGATCAGATTCCTAAAGGGGGATCCCATTTAGTCTTGGTAACTCAAAAGTAGGTATTTTTCTTCTATTTGTAAAAAGTACCAGCTCTGTTTTGAAGTGGTTCACTGTAAGGCCGCACCTTTTTGTCCAAGCGCTTACCTTGGTTAGTGTATAGTTCAATTGTGCGCTAATAGTGGAAGGGAATTTCCCCGTTGCCAGAAGAGCTAGATCATCGGCATAGGCGACCACTTTTACGCCATCATGTTTGAGAGCTACGAGGATCTTATTCATGACCAGGATCCAGAGCAGGGGTGAGAGGATACCTCCTTGTGGGGTTCCCCTTGACACACACTTTTTCAAGTTCGCACCTCCCAGTTCGCTGTGGATCTGACGTTTTGTTAACATATTCATGATCCAATTTGTAATTGTATCTTCAACTTCTAGATCATTCAGGGCCTTCTTAATTGCACTGTTTTGTACATTGTTGAAAGCTCCTTCAATGTCCAGGAAGGCTGCCAGAGTGTATTCCTTATCTTGCAGCGTTTTTTCTATGGTTCTTACTACACAGTGAAGTGCTGTTTCCACGCTTCTTCCTTTTGTGTAGGCATGTTGAAAGGTGGATATTACTTCCGGTTTCATAAAGCTACGGATGTGTAAATCAAGCAACCTTTCAAAAGTTTTCAGTATAAAAGAGGTCAGACTTATAGGTCTGAAGTCTTTTGCTTCTGTATGCCTGGGTTTGCCGGCTTTCGGTATGAAAACGACTCTAACTTCCCGCCATAATTTGGGAATGTAGCCCCATATGAGGCTATTTTCAAAAATGTTCTTTAGATGTGGGATGACTTTCCTGCTGCTTTTTTGCAGCATCATAGGGAAAATGCCATCGTAACCCGGAGATTTAAAAGGTGAAAAGGAGTTGATAGCCCATTCCAACTTCTCTTCCGTAACGATATCTGCCGGGATTTCATGTCTAGAAAACCTAGTGTTTTCTATTTCACTGTTCTCTATAGGGCTGCATCCAGGGAAGTGTGACTCGAACAAAAGTTCCAGACTCTCGACTGGGGATTCAGTCCAGTGGTTATCCGCTTTTCTCAGAGAACCAAGTGGTATGGTCTCCTTGGAGAGGATTTTCCTTAGTCTGGCCGATTTGTTCGTACACTCGATTTCACTGCAAAAATTTCTCCATGAGCAGCGTTTCGCTCGTTGAGTTTCATTTTTGAATTTCCTTTGGCTGGATTTGTAATGTTCCCAGTCATTTTCGGAGCCGGTCCGTTTGGCAGCATTAAAAAGTCTTCTAGTTTCTTTCCTAATGCTGCTCAGCTTCGTTATTCCGTTGTGATAAGAGGACAGCTTTTATCTAGGGCATTTCTCAGAATCCCTGTGAGTTCTGCAGTCAACTTATCAAGGCTTTGCGGTTCAAGGTTCCTATTAGTATTAAGGGAATCTATGTTATCGTCTACTTCCCTACTATTACGAAAAGGTTTGATTGGGCGATCTGTAGTGGGAGTGATAAAGTTTATCAGACGATGGTCTGAGAAAGAGAGATCATCTAGTACTTTCCACTGCTCTACTGGACAAGTGTCCTAGTTATTTGTGAGGGTAATGTCAAGTACTTCTTTACGGTTTTTTGTAACAAAGGTAGGTGTGTTACCTCTATTTATAACCAAAAGATTGTTTCTTAAAATAAATTCAAATAAGAGTTCCCCCCTAGAATTCGTGTCGGTGCTTCCCCATTGCACATGGTGTGCGTTGGCGTCGCAGCCCATAATAATATCTAGTCTACTCTTACTTGTGTATTCTACCAGTTGGTAGGTGATATCAGCTGGTGGTCCTTCAATTCCATCATGTGGCATGTAGATGGAAGCCAAGATTAGTGATGGGAGGTCTGCGCGTTCCATCTTTACTGCGGTCTGTTCTATTGTGCTATAAGTAGCTAGAAGAAAAAGATTTAACTGTTTTCTAGCTACTATGCATGTTCTATGGTTACTGTCTGGGCTGACAAAATTGGATTTGTACAGCGTGAGTTCTTTGGAATGTAGGCCCTTAATTTTTCCTCTCGCGACCCAAGGTTCTTGAATAAGGGCTACATCTATTTGTCTACTCTCCATGAGGTAGACCAGGTTGGCGGAGGCGGCTTTACTATGTTGGAGATTGATTTGTATTAACTTCAATTCCATTGCATATATTGTTTTTTATACAACGCCTTACTAACCTGTTTTTTGATTCTGGCTATCAGCCTGAGTTTGCATCGGGTGATGCCGACGCGCACTTTGAAGCTGACTCTTCTTAGAAGTGGTATTGAGTTGTGTGTCAACCTCACAATCACTTCAGTGCCTGTCTCCGTCTCCTCCACCTTCACGACCTTCCATTGGTCGCTCAAAAGTTCGGCATTCAGAGAAAGGATGAAACTTTCCAGCCGATCGCGGGGAATAGAGGGGCCTCTGACCAGTAGTTTACCTATTGGTCGGTTTATGTCCTTGATCTCAGTGACAGTCAAGAGCCGTAATTCAGCATTCTGCCAGGGAGCTGCCGTCTTCTTTACGAATTCCTGGAGCCATTGAAGAGTCCATTCATTCTCGCAGTTCATTACTTTAAAACCATGGACGGTAGTGAGGTCCCCGAAGAGTGGCGGTTGCCTACTCTTAACGATCGCCTCATTTACCTCTTCCAGGATCCTTAGTTCCAGCAACTGCCATTCGTCTTCACTCAGTTTGCGGTCAGGTTTCCCAAAGTCGGCTATAGCGACTAGGTGACCATTTGCAGCAGGGACTGAGGAGGTCTTCATCCTCTTCGGTAGTCTGTTGGGTGAGGAGTTTGTTCGGGGAGGAGCTGGCATTCCTTACTCGTTTTGAGCAGTTCGGCATAACGGTTTCGATGAGGGGCAGAGAGGCCGCCTCACCAGCACCGGTATTTGTTCCGCAGCCAGCTCGTTTATTGTCCGTCGGGTCTTGTCCAGTTTGTTTTGTTAAGTCTATTGGTGTCAATGTCCGTAGTCTTTGTTCGGACCTCATCAGAGCCTTCCTTGCATTGGATAAACATCTATATTTTTCCAAGATAGTGCTATGAACTCGTTCAATTTTGCTATTCCCCTGTATGTGAGTTTGGGGTAGTATAATGTATTTCTATATTTAGATCTTGTAACATTTTTTTTATACCCAATTGATTAAACTCATTATCCATTAAAATTTTCAAAGGCTTGTTATGTTGAGAAATAAATTGCATTATTGTTTCTTTAATGATTTCGCCATTACTATATTTTATATATGTCATTGTTACTTTTTTACTGAATTTGTCAATAGTGGAAAGGAATTTCAAATTTTTTATGTAAAATATATCGATGTGTACTATTTGATTGATGTCTGTTGGAGTCTCGGTCAATTTGAATTTTGACTTGATTGGGTGCCTGTCATATTTATTTTGTTTGCAGATGTTGCAACTATTAACAAAGTCAATAACTAATTTTCTTAAATAAGGGTAGTAAATGAGCTGTTTCTAGTTCGTGATAAGATTTTATTTTTTCTATAACTTTATTTTCATCTTCTTCTTCTTGTGCTAGGTAACTACATTTTTGTAAAATTTAATTATAGTTTTATCAAATAATTTGATTAATTTCTGTTGTAATTGATTGAAAATGTGATAGTCGTCACAATATATTCCTGTTTGTTTAATTTCTAAAACTTCCTTGTTCTTCAAATGTTTCAGAATCGATTATTGTAGGGGACAATTCGATTAATTTTCTGTTTCCTACTAAAATGTGTGTTCTTATCTTTCTACCGTTTAAATCTTTGTTCACTACTATCTGTTGTTTAAACTTGTTAACTGGCTTTTGTATTATTGAAAAGTGATCTAACTGTTCTTTATCTTTTGAATGGATGGTTTCTTCTAAGCTAGAATCATCCAATTGATTAATTTCTTCAATGTCTTTTATTTCCCTACTAAGGTAATCTGCCACTGTATTTTGCGTCCTTTAAGGTACTCTATATCAAAGTTATATTCACCAAGTGATAGAATCCATCGCTGTAATCTTCCCGATATGTCTTGTCCTAAACTCTTTGTTTTCAACCATTTTAAAGGTTGGTGATCAGATTTTAACTGAAATTTTCTTCCGTAGAGATTGTAGCATACAGGCTTATTGTGATGCAACCTTAAGGAAAGTGAAGTTGGTAGCATTGTGATTTTAGTGTTCATGTAGAGTTTTATTAAGTTTGTGAGAGAGGGAAGTCATTAGATAGATAGCAGCCAACGCGACAAGTTAAGAATTTTGTAAGATAAAGAAACTGAATAAAAAGTAATTTCAATACAAGAGAAACAAACATTTTTATTTATTAAAAAGTAATATACAATTTGGCAAGATTGTACATGGTGTCAGGTGTAAACTAAATTTAAAGAAAAAACAAAAGAAAAGTGTACAAAAGTAGGAAAAAAGGAAAAAAAAAAAGTACAAAATGGTGGATGAAGAAGCTGCTGTCGCTGCTATCCCTATGCCCATAGCATCCTCGGCGCCAAATAATTTGCATGGGCCACCGCCCATGAATTTTGATAATGCTGGCAGAGAGTGGTCTTTGTGGAAGCAGAGATTCAGCATTTTTATGCTGGCTTCTGGACGCAGCAACGAGTCCAACAATGTTAAAGTCGCGACATTTCTTCATTTGATTGGAGAAAAAGGAATTGAACTGTACTCCACATTGTTCAATAAGGGTTTTGATGGTGAGCCATTGCCGGGAGGCGAAGATGAAATAACGATGGAAGAAGTTCTAAAAAGATTCGAGAATTTTTGTTTACCACAAAAGAATGTGGTGATGGAGTCATTCAAATTCAACTCCATAGTCCAAAAGGAACGCCAGCCTTTTAGTGAATTTGAAACTGAGCTGCGCTTGCAGATGCGTCACTGCAATTTTGTGTGCAGTAATTGCCAGATGGCGTATTCTGATCGAATGCTGCGAGATCGCATTGTCCTGTGTGTTGGTGACAAACGCCTTCAGGCTAAATTATTGGAAAATAGTGACGACACACTGCAGCAAACCATTGACAAGTGCAAAGCAGCCGAATTAGCAGCTGCCAACAAAAATTTGCTAGATGTTCCGCATATGAAGCAAGATATGATCCAGTACCAAAAAAAGCGAGCACCAATCAAAAAAAGTGGTTATGAGAAGCAATGTCTACGCTGTGGTGGAAGTGCGAATGGGAACCATGAGAAGTTTTGTCCAGCACTAAAAGAAGGAGCAAAGTGTTACAAATGCCAACGCTTGGGGCATTTTGCAAATGTGTGCCGATCAACAGACGACCAACTGATGCGCTATCAACCGGGGCAGTTTGATAAAGGTAATTCGAAATTTTGTAATTGGCTGCTTAGGGATTATAGCTTAGTTTTAAGTAGTGTACTAAATACTAATTTTGTTAATAGCATAAATAAACCATGGTGTCAAGACTTCGCTTTTAATGATGTTAAGGTCAACTTCAAGCTGGACACGGGTGCAGACGCTAATTGCATTCCATTATTAGTTGTTAAAAAAATGAAATTTGATCATTTAATTCGTAATTCCAATACGCAACTGTTAAGCTATAATAATACTAAGATAAATACGTTTGGTCAAATTACTTTGTCTTGTTTTGATTCGGCTCAAAAGAAAAAACAAAATATATTATTTGAGGTGGTGGATGGTGATCTGCAGCCTATATTGGGTCGTGAGGCTTGCTCAAGTTTGGGTCTGATCAGTCGAAATGGGAGTTTTGATTCGATTTCAGTAGATGGAAAAATAGAAGCTGCTAAGCTTATTAAAGAGTTCGATGATGTCTTTGAAGGACTAGGTAAGCTACCAGGGACATGTCACATTAATCTCAAGCCAGACTCTGTGCCTGTGCTCAGGTACAGAAAAAGAATTCCAGAAAGCCTGCATGAGCGTTTAAAGGAGGAATTACAAGTGATGGAAAAGACAAAAGTAATTTCACTTATAGATTATCCCACAGAGTGGGTTAATAACCTACAAATTGTAGAAAAACCGAATGGATCTCTCAGGTTATGTCTGGATCCAAAGCCGTTAAACGAATGTATCCGCCGGGAGCATTTTATGATTCCAACAGCTGAATCAATTATTGGAAGACTGGCCGGGATGACTGTGTTTACGGTTATGGATCTAAAAAATGGGTTTTGGCATTTAGAGTTGGACGATGAAAGTGCTGATTTAACAACTTTCATGACTCCGTTTGGCCGATATCGATGGAATCGGGTCCCGTTCGGACTAAACAATGCGCCGGAACTATTCATGCGTAAGATGGTGCAGCTTTTCGGAGATATTCGTGGCGTTGAACTGTACTTTGATGATATATTTATATCCGGCCGTACAATAGAGGAACACAATCAAGTACTCAGAAAGGTGTTACAGATTGCACGAGAAAACGGAGTTCGATTCAATAAAGAAAAATTACAGCTAGCATCAGAGGAGGTTCGATTTATGGGTCAACAAATATCAGCGTCGCAAGTCAGACCTAATAAAGAGTATCTTGAAGCAATTACAAGTTTGCCAACACCTGAGAATAAAACAGATGTTGGTCGATTTCTTGGAATGTTGAAATACTTGAGTCAATACCTACCAAACTTGTCACAACGAACGGCAAAACTTCGTCAACTAACGCGAGCCGACGTAGATTGGCATTGGAGCAAGGAGCATGATGATGAGGTGCTGGTTTTAAAAAAGAACCTCACTGAAGGGCCTGTATTAAGAATTTTCGATCCATCTCTGCCAATAGTGATCCAGACTGACGCATCGAAAGACGGATTAGGATCAGTGCTAATGCAACAAAACCAACCAGTAGCATATGCGTCTCGGAGCTTGACTAAAAGCGAGCAAAAATGGGCACAGATTGAAAAGGAGCTCCTGGCGGTTGTTTTCGCTTGTGAGAGATTCCACTATTTCATATATGGCCGTGAAGTTGAAATCCAATCGGATCATAAACCTTTAGAGACGTTAATTAAAAGAGAGATTGATGATGTATCTATGCGATTACAACGACTATTTCTGAGACTTTTAAAATATCCGTTTATTACAATTAAATATGTGCCTGGGAAAAATATCCCAGTGGCTGATTTTTTATCAAGAACAATAGTTAAACGAGATGAAGAAGATGATAAGGAGTTGCAAGCGGTGATTCATGCAGTTAGAAAACGAATGTGTTTGTCAGATCAGAATCAGTTGAAATATTCTCAGGCAACCCAAAATGATGAGACGTTAATGTCAATTGTCAAGTATTTGGAAAGTGGGTGGCCAGAATTCAAAAAGTTAATCGGTGAAGCTAAGCAATATCATAAATTAAGGGATGAACTGAAGTTTGAAGAGGGGCTGTTATTTTTTGGAGACAAATTGGTCATACCAACATCTTTAAGAAAGGAGGTTTTGACAATGATTCATGAGCCGCACTTGGGTATTCAAAAATCACTGTTGAGAGCTCGACCACTGTTTTACTGGCCAAAGATGGCAGGTGATATAGAACAAGAAGTTAAAAAGTGCCTCGTTTGTGAAAAATATACACATGCTAATCCAAAAGAACCGTTAACACAATATGAAATTCCAGAATATCCATGGCAATCTCTGGGAATCGATTTATTTGAGCTAGCTGGAAAAGACTATGTGGCAATAATTGATGCATATTCAAACTGGCTGGTAGCTAAAAGGATCAAAGACAAATCCATGACCACTATCATTGAATATTTGGAAAGTGTCTTCAATAGATATGGTTATCCTTCGGAAATAAGGTCTGATAACAGTCCTTTCAATAGTCGACAACTAGCTCAATACGCTGAAAAGACCAACATTAAGTTAATATTTTCGAGCCCAGGATATCCTCAAAGTAATGGACTTGCTGAGAAAGGTGTTGCAATTGCAAAGAATTTGTTAAAAAAATGTTTGGATGTAGGTCGCCCTCATGAATTTTGTAATCGTTTGCTTGAGTATAATGCCTCTCCATTGGCATCTATGATGATGTCACCTGCTCAAATGTTTTTTGGACGGAGAATCAAAACAAAGACACCAATTAATAGTACACTTTTATTACGTGAACAGTTGCCAGAGGAAATTATCAAAAATAAGTTAGTTAAAAAACGTGAAAGACAAAAGTTATATTATGATCGTCAAACGCGTCCGTTGTCCAAGCTTGACATTGACAATAAAGTAATATTTAAGAAAAATTCAAAATGGTGTTATGGTAAAATAGTTGGACAGGTTAATGATCATTCATTTTTAGTTCTAGATATATCGACAGGTCAGATATTTAGACGTAACCGTCGACATTTAGCAGTAACTTTAAATAGTAAAGAAGATATATTAGATGACACTGATGATATCAAATATAGTAATAATAGTAGTAATGCTGTCCCAAATGGTGGTTTAGTTGATGAAGCTGAAATAAATGGAGGTGAGGGTGCTCTGTGTGCCGCAAATCCTGGACCATCTCGATCATCTGGTGCTGAACTCGCCGGTGATGCTCATTATAATAGAGGCCGCTCAACTGCAAAAGAGCCTGCGCCGAGTTCGGAGTCGGCTGCTGGAGATGGGGGCTTTGGTGGTCCACAGCGGTATAGTTCACGTTCACGTCGCCCGCCTGATCGCTATGGGGACTGGGAATATGAAGACTAATATAATGCTTACAGTTTTAGCTTATCATTTCATTATGTAATAAAAGGAAAAGCGTGTAGCATACAGGCTTATTGTGATGCAACCTTAAGGAAAGTGAAGTTGGTAGCATTGTGATTTTAGTGTTCATGTAGAGTTTTATTAAGTTTGTGAGAGAGGGAAGTCATTAGATAGATAGCAGCCAACGCGACAAGTTAAGAATTTTGTAAGATAAAGAAACTGAATAAAAAGTAATTTCAATACAAGAGAAACAAACATTTTTATTTATTAAAAAGTAATATACAATTTGGCAAGATTGTACAGAGATAAGGTCTTAAATACTTGATTGACCAAACTATTGCTAATAGTTCTTTCTCTGTAGTAGAGTAGTGGTCATTTAGAGTTCTACTTATGAATGTAACAGGATGTTTATCTTGAGGTAAGACCGCTCCTATAGCATAATTAGATGCATCCGTTGTTAGCTCGAAAGTTTTATTGAAATCTGGATAAGCTAGGACTGGAAGTGAAACAATTAATTTTTTTAATGTTTCAAATGATTTATTATACGCGATATTCTTAGTATCGATTTTGGTTCCTTTCTTTAAATATTTTGTCATTGGTTGGGCTACCTTAGCATAATCTTTTATAAATTTCCTATAGTAACCAGTAAGACCAAGAAATGATTTTATTTCTTTAACGGTTTTCGGTACGTTAATCTTTTGTATTGCTATAATTTTATCCTGATTGGTTAAAACTCCCTTGTCTGTAATCGTGTGTCCCAAAAACTTCGTTTCTTTCACAAGAAAATCACATTTGTCTATTTGAATTTTTAAGTTGAATTCTCTTAGTTTTTTAAATATTTTATTCAAATTTGTTATGTGCTCTAGCAGAGAAGTTGAAAAAATCAATATGTCGTCCATGTTGTTTTTAACAACAGAATTGTACTTAACTGTTTCATTTCCTTAAAATGTTAAAGATTATAGAACTGTGCCTTTTTAATACTTATTAATCTGTTATACTTTAAGGTTTTTTTTGGTATATGAAATAAAGAAAAAAAAAAACAAAATAAAAAAAATGTATACGACACAGATTTTACTAATGAGATCTCCCAGTATTTCGTTTATCATGCATTGAAAACTAGAAGGAGCATTTTTAACCCAAAAGGCATTCTAAGGAATTCAAAATGTCCTTGTGGAACACTGAATGCAGTTTTTTCTATGTCTTTTTCGTTGACTCTAATCTGGTGAAATCCTTTTGCCAGATCTAGTGTCGTAAAATATTGCGATCTCCCTAACTTATCCAAAATATCGTCAATGTTTGGTAATGGACACTTATATTCTATTGTTTCCTCATTCAACTTACGGTAATCAATTACCATACGCCATTTCATAGTTCCTGAGTTGCCTAATTTTTTTGGAACTATCCAAACAGGTGAGTTATAAGGGCTTCTACTTTTTTGTATAATTCCATTACTGAGCATTTCTTTAATTTGTTTAGCTATCTCTTCCTCATGGACTTTTGGATATCGATAAATTTTTGTGAAGATAGGATTATCTGTCTTTGTCCTTATGGAATGAACTGTTTGAGTTGTGGAACTTAACAATTCTCCATCCTTGAAAAATAAATCTTTATTTTTATTTAAAAATTCTTGATATTTACTTGTTCCTGTGTCAAAGTCTGACCTAAGGATGCAGGTATCATTATAAGTGTTACAAGTAAAACCGAAAGCAATGTCAATTTTTTAGCTTTTCTAGGTCTTAAACGACTCGTGCTTCTAGCTGGTTCAACACTGGAGCAATCTGTATTTTTGTTCTCAATCTCCGGTTCATTTATTGGAAGTGGGCAAAGATTATGTATTGCTCTTTTGTACGTACCGGTTTGAGTTCTAACATTAGCTACGCGTACTTTATCATCACTTCCCTTGAAGATTTCAATCACACGTCCTAGTTTCCAGCGCATTGGAGGAATATTTTCTTCTTTGATAAGCACCAAGGTGTCAGGCTTGAGGTTGTTTGATTCAGTCTTCCACTTAAATCTTTGCTGCAGAAGATGTAAGTACTCATCTGACCACCTTTTCCAGAAGGGCTGTTGAATATGTTGAATTCGCCGGAATTTATTTAGGCTATTCATTTCGCAGTTTGTTACATCTGGTTCTGCCATTGCTGTAAGAGGACTTCCTATTAAGAAGTGACCGGGTGTAAGAGCTTCCAGGTCGTTTGGATCAGATGATAATGGTGTCAAAGGTCGAGAATTCAATATAGCTTCGATTTGTATGACAACAGTTAGCAATTCTTCGTACGTAAGTGAAGCTTCACCTAAGTGACGAACGAGTAGGGACTTTGCAGATTTTACGGCAGCCTCCCAAAGGCCTCCAAAATGAGGTGAACGTGGCGGAATGTTTTTCCAAGTTATTCCTTCCTCGAGGCAATGTGTCTGTATTGCCACTTGCATTCTACTGGAATTGAATTCTCTTGTTAGCTCTGCTAATTCATTCTTGGCACCAACAAAGTTCGTTGCATTGTCGCTAAATATTATGTGGCAGAGTCCTCGCCGTGCTATAAATCGTTTTAGAGCATATATGAATGATTGAGAAGATAAATCTCCTACCACCTCTATGTGTATGGCTTTAGTAGAGAAACAAACGAAAATAGCTAAATATGACTTTGTAGGAGTCTTACCTCTGACCTTGTAGTGAGTTTTTATGGGACCGCAAAAGTCCACCCCAGCATAATAAAATGGTCTTGCTGAATTCACCCTTTCCACAGGCATGTTTCCCATCACCTGATTGATGAATTTTGGCTTTGTTCTAAAGCATATGATGCATCTGCTAATTACTTGTCGAGCTGCATGTCCAACACCTAAGATCCAGTATTGTTGTCGAGAGGTGGCTATTAACGCTCTATGTGCGGCGTGCATGTGCTTGAAATGAAGATATGTTAATATTAATTTAGATACTGTATTGTTTTTTGGAATTAAAATTTGATGCTTAGAGTCTGAAGAGATCTTGGCATTTGTCAACCTTCCCCCAACTCGGATCAGTTTTGTTCTTTCATCAAAATATGGAGCAAGAGAAACTATAGATGAATTTCTATGTACATTGTACAAGCCTTTTTCCTTCTAACGCACGGTATTCGTCAGGGAATGAGACTCTTTGCGTGTAAACAAGAATCCATCGCGTTCCTTCTCTTAATTCTTCTGTTGTTAGCTGGCCTGTGTTTCTTAGTTCATTTTGTTTTCTGCAATTATAGTAAAATCTGAAACAGAATGCAAATATTTTTCTCGATGTTAAAAATGAACTCCTATAATTGATATTTTCGATTAAGCTTAGATCGTTTTGAATTGTTGCCGACAGCACCGATTTTTTCCTACGTCGTTCTTGGACTACGTCAGGATATTCGCATTCCTCAAATTGATCGATTTCTCGATTTTGAAGAAACTCTGGACCTTTGAACCATACTGATGATTTGAATAGTCCTGATAAATTTGATCCTCTCGATACCAAATCCGCTGGATTTAAATGGCCCTTGATGAATTGCCATTGATGAAACTCTGAGAGTGATTGAATTTTTGCAACTCTATTTGCTACAAAAGTTTCCCAAGTGTAGGATGGTGATTTAAGCCAGGCCAGCACGGTGGTAGAATCTGTATAAAAACATACCTTGTCAATTTTCTTTGGAAGTATTTGAATTATCCTATCCACCAGCTCCACCATAAGTACTGCTGCTTGTAGTTCCAGGCGGGCTATGCTGACAATTTTCAGTGGAACAACTCTTGATTTTGAACAAAGCAGTTGGCACAATGTTTGATTTCTTTCATCGATTGAACGTAAGTAAACGCATGATCCAAAGGCACTTAAACTGCTATCGGAGAAAGCATGAAGTTCAATTGTCTTGGCAGAAGGAAGAAGAACGTATCGTGGAATGCTTATATTGCTCATTAGGGAGAACTGTCCAATGTATTTAATCCACTTTTGAGCCTTTTCATTTGAAAGATTGTCATCCCAAGACAATTTTGATTTCCATAATTCTTGTAAGAACAGCTTTCCAATGACAATCAGGGGTCCAAGCAGGCCAAGAGGATCAAAAAGTCTGGCAAGATCGGCCAAAACTGTTCGTTTTGTAATTTGTGTGGATATTTTGTTTACTTTTTCGTCATTGAAGCTGAAATCAAAGACATCTTGAGAGGGATCCCATATTAGTCCTAATGTTTTTACCATCTCAGATTGATGAAGTGTTACTAGTTTCTCTTTATCTTCTTCAGGAATTCCCTTTAAAATCATAGGATGATTGGAACAAAATTTTTTCAATTCAAAATTGCCTGCCTTGAGTAGACAAATTACCTCATTAAGCAACTCATAAGTGTCATCAATAGTCTCTGAACCAGCCAGGCAATCATCCACGTATACATTGTTTTTAACTAAAGAATGAATCTTGATTATCTTCTGCTAATTTAACTAGACATCTAGTTGCTAGGTAGGAAGCCGATGCGGTCCCATACGTGACGGTGTTTAATTTGTACAGCTGTAATGGCTCATCATTTCTTGATCTCCAGAAGATAAGTTGTAATGCTCGATCATCCTCGTGCATTAAGACCTGGCGATACATCTTTGTTATATCTGCTGTAAAAACATACCTGTGCATCCTGAATTTTAGAACTATTGAAAATAGATCTGGTTGAACAGTTGGGCCTACCATGAGTATATCATTTAGTGTTTGACCAGAAGTAGTCTTGGCTTATGCATCAAAAACTACTCTAAGTTTCGTTGACGAGCTTTCGGGTTTCATCACGCAGTGATGAGGTATGACGTAGTGCCTCTTTGGAATATTGTCCTTGTTAATTGGCGTCATGTGACCCAATGTCTTATATTCCTCCATGAAGTTGATGTAAGATATTTTTAACGTTTCATCCTTGCTCAACTTGTTTTCTAATGAAAGAAACCTTTTTCTTGCAACTTGAAGAGACTCACCTAATGCTATGGTAGGATCGTCTTTAAATGGTAATTTAACAACAAATTTACCTTCAGAATTTTGCACTGTGTATTTCTGGAAATGTTCTTCGCACTGATGTTCTTCTTCGCTCTGGGTGTTAGTTGGAGTGTCATGGCTTTCTGTTTCCCAGAAAGAGCGAACGAGTTTATCCAACGATGTTAACGATGGCTTTGTAACTATGTGACAATGAGCACATGAATTTGAAGCTGGAGCTCTTCCGGCTACTATCCATCCTAGAACTGTTTTTCGTAAGATTGGTAGATCGTTCGAAACTCTATGTTCTCCTGGTAGAAACAGATCAAAGAATAGTTCGGCTCCCAATAGCATGTCGATTTGCTTGGACTTGCAGAAAGATGGATCAGCCAGTTCGATGTAAGATGGAATCTTCCACACTAAGACGTCGATTTCTTGACTACACTGGTAATCACTTATTCGAGGCATGAGGTTCGCTTCTATTGTTGTTTGATAGGTTGACGTCCTAGATTCCAATTTTATTGTGGCCGCAAACTCAGATCTGCATTCATTGCCACCTATTCCGCAGATTGATGTGTCCTTGTAATGTTTCTTGATTCCTAGCTGCTGTAGTAACGATGTTGTTACAAAATTCAGTTGTGATCCAGAATCAAGAAGCGCTCTGCACGGGATTCGTGTACCGTGTGATGAGATCACATTGACCACTGCCGTTGCTAAATAGACATGACGTTTCTTGAAGTATTGACAGCTTGAAGTGTTGGTTGTGAACTACCCTTCTCACCCAGCTGATGCGTACTTGGTGAGTTTTGCTGCTGCTTCTGCAAGTGAAGTAGTGTGTTGTGTGGCATGTTGCATTTTTGGCACTTTCGAGATGAGCATGATTGGGAGTAGTGGCCCTTCTTTAAACAGTTTCTGCATAACATCAGCCTGTGAACAGCCTTTCCTCGGTCCGAACCTGAAAGTGACAAGAATTTAATACAATTGTAAATCCCATGCTTACCAGAATTGCAAAATTGGCAATTCAGTGTCTTATCCAGATCCATCTTGGGGGCTATTGACTTCCGTCCATTGTGGCTGCTAGTGGTGACCTCTAGGCTCTGGAACTTTCTTTTTTCGTCTCGGGAGTTGATTGCTTCGAGTGTTTGGAATCGGGACTCAACAAACGTCAGGAACTCTTGGATGGTGGGACTGTTTCTCGGATCTTTTAACACGAACTCAAACCTTTCTCTGCTCTCCTTGTCGAGTTTTTGCAGCAGAAGATGTACCACTATTGGGTCCCAGCTTGCGATATCATAATTCATATTTGTTATAACTTGTAAACACTCTTTTGTAATGTCGTGAAGCTTTCTTAAGCTTGAACTCGTCGATGTTGTAATTGACTGTGTTAGCAGCTTGTTTAGTTGAGCAGTCAATAGCAATCTTTTGTTGTTGAAGCGTTCAACTAGTACTCCCCAAGCTACCTCGTAGTTACTGTCTGTTGGCTTGAAGTTTTGTATCAAATCCAGGGCCTTCCCAGTCACATTTTTGTGCCGGCGGTATTGGCTGATCATGGATCATTTGTTTGAACAGGTCATGAAACTGCAACCAATTCAAATATTCACCGTCAAATTTAGGCAGCTCGATTTTGGGAAGCTTCATCATTACATTCGGCGGCCTTGGACCACCTCCACTTTCTTGCACTGCTGGAATGTCCATGAAAAGCTTAAGTAACGTCTCCTCAACGCTCTCTTGCAGATTGAAGTATTCTTCTACTTCCACCGTAGTCAACTCCTGGTCCATCTTACGATATAGATTTGCAATCTCCTCCCAATTCTGCTCCAAACTTCTTGCCTTTATTTGGGAGAATTGTTGAGTATTATTCATGGCTGACTGCCCGTGAATCTTGATAATTGACCTTTTTAATATATTAGTCAACAACATATATCGTGCCTTGGAGTTCATTGGCGCGCCAGGAAAGGTTGACTCTTGATTAGAATTTGTAACAATCCCCTTCTTGGGTTTGGGAATTGCACCTTGTTGCTTACCAACTGCAGAAACTTCATCTGCAGGTTTCTCCCTGAGTGGTTTTACTCCTCCTGAACCTTGTATCCGCATCTGAAGATCACCTTGGTTTGGAGTCTTCTATTCTCGAATAAATGTCGGCAGTCAAGCCTTCTGCTGCCTTTCGTACCATTTCGAAATAATCCTTTTCGAAATAGGGATGATTCATGTGTTCTGAGAACCTCTCTCGCAGAATCGAATCATTCTGGTCGAATTGTTCCCAGAGAGGTTCTAGTTGCGCCTTCTTCTTATTTAGGTATTCCAGCGTCTTCCTGGTTGAACTATCCTTGTTATAGTTCCGGACTATGGTGCAGATGGATTCGCCCACTTGCTCTTGCTGAGCGGCGATCTCATCGATGGTGTGGTTTTCTTTAGAATAAGCCATTTTTTTTTTTTTAATTAATAATCAAACTGATACAGGCTACTAAAACTTTTTTTAGTAAGTCCTGTCACGGTCGCCAATGATTAAAATGTTTCAGACGAAACCACTCAAGATAAACACGAAATGATTAAAATGTTTTAGACGAAACTTCTCAAGATAAACACGAAATGATTAAAATGTTTTAGACGAAACTACTCAAGATAAACACGAAATGATTAAAATGTTTTAGACGAAACCACTCAAGATAAACACGACTGTTTTCATTTAATGTTAGACAGGTAATGATTTTATTCTTAACCAGCTATAGGTACAGAAAATATTTTGGGAGAGCTACTGTGTGAACCATGTTGATTATAAGTTCCAATCAATACGTGGGAATCGCAAACTAAACAAAACGTGCCAACAAAAATACGCAAGTTTCTTATTGCGTCTGGCAAGTTGTAGGAGCAATGGTTCACACAGTGGCTCTCGTTACTAGGTGAACAAAATAAAAGTATTGAATTCTTGCACATGCAAGTTGCAAGATGAAATTATGAATGAAACTTAAACAAGCATTTAAAAAATTTGTTCCTATGATCGCATCAAAATTTTTGTGTTCAAAATTTAAAAATTCTTCAGGTATTTTAGTTATTATTTGTTCTGTTATAAAAATATGTGAATTGACGGTATTCACCTTTATTTCTTTTTCTAGTTTCATTCTGGTACAGGATTTAAGTTTTTTCGTATCAAGGAGGGTCATAGTAGATCCTGTGTTTACTAAGACTTTTATATTTTCTTTTTGAACTGTAAACGATGGGAAGTGTCGAATCTCCTCTGTTATAAAATTTACTTCTTCATTAATTGTTTGTTGTTCACTGAGGCGATTAACTTCCATTGGTTGTTCTCGATTATTATTAAATCTCCTAACTTGACTTGAGCTTGGCTGATTATTATTTTGTCCCTGCCAATTATTATTATTATTATTATAACTTTGCCTCTGATAATTTTGATTAAAACCAAACCTATGACCTTGATAAAAGTTTAAATTCCCAAATATTTTGTTGTTGCTGTGCCTTACCTGCTCAGATGTTATTCTATTCTGATGTCTTAAATCATAATTATTCTGATTAAATTTATTTTGATTATAATTTTGATGTCCCTGATTTTGTTTATGAGAATTATTCTGATTCTGATGATGTTTCATACTAAAGCCCTTGTTTGGATCACTTTGATTTCTTACACGAATCATATCATTGGCTTCTAAAATTTCATAAGCTTCAACCATAGTTTTACAATTATATGCGATAACTATAGCTTTTTGTGAAGGATTTAAATTATGTTTAAATGCTTCAAATTCCAAAACTTCATTATTTGTCTGAGTATAAATTAAATTTGGTTCTAATTGCGTTTTTGTTTGCAATTTTTGCAATAAAAAGTCTAATTTCTTATATAATTCAAAGCTGTTAGATTCTACAACACAACCAATTTCTTGAGATAACTTAATATACGTTTCTTTTATTGAAAATAATCTTATTAAGTTTACCTTAATGTCCTTCCACGACGGCAAATGTGGTAAGCTGTTAGTTGCCCTTGCTTCTCCTTGAATTTTAGAATGTATTATCAAAGTAGCCTTTATCAGATTGTCGCTCAGCAAGACTTGGTTTAAAAAGTACTCCACTGTTGATATAAAGAGTGCCAGATTGCAATCTTTTGATCCTCTGAATGGATTTATTTTCTCCATTTCACGAAGAAGGTATCGTTGTTCCTCCTTCTGAACGTCGTTTAATACAGGTGCAGTTTCCGTCATTTTAATTGTGTTTTGATCGTCTGGTTCACTGTTACTTTCACTTTCAGTATCACTTTCGCGATGTCTATTCAACTCTCTGATTAATCTGTCTCTGTTTAATTGTTTGTCTTCACGGTTCATTTGCTAAATATTCTCTCTACGAGATTTCGCAACATACATTTGTATTTGAATGTGGGATGCTATATTTTTCACAAACGAAAATTTTTTTTATTTTCAAACTATTTAAAACTAATATTCGTTTAATTTAGATTTATTTGAAAAAATTTTACAATCGCGAATTGCGTTCGTATCACTGGATCTCATAAGTCTCTGTAATATTCGTTTACAGATCTCATTGAGAATCCTACCGACTGCGCCAAATAACTTTTTAAATAAATAAAAAGAGTTTAAAAAAAAATCCAAACAATCTTTATTCAGAGAATTAATTAACAGTATAGAAACGAACAGACGAAAATCGACCGTAGGGTAAACGGGGGAGCATTTGCCAGGATTTAGGAAATGTGACCTTTTGCCTAACTTCACTCTGTGTTTTAATTTTTTTTAATATCAAATATATTTCTTTTCTTTTTATCTTCAATTTGAAATATTTTTAATCTTGATGCTTTTATAATTTCTATTTTTAAAAATTAATTTAAAATATAAAAACGAGATATGGCAAAGCCTCCCTGGGCGGGAGGTTTTGCCAAGGGGATGGGGTGACTTTGCCAGGTACCTAAGCATAAGAAATAAATTCGATTGAAGTGATTCTAATAAATATACAGTGTTAAAAAACGTAACAAAACAATTTGATTAATTTAATACATACGAATGTACCTCACGAAGTGGCTTTGCCACTGGCAAATGCACACCATGAAGTGGCTTTACCACTGGCAAAATCTCTCTGCAAGAAAATGGCAAATGCTCCCCACCAGCTGTTTTTTCTTAAATTCACTAATAACATTTTTTCCAACTATAAAATAATATAAATAACTCCAATTAAAGAAAGTAAACGTATATTCTAATAATGATTGCAAGGAGAGGTATGAAGTAAATAAACATACGACGAATATGCGACTACTGATAACCTTAAAATTTTTGATCCAGAGTTCGAAAAAACAACACACATGATTTTGTAAGGTCGACTGAAAAATTTGTTTGGCAAAGGTACCCCGGTGGCAAATGCTCCCCCGTCTACCCTACGTTGTGAAATTGAAATTGAAAGTCCTGGTCGCTGCAACTCCGACTTCTCTGGTGATGCTGTCCGATCATTGTTTTCTGTATCGAAGATCGTCTTATGTTTATCTTATCGGTTGCTTATGACATTGGAGATTTTCCAATGTTTATTCTGGTGGTGGTTGTTTATGGCTTTTCAGATTGTCCGATGTTTTCTGTATCGAAGATCGTCTTATGTTTATCTTATCGGTTGTATATGACATTGGAGATTTTCCAATGTTTATTCTGGTGGTGGTTGCTTATGGCTTTTCAGATTGTCCGATGTTTATATAAGAAAATTCCATTTGGACCCTAATTATGATATATGTACCATTAAAATGTGAGTGCCGTCGTTGCTGCGGTCTCAAGTGGCTTGGGAATTATACAAGGGTTGTGAGATGTAGATGTGTACGTAACTTACGCCCAAAAAAAACAACAACTTTGCTGGACAAAAAGATTGTAAAAGAGGTGCTTAAAAATCCTTTTGCAACATCTAACGGCAAATCTTTCATTGGATTTCAGCTCATGCACGATCCGCAGACGTTTGCAGGATAAAAATGTACTTGGTCGAATTGCGATGAAGGTTCCATTACTAAGTTCTATGAATATAAAGCAGTGAATACAATTTGCAAAAGTAAATCCTTCACAATCGGCTTACAGAAATTGGCAAAATGTTTTTTTAGTGATGAAAACAAGATCAATTTATTTGGTTCTGATGGCAGAATTTATGTTAGAAAGAGGCCCAATGAAGAGCAGATGTTTTGGTTTCACTCTTTTTATTTTGGCCACCACTGTATACTTTCTTTTTTATTTCGATATCATTTTTGGGACTCTACCAACGGTTTTAAATGTAAAAAAAATTAATTCTCAAATATTTTCATACATATTTTATTTTACTTTTTATTAATCCAATTATAATTTTTTCTTCTAGTTTGATTAAGCTAGATATTTGTTATCTAAAATATTTAAAATAAATTAAAAGGGTTCTCAAACAAAATAAAAATGTTAACGGAAGCACGAAACGCTTAAGACCAGGTATACTTTTATATTTAAAATTGGCTATTTATTATTTATTTATTTATTGACTATTTGCATTTTAAATTGGCTCTTTGAAGTTGAAAGAAGGCATTTTATTTCTGGATTCAATCTTGCTCCTTATGATTCCATCCCTTGGTTTTGAACCGATGACGCACTGGCTAGCTTCAGTCACAGATTTAATGCATCTTTCAACACTTTGTGTGTGACATGGAAAATCCGGACTTTTCAGTTCGTTATTACCTAACAGCAATGAAAGATTTCCGCCAAAAAATTCTTGCAAGACAGGTGGAGAAGTTATATGACATTCATTTCAAAAAATTATGTCCATATAATCCGTAGCATGGGCGTTGTACTATTCGGGTAGACTCTGACTGGTGCCAACTTCGGCGCCCAGATGTTGTTACTTATAGTACACGTCAATTGTGCTTACTAAACCACCAAGCGGCATCCACTGGGACCTTTGATGCTCCGTCCAGAGCTGACCTTCTAAACTAGTAAGTGCGAGTGTTGACAAAGGAATCCAGGCTGGGGGCTGTGCGAAGGGTTAACTACCCAACCACGTAAAAAAGACCTTGTTCCGCAACAACAAGCAGCCTCGGATAACGATAATGATTTCAAAGTTGACGACCCAAGCAAACAAAAAAAGGACAACGACCTCCGGATCTGCACGTGGAAAGTAAGACCTCTTAACGGACTACGTGCAGCTGGAGAATTAGCGGACACCCTGGACTGCTGCAAAGCAGACATAACCGCCATCCAAGAATTGCGATGGAGTGGACCGGGCATAAAATAAATAGGGTGGTGCAACAGAGCGAGGAGCCCCTGGGCCTAGCGCATTTCTCACAACCATGCCTTGTAAGGGAATGGAAGGGACCTAATAATTTCTGCCGGTTCCGAACGGCTAATCGAGAAAGCGCTTTTCATGGCAATGAATACTAACGGAAGACTTGCCAATTCCTCGCGAAAGGCGATACCCGCGGAAAAAACATTTTTGCCTATGTTGGGATTCGAACTCGAACCTCTTGATTAACAGGTGGACATGCTATCCATCACACCACGGGTACCACACCGTGCATAAAGAAGATGAAAAACTATGACATCTACTATGGCGACTGCTACAGACAACAGAAACAACGCTTATTTGGGTGCGGAATTGCCGTAAGTGGAAGTCTCAGGGATAAGGTGATGAGCCAAAATCCAGTTAATGAGTAATAATGACCATCCGCATCAGGGCTAAATTCGCCAAAATTAGCCTTATATGCGCCCATGCCCCCACAGAAGAGAAAGACGACAATTCCAAAGACTGTCTCTTCGAGCTCCTCTAAGAAACATATAAGCAGTGCCCTAGACACGACGTGAAAATCGTTCTTGG
Source organism: Melanostoma mellinum (assembly GCA_914767635.1). Lineage (NCBI taxonomy): Eukaryota > Metazoa > Arthropoda > Insecta > Diptera > Syrphidae > Melanostoma > Melanostoma mellinum. Next base: position 93,963,786 of record OU612060.1, on the reverse strand, counting down.
CGATTTTAACGCAAAACTAGGGAAGTAGGACATCTTTGGAAATACAATCGGTAAGCATAGCCTCCACGACAAAACCTTCGAAAACGGACTGAGGCTAATCGATTTTGCTGCAGGGCTATATCTTGCTGTAAGTAGTACATGCTTTCCGCATCTCAAAATTCATAAATGTACATGGCGATCCACAGATAAATTAACCGTCAACCAAATTGACCATATTGCGATCGACGCAAGGCACGCTTCCAGTGTGTTATTTGTCCGAACTTTCCGAGGGGCCAACTTTAACTCTGACCACTACCTTGTTGTAGCCAAGGTACGAATGAGGATATCCTGTTCACAACCTGCACGAACTAATGCTGTGAAGAGATATGACGTCGGAATGCTACAATCGCAAGAGATTGCCAATGCCTTTTCCAGTCGAGTGTCCCTTCAATTATCCTTGAATCCCATGCCGCCAACATTAAGCATTGAAGACCAGTGGCAGCAATGCCAAGAAGCCATCAGAACCGCTGCCTCTGAGCTACTGGGTTTCACTCGGCCACCAAATTGAAACTCATGGTTCGATGAAGAATGCAGGCAGGCAAATGCAGCCAAACAAAAAGCACGACAAATGCTGATGCAACAAATAAACAAGGGCTGCTTACGATCAGTAAAACGAGATTTACAACGAGAAAAGAAGGAAGACTTCTCAAAAAGAAAATGAAGCAGCATGAGAAGCGCTCGTTTGAGGAAATAGAGAGGTGCCATGACAGGAACGAGATTATGAAGCTTTATGAAAAGGTAAAAAGATCCTGCCAGGGTGGCAAACCCCGAACTCAAGCCTGTAAAGACCAGCAGGGAAACATACTTATAAAGTCACAGTCGCTACTGAGGATCTGGAAAAATCATTTCTGCAGAGTGCTTAACGGCGATGAGGACACAAATTCCGCTCTCAGGCAAATTGCCCCATTCAGCTTGATGCCGAACTTTTCAAGGTAGCTGGAGACCAGTTGGAAAGGAGCATGCACCAGCTGATCTGCATGATATGGTTGGAAGGAAGCATGCCCGATGAATGGAACCTCAGTATCGTATTTCCGATCCTAAAGAAGGGAGACCCTCCCAATTGCGCCAGTTATAGAGAGATAAGCCTCCTTAACGTCGTTCGTAAGATCTTGTCTGCTGTAATATGTGAACGTCTGAAACCGCACGTCAAAAACTTGATAGGTCCTTATCAATGTGGTCTTAGACCAGAGAAGTCCACAATAGACCAAATTTTCACATTACGGCAGATCTTGTAAAAAAAACCCGATAACGTTATATCGATATTCACCATCTTTTTATCGATTTCAAAGCCGTGTATGACAGTATTTACAGAGACGAGCTGTACAGAGCCATGTCTTATTTCGGCATCCCTGCAGAACTCGTACGACTATGCAGGATGACTTTGGGAAATTCACGCTGCTCCGTCAAGGTCGCTAAAGAACTCACCGAGACCTTTGATGTCGAAAAAGGTGTTAGGCAAGGCGACAAACTGTCATGCGATTTCTTCAACATCATACTTGAACAGAATGTAAGAAACTCAAACGTCAACACCAGAGGAAATCTTTCAAAAGTCTGTACAATTACTCGCCTATTCAGACGATATTGACGTAATGGGAAGAAATAAGCTTGATGTCATAGGTGCTTTTGCGAGTTTTGAAACAGAAGCGGCAAAAATGGATAAGGCAAAACGAAGTATATGCTGTCATCAAACAAGGACACAGAACATCGACGAATTGGACAAATCGTCACAATAGACAGACATAACTTCGAGGTAGTACAGGACTTCGTCTACCTAGGGTCCGCTGTAGATACGGACAACAACATCAGTGCGGAGATCAAACGGAGAATAACTCTTGCCAACCGTTGTTTCTTTGGGTTAAGAAAGCAATTGAGAAACAAAACTCTCTCTAGAAAAACCAAGGTGACCTTGTATAGGACCTTGATCATCCCAGTCCTACTTTACGGCGCGGAAGCATGGACTTTTTCGAAAGCGGATTAGGAAACCTTTGGTCGTTTCGAAAGAAAAATTCTCCGAATGATCTTTGGTCTCGTATGCGAAGACAATGTGTGGAGAAGAAGATACAACAACGAGCTGTATGAGCTATACCGCGACATGGGCATAGCCAGAAGAGTAGGAATCACGAGGCTACGATGGTTGGGCCATGTAGAGCGGATGAACCCAAACGCTCCGGCTCGTCGGGTTTTCGAAAGCAAATTGCAGGGAAATCGCGGAATGGGAAGACCTCGTCTTAAGTGGCGCAATCAAGTGGATGAAAACCTCAACCGACAAAGTGCGGGACTGGAGAGAGCTCGCCCGAAATCGAAGTCGTTATAGAAGTTTGTTGGTTGAGGCCTAGGTTCACCCCGAACTGTAATGCCCACATAAGTAAGTAAGTAATCCGTAGCAATAGATTTTATTTTTGGCAGTTTATAGATTCGGTTTGTTGTGGTCTCTTGCCTTGCTTTAAAAATTCGTTTAAGAGCAAGCTCTTCACATTGTTCCTTTTATCGAAAAGCATTGCTACCAAAATGTTCTCGGGGTGTGCAAAAAAGGCGTTTCTTTGAATTACACATTACAGCATCGATAACTGATTTAAAATTCTGTGGCAACCATCTTGAGAGTAAAATCAATTCAAAGACGTGATTTGCTCCATCTATCAACAACGGTTTGTTTTTAATTAAAACCACACAGGTGCGTTTACTTTGACTATGTGCTCCACAAGAATTTTTAATTTTCAGATGGATTACTGGATCCTACATACAGTCTTAATATTCTGTTCGCAGTGGTGACACATCGTGAGTGTGCCATTTTCCCAGGCTGTCGATTTACTAATACGGGAGCACAGTAACCTAATTTGATCGCTTGACACATTTCAAAGAGATATTTTTGTTCGGTACTCAATTGATCTACGATTCTTTGCTCGATATCAGCTACGTTTCCAATAACAGGTAAAAATTGAGCAACAGTGGTATTTTCAAAAACAGCTAGTGCCTTACCGATTTGGCCAGAATACTCGCGAGGTCCCAAAGTTGATCCATCCCAGTTGGTGAAAAGGTGTCTTAGTGGCAATTCATTTGCGTGGAGTAAACATATTTTCCACTTTAAAGGTCGACCAAGCTCCTTTTCCATATAAGATATAGATAGATAGATAGATAGATAGATAGATAGATTCTTTATTACATCAATATTCCTAACAATTAGTTTTCTTAAGAATAAGGACATGGCTTTACTGCCGTCTGCCTGAAATAACATTTCATTTGATTTCAAAAATAGAGAAAAATATAAAAGTGTAAAGCTTTATAGGTAATATTTACATAAAGTCTTATAATCATTTCAAACAAGTTAAATATTATAAATTAGAAACAAATTGAGAAAAAGCATAAAAGTACAGTAGTGCTTCTAAAATTTTACGAGTTCTTCTTTACATGAGTTAAAAAATAGAAAGCGTAGTAAATTATCCATTTTAAAGTGATTGGAAACACAAAAAAAGCATTTTGAATGGTTTGTAACATAAAGTGTTATACAATTTTCAATTTTAACGTGATTTGGAACACAAAAGAAAAGCAAAAACAATTTTAAATGATTTGCAACAAAAAAATAAAAAAAAAGGAAAGTGTACTCAAGAAACTGCACTAACTGGGAAAATTCGCAACTTATGGGAAACTGTTCCGATAAGTAATGGCATGTTTGCAAAACTTGTACAAATTAAGCCAACCCCGGCATCCATTTAAAATATCATAAAGTTTCGGCAATGTCAAAAAACTTTCTTGAAAATATAAACGTCGAATTTCCTGTAACATTGGACAGATCGCTATGAAGTGATAAATATCTTCATTTTCTCTTCTGTTACATAAAGTACAAAGCTGCGGCCGATCATTTCGGTGAGGTATGTAATTTAGATTCAAAATTTCTACCCTAGCTCTAAATATTATGCTTATCTCGGACGCTGAGTATTCTTTTCGGAAATAACTAACATTTGAATTTATTTGGTGATTTAACTGCCTGTAGATAAGTCTGGAAGCGGACGAACTTGCTCTAGAAAGATTTTCTATAAATATTTTTTGGTCAACTTTCGCGATCACGTCTGCAAACTGAGCTTGCCAATTATCGACGTTAGATTCCGACAAATTTAAAGAGGAGTCATGATTAATGGCTAGTTGATTCCACTCCTTGAAAGGGGATGCATTGGTTTGTAGTAATTTTTTCAGAATTATCTTGTGTAAACTTGAATCACTCCTTTTCATTACTTTAGTGATAAAGTCTGCGTTGGCCTTGAGATTTTGTACATATATTGGAGCTATACGCTATACCTGATTCTACATATATTGCATAATTCGGTGTGGAGTTTGGGAGTCGAAAGAGGCGCTTGAAAAAATGCCTTTGAAAACATTCAAAAACTTCAAGGTATATGTACCCAAAAACTTGTACACCATAACACATACATGTGTTTACCGTTGCATTAAACACTTGGTATTAAGACGATATATCGACGTTTTCATTGGAGAAAAACTTAGTCCACATCAGATTTAAAGCTAATTTGGCTTGCTTGCTTTTCTCGATAGAGTGTTTGACATATAAGATATAATACCTCCTTTCCAACCAGTACTTGTTGCAGTGCCATCACATCCAATGCAGACAATAGTTCAAATTGGGAGCGGACTCACAATGTGCAGTTATTGGAAACCGGGACGGAGACTTGGAAACGTAGCTTTGAGGTGCTGCTTGCTAAGATTGAACAGGACAGCTTCTCTAAATTTACGCTTTTGGCGAACCGAAGCGAGAGTCGAAGTATGTACAAATGCCTACAACACAATTTAGGATCAAACAATTATTTTGATGATTGCTACAACTTGGAGACTATTTCAACTGTATTCAAAACGAGAGGAGAGTTACTGCACCTTAATTATCGACCGTATAGCTCAGAGGAAAACACGGACTGTACTCTCTGTAACCACCGAGTTAGAGAAGATGTTTTCCACTTCCTAGGAACGTGCCCAATTCTTGCTGCAATCAGAAGACAACACTGGGGAAAAAACCTATTAACTGATCATGAGACCAAGGAAATCCTAAATGGACCGGATTGGAACATTTTAAGCAGTTACGTAAAAACAGCGCTGAGATACCGCTACCAAATCATGAATGAAGCATTTTAATCCTACCTTCTGTACAGCAACCAATCAAAACATCTCCTTAAAATTTAAAACGAATCAACGAATTATTTGCTTATTTATTAATTAAACTTAAACATAGCTTGAAAATGTTAAAAATCTACATTATGTAATACTATTGATTTATTTATTTATTTTTGTTTATACTCTTTTTTTTCTGGCTGACGGCAAAAGCCATGCCATAATTGTGAAATTGTAAAATAACAACAAAAAACCTTTAATTTTGTTAAATAAAATCACACACTACTACTACAAATCACACTACAATAGTTCAAATTGAATCCTTTGTTTTTTTTTTTTCAAGAACCACCTTCCGGTAATAGCGTCCATCTTTTGTTTCGAAAATATGGGTTTTATCTTTTCGCCCATCAAAATATATACTGTAGACTAAGACACCATTGGTTTGAAAGACTGTCTCTTGACTTTGACAGAGCCCCTTGTTCTTTATTCCTCTTAGATGTTTACAAAGTTCATAAACTAACACATAGAACATAGAAGAGTTATTATTTGATATACTATACCGTATCGATCATGTGTTACATTTAGAACACGTTGTGACGTTGCAACCTAATTTGTGCTAGGGATGGGATAGTGAAGGGAACTAGAGAGATCCGTTATATTTTTTTGAAATGCAAAAAGGAATCTTGAGCTACTCGAGTTCTATTATTTCAGTAGCGGTAAATTAGTTAGGTATGTACATATTCTATGCGGCTGAGATAAATAAAACAAATAGACTATGTTAAAATGCAATATTCGCGTCATTATGCTTGCAGTTAAGATAAAGGTATTTTTTTTTTTTTTGTATCTATGTGAGTCCGTAAGTTACACATTAAAGTGGTAAAAATGGTAAAATTAACATTAATTAACAACAAAAATCAAGATAAACAGGCCTGGAAAAATAGGGCAAATAAAAAAAAAAATTTGAAAGTCGCTTATTTTTCAAAATTTCAACGGCTGGTGGGGGGCCAAAAGTTCCCTAGAATATTTTTTTAGTATTTTTCCCGTGGTGTGCTATTGAATACGCAACTTTTAAGGGGTCTTACGTAAGGATACGCCACAAAAAAATTTGACGGGACACTCTAAGGTACATAGCTCTTTGCACATTCGATTAACTGATTAACTGCGACGACCTAACTCAGGTCGTTTTCTCCTCGGCATCGTAAATTGATAAATTAGTAGTAAATTGTCACTATCACAGAATATCAACAAAAATTTATTGAAAAAAGCACATTACCTGGAATATCACTATCACAAAGAATCCCGCTACTGTTCCCGTTCCTTTTTGAATATTGTTATGCATAGCAATGCTTGGTGGATGGGCGTTGTACTATTCGGGAGGGCTCTGACTGGTGTCAACTTGGCAGCGTCCAGATATTGCAACTTATAGTACACGGCAATTGTGCTTACTTTACCTACCGCCCGGAGCTGACCTGCTAAACTAGTAGGTAGAAAAACTGTGACATCTAGTATGGCGACTGTTACAGACAACAGAAACAGCGCTTATTTGGGACTCAGAGACTCTAGCCAAAATCCAGTTAATGAGCGCATAATGACCATCCGCATCAAGGCTTAACTCGCCAACATTAGCCTAATATGCGCCCACGCCCCGACAGAAGAGAAAGACGACAATTCCAAAGACTCTTTCTACGAGCTCCTCGAAGAAACATATGAGCAGTGCCCTAGACACGACGTGAAAATCGTTCTTGGCGATTTTAACGCAAAACTAGGGAAGGAGGACATCTTTGGAAATACAATCTGGTAAGCATAGCCTCCACGACAAAACCTCCGAAAACGGACTTAGGCTAATCGATTTTGCTGCGGAGCTTAATCTTGTTTTAAGTAGTACACGCTTCCCGCATTTCAAAATTCATAAAGTACATAGCGATAGCCAGATAAATTAACCGTCAACCAAATTGACCATGTTGCGATCGACGCAAGGCACGCTTCCAGTGTGTTAGTTGTCCGAACTTTCCGGGGCCAGCTTTGACTCGGACCACTACCTTGTTGTAGCCAAGGTACGAATGAGGATATCTTGTTCACGACCTGCACGAACTAACGCTGTGAAGAGATATGACGTCGGAATGCTACAATCGCAAGAGATTGCTAATGCCTTTTCCAATCCATTATACCTTCAATTATCCTTGAATCCTATGCCACCAGCACAAGACATTGAAGACCAGTGGCTGCAATACCTAAAAGCCATCAGAACCGCTGCCTCTGAGGTTCTGGGTTTCAGTTGACCTGCAAAACGAAACCCATGGTTCGATGAAGAATGCAGGAGACCAATGCAGCCAAACAAAAAGCACGACAAATGCCGATGCAAAACCGAACGACCGCTGCTTACGATCATTATAACGAGATTTTCAACGAGAAAAGAAGGGAAGAATATCGAATTCTTAAAAAGAAAAATAAGCATGCGAAGCGCTCGTTTGAGAAAATAGAGAGGTGCCATGACGGGAAAGAGATTTGAAAGATTTACCAAAATGTAAAAAGATCCTGCCAGAGTTATAAGCACTGAACTCAAACCTGTAAAGACCAACAGGGAAACATACTTATAGAGTCACAGTTGCTACTGAGGATCTGGAAAAATCATTTCTGCAGACTGCTTAACGGCGATGAGGACACAAATTCCGCTCTCAGGCAAATTGCCCCATTCAGCTTGGAAGATGATCGAGAATGCCGTCCTCCCGACATAGAAGAAGTTAAGCTTGCCATACGCAAACTTTAATCAAATAAGACTGCAGGTGCTGATGGCCTTGATGTCGAACTTTTCAAGGCAGCTGGAGACCAGTTGGAATGGAGCATGCACCAGCTGATCTGCATGATATGGTTGGAAGGAAGCATGCCCGATGAATGGAACCTCAGTATCGTATTTCCGATCCTAAAGAAGGGAGACCCTCCCAATTGCGCCAGTTATAGAGAGATAAGCCTCCTTAACGTCGCTCATAAGATCTTGTCTGCTGTAATATGTGAACATCTGAAACCCCACGTCAACAACTTCATAGGTCCTTATCAATGTGGCTTTAGACCAGAGAAGTCCACAATAGACCAAATTTTCACATAACGACAGATCTTGGAAAAGACCCGAAAACATAATATCGATATTCGGCATCTCCTTATCCATTTCAAGGCCACGTATGACAGTATTTACAGAGACGAGCTGTACAGAGCCATGTCTTATTTCGGCATCCCTGCAGAAATCGTACGACTATGCAGGATGACTTTGGGAAATTCACGCTGCTCCGTCAAGGTCGCTAAAGAACTCACCGAGACCTTTGATGTCGAAAAAGGTGTTAGGCAAGGCGACAAACTTTCATGCGATTTCTTCAACATCATACTTGAACAGATTGTAAGAAACTCAAACGTCAACACCAGAGGAAATCTTTCAAAAGTCTGTACAACTACTCGCCTATGCAGACGATATTGACGTAATGGGAAGAAATAAGCGTGATGTCATAGGTGCTTTTGCGAGTATAGAAACAGAAGCGGCAAAAATGTACTTGATGGTTAATGAGGGCAAAACGAAGTATATGCTGTCATCAAACAAGGACACAGAACATCGACGAATTGGACAAATCGTCACAATAGACAGACATAACTTCGAGGTAGTACAGGACTTCGTCTACCTAGGGTCCGCTGTAGATACGGACAACAACATCAGTGCGGAGATCAAACGGAGAATAACTCTTGCCAACCGTTGCTTCTTTGGGTTAAGAAAGCGATTGAGAAACAAAACCCTCTCTAGAAAAACCAAGGTGACCTTGTATAAGACCTTGATCATCCCAGTCCTACTTTACGGCGCGGAAGCATGGACTTTATCGAAAGCGGATGAGGAAACCTTTGGTCGTTTCTAAAGAAAAATTCTCCGAATGATCTTTGGTCCCGTATGCGAAGACAATGTGTGGAGAAGGAGATACAACAACGAGCTGTTTGAGCTGTACCGCGACATGGGCATAGCCAGAACAGTAGGAATCACGAGGCTACGATGGTTGGGCCATGTAGAGCGGATGAACCCAGCGCTCCGGCTCGATGGGTTTTCGAAAGCCCATTGCAGGGAAATCGCGGAATGGGAAGACCTCGTCTTAGGTGGCGCAATCAAAAGGATGAAGACCTCAACCGACTTGGAGTGCGAAACTGGAGAGAGCTCGCCCGAAATCGAAGTCGTTATAGAAGGTTGTTGGTTGAGGCCTAGGTTCACCCCGAACTGTAATGCCCACATAAGTAAGTAAGTAATCCGTAGCATTTGATTTTATTTTTGGCGGTTTATAGATTCGGTTTGTTGTGGTCTCTTGCCTTGCTTTAAAAACTCGTTTAAGAGCAAGCTCTTCACATTATTTTTTTATCGAAAAGCATTGCTACCAAAATGTTCTCGGGGTGTGCAAAAAAGGCGTTTCTTTGAATTTCACATTACAGCATCGATAACTGATTTAAAATTCTGTGGCAACCATCTTGAGAGTAAAATTAATTCAAAGATGTGATTTGCTCCATCTATCAACAACGGTTTGTTTTTAATTGAAAACCATACAGGTGCGTTTACTTTGACTATGTGCTCCACAAGAATTTTTAATTTTCAGATGGATTACTGGATCCAACATACAGTCTCAATATTCTGTTCGCAGTGGTGACCCATCGTGAGTGTGCCATTTTCCCAGGCTGTCGATTTACTAATACGGGAGCACAGTAACCTGATTTGATCGCTTGACACATTTCAAAGAGATATTTTTGTTCGGTACTCAATTGATCTACGATTCTTTGCTCGATATCAGCTACGTTTCCAATAACAGGTAAAAATTGAGCAACAGTGGTATTTTCAAAAACAGCTAGTGCCTTACCGATTTGGCCAGAATACTCGCGAGGTCCCAAAGTTGATCCATCCAAGTTGGTGAAAAGGTGTCTTAGTGGCAATTCATTTGCGTGGAGTAAACATATTTTCCACTTTAAAGGTCGACCAAGCTCCTTTTCCATATAAGATATAATACCTCCTTTCCAACCAGTATTTGTTGCAGTGCCATCATATCCAATGCAGACAATAGTTCAAATCAAATCCTTTGTTTTTTTTTTTTTTCAAGAACCACCTTCCGGTAATAGCGTCCATCTTTTGTCTCGAAAATATGGGTTTTATCTTTTCGCCCATCAAAATATATACTGTGGACTAAGACACCATCGTATTGGTTTGAAAGACTGTCTCTTGACTTTGACAGAGCCTCTTGTTCTTTATTCCTCTAAGATGTTTACAAAGTTCATAAACTAGCACATAGAACATAGAAGAGTTATTATTTGATATACTATACCGTATCGATCATGTGTTACATTTAGAACACGTTGTGACGTTGCAACCTAATTTGTGCTAGGGATGGGATAGTGAAGGGAACTAGAGAGATCCGTTATATTTTTTTGAAATGCAAAAAGGAATCTTGAGCTAGTCGAGTTCTACAATTTCAGTAGCGGTAAATTAGTTAGGTATGTATTGTATGCGGCTGAGATAAATAAAACAAATAGACTAAGTTAAAATGCAATATTCGCGGCATTATGCTTGCAGTTAAGATAAAGGTATTTTTTTTTTGTATCTATGTGAGTCCGTTAGTTACACATTAAAGTGGTTAAAATGGTAAAATTAACATTAATTAACAACAAAAATCAAGATAAACTGGCCTGGAAAAATAGGGCAAATAAAAAAAAAAATGAAAGTCGCTTATTTTTCAAAATTTCAACGGCTGGTGGGGGGCCAAAAGTTCCCTAGAATATTTTTTTAGTATTTTTCCTGTGGTGTGCTATTGAATACACAACTTTTGAGGGGTCTTACGTAAGGATACGCCACAAAAAAATTTTACGGGACACTCTAAGGTAAATAGCTCTTTGCACATTCGATTAACTGCGATAACCTAACTTAGGTCGTTTTCTCCTCGGCATCGTAAATTGATAAATTAGTAGTAAATTGTCACTATCACAGAATATCAACAAAAATTTATTGAAAAAGCACATTACCTGGAATGTCACTATCACAAAGAATCCCGTTACTGTTCCCGTTCCTTTTTGAATATTGTAATACATAGCAATCCGGAGCTGACCTGCTAAAGTAGTAGGTAGAAAAACTGTGACATCTAGTATGACGACTGTTACAGACAACAGAAACAGCGCTTATTTGGGACTCAGAGACTTTAGCCAAAATCCAGTTAATGAGCGTATAATGACCATCCGCAGCAAGGCTTAACTCGCCAACATTAGCCTAATATGCGCCCACGCCCCGACAGAAGAGAAAGACAATTCCAAAGACTCTTTCTACGAGCTCCTCGAAGAAACATATGAGTAGTGACCTAGACACGACCTGAAAATCGTTCTTGGCGATTTAAACGCAAAACTAGGGAAGATGGACATCTTTGAAAATACAATCGGTAAGCATAGCCTCCACGACAAAACCTCCGAAAACGGACTTAGGCTAATCGATTTTGCTGCGGAGCTTAATCTTGTTGTAAGTAGTACACGCTTCCCGCATTTCAAAATTCATAAAGCACATAGCGATAGCCAGATCAGTTAACCATCAACCAAATTGACCATGTTGCGATCGACGCAAGGCACGCTTCCTGTGTGTTAGTTGTCCGAACTTTCCGGGGCCAGCTTTGACTCGGACCACTACCTTGTTGTTGCCAAGGTACGAATGAAGATATCCTGTTCACGACCTGCACGAACTAACGCTGGAAGATGATCGAGAATGCCGTCCTGCCGACCTAGAAGAAGTTAAGCTTGCCATATGCAAACTTAAATCAAATAAGACTGCAGGTGCAGATGGCCTTGATGCCGAACTTTTTAAGGCAGCTGGAGACCAGTTGGAAAGGAGCATACACCAGCTGATCTGCATGATATGGTGGGAAGGAAGCATGCCCGATGAATGGAACCTCAGTATCGTATGCCCGATACTAAAGAAGGGAGACTCTCACAACTGCGCAAATTATAGAGAGATAAGCCTCCTTAACGTCGTTCGTAAGATCTTGTCTGCTGTAATATGTGAACATCTGAAACCCCACGTCAACAACTTCATAGGTCCTTATCAATGTGGCTTTAGACCAGAGAAGTCCACAATAGACCAAATTTTCACATAACGACAGATCTTGGAAAAGACCCGAAAACATAATATCGATATTCGGCATCTCCTTGTCCATTTCAAGGCCACGTATGACAGTATTTACAGAGACGAGCTGTACAGAGCCATGTCTTATTTCGGCATCCCTGCAGAACTCGTACGACTATGCAGGATGACTTTGGGAAATTCACGCTGCTCCGTCAAGGACGCTAAAGAACTCACCGAGACCTTTGATGTCGAAAAAGGTTTAGGCAAGGCGACAAACTGTCATGCGATTTCTTCAACATCATACTTGAACAGATTGTAAGAAACTCCAGCGTCAACACAAGAGGAACAATCTTTCAAAAGTCTGTACAATTACTCGCCTATGCAAACGATATTGACGTAATGGGAAGAAATAAGCGTGATGTCATAGGTGCTTTTGCGAGTATTGAAAGTATTGAAGCGGCAAAAATGGGTTTGATGGTTAATGAGGGCAAAACGAAGTATATGCTGTCATCAAACAAGGACACAGAACATCGACGAATTGGAAAAATCGTCACAATAGACAGACATAACTAAGAGGTAGTACAGGACTTCGTCTACATAGGATCCACTATAAACACGGAAAACAACATCAGTGCGGAGATCAAACGGAGAATAACTCTTGCCAACCATTGTTTCTTTGGGTTAAGAAACAAGGTAGCCCTGTTTAAGACCTTGATCATTCCAGTCCTGCCTTACCACGCGGAAGCATGGACCTTATCAAAAGCGTATGAGGAAACCCTTGGTCGTTTCGAAAGAGACATTTTTCGAATGATTTTTGGTCCCGTATGCGAAAACAGTATGTGGAAAAGAAAATACAACAACGAGCTGTATCGCGACATGGGCATAGCCAGAAGAGTACCTAGAACGGATGGACCCAAGCGCTCCGGCTCGACTGATTTTCGAAAGCACATTGCATTGAAATCGCGGAAGGGGAAGAGCTCGTCTTAGGTAGCGCAATCAGGTGGATGAATACCTCAACCGAATAGGAGTGCAAAACTGGAGAGAGCTCTCCCGAAATCGCAGTCGTTACAGAAGGATGTTGGCTGAGGCCCAGGTTCACTCCGAACTGTAATGCCCACCTTAGTAAGTAAGTTAGTAAGTTTTTTTAAAATTTGGACTACGCTTGTTTTATAAGTTAATGAGGTGTGATTCGTGTGCTTATGAAATTGATGAGTCGTAGTGTGGATTATAAGTGCGTCCCGCACTATGAATTTGAAGCTGTTGAGATGGATAAATGGTGGCGGGATAAATGTGTGCCTACCAACATAGTAATTCATGATTGGTTATTTTTTGTTAATTTTTTATTTATTTATTTTCTCTTAAATTATATTAATGTTGATAAGACTTGTATTATTTATCGTTTTTTATCTATTCGAGAAATGTATAAGTTTTTGATATATTCTCATATGTTTGTTATTGGTGGCTTTGTCGCGCGTTTCCGGCAATTTAGCGATTTTCGCGATTGCGGTTTATTATTTTAATATTATTTACTTGTTGCTTGCGAATAAATAATAGAAAATAACGAATTGATTTCGGACATTTTCGGTCACGACTAGAATTTTTGTTTACATTTTTGCGTGGTAAGCAAACGCGTATTTATTTCGTGAGTTTTGCGAAATAAATAAAAAAGTGTAAGTTGCGTTAGCTTGTAGTGGAATTGCAAGTCATTTTATTGCAATAAAAAATACGATTGCATTTATAGGGTGATGTGCGTTTGATATTACAGTGTGAACCGACTAAAAAATGGATATTTTGTGATTTTATTGGTGCCGCTCAGCACGTATTGTCAATCATATTTGTGTACATAATTAGTTCCTGCATGAATCGTCTTCGGTGACGTTTATCAAATTTAGTGAATTTTGGTCAAATTATGAAACTTATTTAGTATGTTGTAAATTTTACAAATGAAATTGTGATTTTGTGTAGTTTTATTTTCGATTGGTTTTATACGCGATGTTTTTAACAATTTTAATTTTATTTTGCCGATGGCTTTATAACGGAACCGAGGTGTTGTCGGCAAGGACTCTCGGCATAATGTTTCACTTGTCTCACTTTCAGGTGAGGGGCTATAACCAGTAACCAAAAAAACACAAAGCTACCGATTCAAACGAGTATACCAGAGAGTCCTAAACCTCTCTCTCCGTTACCACCGTTACAACCGCCTGCTTATAGGTACAGTCGGCTGATCCTGGCAGCCGGAGAGAAAGGGTGTTCAGTTTACGTAGGCTTGGCATGCTAGCTTATGCACGTCCTAGCTCGTCGGATGGGGGGGGTTCTTGCCAACGTAAAACTGAACGGTCGTTACGTATTTACATGCCGGAAGAGATTAAAAATAAAAATTCGGGTTCAAAAAAAACACAGGAGCCCGAGTACGTCCTAAATAAAAATTAAACCTGCCATTTTACGTCCAGAATTTCCAAGAGAGGAGAGCACCAGGTAGTATTGGCTCTCAGAGGGAATATCCCACCCACATATCACAATGATACGACCTTGGCTGTTATGTCCTCTAATTTTTATAACAGCCCCTATTTTGGTGGAGGATGTTGCTAAAATCTTACATGGATTTTAGAACGCCGCTCTCTTTTCCATTTTCATGGTTCCATCGCCACATCCACCTTTATTCTCACTTAGCACAAGCTCATATTCCTAAGCATATCCATAAAAAAACCTGAAATTTCCGGAAAAGAAATGACTTCCCGCAGAAATACGCGATCTTGATTCTCCGCCAAAGAATATATTAAGAAAAAAAGAATTCAAATTTTCCTTGTATCACCATCGGAAACATCAGTTTTATTGCGAAACTATATCGAACAAAAATTCAAAAAAATTCAATAAAGATATGTCCTAGAAAAAAATTTAATCCAACAATCGATAATATCTACTTGAAATAGCTTAAGCGTTTTTCAAAATTCTAATTGCAATTCAAAAGTTGAGGAAATATTTCATTATTACTAAAGCCAATCTTGAAATATATTTGGTTTTTAATTTTGTCTCTTGGATCTGATATATGTATATATATATATTTCCTTTTTTTTTTTTTTACTTTAAATTTTTATAATTTTCAGGGTCAACCTTTTTCACTACCATTACTAAAAACAGATTACAAATGAAATGTAAAACAAAATTAATGATTATTCCTTTTTCACCACCGTACTCACATAGGAAAATAAAACAAAGGCCTAGGTCCAGATCAAACCAGGCAATACTTTTACGTTCAATTAATAATCGGCAAATGGGAGACAAAACTCTCTCGTCATATTAGTGTGAGTGTAAATTTATTTACTAGGCACAGTAAAATGTTCTTACTTTTTTTTTGTATTTTTCGATCAAATATATCTTGTTTATAAACAAAACTTACCACGACTTGATTTCTTCCTGTGAGGGGGTGCACCGCTTCATAGGTTGATGATAGTACTTTTGCATCTAGATTGTAAATTTCGGAATAGAAAAAAAAGTAACTCACTACACCTTGGTTTCACACACACACAGTAGCCGGTAGATATTTCGATACAACCTTTTTTTTTACTGGTAAAATACTTTAGGGATATTAAATTTCCTTGTGGTGAATAGGGAAGAAAGAATGAACAAAATGAAACAAAAAAAAGTGTCTATAATTCCTAATGAATTAATTCAGGTATTTAATTAAAAGCACGAACTAATTGATACAGATGATGATGTTGAGGCTGGTGGTACTCGATGAAGTGGATGACGTGTTGATCAAACGACACAGGTAGCGGGTGGTAGGGGAGCTTTTAAAGGCATCAAATCCCGAGTGATATGCTACTGCTCATAGGTCACGGCGTGACACATCGGGTTATTGGGAAGATTTCGTCTGCGTGATTTCTGACGGATAACTTTGACGCCAGGTAAATTTATGATCATTGGGGGGAATTTCGCGATGGTGCACTTCGTCGATTTCGCCAGGAATAGTGGAGTTTTCGAGTTTTGTTTCTTTTTTTTTTTTTTGCACGATCTGTTTTGAAGGCTTTTTTTTATAAAACTTTTTTTTTGCTAGTTTTTTTTCTACGTTTATATTTTCGTTGTTACTTCACGGAACTGAATTTTTGGAGCCCCACGTGAGTTCCAACGCGTGCACGTATCGTTTTGTATGTTTTTTTTTTGTTTTTCTTTTTTATTTTTTTGGACCGCGATTACGTGTTTGTTTTAGTTTAGTTAATTTCACTTTATGGGTACGAATTGTTTTATTTTATTTTCCTGAATCGCATGTGATTTGGGAGTTCTTAAATTCGAGTCGAGAAAATTTGACGCGATTTGAGGGTTTGCGTTTTTTTGTCTATATTTTTTTTTCTTTTTGATTTATCGCTTCTTGTTTCGTTTATTTCGTTTTCTTTTTTTTTTTAATTAAATTACCGGACAAAAAAAACTTGGGAAAAAAAACCGAACTAAAAATTTGCACAATTTGCAAAATTTCCCGAGTTCAACTCCAAATTAGCTCGTCCGAACCTGACTAGGTCAAAAAGAAAAAAGGCCGAGTTCTCGCATACCACGGGCTTTTATACCTGACTGGCAACGCTGAACATCTTCGAAAATTAGCGAGAGAGCCTTTCCTCGATATGGCGTGGGAGGTGATTCCGGAAGCATTATTTCTGGCCGTATTTTTAACCAGAAAACTTAGAAGTTTATTTTAAAAATCATTTTAATTTTTTTCAAAAATAGGTGTGACAAAAGTTTCGTCTTTTGGTTAAAAACACCCCAGAAAAAACCTCCCGGAAACACTGTCAGATTTGTGTGAGTGCGGCTTGGGTTTGCTCTTTGTTCGAAAAAAATAACATAAGATGGTACCAATTTTTTGCTTTTGCTCTCTTACATTCTCTCTTCCATTTTCCGGTTAGGCAAATGGATCTTGTCAGCCATATATCGATCTTTAGAAAAAACCAAATTTCACCACAGAAGAGAACTTCCTCACCATCATCATCCGTACCTACAGCTGCACCAATGTTGATAAACATTTGACTGAAATGGTATAAAAGGGTTTGTGTTCCTACTATGGCTCTACCAGATATCCTCAAACTGTATCGACTGTTGGAATTAAATTTTTCATTTAAAATAATGCAACGGCAAAAAAAAAAATTATTGATGTCGTTTCCTACAACACTTATACATTTCTTAGTTCTAACGACAGAAATGGAGAAGGAATGAAACGCAGCAAACAGTTCACCATCGAACCACGCCCGAGAAAGTCTCATGTTCAGACTGTCACTAGCCGGGTACAAAAAAAAAACTTACTTCTTAATGTCCTTGTAATGAAACACCCCTAACTTCTTCCCGTTTACATCTTCCAATTCATATAGGGTATTTCCTATGATGTTTGTTATTTTGGCCTTTATAAATTTTGGACACAATTTGGCGTTTAACCTTTTCGTTGCGTCACTCAAGACAAAATTTCTTTTATACACGATATCTCCAACGTTGTACTTAACATTCTTGCTTCTGGTGTTGTACGTATGTTCATACGTTAGGTGAGCTTTTTGTAGAGATTCCTTAATCGCAGAATGGATGATGTTCATTTTTGAAGACTTAGGTAAAATGTTAAGTTCAGAGTTATTGACGCTGTTCAGTTTACGCAGAAGTTCGAAATCGGAGCCATGCTCCACCATTCTTTGACCGAACAAGGCTTCATAGGGGGATATCCCAATGGCTGAATGGGTAGAAGTTCTGAGAGCGCAGGCTATGAATGGAAGGTGTGCATCCCAATCTCTCTGGTCAGTTCCTACGTACGACCTAATAGCAGCAAGGATAGAACGGTTTACACGTTCGCTGGCATTGGCTTGCGGAGCATAAGAAGCAGTTTTAATATGTCGAATACCATAGGAAGATAGCAGTTTAGAAAAGTTTGAGCTGATAAACTGCTTCCCGTTATCGGTAAGAATCGATTCTGGAACACCAAACAAGCATAGAACGTCTTCGCTTAAAAATTTGACTGCTGTTTCTGCCGTAGCGGATCTAAGTGCTTTAATAACAACGAATTTCGTTAACTGATCAAGAGCTATAATTATATACAAATTTCCTTTCTTTGAACGAGGGTAGGGACCCAGAAAGTCTAAGTAGAGGTGTTGGAACGGACGTTCCACATCAAAGGATTTTCCCATTGGCTGTCGTAGAGTTTGGTTGGAAGCTTTTGACATTTTGCAAACCTCACAATTGCTCACGTGGGACTTCACCTGTGAAGCCATGTTTGGCCAAAAGAATTGTTGGCGCAGTCTATAAAGTGTTTTCCCTAAGCCACCATGCGAAGCTCTAGGTGGTCGATGAGCCAAAGATATCAGACGGTCGGTCAACTGCGATGGAATCCATAACTTCCAGGTAAGGTCATCCTCTAGAGGATTTCCTGTGCTGTGTTTGACCTTCTTATACACGAAATTGTCCGAGACTTGAAGGTCAGGCAGCTGATCTTTTTGCTTTGTGATGTTGTCGATGATCGTAACATATTCCTCAGATTTAAAACAAGGATCTGTCAGATCTATGTGCAGCACATCAGTAGGATATTCCTCCGATACGGCATTTAAGGTCAACTCATCGGTGGCATAAACTCTTGAAAGAGCGTCTGGCACGATATGTTGAGAACCCTTTCGATGCTCGATATCGAAGTCGTACCCCTGAAGTTTAAGACTCCACCGAGCTAATCTACCACTGAGGTCCTTTTGACCCATAAGCCACTTCAAACTTGCGTGGTCTGTCACGATCGTAAAATGATATCCCTCTACGTAAGGACGAAATTGCTCGATGCTCATCACCGCCGCTAAGCACTCCCGTTCAGTGACACTATAGTTACACTGAGCCTTGTTCAATTTATGTGAGTAGAAGAAAATGGGTCGCTCATTATCTTCTTCATCTTTCTGACATAACACTCCACCAACACCGGTGGATGAGGCATCACATAAAATAATGAAGGGCTTAGTGTAATCCGGGTTCACTAAAACTGGGGCTGATGTTAAAATATCCTTAATCTTTTGAAATGACTCCAATGCTTCATTACCAAATTCAAATTTGGTGTTCTTTTTTAATGTATTCGTGATGGGGGCTGCAAGGGTGCTATAATCCCGTACAAATCGGCGATACCAACCAGACATACCAAGAAACCTACGTACCTGTCGCTGATTTTGGGGGACCGGAAAATCTCGTATGCCAGAAACTTTTGCCGGATCGGTCTTAAGACATCCGTTGCCAATAATATAACCTAAATATTTCAATTCCTTAAAACAAAATTTGGATTTTTCAAGGTTAATTGTCAAACCGGCCGATTTTAATCTTTCTGCAACGATGCTTAAGAATCGAATATGTTCGTCAAAGGTACGCGTAACGATCAGAAGATCGTCCAAGTAAACAAAAACATTTTCTTTTAATTCGTGGGGTACCACTTTGTCCATTAACTTGCAAAGACGTTGCGGTGCATTGCAAAGGCCAAAGGGCATGACCTTGAATTGATATAAGGGTCTGCCAGGCACCGTAAACGCGGTCTTTTCCCGTGAAGATTTCTCCAATGGTACTTGCAGAAAGGCGTCTTTCAAATCCACACTGGAAATGTAGTGGGTATCAGAAATACGACTCAGTACACCCTGTATATGAGGCAAAGGATAGGCACTTTTCTTGGTCTTTTCGTTAACCTTCCTGTAGTCCAGACACATCCGGTTCTTACCGGGTTTTCGTATCAAGACTACCGGAGAGCTCCATGGGCTATTACTCTCTTCGATTATACCCATGTCAAGTAACCGATCCAATTCCTCATACAACAGCTGTTGTACCGCAGGAGAAACAGGATAGTGTCGTTGTTTTATCGGTTCGGCATTCCCTGTGTCGATTTCGTGTTCCTCCAGCATGGTTTTGCCTAAGCCAAGAGTGGCGAAGGACGGAAACATGCTGATGGCTGTTTGTAGTTTACTGAACTCTCCTACCGATAGTTCACGCATCTCCGAAGATCTCTGGTTTAAGAAGGTGTTGGAGGATGCAATCTCGGAAATTAAGTGTGGCGCGATATCGAAAGCTTTCCAGAAATTTATTCCCAGGTAAAGTTTCTGTTTGAGCGAAGGGACGATATACATTTCTAGTTTCTTTGTTTCATTTCGGTAAGTGATGTCAACTACGAATTTTCCGGTGATGGGTTGATTGAAACCATCCGCTGTTTTGACATTCGATAAAAACCGTGTTTTCGTGATGTTATGTTTTTTTAGAAAATCATCGCTAACGGAACCCAAACAACTAATGCTGGCACCGCTGTCTAACAATCCAAGCATGCTTTCACCAAAAATCTGAACATTTGCGTACGGACGAGGATCGTCTGAACAGCATAAGGTGGTCGAGGCTATACTTTCTAAGGCAGTTCTTTTATTTTTTTTGCGTGCTCTAATCCGTTCAATTCGGACAGACAACTTTGATTTTGGGTTACCGAAAATTCTTTCCCGGGCAGCGTTGTACTCTACTTGACGTTCATGAAAACTTTTTATCAGATGTGTTTTGGCTTGTGGGAGCTGGGTATCTAGCTTTTCTGCGTTAAATTGTCTTTTCAAAATTTGGACTGATGAGTTTATAGGTTGACTAGAAAGAGTGGAATTGAACATTTCAGTACTTAACAAGAGTCCGGCTTGTTGATTCGAGAGCAAGCCATCCCGGTTGAAGGGTTGCTCTTTCGCGAGTTTTCCGCGCATTTCGGGCTAGTGCATTGAGGGGAGGTAGTGTCTGCCTTACCGCAACGGTAGCAAAACAGTGATCTTTGAGGCACCGGGCACTCCATATAGCCGTGACCCGTTTTTCTGCAGTTCCAGCAGGTATAACCACTACTGTCTCTTTGAAACTGTAGGGCTTCCACAGAGTTAGCTCCTGCTGTAGTTAACAGATCGGTACTCTCAAGTTCACTTAAATTTCTTCGGAAGGGAGGGACTGTCGCGTTTTGAACTTTAAATTTATTTTTCTCATTAAGAAACTTTTCCATATTACGGAAAACATAGACCATTTCGCTAGGACTTTGAGCCCTGAAGGTCACAAGTAATTCACCCATACGACTGTTAACATTTTGCTTAATAAGACTTATAAGCTCATGGTTTGGTTTGGGGCTAAACAAACGCGTGTTAAGCTTTTGAAGCGCCATATAAAATTCTTCGAAGCTTTCGTTAGGTTTTTGTCGCCGATCATACAATTGCTTCGACAGTTCCGCGTCAGTTTCCAGAGAACGAAACTGTTCTACTAACGCAAAACGAAGTCCAGGCCAATCTACTCTTGGCTTGGATTTGAGGAAGACCCAAAACCAATTTTCCACCTCTCCGCTAACAAACTGTTGAAAGTTTAGAACGATTTCTGACCATGAAGCATTGTAGGAATCCTTTAATCTTTCTAAACGAAAGAGGAATTCCTCGACCGACATATTTAGATTGTCGTACTTCAGACCCCATTTGTGAAAACTATGAGCTCTGAAATTTTGAACACAAGAATAGTTTGGTGTTGGAAAGTTCGACCGTTTTTCATGTGACGGTCTAGATGTGGAATCACTGAAGTTCATATTCCTTATTTGTGAAAGGAATTCATCTGCATTGGCATTCAAATTCGAGAAATGTACTCTAGAAGTAGAATCGAATGATTCAGGCTGATTTGAAGGGGTAGGTTGACGCGCAGTAGGAGGATTCGGTCGTCTACGAACATCATATTCACTCGACACCGATGGTGTAGCTTCTCTTAAAGTTTCTCGAATAATTTCTGCCACCTGACTTTTTAACTCGGCCCTATTCGCGTCCAATTCTCTACGGATTACTTGCAAGTCCTCTGCCCTATTGACTCCTACCGAAGCAGTAACGATACCCTGAATATAGGTTGGTAGGTCTAATTCTTCTTGATTAGTTGTCCTTTGGGACCCTTGAGGGACATTGTTAGTTAGCCCGGCTTTGTAACCCATTGGTTTGTCTGCGCTGGTGTATTTTGCAGAGCCATTTTCAGGCGGGGCTTGCGATGGTCCCGCTCCTAGCACACAATTGTCGGACTTGGGTTGACTAGCCATTGCCTCGTGTTGACGACTGTTGTTGAGTGTTAAACCCCGACTGCGGATCTTTTGGTTGAGTCCAAGACCTTGAGGTTCTTGACTCAATCTACGAGAACCGGTGTTCTGGAAGGATCCCCGGCCACGAGTCGAACGTAGGTTGTAGGTCTTATCGGCCTCAAACGATGTCATGAATTTTTATGACTTATAGGTCCTCAGAAACTCTTTGCAGGTTGGCCAAAATCTTAAAATTCAAAAGGGAAGTGTATGCTTAAAAAATAGGGTATATACATACATCAAAAAAAAATTTATCGAAAAATTAGTAATATAATTAGGGAATAGAAAGAAGTTAAAAAATATGCAATACTTTGCACTTCTATGTGTGGGATACAATATCTTTTCAGAAAAAAAATTTCATTCATAGGTTTGGTGGATATGACGGATGGAAACTACAGCACATGAAAACAAACTAAAATTTACTCTCTTGAAAATCTCATGGGAGTTGACAAATGTGTTTACTAACCACAAAACTACACTCTTCTCTCTTCAAGTCGGTTAGATGTAAAAAAAATTTTTTTTTTTCGGAAGAAAAATTGGCAACTCGCTTCAGACATAGTACGTAGCTTCTTGAGCTTATACTATCGGTCGACATTGCTTTTCCTCTGACAACAGATTTCAAAAGAAAGGTTTGAACAGCTATAATTCCGTCTAAAGTACGAAAATACGGATTCAAAAACAATCGATTGAAGAATTTTCGAGTTCGCTATTGATTTTGATTGGAATAGGTGATTCTCGCAACAGACTAAACAGGGAAATTACTTCAAACCCATTTACTGGACGTCGTATCACCGATTCCAGTCGCACAACACTAAAGAAAAACTTTATCTTGGTTTACACAACAGAGTGAAGAAAAAAACATAGTGTAATGAAGTGTATGTTAAATGGAAGCAAAAAGATTTTTCAAAATTAAAGGGTTTAACCTTTTAGCTGGTATTTATGAAGGACGATTCGGGCCCCACGTTGGGCGCCACCTATAACGGAACCGAGGTGTTGTCGGCAAGGACTCTCGGCATAATGTTTCACTTGTCTCACTTTCAGGTGAGGGGCTATAACCAGTAACCAAAAAAACACAAAGCTACCGATTCAAACGAGTATACCAGAGAGTCCTAAACCTCTCTCTCCGTTACCACCGTTACAACCGCCTGCTTATAGGTACAGTCGGCTGATCCTGGCAGCCGGAGAGAAAGGGTGTTCAGTTTACGTAGGCTTGGCATGCTAGCTTATGCACGTCCTAGCTCGTCGGATGGGGGGGGTTCTTGCCAACGTAAAACTGAACGGTCGTTACGTATTTACATGCCGGAAGAGATTAAAAATAAAAATTCGGGTTCAAAAAAAACACAGGAGCCCGAGTACGTCCTAAATAAAAATTAAACCTGCCATTTTACGTCCAGAATTTCCAAGAGAGGAGAGCACCAGGTAGTATTGGCTCTCAGAGGGAATATCCCACCCACATATCACAATGATACGACCTTGGCTGTTATGTCCTCTAATTTTTATAACAGCCCCTATTTTGGTGGAGGATGTTGCTAAAATCTTACATGGATTTTAGAACGCCGCTCTCTTTTCCATTTTCATGGTTCCATCGCCACATCCACCTTTATTCTCACTTAGCACAAGCTCATATTCCTAAGCATATCCATAAAAAAACCTGAAATTTCCGGAAAAGAAATGACTTCCCGCAGAAATACGCGATCTTGATTCTCCGCCAAAGAATATATTAAGAAAAAAAGAATTCAAATTTTCCTTGTATCACCATCGGAAACATCAGTTTTATTGCGAAACTATATCGAACAAAAATTCAAAAAAATTCAATAAAGATATGTCCTAGAAAAAAATTTAATCCAACAATCGATAATATCTACTTGAAATAGCTTAAGCGTTTTTCAAAATTCTAATTGCAATTCAAAAGTTGAGGAAATATTTCATTATTACTAAAGCCAATCTTGAAATATATTTGGTTTTTAATTTTGTCTCTTGGATCTGATATATATATATATATATATATATATTTTTTTTTTTTTTTACTTTAAATTTTTATAATTTTCAGGGTCAACCTTTTTCACTACCATTACTAAAAACAGATTACAAATGAAATGTAAAACAAAATCAATGATTATTCCTTTTTCACCACCGTACTCACATAGGAAAATAAAACAAAGGCCTAGGTCCAGATCAAACCAGGCAATACTTTTACGTTCAATTAATAATCGGCAAATGGGAGACAAAACTCTCTCGTCATATTAGTGTGAGTGTAAATTTATTTACTAGGCACAGTAAAATGTTCTTACTTTTTTTTTGTATTTTTCGATCAAATATATCTTGTTTATAAACAAAACTTACCACGACTTGATTTCTTCCTGTGAGGGGGTGCACCGCTTCATAGGTTGATGATAGTACTTTTGCATCTAGATTGTAAATTTCGGAATAGAAAAAAAAGTAACTCACTACACCTTGGTTTCACACACACACAGTAGCCGGTAGATATTTCGATACAACCTTTTTTTTTACTGGTAAAATACTTTAGGGATATTAAATTTCCTTGTGGTGAATAGGGAAGAAAGAATGAACAAAATGAAACAAAAAAAAGTGTCTATAATTCCTAATGAATTAATTCAGGTATTTAATTAAAAGCACGAACTAATTGATACAGATGATGATGTTGAGGCTGGTGGTACTCGATGAAGTGGAGGACGTGTTGATCAAACGACACAGGTAGCGGGTGGTAGGGGAGCTTTTAAAGGCATCAAATCCCGAGTGATATGCTACTGCTCATAGGTCACGGCGTGACACATCGGGTTATTGGGAAGATTTCGTCTGCGTGATTTCTGACGGATAACTTTGACGCCAGGTAAATTTATGATCATTGGGGGGAATTTCGCGATGGTGCACTTCGTCGATTTCGCCAGGAATAGTGGAGTTTTCGAGTTTTGTTTCTTTTTTTTTTTTTTGCACGATCTGTTTTGAAGGCTTTTTTTTATAAAACTTTTTTTTTGCTAGTTTTTTTTCTACGTTTATATTTTCGTTGTTACTTCACGGAACTGAATTTTTGGAGCCCCACGTGAGTTCCAACGCGTGCACGTATCGTTTTGTATGTTTTTTTTTTGTTTTTCTTTTTTATTTTTTTGGACCGCGATTACGTGTTTGTTTTAGTTTAGTTAATTTCACTTTATGGGTACGAATTGTTTTATTTTATTTTCCTGAATCGCATGTGATTTGGGAGTTCTTAAATTCGAGTCGAGAAAATTTGACGCGATTTGAGGGTTTGCGTTTTTTTGTCTATATTTTTTTTTCTTTTTGATTTATCGCTTCTTGTTTCGTTTATTTCGTTTTCTTTTTTTTTTTAATTAAATTACCGGACAAAAAAAACTTGGGAAAAAAAACCGAACTAAAAATTTGCACAATTTGCAAAATTTCCCGAGTTCAACTCCAAATTAGCTCGTCCGAACCTGACTAGGTCAAAAAGAAAAAAGGCCGAGTTCTCGCATACCACGGGCTTTTATACCTGACTGGCAACGCTGAACATCTTCGAAAATTAGCGAGAGAGCCTTTCCTCGATATGGCGTGGGAGGTGATTCCGGAAGCATTATTTCTGGCCGTATTTTTAACCAGAAAACTTAGAAGTTTATTTTAAAAATCATTTTGATTTTTTTCAAAAATAGGTGTGACAAAAGTTTCGTCTTTTGGTTAAAAACACCCCAGAAAAAACCTCCCGGAAACACTGTCAGATTTGTGTGAGTGCGGCTTGGGTTTGCTCTTTGTTCGAAAAAAATAACATAAGATGGTACCAATTTTTTGCTTTTGCTCTCTTACATTCTCTCTTCCATTTTCCGGTTAGGCAAATGGATCTTGTCAGCCATATATCGATCTTTAAAAAAAACCAGATTTCACCACAGAAGAGAACTTCCTCACCATCATCATCCGTACCTACAGCTGCACCAATGTTGATAAACATTTGACTGAAATGGTATAAAAGGGTTTGTGTTCCTACTATGGCTCTACCAGATATCCTCAAACTGTATCGACTGTTGGAATTAAATTTTTCATTTAAAATAATGCAACGGCAAAAAAAAAAATTATTGATGTCGTTTCCTACAGCTTTTTGACGTTTGATGTGCTGTCGATGTTTTTCTCTAAGTTTTGTGGAATTTGTCTAATTTCCATTTGAGACTTGCTTGGTTAATGTTAATAAAGAATTGTTGATCGAAGGTAAAATTATTTAAATTTGAAAGTCAAATGAAGTCAGCTACTGTGTAGACGTCTTTTTTTCGGTGGGCTATTCTTTCATTCGAATTTATCAAACAAGTAAAAATTTATTCAAGAGACTTAAATAAACCAATAAAGTTTTTAAAAATTTATGATTTGAGCCGTGAGAAACTGTTTTTAGTTTCAAATTGTGCGTGTGTAATTGAAAATTAGAAAACAAAAACATTTTACATATACCTACATTTTCTTTGTTCGTGCCAATTCAAACCGCATTGAAATTTTTCGAACATTATAGCACACTTATACATTGGACGGGACACTCTAATGTACCTCACGTGCTAACCGCACTAATGAACAGAGAGAGACAGATCAACAACATATGGATGCGGCTCTGGCCAGGGCTAGAGGAGCTTTTGCTCTGATAAGTCGACTGTTTCACAACAGTCAACTTAATAGCAGAGTGAAGGTGATTTGCTACATGGCCCTCATAAGGCCAATGATTGTCTAAGGGGGCCCTGTGTGGTTCAATGTTACAGCGTCTCAGATGGAAAAGATTCGGGTGTTTGAGAGAAAGTGTCTGCGTACCTGTCTTGGATTGCACAGAACACCAGAGTCGGAGTACAGAAAATATTATCCTAATGGGGTCCTTTACAATGGGGCTTAAATAAACAGAATCGACAACTTCATGATAAAACTGACTCGGGGTCACACCGCAAGGGCGATGACTCCGAACAATGGCCTGATATTTGAGGCTTACTACCCCAACATAGAATATATGGAGAGATCACGTTTCAGTAGATTTGTCCCACCGCAGGCTTTTCTCCATTTTGACATGATAGGTTTGATTCAGGACGGATTGGTGGTTTCGTTAATCTACCACGTCTGCCGTAAGTCAGTAGAACGACGGCTCCCTTACAACCGTGACGTCGCCGCAGTGGGCGGAGAAGTTGAAGAGCTCCTCCGGTTCAGTAGGGCGGTTTCAGATCGCGATCGACGGGACGTTATTAAAACGTCAAAACTGTTTTGGTGGTTGTCTGAGCAACATATTGAAAATGTTACTGATATCGAGTCGCCAATTGCTGGCTTGCAAAGGTTTACAGTATAAGACTTAGGGTATAGGGAGTGAGCACAGTGGCAACCAAAAAAATTTTAGAACTAAAAAAAAAGTACAGAGATACAAAAAAAACTTAAAAAATAAAGGTGTACTGAAAATCAAAAAAAATTGTAAAAAACTGAAAAAACCAAAAAAAAAAAAAAATTTAAAACTAAAAGCGGCATCGAAAATCAAAAAAAAAAATTGTAAAAACACAAACAAAAATTCAAAAAATTATAAAACACAAAAAACAAAAAAAAGCTACTGTGGCTGCTCTAGTTTTAAGTAGTTTTGATTAGTTTTAAATAGTTTTCATTAGTTGTAAGTAATTTTAAGAAAAACCAAAAAAAACAAATGATCAGAAAAACTAAGTTTCTTAAACTTTGTTAGTTCTTAATATTTATTATAGTTTGAAATATATACGGTATCTTTAGGCCGAAAGGCATTAGAATTAAGTTATTGAGTAATTTAGAGTACCCGCCTAGGGTCAGTAAGTTAATTAAGTTATTATGTAAGCTAGTTTCAACAATTTTGTTAGCAAGTAAGTAGTTATAAGTGATAAAAAATATAAAAATGAACTAAAACTGAAGAGACAGATCAAGAAAATAGTTAGCTAGTTTAGTTACACTTTTATTTTCACAAAAAAAATTTTCTACATTATAATTTGTTTATACACAAATCTACTAAGTCTAATTGGTTTGGCCTATGGCCGTCTACCAGAATGACTATTGATTTTTCGATATTGGCAAAGTTAGTTTCGCAAAAAGAGAAAAAAAGAAACAAAAAATACAAAAATTTGAAAATATCAAAAATTGCCTTCTATAATGCATTCTCTATAACTCAGGGCAGTTTTTTTTGAAGTTGAATAAGATATCCCAGCCATTTGCTCCGTTTAAAATGTTGATTGTCTCATTTTCGCTCAGGGCCGGCTTTCTAAAGAATCTTATTCTAAATTCCTTCAAAATTGGACAGATAGCTAAGAAGTGTAGGACATTTTCTCATACTCTCATATAGCAAAGATCGCAAAGTATGGGGAGATCCGATCGGCGAGGGATATAACTTAGATGTGCTATTTCGCCCCTTATTTTGAAAATTGTGCTAATTTTTTCAATCGAATAATTATTGAGGAAGTGAGTGTTGTGCTTCAGGTGATGGTTCAATTTGATGTAGTAACACCTATACACCGACGATGAAGTTTCATTTGCGAATTGGTCGTACATAACGCGCCCTAAGTTTTCTAACATGTCGTTGAGTTTTTTCTAGTCGAAGACGGATGTTCGTTGGGGGTGACTTGAAGACTGTGTTAAAGTCGGCACTAATTTGCACTGACTGGCTGGACAGGGTACATAAACCTTGACCAGACCGAAGAGGGCAATACAAAAGGTTCTTGTACCTTTGTATGCTGGAGTAGATTCTTAGTTGTGATCTATTAATACTTCATTACCACTGGTGGGGTGAAGTAATAATAACAAACGAACACAACAACCTGTTGACCGTAAATGATAAATCTTTATTGGCTTACAATACTATTTAAACAAAAGAAATGCTTACGCTAACTTATTAACAAAGGTATGCTAAAGGTATGCTTTGCTTATGCTGAATGTACACTAAATTTGTATTGATTGAGTTCAAAGGAATTAAGTTACAAAAGTGAATTCGGCATTAATGCTGATTCATTGATAAATGCATGAGAATGCATATGGCAAGCAAGTTAGTATTATTTTTTTTTTTATTTATTTATTTAATTTGTAGTGCGATAATACTTCTATTTACAATTATTAATTTGTTTAAGAGATATAGAAAATTAAATTCTTTACAACTTCAATATTAATAATAATACTAGAATGAATGTATATGGTAAACTGGGGCACATTCATTATCGGGGCACATTCGTCAAAGCTATTTTCGACTGGATGCTTGCTGAATTAAGAAATAAAAATTGCGTTGAATGCATCTATTACTGAACTCACGAACACCTTCCTAGTTTGACATTAGTAGTCTCGCATTCAAGAAAGTTGTGTGCAGTTTTGTGTTTTCCCACTCTCCGTTGCTATTTTGGATATGTGGTAAGTAGTGATTTTCTAAGTGAAAAAATTGCCATATGGAATGCAGACTTCATTCATTACCAAGTATTATACGTTAGGAAGTTAAAATAATAAAGGGAAAAGTCTGTTTCTAAAACTGCTAAGCACATGTGAAAAATTAAGCAATTTTGTGACGTAGGGGAAGATTCGTCATATGGCTTTGGGGCAGTTTGAGCAGGTGCCGAATGTACCCCGAAATTAAGTTTTGATTTTAGTCTTTCTAGTTTTAGTGTAAATATGGTTTGAAATAATAAAAGGAAAATCAATAGAAACTCCATCAACGAAAATTTCATGAAGAAGACAGTTGCAGATGTCTTAATGCAAAATGAAACTATTTCATCTGCAAGAAGAAAATACATGATAAAACGTCAGGCCTTGCAATCAAGGCTTGAAATGGGAGCCTTGGGAAGAGCCATCGGACTCCGAAAG
Source organism: Melanostoma mellinum (assembly GCA_914767635.1). Lineage (NCBI taxonomy): Eukaryota > Metazoa > Arthropoda > Insecta > Diptera > Syrphidae > Melanostoma > Melanostoma mellinum. The sequence continues at coordinate 93,933,643 of OU612060.1, read as the reverse complement.
TGCAGTGAAATTTTAATCGAAGAATACCTCCAAACAAGTCTTCACTAGAGTTCAAGGGGAAGAACTCGTTTCTTATGTTAAGAAGTCGGCTTTTCATTACTTTGGGTTGACTTACAGTTCGTTTCGAAAGCTGGCGTATGAATATGCGCTGAAGAACATATCTAAGGATGCTTCGGAAGATTGGCTATATAGTTTTTTGAAGAGAAATCAAACCAGAAAACATAAGTATTGCTCGTGTAAAGGCAATTTTAGTTTTAAAACAAGTCACACTGAATGTTTTTCTTTTCTTCTAAATGAGTTATATATTAATATCAATATGGAAGTCAATTTGGATATTAAAAAATATTGTATGGAGCAATGACAAGTTGGAATTTTTTTTTTTAATATTAAACACAAAAACAGTGGACATTGACCAAAATAGATGAACAAAAATGACACCCAAAAGAGTTAGAAATGTGTCATATTGAACAAAGCTGTTTTCCATAACTTGAAAAACTAAAAGAGATATGTTGAACAAAATAGTTTGCGCCAATCTGCAATACCGAACTGAATTTTGTGAAAAATGGCCCATTGAACAAGATAGTACTCAGCCGACGATATGTATATGAAATGGATAGTTAACTCTTCATGTTTTCTTTGACGTTTTTAGGATGCTGAATGATCCCCGTTGAATGACGAAGCTGCCCCGTGCCGGGGCACTTTCATCAAACAGAGGTAAGTTTTTAAAATGGTTAGAGTTCCAGTACGGTGAATAATATGAAGAATATTTCTTCCAAGAATTAATTACCACTATTCAAACTACCTGGAGAACAAAAAACAAGTTCTGTTGAAGGCTTTAAAAACGGCAAAATGGGCCTATGAAAAAAAAGTAACGAATGTGCCCCAGTTTACCATATTAAATGAAAAAAAAATTTTATTATTATTAGGGAAAAGCTACAAGAAAAAAACCCTTATATGACACTTAGAAACTAAAAATTGCACATAAACCCAAATCCAATATATAGGATATCTAATTTAAGAGGTTAAGAACAAGTTCATTATCGGAATATGAACATCTTCTGAAAAAATTGTCTTGTAATCTTAATTGTACAATCTTAATTTGTTTAACATTAGCTTTATCATGAAGCCTTATTGTTGGATAATGACGTGGCAAATTAAGCATTATCTTTAATATTTTGTTTTGAACTCTTTGAATCTTTTTTAGATGGGTCTCAGCACAGTCAAACCACACTGGGGCACCATAAGTGAGTAAAGGCTGGAAAACAGTTTTGAAAATCAAAATTTTATTATGGATGCAAGTTAGTATTAATTCAATTATTTACAGTACGTCAAGAAAGAAGGAAAAAGTATGATATGGTTATGATATGAGTAATTGCAAAATTATACACTGCCCGCGTTGAATTGTAGTTCAATACTATGGTTTTATACTAACGGGAAATTATATATCTTAAGACTATATGTCAATATTCTCCCCGGCGCGGCGTTGAGATCTTTGAGCTCAAACCTTATAGTATGTGGGGATTGAGCAATTGCCATCTTCCTCCGTAGTAGTAGCAAAAGTGTGGCCAGAATTACAACTCCAAAAAATTAAAGGTAACCAATCGAGTGCTGTTGAACATCATGATGAGAGATTTTATTTGGTAATGTTTTCTGTGTTTTTTGGTACGCTATTTTCTCTTTGAGTAGTGTCAAGTCGTCTTCTCCTCGAATGATGATTTCCTCTTTCTTCTGGTTTTTAGCTTGTATTGGCTCAATTTCAAACTTATCCACGAATACACTCAAGTTGAGTGTTGGCAGAAACGGGGCACTTAGTTCTGATATATATAAATATTATGGGCATTAATAGTCATGGTGGATTGTTTGATGACACAGTTAGCTGTTAGTTTCATAAGTCGCACGCCTTGAAGTTTTGCCGTTACGACATCTGATCCGCATACTGCCGATACTATTTCTTCGTGATGAAAGGTAAACACCCAGTGATTAGGCTTATGAAGCTGGATCCACATCCTGTCAGCATCGGTAGATCTTAGTTTGCAATATGATGAGAGCTCCCTTTTATGATTCAACATGTGAACATTCACATAGGTTTTCCAAGGCATTTGCGTTGAAAACTGGATGTCGCTGCTTACATAGATAATTTCTCTCGCTGATATGGATGCAACCCAGACATTCAGTTTGTGATAGTGAAAAGTGTTGATCCCTGAATGAAGTAACGGCTAAGAATGCTGTTGATGGTTGTATGAAGATGAAGGATTTGTTATGCTGAACTGGTAATGGTATAAGTTTGTACAGCTGAAACACCTGTGTATTCAATAGAGGTAATTTGACAAGAAATACAATTGCTGAGGATGTAACACGTGCTTTTCCTCTAAGAAGTTCATACAGTTTGGGAAGATTGTGTTTGTCGTATCCAGGTAGTGTTAGTGAACTTGGTATCGTCAACCTAATTCTCTCCAGTGGATTCAACAATTGATACTGGACCGAGCAGCAATGTTCGGGTCAGAGTGTTGTGAGTCTACTTGGTCAGAAATCGGGATGGAAACAGGGCAGTGGCATGCTTGTGGTCGCTCGGCTAAGCTCGTGGGAATGGGGTGGTTCTTGCCCTGTTCCAATCTCCTTTAACTCTAACAAACAAAAAAATTTCATCATGCCTTATAAGGATCAGGATAGGGTCAGGTTGGGGATTGGAGTAGGATGGTAATTGGAAGAGGATTGTATACAAGTTCAGGTAACTATGCCACCACACGAGAGAAAGGGATGAGTTGTAGTTCTTAGGAAGTCGCTGCTTACTATTACTAACCTAAACCTATCTCCTATTACTATCCTAATCACTACACTTAGATTTATATACATTTTTATACATATAAGTGTATATATGTATGTATGCATATACATTTCTAAACACAAGTGTATATGTTTAAACTATTAATCCCTACTAAAACTAAACCTAAAACTACCGCGACCTACTACCTCAACTACAACTCTGTGTCTCCCCCATGTGATGGTTCGACCAATTCCCCAAGAGCCTTACCAGATGGTGTCGGTAAAAATCGCTGCCTTCCCTCCCTTGTGTTTCAACACACAACCTACGCTATCACCTTGGCAATACTGTGGTGATAGCCCCTTGGTCGCGATCTCCAGCCACTTTCGGTTCACCGTATTAGTCCATGGTAAAGTAAGTATTGTCTGTCTTAAACCTTCGTCATGTCTAGGTCGTCTTCCGTAACCTTCCCATCGTCGGCCTAATTGGGACCTTCACACACCCAACCACCACACTTTTAGCAACTCATGGTTATTCGATTTCACACGAATGAAAAATATTAAAAACTTGATTCAAAAGAAACAGGTAAGTATGCATGTATGTATAATTATACTATTTTAGTTTATTTCAAGTATAGATGTGAAGATGTGAATTCAAAAATTAAAAAAAACTTTTGCCTTTTATTCAAAAAAAAAAAGGTTATTTAAATCGGTAAAAGCGATTGTATTTACGATCTAAAGATTTCGTGTAATATATATGCATATGTATCATAAAATCAAAAATGTGAAATGTAAAGGTTTGGTGACTTACGGTTTTTATCGTCCCTCGTAGTCCTGCCGGCAGCACGTTTTGAAGCGACGGAATTTCTCAACTCCTCTACTTTTATAGAGTTCCCGGATTAACCTTCTCTAAATACCCACTTCACCAATGTATATATATATAAAGTATCAATAGATCGTTATAGCTTAGATATGTACATAGAGCAATGGTACATCCAAAGATATCCATGTATATATCTATATAAGAACAATTTTATCTTTATCCACGCTTAACAAAATTCACTTTCTATCTATATTCTTTTTTTTCTTTTTGAAATTCACTTTCTTTCCTTAACACTTTTTCTTTTTCTTTTTTTTTTTTTTCTTCGAAGTTTTTGGTAAGTTTATGTGCACTTGGTTTCTTCTTTTGATTTTTAACCGAGAACACCCTGCTTGCTCCAGTCGGCTGCCTGCTTTTCTTCCTCCGCTAAGAGCCCCTGTTCGCCTTCCTCAGTACAGAGAGAAAAAAAAATCCTTCGAGTATCCTCTGGATCTTAAAAGCTTAAGCCACATAGGCTGGTTCCACCCCCTCTGCTTTGTTCTCGGTGGTTCCGCACCGCGGTATATATATATATATATATATATCGATATTTATATATATCTATCAGTTGATAAATCTATCGGAAATCTATATCATTTATTTTCTAAACTTTTTTTTTTTTATATTTGAACTTCTAACCACACTCACGGAAATCTATATATATATATCCATATACATATATGGCTCAACCCTCTGAGTCTTTGGGTTTCGCTTTTTCACTTCCCCAAAAAAAACCCTTCAACTAGGTCTTTTCATCAAACCTCAGATACTCGTTTTTTTCTTTTCCCCAGTTCTATACCTCTGAGTACTTTCGTCCCTCTAGCGAAGTCTACAGTGTGATTTAAAAAAAAATTCTTATTTGATATATATATGTATATCTATATATCTATTTTCAAAACTGCACTACCACTCACCTTTTAATTAAATTTCTTATTCCTTTTTTTTTCGAGCAAAAAAGATTTTTAATAATATCAGTATCGTACTGGTGTACTATCACTCACATTACGCTTTAACTATGCACTTGCTTTATCGCCTCGATTGCACTTGTGCTTTTGCTTTGAACTTGAATTTTCAAATGTTCGCCGCTATTTCAAATTTACTTTTGTCAGGCCGTTGGCCTTTGGCCTACATTTCATATTTCCCCTTCTTGCACTTTGGGTATGCTAGTTTAGATCCGCAAGCTTCTTTACTTTCCGTTTTACTTACAGTGTCTTATTGTCATACTTTATTTCATGTGTGTAATGCACTATCACTCATACTTGGTACATGTATTATTCTTATTTCGTTGCTATTACTAACACCTACCTATCTACTCTATATTGCACTTCCCCATATGACTAATTTTTCTGACGCCTATTTTTATGTGTCAGATTTCATCCCTATCTTTTTCTCTCCAAAAGCTTCGTCATTTAATTTGAAAACTAACTATTTCTTTAGTCGACTTCGACTCTCGATCTATTTCTTCTTGGTTGGTGTATTTGCTTCGCTTTCGAAGCGAATTCGCTGTCACTACACAGCTTTTCGCTTGACAACTTTGACGTTTCGCCTACAAAGTCGTTACATGTCCAATTGTCAAAATGTGTTTATTTCTCGCGCGTTGTATTCCATATTTCAGAATTATTTTTCATTTTTTTAATGTTTATCTAGTCTTTAAAGTAGCTACAACTATTATTTCAGTTCCTATTTCTCCTGATTACGATTTAAAAAAAACAAAACGAAATACATTTACTCTATGCTTCGGTCTATTCGTCCGTGTACGTCGGTGTCGTTAGTGAGTTATTTGGTTGTTGAGTGTAATTCTTTCAATCGCCTTTATTTTTCTGTCTATTTTCATTTTTCAGTGTTTTGTGTACAAAACGAAGGATTAAAAGATTTTGGATAATCAACAACTCATGTTTCTATCCCCATAATTATACCAGACAATCAGAGAGTATCAGGAATCTCATCATTACAAGAGGTCATTCACCCCCTTGTAATGACTCTATTTGTATTATTGAGGTAGGTCAGTGTTTTTGTATGTGATTTGTATCTGATTTTTTTTTTCTTTTTCAGGTGGGATTTATAGTTCTACGATGAGGGTAAGTTACAAATCTATATTTATAAAGTGTGTTTTGATTTTGTAAATGTATTTTTTCTAATTTTCATGTTTTCTATTGGAATTAATTGTGCCATATAATGTGGACGGTGAGACTGTGAGAACGATGGAATCTTAGATTCGCTATATGTGAGACTTAAACAACATTGGAGTATGCGATTGGTATGTGAGACTGTTGTCTCGGCCGTAAGTTTTCTAATGTACATACATAAGTCTATTTCGTAAATATATTTACTATTTTTATATTTGTGTGTTTCGATCCCTACGTAACAAACACGGCGGCAGTTTTCAAGTGGTCGTGAGAAAACTGGCCTCGAAAAAAAAGGTAGGATCGTACACTTTAAAACTAGTCGCAGTTGTATAGATCTTAGAGTTACAACCCTTATTTTTTTCTTTCGCCGTTCGTGACGTGTGGCTCGTCCCACTACCTGAAATACCTAATAAATGCCGGGCAATTCTATTTACTGTCTATTACTTTAGACTGAAAGTCTATGCTCCAACATGATCTTTAAAAATACATAAATATAAATATATAACTAATCTGGCTGGATATGTTAAGGTTTAGGGTGGGTTATGAATGGAGTGGATATTGAGGAAGGTGTATGGATGTTAATTGGAGTATGTTAGGATGTTTGGAGGATTCTGTTAGTATAGGTTGTTAGTTATCACAGTTGGTAGTGGTGTTGTAGTCCGGAAATTTAAATAGGTGTTTGAATATCACAGTAGGGTATCAGGTAGTCAAGTTGAATACATAGGTAACTAAATAAATAAATAAATATGTAAATATATAAACTATCTCTGTTAATAAATAAATAAATAAACTATCTCTATAAATAAATAAATAAATAAACTATTTCTATAAATAAATAAATAAATAAATAAACTATCTCTGTAAATAAGTAAATAAATAAACTACACAATACACTTATATAACAGGTCGTATCTAGCAACAGCAGCGCGAGTGCGTCTTGAGCCTTTATCATGCATGAATGTCTTTGGCATGGTGTACTCCTACTTTCTCGCCTTTTAGATTTCCTATTTCGTATAATGAGTTACCAATAGGTTTCAAAATAATGCATTTTATAAATTTAGGCCCTAACTTAGCGTTGTAGTGCTCGACCATATTGCTTTGTTTAAAGTTCCTTCTATAGACTATTTGGCCTGTCTTATAGGAAATGTTTTTACAGCGTGTGTTATACGATTTTTCTGCTTTTTGGTGAGCTAGTTTAAGATTATCGAATATTTTTGCTTTTATCAAGCTAAGCTTGTCTGTGTTATTTTTGATTTCAATGTTAGCGTCCCTAACCATCCCTAATCTTCTCAATAGTTCATAAGTTTTTCCGTTTTGAACCATTTGAGTTCCAAACACGGCGTAGTATGGTTCGAATGTTGTTGCTTCGTGAACCACACTTCGAAGCGAAAATGGAGCATTACTCACATGAGTATCCCATGTTCTTTGGTCGCTTTCGATATACGATCTGATTTTGATCAAAACTGATCGGTTAACTCGTTCGGAAGCGTTTGCCTGGGGTGAGTAAAATGCTGTGCGAACATGTTTTACTCCATATTTGTTCAAAAAGCTGGAGAACAGTTCTGAAACAAACTGTTTTCCGTTGTCAGAATGAATGTACTCTGGTACTCCGAACATATGGAATACCCCTTCTTCTAGATATTTTACTACCTCGGCTGCTGTTGCTTTTCTGATAGGCTTAAGGAATACGTACTTGCTAAAGTGATCTAATACTATAAAAATGTGTGTGTTTCCTGCTTTTGTTCGTGGGTATGGTCCTAGGAAGTCGATGTACAGTCTTTGAAAAGGTCGTTCGGTTATGGTCTGTTGTCCCATGGGGGGCCTAGACACTGAGTTCATCGGTTTATTGCACTTGCATATATCACAGTTTTGTACGAAATATTGCACTTCACTTGTCATATTTGGCCAGAAATATCTCTGCCTTAACCTAGACAGAGTTTTGTGAAACCCCCCGTGGCCAGCTGTGGTTGAATTATGTGCGGTTTCTAATAAACCCCTACGCAACTCCTTCGGTACCCAGAGCTTCCAAGCTCTGTCTTCTTGAATCGGGTCTCCGGTTCGTCTGTCTGTTCGTTTGTACACGAAGCCGTCAGAAATGCACACGTCAGGTAGTCTGTCTTTGTTTTCGTCTATGGTCTTCTTCAACTCAGTATACTCTTCAGAAGAAAAGTATGGAGAGTTGAAATCAACTTCAGTTGTCGGGTCCGTGATCTCATCCATATGGATTCGCGAGAGAGTATCCGGGACTACATTTAGGACACCCTTCCTATGCTCGATCGTAAAATCGAAACCTTGGAGTTTGAAACTCCAACGAGCTAAACGTCCACTTAGGTCCTTTTGGGTCATGAGCCATTTTAGACTATCGTGATCCGTTATTATAGTGAAGGGAAGTCCTTCGATGTAGGCTCGGAACTTCTTTACCGACAAAACGGCCGCATAGCACTCAAGTTCAGTCACGCTATAATTTCGCTGCGCGGAATTAAGTTTCTGGGACATGAATGCTATCGGTCGTTCGTTATTATCGTCATCCTTTTGGAAGAGAACACTTCCTACACCTGAAGTTGATGCGTCGCATTGTAAGTAAAAGCGTTTAGTAAAGTCTGGGTTCGTCAGTATGGGTGCTGTCACTAAAGTCGTCTTTAGGTCCTCGAAAGCTACTATAGCTTCTGGAGACATTTCGAAATCTTTACCCTTTTTCAGGCAATCTGTCATAGGTGCTGAAATGGTTGAAAAATTCGGTATGAATCTTCGATACCATCCAGTCATGCCTAGGAACCGACGGAGTTGTTTCGGGGTTTTAGGAATGGGGAAGTCTTTTACCGCAGATACTTAATCTGGGTCTGTCCTTAGACACCCGTCTCCTACAAAATACCCTAAATATTTTATTTCTTTGTAGCAGAACTTGCTTTTCTCTATATTTATTGTTAATCCTGCTTCTCTTAAATGCTTGGCGACCTCTTTTAGAATACTCATATGAGTTTGGAAGTCTGGAGAACAAACCAAGAGATCGTCCAGATAAACAAAGACATCCTCTCTCAACCGAGCGGGTATGACTTTGTCCATCAGCTTACACATTCTATGAGCGGCGTTACACAATCCAAACGGCATCACCGTAAATTGATATAATGGCCGCCCAGGGACTGTGAATGCTGTCTTCTCTCTCGATTTGGCCTCCAGAGGGATTTGCCAAAATGCATCCTTCAAATCAATACTCGATATGAAGTGAGTGAATAAATGACAAAATAAGTTGTTAATTAACTCCTTGCCGCTGGTGGGAGGAAGTCAATGAAAAAAACTTAAATGTCGTTTTGCTCGCTGGTTTACTAGCAAGTAACAATAACAAGCAAACCTTGTTGAGATGGTTCTTACTAATTGCTCCTTACGACTGGTGCGGGGTAACAATAGAAAACAACCTTTTGACTTGTGAATGATAAGTGAGTTTATTCTTAACTTATTATGAGTATTTATACTAATTTACATAAATGCAATTCATCAATAATTTAGTTTTGCGGGAAAAGAATTGTAATAGGATCGTGGATTATATTGCAACGAAAAGAAACAAACAATATATACATAAATGAAAGAAATGCAATGCAGGCAATAAAATACAATGCACATGCCAACTGGTGGTGTCGTTCATTAACTTGTTGGTCATTCACCTGCTGTTGTTTACTTAGTTTGTAGTGTAGAATTCGGTCGTTTGCATTTGTTGTCACAACATGCTGGGCCTCTCAAAATGAAGATACACAGAAGTCGATGTCTTCAAAGGATGTTTGTGTGTTACGTCGTTGTTGAGACTTCGTCTTGTTGAGACTTCGCATTGGAATAGTGGTGATGGTTGGTGGTTTAAGTGGCTGATCTCTTTTTCGAAAGATGATGAAGATGATAACAGCTACGATAACTATTATAGTAAGACAGCCAGTGACTCCAAACAGTGAATATTGGTGAACTCGATGGGTACTGAATTCATTCAATATATATTCCTGATTTTTTTGAAGGTTTATTGCATTTTCCAATGTAGCAAAATCTATCGAAGTGTTTGTTGGAAGCATCGACTGTTTCTCTCTTTTGAAGTTAAACGATGTTAACTGCTCAGAAAGGTTGAATGATGGTAAAAACGACGATCTCAGTTTGCTTGTCATTGTTTGTTTTCCCACAACAGTCATGGTCTGATCATGTACAATGCATCTTGCTGGCAATTTTAACATACCACTGCCTTGCAAAGTTATGGGTACCGTGTTAAAATCACAGTTCATGTTTACTGTAACCAGGTCGGGAGTACTGTAAATCCATGAATTCGGTTGATGCATTTCAATCCAGTATAACCTTGCTGGTATGTCCTTTGTATTACATGAACCCATAATTGGTTTGTTTTGAATTATGTTCATTTCACAGACACTAACTGCAGCACCAGTTGTGTATAATGGATGTTGAAGTGTGCACCATACGATGTCCGAGGGCCTCATTTTGCATTTTGAAAATTCGTCTTTGTTGAGTGGATAGAAATGGTTAGCTTGTAGATTAACCATTAAATATTCCGATGATGGAATGATGCTTGTGAGATTCCCGTTGTGTTCGGTTGGAACTGGCAATACTCTGTACAGCTTGAACTCTTCATTGTACAGCAGTGGAAGGCTGATCTCAATTATAATGTTGCTATTGGTCACTCTAGCCCTCACATTTAGAATTTTGTATAGTTGCAGGATCGATTCATGATGTCGCTCTCCAGGAATCATTAAAGATTTTGGAATATTTTCATGAATTTTCGTAAGTTCATCCTTAAATTGTTGTACCGAAAGTATAAGTGGATGAATTTTTCCAGTGTGAGTGGACAGCAAGATATCCAACAATATGCTCTGAGTTGCCTTATAATTTATCATAATAAGTATCGCATTTAGAGCATTCGACGAAAATATCTTCATGTCCTCATATTTTCCGGTTTCATCTTCAAGTTTCGAAACAATCGAACTTAGGAGCTGTATTTGCTTCTTATTTTCCATTTGTTCTTTCTTAAAGATGTTGACAGTAGAATCAACTATGGTTGTCTGATTCTTCATTAGATTTAATAGGTGGCTTTCATTTTCCTTGACAGCTTCAATTGTTTGCTCATAACCTTTAGCAAATCTTTGGTCGAGAATTCCAAATAATTCGTTAGTAATTGTTCCAATGAAGTCAAACGGTGATCGTTTTTGACGTCGTGTTGAATCTTCGTTTGCATGTAATAAGATCTCATTGTTTAGCTGTATTTGTTGAATTTGATGTTGAAACTGGTGTAGCATTCCCTCACACATAACCGATTTGAAATCTTTTAAGTCACTAGATGAGCAAATTTTCTCCATTTGCGACACAAGTTTTTTGTAGTTTTCAAACTCTTGCCAATAGGTTGTTAAATTGAAGAACACAATTGTCTTCCATGAACTCGAAATCAAATTTGCCTGTCCCACATCTTCGAAGTATATTCCCGGGTGTGTTTGAAATGGAATTATCTCGACATCGTGGGGGACTGGAGTGGAGCCAACTATGTTGAGAAAGGCAAACAAAGTGCACAAAGAAAGAATTTTATGTGAGCGAGTTGTGGATGTATTGACTTGTCTCTCTTCCTTTTCTTCTTCATCATTTTCAATTGGTAATTTACATAACTTTGTTATGGGTCGCTTGAAATGTTTCTTGTTGCTGAACACTGTTGCAGCTCTAACCCCGTTGTCTTTTCCTGGATGAACGTCTGAAATTTTTCCCATCATCCAGGTTGTTGGTGGTAGTCGGTCTTCTTTGATAAGAACAATGTCCCCAATTTTCATATTTTCTTGTTTTTGCTTCCACTTTGGAAGCTGTTGTAATTGAGACAGATATTCAGATGACCAGACTTTCCAAAAGTCCTGAGTTATTTTTTGGATTAACTGCCATCGAGATCGGAATGTTCGCTTTTCATCAATTATTGGTTCGGGTACTGCATTCAAAGAGTTTCCGATCAAAAAGTGTCCAGGAGTTAGAATTGTAGTATCCTCAACATCATTCTCGATTGCTGTTAGTGGTCGAGAGTTAAGACACGCCTCTACCTGTGTTAAAAGCGTGGAGAGCTCCTCAAATGTTAACACAGTTTCACCGATTATTCTCTTTAAGTGGAATTTTGTTGACTTAACGCCTGATTCCCACAATCCACCAAAATGAGGTGATGCGGGGGGTATAAAGTGCCACTGCATTTCGTCTTTAGCAAGCTTTAAGGAGACATCTTCTTCACAGCGTTTAATTGTTTCTCGCATTTGTTGCTGGATTTCCTTGTTAGCCCCAACAAATGTAGTTCCGTTGTCACTGTAGAAGTGTGAGCATATTCCTCTTCTTGATGTGAATCGTTTTAACGCTGCTATGAATGCCGCTGAGCTAAGGTCACTAACAAGTTCGATATGAACAGCCTTAGGAGCAAAGCAGACGAATATAGCGATGTACCCCTTTATCGATCGGTTTCCTCTTCCTTTTGAGATTAATATTTGAACTGGTCCAGCATAATCAACGCCTGTATGAGTAAAGGGTCTTGATGGTGTTACTCTAGCTGCTGGAAGTAGTCCCATTTGTTGAGTATTTGGTTGTGCAGCAAACCGAAAGCATCTGATACACTTATTTATGACTTGTCGAACACATCTTTTTGCTTGAATGATCCAATAGCGTTGTCTCAGTTTTGCTATTGTAAGTCGAATACCACCATGCAGTGTGCGTTCATGGGCGTCTTCTACTAATAGTTTAGTGAACCACTCTTGATGAGGTAGGATAATCGGATGTTTCTCTGTACTAGAAAGTTTCGCGTTTTGTAGTCGTCCGCCCACAACAAGAATGTTCTCGTTGTTAATAAATGGGTTTAAGGATAGTACCTTACTTTTTTTGTTTATAGTTTTTCCATCTCGTAAGGATTCTAGTTCTTCGGAATAGAACTTTTGTTGTACATATCGTATGATTCCTTTACTGCCATCGTTCAATTCCTTTACTGTTAGGTTACCCGTCTGCATGGGATGGTTCATTAGTTTGTTTTTGCAGTTAGCAATGAATCGTCTGCAGTAAGCAGCGACCCTTATTAGTTTTGAGTACGAAGAGAATCTTTTAGTTAAGTCGTCAATTTCTTCTTCTTCAATGGTTAAAACCTTCCTGGTTTCGGGAATATCGATCACTGCATTCGTATTTTGTTCGTTTAGAGGCCATTTTTCGGAGTCGAATTTCAGCCAACTAGGTCCATTCCACCATAAATGATTGTTTGCCATCTGTTCTGGAAAGCAACCTCTTGAACCATAATCAGCTGGATTGTCGGTTGAACGAACATGTCTCCAGCAGTTTACGTTTGTTGCCTCTTGTATTTCTGAGACTCGATTCGCAACAAACGTCTTCCAGGTAGATGGACATTTTTGGATCCAGGCTAGTGTTATAGTAGAATCTGTCCAGGCAAAGGTTTTTTCTACTTGTAATCCAAAGGTTTTCTTCGTTTCCGCCAATAATTTTGAAAGTAGATGAGCACCGCATAGTTCCAATTTCGGAAGAGAAAGTTTCTTCCTTATTGGTGCCACCTTTGTTTTTGCAGTTAAGATGGTGCAGGCATATAGGCCAGATGGAAGAATTATTCTTGCGTATACAACGGCTGCATATGCTGCTTCAGAAGCATCACAAAATCCATGGAGCTCAAACTGTTGATCTTTTTTGGACTCTATCCACCTTGGGATCCTGATGTCTTCGACTGCAATAAGGTTCTTCTTCAATTTGTTCCACTGTTTTAATAATTCAACAGGAAGTGGTTCGTCCCACTCGAGTTCTGCTTTCCAAAGCTGCTGCATTAAGATTTTCGCGTTCACAGTTACTGGAGCCAACCATCCAAGAGGGTCGAATAGTTTGGCTATTTCGGACAAGGTTTTCCGTTTGGTAAGTATTTCCGGGGATGTTGCTGTTTCTAGGTTTACTTTGAACTGGAAGGTATCACTTAAAGGGTTCCAGTGTATCCCCAACGTTTTTATTGTTTCGTCTTTCATTACGTCTTTCTTTTGTTGATTACGTAACTCAATCGGAATATGCTGAAGTAGCTTCTTGTTGTTTGCAGCCCATTTTCGAAGCTGAAAGCCTGCTCCTCTTAACATTTCATCAAGTTCTTTCTGAGCTCTTTTGCATTCTGAAATCGTATCTCCTCCGGACATCACATCATCCACATAGAAGTCGTGGTTGATTATTTCAGCTGCGATTGGATACTTGGATTGATCGTCTTTAGCCAGTTGTTGAAGAGTCCTTATAGCCAGGTACGGTGCTGATGCTGTACCATACGTGACAGTCGTAAGTTTGTACTCCGTAATCGGTTGGTTGTTAGAACTGCGCCATAATATTCTCTGGTAATCCTGATGATCTTCATGCAGTTCTATTTGACGGTACATTTTTTCTATGTCCGATGTAAAAACGTATTTATGCTTCCTCCAACGCGTCAAAATTGAAGTGATATCGTCTTGGAGTTTAGGCCCTATCAACATTAATTGGTTAAGGCTTACTCCAGTCGTTGATTTTGCCGAACCATCAAATACAACCCGAAGTTTTGTTGTTGTACTCGATGGTTTAATAACGGCATGGTGTGGCATGTAGAAAATCTCGTTTTTGGCAGATGAGTTGCTATTGACTACAACCATGTGCCCAAGGCTTATAAATTCATTTATAACTTTTGTATAGTCGTCTTTGAGTTTTGGATTTTTGTTTAGTTGTGACTCGAGCTGACGAAATCTGGCTGTAGCTCTATTTTTCGATTCACCTAGTTCTTTTGTCTGGATTATGTCTTCGTTGAATGGGATCTTTACAACATATCTCCCATTGTCCTTTCGGTAGTGTGTATCCTTATAGATTTGTTCGCATCGTTTATCTTCCGGCTTTTGGAATTTTGGTTGATTAACCTCTTCCATCTCCCAAAATTTTTCTAGTTGTTGATCAATTGATGTAAGTGCTACTAGTCCAGTAACACAGTATGTGTCGGGAATGTCGTTTGATGTTCGTCCAGAGATCAGCCAACCTAACTGTGATCTTTGAGCGATTAGTGATCTAGCAGCGACTCGTTTAATACCACTTAACATGATGTCGCCATAGGTATCAGCTCCAATTATCATATCAATTGGCCCAGGAATATTGAATGTTGGATCAGCAAGCTCTAGAAGGTCGAACTTTTCAACTTGTTTAGTGTTTGTTTGCTTCGAAGGTAACTGCCTTGTCAATTTTGACAACACCAGAGCTTCTATTTTTAGCTTAAAACTCGAAGCAAAATGTGGCATTATGGTCACATCTACCTTATTGGTGGCAATTCCTGCTTTTGTTGCTCCTAGACCGCTGACTTCAACACAAACGTCCTGTTTTTTAAGTTTCAGTGTCTGTACAACCGACTCGGTGATTAACGAGGCTTGGGATCCAGGATCGATAAGTGCTCTGACTGTAACGTACTGTCCTTTGTCATTATTAACTTTTAGGATTGCCGTTGCGATTAAAACATTCTGGTTCTGCTCGCTATGATTTATTTGTGCGGATGATCTTGCAGCTTCTATCAATTCTGTTTGTTTTGGCCTATCAGTCCATTCCATGTGAAGAAGTGAATGATGTTTCTTGTTGCAATGATGGCAATTTTTCTTGCTAAAGCATTGGATCTGTTTGTTATGCCTCAAACAGTTCAGGCAAAGCTTTGCCTGCTTGCACTGTGTCCATCTTTCTTTTGGCGATAATTTTAAAAACTTTTGACATGCGTATATTTTATGATCTCCTTTGCATATTGGACATTGAATAACTTTTGCATCTATGACGAAGTTACGGACTCCAGATCTTGGTTCCTCAAATGAGTTCTTTTGTTTTTTGTTTGTTGACATTACTTCAAGAGCTTGGTAACGTCTTTCCAGAAAGTCGAGGAGAGTCTTCATTTTCGGCATTTTATTTGGCTCCTCTAAACCTTGTTCAAACAAATTTCTTGATTCTGTATCAAGTGACTTTGTAGTCATATGAACAATCATAGGACCCCATGAAGAAGTGTCATATCCCAAATTTTTTAGTGCCGCTAGTCCCTCTTTAATAGCATCCAAGCTGTTTTTGATGGAAGACGCTGTTGGAGCGCTGTTATGTCCAGATTTGAGCATTTTCTCTATATGCATAGACACTATTTTTCGCTCATTGTTGTATCTACTTTTTAAGATCTCCCAAGCGCTATTATAGTTTTCACTTGAAAACGTTAGATGCTTTATGAGTTGCAGTGGCTCTCCTTCCAAATGAGTTTTTAAATACTCCATTTTTTCAGTCGTTGTTAAATTGGCCTTGGCGTGTATTATATTGAGGAACAAGTCATAAAACTGCTGCCACTCCAAATAATTACCCTTAAATGTCGGTATTTTAAGCCTTGGAAGCATTGATTCAGTCTTATGTTCCTTCGGCTTGTTACTACTGGAGAGTTTTAATGCCATTGTATTGAGAAATCTGTTGACCTCTTGTTTGACATTTTTATATTCCTTATTCGTTACATAAGGTTTCTCAAGGTCTTCTTCAGATGAATTGCAGATGAAGTCTTCATGTAATTCAGTGAATGTTCGCAACTGCTCCAGCAGTATTTTTTGTTGAAAGTCGTAAATGTCCTTGGAGTAGTCATCGAATGTTTGTTCAAATTCTTCTATATTCTCGATAATGGCCGTTATCCTCAGTTTCAACTTTGTCAACCGTTGACTTTGTACGGCAGTTGAATTCTCGTCCGGCTTTGCGGTTGTGGCTTTGTAGGCAGAGGCATTAGATGTATTTTCAACTTTCTTTGAAATTTCTGCAGTGGGAACATCGTGAGGGACTTCAGGCCTTTCCACTTCCTTCAAAGCTTGTGCGACACTTGGATCTATATTTTCTAATTCCTTTTTAAAACTTTCGTACAACGCTTTTACTCTGTTGTACGTATCCCTTTGTACGTAGGGTGTATCAAATTTTACAAAGGGAGCTACTTCAGTATGGTTTGAATGAAATTCAGACCAACATTTTTCGAGGCGTTCTAGCCTATCTTCTTTGTATTTTTGTGTTTTTCTCGAGGCACTATCCTTACCGAAGTTTCGATATTGCTTTTCGATTTCTTCTGTCAAGGCCTTTTGCTTCGAGATTATAATAAACACATCTGTTTCGTCCAACATCTTAGTTTTTTGTTTGAATTGTCTTGTTCTATATTATATATAATCTTATAGAAGAGACAGTAGTTTTTTCGTACTTTGGTGAAACTCAAACACAAGTTTGCAGCTTTTTTTTTTTTTTTTTGTAACTTCACTTTTCACTAGCCAATGTTTGAAGCCCTGGCTACGCTTTTTACTAACCAATGTCTAAGCCCTGGTTACGCTTATTCGCTCACTTTTCACTAGCCAATGTTTGAAGCCCTGGCTACGCTTTTACTAACCAATGTTTAAGCCCTGGTTACGCTTATTCGCTCACTTTTCACTAGCCAATGTTTGAAGCCCTGGCTACGCTTTTACTAACCAATGTCTAAACCCTGGTTACGCTTTCTTGTTCATTTCCTCGAAGGACCATGACTAATTGACAAAATAAGTTGTTAATTAACTCCTTGCCGCTGGTGGGAGGAAGTCAATGAAAAAAACTTAAATGTCGTTTTGCTCGCTGGTTTACTAGCAAGTAACAATAACAAGCAAACCTTGTTGAGATGGTTCTTACTAATTGCTCCTTACGACTGGTGCGGGGTAACAATAGAAAACAACCTTTTGACTTGTGAATGATAAGTGAGTTTATTCTTAACTTATTATGAGTATTTATACTAATTTACATAAATGCAATTCATCAATAATTTAGTTTTGCGGGAAAAGAATTGTAATAGGATCGTGGATTATATTGCAACGAAAAGAAACAAACAATATATACATAAATGAAAGAAATGCAATGCAGGCAATAAAATACAATGCACATGCCAACTGGTGGTGTCGTTCATTAACTTGTTGGTCATTCACCTGCTGTTGTTTACTTAGTTTGTAGTGTAGAATTCGGTCGTTTGCATTTGTTGTCACAACAGTGAGTGTTTTGCAGCCTACTTAAAATTCCTTCAATGTGAGGGAGCGGATAGGCAAACTTTTTGGTCGCAGCGTTTATCTAACGCGAGTCCAAAAATAACCTATTTTTCCCCGGTTTCCTCACCAGCACTACTGGAGAGCTATACGCACTGTTACTCTCTTCTATTACCCCTAGTTCGAGCATGCGATCGAGCTCGGCGTACATCAGTTTCTGTATCACTGGCGATATTGGGTAATGTCGTTGTTTGATGGGAATGGTGTCGTCTTCCATCTCAATGACATGTTCCTCGATTGAGGTTTTCCCCAATCCCAGTATCGCACAGGATGGAAACTGACGTTTTACCTTCTCCAGCTCTTCCGTTTGTATTGGTGTGAGCTCCCTCATGGGAGTCTTTTCCTGATTTTCCTCTGTAGTTACATCTGAACCTATCTCGCTGATAACCTTTGGAGCGACCTTAAAGATCTTCCAAAAATCTACCCCTAGATAGAGCTGCTGTTGTAAACTTGGAACAACATACAGCTCAATCTCTTGGGTGTTACCTCCCCATGAGATCTCAGTCTTGATTCTCCCGTTTATTTGTTGTTGTTTACCGTCAGCTGTTTTAACGTCACTGTTCATTTTCGTCATTTGTATGTCGTGTCTCTGAACGAAATTTATTGCACCCTTCCCTAAACAACTGATTGAAGCACCACTATCTAATAGCCCTAGCATCTGTTCCCCGTTCACGGTCACTTTTGTATAGGGTCTATTATCGTCAGTAACTGCTAGTATGGTAGCTTCAATTTTCTTCCTGCTATTTCTACTTATTGCACTTTTCTTTCTTAATTTTTCGATTTTTCTATAGTTCCTGCTTTTAGTTTTATCTTCGCAGCATACCTCATCAGCGAAGATTCTTTTCCTGGCAGCTGCATATTCTACTATGCGCTGATGGAGGCTTTTGACATATCTGTTCGTATTTGGGTGAGTCACTTCATCATCAGTCTTAACTTCTCGTTTTAATATTTTGATTTTTCCAGGTTTTCCGGGTTCGTCGTCCTTGTCGGCGGTATGTTCCCGGGTGCACTGCCGACGTTCAGGTTTCCCTGACACGAACCACACTGGAAGGACACATTGCCTTTGCCGCAGTGAAAACACGTCAGAGCGTGAAACGATGATGGACATGTTGCCGCGTTGAATGCATTGTCCTTTGTAAGTTATGTCCTTTTGTCTCTGTCATTGTTTCTAAATGTAGTTTGTCTATTGTCTGTCTTTAAGTTTGTATGTTGTCTGTCAGTACGGTTGTGTTGGACTGCCGCAATATGCACATCATCTTCGCCATCTGAATCTATTAGATCTATATTATCACTCTCTTCCCTTTGACGTATCTCGCTAACGGGCTTTCTTGTTTTGAAGTCTCTGGCTGCTAGATGCTTCTCTGCCCTTCTACACTCTTCCCTTAGATCTTTGATATTGGTTATTGAGCAGCCAAAAATCAACGACGCTACTCTGTCTTTAATGTTTTGTCTTACTAGGTTCGTCAGGTCTTTCTCGTTCGGTCTGTTTTTCATTTGTAACGTCAACCCTCGAACTTCTTCATAAAATTCGTCAAATGTTTCGTGTGGTAGTTGTCGTCTGTCCATTATTGTCCGTAGTATTTCGTGTTCGGTCTTACTGTTGCGGAATTGTCGTAAAAGTTCTGTCTTCAAGTCAAAGTAGTTGAGTAGCTCGTCGTTCTGGTTCTCTTCCAGGTATTGCCAGTACCATTTTTCGGCTGTGCCGGTCACCAAGTGGTGAAAATTGGCAAATACCTGCTCATTTGACACTCCCTTCTTTTTTTGAAGAGTCTCGACCCGAAAGATGAAGCTCTCCACCGTCATACTCTTAGGGGTCCCATCGAACTTCACCCCCCACTTGTGGAAGTCCTCTCTTTTTTTTGTTTCGTTTTGAACTGGTAAGATATTACCTGCTTGTAATGCAGGGAGAGACTGTGGTTCTTGTACCGAATCGTTTTTGAACGATTTTTCGAAGTTCTCCTGTCTCGCGTACAGCGACAATGTGGATTTCTCCAAAACTTTTAATCTCTCGTTAAAACCGCTCATATTTCCTGATACCAATTCCACAGTGTTTTGCATGGTATTCATGCTACGCAGCTGGTCTGCCAGGACCTGCATAGTTTTAGCATGAGTCTCATTAAGTGACTGCGTAACGATGGTCTCGATCATTTTCAAGAGTTTATCGCTTTCCTGACTCCTTGAGCCTTCATTTGTCTGTTCTACTTGTTCTGGAGTAGAGATATTCAGACAGTCTCTATTAAGTTTCTCCGTTTGCCTGATCAAACTTGCCCTATCTTCATTTTCCTCACTCTCTTGCGTTTCACCTCCTAGCATACCCTCAGCTTGGAAGGAAAGCCATGAAAAGTGGCCCCTAAACTACCATTGTTTTCCTCAAACGGGTTTCTATCCCCCTCCTGTTCTACTATATCAATGTATACTTGATCCCTTTGGTCCCCTTCTTGGTTTTGGGCCATTCTGGAGGCCAAACGTGTAACTTTTCTCCCCCCACCTTTCGACTGGTTTGGCAGGGTGCTCTTCGGAATTGCTCCGGTATTTTGGTTACTCATTTTTGTATGTTATAGGTTCAAATTCAAAATTTAAAATTCGAAATGAAAATCCAAAAGATAAAATTCAAATTCAAAATAAAAATTCAAAATAGGTGTTCAAAAAAAATGTAAATTCAAAACCAAAGTTAAAACTAGAAATTCAAAAAAAAAAATAAAATTCAAAATTAGATTTAAATAAAATTCAAAAGTAAGAGTTCAAAATATAATTCAAAATACGTAATAGAATTCAAAAATGTAATTCAAACTAAAATTCAAAATATGATAAAAAAAAAATAAGATTCAAGAACGAAAAATTCACTTTAAGAATAAGTTGAAAACTCAAATGTATCTTCTTTTTTTTTTTTTTTGTTTGTTTGTTTGTTATTAAGTGTTAGGTGTGTGAAAATTCTTTAGGTTTTCCAAACGATATTCGGAATCGGAAGTAAGTTGTTATCGTGTTTTGTCTTAAGTATAGTTAAGTATAGTATTGTATAGTATCGTCTAGTATAGTCTGGTCAAGTACTGAAAGCGACTGGTGCTCTTAGGAATTGACGAATGCTTCGAATCCTATCTTCCTCCCCGCCACTTCTCATCCTCTGGAATATAAATCCTAAGGATAGGCTAGCTGGAAGGTAGACAAGACTCTCCACACGATCAGGATTCCGATGGTTCAGACTTCCACCACAACACCTGTCTAGCTGCGCTTAACAGAGTGGCTAGTGTGCAGTATGTTCCATCATCCTCCTAACCCGCTCTTCAGTTTTAACACCCCATAGGTCTACCTCACTACATCTACTGGTTCCGGACCTGTTAGATGGGATAGCTGACCATGAGATATCAATCCTGAAGAGCATCTACGATACCCAAACTTGTATAGTAGGAAAGGATAAAAAAAAAAAATGTAAAAAAATGGAAAAAATTGGGATTTGAAATAATTGTGAGTCCAAAGGGATGACCTTGATCAACAAAATCATCTCCTTGGAGTCTCAATTTATTTCTGAGCCGTTCGTAACCGTTGGGCGCCATTGTTGTGAGTCTACTTGGTCAGAAATCGGGATGGAAACAGGGCAGTGGCATGCTTGTGGTCGCTCGGCTAAGCTCGTGGGAATGGGGTGGTTCTTGCCCTGTTCCAATCTCCTTTAACTCTAACAAACAAACAAATTTCATCATGCCTTATAAGGATCAGGATAGGGTCAGGTTGGGGATTGGAGTAGGATGGTAATTGGAAGAGGATTGTATACAAGTTCAGGTAACTATGCCACCACACGAGAGAAAGGGATGAGTTGTAGTTCTTAGGAAGTCGCTGCTTACTATTACTAACCTAAACCTATCTCCTATTACTATCCTAATCACTACACTTAGATTTATATACATTTTTATGCATATAAGTGTATATATGTATGTATGCATATACATTTCTAAACACAAGTGTATATGTTTAAACTATTAATCCCTACTAAAACTAAACCTAAAACTACCGCGACCTACTACCTCAACTACAACTCTGTGTCTCCCCCATGTGATGGTTCGACCAATTCCCCAAGAGCCTTACCAGATGGTGTCGGTAAAAATCGCTGCCTTCCCTCCCTTGTGTTTCAACACACAACCTACGCTATCACCTTGGCAATACTGTGGTGATAGCCCCTTGGTCGCGATCTCCAGCCACTTTCGGTTCACCGTATTAGTCCATGGTAAAGTAAGTATTGTCTGTCTTAAACCTTCGTCATGTCTAGGTCGTCTTCCGTTACCTTCCCATCGTCGGCCTAATTGGGACCTTCACACACCCAATCACCACACTTTTAGCAACTCATGGTTATTCGATTTCACACGAATGAAAAATAATAAAAACTTGATTCAAAAGAAACAGGTAAGTATGCATGTATGTATAATTATACTATTTTAGTTTATTTCAAGTATGTTAGGAGCTGGGAATCCACAGGGGATGAACTTTGGTACTATTGAAAGGAGCAGTGGCACGCTTGCGGTTACTCGGATCTAGCTCGTCGGATGGGGGGGATTCTTGCTCTTTCAATAGTACCTCCCACTCACTAAACAAAATTATCGTGCCTAGGATTTAGGAAGGAATGGAAAAGGAATAGGAAGGGAAGCTACTATATACGGATAGGACAAAGGAAAAGGAACAAAAAGGAAATGCAAAACCTAGAGACGTGAGCTCCATCCAAGGACAAAAGAAGGTGGTGTTTCGATTCAAAAAAATTCAAAATTTCTGCTGACAGAAATTTTCTTCCAAAAGAAAAAAAATAAAAAAATAGTAAAAAAACTTAGTCCCTATCTAACCTACCTAACCCATCACCAAAATACCCTAAACTAACCTACTACCTTACTACTACCTTTCAAAACGAAAACACCCTTATCTCCTTTCACCGTCGGATGGAACTCTGCTGGAGGCTCCGACGCGCTCGTCAGATGTTGGTGACGAAGTCATGGCCAACCCACCCTTGCATCGGTCCGATGCAACCAAATGCCATCTTCTTGGCCTTGTTTGTGAAGATGGCCCCTGAAATGACCTACCAGCTGAAACCTAGTCTGTCATATTACGTCTTGTCAGTCAAATCGTCATAAACCAAAAGAAAATCGAAACTTAACCACCAACCAACACCGTTCGCATTGGACGGCCTAGTTCAGCCATCACACACCTTTATGCTTGCTTTAGCATTCCATCATATTCAACAAAACAGAAGTTTTCAAATAAATCCGTCTTTCACAACCATTTATTCTTTGATCAAACGAGAAAGAAAAAAAAAAAACTCAATATTTGCAACAATGTATGCTATATAAATTGATTCCAAACTGATATACCTATATATAACAAAAAAAAAAAAAATGGAAGTTCTATCTTTCTGGTATGATACGGAATTTCGTATCTTCATATATGTATATATATATATTTTCAATTGATATGAAAGTAAATTTTTTTTTGTTTCTTCAAAAAAGACTTACAGTTTTCTTTGATGATGTCCCTCGTTGTTCTGCCGGCAGCACTCGCGAGACACTTCCACTGTATTATTATTTAAATATGTCTACATATATATATATTATATATCACCATTCACCAAACTTCCTTTTTTTTTTCTTTATGGGGTTTTTCTATTTCTACCCTCTTAAAAACTACCAAAAATTCACTACTTTTTTCTCTCTTTTCTTCTTTTTTTTTTCTTTACTTTACAATTTTTTTTTTTTTACTCTACTTTTTCTTTATACTAGGTACTTTTCTTTTTCTTTTTTTTTTCTTCAAGACTTCTAATTTCACTTTTAGTCCTTTATTCTTTCAATTCACTTTCAGTTTTTATTCTTTAATTTCACTTCCAATCTTATTCCTTAAATTCACTTTTCTTGATCTGCTTCTCTATTCACTTTCGGATCCTTTTTCTCTTATCCTGAAATCTCTTCTAATGCTTCCTTCCTTCTCCTCCTCAGCTTCTTCCTATGTGTATCCACATATATTTTTCTATATGGGTCCTTTAAGGTTGCCCTTGACCTTGGGTAGGTCAAAAAAAAAAAACCCTGGCAGAGGTTGTCTAACCAACCTATAAAACTTCAAATTTTTAATATTTGTTCAAAAGTACCTTTGCATCTTCTCAAACATACCTCTGCTTTTTTTTTTTTGCTCCAGATTTCCCTCTTGAAGGTTTTCCTTTTGTTCCTTCAACTTTCTATGTAAAAAGATTAAATCAATAAGTCATGATATTTCACACTCTACCTATCTAAATTTTCCTTACCTTTCTTTCTACTCTTTCTTTTATTTTTTCTTCTTTTTTTTTCTTTATTCGTGTCAAAAAAACTTACTTATTTTCGACTTAATTTTAACTTTACTTCAATTAACTGTCTTTACTTGACTCAACTTGATTTAACAAATCACTTTTATAACAAAAATCTTTGCCGAACTTTTCCTGTCAGCTGTTATTTCGCAAAAGAAAGTTCTACAATTTTCTTTCCTTGGAGAACTCTTTTGCTACTCGGGTACATAAGCACTCGGTTCGAATTCCGTTTTCAAATCAAAATACATAATTACCTCTCTATTTGGATCGGTAGACAGCTGATTAACGTTTTTCTATTATTCTTTAAAATTTACCATATGTTCCTATGTTGCCATCTGTACTTCTCACTAACTGTCCACCCCCTTTCTTCACACACCTACATACATACCTACTTTCTCCTACCTTACTCTTTATTAAGCTATGACATTACCTAATTCTATGCATACATTACCTATCATCTAATCAATAACACCTACATACACTAATCTACAAAAAAAACTTAGATTCTCTCTCAAATTTCACTTACACTTAGCTTTCTTTGCAATCTTATATTGCTGAATAACATTAACTCATTACTTTGAGTTAGAGGGAGATGGGTAGTGTGCGCAACCCAGTGCGTAATCTAAGTGCAAGTCAATAATTGATATCGTCGGTGTTTCGCGAATTTACATTTGGTATTTTCCTTTTTTTGTTTTGTTTTGTTTCTTAATTAAATATCGCGAGTTGTTTTCGTTTCTTTGTTTTGTTTTTCTATTTCTTTTTTTGTTCTTATTTAGGTGGTTTTATTTTCTTTTGGACTTTCACAGGTAAGTATTAAGTTCTTTTGTTTTTGTAAGACATCAGGTGGGAGTTTGTTTACATTTTTTCATATGTACATACATTTCGTAGGTACTTGCATTTTGTAAACAAACTCTCATTCTTGTTTTTTTTTTTTTCAGTTTAATTTATCTTTACTATACTTTTTAGGGTTGATTGACGACACTAAAATTAGCACACCGAACAACAGGGAAGGGAAAAGGGAAGGAAATTTTTGTATGACCTATGGTAAGTATTTTAAAGTTATTGGATTAAATGATAATTCATTGGGGTATCTTTTTTTTCAGGTTTTGCTACGTAACAGGCTCGGTGGAAGTGGATGAGTGGTCGCGAGAACACTTACATCGTAAAAAAAATTCATGCGTTGCAAAACACTTGTTTATAAATAGGGTCTCGAATCGTGTGGTAGAGCCTACTCCCTGAGTTAGTTATTAAGTCTCATGCTATCTTCTGTTTTAAAATTAAATTTAGATTTTTATTATATAATATTCTTAAACAGAAATAAACTTTACTAACTAATATACATATAATCTGTTATGTCTATTTATTTTGATACCTGTGCTAATTGTTCAATGTCTGAGTTAGGGGGTGGTAGTTAGATCGTCTTCTATTCTATATTGCACTATGGGTAATGAACGAAGTCGGACTTCACTAAATAAATTAACATATAAATAAGCTGATAAATAAATAAATAAATAAATAAATATATAAATAAAATAAATAAATAAAACTATATATATATAAATAAATAAATAAAAATATATATAAATAAATAAATAAATAAGCAAAAAAAAAAAAATATCACAGATAAATAAGAGAGGTAAAAAAAAAGGTTTATCACAGAAAAATGGGTGCTAATAATTAGCAATATCACAGAATACGTTTTATCCAGCGGTGCTGTCTGATATCACAGTAGGCGGCTATATATTTATAGCTAGAAATATCACAGTAGGCTATATACTTATAACTAATAATATCACAGTAATAAAGATTATAATAAATAGGTACAAATACATAATAAATAAATAAATTAAACATTTACTAAAACTATCAGGTACTATTCGACTATAAAGACAACATCATCTGAGTGCGTCATTACCATGCGTACTTTAAGTATGTAAATCTTTGGCATGGAAAACTCCTACTTTTTCGCCTCTTAAATTACCAATTTCATACAAGGAGTTACCTATCTTTCTTAAAACTATGCTTTTTGTAAATTTAGCAGCGAGTTTAGCATTGTAATTCTCGGCAGCGTTACTTTGCTTAAAATTTCGGCGATAAACAATTTGTCCAGGTTGGTATACTACGTCCTTACTTCTAGTGTTATAAATTTTCATGCCTTTTTGGTGTGCTAGTTTTAAGTTTTGAAATATTTTCGCACGAATCAATTCTAATCGATCTTCTCGGTTTAGAATCTCAATATTGGATTCTTTCACCGCGTCAAGTCTTCGAAGGAGATCATATGATTTTGCATTTTGGATCATATGGTAACCAAATACAGCGTAATATGGTTCCACCGCGATTGCTTCGTGCATCACACTGCGAAGTGAGAAAGCAACGTTGCTAACGTGGAGGTCCCATTGCTTTTGGTTTGTGCCTAGATAGGCTCTTATTTTAGCCAACACCGATTGGTTCACTCTTTCTGAGGCATTTGCCTGCGGAGAGTAGATGGCCGTACGGGTGTGTCTTACACCGTATCTTTTCAAAAAGCTGGTAAATAATTCTGAGACGAACTGTTTACCATTGTCTGAATGGACAAATTCAGGTACACCAAAAACATGAAAGACGTTTTCTTCTAAAAATTTAACTACCTCAGATGATGTTGCTTTCCTAATTGCTTTCAAAAACACAAACTTACTAAAATGATCAAGTACTATGAAGATATGCGTATTTCCGTTTGAAGTCCGTGGGTATGGTCCTAAGAAGTCAATGTATAAGCGTTGAAATGGTCGTTCAGTAATTGTCTGTTGTCCCATCGGCGGTCGAGTCGTCTGGTTTATGGATTTATTGCACTTACAACTGTCGCATGAATTCACCCAGTGTTGAACATCGGTGGCCAACCCAGGCCAATAGTAAAACTGACGCAGTTTTGCTAATGTTTTGCCTATGCCTCCGTGTCCGGACTCTGGTGAGTCATGCGCAGTCTTTAATAACTCCTCTCGCAGTCCTTCGGGAACCCACAGTTTCCAGGCGCGGTCCTCTTGTATTGCGTCACCTGTCCGTACGTCAGTGCGTTTGTAAACGTATCCGTCTGATATACAAATGTCGGGAAGTCGGTCTTGTTGTTGTTCCACTACTTTCTTTAGTTCGTTGTACTCTTCGGATGAAAAGTGCGTGGAACTGAAGTCAATTCCAGGAGTCAAGTCGGTTTTCGCGATCTCTTCCATATGGATGCGAGACAAAGTATCAGGTACTACGTTTTGGACACCTTTCCTATGTTCGATGGTGAAATCGAACGCCTGTAGCTTAAGGCTCCATCTTGCCAATCGCCCTGACAGGTCCTTCTGTGTCATCAACCACTTGAGACTGGCGTGATCGGTGATGATAGTGAAAGGTAGGCCCTCAACGTAGGCTCTGAACTTCTTCACCGACAGAATCGCCGCATAGCATTCGAGTTCAGTCACACTGTAGTTCATTTGAGCTGCATTAAGCTTCTGGGACATGAATGCCAGCGGCAACTCGTTCTTGTCGTCATCCATCTGGAAGATCACGCTCCCTACTCCTGTGGTCGAAGCGTCACATTGTATGTAAAAATGTTTCGTAAAGTCTGGGTTGTTCAGTATTGGTGCTTCCACGAGTCGTCTTTTCAGTGTGTCAAATGATGTCACCGCTTCATCCGACATCTCGAACTGTTTCCCTTTTTTCAGGCAGTCAGTCATTGGGGCTGCTATCGTCGCGTAGTTCGGGATGAAGCGTCTGTACCAGCCCGTCATGCCTAGAAATCTGCGGAGTTGTTTTGGGGATTTTGG
Source organism: Melanostoma mellinum (assembly GCA_914767635.1). Lineage (NCBI taxonomy): Eukaryota > Metazoa > Arthropoda > Insecta > Diptera > Syrphidae > Melanostoma > Melanostoma mellinum. The sequence continues at coordinate 93,905,735 of OU612060.1, read as the reverse complement.
GATAGGGAAATCGTCGATCGCCGACACTTTGTCTCTGTCCGTTCGAATGTGTCCGTCTCCTACTACATATCCTAAGTACTTAATCTCCTTAAAACAAAACCTACTTTTTTCTACATTAATGGTAAGACCTGCCTGACGCAAAGCAAACGCAACTTCTTCTAGAGTCTTGATATGAGATTCGAAGTCTGGAGAGCAAATCAATAGATCGTCTAAATAAACAAACACATTCTGGCGTAAGCGACCCGGTATCACCTTGTCCATCAACTTGGACATCCTCTGAGCCGCATTGCACAGTCCAAACGGCATCACCGTGAACTGATACAGTGGTCGGCCAGGGACTGTGAAGGCTGTCTTCTCTCTTGATTTACTCTCCAGAGGAATCTGCCAAAATGCGTCCTTTAGATCTATACTAGATATATATCTAGTATCTTGTAACCTGCTTATTATTCCCTCAATGTGCGGCAGGGGATATGCAAATTTCTTAGTTCTTGCGTTTACTTTGCGCGAATCTAAACATAATCTATTTTTCCCGGGTTTCCTAACTAACACGACTGGGGAGCTCCAAGCACTGTTGCTTTCTTCAATCACACCCATTTCAAGCATCCGATCAATCTCTGCGTAAAGCAGTTTTTGAACGGCTGGTGAAATGGGGTAATGTCGCTGTTTGATGGGAATGTTTTCGTCGTCCACCTCTATAACATGTTCCTCAAGATTGGTTTTACCCAATCCGAGTACAGCGAAAGAAGGAAACAATACCTTGACGCCCTCCAGTCGCTTAGTCTGTTCCTCGGTTAGCTCTATGTTTTGTTGTTTCTCGGTGCTAGGCACTGTCGTCACATTGAGTTCGCTCACAATATTTGGAGCAACATTGAAAGAGCTCCAAAAATCTACACCCAAATAGAGAGGTTGTTGTAGGCTGGGGACCACGAATATTTCTAAGATTTTAGATCTTCCACCCCACGAGACATTCGCGTTGAAACTGCCTTCGATTCTCTGTTGGTTTCCGTCAGCAGTTTTTATCGCATGTTGCATGTTCGTCATTCGTATGTTTTTTCTTTTGACAAAGTCTATTGCACCTTTCCCTAAACATGTCACTGAGGCTCCACTATCCAATAGACCTAAAATGTCCTCACCTTCTAATTGTACTTTTGTAAAAGGTCTATTGTCGTCACTTATTGTCAAAATTGAAGCTTCTATCCTGCTATGCATTCGTCTTTTTATTGCACTTATTTCCCTTAGCCTAGCTATTTTCTTATAGTTTCTACTTCTCGTCTTTGTAGTGTCCAGTTCTTCACCGAAGATTCGCTTTCGTGCTTCTTCATAGCGTCTCTTTCTTTCATGTAGGCTCAACCTAGGGTCAATACCATTAGTCAAGTTAGTCACTGGGGTTTCAGTCTTTTCTATCTCTCTCTTTAATAGGCTTACTTGGTCAGTTTGTCGTCTGTCTTGTTGTTCTCCGGGATTGTCATTTTCGTCGGCTGTTGGCTCCCGGGTACACTGCCGACCCTGGAGTTTTCCTGACAAGTCTGACATCTATAGGGTATGTTACCTTGTCCACACCCAAAACAAGTCAGAGTATGAAACGTCGAGTTACATACTCCCGTCTGTTGTCTGTTTCTAAAATTGTCATTTAGTTTATCTCTGTCATTGTTTATTGGTTTTTGTTTGTCATTATACCTGTCATGTCTTTTGTCGTTTCTATTTGGTTGGTAAGCTGCTACCTCTAGTTCTTCGTCATCTGACTCGTCATATCTCCTAGTACTAACTTTCCTCTCTTCTCCTAACTCATTAACAAACCTCCTCTTTGCATCTCTAGCCGTCAAGTGTTCTTCTGCTCGTCTACATTCGTCTCTCAATTCCCTTATACTGCTGATAGAGCAACCAAATATCAGTGTCGCTACTCTCTCCTTTAAATTTTTCTTCACCATCGATATTAGGTCCGGTTCGCTTGGTTTGACTTGCATTTGCAATGTCAAACTCCTGATATCGGCGTAAAACTCGTCGAATGTCTCGTGAGGCTGCTGTTTCCGATCCATAATCGATCGCAGGATCTCGAAATCTCTTTTGTTTGGTTTGAATTGCCTAATGAGTTCACTCTTTAAATCATGATAATTTAGGAGATAATCGTCTTGGTTCTCCTCCAGATATTGCCAGTACCATTGTTCTGCCGCTCCGGAAACGAGGTGGTGGAAGTTCGCAAATAGCTGATCGTCTGTCAGTCCTGTCTTCTTCCGTATCGTCTCCACTCTAAAAATAAAACTTTCAACCGACATGGTTTTTGACGTTCCATCAAACTTCACCCCCCATTTATGAACATCAACCCTCGGGTTGTTGTCCCTAGATGAGTGATGAGCGTTTGATGGACCATGTCGAGGTTGACTATTTCTCGAGTGGCTGGCCCTTTCGTTCGTAAGCGTTTGGTCTTGGTCTGATCTCCTGGTCGTCGTGTTCCTGTGTTCCGTCAACGAGAGTTCCAGTGCGTTGAATTTCTGGTCCATTGTCGTCATCGTCTTGTCCAGTAGTTTCATAACGCTACTTAAGCCTTCCGCTAAGAAGCCCATCGTCCTTGTCTGGCTTTCCTTCACAGCTAGGTTTGCCACCGTCTCCATTCTTTCGTATAGGTCTTGCGTTGTCAAAATTCTTGGCCGTACAGCGTCCCCTCCATTCACGTTATTCTGGTTTTGTCTTTGTTCTTGTAGCAGTCTCGAATGTTCTTCTTGTAGTTTCCTGTTCTCTTCCAAAAGTCTGTCGCGTTCTGCCTGGCCAGGTTCGTTGTTAAAGTAATCTTCATCACCACCGTGTTCTTCTTCGTCTTCACTGTGGTTCCTTTCCTGTTCGTACTGTCCTTGTTCTTGGTTCCTGTTCGTATCTGTTGGGTCTGTGTCTTCGTTTTGCAGTCTATCGTTCAAATTTCGTATCATGTTTATCACGTCTTGGTCTGGTCTAGTACCGTCTATCGCGTTTCTTCCTTCCGGAACGTCAACCGCCGGCACTGGCACACCTGATCTTCCTGCGATCGGGTCCCCAACCTGATTTGCCGAACTTCTCGTGGTTGGCCCGTTTCTCGGAATGGCTCCTTGCTTTCGAGCTTTGTCAGGCATCCTACCACGAATCGTAACGGAACCCAAACCAAGCACCTTGTTCCCAAGAACACCGAAAAGAAAATTTTTCCCAGATTTGCCTTTTCCTTTCTTTCAAGGCTGAAGGAAATTTTTGAAACAAAAAAAAAACTCAAGAAAAAAAACAACTAAAAAAACTAAATTCAAAATTAAAAACTTAAAAAAGCTGCTAAAAAAAAACCTTTTTTTGTGTCGAAATCCAACAAAAAAAAAAATATAATTCCACAAAAAAAAATTCAAAACCAAAAAAAAAACTAACCTATTCAAAAAAAAAAAAAAATGCTGAAAAAAACTAACCCTAATACAACTTCAAAATCTAAAGAATTCAAAAAAAAACTTTCAATCTTTTCTAAAAGATTCAAAACGAGGTATAAAAACCTTTCCTGAACCAGGAATAAAATAGTAAAAAAAAATTCAAAGAATGAAAGTGAATTAAAAAAAAAATAATAAAGTAAAAAAAAAAAAAAAAAAATCAAAAAGTTCAAAAATAAAATCAAAAAAAATTCCAAAAAAAAAATAAAAAATTCAAAAAAAAATAAATTCAAAAAAAATATGTATATATTAAAATATTCAAAAATATAAAAAATGTAAAAAAAAAATATATATATAAAAAAATAAAATAAAAAAAAACAAATCCAAAATTTCAATTCTTTTTTAGAAAAAGATTTACTAATTTTGTTGTTGTTGTTGTTGTTGTTGTTGTTATAGATATTTCAATGTTATGCTTAGGTGTGTGAGGCTGCACTGGTTTTCCTTTCCTAATGCTAACTGGCTGTTGGTAGATTGTTTCAAAGTTTTGGTTGTCTTGTCTAATGTCTAAGTATTTGTCGGTTTGTTTCAGCTGGTGCGCTCGGAGTCCAGCTGGTGCTTCAGTTCATCCCCACTTCAAAACCACTACATAAACCTCGGCGTTTAGCCAGAAATATGGTTGGCTCCGAAGTGAGAATTTACTTCCACATGAATGAAGTTCTCGACGCCTAATCCTCTACCTCACGCGAAGTTGGGTAAACCCTACTCAACGGATAGCTGAGGGTCAGACGTCGTTAACCTCACTCTACTCTTGGCGTCATCCTGAATCAAAAGTGAACTACCTCACTAGGTCTCAGACGTAAAGCCTTAAGACTGGATAGCAGTCACTGATTCATGACCACCAAGAGTTCCCTCTGTCCCTAGATTTGCATTGGGTTTTGGGAAAAAAATTTAATTGGAAAAAAAAAAAATGAAAAAAAAAATAATGAAAATTATCTACGATAGGCCAAAATCGGACTATCGCTAGGTCTCGTTGGGCGCCATTGTTAGGAGCTGGGAATCCACAGGGGATGAACTTTGGTACTATTGAAAGGAGCAGTGGCACGCTTGCGGTTACTCGGATCTAGCTCGTCGGATGGGGGGGATTCTTGCTCTTTCAATAGTACCTCCCACTCACTAAACAAAATTATCGTGCCTAGGATTTAGGAAGGAATGGAAAAGGAATAGGAAGGGAAGCTACTATATACGGATAGGACAAAGGAAAAGGAACAAAAAGGAAATGCAAAACCTAGAGACGTGAGCTCCATCCAAGGACAAAAGAAGGTGGTGTTTCGATTCAAAAAAATTCAAAATTTCTGCTGACAGAAATTTTCTTCCAAAAGAAAAAAAATAAAAAAATAGTAAAAAAACTTAGTCCCTATCTAACCTACCTAACCCATCACCAAAATACCCTAAACTAACCTACTACCTTACTACTACCTTTCAAAACGAAAACACCCTTATCTCCTTTCACCGTCGGATGGAACTCTGCTGGAGGCTCCGACGCGCTCGTCAGATGTTGGTGACGAAGTCATGGCCAACCCACCCTTGCATCGGTCCGATGCAACCAAATGCCATCTTCTTGGCCTTGTTTGTGAAGATGGCCCCTGAAATGACCTACCAGCTGAAACCTAGTCTGTCATATTACGTCTTGTCAGTCAAATCGTCATAAACCAAAAGAAAATCGAAACTTAACCACCAACCAACACCGTTCGCATTGGACGGCCTAGTTCAGCCATCACACACCTTTATGCTTGCTTTAGCATTCCATCATATTCAACAAAACAGAAGTTTTCAAATAAATCCGTCTTTCACAACCATTTATTCTTTGATCAAACGAGAAAGAAAAAAAAAAAACTCAATATTTGCAACAATGTATGCTATATAAATTGATTCCAAACTGATATACCTATATATAACAAAAAAAAAAAAAATGGAAGTTCTATCTTTCTGGTATGATACGGAATTTCGTATCTTCATATATGTATATATATATATTTTCAATTGATATGAAAGTAAATTTTTTTTTGTTTCTTCAAAAAAGACTTACAGTTTTCTTTGATGATGTCCCTCGTTGTTCTGCCGGCAGCACTCGCGAGACACTTCCACTGTATTATTATTTAAATATGTCTACATATATATATATTATATATCACCATTCACCAAACTTCCTTTTTTTTTTCTTTATGGGGTTTTTCTATTTCTACCCTCTTAAAAACTACCAAAAATTCACTACTTTTTTCTCTCTTTTCTTCTTTTTTTTTTCTTTACTTTACAATTTTTTTTTTTTTACTCTACTTTTTCTTTATACTAGGTACTTTTCTTTTTCTTTTTTTTTTCTTCAAGACTTCTAATTTCACTTTTAGTCCTTTATTCTTTCAATTCACTTTCAGTTTTTATTCTTTAATTTCACTTCCAATCTTATTCCTTAAATTCACTTTTCTTGATCTGCTTCTCTATTCACTTTCGGATCCTTTTTCTCTTATCCTGAAATCTCTTCTAATGCTTCCTTCCTTCTCCTCCTCAGCTTCTTCCTATGTGTATCCACATATATTTTTCTATATGGGTCCTTTAAGGTTGCCCTTGACCTTGGGTAGGTCAAAAAAAAAAAACCCTGGCAGAGGTTGTCTAACCAACCTATAAAACTTCAAATTTTTAATATTTGTTCAAAAGTACCTTTGCATCTTCTCAAACATACCTCTGCTTTTTTTTTTTTGCTCCAGATTTCCCTCTTGAAGGTTTTCCTTTTGTTCCTTCAACTTTCTATGTAAAAAGATTAAATCAATAAGTCATGATATTTCACACTCTACCTATCTAAATTTTCCTTACCTTTCTTTCTACTCTTTCTTTTATTTTTTCTTCTTTTTTTTTCTTTATTCGTGTCAAAAAAACTTACTTATTTTCGACTTAATTTTAACTTTACTTCAATTAACTGTCTTTACTTGACTCAACTTGATTTAACAAATCACTTTTATAACAAAAATCTTTGCCGAACTTTTCCTGTCAGCTGTTATTTCGCAAAAGAAAGTTCTACAATTTTCTTTCCTTGGAGAACTCTTTTGCTACTCGGGTACATAAGCACTCGGTTCGAATTCCGTTTTCAAATCAAAATACATAATTACCTCTCTATTTGGATCGGTAGACAGCTGATTAACGTTTTTCTATTATTCTTTAAAATTTACCATATGTTCCTATGTTGCCATCTGTACTTCTCACTAACTGTCCACCCCCTTTCTTCACACACCTACATACATACCTACTTTCTCCTACCTTACTCTTTATTAAGCTATGACATTACCTAATTCTATGCATACATTACCTATCATCTAATCAATAACACCTACATACACTAATCTACAAAAAAAACTTAGATTCTCTCTCAAATTTCACTTACACTTAGCTTTCTTTGCAATCTTATATTGCTGAATAACATTAACTCATTACTTTGAGTTAGAGGGAGATGGGTAGTGTGCGCAACCCAGTGCGTAATCTAAGTGCAAGTCAATAATTGATATCGTCGGTGTTTCGCGAATTTACATTTGGTATTTTCCTTTTTTTGTTTTGTTTTGTTTCTTAATTAAATATCGCGAGTTGTTTTCGTTTCTTTGTTTTGTTTTTCTATTTCTTTTTTTGTTCTTATTTAGGTGGTTTTATTTTCTTTTGGACTTTCACAGGTAAGTATTAAGTTCTTTTGTTTTTGTAAGACATCAGGTGGGAGTTTGTTTACATTTTTTCATATGTACATACATTTCGTAGGTACTTGCATTTTGTAAACAAACTCTCATTCTTGTTTTTTTTTTTTTTCAGTTTAATTTATCTTTACTATACTTTTTAGGGTTGATTGACGACACTAAAATTAGCACACCGAACAACAGGGAAGGGAAAAGGGAAGGAAATTTTTGTATGACCTATGGTAAGTATTTTAAAGTTATTGGATTAAATGATAATTCATTGGGGTATCTTTTTTTTCAGGTTTTGCTACGTAACAAGTATAGATGTGAAGATGTGAATTCAAAAATAAAAAAAAACTTTTGCCTTTTATTCAAAAAAAAAGGTTATTTAAATCGGTAAAAGCGATTGTATTTACGATCTAAAGATTTCGTGTAATATATATGCATATGTATCATAAAATCAAAAATGTGAAATGTAAAGGTTTGGTGACTTATGGTTTTTATCGTCCCTCGTAGTCCTGCCGGCTGCACGTTTTGAAGCGACGGAATTTCTCAACTCCTCTACTTTTATAGAGTTCCCGGATTAACCTTCTCTAAATACCCACTTCACCAATGTATATATATATAAAGTATCAATAGATCGTTATAGCTTAGATATGTACATAGAGCAATGGTACATCCAAAGATATCCATGTATATATCTATATAAGAACAATTTTATCTTTATCCACGCTTAACAAAATTCACTTTCTATCTATATTCTTTTTTTTCTTTTTGAAATTCACTTTCTTACCTTAACACTTTTTCTTTTTCTTTTTTTTTTTTTTTTCTTCGAAGTTTTTGGTAAGTTTATGTGCACTTGGTTTCTTCTTTTGATTTTTAACCGAGAACACCCTGCTTGCTCCAGTCGGCTGCCTGCTTTTCTTCCTCCGCTAAGAGCCCCTGTTCGCCTTCCTTAGTACAGAGAGAAAAAAAAATCCTTCGAGTATCCTCTGGATCTTAAAAGCTTAAGCCACATAGGCTGGTTCCACCCCCTCTGCTTTGTTCTCGGTGGTTCCGCACCGCGGTATATATATACAGGGTGATTCGCATAAGGTGTGACAAAAAGATAGGGTGTGTAGGTTGGACATAGACAAGCAAAAAATCGTATGGGAGGGGGGGTCCATTTTCCCCCGTTTAGGCGGGAGGGGCAATTTAAGAAAAAAATCACTAAAAATGGGAAAAAAATTATTTTAAAAGGACGGTAATATCTACAGAGTCGTGCTATAGCATTTTGAAATGCCAAAAACCTATTCATTTATTTAAATTTCAAAATAAGTTGTTCAAATGAATAGTTTTTGAAATATTAATTTTCAAAGTCAAAATTTTGAAAAAAAAACATAATTTTTTTTTTCAAACCATTTTTTTTCAAAATTTTACATTATTAAGTAGTATTTTTCTGGCTTATTTTCAATGCTCTTATTTATTTTTGATCAAACACAAAAAACCGGATGTCAAAACAACCTGTAGTTTTTGAGAAAACCAAAAATTACAAAAACGACTTTTTTAAATTTTTTGTTTTCTTAAAGTTTTTTTTTCGTTATTGGATTTTTAAGTGATTTCTCAATAAAAAAAGTAAAGAGAAAATTCATCCTTTATTTCATAAGTTCACTTAAGAATCCAATAACGAGAAAAAAAATTTAAAAAAAAACAAAAAATTTAAAAAAGTCGTTTTTGTAATTTTTGGTTTTCTCAAAAACTACAGGTTATTTTGACATCCGGTTTTTTGTGTTTGATCAAAAATAAATAAAAGCATTGAAAATAAGCCAGAAAAATACTACTTAATAATGTAAAATTTTGAAAAAAAATGGTTTGAAAAAAAAAATTATGTTTTTTTTTCAAAATTTTGACTTTGAAAATTAATATTTCAAAAACTATTCATTTGAACAACTTATTTTAAAATTTAAATAAATAAATAGGTTTTTGGCTTTTCAAAATGCTATAGCATGACTCTGTAGATATTACCGTCCTTTTAAAATAATTTTTTTCCCATTTTTAGTGATTTTTTTCTTAAATTGCCCCTCCCGCCTACTTTATTTCATGTGTGTAATGCACTATCACTCATACTTGGTACATGTATTATTCTTATTTCGTTGCTATTACTAACACCTACCTATCTACTCTATATTGCACTTCCCCATATGACTAATTTTTCTAACGCCTATTTTTATGTGTCAGATTTCATCCCTATCTTTTTCTCTCCAAAAGCTTCGTCATTTAATTTGAAAACTAACTATTTCTTTAGTCGACTTCGACTCTCGATCTATTTCTTCTTGGTTGGTGTATTTGCTTCGCTTTCGAAGCGAATTCGCTGTCACTACACAGCTTTTCGCTTGACAACTTTGACGTTTCGCCTACAAAGTCGTTACATGTCCAATTGTCAAAATGTGTTTATTTCTCGCGCGTTGTATTCCATATTTCAGAATTATTTTTCATTTTTTTAATGTTTATCTAGTCTTTAAAGTAGCTACAACTATTATTTCAGTTCCTATTTCTCCTGATTACGATTTAAAAAAAACAAAACGAAATACATTTACTCTATGCTTCGGTCTATTCGTCCGTGTACGTCGGTGTCGTTAGTGAGTTATTTGGTTGTTGAGTGTAATTCTTTCAATCGCCTTTATTTTTCTGTCTATTTTCATTTTTCAGTGTTTTGTGTACAAAACGAAGGATTAAAAGATTTTGGATAATCAACAACTCATGTTTCTATCCCCATAATTATACCAGACAATCAGAGAGTATCAGGAATCTCATCATTACAAGAGGTCATTCACCCCCTTGTAATGACTCTATTTGTATTATTGAGGTAGGCCAGTGTTTTTGTATGTGATTTGTATCTGATTTTTTTTTTTTTTTCTTTTTCAGGTGGGATTTATAGTTCTACGATGAGGGTAAGTTACAAATCTATATTTATAAAGTGTGTTTTGATTTTGTAAATGTATTTTTTTTCTAATTTTCATGTTTTCTATTGGAATTAATTGTGCCATATAATGTGGACGGTGAGACTGTGAGAACGATGGAATCTTAGATTCGCTATATGTGAGACTTAAACAACATTGGAGTATGCGATTGGTATGTGAGACTGTTGTCTCGGCCGTAAGTTTTCTAATGTACATACATAAGTCTATTTCGTAAATATATTTACTATTTTAATATTTGTGTGTTTCGATCCCTACGTAACAAGAGCTATACGGATTTCGGGGGCTAGCAAAGTAATGCGACGAGTTGGACGAAAATTTAGAATCGCGAGTTGGAACGTTGGAAGTATGAATGGTAGAAGTCTCGAACTCGGAGAGATGATGAGAAGGAGGCGAGTGGACATCTTGTGTGTTCAGGAAACGAAATGGCGAAACACAGCAAACAAAGCCCGTTTCTTGGATGCAAAGACCAAGGCTTACAAGATGTTCTACTATGGAACAGAACAAGGTAGGAACGGAGTCGGTATCATCCTTGACCAAAGTTTATGTAACAGCGTGTTGACCATTTTGAAGTCCAGTGACCGTTTGATGTCTCTTAAATTGGTGATGGAAGGAAAGGTCTGGAATATAATCAGTGCATATGCTCCCCAAATAGGGTGTGAGCAGGAGGAAAAAGATGCATTCTGGCTTGATTTTCATAACCTACTTAAGAAGATCCCAAAAGAAGAGTATTTGTTTGTTGGAGGAGATTTGAATGGACATGTCGGGAAGACAAACGAGGATTATGAAGACTGCCATGGAGGTTTGGGATTCGGCACCAGGAACACTCCTGGTGAAGATATTCTAAATATGTGCAAGTCATACGGTCTAATCGTACTAAATACCATGTTCATCAAACAAGACCGACACCTTATCACTTACAGCAGTGGAGGAAATGAAACCCAGATTGATTACCATTTGGTAACCAATTACATGAAATCTCGGGTGAAAGACTGCATAGTGATACAAGAAGAAGCTGCAGCTCAACAACACCGTCTTCTTTTAACAGAATTTTTTAAGGATGTGGTGAAGGAAGTCAAACAAACAAAGGCTCCTAGGAGAATCAAGTGGTACAATCTGGAGAAAACCAAAGGACAGCAATTCATTTCGTATATGCAACGTCAGCTGTGTAATACCATCGACGCAGTTTCAAATGCAATCACGGCACAAAATATGTGGGATCGCCTACAACGAACCTGCTTAGAGAGAGCCAAATCACTGTTAGGAGTCTCAATAGGACACCACCAACAAGCTAAAGAAACCTGGTGGAGGGATGATGAAGCTAAAGCAGTGATTAGAAAGAAGAAAGCAGCTTTCCAAGCTTGGTCGAAGTGCCCCTCAAGAAATACAAATGAAAAAGCGCGTTTCAAAATGGAATACAAGAGCTGCAGAAAAGAAGCGAAGAAAAAGTGCGCCCAACTTCAAGCAAAAAGCACGGAGGGCCTGTATCGGGAGCTGGAAGAGATTTCTGCCCCAGCTGCTGAAGCAAATCAGGCAATCCAAGAGCTAAGACAAAGCAACTTGAATAAGGGAGCTACCATTTTCAAAATAGCCGCTCAGAGAAGAAGAAATGCGCAGGAGATTCGTTCGCCGAAGTTCATCAATGATGCTCAAGGAGTGCTACTTGTGGATGACGACAAAATTCTTCACAGGTGGCGACAGTATTGTGATGATCTTTTGAATGAACAGTTTCCTCGGCGCCACTTTCCAACAGCTGCACCTAACTTTACGGAAGTATCCGACTTTACAGTCGAAGAAGTTAGGGAGGCATTTAAGAACTCCAAAAAAGGCAAAGCGATTGGGCCAGACGAGGTACCATATGAGTTTTGGAAAAATATGGGAGACATCGGGTTGAGATGGCTCACGATTCTCATCTCCAAACTTATAAGAGGTGACAGTTTGCCTAATCAATGGAGGGAAAGTTTTCTTCTTCCAATGTACAAGGGAAAGGGAGATACCAGAAGCTGTGACAACTATCGTTCGATCAAATTGATGTCCCACACTATGAAGATCGTTGAGCGGGTTTTGGATAGCCGACTGCGGAAAATAATAAGGCTGTCTGTTGACCAATGCGGGTTTGTCACGGGTAAGTCAACTTCAGACGCAATCCAAAGTATAAGGATCATTATGGAAAAACGCCGAGATGCCTTAGAGGATTTGCATATTGTGTTGGTTGACTTCGAAAAGGCATTCGATCGACAACCACGAGATCTGATATGGGTGGCCCTCAGACACCGAGTAGTTCCTGAAGCCTATGTGCGAATAATTATGGACATGTACGAAAAAGCAGTTACAAAAGTGAGATGGCCAGCTGGAGTCACCGAAGAATTCCAAATAACAGTAGGTGTACATCAGGGAAGTGTCTTGAGTCCACTGCTCTTTATTGCTGTTCTGGATTATTTGCTCGAAGGAAAAGTAACGGACAATAAAGTACAACAATTATTCTTTGCTGACGATGGAGCCATCATAAGCGAGGATCCTACATCCCTGCAACGAGCACTTGACGTTTGGATTGATGTTCTGGAAGGAAATGGGTACCGTATTAGCGCTAAAAAGACTGAATACCTGTGCTGCCCTTTTTCTGATCCAGACAAGCCTATTACAGACATTTATTTGAATGGAAATGTGCTTCCCAAGTGTGAAAAGTTTAAATATCTGGGATCTATGATCAATAGTGAAGCATCTTGTGATGACGACATCAATCATCGAGTAAGCGTAGGGTGGATGAAGTGGCGAGAAAACTCCGCTATCTTCTATGATCGATAAATGCCCCCTAAGCTGAAGGGAAGACTCTACACAGCAGTTGTCCGTCCAGCTCTGACATACGGTTCACAATGTTGGACAATGTACAAAAAGTATGAGAGCAAATTGACGGCAGCCGAAATGAAGATGCTTCGGATGACAGCAGGAGTAACAAAGCTTGATCGAATTAGAAGTACTAAGATCCGTTGAAGCCTTCATGTCAAAAGTACCATCTTGGACAAAATTGAGCACGACCGGCTCAGTTGGTATTGTCATGTTCAAAGGAGAGATCCGCAGAACCCCGTCAAAAAGGCAATATCGTACAACGTTTCAACAAATTCGCGACGAAAAAGAAAAGGCAAGCCAAAGCACTCCTGGTACAAGCAAATGCAAAAACAGCAGCATTTGGTTGGCCTCAGACATGGAACAATCCAAAACCGGGAGGCTTGCCGACGCTTTCTGAGGTCAACGCGGCGTACCCCACTAGTGTGAAGCAGAAAAGTGGGAGAGTTGTGATCGCTTCAAGATCACTACTCGTAACGCCGAAAATGAAAAAGAAGAAGGATTCAACAATTGATTGGGAGACAGCAGCAAAGCGTTTATTCTTCCTCGATGAGTATCGGACAAAGATTCCAGAATCGCTATTTGAGATTTGAGTTCGTTGAAAGCTGTCCATTATTTGAGTAACAAAAATTGTAATGAACTTCAGAATTTCGGTTCTTTGCATGGTTTTATTCAAATTCTCTATTGGATCGTCAATGTTTGTCAAATGTAGTTTGATGGTCGTGAACTGTTCGCTTATAGAAGTCAATGATTTGTTGAGGATATTTGTGGCAGATTCAATAATGGAGGTTTGATTTTTGCTCAGTTCAAGAAGGTGCTTCTCGTTTATTCGGGCCCTTTGAATGTTGTTTTCTATGTACTGTGCGTATTCTTGGTCGAGAACTCCGATTAATTTATTTGCGACCGTGCCAACAAAGTCGAATGGTGATCTTCTTTTTCTTATTGCCATTCCGTTCCTGTACTTATAGTCCAGTCATTTAAGTCAAAATAAGGCAAGAATCTCGGAATTTGAGATACCCAGCTGTAAATTTGTATGAACTTCTATTTTGACACCCTAAAAGTTGTCTCAAAACCTACATACTGTAGGGTTTCAGCGTCCATTAAAAACCAAAGGTCAAAGGTCACAAAAATCCTTTATTGGCATATATCTCGTTTACTATAAGTTTTTTTGAAAATTAAATTCTCTACAAATTTTGCCTCAACAGTTTTTTTTATACGTTGAGCCGTTTTCGAGATAGAGACCAGAATGCGCAAGGTTAAAGCATAATTTAAGGTCATCCGGTAGCTCCGGTCGGAAACCAGCCATATAAAAATTCTAAACTATTGTGAAAGCTCATAAAATAAGAAATTTAATAATGTCATCAATATTTATTCATCATACTTTATAATGTACTGTATATATACTCGTATACTGTATATGTATGTATAAATTTTTTATAAGTAATGTTTTTATTACAAAATCTCATTTTTCTAGTGTTTGAATTTGAAAGAAATTTATGAATATTATTAAAACTCAAACTATATTCTTCTTCTTCTTCATCGTCATCTTCCGGCTGCTGTAGAGATTGCAATTCTTCTTCTTTATCATCTTCAACACCATTTGTGTATGGGTCTTCAACGATTTCGAAGTCAAATGTTTCATCTTCAATGTTGTCGCTTAGATATGGTGAAGCATTGAGGCAAGCTTGCCCATTACACTGGCCACAAGCAAAAATGCACTGCAACCCTGATTTCCTCCACTTACATCGCGAACCACAACCAACCTTGCCGTTACAGAAAATCGTAATAAGCAATTCCTATGGAGCAGGTTTTAGAAGTGTCGTAATTGGTTCAAGGAATCCGTTAAGCATTGTTCAACCCCACTCCTGGGGTTCCAAATCATACCCTAACCTAGTATGGACTTGATAAGAAACACGACTAAGATGTTGATGAGCTGTTGCACTTGTTGGCGGAATATTTGATAACTGTACAGGTTTATTAAATTTGGTAGACTTAACGTACTGTGTATAACAAAAATGATCAATATTTGCCACAGATGTAGGAGCATTATAGACTGCCAACAACGTTTGAATTTCATGTTCAAATAATTTTTGAATCGGACAGTTATTTTCTTGAAATGCTGCAGCAACTTCATCCAAATTCGGTGGTTTCTCCAATGCTTTTAAAAAAATTTTTTTCCCTTTTTTAAAAAGCGCAGAAGTCGTGTCCCAGCCACTTAATGCGGCTTCGGCCACATTCGGCTAAGAAAACTACAATCGGCTTAGCCTTCGGCTTCGGCCGAAATAAGCCGAAGCTTTGGCCGAAGCCGAAAGTTCAGTTTTTGGCTACCGTTGTCTTGGTAGGCGCTGAAAAAAAAGTTCATTTTCGTTTTTCGTAAAATTATGCTCTAACCTTGGGCATTCTGGTCTCTATCACGAAAACGGTTCAACGTATAAAAAAACAGTTGAAAACAAAGTTGTAGAGAATTTAATCTACTACAATATTGTAATAGACACAAATAGCAAAAAACCCATAGTAAACGAGATATATGCCAATAAAGGATTTTTGTGACCTTTGACCTTTGGTTTTTAATGGACGCTGACACCCTACAGTATGTAGGTTTTGAGACAACTTTTAGGGTGTCAAAATAGAAGTTCATACAAATTTACAGTTGGGTATCTAGAATTCCGAGGTGAACTTACTATAATGACTGGGCTATTAAGTATTTTATTTAAGTTTTTTGATTCCTGAAGGCGCAATTCCACATGGTCAATGATGGGTTTGCAAAGATTGTTTGGATTTGAGATCAGTTGTGCCTCACATATAGCTCTTAGCTGATTGATGCTCTTTTGGATTCCTTGGAACTCTTGCCAATAACTGGTCATATTGAAATAGATGAAGAGATTCCATTCGTCTGTTATAAGCTTTGCTTGCCCAACGTCTTCGAAGTATAATCCAGGGTTGGTCTCGAAATTTTGAATATCGATCGCGTTTGTTTTAGTATTTTGCCCGAATGCCGTACCTTTTAGCAATAGACAAACCAATAGTGTGTTCATTGGACTCAGTTTGATTTTTTTCTTTGGTACTGGATCGTCGTTAGAATTCCGGAATGATTGCGGCAAATTTGATGAGCCATATGAGGAATCATCTTGAGTTGGGACTGGAAGTGGAGCCAATCGATGTATGGCACGATGGAATATCCCGGTTGATGTCCGAACATCGGCTTCCCGAACCAGTCCATCGTCGCCAATCACCACGTTAGTGATCCGTCCAAGCGGCCATCGTAAACTTAGTATGTTATCCTCTTTGATTATCACCATCATTCCAGGTTGTACATTCTGGCATCTCTCCCTTCATTTATACATGTGTTGTAGCTGATTCAGGTAATCACGCGACCATCGCATCGTCGCCAGAATTCATTTTTTAGATGACTTACAAGCTTCCAGCGAGTAAGTATCCCGGAATCATTTGCTGCGACTGTGGAATCAGCATTGTAGGAAAAAATGCATTAAAATTCAAGCTTAGTTTAAATTCAACTTTATTGCCACTTGTGGGCTTAAATTTTGTATAAAAATTATATTCTTTGTACAAAAAGGAAAAAAATACTGCAGCCTCGTGTCGTGCTCGTGTCAGATTTCAGAAAAAGTGACGAGATAGCGAAAAGCGGAAACGCTACCTTTTCAATATGGCTGCCCCCTTTTAGGTATGCAAAAAATGGCGATCTGTCAAATATCTGTAGTGTTCAGGCAGAGGAACTATTTCTATTTCTACTTTAGGTTTTGTTACATTCTCCCCCCGGTACATTTGCCAAGGGATATGGTAAATGTACCCCTTCCTTGCACAGATCTAACTTGGCTATCTTAATGGCTGGTCTTTCGTAGATACCGGTCGTAGTTTGTACTGAGGCTCTGCGCACTTGGCCGTCTTTCCCAGGGAATACTTTAACGACTCTTCCCCTCTGCCACTGATTACGTGGGTTTCTTTCGTCAATTATTAATACGATGTCTCCTTCTGATAGTGGAGAGGCAGGGGTGTTCCATTTTTGTCGTCTGGTCAGAGTAGGTAAATACTCGGCAATCCAACGCTTCCAAAAGTGTCTCGCGTAAAGTTGTGACATCAACACATTCGACTTAAGTAACTTCGCGTCATCACTGAATTCCCCAAGTGGCTTCATTCCGCTAGGTGACTGTCGGAGAAAATGGTTAGGTGTTATAGCTTCCGATTCTTCACTGTCTAATGGCAAGTATGTTAATGGTCGCGAGTTTACCATATCTTCCACTTCCATGAGATAACTTCGAAAAAGTTCGTCATTAGGTTTGTAGCGAGTGACGTTGCTTACAGCATATAATCCGATTTTTACTGATTTTATCAGCCTTTCACAACATCCGTTCATGTGAGGTGAGGCGGGAGGGTTGAAGTGCCAGTCGAGCTCCGAGGTTACAAACTGTTCGGCGATACGGTGATGATCTACTGATTAAAGTATTGTCTCCAGCAATTTTTCAGCTCCAACGAAATTTGTTCCTCTGTCACTAAACATTTTTTTCACTGTTCCTCTTCGGCATAAAAAGTTTCTATAGCAAAGAATGAAGGAGTCTGTACTGCAGCTGTGAGCGATTTCAATATGAATTGCTCTTGTGACAAGGCACGTAAAGAGACAAATCCACCTTTTTTCTACCTTTCGACCATGGACAATTTCAAACGGACCACCGTAATCAACAGCGGTATACGTAAAGGGCGGTGTAAACGCTGATAAACGAACTTCTGGTAGAACTGCCATTTCGGGAGGCGTGGCTTTGGCCGTGTTTATTTTACAACGAAAACAATGTTTCCTCACTCGTTTCAATATTTCATTTTTTTTCATTTCATTTCATTTATTTAAGGTACTTAATTTTAAGATTTACATCTTGTTTATAGCTTAGTATATAAAAGGACTTAACTGTGATTTAAGTTAAAGAAAAAAGGAAAAAAGAACAAAATATACAAATATTTCAAATAAAAAGCGAAATAATATAATAATTTTATCTAAGCCTTAGTGTACATTGTTTGTTTTATAAATATTTACAATGAGGATATAAAAGTGTAGCAACATTAACAAACTAAAAACAGAAGAGAGCAAGTCACACAATAGTGAAGAAAACAATAGCAATAGGATTACGAATAGAACTGAAAGACATTTTTCTTAAATTTCCCAACAGTGGCAGCGTTTTTAACATGCCGTGGGAGAGAATTCCACGAACGAGCAGCATTTACATAAAACTGACGCTCCGATGCAAGGCAACAAAAACGAGGAATAATTATTTGATTAGATCGTCTTGAGATTGAAAACTGAAGAGCGTCATAAAGGTAAGAGGGCTGGTGGGTACTGACGATTTTGAAGAGTGTGACAAGGATACGAAGCTTAAGCAAGTTGTCTAGAGAGATACCATCAGGGTTAAAACCTCAAGAATCAAATTTCGAAGTGAAATTGTAAAAAAAGTGAAGTGAATCGAAAAATTGCGAAGTAGATTTTATTCGAAAAAAGAAACTCATTAAAAACAGTATCAATAAAATTAAAATCTATCTAAATTTTGAGATTTCATATGCATGCGCATGGGCTGGAAATGGAAATGAAATGACACATTGGTTTTGTTTGATTAAAATAAAGATTAAAATGAATTTGAGGTGAGGTCTGTTCAATGAAAAATAGTGAAAGGAAAATGAAATTTAAGCTGAAATTGAAAATCAAGTCAAGGGAATTATTGAAAATTGAGACTGATTGAAGTTTGAAAGGGTAATTTTTCAGTGTGCAGAAAGTGAAGTAGATCTCAACTCAAGCGAAGTAGCGAAGTAGATTTTGGATTTTTCTCAAAAGCGAAGTAGATTTGCTTCGATCGAAGTGAAGGTTTTAACTCTGGATACCATATATACTGTAGGAGAACTGGGAGATATGGTCGTAACGGCTAATGCCAAAAATATAGCGAGCTACATTGTTATATAAGACGTTCATCTTTCGATGGCTGATGCTGTCAAGCTTGCCAAAAATTTCGCAACCATACGTAAGACGGGGAATAACCAGAGATTTTGCTAGCATTTTTCTTGTGCTTAAGGGAGTAAAAGATCTTGTATGCCACAGTAATCGGAGAACTCCATATGCCTTTCCGATTACTTGGTTGATGTGGTCATTCCAACTAAGGGTCCTATTGAAGCAAATACCAAGGTTATTTGCCTTCTCAACATATTGGATTTTTGAGTTACCTAGCAGAATATCTGGATAGTTAGATAAGTCAAGTGTTTTTCTAGAGATGACTAGACATTTGCTTTTTTGTGGGTTTAAGCTAAGACCAGATTTTATGGACCAATTTCTAATTGAGGAAAGATCCTCATTTATCCTGGCTACACAGTCATCAACCTGGTTCACATGGCAGTTACTCATCACTTGAAGGTCGTCAGCAAATAGATGTTCATGGCAATGGTGTAAGAGATTTGGTATTTCGTTAACATAGATTGAAAAAAGTATTGGACCTAAGATTGAACCCTGTGGAACTCCAGTTGATATAGGCAAAAAGTTTGAAATTCTATTTCCCAAAACAACAGCCTGTCGCCTATGAGAGAGATACGAAGAGATAAGTCTCACAGCATCGGAAGAAAGCTTGTAAATTGAAGAAAGTTTTTGACATAGAACATTGTGGTTGATGGTGTCGAAAGCCTTTGAGTAATCAAGGAGAACGAGAAAAGAAAGTTTGTTGGCATCAAGAGCTTTTCTCGCCCTTTCAACAACCTCTAGGAGTGCCGTTGTACTGCTATGGCCTGCACGAAATCCTGATTGCTTTCAACTACATCCTCAGTACTAATACAGGAGAAGCCAAATACTTCTTCAATTTGCGTTTCCGCCGAAATTTCGTGAGTCTGTTACATTTGGGTTTCACAAGGCAATGGAATCGCCGAAACAAAATTGTTGTTTAAAGCATTGCAATCCAGCTCATCGATATTCAAAGAACTAGGATTGCTTACGATTTCTTTCAAGTTTTTCCACAGTTTACGGCCACTCAAAGAAATATTAAGTCGACCTTGATACCAGTCAACTTTGGCGTTTCGAATGAGACGAACTGTAAGATTTCGCAAGCGGCGATATATTAACAAATCTTCCAAAATCTTAAAACGTTTCCACTTTTTAAAGGCATGATCTCTCTCTTGCATTTTTAACCGGATTTCACGAGTAAACCAAGGACATTGACCGTATTTGGCAAAGACTGTTTTTATAGGACAGTGCATCTCAAATAATTGTGCCAGATTACCTTGTAGAAATTCTACTTGGTCATCTGGGTGGTAAAATCGGTAAATAGTATCCCAGCTTACTCTTCTTGCATTCATCTCGAGAGACTGCGTGTTTAAATTTCTAAAATCACGGTATTGAAACGTTCTAAGGGGTCTGCTAAGTATGAAATCAAAGGAAAGATGGATAAGATCGTGATTGGAGAAACCGGGAGCAATAATTTGGTCAAATAACATCACTTTGAGAGAATCACTTACAAAGAACAAATCGAGAAGTGAGCTTGAGTTTTGTGAGAAATGAGTGGGATTGCTTGTATTTACTGGAAAAAGATTGAAAGAACCCATGATGTTTAGAATAGTGTTGTCGGTAAGAACGTCATTATTGAAGTCTCCAGCAAAGATGAAGTCTGTATGAAAGAATGAAGTGTTTTCAAGAAGGCTATTAAGTACCGACCAATCAATATATCTGTTAGGACGGTAGACAACACCAAGCAATAAACTTGAAGTCGAATTTACAATAGTTGTCGAAGTCTTGGGATGAAGTACTTCTTTCTGATTTCATTTACTACGGTTTCGTGGTTAATATGGCGTAGTTGTTCGTGATAGTAACGTACCAAATGTTTCGTAGCTCGGTGATTGTCGGGAAGAATGATTGGTCGTCTGGTGTTCATGCTGAGAAATTTTGCGTTTTCAATTCGACTCATGGATCTCATTACCCCGTCTTCATCAAGGTACGGTTTCATTGAAAGAATGACAGTCGAACAATTGGCTGACTTCACTCTCTTTGTAGAACTACTCGGTAACGAAACGAATTCAAGCTCCGATGGTAATGCTTCAGCCTGAATATGTCTATATATCACACGCTCTGCTCGCTCTAGCTCTTCAGCTGACAAGGGAAGGTTTCCTTTTTTGATACCTTTAAGGGCGTTTAAAAAGCGGCAAACATATGCTGTTACTCTTAGCAACTTCTTCCAACTCTTGAATTCTCTAGTAGGAATGACCGACACACTTTCAGAACTCAGATGAAACAGCTCTGGAGATACGGAAGGCCAATCTTCTTCCGACATATAAAGAAACTGCGGGGCCTGCATCCATCGATCGCTCATGCTCAGTGAGGGTCCCTTTTTCCACTTCGTTGCATCGTCTGCGGGATTGAGTTCAGATGGCACGTACCTCCAATCAGCGATTGTTAACTGACTGTTAATTTCTTGTATTTCCGCTATCCTAAATGCTATGAATTGACCCTTTACCGTTTTAGCATCAGAATTCAACCAGCTCAGTACCGTGGCTGAGTCGGACTTGAGATGAAGTGAAAACGACTGTTTAATACTATCGGCGAATCTTGCACCGATTAGTGCTGCAACAAGTTCTAGCCTGGGTATTGACATAAGTTTAATTGGCGCTACCTTGGTCTTCGACCCAATCAAGGAGCACTTTACCTTCTTCTCTGCCTGAACTCGCAGATACGCGACTGCCGCGCTACAGTTTTTGCTAGCATCAACGAAGATGTGAAGTTGAGCTTCTGTGAACTGCCAAGTTGCCTCAACTGCGTAACATCTTGGGATAAAAACAGATTTTACCTTATTTAGCTCTCTTAACCATTTCAACCAGTCAACAAAATCATCATCTTCGATCTCGTCATCCCATCCAACTTTCGATCGCCATACTTCTTGCATCAGGACTTTCAAATAGCTTGTAAAGTGTCCAATGAAACCAAGCGGATCAAAAATCGACATCATTATTTTAAGCATTCCACGCTTCGTAGGTTTTCTTTCCCCACTGAGAACTTCTTTGTTACCTTTGTTAAACTTTAAGGAGAATGTAAAGGAGTCAGTCTCCGTATCCCACCACATTCCAAGAACCTTTTCAGTGGAGTAAACGAGTTCTTTATCGAGGTCAGTTTTCTCATTGGAGTTCGAAGCGTCTTCGTTCATCGCGACCATCACTGCTTTCGAGTTGGACTTCCATTTTCTTATGTGAAATCCGCCAGCGGCGTGAATCATCTTTACTTCCTTTGCTAGAGTGATTGCTTCATCTGGGGTATCAAGGCTATCAAGCAAATCGTCGACATAGTGATTTCTAACGATAGCTTCCACTGCCCGAGGGTAGTCCTGCAGAAAGCTATTTGCGTTCCTGTTTTTAACAAATTGCGCACTGCTTGGCGAACAGGTCACCCCAAATGTCATAACTTGCGTGATGTATGTTTCCAGACCGCTGCCATCATCCCATAGAAATCTGCAGGCATGTTGATCTTCACTTGAAATCTTTATCTGATGAAACATCTCTGATATGTCTCCGCTGACTGCTATTGCACGCTGTCGAAATCTCAAAAGAATGCCGAAAAGCGATGAAAGTTGATCCGGACCCTTTAACAAGAAAGAATTAAGGCATACCCCGCCAACCTTTGCTGCTGCATCCCAGACTACTCGTAGCTTATCCGGCTTGTTGGGATTGAAGACGGGAAACAGCGGCAGGTACCATATTGCCTTGTGGTGTTCGTTCAACTCCTCGAGTGATAGCTTCCGTACATAACCTTTCTCTACATAGCTTGCGATTTGCTGGTTCATGTTGTTTCTTAATTCAGGAGATCTATCTAGCCTTCGTTTTAGTGCCATTTGTCTGAATTTAGCCATAGGCATACTATCTGGTAACTCTGGATCATCGTATCGCCAAAGAAGTCCGGTTTCGAAGCGTTCACCATTAAATCGAGTTGTTTTCTCCATAACGTCTTTGGCTCGGCGTTCTTCTTTGGACTCAGGATCACTAGTAGGTATCTTTACTCCCAAACTATCTACCGCAAAAAACTGCTTCATCATCTCCGTAAGATTTTCATCCTCTTGTTCAGCATACTCTTGGACATGGTAATTAACGTTCTGAGTTTGTGACGAACTTCCCGATCCAAACACAGACCATCCTAGCTTGCTTTTGGTAGCTACCGGATCAGCCCGTCCAGCCATTCTGGTTTTACTAGGTACCGCGAGATGCCAGTCGCTTAACCCTATCATAATCCTTGGTTGTTCTCTAAAATAAGACTTTACTGGGAGATGGCGAATGTGAGGGTTGTTCTTTGCCAGTTCGGAATAGTTGAGAGTCTGTTTCGGTAAATTAAGCTCTTTAATAATATGAGCCACAGGAATTTCGTACTCCTTAGCCCCATTATAAACCCCAGAAATGAGCATCGAAACCTTCTTTGACTCTTCTTGGCGCCGAACATTTGCAGTCCACTTAAGATGTAGTATGACTTTAGGCCCCACTAAACCTAACTGATTCGCAACACTCTCTTCGATTCTCGTACCACTAGAACCACCATCCAGAAAAGCTAAAGTATTCACTTTCTTATTACCATTGCGTACTGTCACTGGAATGTATTGAAACTGGATGCTATCACATTCATTTGTGTGACTGTTTTGTGATGTGATTACTTAAGGAGCAGGGATACCAGTGGTGTCAATGTTTTGATGCATCAGCGGATGATGCCTTGCTTTGCAGTAAGCAACGTCACATTTCACTGCCTTCTTACATACAAACGGATATTTCATTGTATGGGCAGTCAAACACTGACGGCAAAGTTTCAGCTCTTTCACTTTCTCCCACTTGCCAAGAGAATTCATTCCTCTGAACACACTGCAATTTTCGAGACCACTGCATCTTTTATCACATACCAGACACTCTGTGCTTTTTCCATTTTGAACATGAACGTTGATTCTACTTTCTTTATTTGCTCTATCGTTGCGTGCAGCTTCCTTTTTGTTAACAGCACTAAGCGACGGCCAAGTTATGTCAGAGCTTGAAAGTACTTCAAAAACTTTGTAAGCTTAATATTGTAGCCAGTGACCGAAAGCCAATACTCCCTTTGATTGGTGCTCCCACGAAAAAGTTGCCCACTTCATTTTCATGTCGTTAGTTAGCTTCTTCAATAACTCCTTTAGCAATAGAGGGTTATCGTACTGACTCTCAAGTTTTGACGCCTTCATTACCGCATTAAGGTTCGTGACAGCTGTTGCAAACTCCACAATCGAATCTAATTTCTCTGCTTTGACCACAGGAAGATTATTTATTTTATCGATCTGACTTTGCAGAATAATATTTGGCTGTCCGAAAGCCATCTGCAAGCTATTCATAATTCGCGGTACACATGAGGGCTCAACCAGTTGACTTGAAATTAATGACCGTGCCCTACCTTTTAAGGCATGTTGAAGACGCATAAGATTTTCTTCCACGCTGTATCCACATGTTTGAGTCGACTGCTCATACATACGTTTGAAAAGCGGCCACTCTTCTGGGCTACCAGTGAATACTGGAAGTTCCTTATAAACCTTTCTTGCGGCTATTTGTCTTTGGTTGAGTGCTGGTGCGGTGAAGTATGTTGTAGACGTAAATGGATCTGATGTGAATGCTGGTGTAAACGCGGTTGCTGTTGTGAACGGTGCTGGCATGGATGATGTAGTTGCTGACGTGAACGATGTTGGTACGAAAGCTGGTGTCGCTGATGTAAATGCTGATGTAAAAGCGGTTGCTTTGGCGAACGGTGCTGGCATAGACGATGTAGTTGTTGACGTGAACGATGTTGGTATGAATGCTGGTTTTGCTGATGTAAATGCTGATGCTGTTGTTGAGAAAGCTGGACCCACTTGTTTAAACTCTGCTGGTTTGAATGCCGGAGCGGTTGACGTGAATGTTGGAACTGCGTTTGCGAACTCTGTTGCCGGTGTCGGACTAAACGTGGGTGCGGATTTATTTAAACTTCGCTTCACTACTGCACGCTGTTTGCACAAACTGTTGTAAACCTCATCATCACTTGCCTCATCCGAAAAACCTTTAACTATATCTTCCTGTCGTTTCAGAAGATGTTTACTTTGTTTGCCTAAACCGTTGTCGACCTCGTCATCGCTTGCTTCATCCGAAAAACTGTGACGATGCGTCACATTTATATTTTCTATTGCCACCGCCGAACTGCCGAATTGCCGAAACCTCACCCTACGACCAGATAATCACGAAGGCCACACGTAAGACATGGGCACATAGAAATAAATCACGCAGCCCAGTGAAATCATACACCGCATCACAACAAACACCGAAAACCCATTGTGTGTGCATATGCATTATTCGGTTGGTGCACAGCACGACTGCGGCTCTATGCAAAAATTAATTCAACACAACAGCGACCAGCACTCTGCCATCTGCGATGGAATTAATTGTTTTCATGTGCGGTGGTAGGTAACCAACGATAGGTAAGCGTGGGGTTGGGTAAAACAATGGAAAGATTTCGCTTATTCGTATACCTCACATTCACTTGTGGGGCAAAACATTATAAGGGCAAGTGAAATTTGCCGAAAAAGTCAGAGAGAAGCTATCACCATTATTAATTGGGGGAATACCTCTTTAATAATACCTTCGTTTCTCTAATCCTCGTCGACTTTGGAATTTGTCAGTGGTGGCCAGCATACCGGCCTCATTGGTTAAATTTCATATTTTCTCGCCGTCAACTTTGAATTTATCAGCGGTGGCCAGCATACCGGCCTCGTTGGTAAAATTCCAACTTTCCTCCCGTCGACTTTGAATTTGTCAGTGGTGGCCAGCACACCGGCCTCATTGGTTAAATTCCATACTTTCTCGCCGTCAACTTTTGAATTTATCAGCGGTGGCCAGCATACCGGCCTCGTTGGTAAAATTCCAACTTTCCTCCCGTCGACTTTGAATTTGTCAGTGGTGGCCAGCAAGGCCGGTATGCTGGCCACCACTGATTGGTTCAATTCGTTATTTTCTCGCCGTCAACTTTGAATTTATCAGCGGAGGCCAGCATACCGGCCTCGTTGGTAAAATTCCAACTTTCCTCCCCGTCGACTTTGAATTTGTCAGTGGTGGCCAGCATACCAGCCTCATTGGTTAAATTCCATATTTTTTTTTTCGTCAACTTTGAATTCATCAACGGTGGCCAGCATACCGGCCTCGTTAGTAAATTCCAACGTTTCTCCTCGTCGACTTTGAACTTGTCAGTGGTGGCCAGCATACCGGCATACCCTTCGTTTTACGTATAGGCGGTACTCCGGTCTGAGGTTGTCATATATTCTGTCTAGGTGGTCTGCGGCTAACATACGTGGATGCTGGTGGATCAAGTATAAAAATGATCGGATGTAATCCTTAGCTTTCTCACGTGGACCTTGACGTTTTCGCAGAATCTCGTCTTCTAATTTGATGTAAAAGCGTGCAGGTAAGAAGTAAATGAAAATAACTCCATAGTGCCGACTTGCCAGGCATCATTTGCGAGTTCAGCATATGATCGAGCTACCCATTGCTGGCAATGCAAACAGAGGGGCCATACGAAAAAGGATTGCCGTCGACCGTTCCGGCTGTTCTGTTCGTATTGCGGATTGGACGGCCGACTTACGAAAGATTGCCCCTGCCGCCGTAGTCCAGTTGCCATGGCAAGAACTCCAGTCAGAGATGACCCACGGCTATTCATACGAATACACACCGCCACCCGCCCATACCACGCGCTAGTCGATACCGGCTCGACACGATCATTTATCGGTAAGGAGTCAAGGGAAGAGTACCAAAGATTGGGTATTCCATCACGAAGCCAAGCTCACACTATCGAGCTAGCCGATGGACACTCAACGCAAACGTCAGAGCACTACACCATCAGTTTGCATGTCAATGGACAAACGGTTACAGGAGAAGCTTTGTACATGCCGAACCTAGCGGAAGATGCCATCCTAGGAATGGATATCTTAGGCCAAGCCGACTGCAAGTTGACGTTGGAGGGACAAGAAATATCCAGGGGAAAGGGAAAGGTTTCCTTGTCCACTGACACTCTAGGTGCGCTTACCGAAATACAGAACCCGAAACCAGTCGCAAGCACGAAAACATTCCTAGCTGAAAAGGTACCGAAGTTCAGGGAAACGAATGGTACCCCTACCGAGAATCAAATGCATTCCGCCAGTAACAAAATTAAATCCGATCAAATAAAGACCACGACCAGCCAAATCATTCAACCGCCAACCACTGTCGCTGGAAGTTCAAGGGGGACAGCCAGCCTGGATTTAAAAAGAAATAGCTCCCCGCCATTCCGACCTTCCATCGGTCCAGAACCGATCGTTCGAGAACACAGACCCCGCCGCGCAGCCGGCAAGTATACTCGAAAGAAACCTATCACAACACCAGTCAGCTGTAACATACCGTCACCGAGACCAGACCCGCTCCGACAGCTAGGAACCACATCATTAAGGCCGCAACCTCCAGTTCGCACCGACACGTCCGCAACAGCGTGGCGAGTAACCCCGATAACGCCCACAAAAACTGAAGCTATTCCAATCCATCCACCGCCCTCCCCCGTCAAAATCATGACCAACATTCGGGCCGTGAAGAGGAAGGCCGAGCGACTTTCCAGACTTAGGAAGTCACCACTCCGCCCTCCTCCAAGAGCAGCAACAGCACCGGACCTAGTCCCACGCAACCCCGAGTGGACGTTGCATAAGGTGCCCCGTATCCGATCCCAGCAACGTTTGCACGACCGATACGCTTCCTTCGCTTCACCTCCGCACTACAGACCTCCACCCGAAACCAACCCTCGCCCATCTACCGGACTAGCGGCCCAGACAACATGCGCTTCGTTTAAACGCCGTATGAGGGCCAGGCGAGCCGCGGAACGAGTCCGAGGCAGCAAATCAACCTGTTTAATTTAAGAAGAAAAAAGAATGCAAAAATTTTTTTTCTTCTTCCTGTTTGTTTTTTCCTGGGATATACTTTTGTTTCGTTATCCATGATGTAAAATTTTTTTTTTACTTTTTTTTTTTTCTTCCGTAGGAGGCCTAAGACGAGAGGGTTCTCGTCTCGTAAAGTGAGGGGGATCTGTGACGATGCGTCACATTTATATTTTCTATTGCCACCGCCGAACTGCCGAATTGCCGAAACCTCACCCTACGACCAGATAATCACGAAGGCCACACGTAAGACATGGGCACATAGAAATAAATCACGCAGCCCAGTGAAATCATACACCGCATCACAACAAACACCGAAAACCCATTGTGTGTGCATATGCATTATTCGGTTGGTGCACAGCACGACTGCGGCTCTATGCAAAAATTAATTCAACACAACAGCGACCAGCACTCTGCCATCTGCGATGGAATTAATTGTTTTCATGTGCGGTGGTAGGTAACCAACGTAGGTAAGCGTGGGGTTGGGTAAAACAATGGAAAGATTTCGCTTATTCGTATACCTCACATTCACTTGTGGGGCAAAACATTATAAGGGCAAGTGAAATTTGCCGAAAAAGTCAGAGAGAAGCTATCACCATTATTAATTGGGGGAATACCTCTTTAATAATACCTTCGTTTCTCTAATCCTCGTCGACTTTGGAATTTGTCAGTGGTGGCCAGCATACCGGCCTCATTGGTTAAATTTCATATTTTCTCGCCGTCAACTTTGAATTTATCAGCGGTGGCCAGCATACCGGCCTCGTTGGTAAAATTCCAACTTTCCTCCCGTCGACTTTGAATTTGTCAGTGGTGGCCAGCACACCGGCCTCATTGGTAAAATTCCATACTTTCTCGCCGTCAACTTTTGAATTTATCAGCGGTGGCCAGCATACCGGCCTCGTTGGTAAAATTCCAACTTTCCTCCCGTCGACTTTGAATTTGTCAGTGGTGGCCAGCATACCGGCCTCATTGGTTAAATTCCATATTTTCTCGCCGTCAACTTTGAATTTATCAGCGGTGGCCAGCATACCGGCCTCGTTGGTAAAATTCCAACTTTCCTCCCCGTCGACTTTGAATTTGTCAGTGGTGGCCAGCATACCGGCCTCATTGGTTAAATTCCATATTTTTTTTTTCGTCAACTTTGAATTCATCAACGGTGGCCAGCATACCGGCCTCGTTAGTAAATTCCAACGTTTCTCCTCGTCGACTTTGAATTTGTCAGTGGTGGCCAGCATACCGGCCTCATTGGTTAAATTCCATATTTCCTCGCCGTCAACTTTGAATTCATCAACGGTGGCCAGCATACCGGCCTCGTTGGTTTCCTAACTTTTAAACTTATTTATTTCCAGGAGCAGACTCAGTCATAAATAAGCTAAACCAGGTCATACCAGCCCAAGGCGACTACACCGACCTCCATCGCATAGCAGGAAAGCCAGCAGCCGGATTCCGAGTAGTTGCCGCCCTACCGTGCTAGCAGCAAAGCTAACGCATTTTCCGCCAGACAACAGACTTAGAACGCTCTTGTAAACACTTTGTAAATTAACCAGTTATTAAAAACAAATTATAAATCGTATTCACCGTGTGTCGCCTATTTTATTAAGAAGTTGGATTAAAAGCAGCCGAGTCTTCGAGCTTCCTCGGGGAAAGACCCTGGGTCCGCTGAGTTCTACCCCAGCCACGGACAAAGAAGCCTCACAAAACCTTCAACGATTTCTTCCTGTCGTTTCAGAAGCTCTTCATCCTTCCGAAGATTTTCACGTTGTTCCTTGAGGATTTCTCTTTGCTGTTGCAGGAGGTTGAAACGTAAACTTCTTTGCGACGACCTACTATTTTTTGATAAATTTGAGTGCCTATCCGTTTCACTTGGTGCCCTAGCAGCCTCATTCGTATACAATCTCGGCTCGGGAAGAGGGTTCCCAGCACTATCTTCATATACCCCCATCAGTCTTTTTAAACCTAACCATTTGCTATGCGCACTTTCGATAATCGTTTTACGTTTCTTTTCTAAAACGTTTTGCTCAACTACTTTGACCTGCATCGCAATTTTAGTGTGCAATGCATCTATTTTTATAAAATGCAAAACCGAGCATTCTTCACAAAACCATTTGAACAGATCCTCTGCCTGACTACTACTTATATTTACACAATCTAAATGAAACCATTTTTTACATACCCCATCACATAGAACCATATGCTCGTTGTAGCCATTTCCACAAATTTTGCAGGTCGCTTCTCTTCGTCGGCCTTGGGAACTTCTCTGGCTAGTCTGCTGCTGGTGTCCAGTGTAATCCGTTGGTTTGCGTTGCTCCAGTTGCACATCGTCGGCTTGTTGAGGATCTTCCATCTCATTGGCGTCTTGTTGCGGCATCGACATTTTTCTTTTGCAACGAACACGGGCTTTTCTTTTCACTTTTGACTTTTACTTTAATAATTACTTTAAAAATTTAAGATTTTGTAGGAAAAAATGCATTAAAATTCAAGCTTAGTTTAAATTCAACTTTATTGCCACTTGTGGGCTTAAATTTTGTATAAAAATTATATTCTTTGTACAAAAAGGAAAAAAATACTGCAGCCTCGTGTCGTGCTCGTGTCAGATTTCAGAAAAAGTGACGAGATAGCGAAAAGCGGAAACGCTACCTTTTCAATATGGCTGCCCCCTTTTAGGTATGCAAAAAATGGCGATCTGTCAAATATCTGTAGTGTTCAGGCAGAGGAACTATTTCTATTTCTACTTTAGGTTTTGTTACAAGCATTGTTGACAAGAGGCTCTCCGATGAGGAAATGGCCTGGCGTAAGAGCAGTAAGGTCATTTGGTGATTCAAACATTGGAGTTATTGGCCTTGAGTTTAAAATAATTCCCACTTGAGTGACAGCTGTTTCAAGCTCCTCGTACGTCAATGATGCTTCTGCCAGTGTGTGTTGCAGCAAATGCTTTGATGATTTGACCGCAGCTTCCCAAAGTGCCGTTAGATCGGTGACTAGTTCCAAATAACAAGCCATAGTGGAGAAGCAGCAGAAGATTGCAATATACGATTTTTGAGGGTGTTTGCTTCTAATCTTGTAGTGGGTAGATATTGGACCACAAAAATCAACGCCTGTGTTGATGAATGGCCTTGCTGGTTGAATCCTATCTACAGGCAAATTTCCCATTTGCTGAACCAAAAGCCTTGGTGAGGCTCGGGCACATTTGACACAATTGTGAAGTACTGAACGAGCGATCGTCTTCACCCTTACGGCCCAAATGAATTGCCTATCAAGTGAAAGAATGGTTTGTGGCCCAACATGTTTGTTGTCCTCGTGAATTTCGACAAATATCAATTTGGTGAATGGATGACTGTATGGTATCAGTATGGGATGCTTAGCGTCGTATGGCAATGCTGATGCCTCTAAACGCCCGCCCACGCGAATCAGCCCTTCTTCATCCAAAAACGGTGTTAGACTCTTGTAGGGGTTTTTATTTGGTACTTCACCCCCGTTCTTCAGGTGTCCGATTTCATCGGTGAAATGCTCTTGTTGCATATATTTGAAGATAAGCTTTTGCGCTCGACTTAGCTCCACGACTGATAGTGTACCAATTGTAAGTTTGATGTTTGCCAGCTTCAGTTCAATTTCTTCAGCGGGCAGTTCTTCTTCATTTTTCTTGATTTTTCTAAGAATCACTTTTTGTTTCAGGTTATGGACGTATCTTAATATAAAGGCGATAAAGCGTTTTGTAACTTTGAACGAATTCTTATGCATGAGTGTAGCTAAAATTCCTTCTTGGTGTGGGGGTGAGTCACAAACAGCGGTTACAACAGATAGCTTTTCTGGAATTGGTTTATATGTAGCTGGCCAAATTGAAGTGGACCCATGTAAAAACTTTGGCCCGTATAACCAAATGTTGCATTCTTTGAGTCGCTCAGGAGCTATCACATGGGACATGATACCATCGCTGAATTATTGTATTCTGTTGAATACGCGATACTGGACTAGCAACAAAAATTGGAAGCGAGGAGGATGATGTCGAATTCATCCAAGCAAGAACAATTTCTGAATAAGAATGTTGCTTCATTTTGAATTCTTAGGTCCTTTTGCAAACGAAGCAGGAGTTCCGTGGCAAGGCAGGCGGCACATAGTTCTAGTCGTGGAATGGTCGCTTGTTGTGCCAGTTTTGTTTGTTTTGATGGTGCTTCTCTTGATTTTGAACATAATAGTCGCACCGTGATAGTGTTGTCGCTGCTGACGGAACGGACGTACGCTGCAGCTCCATAAGCCTTTTCCGAAGCATCCGCAAATATATGATATTGTACATTTTTCGGATTACTATGCGAAAAAATGTGCCTATCAATTTTGATGTTGTGGAGAGATTGAAGGCCTTCACGATACTTAAGCCATGTAGTCTGCGTTTCTTGAGGTAATGCTGCGTCCCAGTCAAGCTTCAATTCCCACAGTTTCTGAAGAAATATTTTTGCAATGACAACCACCGGAGCCATGATTCCCAGCCGGTCAAATAAATGTGCGATGTCGGCGTATGCAGACCGTTTGGTATCTCGAGCCTTGTTAACCCAAGATGTTTTGACACAGAGCTGATCAGATTTTGAAGTAAGTCCCACTGTCTTGATGTGCTCATCAATGTTGCTGCTGAAGTCAAGCTCTGCTTCTCTATCCTCCAGCGGAATCCCTTTCATAAGAGATGCATGATAAGCGCACAAATTTAAAACCACTTTCTTGCAAAATTGTTTGTAGTTCGAATTGAGTTGCGAGTAGCTCGGCAATTTTGTAAGAACCTGTTACCACATCATCTACGTAAAAATCTCGCAGCAGAGCCCTCGATCCCAATGGAAATCGGCCTTTGTTTTCTCGGGCCAATGTTTGAAGGCACTTTGTTGCTAGGTATGATGCAGAGGTGGTGCCATAGGTAACTGTCTGAAGCTTGAATCACTTCAACGAATCATTTGGACTGCTTCTCCACCAAATCAGCTGTAACTTCTGATCTTCTTTGTTCATGAGTACCTGGCGGTACATCTTCTCAATATCAGCGGTAAACACATATCTTGGCATGCGGAAGCATAATAACATTAAAAAAAAAATATCGTCTTGAATGGTTGGACCCGTGGAGAGAATGTCATTAAGTGACAAATTAGTGGAGGTTTTAGCTGAGGCATCAAACACCACTCCCAGCTTGGTAGTGCTACTAGCAGGTTTTTGAATACAGTGATGAGGGAGAAAGTAATACGGCCTTGCAATATGATGCATGTTCACTTCTTGCATGTGACTCAATTGCTGGTATTCTTCCATGAATTCTCTCAGGCAACACAATGTTGTTTGGAATATTCCAGGCTGATGTAACGATGGGACGTGGTGGCTGTGGTGAATTAATTTTTGGAAGAACATGTGCTTCCACTCTAGTAGAGAATCCGTTAATGCTGGAATGTATTTCAAAACTGATTCTCCTATGGGATGCCGTCTTGTTTTGTCCGATGCCTTCAACGCATAACGTCTCGTAAGTCTCCCGCAGACCCAATGACTTGGCTAGTTTGTCCGTAACAAGGCTGACCTGTGATCCCGAGTCTAATAATGCTCGGCATGCAATTGGCTTCCCTGTTTTTGTCTTTATTTGCACGACTGCTGTGCCAAGTATAACGCTTGTTGATTTGCGTTTTACGATACTGGGAGTGGTTCCCACCGCTGAGTCTGTAGTGGAAACTTTTTGATGTTGATTCTTTGCTGTCACATGAAGCAGAGTGTTATGATAGATGTTGCATTTGGTGCAATGCCTTGCTCGACATGATGGAGCTTGGTGACCAAAATGCAAGCAGTTTATGCATCGGTTGTTTGAAATTGCAGTTTTGTGCCTCTCTTGGGGTAAGAGTTTTAGAAACTTTGGACAAAGGTGTATGGCATGGTTTGTCTGTCCACAAATCTGACATTTGTTAGTTTCGGTTGTGGCAGCGAAAATTATTCTGTTCCGTTTGCTGTTGTCTTCTAAGACCATTTTCATTCCGCTTGGTCCCATGGCTTCTAATGATTGAAACCGCACCTCTAGGAATGACATAAAATCATTCAACGCCGGTAAGGCCTTCGGCTGTTGAAGAGACTGCTCCCAGAGTATCAACGTATTTCGATCCAACCTCTTAATCAGAATGTACATAAGAAGAGGATCCCAGTTTGTTGTGTCGATGTTAAGGCCTTTTAAAATTGACATGCACTCTTGTGTTGTGTCATGCAAAGTTTTGATAGCCTTTGAGCTCTCAAGCTTAGGCAGCCTCTGGACATGCGCGGTGACAAGGAGACGAGGGTTATCATAACGATCCCTGACTACTTGCCATGCTGCTTTGTAGTTCCTGTCGGATTATAACCGAATATTTTACGCGAACCGAACTTTAAACTAATGATTTAAAACGTTGGAAATCGATTCCAAATACCGCGAGCAAAATTAACAAAAAAAAAAACCTAAACGATACGAAAAGAATAATTATATTTATTCGCGAAACTAGATTGGGATGTCAACAATCCTGATTCCCGACGTGCGCGCAACTTTCTTGTCAAAAACGAAATGTCAACAACACTTCAGTGCTGTCTCCCGTAGCTCAGCCTGACGGGTGGGTTCGGTTTGATATTCCTTTTTAATCCGATTTGATTAAAAGGGAATATCAAATGGTTATAAAATAATATCAAGTTAATAATACTCAATTCGATGAGTGAGAGTACAAGGGCGTACTAGCTCACTGCTAATATGGGCGCCAGGAAACCTTTTAAGATGGTGGTTTGCCTTAACCAAAGCTGAAATAATAGTTAAAGACGAAAGAAGAAACTAGGAAAGAACTGAAATAAAACACTACTAAATTTCAGAAGGAAAATTTTAGATTTTTATTATATTTTTAGGGTGTCTGGGAAACCGTGGTAAAACCTGGATTAAAACCCAGAACTTTTCGATATTAAAGAAAAGTACAAAGTTGTTTTCGAGGTTGGCAGGAGGCCAACTCTCGAAGTAAAGAAAATGTAAGAAAGTTAGGCAAGATTATAAACAGATTGGTGTGTCGTTTGAACACAAGAAGGAATCACGAAACGAAAGTTTCCGAAATAAAAGAAATAATGATAGAAGTAAATGAAAAAAAGAAAAACCGTCGCGAGTCCCGCAATTTCGGGATATTAGAACGTTAGGTCAACGAAGGCCTAGCGGATCAAAATTTCGCCGCAAATAAGACGACTCTAAAATGGTTCGAAAAACCCTTGACAAAGAAGGATTTTTCGATACGCAAGATACAAATAAAAATAAAACCAAAAATACTTAGCTCTTCTCCTGTTATCTAAACTCCTTTAGAAAATATGTCCTCCGCACTAATCTCAAGATTTCCTCAAAATTCCCAACTGGAATTTGGCCGCAAAAATCGAGTTAGACAAATCTGTAACTATCAAGAAAATTTTACTAGCTCTAAAATCTCAATCAATCGCAAAATCTTCGCAATAATTTTTTGCACGCTTTCTTTTTTATCACACACTTTCGTCGCCAAAAGTCAAGAGACCATCAAGATGGCGGGTTTTTCTCCTCCATCCGGCATCGGCCATGCAGCCATCCTCGTCAGACCTTTAAGCGTTGTGTTGTTCGGTCTCACTTTTACTGCAGCATTCCGCCATTAGGCTGGGATGTGCAAGTGAGATGTCACGAATCAACTACCCGCGGTCCATCGTCCATTGCGTTCAGGTGATGTGATCACCAGTAGCAATCAACCTCTTTCAAAAAGACTTCCTGCGAAAAATTATTTAACTCGCGCAAAGTCCCCAGCCCAAACCGGCCCAAACTAAAATATAGAGAAGATATTTTCCAAGAGAACGAAGAACAAAAGATGCTAAGTCTAAAAGCTCGACGAATACTTTCCGTAGACCTTCGTTCAGGTAGTTAGAAAAAAAAGAAAGGGGAATAAAAACGGAAACACGTCTTTTAGTGATTCTTCCTTGATGTTGACGATACTCAATTTAATTTTAATTGAAATTTAATTAGAAAATTTAGGTTGGTGTGAATATAGTTCACACATTGTTGGACATGGATCTTGATCTTCATGCCATTCATCCTTTCTCGATTTTCTTTCGTAGGCCACCTGCCGTACGAACTTTTGTGGACCGACCGTCACACAAGAAAAGTGGCTTCAATGCTATCGTCTCCATACCTCGGTATAACCTGAAAGTGGCTTTTCAAAAATTCTAGAAGAACAGGTCTCCGGCTGATGGACCAGGTTTCCACTGAATCCTTCTACTATTTTTGAGTAGCTCTGAAAAAGTGTGTTAGCGGGAGAAGAGCGGTAGATAGAACTTGATGTGGTAAATTTTACCGCAACAAATCCCACCCTCACCTCTTCGGAAGTGAGCTTACATTTCGTAAGAACTGAAACACCCAAAACTTCGTGTTGTGACGTGCGAATTGCACACGCCACCTTGCTTAGTTGTGAATCCCACACTCTATGGTTTTCAGCAACGTAAGCTCGTAATGTTGTCTTAAGGATCTGGTTGATCCTTTCTGCAGGGTTAGCCTGCGGATGGTAATGCGCCGTGAAGCGTAGTTGGGACGCATATGCGTCACACAGCGTTTTGAGTTCCTTAGAATGGAACTGTGGACCATTTTCACAAATAGTGCCTTAGCCGTAGCCGACCTTAGCGCAAATAGCAGTGGAATATTAGTTCAGTAATCCACTACTGTTAATATATAAATAAATCCCCTACTAGATTTTGGAAGTGGCCCTAATAAATCTATGCAAATCATCTCCCAAGGTGATTTGACTCCTACTCTTTCCTTCATCAAACCAGCTGGCTTCTCATTGATTGGCTTAACCTGTTGGCAAACCTTACAACTCCTTACATATTTTGTGATATCGGCCCTCATCTTTGGCCAGTAAAACTTCGCCGCAATTCTGGCAAACGTTTTCCTAACCCCCATGTGACCCGCTAAAGGACCATCATGGTTCTCCTGTAAAATACCTAACCTCTCATTTTTCCCTATCACTCTCTTCCACTCCTGATTGGTTTCATGAACTTCTATATGATTTGGCTTTACGAGTTTGAACAACTTGCCTTGTTCAACCCTCCAAGCCGGATACCTAAGTGGATTTGTATTGACCTCCGAAATCATTTTCGACACCCAAGGATCTAAAACCTCTTCTGAGATACCATCCAACTGCGGCACTCCCCGAGACAGCATATCCGGAACCACATGCTCTTTCCCCTTACGATGAATGATTTCGTAGTCAAACTGCTGTAACCTAATAGCCCATCTAGCTAACCTACCCTGCGGATCTTTCAAATTACTTAACCATATCAGTGAGTAATGATTAGTTACTACTGTAAACCTAACACCCTCGAGATAAGGTCTCAATTTCTCAATAGCCCACAGTACCGCTAAATTCCTTTTCTGTAGTGCTAGAGTTACGCTCATTCCTATTCAAAGACCTACTAAGGTAACAGACAACCTTTTCCCCTTCCTCAAAGTTTTGGGATAAAACTGCACCGATCCCATAATCTGAAGCGTCTGTTTGTACGACGAATGGTCGCTTAAAATCTGGGCATGTGAGTATAGGTGCTGTCACCAAACACTCCTTTGCCTTCCTAAAGCTATCCTCCCATTCCGTTGTCCAACTAAACTTCCTATTTTTCTTTAGTAGGTCCGTTAAGGGCCTTAGCAACTCTGCGAAATTCGGTACGAAACGTCTGTACCATGAAACTGTCCCTATAAAGCTCCTAACCTCTTTAACATTCCTCGGTGCTGGAATCCTAACCATACTTTCTACTTTTTCTGGATCTACATGTAATCCGTTCTGATCAACTATGTACCCTAAAAATTTCAAGGATGACATGCAAAAGTTGCACTTCTCCTTGCTAACCTTCAAACCTGCCTCACATAATCTTTTCAAAACCTCATTCAGAATTTCGAGATGTTTCTCAAAAGTTTCTGAAATGATGATAATGTCGTCTAAATAGACGAAAACGAATGGCTCTAAATCGGCACCCAAAACCGTGTCGATGAATCTCTGCCACGTCGCGGGCAAGTTGTGAAGGCCAAAAGGTATTCTCCTAAACTGATAAAGACCCCTACCAGGAACTGTGAAAGCAGTAAAGGGTTTCGATTCTGCCTCCATAGGTATCTGCCAGTAAGCTGACTTGATATCCAGTGAAGACAAGAACCTAGCACCTCGAAGCCTATCTAAAATTGAATTAATGTATGGGAGTGGGTATGCGTCCCTATCTGTATTCTTGTTTAGCTTCCTATAATCCACGCAGAATCTTTAGGAGCCGTCTTTCTTTTTGACTAATATTATTGGAGATGACCAAGCACTAGTCGATCTCTCAATAGCTCCTGCCTCTAACATTTCATTGAGTTCCCTATCTATATGTTCCTGCATTACCGCGGAGACTGGATAATACCTTTGTTTTATCGGCTCCGCCGACGTCCTAATCTTATGTTCGACTAAAGTCTTACACCCTAAGCCCTCAGGCATCTTCCTAAAAGATTCTTGAATTAATGTTTCCAATGTTTCTAAGTCCCTACCACTCAACTCAGACCGTTCTGTGTCGAACAGATCGAAGTTGAACTATCCTGTTCTGAAAAATTCCACATTCGGGACCTCAAATCCGGAACAATACCCGACAGCGCCAGCGCCCAGAAATCTGCGCCGAGGATCACCGTATGTGGTAACGAAGGAATGACTAAACAGTCAACTAATATAGCCCTATCCTCAACTAAAATTGGAAGAGAGATCGTCCCTAACACTTCGACTCCTGTTCCATCTGCCAAACACACGCAGTGAACAGTGTCCTTTCTACTGATTAGCCCTAAATTCTGCAGGATTTTCCATGCGGTCCTACCTATTATAGTTCGAGTAGCTCCTGAATCTAATAGTCCTAAAAATCTCGAACCATAAATACTAACTGTTAAATAAGGTCTCCTATCACTACCGTTTGCCTCTAAAGTAAATCCTAAATGAACCCTATCTGCCAGCTGGTCTCCAGCAGGCGACCCTCTCACTGTCTGCGGACTTCCCGCCCTGCTGGCGCAGGA
The DNA here is from genome assembly GCA_914767635.1 of Melanostoma mellinum. Classification (NCBI taxonomy): domain Eukaryota; kingdom Metazoa; phylum Arthropoda; class Insecta; order Diptera; family Syrphidae; genus Melanostoma; species Melanostoma mellinum. Next base: position 93,866,897 of record OU612060.1, on the reverse strand, counting down.
GCCCGTTTCCCATTTCCCGAACACTTCCTACAATTTTGCTAAGTCACCCCCGCAGCCCCGCAACCAAAACAACGCCTAGGAGCGGAACAACTACTTGCAAAATGGCCTGATCCATTGCAATTGAAACACCTAACCGAAGAATTTTGTCGACTTGAAGATGGGGCCTGACGAGTGATTTCGTTGTTCACCGCAACAACCGAAACCGAAGGATTATCAACACCTACGTATGCTAGATCCGGTTCTAGCAAAGTCCTATTACTCCTAACATTGGGTGGGGGAACATACGCCTCAACATTTGCCCTAACTGCTTCTAAATTACGACCTAACGCGACCAAATCCGACACGCAGCTTGGCTTAGCCAACCCAAGTTGGGTTTGGTAGAAAGGTGTTAAGTTCCGCTGAATCATTGACAACTTCCTATTTTCCGAAATGGGATCATTTAACCGACCGAACAAATTTTGCATCGTAGCAACGTAAACGCCTATCGTTTCATCCTTCCCTTGTGTGCGGTGCCTAATCTCCTCAAGAAGCTGGTCATCATAATTAGGAGGTAGAAACTCTAGTTTCAACTCCTTAATTAATTCTGGCCATGATTTCACAGACATCCTAATTGCCCTAAACCAAATCAATGCCTTGCCCACAAAGAGCTCCACCGCTGCTCTAAAAAGATAAGCCTCCGAAATACCCCTAGCCTGTCTCATTTCCTCAACCCTTTCTAGAAATGAGTTCACTGAGGTGCCAAAGCGCTCTCCAGTGAACTTCACTTCCCACTTCGCAATATTGTGAAATTTCCTATCTACACTGTCTTGACTACAAATAGTATTTACCCGAGCACTAATATCTTGAGGTGCAGCTGAATGCTGCTTTGCGACCTCACTACCTTTTCTGAACCTTTATCAAGCAAACCTACTTCTTCTACTACGTCCTCATCATGATCCACATCTTCATCCTCATCCTCATCCCCATCCAAAATATTCATCGCCATCACCACGTCATTCTTCAGTTTCAATTTCACTTACTCATCCTTTTCATTCTCAGGAATGCTCCTATCCAACCTACGCAGACAACATTCAACTTTACTCAAAATCTTAACATATTCCTTCGAAGTCTCCGACTTCGGAGGATTCTCTAACAATTTATTAATTTCTCCTAACTTCTTCTCTACTGCCGCTGAATCCTGTTCGAAAGTGAACGGATATGCGGGTGAAACAAAAGAATTCCTACGCTCTAGTTTAATAGCTACCCTAAGCGCTTTGCGCATGTCCTCCACAGTCCCTACATTCAACCCTCTACATTCTATTTCATAAATGATTTCATCCTGAGGTAACCTATTCAACTGACTTAACTCCATTTTGCAAATATCTAAAAACTTCCTAGCCAAATCCCGCATGAAAAACAAAAAATAAAACGCAAAGAAAGTAAAATAACGCAATTATTTATAAAATAAAACCTCGTTTAAAACCTTGTTTAAAATTTGCCGAAAATTGAAAATATGCTAAACCAATTAAAATAAAATGAAATAAAATGTAGTAATCAATTTAATAATAGAAAATGAACAGAATGTATTAAAAAAAAAATAATTAAAGGAAAAACAAATAAATGAACCAAAAGTACTAAAAAGTATTAGTGCTTCAAGTGACAGCCCTGATTTTTTGGTTACAAAGAATTTATGCACACTAACACTAGCGTACGTAATTTATTGTAAAAGAAAGAACAAAAAAAAATAATGGCGGATCTCCAAATTCGCGAAATGTCAACAAAAAAACTCGACTCAAATTAAATTTATCATGCACTTAATCCAAAATATTATTGCAGCAACACCAAAAAAAAATCAAAACAAAAACTCACAATTAAATCCTGACCACGATGCTATATTCTCTTTATGTCTTGACTGTCCACTCTCACTGTCTTATTCCAAAATGTTTGTTCCTGTATGTATGTATCTCAATCCTGAATCTTGACTATGTTCCCAGGTCTCCCACTGGCGAACAAATTGTATCTCCCGCACTTAAGCTATAAAAAAAACAAAGTAAATATTTTCACAATATAACTTTAATAGACACTTCCCTAATGCAGCACACAAGGGAAGGGTATATGGTAAACAATAAAAAAAAATTGCACGAGTAAGCCCCACGTTGGGCGACAATTGTTACCGAATATTTTACGCGAACCGAACTTTAAACTAATGATTTAAGACGTTGGAAATCGATTCCAAATACCGCGAGCAAAACTAACAAAAAAAAAAACGTAAACGATACGAAAAGAATAATTATATTTATTCGCGAAACTAAATTGGGATGTCAACAATCCCGATTCCCGACGTGCGCGCAACTTTCTTGTCAAAAACGAAATGTCAAAGTGACACAGGTTCGTGTTCGGCAACCAACAACACTTCAGTGCTGTCTCCCGTAGCTCAGCCTGATGGGTGGGTTCGGTTTGATATTCCTTTTTAATCCGATTTGATTAAAAGGGAATATCAAATGGTTATAAAATAATATCAAGTTAATAATACGGTGAGTGAGAGTACAAGGGCGTACTAGCTCACTGCTAATATGGGCGCCAGGAAACCTTTTAAGATGGTGGTTTGCCTTAACCAAAGCTGAAATAATAGTTAAAGACGAAAGAAGAAACTAGGAAAGAACTGAAATAAAACACTACTAAATTTCAGAAGGAAAATTTTAGATTTTCATTATATTTTTAGGGTGTCTGGGAAACCGTGGTAAAACCTGGATTAAAACCCAGAATCTTTTCGATATTAAAGAAAAGTACAAAGTTGTTTTCGAGGTTGGCAGGAGGCCAACTCTCGAAGTAAAGAAAATGTAAGAAAGTTAGGCAAGATTATAAACAGATTGGTGTGTCGTTTGAACACAAGAAGGAATCACGAAACGAAAGTTTCCGAAATAAAAGAAATAATGATAGAGTAAATGAAAAAAAGAAAAACCGTCGCGAGTCCCGCAATTTCGGGATATTAGAACGTTAGGTCAACGAAGGCCTAGCGGATCAAAATTTCGCCGCAAATAAGACGGCTCTAAAATGGTTCGAAAAACCCTTGACAAAGAAGGATTTTTCGATAAGCAAGATACAAATAAAAATAAAACCAAAAATACTTAGCTCTTCTCCTGTTATCTAAACTCCTTTAGAAAATATGTCCTCCGCACTAATCTCAAGATTTCCTCAAAATTCCCAACTGGAATTTGGCCGCAAAAATCGAGTTAGACAAATCTGTAACTCTCAAGAAAATTTTACTCGCTCTAAAATCTCAATCAATCGCAAAATCTTCGCAATAATTTTTTGCACGCTTTCTTTGCTATCTACAAACTTTCGTCTCCAAAAGTCAAGAGACCATCAAGATGGCGGGTTTTTCTCCTCCATCCGGCATCGGCCATGCAGCCATCCTCGTCAGAACTTTAAGCGTGGTGTTGTTCGGTCTCACTTTTACTGCAGCATTCCGCCATTAGGCTGGGATGTGCAAGTGAGATGTCACGAATCAACTACCCGCGGTCCATTGCGTTCAGGTGATGTGATCACCAGTAGCCGAGTTGACGAATTCAACCTCTTTCAAAAAGACTTACTGCGAAAAATTATTTAACTCGCGCAAAGTCCCCAGCCCAAACCGGCCCAAACTAAAATATAGAGAAGATATTTTCCAAGAGAACGAAGAACAAAAGATACTAAGTCTAAAAGCTCGACGAATACTTTCCGTAGACCTTCGTTCAGGTAGTTAGAAAAAAAAGAAAGGGGAATAAAAACGGAAACACGTCTTTTAGTGATTCTTCCTTGATGTTGACGATACTCAATTTAATTTTAATTGAAATTTAATTAGAAAATTTAGGTTGGTGTGAATATAGTTCACACATTGTTGGACATGGATCTTGATCTTCATGCCATTCATCCTTTCTCGATTTTCTTTCGTAGGCCACCTGCCGTACGAACTTTTGCGGACCGACCGTCACATAAGAAAAGTGGCTTCAATGGTTATCTTTGGTAACATAAGCGATTGCTGAGGTGCTGGCGTCGGAAGCTTAACGGACAAATTCAGTTCCTTTGATTCTTCCAGTCTGGTGGTCAAAGAGATTTGAAACTGTTGGACCTCGCCTTCTAGGTGGTAGTATTCTTCAGCGTTATAGCGAGCTTGGGTTGAATCACCGGAAAGTTCGTGGATATGACGATGGGCTTCTTCCAGCTCCGCCCAATATTTTTGAAGCGTGCTTAGCTTAATGCTGCAGAAGGGATTCTTCTGCAGTGGTTTTAAGGCCTTTGAGCAGGTGCTGAAGACTTTGTGCCGTTGCATTGTGTCTTCTGAGGAGTTTTGAAAGCTCTGATACCAATGTTTGATCTGATACTGGAACCACTGTTTGATCTGATATTGGAACCATTGGTTGTAGTTTCCCAGAGGCATCGTCTTTTGGTAAGGTTTGAGCCTCTGCTGACTTTGGTGGTTCACTGTCTACCTCGTGTGGATTGATCGATTCTAGGATTTTCTTTATATCCAAGTAGGCTCGATGTACCTTCTCGTATGCATTGCATTGTACATACGGGATGTCTGGTTTGACAGACGTCTTTATTTGGTCATGATTAGTCGCAAACTCTAGCCAAAGAGCTTCTAATGACCGTAACATTTTCTCTTTATACTCGACCGTTTTTCTGTCGGGACCGTCTCTCCCGATATTCGTCTTCAATCGCTGCAGCTCATCTGTTATCGCCTTCTGCCAGGCAACGATACTGAATATCTTCAATTCATCCATGGTTTAGATTTGGGTCGGACTTTAAGGTGATAAGGTTGATTTGCAATGAAACGGGTGTTCTCTCCGTGTTGATTGGAATTTCTGGACCTTGGTCGGCAGACCGAGTATTTTGAAGAGTCCCAAGTTTCTGGAATCACGTCTCTGGATCTCTGGAGTCGTCTCTGGAACTCGTCTCGTCGTTTGAAGCACAAGAACCTTGTGGTGCAGGAACGCAGGAACTCAGGAAGGCAGGAACTCTGGAGCTCAGTAACTATGGAGCGCAGAAACCTTGTGTAGGTCCAAGTGTTGAAGCCCTTGGAACGCTTGATAACGCTTAGGTGCAGGAACGCAGGAACCCAGTAACTCTAGCCTTTGTGTGGCTTGTGTAAGACCAAGTGTTAAAGCCCTTGGAACGCTTGATACTACTTATGACCAACAGGTTGTGCGTGTTCAATCAAGTCGGGGTCACCAATGTTAAAGTCGGCACTAATTTGCACTGACTGGCTGGACAGGGTACATAAACCCTGACCAGGCCGAAGAGGGTAATACAAAAGGTTATTGTACCTTTGTACGAACAACTACGAATCTACTCCAGCATTCGTAGTTGTGATCTATTAATACTTCATTACCACTGGTGGGGTGAAGTAATAATAACAAACGAACACAACAACCTGTTGACCGTAAATGATAATCTTTATTGGCTTACAATACTATTTATACAAAAGAAATGCTTGCGCTAACTTATTTTCAAAGGTATGCTAAAGGTATGCTTATGCTGAATGTACACAAAATTTGTATTGATTGAGTTCAAAGGAATAAAGTTACAAAAGTTAACTCTGCATTAATGCTGATTCATTGATAAATGCATGAGAATGCATATGGCAAGCAAGTTAGTATTAATTCAATTATTTACAGTATGTCAAGAAAGAAGGAAAAAGTATGATATGATTATGATATGAGTAATTGCGAAATTATACAGACTGGTTCCACAATCGGCTGCAACTTTTTCCCATTCTTCCCAGACTCCACTTTCGGTTTAAATTGAGTTCATCAAAACTAGTTTCGGAAGTCTTTGATCGTCCATCTCTATGACTTTAGCTTCATATTTAAAATGTGGATCTAATGTGCGCAAGAACATTGGTGGAGTTCCGGTTTCAATATGTAACATGTAGTTGTGGGTGTTTCTTGGAAGACGAAAAACCCGTTTTAAGAAATTACGAAGGAATTTTTCAACAGCTTCATATTTGTTGTACCCCCATATTTGTGCCCCATAAAGAAGCACTGAGACTGAAGTCGATTGAAATAGCTAATACTTGGCGCTATGAGAAACATGCCTGTTACTTACACAGCGTCCCCATGCTCTTTTTTCTTCTGAAAGTTTTTCATTAAGGTGCACATTCATACAGAGGTTTGATGTAATCCACAAGCCAAGATATTTGTATTTTTTTATTTATTTATTTATAAGAATATAACTTACATATAAAATTAATTCAATTTACAAATTATATGTATTGTAACGTGCGCTTATTTCGAATAATAAAACTTCACTCTTCAATTTATTTCAACCACTTTTATTCAGTATATCTATACTTTATTCGATCTCAACTCGACTTTTGGACAATCACTTGTAGACAATTTACTCTTCACTTTATTACTCTATAATCAAAACTGACTTCTGGTTGCGTCAGCTCCCTCTTTATATAGAAGTGTGAAACATCGAGAGATTTCTGGTAGTTTTTCTATGAACCATGATGTCTAGACAAGTTCTCCTCCCAGTATTTTTCTGCACACGTCTTCTTTTATACCATTCCATTATAGTGCTGCCAGTTGTGTTTTCGGTTGAACGTTTTCGATTAGGAAATTGGTATAAATGTTGGGTGTACATTACACTGCCCCCTCCTTAAGATTGTTTGTCCCGAATAATTCCATCTGCAGCCTCACCACTATATCAATGCAGCCGGTCACAATGAACTACTTTTAACTTGCCTCTTAGTCCTCTTTGGATGCGGTAAACCACGTCGTTAATCCTCGTGACAACAGTATAAGGACCTTCCCAGTTCTGCTGAAGTTTCGGTGACAATCCCTTTTGACGATGCGGATTATAAAGCCACACACGATCTCCTGCTTGGAATCCTGCCGTTGTCGCTTTTGTGTCGTACCGTGTCTTCATCCGGTCGCTGTAGGTTTTCATCCGTTCCCTTGTTCTTTTATGGATGTCAGCGAGTCTCTCCTTGAGGTCGTCCACATACTCGTTCGTGTCCTGTGGCTCCTCTGTGGGGCATCCAAATTTAAGTTCGCTGGGCAGCCGCATGGTTTTCCCGAACAGGATGTGAGATGGTGTTTGTCCTGTCGAGCTATGTACTGCACTTCTATAGGCCATCAGGAATAGCGGTACGTGCCTATCCCAGTCTCTTTGGTAGTTGCCTACGATCTTGGTGAGGTGTTCTTTCAAGGTCCGGTTGAATCTTTCAACCATCCCATCAGCCTGTGGATGAAGCGGTGTGTTTCTAGCCTTCTTAATGCCAAGAAGTTCGCACACTCCTTGGAAGATGTTCGACTCAAAGTTCCTCCCTTGGTCGGAATGGAGTTCCATAGGCACGCCAAACCTACTCACCCAGTTAAACACAATCTGGTCGACCACCGTTTTGGCCTCTTGATTTGGGATGGGATACGCCTCAGGCCACTTGCTAAAGTAGTCCATTACAACCAGAATGTACTCTTTTCCAGCGTTGGTTTCTGGAAAAGGCCCAGCCACATCTACTGCAATCCTCTCAAAAGGTGATCCAACGTTGTACTGATGCATCTAACCTTGAATCTTCCTACCCGGTCCTTTGGTTGCAGCACACTTGTCACATGTTCGGCACCACTTCTCCACGTCATCTCTAGCATGCAGCCAGTAGAACCGATGTCGCACCTTCTCCAGTGTTTCGTTAACTCCCAGGTGGCCTCCAGAAGGTCCGTCGTGCATCTCTCGAAGAACTTCACTGACTTTCGATAGCGGTACGATCAGCTGCATCACATATGACTTACCGTCAGCGGATTCCAATCTTCGCCTGAGGACACCTTCTTGCACATATAGTGAGTCCCACTGTGCCCAATAGGCTTTGAGAACTGGACTCCTGTCAGAAATGTCTCCCCATTCAGGTTTCTCTTCATTTTCTTTCCATGCGAGAATGGGTTCGATATCTGGATCCTCCTGTTGAGCAGTCCTCACTTCCTCATTGCTCCATCCGCATATTGGGTCAACTCTTAGTCGCTGAGCGGTAATATTTTTTTTGTCTTCTTGTCGCCTGCAATGCTTGCAATCCACTTTGCAAGGTCTTCGGGATAATGCATCGGAGTTTGAGTGCAGCTTTCCTCTGTAGTGTTGGATCTGGTAGTCATAGGTCTGCAATCTTTCTATCCACCTTGCGACTTGACCTTCTGGATTTTTGAAGTTCAACAGCCAGTTCAGAGCACCATGGTCTGTCCGCAGAAGGAATTTCTGTCCATAGATGTACTTATGGAAGTGCTTTGTTGCCAAGATAAGAGCTAGCACTTCCCTTCTGGTCACGCAGTACTTTCTTTCGGGCTTCGAGAGGACCTTGCTGTAATATGCCACCACTTTCTCTTCGTCATCATGCACTTGGGATAGTACCGCCCCGACTCCAACGTTACTTGCATCAGCGTCGATGATGAATGTTTTGCCAGGTGATGGATGTGCCAGCACTGGGGCGTTACAGAGGCGGTATTTGAGTTCCTGAAAAGATTTCTCATACTCACCTGACCATTTAAACTGCTTCCCTTTTTCGGTGAGCTGATGCAAACTCTTTGCAACTCCAGCAAAGTTTTTAACAAAACGTCGGTAATATGTGGCAAGACCAAGAATGCTTCGGAGTTGATGTTTGTCCTGTGGTCTTGGCCAATTTTTGACGGAGTAAACTTTTTCAGGATCAGTCTTCACTCCTTGGGAAGATATGATGTGTCCCAAATACTTAACTTCGGTTTTGAAAAGTGCACATTTTTCTGGATTCAGTTTAAGGTTAGCCTCTCAAAGTCTCTGAAACACGGCTTTTAGGTTCTTGCAATGTTGGTCAAATGTTTTCCCGTAAACAATGACATCGTCCAAGTAGACTAGGCAAGCTTTCCACGTCAGTCCTTGAAGAACGCACTCCATCAAACGCTCGAATGTTGCCGGAGCGTTGCATAGCCCAAACGGCATAACTTTGAACTGCCAGAGCCCATTACCTGTAGAAAACGCCGTCTTTTCCCGATCATCAGGGTGGATGTCAACTTGCCAATATCCACTCTTCAAGTCCAGCGTCGAAAACCACCGGGATCCCTCCATGGCATCCAGGGTATCACTGATCCTCGGCAGGGGATAGCTGTCCTTCTTAGTCACTTCATTCAACCTTCGGTAGTCTACACAAAAGCGAGTGCTTCCGTCTTTCTTTTTCACTAGCACCACTGGTGACGCCCAAGGACTTTTGGAATTTTCGATAAGACCGTCCTTCTTCATTGTTGTTATCATTTCCTCAACCTCACCTTGTTTGGCCAGTGGAAGACGTCTTGCAGGTTGACGAATCGGTCTTGCATCTCCTGTGTTTATGCGGTGCTGCACCAACTGTGTTCTACCATATTGTCCCTTTTGCGATGCGAAGATGTCAGTGTTTTCTTGTAGGAGATTTTCAGCTATCCTTGTTTGTTGGTGATTAAGGTTGGATGAATTCAGTATTTTAGCTCTGATGGTTTTGAGCTCCTCTGTAGTTATAGTTTTTCTCGGGGCTTCGTCTGTGATCTTCGTAATTGCTGCAACCGATTCGCAACGTCCAACGACTTCTCCTTTCTTCAACCTTACATCGTACGGTCTGGTGTTAAGTAATCGTACGGGGACCATTTTGTTTTTCGGTGCTACCAGTGTTTTCCCAATGATGACGCTTTGGGAGGAACACTCTGGGTCTGGTTCCACCATGAGGTATCGAAGGCTTCCAAACTCACTTTCCAGTTTTGTCCAAACGAACACTTCAGAAGAAGGAGGCAGAATCAGATCTTCCGTGATGACAGTTCTCAATGTCGACGTACTATCGTTCGAATAGGTCATTGGAAAATCCTTATTTTGGTACTTCAAAATCTGATTACCGATGTCTAAAATAACTCCGTGCTGTTTCATAAAGTCGATTCCAATGATGCAATCGTCACATATATCTGCCTCCAGGAATTGATGAGTAAACACTAGATCGGCCAGTCGGATCTTAAGACGCACTTCTCCATATACTCTTGCTGCTTCTCCCGTTGCGGTTGTTAGACGGTAGCTATTGGTGTTATGAAGCCACGTCGTCTTAACCAGGTCTCGACGTACTATGGGAGGCTGTGGCAACGGTGTCGATGGTAGCCACATGTTTGTTCCCGTTAATAGTAGTCTCCACAGTCAGACTTTTGTTGTCTCGTTTGGTCTAAGAGACCTGAATGGTGGTTCTTTTGTATTTCAGCTATTTGGCACGAGCATTCTTCGACTATGGCTTCTCTAAGTCGATGTACTCCATGAGAAGCCTGTTCTGCTGCTTCAATTGTCAATGCGAATGCTAAAGTTTCAGAAATAGTACGTGTTCTAGCAGTTCGCACAGACCTCTGAAGATGTATATCGGAAATGGCACGAACGAAGGACTCAACAGCAAGCTGGTTGATGATTTCTTCTCCAGCATCCGGGTATGCCAGGTGAACCAGTCTTTCGACGTCTGCTTGGAGCTGCTGTAGACTTTCACCCCTTTTCTGGACTCTGTTATTGAGTTGGACTCGGAAGACTTCTTTCAAGTGGCTATCTCCAAAGCGTTTATCTATAGCTGCCACGAGAGAACTGAAATCACCGTTCTTACCAGCTGGAACTGTTTGAAGTAATTCAGCTGCTGGTCCTCTAAGAGCAAGAGTCAGTGCTATGTACTTGTCTTCGTCATCCCAGCCATTTGTTGTCGCGGCTGCCTCAAATTGTCTCTTGTAAACTGGCCAAGAAGACTGTCCATCAAATGTTCGGGGTTTCATCTCCTTTTTCCTTGCAAACTCTCTAGCAGATTCTCGAATTTTTATTTTCCGGATGTGGTCTAATTCCTTAGACAGAACAGAGAACTGGTTATCGCATCGGCTTTCCAAACGATTTTCTACAACAGAAAGCTGTTTTTCCACACCTTCAACTCGTTCGTCAAGGGCACATACATTTTTCTCAAAGTTACCCAATTTTCCTTCTAGAATGTTTTTCTGACCTTCTAAAACATTCTGTTGCGCCTCAAGTCTTTCGAGAATATTCTGTTGTTCCTTCTTTTGTTCGCTTCGTTGTTCTTCAACCAGCTTCTTTTGCTCGTTTCGTTGCTCTTTCCAATTCTTTTGTTGTACTTCGAGTCTTTCGAGAACATTCTGCTGTTCCTTCTTTTGCTCGTTTCGTTGTGCTTCAAGTTGTTCGAGAACATTCTGCTGTTCCTTCTTTCGTTCGTTTCGTTGCTCTTCCAGACGCCCGAGAATATTCTGCTGTTTCTTGTCAATCAGCTTCTTTTGTTGTACTTCGAGTCTTTCGAGAACATTCTGCTGTTCTTTCTTCTGTTCTAATAAAAGCTTCATCATACTAGAAAAATCTACACTTTCACTTACTTCCTCTTTTTCCACTTCTGTTTCAAAAGCAAAAGTGTTTACGTCTTCCCCTTGCTGTTCCAAATAGTTGAGCAAGCGCCGGACGAGCTCATTTTTCGATCCCGCTCTAGAAAAATTTCGCTAACCTAACTCACTTTAAGTTGGAAGAGCTCAATGCAGTTGAGCTCTTCCAACAACTTACCCATTTTCACTGTTTGTAACTTTTTTTTTTTACACTTTACTAGTTTTTTTTTTTTTTTTTTTTTTTTTTTTTTTTTTTTTTTTTTTTTTTTTTTTTTTTTTTTTATCAAATAAGTTTTATTTACACTTGTGACACCAATGTAACGTGCGCTTATTTCGAATAATAAAACTTCACTTTTCAATTCACTTTTATTCAGTATCTATACTTTATTCGATCTCAACTCGACTTTTGGACTATCACTTGTAGACAATTTACTCTTCACTTTATCACTCTATAATCAAAACTGACTTCTGGTATCGTCAGCTCCCTCTTTATATAGAAGTGTGAAACATCGAGAGATTTCTGGTAGTTTTTCTATGAACCATGATGTCTAGACAAGTTCTCCTCCCGGTATTTTTCTGCACACATACACACTCACTCACAAACGACGTCTTCTTTTATACCATTCCATTATAGTGTTGCCAGTTGTGTTTTCGGTTGAACGTTTTCGATTAGGAAATTGGTATAAATGTTGGTTGTTATTACAGTATTTAAAGCATCAGGGCTACAGGACCATAGATGCCGTTTGTAATAAGTACTTGTAAATTATTCATTTAAAACTTTTTCATAGTACATTATTGTAAGAAAATAGTGTTTTCATATGTATGTTTAAAAAAAATAATTAAACTTCTTTAAATTTCCTTAAATTTGTTGTGGAACTTCATAGCTTCTTTGATACGACCAGTGGTTTGAACATCAGAGGGGTTAAGGATTTCTGTTAAACGTTTCTTCTTTGCTTCCAGAGGGCCGGTTATTGCTATTTGGTGTGAAATCGGGCATTCAGTAAATATATGCCAAATTTAAAGATCTTGTAGGCAATATTGACATAACTGTAGGGGTTCATTAGAGAAGTACTGTTGACTTGTAAAAAGTGTTTTCCCTACCCTGGTTCGAAAAATGGAAATACATTCTTCTCTTTACACACTTCACGTCGAAGGATTTTATATAGGGTATCCTTCGATGTGAAGTGTGGTGTGTTCTAAGCTAGTTCTTTTCATGAAGCCATAACTTTTCGATCTCTTCATTATCATTGGCAATGAGTACTTTTCGAACTTGTTGAGGGAAATTCAACAGTTATTTTATGTAGGGACAACGAATTGCTTCTTTGGCTGCAGTGTCTGCAACTTCATTTCCTTTGATACCTGTATGTCCTGGTATCCATGCTAAGGTAAGGTTGATGTTATTGTACAAAATGCTCCGGATGTGGTTCAGGATAAAACAATATTTGTTTGCGTTTTTTAGTCGTGTGAGTATACTTAAGCTGTCGGTTAAAATTAGTGTCCTTACTCCCGAGTTCTGTGCGATTGATAGTGCTTTTATAAGTGCCATCATTTCTGCCAAGTAGCTGCCTGCTGCGTGAGGAAGAATACCTTGAAAATGTCTTATTTCTTCTCTGCCGGTAGTAAGTTCGACGACTTCGTACGTAGAATTTAAATCTTTATGTGATCCGTCCGTGTATAGTGTTAGCTCAGGTTTAATAGTTTCCAATAGATCCCGGTGTAAAAGGCAGAAGTGGGCTTTTGAAGTGTTTTCTTTTTTGTAATTTGGTATCTATGGGAAGAAGATGCGTCCTCCACGGAGGAGGTGGATTGGAGTCTCGTAAAGTTTCGTGTGGTATACAACCGTGAGAGGAGAGTAAACTTACAATTTTGCTCAGGGAGGAGATTGAGTTTTTTCTATTTTGTTTTTTCCTTCGTATGTTTTCTTGCGAGGCTATGTAAAGAGGGTGAGATGTATCGCAAACAGCTTTGCTTATCAAATTGAATGCTGTTTTCTGTCCTAGATTATAAACGGTTTTGTATCCCGATTCCGTTCGTAGAGCTTGAACTGGTGTGGTTCTTAGTGCCCCTGTTGCTGTTCGGTAGCATTGATTTATTGCAACATCGATTTTTTCTAAGTTTTTCTTAGAAGTTCACATAAAAATTGTGATGCTGTGCTGGAGAGTTCCTTCTACTAAAGCTTTTGTTAGTTTGAGAGCCGTTTCTATATGTGGTCCTTTTTTTCGAGAGCAAATCACTTTTAGGGCATTGTGCCTATTTTTTAATTGGTTAAGAATATTATTAACTTGAAGATCCCATTTGAGATTACGTGTAAGAGTTACTCCCAGTATTCTTAGTGCTTTCTCGAGTGCCACTGTGGCGTTGCGTATGACAAGTTGGTTAGGTGTACATTTCATTTTCCTGCAAATGTGGAGTGCCTCTATTTTGGAGGGCGGAACTATTCCTCCGGTTTTTTTAGTCCAGGAAAAAATTGTCATATCCACCTCATCCAGCTGATAAGGCTAGAGGTGGATCGGCAATCCTCATAAAAAAGAGCTTAAAACACCATGAAGAAGTTATGTTTACAAACGAGAATATGCAAGTAACAATAATTAGTATTGGTATGAAAAAGAAAGACTTCAAGTTGGCATCAATATACTGCCCGCCGAGGTGTTCCCCGACTGAAGATGATTATACAGAACTGCTGAATGTACTAGGACATAACTTCCTTGTTGGTGGTGACTTTAATGCTAAGCACACCCATTGGGGATCCAGACTTATGTATAACAACAAAAGGCAGAAGGCTTTACAAAGCATGCCTCAAATACAATTGTGAGTTTTATTCATCCAGATCACCAACATACTGGCCATCGGATTCAAGTAAAATACCAGACCTTGTTGACTTTTTCATAGTTAAAGGTATCAAACGAAACCATATAAGAGTCGAAGGTAATTATGACTTATCATCAGATCATACACCGGAGATTTTATCACTTAATGAATCGGAGATAATGGAAAAAAGTAATCCTAAGCTAGTAAACAATAAAACAAACTGGAGTAAATTCAGAGAAAAGCTTGAAAGCTATATAAATCTCAGATCCCCTATGGAAACAAAAGAGCAAATCGACCTTGAAGTAGAACAATTCATTGCCGATGTTCAACAAGCTGCAGAAGAAAGTACACCAACTTGCTCGAGTAGGAAGCAAACTGAAACAAAATACCCTGCCGAAATAAGAGAGTTGATATTGGAGAAGAGAAGAGCTCGAAGAAAATGGCAAAATACTAGATTTCCAGACGACAAAACAGCGTTTAACCGGCTAAGCAACGAACTGAAAAAACAAATCTACGAATTAAAAAATGATTCATTAAGTAGATTCCTGAAAAATTTAACGACTGATGCTTCAACTGATTATTCGCTCTGGAAAGCAGCTAAGCGCCTGAAAAGACCGCAGTTACAAAACCCGCCAATTAAATCTCCAAACGGGAATTGGATCGGAAATCCGAAAGAAAAAGCTAACCTGTTTGCAGAACATCTTGCGAATGTTTTTAAGCCATTCCCAGCAAATACATCTGAAATCAGCTTACAGTTTATTGATAAAGTCGATGAAGTTGACATACCAATTGTCACACTCAAAGAAATAAAAAGTGTGTGTCGAAATCAACTATCGAACAAAAAATCACCTGGGTACGATCTAATAACTGCTCAGGTTATGAAAGAAATGCCATCAAAAGCCTTCATAAAACTCCAATTCATAATAAATGCATGCCTAAAGACCCAATATGTCCCACATCATTGGAAAATTGCCGAAGTAATTGTTATACCAAAGCAAGGTAAGCCACCAACAGAAGTGACGTCTTACAGACCAATATCGCTTATACCAATAATGGCAAAAGTCTTTGAAAAATTGCTACTGAAAAGACTGAGCAAGGTCATAGAAGAAAGAAATCTAATCCCAAATCATCAGTTTGGATTTAGAAATAAACATTCCATGATAGACCAAGTTCATAGAATAACGGATACAGTTGAAAAAGCATTAGAAGAAAAACAAGTATGTTCGGCTATATTTTTAGATGTTGCTCAAGCATTCGACAAGGTATGGCATGAGGGGCTAGCGTACAAACTGCAAAGGGACCTACCCAGGCAGTACTACGAAATACTAAAATCTTATATCTCAAACCGGCTCTTCAGAGTACGGTATGATCAAGAATATTCAAAGCTATGTAATATACAAGCCGGTGTTCCACAAGGAAGCGTCCTAGGACCTACCCTGTATTTGCTATATACAAGGGATATTCCAGTGGATAACAACACCATTATGGCTACTTTTGCCGTCGACACCGTTAGTGATTGGACCAAAAAATGGCGTATCAAGCTCAATGAAGCTAAATCTGCACATATAAACTTTACAAATAAAAAGTTAAGCTACGTTCAAATATTCATCAACAATCAAGCTGTACCCTACGCCAATACGGCCAAATACCTTGGGATGAATTTGGATGCAAAGCTTAAATGGAAAGAGCATATCAAAAAGAAAAGGGAAGAGCTCAACTTGAAATATAGAAAAATGTACTGGTTACTCGGTAGAAATTCGGACTTATCTGTCGAAAATAAAATAATGCTTTATAAACAAGTACTTAGACCTGTTTGGACCTATGGAATCCAATTATGGGGCTGTACAAAGAAAACAAATACTGAAATCATCCAAAAGTTCCAAAACAAAGTCCTTCGTGGAATAGTAAATGCACCATGATATATAAGAAATAGCGATTTACATCGTGACCTACAAATAGAAACGGTTACAGAAGTTGTAAGAAAACATGCTGTATCACACAATCAGCGACTGCATAGTCATATCAACTCTGAAATGGAGTCCGTATTAAATACGAGAGGCAATGTTCGGAGATTTAGAAGAACCAAGCCATACGAGCTAATGGCCTAAAAGTCATGGGAAGCATTAAAAGTTTAAGCTTCCCTTAAAGAGATAATATCATTGAGATAGAAAAATCTGTTGTCGATCGTTATAGATTGGTTCTGATTATGAGGAGTTTTTAGTGGGTAAGAATCCCACACTACTTGGTATCGAATACTACTAAGTGTCTTTTGAAGATTTACTCCTGACAAAAAAAAAAAAAAAAAAATAAATATCCACTGAACGTAGGAGGTCGTTTACTTTTGGCGGGTCTCCCGAAGCTACGACAAAGATATTGTCTGCATAGACTCCAATGAAGTCAATGTTGTGCTTGGGTTGCGAGGTTGCGACAGATCAGTTATGAGGGAATCAATATATGCGTTGTATAAATAAACTGACAAAGGAGACCCTTGTGGTGTACCATTTTCCAGTTTTTGATATTTTGAGGTAAAGCCGTTAACATCCACACGAAAAGTTCTTCCCGATAGGAAGGAGTTTATTATAGTTTGAACACCAATTGTGGTGTTCCCCATTCGTGAAGTTGCTCTTTCACGGCAAAGGATGTAACACGATCGAAAGCCTTTTCGAGATCTGAGGTCATAATTACACTATGCTTACAGGATGAGAGATTGTCTGCCAATTTATGTTCCATAAGATGAAGTAAAGATTGAACTCCTCTATTTGGTCTGAAAGCGTGTTGTTGATCACCTAATTTTCTTTCCATCAGCCAACCTAATCTCCGTCCTATAATTTTCTCAAAAATTTTGGAGAGAACTGGTAAAAGGGATATTGGTCGATATCCTTTAATTTCGTGGCTGTTCAGTGAGCTTTTAAGAATCGGCTTGAGTGTAGCTTTTTTCAAATCATGAGGAAAAACACCAGTCCGAAGTATGTTGTTATAGATACAGCACAAAAGATCTTTCAAGTCGACGTGCTTGCAGAGGTAATTTTCGCCTTCACCCTATAAAAATTTAAAAAAAAATATTGTTATAAAGGGAGCAAATTCGGTTCTTTAAACTGGGTATGGTACGTTTCGTCATTTTTATCTCGTTTATTGTTGTTCCGCCAAAGTTGTTTCGCTTTTTGTTGTTTCGCATTTTGTTGTCAAATTTTTCGTTTGTTTAGTTTATTTATTTTTCGATATCTATCGCCTCGCTTCGTTTCTTTCGCTTTTCGTTTCGTTTAAAGATCATTTGGCCTTGCTTTCCTATAAGCTATACAATTTTCCGAATTAGGATATCTTTTAGCCTTATTCCATGCTTCATTTTTTGCTTTGACCAAAGCTGCTAAGTTTCTATTACACCATCTGGATTTTCATTACCATTCTCGTTTTGTGGTTTAGAAGTAGGTATTGATTTCTCCGCTGTACTTCTAATGATTTTTTTAATCTTGGCGGCTTCTTGGTTGGTGTTATTAGAAGTGGGGATGGTTGTGCCTAGAAGGTGTGTTGTTGACTTGAAAAGGTTCCAGTTAGCTCGATTTTCTTTGAATCTTATAACCTGTTTTTTAAAACATTTTCTTTCGTGGGTCCGTATAACAATTGGAATATGGTCCCTAGTTTCAGCTGGAAGTACTTCCCATTGAAGGAGTGGTGCCAAGTCATCGGTTGCAAAGCTGACGTCGACAGCTGAGAAAGTGTTTCTAGTATTGAACAGAGTTGGTGATCCCTCGTTTAAAACAATAGGTCCGCTTTCATTAGCAAAGTTTTCAAAGAGAGTACTGTTGGTGTTGTTTGAACCTCATATGATGTTTTTTGCGTTAAAATCTCCCAGAACTAGGTGGTGATTGTTGTTGTTTATCTGTATATCATTAAGGATTTCTCTTGAGACGGAAACTAGGTGCTCTCTGTATATATTTGTAATTTGCAGAGGCGTTTTTCCCGGAATTTCTACCGTCTGAAAGAGGAGATTTGATGGTGAAGTGAAGTGGTTTGTCACAGGGATGCTATTTTTAACGAAAATAGCTATTCCTGCTTTTGAATACGTGTAGTTTTTATTATGTGCATAAGATTTATAGTTTTTGAGCTTTAGCTTATGTAAATTGTTTGCTGTGATGTGTGTTTCCTGCAGAGCAATGATGTCTGGATTATTTTTGCTTATTAATCGTTCAAGTGCCTGCTTGTTGTTTATATAGCCTTGGATGTTCCATTGGAGGATAATGAGTCCATTATCCAATAAAGTCATTATTGCTTTTTAATGTTATTATTTGGGTGAGTATTGATATTTGAGTTTAATGGGTTGTTTGGTGGAAGTAAGTTGTATTTCGTTGGAATTGAGTTGTTAGTGTTTTTATTAGAAGTGTTAGGTGTTGCATGAGATAATTCTGAGTGAAAAGTCTCACTCATCTTCGTGTCAGATAGTGATGACATTTGTTGGTCTTCTGTAGTGGTGTCTTCTGATAAATTGATTTCGGTGTTTTTTGTAGATGAGTTGAAAAGAGAGTTGTAAACTAGGCTAATCTCTTGCATAAGAGATTGATGATTGGAGGGTGATGCTGTTAATGTTTCGCAGTGAAAAAGCTTATCTTTGTTTGGATTTTATTGGTGGTTGTGGGAGGTTGTTGATGTTGATCTTGTTGTTTCTGCGCGAGTATGAGAGATGTTTTGTAGACTTGCTTCTGGTGTTGGAGAGCGGATATAAGAGATGTTTTGTAGACTTGATTCGGGCATACGTTAATTTTCTGTTCTTTTTTTAATGATTTCTGCCAAAGATGGTCTAGGGCTATTTTTTTTTTTTTTTTTTTTTTTGTGGAGGTAGCTGATGCAGTGTGGGATTGTCATTGTTTATTTGCCAAGCGTCGCGAACAGTACAACGAAGATCCGCTTTAATTTTATTGACTGGTTTGTACCTGAGGAATGCGGGGCAAGAGGGATCATATGACGTGTGATTTTCATCGTTGCAGTTAATGCAGAAAATTCGTGTACAATCGTCATGAGGTGGGGGAAAGCAAAATTTCTTACAAACCGTAGTGTTTGTGCATCGGTTTTTGGTGTGCCCAAGTTTTTGGCAATTAAGACAACGCATATGGTTTTGGATGTATTCCTCAACCTCCAAATTCAACCAACCTATTTTGACCTCGTGTGGTCGACGAATTTGGTCAAAAGTAATGATAGCAGCTCCAGTTGGAACTAGTTTGTCATTTTCTTTTTTCAGCATCTCCCGAACTCCGATTACTTTGAATTTTTTAAGTTCTTCAACCAATTCTTCCTCACTTTATTTTCTATGTGCTTGGAATAAATTCTGCCTTGTACTGAATTCAAGGTGACGTGGCTTGTTACTTTGACCGAAATGGAGTCTATTAGCTTTCCTTTAAGGAATTTGTCTGCAGTCGCAACGTTTAATACTTTCTGGACTAAGTCTCCTGATCTCATTGACTTGACCTCTAGAATGTCCTTGGAAATGTGCTCAAGTCCGCGCATTTGTTCTCCTTCTTTTTCCAGTCCAGAGATGACGATGTATCTGGAAATATTGTCGTCGTTTTCGATTACAGGAAGGATGGGAAATTTTTCAGCGTTATGTTTGCGTTTGTGTTTTTTACCCCGGTTTAAAACAAACTCAGATTCGAGCATTTTAAACCGGTTTTGATTGGGGGGAAATGTCCCCCCGTCCATACTTGTTAACTTTTAAGAGTTTTCAGTTGAGTATTTTGTTATTATAATGGCAACTCACCGAGAACTGTAAATCGTTGAGATAGAAGAGAAATAGAAAAAGTCTCTTTAAAAAAGAAAAGCACTATGATAGCGACAGTAAAGGTCTATACACGGCGTTTGCCAGCAATGAATTTACAATGTGTTCGACTTTTCCGTTAAACTTCCACTTCTCAGAGTTGCAGTATCGTATGAGCTGCATACCTTTTACCATATCGCCAAAAAAAACAATGTCATTCGCATACATCAGGCCCGATATTGTTTCTCCGTAAAATTGGACTCCACCTTTTACGGTTTCAAGTATTTCATTAATGAAAACAATAAACAATAAGGCACTCAGAATGCAACCCTGCTCCACACCCATTGATGTCGAAAATTCTTCCGAATCAGGCTCTCCATTCCACTCAAAAGCTATGTTCAAGAAAATAGTCGTATTGCTATGTCAGAATTGCGTTGTATAGTGAGTGACAATGATAAGATAGATAATAAATTAAATACAGAAAATTGCTGGCTATAGCTAAACTGACTTAGAATCGACAGTTTGAAAAACCGTCTTCCCGCTACGTGTTAGCGGCCGAGATACCGCGGCGGTATCACGGTTCGCACCATCACACTTTGGAATCTAACAGGTATTGAGCAAATCCAATAACACCCTTGATTTCTTTTATATTATGGGTTGCAATTTGTGCTGCTTTCTTTGTGCCTGGAAAGCATTCAACCAATTCCAAAGATTCTTTCATTGTTAGAGTGCTTCAATGTCCTTGAGTAATATAGTTCATCACCATTTACCCACAGGAACGGGAAACGGAATTCAAAAACCACAGTACTGATTTAAATACGGTTTTCACATTTCATTTCACTATATTTCATCTCCATATGGGAACGGATCGGGGACTGGAACATATCCGGGAACTTGAAAAATGCTATACCGATTCCAAAAATTCTGTCATTGTTAGAGTGCTTAATTTATTGTACCTGAGTAACATGGACTATATTTCGTCCCCACTCTCCCACTAACTACTCTCTCTCCTTCCTCTACTACTCTCCCTTGAAACTACTTTATTTTACTTTCAATTTGATAAACGTAGGTCCCAATGGCGTGGCGTCCATATAACACGATTCCTATCGTCTTACCTTTTAAAATTTGTCCCTTATTCATAGAAAAAACCAGCAACATAAGTCTACAACTAAGCAGTCAACAACCTATCTTTGCCCATTAGTGCAGTAATGAAGCATTTTAGGTCCGAATTTTTTTTACTGTGAACCGATTTGCATGAAATTTTGGAATTAGGCTCATCTTACCCTTAACTTCAAAAGTGAAAATGATTTGAACACCGCCACCACCCTGGGGGTTGTTGCCACCCCTTTTCGGGGGTGAATTTTTTTTTTTTTTTTTTTTTTCAAAATAACCTCGGATATCGATAAAAAACCTAATTTTAAGCAAAAAATCAAATATAAAGTTTTTTATTAAGTCCAATACTTTTCGAGTTATTGGCAATTGAAAATTCGCAATTTTTTCACGTTTTTCATCTATTTATTGCAAATATCTCCAAAACTATACGTTTTATCAAAAATTTAAAAAAAATAAACAAAATTGTAGCAGGTAAAACAATAAACAATTTGGTTTTTTATAAAGTATTCTAAGAGCAATATTAAGCTAGATATAAAAGATCAAAGCCATTTTTTATTTTGTCTGAAATTTAATCGTCGTGGTCAATGCCATTTAGCGGCGAGCAGATGCATTTTATGCATTCTAATACAACAGGGTGTTTTGTAGTGCTTGAAATAAGCTTTAAAATGAGCACTATTTAAAGTCTTTTGCACGTAAAATAAGTGAGCTGTAGTGCAAAAAAGGAGAGCATCTAATGTTTTTTTCTTTCTGCTTGGAAAAAATAATGCAGTTTTCGCCTTTGACTAATGTACGGCGAATTCGGCTTTGTTTTGCTGTTTTGTTTTGTTCTACTGATCATTGTTTTGGATTATTTACAAGTTTAAAATGAATTTTAAGTAACGTGCGTTTGTAAAAACTGTTAAAAAAAACTAAAAATTCTTGTGAAAATTAACGTCGAAGAGATATGTTTTGATTTAATTTTTTAAATGGCTTTGCTACATGTTGAGTGTTGTTCAACCGATTACCTTTTAGAAGAGGAAAACCAAAGAAATGAAGTTCTTATATAATACTAGTTACGTCACTTAGGCCCGTTTGCTGATTCGGGTCATAAATTTAAGTTCTACATAAAGTTTTCATTTTTGTATGAGACGTTCCGGAATTCTTAAGTTCTACATAAGAATTCCGGAACGTCTCATACAAAAATGAAAACTTTATGTAGAACTTAAATTTATGACTCGAATCAGCAAACGGGCCTTAAAATTTTATTTTATTTTCTGGCATTTCCACATAGGCTTTTTTTGAAGCCGCTTTTTTTATGCTTTAAGCTCATTGTGAATTTTAACCTAAATGACTTAAAGTATAGAAAAATTGGCTTCCATTAATCCACGTTTGGAATTTAAGGTACCTTCTATTTATTCCTTATTAATTTGTGTAGGAGATTCATTTTTCTCGACTTACCACTTGAAAATATCCACGCCACGCCACTGGTAGGTCCTTAGCTACGCCGGGCGGGTCAGCTAGTGTTAAATAAAAATTAATTGAATTGAATTGCTGCTAAAACAAAAACCTACCCTGACTAAAAGAATTCAACACAACAGAATCAAGTACATATGTACGTATGTCATTAAATGCTTACCAGAACGAGATTTGTGGCGGGTGCCTCATGATTCAGACAAGATGCTGGTAAAAAGAGCCACAAAACAGGATTTCGAAATAAGAAAAAATTTTATGTGAACATAATAACATTTATTTAATTTGAAAAAATTATAAACCGCTTGCTTATAGATGGAAAAAAAATAATTTCATACTTTAAGTTTTGCTTTGTAGCTCATAAAAAGCTAAAAGATTTTGTAAGTTTTTAGTGTCTTGTTGTAAAGTTGCAATTTCATCCAGAATTATATTCACCTAACTTTACGTACTTTGTAATTCTTTTAAAAACTTTTTTGTGCCAAATGAATAATGTACATACATGTACCAATTTGTAGTGCAGGTAACAAATATATTTTTTAACCTAGTTTTTTCGGAAAGAAAATAATTACATAAATCTACATTGCAATATTTTTATTGAACTGAAACAAAAAAAAAATTTTTTTTAAATAAGTATAATTTTTTTTTGTTGTATCTATCAGTCATTACTATTACTTATTCAAAACTTACTATTTGCTAGTTCATGTCAATAAATAACTTTTAAAAAAGCGCATGCAGCGTGACCAGAAGTTTAAGTAGATTATTTTTTCCGATCACAATTTAAATCTGCTAATGTTACTAATTTTCAATTAAGGTATCACATGTTACATGTGTCTAAATTTAAACGCTGTTCTTGCACTACCTTAGCTCGTAAGAACTATTTAAACAACAAACTTACAACTAAAATAAGCTTTGTGGCTTTCAATATTTATCCACAGCCATCAACATTGGACTCGAATTCGTTTTCAAAACTTCTGTTCTTCAAACCTGGAATGAAAAATAAAAAACAGTTGAAGTTGAGGTGAGTAAGCTATAGGTTAGTAAGTAAAATATACAAAAATACTAATGCAAATGCGAAATCTGAAAAATTTATTTTTCACCCACCCCAAAACGACTTATACTTATTTTTCTCGAAAACGAGTCTAAAGATTTCGATCAAATTTTTTGTGAGGAAAACATTTTCGGTTGTCTCTCTTTTGAATTAAATTAATTTGTGAAAAAAAGTCTAAGAACGGTACCTTTTTTGTTTCTTTAATTGAATATGGTGAAGGTAAAACACCTCTACTAGCGCGTTGACCTGAAAAATCTTTTGTGCTGTTCCCTTAGGTTTAAGCACGTAAAGTGTAAAGTTGTATACATTCGAAGTTAAGGTCATGTAAGTACCTACCTAAGAATATTCGAAGAAGGATATTTTCTTATGTCTAGGGGACTAGATAATCGCATTCACATAAAATGTGTCTAGCCGTTTCTGTGTCTTAGCGATAGAGACAGGCGGGTGTCATCCTGGCTGATGCCCATGTTTTTAAGATGATATCTGAGAAAGCAGTGTCCAGTGAAGAAGTCCGTAAGTAACTTTGCGTCACGTTTGCTCATGTCAAGAATTTCCCTCATACGTCTTTGGAATAAGTCGATAATACCAGTTCGCGTTTGGTGCTACCAATTGGGAGACCGCAGTAGAGTTCCGGGCCTTTGAATTGGGATTGGGAGCCAAGCCTAGCTAGAGAGCCGTCGGCCCGCTTCGTTACCCCGTCAACTTCATGTCCAGGCAACCAGGAAATAGTTATTTTATTGTTTGTAGCTAATTGAGATAGACATGTCAGGCAGTTCCAAGCTAGTACTGCCAATAGTGCCGCTCCACTGCTTTGCGAGCCACACCACGCTGCTTGGCGAGCCACACCACGCTGCTTTGCGAGCCACACCACGCTGCTTTGCGAGCCACACCACGCTGCATAGCACGCCACGCCACGCTGCTTGCGCTCCACATTGCGCTGACCAGCGCTCGACATCACGCTGCTTTGCCCTCCTAGCCACGCGGAAGTGTGCCCATCGTCAACGTGGGACCAGAAAGGAGTTTTCCTGTTTTTTGGCATTTTTTTTAACACCGTGTAAAGGGTAAGTGAACATTTTTTAATTGGCAATTTTTTTAAATATACATTTCAATTTTTTTTGTGTTGCACTTTGACCGTCAAACGCGTCATTCCGTTTTTTATATATCGGTATATATATATTTCGTTTTGGTTGAAGCGGTTCTTGAGATATTCATCTTTCCATCACAGTAGTTTGATTTTTCATTCATTTTTTGAAATTTTTAAGCAACTTCGATAAACGCGATTTGGTTGTGTTCCCCAGCTTTTTTTTTGGTTTTATAGGAAATTTTAATAGACTGTCTTCCTCTTTGAAGGATTCTGCGTTTTATATCGCGTGTTAATTTTTTCTTTCGTTCGTGCAGCACACATCGTTCATAACGGTGTATCCAAGCCGGGGTGGTTGGCCCCCAGTAGAATCTATCAAGCCGTTTGAAGATTCTAGAGCTTCTAAATTTTGACTTTTTTAATATTTAAATTTAAATTTTGAAATTTTTTGAAATTTTTCTCTCGTTCGTTACGGTGTATTCAAGCCGGGGTGGTTGGCCCCCAGTAGAATCTATCAAGCCTTTTGAAGATTCTTGCGCTTTAAATTTCGATTTTTTTTGTCTTTTGAAATATTTTCTCACGGTGCATTCAAGCCGGGGTGGTTGGCCCCCAGTAGAATCTTTCAAGCCTTTGGAAGATTCTTGTGCTTCAAAAATTTGATTTTTTTGAAATTTTAAAATTTAAAATTTTTTACCTTTGCAATTGTTTCTCTCGTTCGTGCCGCACACACCGTTCGTAACGGTGTATCCAAGCCGGGGTGGTTGGCCCCCAGTAGAATCTTTCAAGCCTTTTGAAGATTCTTGCGCTTTAAAATTTTAATTTTTTTTGAAATTTTTAGAATCTTTCAAGCCTTTTGAAGATTCTTGCGCTTTAAATTTTGATTTTTTTGACTTTTGAAATTTTTTCTCGCGTTCGTGCCACATACACCGTTCGTAACGGTGGATCCAAGCCGGGGTGGTTGGCCCCCAGTAGAATCTTTCAAGCCTTTTGAAGATTCTTGCGCTTTAAAATTTTAACTTTTTTTTGAAATTTTTAGAATCCTTCAAGCCTTTTGATGATTCGCGCACTTTTGAAGATTCTTGCGCTTTAAAATTTTAACTTTTTTTTGAAATTTTTAGAATCCTTCAAGCCTTTTGATGATTCGCGCACTTTAAAATTTTTACTTTTGAAATTTTACTCTCGTTCGTGCCGCACACACCGTTCGTAACGGTGTATCCAAGCCGGGGTGGTTGGCCCCCAGTAGAATCTTTCAAGCCTTTTGAAGATTCTTGCGCTTTAAAATTTTAACTTTTTTTGAAATCTTTAGAGTCCTTCAAGCCTTTTGAAGATTCGCGCACTTTAAAATTTTTACTTTTGAAATTTTACTCTCGTTCGTGCCGCACACACCGTTCGTAACGGTGTATTCAAGCCGGGGTGGTTGGCCCCCAGTAGAATCTTTCAAGCCTTTTGAAGATTTTTGCGCTTTAAAATTTTAACTTTTTTTTGAAAATTTTAGAATCCTTCAAGCCTTTTGAAGATTCTTGCGCTTTAAAATTTTAATTTTTTAAATTTTTAGAATCGTTCAAGCCTTTTGAAGATTCTTGTGCTTCAAAATTTTGATTTCGTTGAAATTTTGAAATTTAAAATTTTTACTTTTGAAATTTTTTCCTCTCGTTCGTGCCACATACACCGTTCGTATCGGTGTATTCAAGCCGGGGTGGTTGGCCCCCAGTAGAATCTATCAAGCCTTTTGAAGATTCTTGCGCTTAAAAATTTTAACCTTTTTTTGAAATTTTTAGAATCGTTCAAGCTTTTGAAGATTCTTGCGCTTTGAATTTTGACTCTTTTTGAAATTCTTTTTCTCGTTCGTGTCGCACACACCGTTCGTAACGGTGTATCCAAGCCGGTGTGGTTGGCCCCCAGTAGAATCTTTCAAGCCTTTTGAAGATTCTTGTGCTTCCAAATTTTGATTTTTTGAAATTTTTTAAATTTAAATCTTGACCTTTTTTGAGAGTCTGCGTTTTTGAGTGCTGTAAGCCTCGAGTTAGTTTTAAATTTTCTTGGTTTCGTGTCGCTTTCTTGTCATTTATACAATCTGAAAATCACTTTCTGTGATGGCTTTGATGGAAGACTTCATTTTCTCATCTGATCAATTGGTCAAGTTTCACCAAGCGGCGAAAGAGGTGCCAGATCACGGGCACACACTTTCCGCTCTCGAAGTCAGAAAGTCAGAATTAAGAGAACGGTAGCTCGCAGTCAAAGAAGCGTATGCGCTATGCATAAAATTCAGGCCAAAGACAAGAGAAGCCGCCTTAGACATTGAAGCCATAGAAAAGAAGTATAAACTGTGCAGCGAAAATTATGTGGCATGCTCAGCCTTTTTCCTCGATCACGAAGCACGATTGAAACCTGAGGGTACTGGCAAAAATTCGATATCTGAACAAACATTCGCTCCTCGCCACCTCAAATTACCTCCATGTGAGACGGAGGTATTCAAAGGGGATTATATTTCCTGGCCGGTTTTCCGAGATATGTTTGAGGCAGTCTACATTAAACACCCCCAGTTGGGTGAAGTAGAAAAACTCTTCCACCTTAGAGCCAAAACCAAAGACGAGGCTTACCGGATTTTCAGCCAATTTCCGTTAACCATTGCCAGCTTTTCACTAGCCTGGGAAGCGTTGCGGGCTACGTATGAAAATACTCGAATCTTGGTCAACAATCAGGTAAAAAATATCTTTAACTTGCCAACAGTACATGAAGAGTCGGCCAAATTGATCCGAGCCCTTCAGAGTACTGTAAATGATTCGGTATCAACGTTGCAAGCGCATTAGGTTATAACGCAAGACTGGGATCCGATTCTCGTCTTTGCGTGTTCAAGTAGACTGCCCAAAACTACCTTGACTCTTTGGGAACAATCCCTGGAAGATCCGACGAAGGTTCCAACCTGGAAGCAATTAGACTCGTTCTTGACGTCACGCTTTCAGGTGTTGGAGTCCATTTCCGACACCATTTTGTCAAAAGGCACAGGTCTTCATAAACTTCCAAAAAAGGATACGAATGTTCGAAACAACAATAGAGTCAACACATACCTTGCCAAAACAGGAGGGGGGAAATGCAAGATCTGTAAGGCTGCGCACTCCATTTATGAGTGTGCCAAATTTTCGGCATTGTCGATCCCAACGAGAATCCAAACGGTACGGCAGCACAAACTGTGCAACAACTGCTTAAGCGCGAATCATGCAAAGGACGCTTGTACGAGCAAATATTTTTGTAGCCACTGTAAAAAACGGCATCACTCACTGTTGCACCTCACCGCTAACGAAAACGGAAATAAAATACAGTCCACTAATCTCCCTAGTGCAACAACAGCTCCTCAAATATCGGCGTCCTCACTTCCATTCGTGCCTCAAGTGTCGTTTCAAAACTTTCATGTCGGTGCTCCCAAGAAAATATTGCTTGCAACGGCACTAGTTTGCATTGTTGGCAAAGAATCCAAACACATAGTTCGCGCTCTTATCGACCCTGGTTCCGAAATATCCTTTATCTCAGAGGCAGTACAAAAGCGTTTGAACTTGCACGTAACGGATAAGAATACAACCATTTCCGGAATCAGTGGTAATCTCGCCATAACGTCGAAAAAACTCTGTGCGTTTGCAATCACGTGCTTAGATGAAGCCCAGATCACCATTTCTGCCCAGGCAATTGTGCTGCGATCATTGACGAACAATCTGCCAAGTTCATCGTTTAGTATCATCGACCCCAACCTTTGTGGCGGCCTCAAACTGGCTGATCCCACGTTAAATAAATCGTCCCAGGTCGATCTGCTGATCGGTGCGGATTTATACCCATCGGTCATAAGGAACGGTCTCCAACTGATCGCAGATTCCCTCGTGGCTCAGAACACAATGTTCGGCTGGGTACTGTCTGGACCAGTTCCGGAGTCGTTCCAATCGTTCAACACATTCGTAGTGACCAACAGTTCGAGTACTTCCAATTTGGATACTCAGCTACGGAAATTTTGGGAGCTCGAGGAACTGCCGTCCACAGTCACTCGGTCAACAGAGGACTGCTACTGTGACGAACTATATAAAAACACGACTTCGAGACGTTCGGATGGGAGGTATGTGGTTCGTCTGCCGTTTAAGGCACAAGCATCAAAGGGCAAGTTAGGGTTCTCTAGGCACATCGCATTAAGGCAGTCCTCGAGAGTCGAAAGATCGTTAGCCATGAAAGCGGATCTCAAGACTCAATATTCAAGCGTTATTTCAGAATACCTCACCCTTGGCCATATGCGGAAAGTACCTCCGATGGAAAAGACTGCAAAAGGTCAAGTAAAGTCGTTCTATCTGCCACATCATGCGGTCATAAAGCCTGAAAGCACGACCACCAAAGTGAGGGTTGTTTTTAATGCGTCTCAATCGTCGTCGAATGGGGTAAGTTTAAACGATTTGTTGTATCCAGGGCCCATATTGCAGCAAGATTTACCATCTCTCATTCTCCGCTGGAGATTTTATAAATTTGTCTTTAATGCGGACATTGAGAAAATGTACCGCCAAATCTTGGTCGACCCTAGAGATACTCCATTTCAACGAATCCTCTTTCGCAGTTCGCCAGAGTCCGAAATCGAAGACTTTGAACTTCAAACCGTCACTTTTGGTGTCAATTGTGCTCCATATCTGGCCATCCGCACCCTCTTGCAACTGGCAAAAGAAGGCAGAACCGTGTATCCCCTAGCGTCTAGAATCATTCAATCGGAGTTCTATGTCGACGATGTTCTATCTGGTGGTCATTCTCTCAGTTCAGCTAAACAGGCACAAATCGAACTTATAGCGTTGCTTAACTCAGCTGGGTTTCCACTACGTAAGTGGACGGCAAATTCGTCTAGCTTACTTAACCATTTGCCACCAGAACATGTGCTGAACGAAAGTTTCCTGAAGCTCGATGCTGACAGCACCACTAAAACACTAGGGGTACGATGGAATGCCAAAGGAGACAATTTTTACTTCACCACGCAACGCATTCCACTGTCGACAAATCCGAACCAAAGAGAGGTCTTCTCTCAAATTGCTCGTCTTTTCGATCCTGCGGGGTGGTTGGCCCCCGTAGTGATAATTGCCAAAACGTGTCCGAGATGCTCATAAAAATACACTACACGGCGGTATTCAGCAAATGATCAGTTACATTCGACAACGCTACTGGATTGGGCAAATAAGAAGAAGCGTCAAATACCAATTACACAGGTGTCCTTCATGTTATCGACAAAAGGCATCTGAAATGCAACAATTAATGGGAAATTGGATGGATTATGCAGGTCCCATCGAGGATCGAGATTAAGTCCTGGAAGGCACGCGGTGCGAAAATTCTCAAAGGATATTTGGCAGTATTTATCTGCCTAGCAACAAAGGCTATTCATCTGGAGGTCGTGTCAGACCTGACAACTCAAGCTTTTTTGGCATCGTTTAAAAGATTTACTGCCAGAAGAGGAATCTGCACGAAGGTATATAGCGACTGCGGAACTAATTTTGTTGGTGCTAACAATGAGTTAGTAAAACTATTAAAAGAAGCACAACACGATTGGAAGGAAATTGCGGAAGACTTAGCGAATCACGGTACCGAATGGCACTTTATTCCCCCAGCTTCTCCACACTTTGGTGGATTATGGGAAGCGGGTGTGAAATCGGTCAAGTACCACTTAAAACGAGTCGTTGGAACGGAAAGGCTAACTTTCGAGGAACTCATGACGCTTCTAGCTCAAATAGAAGCTTGTTTAAATTCGAGGCCTCTTTGCCCTCTCTCCGACAGCTTAGATGATTTAAATGCACTAACCCCCGCACACTTTTAAGTCGGCGAATTATTGCACGCTATACCACAAAGCGAATTAAATTACAACATCACGCATGCAGATCGCTGGAAACGTGTCCAGGTTTTAGCAGAAGGATTCTGGCGGAAATGGAATTCTTAATATCTCGAAAGGCTTCAGCAACGACCAAAATGGACGCAGATTAAAGAAATGCCGAAGGTAGGAGACTTAGTTCTTCTTAAAGATGAGCGACTTCCATCGACATATTGGAATCTTGCCAGAATAAAAGAAACCCACGATGGATCGGACGGATTGATACGCGTCGTGACAGTCAAAACACATAAAAGACACTTGTAACGGCCTATAACAAAAATTTGCTTATTACCAACGAACAAAACTTCCGAACAAATCGACATTATTTGATCTCTCGCGCACAAAATCAATAATACTATAATAAAGAGAAATATAAAAATAAAAGAACACCTAAAACATACTATAATAAAATGAAATACAAACTTATTGCCATTCAAAACAGCAATCAACCCATCTTTAAAACATCTGTAAACCAGTTCAAAAAACACACCAATCAACTCATCTTTAAGTCACCTGAAAGCTGTTCAAAAGGAAAAATAAATCAAACAAGAACTTTGTTTAAAATCATCTTTATTGAGGATATAAGAAACAAATGCAATTAATGCAATTCATCGTTAAATGCTGTGCTGCAACACCGCATATACAAAATTAAACTTATAATATCGAAAAATAAAAACATAGAACACTGTAACAATGGATGTTCTTTAATAAAAGTTATTGCACTGCAAAAACGCATGCATATATGATAAAACTTAATGCCTAAAATACAAAATTTGCAGAAGATCACTTTTTAAATCACTGTTCATACGACTCCAGTGTGAACAGTGCCTAACTCAAAAATCTAGGCAACTGATAGTTCGCCCTCTAAAATAATTTAATCTAGGTAAAATTCTACTACATTTTGCCTGAAAAGTGTTTCGTCGCATAGCGACGGCACGGCATTATCTTTTCAACCACCAGCCACACAACAACGTAATTAAAATACTCTTGGGCCTTCAGCCATTTTTCTGGTCTCTTTTTTTTTCCAAATTTTAACTTTTACCCTTCTGGCCTAAATTCAAGTAATGTATAAATTTTGTAACAAAACAACAATCCTACGTGCGTTAAAGAACTAATAAAATAAGAAAATCCGAAAAAACCAATCCGAGGCGTATTTTTTGTGGAAATAGAAAAAGTGTGTTTTGTTGAAGGCGTGGTATAGCCGAAGAGGCTTTTCATTGGAATTCTAGCAGCCAATGTGGTCTGCATTCGGAGTTGTGGTCTAGACGAACATTTGGTCCATTCGGGCGGATATTAGACGCCATCGACGCTGACCACGCCACCACACGTTGCCCACGCCAAAAAATCAGCACGCTGCAACACACGTTGCCCACGCCAAAAAATCAGCACGCTGCAACATCAATCACTGCCCACGCCAAAAAAAAAAAAAAAAAACCCGGCACGTGGCCAACACAACACGCTGACCACGCTGCAAACGCTGCAACACGCTGCCCACGACATCAAAATCTCGGCACGCTAGCAAGGGCACAAGAACCCGGCACGCTGCCCACGCTTTTCGGCCATTTTGTTGGCGAAAATCACAACACGCTGCCCACGACATCAAAAACTCGGCACGCTAGCAAGGGCACAAGAACCCGGCACGCTGCCCACGCTGTTCGGCCATTTTGTTGCCGAAAATCACCGCACGCTGTCCACGACAGCAAAAACTCGGCACCTACAAAAGGCACAAGAACCCGGCACGCTGCCCACGCTGTTCGGCCATTTTGTTGGCGAAAAACGCCACACGCTGCCAACCCGGCACGTTGCCCACGCTGTGAAGGAACAAAGTTCATCATTTGGATCATCACTAGACCTTACCATGACCAGCCATCGAGGAAGCAACCTAAAAGTTTTCAACCAAATTTGTAAAGGGTGAGTGAAAGTTTTTTTTAATTGGCAATTTTTTTAGTCCCATTTAAACAAAAAATTTTATTTTTGGTACCTTTGTGTTGCACTTTAGCCGACAAACGCGTCATTTTTTTTTCTTGAATCAAAGATCGTTTTTTGGGTTTTTTGTTTGTGGTTGAGGCGGTTACGAGGTATTCGGTAGTCGAAGGCATTTTTTTTTATTTCATTTTCCAATTTCAATTGCATCTTCGATATTCGCGGATTGCTTTGTTCCCCAGCCTATTTTTTGGTTTTTTGTGATTTTTAAAACCTGTCTTC
Source organism: Melanostoma mellinum (assembly GCA_914767635.1). Lineage (NCBI taxonomy): Eukaryota > Metazoa > Arthropoda > Insecta > Diptera > Syrphidae > Melanostoma > Melanostoma mellinum. The sequence continues at coordinate 93,834,236 of OU612060.1, read as the reverse complement.
CTCTGTGAAGGAGTCTGCGTTTTCTTTAACACTTTTTACTTTTGAAAGCCGGGGTGGTTGGCCCCCAGTAGAATCTATCAAGCCTTTTGAAGATTCTAGAGCTCGAAATTTTGACTTTTTTAATATTAAAATTTAAATTTTGACTTTTTGAAATTTTTTTTCTCGTTCGTTACGGTGTATTCAAGCCGGGGTGGTTGGCCCCCAGTAGAATCTTTCAAGCCTTTTGAAGATTCTTGCGCTTTAAAATTTTAACTTTTTTTGAAATTTTTTGAATCTGTCAAGTCTTTTGAAGATTCTTGCGCTTTAAATTTCAATTTTTTTACTTTTGAAATTTTTTTTCTCTCGTTCGTGCCACATACACCGTTCGTATCGGTGTATCCAAGCCGGGGTGGTTGGCCCCCAGTAGAATCTATCAAGCCTTTTGAAGATTCTAGAGCTGCGAAATTTTGATTTTTTTTAATATTTAAATTTAAATTTTGACTTTTTACTTTTGAAATTTTTTATCACGTTCGTGCCGCACATACCGTTCGTAACGGTGTATTCAAGCCGGGGTGGTTGGCCCCCAGTAGAATCTTTCAAGCCTTTTGAAGATTCTTGCGCTTTAAAATTTTAACTTTTTTTGAAATTTTTTGAATCTGTCAAGCCTTTTGAAGATTCTTGCGCTTTAAATTTCAATTTTTTTACTTTTGAAATTTTTTTTCTCTCGTTCGTGCCACATACACCGTTCGTATCGGTGTATCCAAGCCGGGGTGGTTGGCCCCCAGTAGAATCTATCAAGCCTTTTGAAGATTCTAGAGCTGCGAAATTTTGATTTTTTTTAATATTTAAATTTAAATTTTGACTTTTTACTTTTGAAATTTTTTATCACGTTCGTGCCGCACATACCGTTCGTAACGGTGTATTCAAGCCGGGGTGGTTGGCCCCCAGTAGAATCTTTCAAGCCTTTTGAAGATTCTTGCGCTTTAAAATTTTAATTTTTTTTGAAATTTTTAGATTCTCTCAAGCCTTTTGAAGAGTCTTGCGCTTTAAAATTTTGATCTTTTGAAATTTTTTTTTCTCTCATTCGTGCCGCACACCGTTCGTAACGGTGTATTCAAGCCGGGGTGGTTGGCCTCCAGTAGAATCTTTCAAGCCGTTTGAAGATTCTTGCGCTTTAAAATTTTAATTTTTTTTTTGAAATTTTTAGATTCTCTCAAGCCGTTTGAAGAGTCTTGCGCTTTAAAATTTTGATTTTTTGAAATTTTTTTTTTCTCATTTGTGCCGCACACACCGTTCGTAACGGTGTATTCAAGCCGGGGTGGTTGGCCCCCAGTAGAATCTTTCAAGCCTTTTGAAGATTCTTGCGCTTTAAAATTTTAATTTTTTTTTTAAATTTTTAGATTCTCTCAAGCCGTTTGAAGAGTCTTGCGCTTTAAAATTTTGATTTTTGAAATTTTTTTTCTCATTTGTGCCGCACACACCGTTCGTAACGGTGTATTCAAGCCGGGGTGGTTGGCCCCCAGTAGAATCTTTCAAGCCTTTTGAAGATTCTTGCGCTTTAAAATTTTAATTTTTTTTTGAAATTTTAGATTCTCTCAAGCCGTTTGAAGAGTCTTGCGCTTTAAAATTTTGATTTTTTGCAATTTTTTTTCTCATTTGTGCCGCACACACCGTTCGTAACGGTGTATTCAAGCCGGGGTGGTTGGCCCCCAGTAGGATCTTTCAAGCCTTTTGAAGATTCTTGCGCTTTAAAATTTTAATTTTTTTTTGAAATTTTTAGATTCTCTCAAGCCGTTTGAAGAGTCTTGCGCTTTAAAATTTTGAATTTTTTAAATTTTTTTTTTTTCTCATTTGTGCCGCACACACCATTCGTAACGGTGTATTCAAGCCGGGGTGGTTGGCCCCCAGTAGAATCTTTCAAGCCTTTTGAAGATTCTTGCGCTTTAAAATTTTAATTTTTTTTGAAATTTTTAGATTCTCTCAAGCCGTTTGAAGAGTCTTGCGCTTTAAAATTTTGATTTTTTGAAATTTTTTTTCTCATTTGTGCCGCACACACCGTTCGTAACGGTGTATTCAAGCCGGGGTGGTTGGCCCCCAGTAGAATCTTTCAAGCCTTTTGAAGATTCTTGCGCTTTGAAATTTTAATTTTTTTTTTTTGAAATTTTAGATTCTCTCAAGCCGTTTGAAGAGTCTTGCGCTTTAAAATTTTGATCTTTTGAAATTTTTTTTTTTCTCATTCGTGCCGCACACACCGTTCGTAACGGTGTATTCAAGCCGGGGTGGTTGGCCCCCAGTAGAATCTTTCAGGCCTTTTGAAGATTCTTGTGCTTCAAAATTTTGAATTTTTGAAATCTTTAAATTTAAATCTTATCCTTTTTTGAAAGTCTGCGTTGTGCCTTAGGCCACGAGTTAAATTATCTTGGTTTCGTGTCGCTTCCTCGTCGTTTATACAATCTTGAAAACACTTTCTGAGATGGCTCTGATGGAAGATTTCATTTTCTCGACTGATCAACTGCTCAAGTTCCACCAAGCGGCGAAAGAGGTGCCGGAACACGTGCACACACTTTCCGCTCTCGAAGTCAGAAAGTCAGAGCTAAGAGAACTGTGGCTCGAAGTCAAAGAAAACCTATGCATAAAATTCAGGCCAAAGACAAGAGAAGCAGCATTAGACATTGAAGCCATAGAAACCAAGTATAAATTGTGCAACGAAAATTATGTGGCATGCTCAGCATTTTTCCTCGATCATGAAGCACGATTGAAACCTGAGGGTACTGGCAAAAATTCGACATCTGAACCACCATTAGCTCCTCGCCACCTCAAATTACATCCATGTGAGACGGAGGTTTTCAAGGGGGATTATATCTCCTGGCCGGTTTTCCGAGATATGTTTGAGGCAGTCTACATTAAACACCCCCAGTTGGGTGAAGTAGAAAAACTCTTCCACCTTAGAGCCAAAACCAAAGACGAGGCTTATCGGATTGTCAGTCAATTTCCGCTAACCAATGCCAGCTTTTCACTAGCCTGGGAAGCGTTGCGGGCTACGTATGAAAATACTCGAATCTTAGTCAACAATCAGGTAAAAAATATCTTTAACTTGCCAACAGTACATGAAGAGTCGGCCAAATTGATCCGAGCCCTTCAGAGTACTGTAAGCGATTCGGTATCAACGTTGCAAGCGCATTAGGTTATAACACAAAACTGGGATCCGATTCTCGTCTTTGCGTGTTCAATTAGACTGCCCAAAACTACCTTGACTCTTTGGGAACAATCCCTGGAAGACCCGACAACGGTTCCAACCTGGCAGCAATTAGACTCGTTCTTGAAGTCACGCTTTCAGGTGTTGGAGTCCATTTCCGACACCACTTCGTCAAAAGGCACAGGGCTTCATAAACTTCCAAAAAAGGATGCGAATGTTCGAAACAACAATAGAGTCAACACATAACTTGCCAAAACAGGGGGGGGGGGGGAATGCAAGATCTGTGCGGCTGCGCACTCCATTTATGAGTGTGCCAAATTTTCGGCAATGTCAATCCCAAAGAGAATCAAAACGGTATGGCAGCACAAACTGGGCAACAACTGTTTAAGCGCAAATCATGAAAAGGTTGCTTGTACGAGCAAATATTCTTGTAGCCACTGTAAAAAACGGCATCACTCACTGTTGCACCTCAACGCTAACGAAAACGGAAATAAAATACAGTCCACTAATCTCCCTAGTGCAACAACAGCTCCTCATATATCGGCGTCGTCACTTCCATTTGTGCCTCAAGCGTCGTTTCAAAACTTTCATGTCGGGGCTCCGAAGAAAATATTGCTTGCAACGGCACTAGTTTGCATTGTTGGCAAAGAATCCAAACACATAGTTCGCGCTCTTATCGACCCTGGTTCCGAAATATCCTTTATCTCAGAGGCAGTACAAAAGCGTTTGAACTTGCCCGTAACGGATAAGAATACAACCATTTCCGGAATCAGTGGTAATCTCGCCATAACGTCGAAAAAACTCTGTGCGTTTGCAATCACGTGCTTAGATGAAGCCCAGATCACCATTTCTGCCCAGGCAATTGTGCTTCGATCATTGACGAACAATCTGCCAAGTTCATCGTTTAGTATCATCGATCCTAACCTTTGTGGCGGCCTCAAACTGGCTGATCCCACTTTTAATAAATCGTCTCAGGTCGATCTGCTGATCGGTGCAGATTTATACCCATCAATCATAAGGAACGGTCTCCAACTTATCGCAGATTCCCTCGTGGCTCAGAACACAATGTTCGGCTGGGTACTGTCTGGACCAGTTCCGGAGTCGTTCCAATCGTTCAATACATTCGTAGTATCGAACAGTTCGAGTACTTCCAATCAGGATACTCAGCTACGAAAATTTTGGGAGCTCGAGGAACTGCCGTCCACAGTCATTCGGTCAACAGAAGACTGCTACTGTGACGAACTTTATAAAAACACAACTTCGAGACGTTCGGATGGGAGGTATGTTGTTCGTCTGCCGTTCAAGGCACAATCGTCAAAGGGCAAGTTAGGGTTCTCTAGGCACATCGCACTAAGGCAGTTCTCTAGAGTCGAAAGATCGTTAGCCATGAAGGCGGAGCTCAGGTCTCAATATTCAAGCGTTATTTCAGAATACCTCGCCCTCGGCCATATGCGGAAAGCGCCTCCGGTCGAAAAGATTTCCAAAGGTCAATTAAACTCGTTCTATCTGCCACATCACGCGGTCATAAAGCCTGAAAGCACGACCACCAAAGTGAGGGTTGTTTTTAATGCGTCTCAATCGTCGTCGAATGGGGTAAGTTTACACGATTTGTTGTATCCAGGGCCCATATTGCAGCAAGATTTACCATCTCTCATTCTCCGCTGGAGATTTTATAGATTTGTCTTTAATGCGGACATTGAGAAAATGTACCGCCAAATCTTGGTCGACCCTAGAGATACTCCATTTCAACGAATCCTCTTCCGCAGTTCGCCAGAGTCCGAAATCGAAGACTTTGAACTTCAAACCGTCACTTTTGGTGTAAATTGTGCTCCATATTTGGCCATCCGCACCCTCTTGCAGTTGGCAAAAGAAGGAAGAACCATGTACCCCCTCGCGTCTAGAATCATACAATCGGAGTTCTATGTCGACGATGTTCTGTCTGGTGGGCATTCTCTCTGTTCGGCTAAACAGGCACAAATCGAACTTATAACGTTGCTTAACTCAGCTGGGTTTCCACTACGTAAGTGGACAGCAAATTCGTCCAGCTTACTTAACCATTTGCCACCAGAACATGTGCTGAACGAAAGTTTCTTGAAGCTCGATGCTGACAGCACCACAAAAACACTAGGGGTACGATGGAATGCCAAAGGAGACAATTTTTACTTCACCACGCAACGCATTCCACTGTCGACAAATCCGACCAAAAGAGAGGTCTTCTCTCAAATTGCTCGTCTTTTCGATCCTGCGGGGTGGTTGGCCCCCGTAGTGATAATCGCCAAAACATTGATGCAACGCATTTGGGCTGAGCATACTGAGTGGGACGAGCGTATCAGCCCTGAATCATTTGCCACTTGGAAAGAGTTTGCAGAGTCATTACCTGAAATACAGGTTATAGAAATCCCACGTTGGGTTGAATACTCGCCCACTGTGGAAATTCAGTTTCATGGCTTCTGTGACTCTTCCGAGAAAGCATATGCGGCAGCGCTTTATATACGCGCAAGTCACCCTAATGGAGAAGCATCCTCCTACTTGATGTGTGCGAAGTCCAAAGTTGCCCCTCTAAAGACGGTCTCTTTACCGCGTCTTGAGCTGTGTGGAGCACTTTTGCTTTCCAAAATGATAAAATTTTACTTACCCAATTTTCCAGTCCAGACATATCAAATCTTTTTATGGACAGACTCATCCATAGTTTTGGCCTGGCTCAAAAAACCTCCGTGCGTTTGGAAAACCTTTGTTGCAAACCGTACCAGTGAAATACAGGACAATGTCGGCAACGCAGTTTGGAAGCACGTCAGATCTGCCGAAAATCCCGCGGACTTGGCCACTCGAGGTGTAATGCCCTCCGATCTGAAGCAGAATCGTATGTGGTGGCAGGGCCCATCATGGCTCTGTGAACCAGCCTCTCAATGGCCGGTGGCATTACCAGACGCTCCACGTACTGAAGATCTAGAACAGAAAGAGGTTTCCTCGTTAGTGGTCCAGCCAAATTTTCAGAGTCCTCTAGTGGGACTAACAGGCATTTCTCTCGACGATTCTGAGCAAAACACCAACTCATTGGTAGTTCAACAAGAACCAGAAGATTTTCTTGACCGTTTTTCGACGTTATCCCGCGCTATGCGCGTATTGTGCTATGTTTTTCGCTTCTTCGGGTCTGTCTCAAAGCAACAGCCCAGCAAATACAAGTCTCGTGACATCTCGCAACCAGAAATGGAGTTTGTGAAAATTCGTCTAATCCGATTGGCTCAAGAAGCTCACTTTTCGACAGAATATTCTCTGCTTGCAGCTGGCAAGCCAGTGTCAACGAAAAGTTCTATTTTGTCCTTAAATCCATTTTTGGATTCAAACAAGCTTCTTAGAGTCAATGGGCGACTTTCGAACTCAGACATTTCGTACAATGAACGTCACCCTATAATACTACCCTTTGAATCCCGTTTTGCTTGTCTCCTGGTTCAATTCATTCATGAGATTTCTATGCACGGTGGCAACTCTTTAATGGTGCGACTAACACGACAAAGTTTCTGGGTACCAAGACTCCAAATTCTGGTTAAGTCTTGCATCCGTCGTTGCACCATATGCGCGACCAACAAAAGAGACTTAAGCAAGCAGATGATGGCTGCCCTACCGCCCGAAAGAGTTACCTTTTCTCCACCGTTCACATTTACTGGAATCGACTTCGCGGGTCCCTTCACCATCAAGAGTTTCAATGCACGGAATTGTCGTATGACCAAAGGGTATGCATGCGTGTTTGTCTGCTTTTCCACCAAGGCAATTCACCTTGAAGCGGCAAGTGATTTGTCATCTGAAGCGTTCCTCGCGGCCTTTGCCAGATTCACCTCTAGACGAGGTTTACCTAAAGAAGTGTTTTCCGACAATGGAACAAACTTTTCAGGTGCCGATGCAATTTTACGCAAGGAGTTTAAGAAGTTTGTAGGCACCATTCCCAAAGAAACGAGCCTTAAGTATGGCGTTCAGGGTTTGAAATGGAATTTTATTCCACCCGGGGCACCTCACATGGGAGGTCTATGGGAAGCCGGCGTAAAAAGTTTCAAAAGCCATTTGAGGGGGCTGGGGACCAAGGCCAAGTTTACGTTCGAAGAATTTGCAACGGTTTTAGCACGTGTCGAAGCATGTTTGAATTCGCGTCCAATATCGTCCATGTCCACAGATCCTTCTGATCTGTTGGCATTGACACCAGGGCATTTTTTACGCGGCGGTCCGCTTTTATCTTTTCCGGAACCGAATCTGGCCGATGCAAATTTATCGCTAATCAATCGGTGGGAAAAAGTCAAATGCCTCCAACAACAGTTCTGCCACAGATGGAAAGATGAATATCTCAAGGAACTACATCAACGACACAAATGGAAAACACCTCAAACCGATATTAAAGTTGATGATTTGGTCGTCATTAAAAACGAAAATCTGCCATCCACCGAATGGCGTCTAGGCCGTGTTATAAATATACACCCGGGTTCCGATGGTCGAGTCAGAGTTGCAACACTTAAGACCCAAAACGGAGAAATAGTCCGACCCATAGTAAAACTGTGCCTATTGCCTATTAACTAAATTGCCAATTAATCAATTTTCACTTACTTTATTTTCAGTAATATTTTTTTTTGCGTATTTCGCCAAGGGGGGCGGTAATGTTCATACGACTCCAGTGTGAACAGTGCCTAACTCAAAAATCTAGGCAACTGATAGTTCGCCCTCTAAAATAATTTAATCTAGGTAAAATTCTACTACATTTTGCCTGAAAAGTGTTTCGTCGCATAGCGACGGCACGGCATTATCTTTTCAACCACCAGCCACACAACAACGTAATTAAAATACTCTTGGGCCTTCAGCCATTTTTCTGGTCTCTTTTTTTTTCCAAATTTTAACTTTTACCCTTCTGGCCTAAATTCAAGTAATGTATAAATTTTGTAACAAAACAACAATCCTACGTGCGTTAAAGAACTAATAAAATAAGAAAATCCGAAAAAAACCAATCCGAGGCGTATTTTTTGTGGAAATAGAAAAAGTGTGTTTTTTTGAAGGCGTGGTATAGCCGAAGAGGCTTTTCATTGGAATTCTAGCAGCAAGTGTGGTCTGCATTCGGAGTTGTGGTCTAGACGAACAATCACAATTATTAATAAAATGTTAAATTCTGAGCCAAATCAACTTGCACAGAAAACAGATCTTCTATGTATAATGCAAACACAATCCACACAAAAACAAATTTAAGGCAATCGCGAAATGTCAAATGCCGTCGGCAAAATGCATCTGACAAAACACTGCACAACACAACATTTTTCTATTTCCAAGACTATACAGTGCACTAAATGATCAATAAATGAAGAAAAGCACCAACGCAAATTCACTTAAATTGGAATAAACCACTCCTAAAACTTAATAAACTTCATATAAAATAAATAAATAAACATCGCGAGTTGTTTATAACACAAAACGTAAACAACAATTTCTAGTTAGAAGTCGTACTCTTTTTTAACTAGAAGAAGACAACACTCGTTCATGACCAATTTATTTTGAACAAGTATTTCGCTCACACACGCTAGCACATAATGTACTTAACGCGAACCCCGAAAAAACACCGAATACACACGAGCCTAGCCAACAAATCTACTATAGGCAAACACGAAACAGCTACAGCATCACTATTGCTTATGTAAACATTGCACATAAAAACCGAAATTCTTATAATTACTGTGGAGAATAACGGCGTTCAAGCCCACCATTGAGATGTACATTTCACTTATATACATATTTCATTAATATAAGCAGACGGCTTATAAGCCATGCTTAAAAATCTGTATTTAAAATTGTACCGATGCTATTTTTTAGTACCAATAAAGATTCATCTAATATAATCTAATCTAATCTAATATAAATATCAATAAATGTTAATGATTTTTAAAACACATCAATTAAAATCTAAAAGGAATGAAGCTAATAAATTTACCCATGCGCACACACATTTCACATACAATTCTCGCCCGCGCTTGGTAATCGAAACATCACATTCTACACACTTTCAACAACACACATTTCATCGAACGTACCAAATTAAATTCAAATTATTCAATTATTTAACACAAAAAAAACTCACCTGGATAAACTAATCTCTTCTCATCTTTACAATTTAATTAATCTTTCTAAAACAACACAAAAAAAAAATATACACACGACGCGATTACTCACTCAACGACCCGCACTATAGAGAAACACACTACATAATAATTAGCATGGACATGAAACACGAAGATGAATGGCATTTGAATGCCATACAATAAACTAATTGCAAAAAAACCATTCATGTATAATAGTGCTGTACTATCTTTACTACCAGCAACACATCAAAATTTCATTGAAGCGTGAATGAAATAACACTTCTTCTTGAGTACCTACACTGGGTTTACGTAGTATGCATATATATGTTTGTAATAATAAGTCTTGTTATTTTACTTGGACATGGGTGTACATGGGCTTGTATTATTATTAAGCACTAACTTTGTTGTATATTTGCATGTATACAGTATACCTGAGTGGTCATATTGGAACATATTGGAATTGACCTCAATGCTGAAACCTGAAATTTTACCATTCACCATTTCGAGGCGGGAGAATGTACGAAAGTACAATGAAATATTACAAATGTTAAAATAAAAATATTTAATCAAACAATACTTAAAGTTAGAATCCACAAGAAATGTCAAACGTCAAAATTGTAAACAAAAACGTAGAATACTTCCAAGAAATTAATATAACTATGTAAAGGCCCCGGCCCATAGAACGCGTTGCGTGGGGTAGGAGCGGCGCGGCAACTGATGCGGTGGGTTTTGCCGCACGCAACTGATAGGGGTGACCCAATGAACGCGGCGCGGTGTTTTGAGGGCTGTGTAACTGCGAAAATTATTTTGAAATAGGCAACACAAACGTCAAACGAACAAGGGATGAGTCGATAATTCACTAAAACTAGAGGTGGGTGAGGTTTTCACTGGTACATGGATTATTATTTCTTGAATGCTTCAAATACCTCATTTCCACTTAGGATTGAATCCCGTTTCAGATCGAATTAGTATCAGGATATATTTTTTTGATACATTAAAAATAAAACAAACAAAGTTTTCGACTTTAATAACCAAAATATGTTGTAAGCTTGTTTACGAAAAAGTTTTTCGTGAAACTGTGAATACAGGTGGCGATACCAGCGTTTTCCCTACGTAGTTTTTATTCTGAATACTTTCCTTAGTACTATAAAGCTAAGCCACTGACGCTGCATTTTTGCTGTTGTCACAATATTTCGTCATGTTTGTGTGGTTACTTACATATCGAAAACGAGTGAACCGTTCCATAACAGTTCCTCTCCATTTTTGCACTTGTTGTTTTTAAAAAAATCACTTTTATTAATGTTATTGTATTTTTACACTCATTTATTGTAGAATGGAAAGATTGAGTCAATCACAAATGAATTTATATCATAAAACACTTAAAAAATTATGTTTTCGAAGTGAAGAGAAAAGATTTGTGGTAACATTTACTTATGGTGAAGAAATTTAGAACATAAATAAGCTTCTATTCCGTCACTTATTCGCTATTGGTTTTATCATAAGCTACTTGAAAACATCGCGCTACTGAAAACATGAGGTTCTGGAAAAATATATGGGAACTGCTACCAAAACCACGTTTTTGTCCCAATGGGAATAGACTATAAGCCTTAAAAGTGCATGTCGGAGTTCATATATTCACATACTATATATAAAAAACATTGTATTTTGCAAATATTTTATTAAATTTGTCGTAAATATTGGCACTTGACTTCAAAGAATCAATTTTTTTTGCATTAAATGAAGCATAAGCTTTTTTAATTGTGACTACAGTAAAATATAACAAAAAAATACGTTTTCTATTAATTTTTTTGCTGTTGTCAAACTTTAAAATGCTTTTGTTTCATTATTTTCAAAAAGAAAATCGATCGTTATGGCTTGGCTAACATATTTTCAACATTTAAAATAGTTTGACAATAAAATCTGATTGAAAATGCTACTTAAACTGTTATTTTACTAGCAGTAGCAACCACATTTGAGGTATCAGTTTGTCCTATCTCATCTCTAGCAACAAGAGAGAACTTCAAATTGGTTTAACAGCAAATGTCACCGCGTGAGAGCCGCGGCAAAGTAGAAAGTTGGGCTACTCGGCGCGTTCGGCGCGTTGCGCGCGGTGCTTATGGGTCACCTCTCATAAGATCGTGTGTATTTAATCGAACTATCAGTTGGAAGCGGTTCCGCACGCGTTTCTCTAAGTCGATTTACTCCATGAGAAGCCTGTTCTGCTGCTTCAATTGTCAATGCGAATGCTAAAGTTACAGAAAGAGTACGTGAAGTTGTATATCGGAAATGGCACGAACGAAGGACTCAACAGCAAGCTGATAGATGCTTCCTTCTCGAGCATCCGGGTATGCAAGGTGAACCAGTCTTTCGACGTCTGCTTAGAGCTGCTGTAGACTTTCACCCCTTTTTTGGACTCTGTTATTGAGTTGGACTCGGAAGACTTCTTTCAAGTGGCTATCTCCAAAGCGTTTATCTAGCTGAAATCGCCGCTCTTACCAGCTGGAACTGTTTGAAGTAATTCAGCTGCTGGTCCTCTAAGAGCAAGAGTCAGTGGTATGTACTTGTCTTCGTCATCCCAGCCATTTGTTGTCGCGGCTGCCTCAAATTGTCTCTTGTAAACTGGCCAAGAAGACTGTCCATCAAATGTTGGGGGTTTCATCTCCGTTTTCTTTGCAAACTCTCCAGCAGATCCTAGAATTTTGATTTTCCGGATCAAGTCTTATTCCTTGGACAGAACAGAGAACTGTTTATCGCATCGGCTTTCCAAACGATTCTCTATAACAGAAAGATGTTTTTCCACACCTTCAACTCGTTCGTCAAGGGCACATACATTTTTCTCAATGTTGCCCAATTTGCCTTTTAAAATGTTTTTCTGGCCTTCCAAAAAATTCTGTTGCGCTTCAAGTCTTTCGAGAATATTCTGTTGTTCTCTCTTTTGTTCGTTTCGTTGTGCTTCTAGTTGTTCGAGAGCATTCTGCTGTTCTTTCTTTTGCTCGTTTCGTTGCTCTTCAATCAGCTTCTTTTGCTCGTTTCGTTGTGCTTCAAGTTGTTCAAGAACATTCTGCTGTTCCTTCTTTTGTTCGCTTCTTTGTTCTTCAACCAGCTTCTTTTGCTCATTTCGTTGTGCTTCAAGTTGTTCCAGAACATTCTGCTGTTCCTTCTTTTGATCGTTTCGTTGCTCTTCGAGACGTTCGAGAATATTCTGCTGTTGCTTGTTTTGTTCTAATAAAATCTTCATTATACTAGAAAAATCTACACTTTCACTTACTTCCTCTTCCTCCACTTCTATTTCAAAAACAAAAGTGTTTACGTCTTCCCCATGCTGTTCTAAATAGTTGCGCAAGCGCAGGACGAGCTCATTTTTCGATCCCGCTCTAGAAAGATTTCGCTTTCCTAGCTCACTTTTAAGCTCAATGCAGTTGAGCTCTTCTAACAACTTACCCATTTCCACTGTATTATTATTATTATTTTCTTTACACTACTTTACTCTTCAAACTAGTCCTTTTTTTAAAATAAGTTTTATTAACACTTCTGACACCAATGTAACGTGCGCTTAGTTCGCAAAAATAAAACTTCACCTTTCAATTTATTTCTAACACTTTTATTCGATCTCTCTTTATTCGATTTCTACTTTACCAATAATCACATTAACTCATTTTTAACATTATCACTCTATAATCGAAACTGACATCTGGTTGCCTCGGTGGTCTATTTATATAGACCAAGAATACATCTAGAGCGTTCCAGTTTGTTCCACATAGTCTCCACATTTGCTGTCAACCATTTGTAAGATAAGCAGAGGATAGCTTCATAAAATAATAGGACAAACGGTGTTGTTCGAATGAGCGCTTTATTGCCCTTGATCTCTTAACTTATTCTAACAGAACATGAAACATGAGAACTGCAATGTCGAACGATACTTATTTACATAAGAAAGATACATAATAGATCATACGATAGACATGTACATAGGAAATGTCATCAAATAGAGATGTGTAGGCGAATATGCAAGTGCACGGATCTAGGAGATTAATAGATCGTATTAAGTAGTTATTAAGAACCCTACAGCTCGACCGTCCAGACAACAAATCGTCCCCGATTTATCTCATGCACAAACATTTTCGCTTCACAATTCTTTAATATCACGTAATATACACAGCAATTATATCAAAAATTAATAATTTTGTTTCACATTTCGAATTGAATTTTGTTCGTTTAAAATAATTAACAAGTGTATAATATTCGAAAACATTACTTGATTACAAAAACAATAGATATATCATAATAGAACATACACACATTTAAATAAAGTACACATTATATACATTTTCTCTCTTGGTTTACTAAGAAACATATGGTTTCATGTTTTCGTATGGAACTCTTGAAATTTGAAGATTTTCTAAGTCTTTTTAAGAAATCTATCATTACCTAGACATTTTACTATTTGATAAGGCCCTTTGTATTTAGGCTAAAGCTTATGATTTATACAAGGAGTGCATGAAACATTTTTCATCATTATATGATCACCAACTTTAAAAGGGTATTGGGCTTTATGCCGCTTATCAAAATATTTCTTACTAACTTCTAGGCTGTGTAAGGTTTTCAGTTGCGCTTTCTTCCAAATTAATTCTAAAAGTGAAAAATATCTCTTACCTCGTAATGTGCCCAAACGGTCCTCTTTCAAAAGAAAAAGGAAATTTTGATTTAATTCCCTATAGTCTTTACATAATTTCAACTCTTCTGATTTCCTTTTTACCAAAACAGTTGGCGATGAATAAGGGGAACTACTTTCACGAATCATTTCGTTCTCGGACAAGTCGTCTAATATTTTTTTCTAATTTCTGCTTATGTGTGAAAGGAAGCCGTCTTGGAGCACAATTGATAACCTTATTCAGATCCGTCAAAACAAGTTTCATTTCATGTTCTTCACACTTGCCTAAATCGTGACCTATATTTTTTTTATTTAAACTGTTATTATTTAAAACACTCCTTGTCACTAAATCTCTTACTTCGACATTCTCTTCATATTTCAAATTTTCATTTATATTTAGATTGATATAATTTTCAATACCCGTGTCGATATTTAAAATTTCATTTGCTTCAAAGTCACTACAAAAACTATTTAACAATTCTTTTTCTTTATCAAAAGTAGATTTGTCATTTTCAAATGTAAGTTTAATGTTGCTCTTTTGTAGAAAATCACGCCCTAAAATTATTGCGCTTTTCATAGTGTCATTTTTGACAACATAAAGACATAAATTGACATGCAGATTCTCTAACTTAATATTACATAACACCTTACCATACATAATAAGCCTGCTGTTGTTGATTCCACTGAAGTCATGCATTGAGGTTTCTAAAGGTGTCATCAGGTACGAAGGGACATATTTTTGCTGGACAAAGCTAATCGGGCTGCCTGTGTCTATGACGCTTATCGCTTTCATTGTTGAGCTTACATCTCCATGTTCGTTGCTTAAGAGTTGATACTCAAAGGTTCTTTGAAAATCATTTAAGAAAACTGGTTTTGTTTTTGTTGACTCGTTCTCCTGAAGCATCAGCACTGCTGTTGATTGTTGGCAATCTCTGATGATATGATCCGTTTTCCCACAACGAAAACATGATCCTCTGTCTCTTCGTGGCTTCGGGCAATTGGTGACGATGTGCCCTACGTCGTTGCAATTGAAGCATTTGACAACAGATTTGTTTCGTGCGTGCGGTATGGTTTGCAAGGTGGGTCTCGTGTGATCTGTTATCAGCTGCATCTCGGGTATCATTTTTTCATATTTTCTAAGCACGTGCTTGAGCTCAGAGAGATTGTTGGCTGTAAGCAGAAATTGTTTATTTACCATTGAATCAGGTATACCTTTAATGATGTAGTTGATAACATCTTGTTCCTCCACGTCGGCTGCGCTTGCGATTTCCTGCATGCTGAGCACATACTGCTGGTAATTTTCTTCTCTCCTTTTCTTACGATTGCGTAGTGCGTTGTGGATATCTGAGGCCGTTGAACGATGATGAAACTCACGTAAAAGGGCTGATTTCAATTCACTCCAGGAATAACAAAGCGTAGATCTTGAAAAGTTTTGCTGTACCTTTCAGAAACCTCTGGGCGAAAATAAGACACTTTCAGTCGTCAAATTTGTAAATATGTTTTGCCTCTTCAAAAGTCTTGATCCATCTCGTAATGCAATAATTATCATCTCCTGAAAAATGTGGTAGAGACTCCTCAACATCTCTGAAACTCATACATTCTGCTCCTGTTGAAGGTTCTGTACGATTATTTAGCTCAGAAAGCCTCTTCTGGAGCTCTCGAATTTCTTCCTTCCTCCTCACTACCTCTCTTAAAGTTTCTAGTAAATGCGTCACCAGTCTGTTTTCCTCTTCAAGCTCCGATGAAGCCTCGTCAAAATTTATTTCATCTACTTCTTCGGCTGGAAAAAACTCTTCAGCTTGGGCATCAGTTAGTTGTTGAATTGCTTGCTCTAATCGAATTTTAAGCGCTGATTTTAACCCATTTGTAGGTAAATTCATTTCACTTAACTTGTCCTTAAGTTGAGGTACAGTTGCAACTTGCATGAACCTCAAAGCACTCTCTGCCATCGTATTAATTTAATAAGACTTCTTATAGTTTCTAATGCAAATTTTGTAATTACTTAATTGACACACTAATTCTTAATAGCACATAAGTTTGCATAAAAGTTTTTTTTTTTTTTTTGCTTAATTTTTTTTTGCACAGTAATCCCACTTCTGAGGTTGTAAGATAAGCAGAGGATAGCTTCATAAAATAATAGGAAAACGGTGTTGTTCGAATGAGCGCTTTATTGCCCTTGATCTCTTAACTTATTCTAACAGAACATGAAACATGAGAACTGCAATGTCGAACGATACTTATTTACATAAGAAAGATACATAATAGATCATACGATAGACATGTACATAGGAAATGTCATCAAATAGAGATGTGTAGGCGAATATGCAAGTGCACGGATCTAGGAGATTAATAGATCGTATTAAGTAGTTATTAAGAACCCTACACATTTCCCCTCCTATATATATACACTCACACACACTGACTTACAAGCAACGCCTGTCATTAGATGTACCTTATAGAGTTGCCGCTTGTGTTTTCGGTTGAACGTTTTTCGGTTAGAAAATTGGTATTAAATGTTGGGTGTGCATTATAATATGGATATGTAGACGTCATTTATAAAAATGACTTAATTGCATGGCAACAAGTGTATCTTTTTTTGTTCGGTATAGGGGTCCTTACAATAGATAGAAATTAAGTTAATTTTTGATTAAAAACAATATATACAATAAAAAATCGAACCTAAAAACACTTATTCAAGTCAACTTGCAGTTTACATTTAAAATAAGTAAGCAACACAAGATAAATGAAAATAAATAAGATCCGATTAGAACACAAATAAACACACAAGAACCAGTATTATAACTGGTTCGAGATCGAGATAAAACACCCATTGCGTTCTAGTATTTTTCGCAGATTATAAACATTAAATGAATGACCCGACGAAAGTTCTATAAAAGCTTGGACGTAAATGTTTTTTTATCAGACGTGGTCTATTGAAACGTTTATGAAGCATGTCCAAAGATTCACATATTAAATAAATACTAAAAATAAATGAAATGAAATATTTTGAGAATGGCTTATGAGGTTTAACACCTCGCCTCGGATACGCAAAAATGAGTAATGAAATTTTCGAAATGGCGATAGTTTTGGTTTGCTATTGACCACGCTTTTGAAAGTGTTACTGAACTTTGACTCATCCTTATTTTTAGTCGAAGACTGTTCGATATTCGATTCTTACGGACGGAATAAAATTATCATCGCTTTTTCAAAAAGCGGCTTGACTTAACGCATCAACCTACATTTTTTATTGAGTAGCTGATTGAGCCACAGTGTTGCTCGTTTTCTATTCCTATGTAGATTTTATATTTAGACTTATAGTTTCGTAAATTTTGAATACATATTTAACAATATCAGTTTAAAGCTTGGATTTATGCCGTCTGACTGGTAGACAAAACATAATTATTACTATGAATTAGAAGAAAATAAGAAAATCTTCATTAATTTAAATTGAATGATTGCAATAATAATAATAATAGATATATTATGTTTTATGTACTACAAAAGTAGTAATTATATGCTCAGAAACCTTCAGTCATAATTTTGTGTAAATAATTTAAAGCAAGTTTGCAGTAGAGGTATAATTTTGGTACTTCAACTTCATTTAGTATTCTTATAACTTCATTTTCCGTTATGAAATCGCTTCCAGTGTAACGTCTGATCTCTTTCAGGACAAGATATTTTCCCATAAAATGAAAAGTATCTTCTCTTTCGTTTAAATTGCACAGCACGAGCAGATGATAGGTAGATCTGGATTATGTGGCATGAAGTTTTGCTGTAACATGGCCACCATCACAATTTCGTTGACTACATTTACATCCCGAAAATAGTTCATCTCATTCAAATTGTGTCTACAATAACGTTCTCTATGCAGCGATCCTGTTGCGTTATTCAGAAAACTTTCTCTTCACTTGAGGTCCACTGAAGAAATAAGCTGATAAAGCGTTTTTTCCAATTAACAAGATCATAACTTTCAAGATTCAGGTGAACCTCACAGTCACTGGCTAAGTGCATCCATTCAGCATACCAACTTGTCCTAGAATTTATAACTGGAAGAGCTAGAGCTGCTATTTCGGGAAGTCGATGATTTTTCATCTTCACAATTTTGAAAACATAGTCTACTTGCATTTTTAGCGTTTCTATGAAAAGAGGCGATAGACCTGTTTCCAAACAACCATGAAGTTGGGCATGTTTGGTGACAGTCTAAAGATTCGTTTAATATAGTAGCGCAGAAGCTTCTCCACAGTTTCATATTGTTAAGCTCCCCATATTTGTGCTGCATAAGACAATATTGATTGTGGTGCTTCTTTGGTTTCCCAGCTGGGGTAGGACTCAGCGGGCCAGGGTATCTCCCAAGGAAGCCAGAAGACTTGGGATGCGACGGTCCAACTTCTTGCGTAATAAAGGAGAACTCCGACACGGCAAATGTTTCTCAGAGATTTTCTTTATTATCCTAATTCAACATGAAAAGCTTACAGTGTGGTTTACAATGGTATTCTTTTTACGTTAAGGTACTCTTGAAAATTCAAAACGGAAAGCTTACAAAATTGTTTACAATGATATTCTTTTTGCTTAGTGTAATCTTGCATCTACGTTAATTGAAAAATAGAAAATGAATTATTATGCCTGAAGGGCCAAGTTTTTCTACGTTAATTACGTTAATTAATAAAGAAGAAAAAAAAATGAATATGTATAAATGAAGAGTCGGCTTTCTTGTTCATTTTTCACCTTTTTAGGACTTTGCGGACGACGGTATTGCGGCGAGGTCGGTGATTGCCTTTATGCTGGTTGGATTAGGTGCAACCTTTGCTGTAGCACCTGGCGGTCGGTCGTTTGGTCGCGGCGTGCTAAATTTTGGAATAAACAAAGATTATTTATTATTAATAGACCTTACAGCGTAGTGCCCACTGGGTCCTAACGCTGGGAGGCCAGATAGTCTAGTCGACACGGGAGCTAGGGTTGACTATTAAAGTCAAACGAGCAGCGGTCTTGGTATCTTTAATGGACTTTAGAGTTGAGATGTGCCTCCTGGGTCCATACTCACTATAAAGCCAATTACAACCAAAATATTTCGGGAGCGGAACGGGGTAGACTGCTAGAGTCGATATGGCGGCAGATTCTGGTGTATTTAACGGACCTTAGAACTGAGATGTGCCTCCTGGGTCCATGCTCAATATAAGGCCAATTAGACCAAAATACAATGTGCTGCTAAGGGTTTCTAAGTTGCTATCCTTTTAATGGACCCTATGTAATGTGATGTTTCTCCTGGGTCCATACACACTTATACGGCCAATTATTTAAAGGGCAACGTCAATATTTGAGGCTGAGATGGTGACTATAAAAAGTCAAACGGGGCGGTAGATTTGATATTTAATGGACTTTAGAGTTGAGATGTGCCTCCTGGGTCCATACTCAATATAAAGCCAATTAAAATCAAAAAAAGTGACTGTGCAAGTCGGCAGAACAGAAATCTTTCGCAATTAATCAGAGTGGTATTCCCACAGCCAATGTTAGCTCGTGATTTCTCTTCCCTTTCTGGGGTCGAGTTCACATCTACTTATCATTTCTGTGGTGATAAGTGGATGTGAACTGAAAAAAAGGAAAAAAATGCACACAGAATTTTTTTCTTTTATCGTGCTCGTATAGATGGTTTGTAGCATAGCCGTTGTATGTGTGTTAATGGCTGAGCTCTGGGGCGGCGAAAGTAAAAAGTGTGACGTTTCGTCACAGACCCCCCTTACTTTTGGAGACGAGAACCTTCTCGGCTTATCTCCTTACTGGAAGAAGTTTTTTTTTCTTTTTTTTTCATACGCTTATTTATTATTATTTTTTTTTTTTTTTTTGTATGCTTTTTTTTTCTTTTTTTTTTCAAAAACGTTATAAACTTCGCCTTAATAATAAAAAGAACAAGTTCGGAAATAATTGTTATAGAAAAAAAAGCGAATGTCAAAAAAAAAAACAAATAACTAAAATAGGCAAAAAAAAACGAGAACAAGGCAAGTAAGCTTCGAGGTAAAAAAAACGAGGTACTTTAATTTATGTCCATAGGGACACATCTGCCGAATCGGAAGTCTCCCTTCTATGCAGCTCGCTGAACCGTGCTCTCTGTCGGCGTTTTTGGGCGACTCCAGTTTTCCTCCACGGGTTTACGGGTGCGTTGTTAGTTGTTGATCTTACGGCTGGTGGGGTGGCAGGGGATCCGTTTTCTCGGTTAAAAGGTGTCCCGGCGGTAACTGTTATCATTGCGGTGGCGGTTTCTGTTGCTGGAAGACAGCTGGGTTTCGGCGGTATGGACACACTTCAGTCCGAGTCGAAGTTCAACCTACGACAAATCGCGTTTCTGGTGCCTTCTGGCCCGGCGGTGATGGTTCGGAATGATCCCTGAACAGCGCATAAACGGGCACCATGCTGCAAAGAGGGATATCCTTCTGCGTAACGGGCTATTCTAGGATCGCCCCATTGCTGGGCCAAATTCATTGTTCTGGCAGCAGCTTTATCACTGCCCTCCGACTCACTTCTATTGGATCTAGCTCCAACGGCTTAAGGATCCATTCCATCGGTCGGGCTGGTCGGTTATTCTTCGGTTCTTTCTCAGGTGGGCTCAGTAGAGAGCCCCGGCTGCTTGTTTGCTGGATCCGGTTTTTCCATAAGTCAGTTGCCTTGCCCTTGATGTCGTGGACCATTGCCATGCGGTCCTTGATCGGCGGTGGGGGTCGGATTGGGTGAGCTCCCGGCTTGTCGCTCCCTTTGACGTTTACCCTGGGATCTGGACGAGCAGGAGGTTGGGGTCTTGCGGGTTGCGTTCTGCGCCTTCTGAACGGATCGTATAATGCCGATTCTGAATTGTGGCGAGTATGGGGAACCTGGACGGTGTGTTTGGTGTCTCCGTGTTGGTCGGTCATTTTTCCTCGGACGGAGTTCGTTTTGCAAGGTCTGGTTTCTAATGTTGACGATATGGACGAGGTAGGTTTACTGGTACCGGAGTGATTAAACACTGGACTTACCTCCTTGACTGCTGGCACAAGAGTGAATGTGAACGGGCTGGTTTCTTCTTTCTTCTTTTCTGGTAGCCCTTGTGCGAAGAGAGGACCTTTGATGACTGCGGCTGGTTTATGAATAATTACACTGGTGGATGAATTTAATTTAAGTAAATCATCTGTACTAGGTTCAGTTTCTGAGGGGAAAATTTTGAGGTCTCTCACATGAGAGCGGATATTAACAGCTGGCCCTTTGTTTATGCCTTTCTTTCGTCTGGAGAACAATACTCGTGCACGCTTATAAACTTGTTCTCCTTCTTGCGGTCGCCACGGGCGGCGGCGGAGGTTATAATGCTTAGCTGGCGTTACTGTACGGGCACACAGTGTGTCGGTACTTCTTCGAGTTTGGTCTCTCCAACATGGTACTTCGTATCCACCTAAGGTTAGCTTACAACCGGCTTTGCCAAGCAAATCCATACCCAATATGGCATCCTCGGCAAGGGTCGGCATATACATTGCTTCTCCAGACAATGTTTGTCCATTAAAACTGAAGTGGATGGTGCAATGTTCCGATGTATGTGCTGAACGTCCGTCGGCTAACTCAATGACATGAGCCTGGTCTCGTGCGGGCATTCCCATCCTACGGCATTCTTCGCGCAAGTCTTTCCCGACAAACGAACGAGTAGAACCTGTGTCGACCAGAGCGTAGAATGTGCGACTCGGGGTCTTAATTGGCACAAACAAACGGGGGTCGTACCTGGTAGGCGTTCGAGCGGCTGCGACCGGGCTGCGGCTGCACGGACAATCTTTTGTCAGGCGGCCATCTTCGCCACAGAAGGAGCAAAACAGGCGGAACGGACGGCGGCACTCGTTCTTGTTATGTCCCCTCTGTTTACACTGCCAACAATGTGTTGCGCGGTCGTATGATGTGCTCGGATATGGCGGCTGGGTGGACGGTACTACTGCATTGTGGATCCGTGGACTTGACTGCGTAGGGATTTGAACGCGGGGGATCGGTACGGTGTTGAACGTCTGGGGCACGGTAGAGCGAACGGTTCGGTCTTCTTGCCGGATGAACTCATATTCATCCGCCAACTCCATCAACTCCTCTAACGTAGCAAAATCACGCCGCTTGATGTAGAGTCGATATTCGGGTCGCAGGCTGTCGTAGATTCGGTCGATGTTATCGGTGACCGTCATACGCGGATGTTGCCGGATTAAATACAAAAACGCTCTGATATAATCTTTGGCCTTTTCACGTGGGCCTTGGTGCTTCCTCATTATCTCGTCCTCGAGTTTTTGGTAGTATCTGGATGGTAGAAAGTACTGTATGAACGCTTGTCGGAACGTTTGCCAATCGTGGAAGTTCTCGCGGTTGATACGCAACCATTCCAGAGCGGAACCTCTGAAAATTTCGGGGAGGGTACGCACCATATTATTCAGGGGGAGCTCGTAGCATTGAGCTAGTTCCTCAACCCTTTCTAAAAACTCCAGTGGCTTGCCAGTAGAATCAAACCGAAGACCCCACTTCCGTACGACATTCATCAGTTCAGCCTCGTAGCTTAAGGGGAACCGGTGCGGGAACTGGGGGCCTGGCAAATTACCATAAGCAATTCTTGTGTCGGTGTGATGGCTGGTCGGAGGGGCGGAAGTGGCGCGTTCAAACTGTTGCGGGGTAGGACGCGGCCGTGACACCATTTGTGACGTCGACGTCCCTGGAAGCTGTAAAGCTGGTACTTGGAGACTGGATTGGTATATTGGTCGCTTAGCATCCGCGTTCAATGATGCGTTGTTTCCTTGGTCGGTATTCATCTCGTCGTCTGCATCGTTGCGGGCTTCGATTTTCTGCTCCCACTCTTCACACAAGTTCTGCGTTGATTTATGCATCCGTAACTCCTTTAGATGCTGGCTTAGACGTTGGCGTAGTTCACGCACGTTGCCTTCAGTGCTTTGTCCCCGTAAACTCAGTGTCTCAATGAGTTCTGGTTTCCTTAAGAAGTAAATAAAGCCGAGGTTCTGGTACGGGCTTGGTTCTTCTCCGGAGCGGTCGGAAGAGTGGTCAGACAAGTCCGGATCTTTCTCGATGTTTGCCATGTCGAAATTTGGTTAGTCGGAATCGGGCGGGTTCGGAATCGGTCGGTTTCGGAATCGGTCGGTGGACGATGCGTTGGTTCCAGGTCACGGTCGGTCGGTAAGTGAACCTTCAGCAACGTCCCTGCTCGGGCGCCAATTTGTGGTGCTTCTTTGGTTTCCCAGCTGGGGTAGGACTCAGCGGGCCAGGGTATCTCCCAAGGAAGCCAGAAGACTTGGGATGCGACGGTCCAACTTCTTGCGTAATAAAGGAGAACTCCGACACGGCAAATGTTTCTCAGAGATTTTCTTTATTATCCTAATTCAACATGAAAAGCTTACAGTGTGGTTTACAATGGTATTCTTTTTACGTTAAGGTACTCTTGAAAATTCAAAACGGAAAGCTTACAAAATTGTTTACAATGATATTCTTTTTGCTTAGTGTAATCTTGCATCTACGTTAATTGAAAAATAGAAAGTGAATTATTATGCCTGAAGGGCCAAGTTTTTCTACGTTAATTACGTTAATTAATAAAGAAGAAAAAAAAATGAATATGTATAAATGAAGAGTCGGCTTTCTTGTTCATTTTTCACCTTTTTAGGACTTTGCGGACGACGGTATTGCGGCGAGGTCGGTGATTGCCTTTATGCTGGTTGGATTAGGTGCAACCTTTGCTGTAGCACCTGGCGGTCGGTCGTTTGGTCGCGGCGTGCTAAATTTTGGAATAAACAAAGATTATTTATTATTAATAGACCTTACAGCGTAGTGCCCACTGGGTCCTAACGCTGGGAGGCCGGATAGTCTAGTCGACACGGGAGCTAGGGTTGACTATTAAAGTCAAACGAGCGGCGGTCTTGGTATCTTTAATGGACTTTAGAGTTGAGATGTGCCTCCTGGGTCCATACTCACTATAAAGCCAATTACAACCAAAATATTTCGGGAGCGGAACGGGGTAGACTGCTAGAGTCGATATGGCGGCAGATTCTGGTGTATTTAATGGACCTTAGAACTGAGATGTGCCTCCTGGGTCCATGCTCAATATAAGGCCAATTAGACCAAAATACAATGTGCTGCTAAGGGTTTCTAAGTTGCTATCCTTTTAATGGACCCTATGTAATGTGATGTTCCTCCTGGGTCCATACACACTTATACGGCCAATTATTTAAAGGGCAACGTCAATATTTGAGGCTGAGATGGTGACAATAAAAAGTCAAACGGGGCGGTAGATTTGATATTTAATGGACTTTAGAGTTGAGATGTGCCTCCTGGGTCCATACTCAATATAAAGCCAATTAAAATCAAAAAAAGTGACTGTGCAAGTCGGCAGAACAGAAATCTTTCGCAATTAATCAGAGTGGTATTCCCACAGCCAATGTTAGCTCGTGATTTCTCTTCCCTTTCTGGGGTCGAGTTCACATCTACTTATCATTTCTGTGGTGATAAGTGGATGTGAACTGAAAAAAAGGAAAAAAATGCACACAGAATTTTTTTCTTTTATCGTGCTCGTATAGATGGTTTGTAGCATAGCCGTTGTATGTGTGTTAATGGCTGAGCTCTGGGGCGGCGAAAGTAAAAAGTGTGACGTTTCGTCACATGATTTAGATACCACTTGAAACACCTGGAATTTTCTTTTTTGCTAGTATTTTTGTTATAAAAGCATTGTTTCCACTATGCGCTGATCGCTCATTTGGCATTCGCCAGCTTCTCCTTTAAGTGCTTCTCAATTTTTTTGAGATAGATATTTGTATTCAGTAACAATTTCAATGGCTATGTCATTGTAATACCATTTTTTATATTTTTTCTAAATTCACTATCAAGTTCCAAAGTCTGCAATCTGTGAAAGCCGATTTATCATGAGCTGCATAGATAAAGGTGAAGAGGCCAAGATAACCATGTCATCAGCGAAAAGAAGAGCCATAATCCTTTGACTTGCGTATTCGAATCCACTGGGCAAGCTTGTAACTAAGTCTTCTATAAACAGTGCAAAAAGATGGAGAAAGTGAGAGTGATTGAAAAGAGAGAAAGTGAGAGTGATTGAAGCCAGTCAAACTTTTGTAGGCTCTAACAAAAAGTGTTTTAGTTTGAATCTAAAGTTAATAACACATTTTGACCCTTTTTTATTTATAACTGAGGGTGAGTCTGTTGAAATTCAACCAAAAGTCATCAAATTATAGGCAAAAACCGAAGAAAAAGAATCCAATTGTTAACTTTATATAAGCATAATATGCAACGGACACCACCTCGTATTACCGATTCTTGAAATAAC
The DNA here is from genome assembly GCA_914767635.1 of Melanostoma mellinum. Taxonomy (NCBI): domain Eukaryota; kingdom Metazoa; phylum Arthropoda; class Insecta; order Diptera; family Syrphidae; genus Melanostoma; species Melanostoma mellinum. The sequence continues at coordinate 93,808,995 of OU612060.1, read as the reverse complement.
TCAATTTCACTGAGCACCACATCGAAGAGAGATCTATCTAAAACTTCACCAGAAAACTTCCCGCCACATAAAATTACTAACAAGACCAGAAATAACGTGTCGTCTGAAGGTTCAATGTCAGTCATAGATCTAAGAATCGTTGTGAACGATATTATGGCTTCGTTGCTTGATGAAAAATTAAAGGATTTTCCCAACAAAGCAGATAAGGCATAGATCGGGGCAGATACAAACATTCTACAACAGCACAATCTCTCACTTCAAAATCAGCTTGTTTAAATGGAATCCCGTTGTTCCTTTCTCGAGCGATAAGTTGAGTTTCTATCAAGAAAGGCAAATGAAAGAACGTCGTTCCAACTGAACCGGGTGTGTCTGCCGAGGATAAGGCGAAATCACTTTGTATGGATTTACTTAAATCCAATAACCATGGAATAATATCTTCATCGCGAGCTATTCAAACATCGAGAACGTTATTGTGAAACTACAAAACAAAGATGATGTCGGGAGAATGCAATCAGCTACGGCTGTAAAAAACACCGGTATATCACTACAAAGAGATTATCCTGTTGTGGCAAGAGAAAGGAGACGAAAGCTTTTAAAAATAAAACATCAAGTTTTGACCAAGGACAAAAATTCTAAAATATTTATTAGAAGGAGACATGATAAAAATTTATGATAAAACATTTTATTTCAACTCAAATAATGCGCTAACATGATTGTGACGAACAAGGAGGAATGACATTTTTGCAAAAGCTGATAAACAACAATTATGAAATGTCAGGCAATGACATCCAGCCCAGTGGCTTTCAAACTTCTTTAAGAAGCGAGGTGTTGCCAAATTATTCTATTTGATAATGTTGCCGTCAGCCATGTTCACACTAGCAGCTCTTTTAAACAAAATTTTTTTAACTTTTCATTTAAAATTATTGCAAAAAACATATCAGGTTTATTAAATTAGTAAATTTTTAAAAAAATTTTGATATTATAAATGAATACGATATTTTTTTATTATTTGAAACATTTATTGAGCAAAACAAAAACAGCTATGAAACATATTTTGAACAATTTATATTACAATGGATAACTGCAACAAGAACTCATGCACACGGAAAAGCAAGTGAAGGCTATCTATTTGGAATAAAAAAACATTTTGGATTTTCTACAAAGTGTCGTTTTGTGAAGGAAATGAACCGAATTTTTGTGGAATTAGAGGTAATGGATGAAAAACTGTACATAGTACCAGTATATATCAATTGCAACAAATGGATGGATGAATTCTCGAATCTCTACGACTTTCTTTTGGAGATGCATAACGAAAACATAATGGTAATTGGTGACTGCAATGGCAGAGTTGGTAATACTCAGCTGCTACATTTGGAACCTGAGTTTACTCCAGAAGTAACTACTACTACTACTACTACTACTACTACTACTACTTCTACTACTACTACTACTACTACTACTACTACTACTGCTACTACTACTACTACTACTACAGTGCAAAAAGGCTAAGGCTCAATGTACAACCCTGTCATACTATTGATTATGTCCTAAACCATTCAGACATCTCTTCCCCATTCCATACTGAAGCCATTGGGCTCTCATACAAGTTCTCAACAACTCTCCCGAACATCTAGTTGTCTGTCTATTCCTATTTATTTCAAAAATCTACCAAGACAAAAAGTTATATCCTTGCAGGTATCTACACATTTACCAAAATTGTTTGAGAAAACTTTTAAACAAATTTGCCCCTTCAACCCTTTTACGAACATAAGTACCTACGCCTACTAAAAAGTTTCATTTTTCAGCCGCATAAATGCATTTCACTACATTTAATAACGCACACACAAATAGAACAAAATCTATCAAGAGAATTAAATATCTTTGTAGGTACCAACATATTTACCTAAATTTTTTGTGAAAAGCTTTTAAATAAATTCGACATTTCAACCCTTTTCCGTAAAAATTTACGCCTATTAATACGTTTTTTTTTTTTACCACATAAATGCATTGCACTACATTCCATAACACACTCACTCTCATGTTATGAGCCCACAAGCAAATCACACAACAACTAAATCTTCAAAAATGGCGGCATAGTTAAACTCGATAGTCATGAATGAAAACAAGCTACCAACCGATTAATAACGGTACCTGGGATGAAGTGTCCGGGTATTGAGTGTCCCAAGGATGTTGTGTCCCAAGTATGACGTGCGATGTTATGATGTGAACTGGTATGATGTACATATATGTATACGCAAAATGTCAAGTATTTTCAAACAGAATCAACTGTGTTCTAAGAACACAAAAGAAGTGTTTAACGGAAATGAAAATTTGGAGTGAACGCGCGATCATAGCCATCAAATAAGACTGCATATTTATGTTACAGACTTTAATGAACTAATAGATTCTTTTATTGAAATGAAAGGTCGACGTATTGATTTAAAGCAGTCGCAGAACCAAAACGGACCCTTTAACATCGGTTAGATTATTCCATTTTTATTAAGTATACCTATACCTATATGATTTCAAGTCATTTGTCCCAACAATTAACATTAAAAAATGCCGATGCTTTTTATATTTTTTTAGTTTACTTAATTCAGAGATTTGCTCTTTATTCGTTTATTTTTCAAGCTTCTCATTCAATTATTTAGATTTGTTTAATGTTTCTTAAACTCGAAAGTTTTAACTTAATATTAAAAATATTAATTTTTTATTGTATTGACTTACCTGCTCGGAAAAGGCTGAGCAGATCTGATTTAGGAGTTTCCGACGCTAAGCTTCGCTACGTGCCTGAAGTTTCTACTGTACTAATTTTAAACGTTTGCTTTAACTCAATGGTTGGCGAGTGGACTCTAGTACATGGTGAATTTTTTGGTGTTGAGGGTCGCATTGACGTTGAATTGCGCAGCTGTGATGGGCAGATTGTAGTCCCTCCGAAATATATTGAAGGTAATGGTAAATATGTAGGAGCTCTAGCCACTGCTTGTGCATAATAGTCCAAATACAGCCCCCTTGTTGTTGTTGTTGTTATAGGGTACATAAGTCTAATAGCTGTAACATAATAAACGAGTAAGAAAATGTTAAAAGGTCAGTTTATCATTTGATACGAAAAAAATTAATAAAGCTGTTTCTATCAACGATTTTAAGCTATGAAAAACAATTTCGATAGCATAACGTATTATAAAATGTATACTAAGTTTTCACAAATTATCTTCTTTTTTCAATTTACATTCTTCAATATGTTTTTAAGAAGAAACCATTGAGTAGCTGGAATATTCTTGTGTGATATCCAGTAGTGTTCCTTATGTTGCTTCTGCTGTAAGAGGGTAAGAAGGACAAGAAGGGCAAGCCGGACACGGAGAGCACGAAAAAGTTAACAAAAGAAGTACATATATTGTTAAATTCTCTTTTAGTCATGGATTGCATGCATATGATTTTGGGGAGAGTACGATAACTTTGGCGACAAGAAATAATAACGGTTTTTAGTGGAGGGGTAAAATACAAGCACTTTTTACTACGGGAGGGGGGGGGGTCTATCTCCCCCCGTTTAGGCTGTAGGGGCAATTTTATAAAAATTGACTTCAAATCTAAAAAAAAATATTGTAGAACAACGGGAAGACTTGCAGATACAAATAATACTTTTTATGAAAATCAGAAATCTGCGAAGCGGTCCATGAAGAAAGTTGTTGCATACGGAAACTAATTGCACATAAGTTCCTGCCTGATGAATTTTTATACTTTCACTGGTCTACTTCCTAACTGTTTGGAACTGGATGGAGAGAACTTTAACCGAAATAAACAACACTAAACATACGTTCCACAAATTATAAATATAAACAAAAACATAGAATGTTTACCAAAATTAATGAGGCGAATGTACATAAAGTCATATGACTAAAAGTCTAGCAGAATTAAATACAACCAATTTACAAGTTAAACAGTGAAGTTGTGTGTTTCATTTAAAATTAGTTTTTTCCTAGTTTTTTCAATATACATAGTAATAAAACCTAGTCGGAACATTTGGTCCTTCGTAGCCGTTTTACGAACAGTGATTAAAAACAATTAGTGTGTGTGGAAAACATTAACATTTAAAAGACGAAAAGTGTGTAAGATCAGAGTCGTTTTACGAACACTCTAGTGCAAAAATATATATACATATATAAAGAACTCCGTCAGAGTTGAAAATTAAGTATAGTTTATAATTCTATCGACTTAAATTTACTTAAGACTAATCAATCGCGCGCGATTAAACGCCATTGGATTAAAACATAAGTTTAAGACTTAAAACTAAAATCTGCTGCAGAAGTCGAGACATCCAGGACAACAAGGTCATTCAAGGTCGCCACTGAAAAGAAAAGAAGAGTCTAAGTAAGTTCGTTCTTGTTGTGTCGTATTTTATAAATCAATAAATTATACCCAAACTTAAAAAATGGCGAATACAGTTCCTGCTCTTGGTTCTTCTTTGTTTTACAGAGCTCTCCAAAAAAGCCTCCTGGAGCAAATAGAGAGGAATTATAGGAATTTTAAAAAAGAGCCCAGGGCACGTCGTACCCGTGCAATTGCGAGTAGTCGTTTAGCCTTACTGGAGGAAAATATGGCGTCCGCAAAAATCTACCACCAGAACGTCGTTGGGGGTTCAAAGTTGGAAGCTGGAATTTAAAAGGAGGATTATTTGGAAGTTTTTGACAAGATTAACGACACTTACCTGGATTATAGGTCCGATTCAACTGAATTTTTAGAGAGTTTGTCTTCGGTTCCTGCATCGTCATCGCTGGCAGCAGGTCAGGCTGGTCAGAGTGTAGGCCAGTCAGGTAAGGTTCGTACCGAGTTGAGGTTGCCCAAAATTGATCTCCCTAAGTTTAATGGAGAATATACAAAATGGCGGTCGTTTCACGGACAGTGGTTCCCTGGTTCGTTCCAACAATAATTTAACGGACATCGACAAGATGCACTTCTTGAAGTCGAGTTTAGAAGGTGAGGCGGATCGTTTGCTCCAGCATTTACCTTGTGTCGCGGGTAATTTTGACAAGGCATGGGAGTTACTAACAGCGCGATATGACAACAAGCGTGTCTTAGTAAACGCGCAACTAAAACTCCTTTTCAGCCAAAAGTGCCTTGTGAAGGAGTCGGTTGATGGGCTAAAGGAGGTGATATTCACCTCGCAAGAGTGTATCCATGCACTCAGGAACCTTGATGTACCTGTCGATCAATGGGACGTTATATTGGTGCACATCGTGTACAATAAGTTACCTGGAAATTTGCAGCAGCTGTGGGAAGAGAAGTTGGGGAACCAGAAAGAGTTGCCAAGCTGGAACGATTTTCTGGAGTTTTTAGAAGCACGCTTCAGGACCTTGGAAGCAGTGAGTGCAGACACAGCGCAACCAACTTCTTTCAAGAACGATGTGCGGAGACCAGCCGGTACGGAGGTGCGGAAGGTGTTTCACGTGAAGAATACTGCCAGAACGGAGTTCGTCTGCCAAGTATGCCACCAGAGCCAGCACTCACTGAGAAAATGCCAGAAGTTCTTGAATATGGATGTGCAAAGGCGCGTTCAGGTAGTTAAGACGGCAAAGTCCTGGGGTACAGTCATTTCGCCTCAAACTGCCCAAGCGATAAAAATTGCACGTTTTGTTCGAAGCGCCACCATTCGTTGCTGCACATCAACATAACATCACAACCTAGCCAGCCCAGAAGATAAACAGATTTCATCGCTACTCAGGTCTCCGTCAACCCAGACGCACCTGAGTTCCATATGGACGGCAGAGCTAGCTCGAGCGGTAGAGATTTAAACACCTTCCATGCGTCAGCAGGCAGCTATGCATCGGCGAAGGTTTTGTTGGCAACAGCCGTTGTCAAAGTCATGGCAGCAGATGGATATTTCCATTGTCTAAGAGCTCTGGTCGACCCAGGATCAGAAGCCACTTTCATAACAGCAGCAGCTGCACAATTACTGAACTTAAAACGGTGTAAGACCGTGGCGAGAGTAAGTGGGTTGGGTTTGGTCAGCAGTGGCACAACGTATAGCAGCACCGATTTAACGCTTGCGTCGCAACACTCGACGTTTGAAGGTGCTGTAAGAGCACTGGTTTTCACGTCACTGACTGGGCATCATCCAGCCCACCGAATCGATCCAAGGAAATGGCAACATTTAGAGGGACTCTGTTTAGCAGATCCCACTTACTTTTTACCTGCTCCGGTGGACTTACTACTTGGAAGCGACGTTTTCGCCGACATAATCCTTCCACAAGTAGTACGGAGTCAAGACGGCCAAGGTCCAGTGGCCCAAAAAACACAACTCGGCTGGATTATTTTTGGAAAAGTTCCGACCGAAACCCCGGTTCTCCCGCTCATTTTCTCATCGGAGAACCAATTCATGCAGTAACGCAAGGGGAACTTACCCATAACATCACCCACTTAGAACGCTGGAAGAGAATTCAGGTCCTGGCTGACCAATTCTGGAAGAAGTGGCATTCCGAGTACATTTGCAGTTGATACTGGAACATGACCAGAATCACCGAGACGCATCCCGGATCAGACGCACTCATCCGAGTCAATCCCAATTCCCTTGAAGACAAATAACGGATATTATTTACAACAAACACATTATACACTGCCCCTGGATTCAGTACGAATCAATTCCTGCTGCATTATATCTCTTCCCCGAAGACCCTGGATTCAGCAAACGAGTCAACACAAACCTTATCTGATGGTGCCTACATCTTCCTCGAAGATTACTTAAAACCTAATTAATGATTCACCCGAATCAACAACAGTATGCCTACCTGCTGTTACCATTATCATGTCCAAAGATAATACCTCTTCACTTTATACAAACCCCTGGATACATAAGGCTTCATTAAATTCTGTTTTTTGCCTGAAGTACTTGCATCCTATATTCATTTTAAAATCAGTGATATAGTGAGGGATCTAAAAAACATTATAAAATAAAGTTTTCTTTTTTTGCGCACCAACACTTTTTTTTCTCATCATACATATAATGCCTGAGGCACGAGGTGCAAAACAGATCCAACAACACCATAATGTTTACTCTCCGAGAGATAGTGCTTCAAACTCAGCAAATATTGCGGATAAATTATGGATCAGGATGGAGAAAAAACTGCAGAAGTGGGGAGATGACTTCAAAACTGAACTCACAAGTATGCTTGCCGAAAAACTGTCGTTGTTGGAACAAAAGCTCAATGACAAAGTTAAACAGGTAACTTTAGAATTGGAACAAAAAATATATGATGTCTCCGAAAACTATAACCGCCTTGAACTGACTGTTGATGAACTGGAAAGGGAGAAACTCAAATCTGATGCTATCCTGTATAACGTGCCTTTTCAACAAGAAGAAAACTTATCTGATGTGTACAAAAAAATCTGTTGCAAAATTGGTACTCCCGCACACGCACTGCATAACATCTTCAGAGTAAGACCATCTCGACACGGCAGCACGAGCTCAGCTGCAGCAACTGATGCTAGCATTGTTTTAAAATTTGCCAACAGCCAAGATAAACAAAACCTTTTAAGAGCTGCAGCTGCTTATCGCAAGAGTACGAAGTCTACTTTGAAGCTTTGTTACATTGGATTTAACTCCCAAAAGAGCTTTCATATCAACGAAAGCTTAACAAAACGAACCTACCAACTGCAGCGGCAAGCTCTTAAATTGAAGGAGCGCTCTCTTATTTCCACCTTTCATACATTTAACGGAAGGTTATACATCCGGACTGCAAGAAATCAACATCCAATTCTGATTAATTCGATTGAAAATCTGAGGAATGTGATCGGTACAGCCTTTGACGATCGAGAAAACAACACAACAGTATAGCTGCAAAAAGACATCAAAAAGATTTCATCATTTAATAATATTATTTCTATCAATTAATTAATATTTTCTTTTCTTTCTTTCTTTTAAGTCTTATTTTAGTCAAACTTTCTTTTTTCTTCTGAGCATTTTTACTCTTTTTAATCATTTTTAATTTTTCTTTTTTTTTTTTCTTTTTGTGCGAGGATTATTTAGTGGTTTGTTTTCTTCTGACTGTTTTTCTTTTGATCTCTGTGTTTAGTTTTCTTTCCTTACCATTAAAATGTCTTCTTTTACTAACAATAATCCAAATGGAGTGAATGAAAATTTACATACGTTGTTAAAAATTGTGTGCAAACAAAAAAGGGCTTGCGCATTTGTCATATAAATGCGCAGAGTCTTGTAAACAAAATTGATGAGTTTAGGTATGTCTTTGAAGGAAGCGGGGTAGATGTTGTTTGTGTGTCTGAGACGTGGTTTAATCCTTATGCTCGGGACGAATGTTTTTCACTTAGTGGGTTTAAGCTTTTCCGTAGTGATCGGTGTGGTCGAGTTGGGGGCGGTGCTGCTATATTTACCTGAGAGATGGAATTAAATATAAAATAGTTCTGCGCGCAGAAGATAATAATCCTATAGATTTTGTCTTCATAGAGATAAGAAATGGTGATAATAGATGTTTGATTGGGTCTATGTATTGTATATGCCTCCCAGCATTGCTGACTATCGGACTGTGGAAAATGTTATAAATGAGGTTTCCCACCTGAGTCAGAAATTTATACTCTGCGGTGACCTTAAAAAACACCTTCTGAGTCACACTTCAAGTCATCTTTTTAGAGATGCTATGAATGCCTACAACCTCACGTTTGCAAACTCAACTGATGCAACTCATTTTATGCCTAATAGGACCCCATCACTCTTAGATGTTTTTTTGCTTAGTGACCCCAGTTTATTGAAACTTTATAGCCAACTGTCAGCACCAATGTTTTCTTATCATGACCTCCTCTTCACTACAATCGACTTTGATTTAGACAATAATAACTTGCAGCGCAGTTATCAATATCGGGACTTTCGAAATATTGATATACAAAGTTTATTTTTTTAATGCGACAATCTGCCGTGGCATGACATTTACTCAACACCTTATGTCGACGATCAGGTTCACATATTAAATGCTAATATTTCTTATTTGTTTGATAAGTATGTTCCAATTAGAACTAAAGCAGTTTTAAATAAAGAGTGTCCTTGGATGACAGCTGAAATTATCAGTGCCATGTCCCTACGCGATACTCTTTTTCGTCGTTGGAAAAGATTTGAGTGCGATGAAATGCTGTCTGCTTTCAAAGTAGCTAGAAACAAGGTATCCAGCATGATTAAACGTAAAAAATACCTCCATTATTCTCAAAAATTCTGTACGAACCGGTCTTCCAAATTTCTGTGGAAGCAAGTGAAAAATATTGGAGTTGGTATAAAATCACCATTGATAGATGAAAACATTAACATCGAAGAAATCAATTACAAATTCGCAAATCCTTCTCTAGTCATTCAAAACAGCTCTTTACAGCTCGTTTCAAACTCATCCCATGATGCTTTCTCACTCTAGGCCGTAGATATTTTCACTGTTGGTAACGCTCTATTCTCAATAAAATCAAAGTGTGTTGGACTAGATGATATTCACCCTGATTTTGTAAAAATACTTATTCCTAAAATTCTCCAATACATTACACATGTTTTTAATACCATCCTTACCACCTCCGTCTATCCAACCATATGGAAAAGGGCTAAGATAGTTCCAATACCAAAGAACTCAAGATCTGTTAATAATTACCGTCCTATATCAATTTTGTGCTACTTGTCGAAAGTCTTTGAGGTAATAGTAAGTAAACAAATCAAGGAGCACATTGAAAGTTTAAAGCTGTTAAACCCTTTCCAATCTGGGTTTAGATCTGGTCACAGCTGCACAACAGCCTTGTTGAAGGTCTCCGATGACATTTGACAGGCGATAGATAAGAAAAATATAACTTTAGTAACGCTGCTAGATTTCTCTAAAGCTTTTGATTCCGTTGAACCGACTATCTTATGCAACAAACTATCCACTCTGTTTAATTTTTCGAAAAGTGCTACTCAATTGATCTTTTGTTATTTAAATAATCGCGTTCAGACTGTTTCATTTAATAATAGACTTTCCTCATATTTACCTTTAAGAAGAGGGGTACCACAAGGCTCAATTCTTATTCCTCTACTTTTTTCCCTGTTTATAAATGACCTGCCATCGGTTGTTAATTACTGCGAAAACCACATATATGCTGACGACGTCCAGCTGTATTTTAGTTTTCCTACTGATCTTGTTGAAGATGCCATTGCGAAAATAAACGATGATTTAGTATCGATAGTTAAATGGTCAGTTCAAAACCAGTTACTTTTAAATCCAGATAAGACAAAATGTTTACCTATTGGAAGGCACCTACCAATTTTTTCTAATTTCCCGCCCATCTTGTTAACAGGTTGAAATGGTTTCGAAAATAAAAAACCTAGGAATAATCTTTAATAGTACGCTGTCCTGGAACGACCATATCAATAGCCTTGCTGCTAAAGTTTATGGCTCACTACGCAGTCTTTCTACCACTGGGCCATTCCTACCCGTAGAGGTCAAAGCTAAATTAGTAAAAGCCTTAGTTATACCCATTTTCAGCTACGCGTGCGAAATTTTTTTGTATAGTATAGTTTAGTTTTATTATTTCTAGATAACAATTCAAATTTATAACAATTTTTCAATAATTATAATAACTCAGAAATAATAGTGACATAGGTATTCCTTTGAAAGAAATAGAAGTAATGCCACATGAAATTTAAAAATTTATATATGAATGTAAATAAAATCCAATGGGTGGGGTGACCCTTAAATTTAAACCATCAAAGTGCAAAATAAAAACGATTTTTTTTTTTTTAATTCATTCTTGTTGGATAAAATAGAAGAAAAAACAGCAGTTAACTACAAGATAATAGAACCAAAATATCAATGAAGGACATTGAGGATCAATTCAATACTTTTTAGATCATGACTAAAAAGCCAACTTTTCACGGCTTTTACAAAAGAATTAATGTTTGAATGAACTCTTAAATCATATGGAAGCTTGTTAAACAAACGACACGACACGATATCATAGAAGTTTCGGAAAGCAGTTGTGCGAAACCTGGGTATGGATACTAAATGAAGAGAATTAGTCCGTAAACCATAATTATTGATGAGTCTGAAATTAAAATTCCCCGACCTTCTAAAGAAAATTTTGAGCACCTTAAAGCAATATAATTGCCGGACTGGAAGAACCTTCAAATCTTTGAACAGTGGAAAACTAGGGTACAGACGATGCTTCCTACAAATCAATTTTAAAATACGCTTTTGTAATATCAATAGAGGCTGAATTCTATTGAAATATGCTCCTCCCCAACAAGTTATTCCGTATTGCAATTTTGAATGAAAAACACCATAATAGATTTTCATCAACAGCTTTGGAGAGCAAGTATTGCGCAAGAAATAGAAGCTTCGCAGTGTACTACGAAAGTATTTTCTCAAATGTTCAGTATGATATACAAAGCTCATTCTAGAATCGATCGTGAGGCCCAAATATTTAAATTCATCGACTTTTTCAATTTCGAAACATTTTTCGGTGCAATTGAGACAGCTCCGAAAGGAACAATTATACAAGCTATTACTGCAGCTGCACTGAGATATTTCGAATCTTTGGCAGTCAGTAGCATGAAAGAATACATCCGCTCCAAAACTATTTTGACCCGCCAAATTGAAAAACATTATCTTAGTTTTTGAGCTAATCAACAATTTATGTTCAGCAAACCATAATCTTAATAAATAAATGTCAAAATTTATATCCGCGGTGAGATCCAAAACACTCTCCGATCCAAAGGCAAATCCAACATCATCCGCAAAAGCTGTCAGCATTCCCTTGAAGGGCATTCTGAACAGCGAATCGATGTAAATCAGAAAGAGTATAGGACCCAAAACTGAACCCTGAGGTACTCCAATATTAAGAAATTTCACTTCGCTTCTATTGTCGTCAATCTTAACTCTTTGAGACCTATTAGCTAAGTAAGACCTAAACCACTCCAAAACAAACCCTCGAAAACCAGCTTTTTCAATTTTACTAAGCAAAAGTACATGATTAACCATATCAAAAGCTTTTGTAATATCTACAAACAACCCAGCTGTAAACAACTTTTTATCCAAGCTCATGAAAATTTGAGAGCAAAAATTTAACAACGCATCTTCTGTAGATTTATTTTTTTGAAAACCGAATTGTACTGAACTGAAATAATTAGTCCTACTTAAAAAACTCACTACTCTATTTTTTACCACTTTCTCAAAAATCTTACTTATTGAAGGTAAAAGGGATATCGGTCTATAATTACATAGTTCATTAATAGAACCTTTTTTGAATAATGGCAGAATATCGGCACATTTCAAAGCATCAGGAAAAACTCCGTCAAAAATACTTTTATTAAAAAGATGCGACAGGATGTCAACTAAAAAGCATCCAATATTTTTAAGTACCTGATTTGACAAACCATCGAACCCAAAAGAACAAGAATTTTTTAGACCACCTACTATTCTTAAAAGTTTTAACCCTGTTATAGGCTCGAATACGAAACTTTGTCTCTGTGAATGATCACCAAAGCTTAGCATAGGACTACAATCGGTGCAAGTGGAGTAAGAGGAGTTCGACAAACCTTTGCTTGTTATCGTGGTGAAGTACTCATTAAAAGCGTTAGCTATACCTAACTTCTCCGTAATTGGGGAACCGTTAGAAACTATAACTGATGGTCTTTTAGCAGTTTTGGTTTGCTTAAGAATATCGTTAACAAACTGCCATTCGAGTCTTATATTTCCTTCAGCTGCGTTAAATTTATTACTAAAATAATTTTCTCTACATTTAGAGATATCTGCCTTTAATTCAGAACACATAATCTTATATTTCTGTTTTAGAAGTAAATTACTAGGATTTCGACGACATTTTAAGCGAAGTTTGTTTTTTTTCTTGATTTTATTAAGTAAAATTTTTGTAATCCAAGGCTTAAGCCTTTTTTAAATAAAAAGAATGATTGGAATAAATTTCTTCACAATTAGTGTTTTTCAGATCGTAGATAGAAAAATCATCATTAAAAATATTTAAATTATTAAAATCCATTTAAAATGACAATAATAAATTAATTGCACTAAATAAGCGCAAGATCATTGAATGAGTTTATTCTAATGATTTTTCCACCTTCTATCTTTCTTAATAAAATTTGATTATTTTTGAACCATAGAAACTTAAACCCCATTTGCCTCTTAATCTCCTTCGCCTTCATGAACAATGCTCGTGTGTATTTTGTTAACGCATCATTGATGTAAATGTTTGTATTTCTGCTTCTACCGCTACCATCACTGCTTACACTGCCATCACGATCACGATCACAACCATTGTCTCCTCTGCTTTCCAACACTTTTGTTTTTAACACATTCTTTTTTGTTGCTTTGGCTCTCATGATACGCTGCTTAAGAGAAGAATCTGTTAGGCTTAAGCAAATGATCGAACGTTCGCTTGAATAGCTGTCACCCACTTTCTCATTCTTACTCTTAACTTTACGAACAAAGCACTTGTCGATGTTGTTTTTGCAGACTTAGATTCAGCCGCAAGCTGCAATTGGCCTTTAATTCCATGACAAGGTTTGTTTTTGGCCTCCGGAGGTTTGATCACATTTCAGAATACTCACGAAAAATCCTTGGATGTACTTTACATTGCTTTCTTCGTTTTAAATGCATAGCCTTTCTCGTCAATATTATAAAAAGAAAAATACCGTCTTATCTTTTTGACAAATTAACTTTTTCACAATCAACTCGAGGTACGAACTTAAGACCTAGTACGTACACATGTCTGACAACGCGTCGTCAATTTTTCGTTCACTCTATTAAACTTTGGAATAGGGTTGCTCAAAAAACATCGATACATCGAAAACATCAATGTTTACTATTCGATGTATCGAATAAATCCGATGTTTCGCACCCTTTCGATTTTTACCGATATATCGATGTTTTTTTATTCGATACATCGAATGAAGCAAGTATTGAAAAGACTCACTCAAAGTGCCAAATCTACAGTTAAATTTATTTCATATCAGTGGGATGGTGTATTTCGTTCGATCCATATTGAATAAGGCAAGCATCGTACAATACACACTCACAACTCACAGTAACAGTACCTAACCAAATCGATTTCAGTGTTCTGTTTATAGCGGGGTTCAGACTATCAAATTTGTTTGTCAAATTTGTTGGATAAAAAGTTTGACGGAAAAAACCCATTGCGTTCACACTCATCCAAATTGTTGTCCAACTTCATTCTGGTCTGAATTTCAACCACGAAGGACATAGCAGTAGCAGAGCAATTTAGGGATAAAATTTTAGAAAAGCAAGAAAAACAAAAGACAGTGTGTAGGAACTAAAGAGGTAAACTACCTGAAAACATCATAAATGTGCACAATACTATAATAAAACCTGCCCAACAAAAAAAAAAAAAAACATTTTTTCCTTGCGGGGTGCACTGCCTAAAACCCTAATAAAATTCATTATCAACCCAACAAAGAAAAAAAAATTTTGCCTTGCGAGGTTTTTAATTTGATAAAAAATTTATTGAAGCAACTAACTACATCTAACTTTTTTTTATTGGCATTTGTAATCACGAGAAACATAGTACTTTTTTTTTTTCGTAAATTTTGGCTTTGAAGTCCGTTATTTCAAAAACTATAAATTGAAACCACTTCATTTAAAATTTGTTATAAAGTGCAAGTTTCTGGCTTTCATAAAAAATATAAGTTGTATTTGTAAGTTTTCCCGTTATTCTACAATATTTTTTTTTAGATTTTAAGTCAATTTTTATAAAATTGCCCCTACCGCCTAAACGGGGGGAGATAGACCCCCCCTCCCATAGTAAAAAATGCTTGTATTGAACCCCTCTATCAGAAACCGTTATTATTTTTTGTCGCCAAAGTTATCGTACTCGTGCCCCTCCCACTCTCTGTAAGGAACAAAATAGAACACAGCCAGTTTTTATCTACCGTTTTTCAATTTTTATCACAAAATAGTTCTCTTTCATAAAATTTTTCTAAAATTGTTATATGTTTAATTGCAAATAAGATTTTCTCTGTATAAGATTATATTGTAATTGTAATTTTAATTGTAATTTTTATTTATATCTTTTTTACACTAGTAACACACACACTATGTAATACTATATACTACCTGCACTACTTTAAGAATTTATTTCTCTTTGTGCAGCGATTTATCAAATAAAATAAATACTACTAAAATACCTTTAAATACTACTAAGTCCAACGCAAAGTTGAAAACAACAATCAACCCAACTTTATAATTCCTGCAACTAATCATTTCCTTAAAGGAAAAGTAGGTCAACATGATCTTTCGAAACACATCGTACCTGAAAATTCATACATGATCATCATCTATACCGTACCTGAAAAATTAAACACAAAACAAGAATCGAAATTTCATTTCAACAACAATCATTAAAAAAGCTGAAAATCAACAAAAGCATCACCACTTCGTTCAAAACTGAACAACAGACCATCAAGGATACCAGGGTCTTTCTACGAAAACTCACGTATGCTTACTTCAAAACTTAAACTTGAATGCTACAACACGTTTCAAAACGCATCGCTTCAGGAATCGTTTCACCGAGACATTCGCTGAAGCAGCTTAAAAAAAAAACAATATTAAATAGGAATCCTCACCGAAAAATTCGCTGAAACAACAAACAACAACGAACTGGTTAAAGTGATCCTTTCTTCGAAAGATCATTAACCATATAATCTCAACACAACATACTACCATAAATCAACACAACATGCTTACATCAATCAACCCAGCTTTAACACATCATAAATGAAAACCAACTTTACAATAAACATAATTTATTAATTAAAAATCATTTTTACAAAACATTTCTTAAAGCTAGAGCAAAACCTACAAAAATTCACAAAACATAATTTCGAACTCTCTGTCAAAGAGAAACATCGAAAATAGATGCCACAGCCGAACGTCGATGCAAAATCCCGTCGGCAAAATAAAATAGAAAGGAAAACCGTAGTCGTCGACAAAACACACGATATTCACTCGAAAAGGAAAATACTGCAACACTGCATGAATTTGACAACTTTGAGGCAAAATAATTCCAAACCCTAAAACAAATAAAACACTTTGTTTTTATTAAAAAAAAAAAAAAGCAACACGATCCACATAGCAAAAAGATCAAAATCGCGACATGTCAAATGCCGTCGGCAAAATGCATTTGACACAGTCCACTGGCAACTTTAAAACACACAAAGTTAACTTCACTTCAATATAATATAAGCACTCCTAAAACTCAACAAACTTTAAAAACGCGAATTGTTTTCATAAATTTTCATCGAAAATAAAATGAAATACGCGTTTGTTTACAAGGCAAAATATAAACAAAATCCTAGTTGGAACCGAAAATGTCCAACTAGAAAGAGACCGAAATCGCAGCAAGTCTCACGCAACAAATAAGTAATAATTGTACGTACACACACACACATACACACAATACTGCGATTGCAAAAATCGATAATAACCCGGAAACGCGACAACGTCACCAACAACAACAACAATATTAACCTATATATCGAAATTAAAACATCTCCCGAATGATCAATGATAAAAATCAATGAATATTAATATTCTATTATAAAATGAAAACAAAAATCAAAAGGAAAAAATGAACAAAAACACTTTTACCAGCTATTATAATATGTGGGTATAGGCAGTAGACACACATATGTATATATCCAGCCATCCATCGAAACATCTTTCAACTTCGTAGTGCGGTGTGCGGGACGCACTTCTTCGAAGTAAACCACCACCAAGTTTAATAACACAATAAATAACAACACGTAATTTACAAAATAAACATTACACAAAACTCACTAGCAAAAATTCGCTAATAAAATTTAAGCATAGCATATTAGCATGCCGGCACCATGCTCGCGAAAACGATTTACATATGAGACGATAGCCTATAGACGAAGAACGAACAGCAACACTTTCTTTACTAAGTAAGCCGCAAAAAAAAGGAACGAAAGAATGCATCGAACGTATACGACACTACGATTGAATGAAAAAAATACAACTTACGCATGCGATGCAAGCAAGATACAACCTATACTGCATTACTGCATACTACATATACTGTATATGTCAAAATGAGAGGCAACATAGTTTAATTTCTGTTTGGTGTCTCTTGTTCTATTATTTCGTGTTGTCCATTTATGTTCATTTTAATGTACTAATTTCTCTTATGTCTCATTCCATGTACACTATGAGAAAGAAGAGTACCAACGTCATCAGTCAACTACGGAAAGTCAAATGTCAAAAGCCATATGGAGAATTCGCAAAACTTCGTCGGTACTACAGTGCAGATTTCTGGACAGGGTGCACCACAAGTAGAGGATGGAGTTTATTACCTGGCGTACAATATGCCTGGTGTACAAACCTTGTGTGGTCTTTGTGATGAGGTGCTGGTTACCTGTTCTCCTTAATTGTCCTCGATCCTGCTTCCCAGTGAATAATTTTGGTTACTCTTCAGTTTGTTTATTCCTCATTAATTATTTTATTTTCTTTACTAATTTCTTTAATAACATTTACGTTACAATTGAATTCTTTTTGTTACTTTTTCTATATCAATCAAGCCGGCAATCCGGGCACGTCCAATCTACTCGAGTGTCAAAAAAGTAATGGACGAATCTAATACTTAATGTAGATGCCGGAAAAGGCATGGCGAGAACGAAAATGCCCATGTATTTGTTTCGTCAACTACCTTGACGAAACATTTTTCGTGAGAGTGGAATGGACGCATTCACGTAAGATGCTGCTGCGTTTTACTTTTCATTTTGCAGCGGCTTCTTTGTTCCGCCATAATTTTATGGATAAAGATTTTTATAATTGTTATTATTATTATTAATAATGTAGATCCGCTACATCACCCTCCTCCAATCGAGTTCCCCCCTTGAAAGTTCAGTTCCGTTTCAGCTCAACTGAGTTTTCGGTGCAGTGAGCTGGCTTGAGTCGGTCAATGGAGATCGATACGCTTTTGTTCTTCACTTTAACTAAAAAAAATTTCGAAGTCGGCGAATTACTTCGTATGGACCTTCGTATGATGGCATAAGGCCGGTCTTTACCTTGTCGATTCTGACGAAAACTTGTTTGCAGTCATTCAAGCTTTTTGGAATGAAAATTTCTTGTTTCGCTTGTCTTGGTTCGGTTGGAATGAGGTTTCTCATTGTGTTTCGAAGCTTTTCTATCAAGGTGTCGGGAGAAATCGTTTGATTTTGACTGCCAATGAAAATCTCACCGGGAAGTCTCAGATTTTGTCCGTATACCATTTCTGCTGCCGAAGCATTTAGGTCTTCTTTCACGGCGCAGCGAATTCCGAGCAGGATAATCGGGAGTTCTGAGCTCCAATTGATGGTATTACACCTAGCTTTCAATGAACACTTGAGTTGCCTGTGAAATCTTTCAACCATTCCGTTGGCTTGTGGATGGTATGGTGTCGTGTGGATTTTGTGCACGCCCAGCAATTTGGACAGTTCGCTAAAGAGTTTCGATTCGAATTGACTTCCTTGGTCCGTAGTGATTTTTAAAGGAGTACCAAAACGGGCAATGAAGTTTTCGACAAACGCTTTAGCGATTGAACTGGCAGATGTATCTATCAAAGGATAGGCTTCTGGCCATCTTGTGAATCTGTCGACTGCTGTGAGTATGTATGAAAAACCATTGGACGAAGGGAGAGGTCCAACCAAATCGATGTGAATGTAATCGAATCGACCAGCTGGTATATCGAATTTACCATGTTCTGATTTGGTGTGTCTCTGCACCTTAGATTTTTGACATCCTATACAACAGCGAGTCCAATTGTTAATGTCTTTGTTCATATTTGGCCAGAAGTATCGTTCTGAGATAAGCTTTCTGGTTTATCGTATGCTTGGATGCGAGATACCATGAAGAGTGGCGAAAACATTTGAGCGTAAAGCGATAGGAACGAAAGGTCTATTTCTGTTGGTTGAAGTCTCACAGTAAATTCTGACATTCGGAAACTTGAATGGTTTGAGCACGAATTTAAGTCTTTTCTGTGTTTTTGTCTGGCGATAGAAGTTCTAGCAGTTCTTTGTCGGTGGACTGAAGTTTGGCGATAGTTTCTAAATCAAGCTTAAGATTGTTGCTGTTTTCGGTTTCGTCGAGGCGAGAAAGTGTGTCAGCGACCACATTGTCTTTGCCTTTGACGTGCTGTATGTCTGAAGTGAATTGTGAGACGAAGTCGAGGTGACGTGTTTGACGTGGACTTCTTTCTGTTTTACTTGTCAGAGCATACGTGAGTGGCTTATGGTCGGTGAAGACTGTGAATTCTTGCCCTTCGACGAAGAATCGAAAGTGCTTGATAGCTAAGTATATCGCTAGCAATTCGCGATCGAAAGCTGAGTATTTTACTTCAGCGTCCTTGAGTTTCTTCGAGAAGAATGCTAGAGGTTGCCAAGAATTTGAAATGTGCTGCTGTAACACTGCACCCACGGCTGAATCAGATGCATCAGTTGTGATGCTGAAAGTGCCGTTTTGTATTGGGTGTGCTAGTAGCGTTATTTTAGCGAGAGCTTCTTTAGCGCGTTCGAAAACAGGGTCGAGATCTTCTGGCCAGGAGAAAAGTTTTTTTGATTTGGTTTGCTTTGTGAGAGTTGCGAGATGAGCATGAAGTGGAGCGAGGAGTTGAGCGAGTTTCGGGATAAACCGGTGATAATAATTTATCATCCCTATGAAACGTTGTATTTGCTTGATTGAAGTGGGCTTCGGAAAGTTGGTGATCGCTGTGATGCGATCTTTCGAAGGAAAAATGCCCTCTGCATTGATAGTGTGGCTTAAAAATTCCAAAGAGGAAACACCAAAAACGCACTTTGATGAGTTTATGTTAACTCCATATTCTTCAAGTCTTTTGAAAAGAAGCTTGAGATGCTCTTTGTGCTCGTTCTCGTTTTTACTGGCAACCAGAAGATCGTCGATGTATGCGAATACGAAATCCAGTCCCAAACACACCTCGTTCATGAAACGCTGAAACGTTTGCGCTGCGTTGCGCAGGCCGAAAGGCATTCGGAGCCATTCGAACAGACCGATTGGAGTTGTTAAAGCGGTTTTGTGAATGTCTTCTGGTGCAACTGGGATCAAGTGATATGCTCTCACGATGTCGAGCTTAGAAAAAATTTTGCAGCCGTGAACATTCATGGAGAAGTCTTTGATGTGGTGGATCGGATGTCGATCCGGTACCGTGGCAGCGTTTAATCTGCGGTAATCACCACATGGTCTCCAATCCAGATTGTTCTTTTTCTTCACCATATGTAGTGGTGAGCAAACACTTGAAGACGATGGCTGACAGATTCCCAGTTGCATCATGTGCTGAAACTCTGTCTTTGCGGCTGCGTGCCTAGCGGCGTCTAAGCGTCTGGGCCTTGAAACTGGTAGTTGCCCTTTTGTCTCAATGTGATGAACGACGGTGTGTTTGACTGGCGCGAAGTAGTCTGGCTCTGCTGTTAAACTTGGGAACTCTTGTAAAATTTTGTTATATTCGTGATTACTGACTTGAAAATGTTTTGGTGTCGGATCGTCAGTTCTCATTGTAGACGCATGTGTGCGCAATTTGGTTAGAGGGTCTATCAGTTGCTTGTTCTTGGTATCTACTAAGAGGTTGAACTTTGCTAAAAAATCGGCTCCTAATATTGGTCTACTAACCGCGGCAATAATAAACGTATGGACGAAATTTCGCCTTAGACCAATATCAAGATTTAGCAATTTCGATCCGAATGTCGGAATCGAAGTTCCATTAGCAGCTGATAGTAAAACCGAAGAACCTGTAGATTTTGTGCACTTAATGTTACAAGGGAGAACTGACAAATCCGCTCCCGAATCGATAAGAAAAGTTAAATTAGAGTTTTTGTCTTTAATGAATAAGCGGCGACTTAAGAGACACTGCATGTTTGCCGCTGCAACAGCAGGTTGAGCTAGTTTGGGTGGTTTGCGTTGTTGTTTGAGCTGCTTTTGTTGAAGCTGCACGGTTGCTCGCACTTCCTTGCCTCTCTTTTGTATCGTCTGTGATACCAACATATGCCTGTGCCCGAACTTGAATTTGCGCGATGATTGGAAGTCTTGGACCTACTATGAGAACGACTGCTTCGGTTTCGAAAACTCTGAGGACTGTTGCTGCTGTGTGGACGCGAGTTGAAAGAAAGCGCTTCGATAATTGACTCAATTCTAGCGAGTCTCTGTTCGAGATCGTTGCTAGCGTTGCGAGAACTCTCGCTTCGTTGTGCAGTGGAAACGCTGCAAATGGTCGCGGTTTGAGAAGCTTCGTATATTCTGTCCGCGAGCGTAGCCAGTTCCTCAAGAGTTTTCTGACCTACTGAAAGCAATGCGATATTGATTGGTTGCGGAAGCTTACGCATCCAAAACTTCTTTAAAATATCTTCATGGAAGGTACTTCCCGCAAGCGTTCTCATAGAAAGTAAGACTTCCGATGGTTTTCGATCGCCAATGTCTGCTTTGTCTATGAGACTTTCTAAACGCTTGAGTTCGGACACGGAATGTCGTTCTATTAGCGCGGATTTCAAGGCGGCATATTTGTCGGTGGCTGGTGGATTCGACAAAATGTCGATCACCGAATCGCAGGTATCTGGCTGAAGGGAGCTAACCGTGAGACAGTATTTTGTCTCAGAACTGGTGATTCTATGCACCGTAAACTGAGCCTCTGCCTGAATAAACCACGTAACCGGATTAGAGCTCCAAAATGCCGGAAGCTTTACTCTAATTGACTCTAAATGCACCTGAGCCGAGTCTGATCGGGGTGGCTGACTAACGAAAGAAGAAGTCGACTGGTTGTTGGTGGTGCTTGAACCACTTAAGCCCGCTTGGGCCTTGTTTTCATCCGTCATGTTGCGAACAAAAACGAATAAAAATTTTTAAAAATCTGTTTGAAAAACGCGTTGATCTATTCCGAAAAAGAACGATTCACGTGAATCTGTAAAAACCGAAAAAGCAATATGAAAAGTGACGCAGCAGCACCTGACGCGAGCTATTTAAAAACGCACTTGATTAAAAACCCTCGCGTATAAGGTAGTTGACGAAACAAATTTTGAAAATATGTGAAAATATATGCGTAAATAATGTGTTGACGAAAAATTTTATCATAAAAAAAATTTATTTTAAATTAGGTTTGAATATCTGATATATATTTATATAGTTATTGTATATGCATTAAATATATTTATGCCATGAGCATTTGCAGAAAAAAAATTTTGTTTAAATTTCAATTGCATGTAAAAATTTAAAATTGAGACGTGCCAGAATTTTACAAAAATAATTAAAGTTACTCACAGATTCTGTTTTAATCTACCCTTGGATGCTGTTGCTGTTGCGATGTTGTTGCTGCTGCTATGCTACCGCTGTACCACGGATGATGTATCGGATAGATTATGTTTTAATCTTCCCTTGGTTGCTGTTGCTGTTGCGATGTTGTTGCTGCTGCTATGCTGCCGCTGTTGTTGCGCTGCCCAAATTTATGCAACACTTTTGTATTGCGTGTTGTTCGTCATGTGGTGCTCGTCTGCGCTAAAGCTTTTTGTTGCGTGGTGACTTGGACCAGCGTGGAGATGGAGCTGGTGTTGGTATTGTCTCTTGGAAATTAAATTTTTGTAGATGACGCTGGTATCGCCACTCAAAATTTTTTGCGCTGATGACGATGAAAAACAAACCTTTTTTTTTTACCCTGTGGCAGCTTTATGGCGATGGCGGTGGTAACTTGATGGCGGTGGTGCGATGGAACTTGATGATGTGGCGATTTGATGGCGATTGCAAATGCAAATTGATGGCGGTAGCGATTCGATGGCGGTGGAAACGAGGAAACGTGATGGCTATGGAGCATGATGGCGATGGAGCGTGATGGCGATGGAGCCTGATGGCGGTGGCTAATCGTTTGCGGTAGCAAATGGTGGATTTTACGCAATAATGGCGGTGCCTGTGATGGCGGCGGCCAGACGATGGAGGCGTCACAATGATGGCGGTGACGCTGTGATGTCAGTGGCCAGACGATGACGGTGTCACAATGATGGCGGTGGCTAAATGACGATGGTGGCCAGATAATGGTTGTGCCAATATACGGGCTTCGTGCTGGCGGTGCGTGGCCAATATACGGGCTTCGTGATGGCGGTGCGTGGCCAATATACGGGCTTCGTGATGGCGGTGCGTGGCCAATGTACGGGGTCACCAATATTACCTGGCGTACAATATGCCTGGTGTACAAACCTTGTGTGGTCTTTGTGATGAGGTGCTGGTTACCTGTTCTCCTTAATTGTCCTCGATCCTGCTTCCCAGTGAATAATTTTGGTTACTCTTCAGTTTGTTTATTCCTCATTAATTATTTTCTTTTCTTTACTAATTTCTTTAATTACATTTACGTTACAATTGAATTCTTTTTGTTACTTTTTCTATATCAATCAAGCCGGCAATCCGGGCACGTCCAATCTACTCGAGTGTCAAAAAAGTAATGGACGAATCTAGAATGTAGATGCCGGAAAAGGCATGGCGAGAACGAAAATGCCCATGTATTTGTTTCGTCAACTACCTTGACGAAACATTTTTCGTGAGAGTGGAATGGACGCATTCACGTAAGATGCTGTTGCGTTTTACTTTTCATTTTGCAGCGGCTTCTTTGTTCCGCCATAATTTTATGGATAAAGATTTTTATAATTGTTATTATTATTATTAATAATGTAGATCCGCTACAAGTTTTCAAATTTTTTGGAGGCGGGAGAATGTTTGGAACTGGATGGAGAGAACTTAAATCGAAATAAACAACACTAAACATACGTTCCACAAATTATAAATATAAACAAAAACATAGAATGTTTACCAAAATTAATGAAGCGAATGTACATAAAGTCATATGACTAAAAGTCTAGAAGAATTAAATACAACCAATTTACAAGTTAAACAGTGAAGTTGTGTGTTTCATTTAAAATTAGTTTTTTCTTAGTTTTTTCAATATAGTAATAAAACCTAGTCGGAACACTAACATTATTGTAAATTCGTACGAATTTCCATAATTTTTTGAAAATATTGCATACTTCAAGGCGCACTTTCATAAGGTTAAAATTTAAAACTAAAACATTTTTTAGATCAATTCACCAGTGTTTCCTCATTGTAATATTTTAAAGCTGTAATATTGAGACCACCCCCTATCCCAAAAAAAAAAAACAACCCAAGTTTCAACTCATGTTGGAGGTAGGACTAAAGAAAAGTGGCCCCGCAATTTTTTTATATGAAAAGTTTCTTTTAAAATTTGAAAATCTTTTGATTTTAAAGAACAAAAATAGTTTTACTATTTTTCAATTATCTCAAAAACTATAAGACATAGAAAAAAATTCGTCTTCAGCGTTTGAAAAAAAAATTTATTGAAGCAACTAACTACATCAATTACTTTTTTATTGGCATTTGTAATCATGAGAAACATAATATTTAAAGTGATTTTTTTTTGTTGGTAAATTGTGACTTGAAGTCAGTTATTTCAAAAACTATAAATTGAAACCACTTCATTTAAAATTTATTATAAATTTGTATCTGTAAGTCTTCCCGTTGTTCTACAATATTTGTTTTTAGATTTGAAGTCAAACTGCCCCTACCGCCTTAACGGAGGGAGGTAGACTCCCCCTCCCGTAGTAAAAAATGCTTGTATTGAACCCCTCCATCAAAAACATGCTACATATATATGTTAAGCGAAAAGAAAGAGTCAGCATTTACATAGGTACTGAATTTTCGTTTGTATAAGATTAGATTAGATTAAGTGACTTTTATTCAATATTTTATAACAATTAATAATATACAATATCAGATATAGCATGGCATTGTCGTCTGCCCGATTGACAAATAATTATATAAGTTTGGTTACATTTAACCGATTCAAAATTGCAGCAAATATAAATTTAAATTTATCACATAATAAGTAATAGAACAACAAAAAAACAAAAGGATGATAACACCTGAGTGTCCTAAAACATTTCATTAACTAGCCTTTCACGGTAAGCCAGCGCCACCTTGCAGTAATTGAAGAGCTTTGGGACTTCCATTTCATTTAAGATTGATAACATCTCATCTTCGTTTAAGACATTGCAGCCATAGTAAAATCTTCTTGTTTCTTTCAACACTGGACATCTTCCAAGAAAGTGGAACACGTCTTCTCTTTCCCTCTGATTACACAAATTACATAATACCGGAAGGTCATCTCTATTGGGAACAAAGTTGAGACTTAGAAGTTCTCCACGTAGTCTTACCATCATTGATATTTGATCCACACTGTACTCATCTCGAAAATAGTTTTTAGGGCCCCGGTTGTGACATAATCTATTGTAAATCGATCTATGCACTGAACTAGTAGCTTCTTCTATATATCTTTCGCGATATTTTACATCCACAGTCTCAATTAGTTTGTAGAGAGAGCTTTTCTATTCACTGATGTTTTCTAAGTTCAGATTTAGTTGAATACCACACCACTGCGCCAGCTCCAACCACTCCGCATACCAACTACTTCTTCGATCAATGGCTTGTAGCGCCGCTTTTCTTGGTAATCTTTCGCTAGACATTTTCAAAACCTTGATTATGTAGTCTATGTGCAGCTTAAGTGTGCGAATGAAGAGCGGGGAGAGTCCTGTTCCATCATCACCATGTAGTTGGGGGTATTCGAAGGAAGACGAAATATTCTTTTCACATAAAACCTCAAAAGTGCTTCGACAGTTTCATATTTCTTGTATCCCCATACTTGAGATCCGTAAAGCATGATCGACTCTGAAACTGCTTCAAAAACACGATACTTACTACTATGGGCAATGTATTTGTTAGCGAAACATTTCTTCCATGTAGCACCAATGGCATTTTTGGCCTTGACAAGTTTTTCTTTGAAATGCTTTTCCAAACTAAGGTTTTTTGTAAAACAGACCCCAAGATAACTATAGTCCTTAACAACTTCAATACTTTCCTCGTTAAAGGACCACCTTTCATTTGAGCAGTTTATTCCACCACCATTTTTGAAAATCATTACTTTGGACTTGTTCAGGTTCACTTTTAAACTCCAAGCTTTGCAGTACCTATCTAGTTGGTTAATCATCAACTGCAGCGATTCAGGTGAATAAGCGAACAAGACTATATCATCAGCGTAGAAAAGCGCCTTCATAACAGTTTCTGCGAACTTTATTCCTCCAGACAGACAGTCAGAAAGGTCTTCAATATACAGTGCAAACAAGAGAGGGCTTAAAGCACAACCCTGACGAACTCCTGATTCGGTTTGAAACCATTCAGACATTTCCTCGCCATTCCATACCGCCGCTTTGGTATCGCCATAAAGATTTTGAAGAACTCTACCAAACTTTTTAGACATTCCTAATGTATAGAGTTTATAAATTAAGGCATGCCTGTCCACTCCATCAAACGATGCCTTAAAATCGACAAAAAAACAGTACAGCTTCTTCCCATTTCTCAAAAATGTTTCTGCGATGCTTCTCAGCACAAATATATGGTCCGTCGTCGAGTATCCTGGCCTAAATCCAGCTTGGGTTTCCTTTATTACACTATTTTGGTCAATCCAGTTGCTAAGTCGTCTTTGCAGAACTGCGGTAAATATTTTGTAAGATGAATTAAGGAAACTTATCCCACGATAACTTTCCGGATTCCTCGTGTTTCCTTTTTTAAAGATTGGGAAGATAAGAGCTTCCTTAAACTCCTGCGGTATACTGCCAGTATCCATAACTTCATTAAAAAGCACACTAAGTTTACTTATTAACTCCGTGGTTCCATATTTGTAGAACTCTACAGGAATTCCATCAGATCCTGCAGCCTTTCCATCCTTTAAGCTCTTCAAAGCATAAATTATTTCTTCACTAGTTATATGCACATCCAGCAATTGATTATCCGTGTTCGGTGCAGCATAGGCAATAGCGATATTGTTAGAAGGCGGATTCAATAGCTCCTTAAAATACAGAAACAGGGTATCCGGGGTTAAATCTTGATTTATTTTAAATTTGATTCCATTAAAGGTTCTAACTTTATTTCAAAACTTGGTTGGATTACTAGCAAGTGCTAGTTGTCTAGCCTACGATTCAAAATACTTTTCTTTTTTGTTCTTACATAGTAGTTTAAACTCTTTATTTGCATCCAGATACTGGTTTTTGCTGAATTGATCATTACCAATGCGGAATGCTCTCAGCCATCCAAATGATTTATTTCGGGCATTTTTGCAATCCTCATCAAACCAGGGGGCATTTTGTCTCGGGTTATTTCGATTGTGACTGCTGCCGACAAAAGTAGGACGATCTAATGCAGGTTGTGACATCTGCAAAAATAGAAGCGCTCTGACTTCTGAGCGAAATGTTAAGACTCCAGCGATAACTAATTGCTTTGTTTTCCACCCACTTCAATTTAGGCAGCATTGTCATAATCCTATTTCCGGTCGATTCCGTGCCTTCTATTTGGAGGGTCGTTATGATGGGGAGATGGTCCGAGTACGGTACCGAGTCGACTTTGAATTCCCTAACCATATCATTCCAGGCACCACTGTAGTCAATGACCGAGTTTCCTTGTTTTCCCACAAAGGTGAAGTCTCCATGCTCATCAGAAATACTCGTGCCATTTAGGATTCGTAGACCAAAAGTGTTACATAGCTCAAGTAGTTTTTTCCCTCTAGCATTGATAGTTATATCCTTTGATCGTCGTATACATCCCGCTGTTTCGTTTTCCAATCCCGCTTCCAATCCTAATCTCTCATTAAAATCGCCGACCAAGAGCACGTTTAAGTTATCATTGTAAAGCATAAACTCGTATAAATCACCGAAATCATTTTCCCACTTGTTGCAATTTAAGTATATTGGTAGAATTATGTATTTTTCGTTGGCCAAATTAACTTCCACATAAGTAATATTATCTTTGTTTTGAAATGTTCAAACTAAATTTTTAATGTCTTTTTTTAGACCCAGGTACAAACCACCGCTTGCTCTCCCTCTTACATGTGACCTTATTGCAGGTATCCATTTAAAATCGAAATTCTTAAAATTACTGGTATACTTCTCAAAATTATTCTCGGTAACAAAAGTTTCAAACAAAAAAACAATATCAAAACGATTAACATAACTATAAAAATCCATAAATAAGTTCTTATTGACAAGGCCTGATACATTGTATGCTAAAATTATAAATTTAAATTTTGAATTTTTGCAGTATTTACATTTTTAACATTTTTACTAGGACAGACGGCATTTTTATTAAAAGTTTGATTTATGAACGCGCCCCCTCGTTTGAGGGCCACTGGACCCAGCTGTCGTTCCATTTCCACCAGAATCAGCTGTCACCTTCACCTCTGACATATCACCCAGTAGATGTTGAAGAAACGTCAATCCATCCTCGCTGTCGCATAATAATTTGCTTGTTCTGTCATAATAAAATGATTTCCCATTAATTGTTAATGTTTCTCCTCTTATTTGCGTTTTTATATCTTTGTTCTTTGTAGTAATTTGTGTTTTCAATTTCACAATCCTTCTCCTTCGTTCTCTTGCCGCCGCCGGGTAGTCTTTATGCAGCGTTATTCCCGTACCATGTATGCTTGATTTTGATTTCAGCACGCAAATTGCATCTTCCTTGTCCTGCATTTCAACGATGACATTAACAGTATTCCCACCAGAGTAGAGTTCCCGTACGCTCTTTACTTTGCGAGGATTATCCGTTCGCAGTAGCTCAAGACAGACCGATTTTGCCCGCTGGACGGCATCAATTCCATTTTGTTTTGGAATATGTAAAACAATATTCTGCTCGTTGGACTTCTTTTCAAGTTGCTCCACTTGCCGCTCTAATGTCATACAGCGAGACTGCATTTGCTCGAGCTGCAATTGCAGCGACTTGTTGTTTTGTTGCAAGCTCCCGATATCTGCACTGATTCTTTCCATGTCTGTTTTGGTCGCCATGTTTTTAAGTTTTTCGTCGAGAATAGGTGCCATAGAAGATTGTATGAGGGCAACAAGATCATTTACCGGCAAATTTCCTACCATTTTCGGTGGGTGTGTACCTGAAGTTTGTATAAGTATTTGTAGAGAACTAAAGCAATCACTTTGAAATAAGTTATCAAATTAATTTTTATTATTATTCTGATTCTAAACTTTGTAAGATCTCAATAGGTTATGGGCGACATAAAATATTCTGTGCAAGGCATCCCAAAATTTAACGGTTGTGGAAATGACGATTGGCAATTTCAAATGAGAATTCAATTGGTATCAAAGAGTTTTTGGGACTTTCTAACCGACGAAATCCCAGAAGATGAAAGTCTAAGAAGCGCATTCATGAAGAGAGGCAAAATAGCTAAAAATTACTTGATTAATCTAATCCATTCCGATTATCTTAGTTATGTAAGGGATCAAGATACGGCAAGAAAGATGTTACTTAACCTTGTTTCCGCATTTGCAAAAACTTCAATGGTTAACCAACTTTTACTACGAAAGCAGTTGATGAAACTTCGTATGAGAAATGATGATTCAGTGGCATCACATTTGGTTACCTTCGGAACTTAAAACGCAGGGGCGAAAATTGAGGACAATGACATTCTAGCCCAGCTATTTTATCTTTACCAGAAAAGTTCGACGCGCTGGTTACGGCACTCCAGAATTTTTTGCTGAAAATAAGCTTTCATTAACTACGGTGAAAGAGAGGTGAAATAAAAGCTGAAGAACTCAAATTGAGTGACCGGCAAAGTGAAGATTTTAACAACTACAAAAAGAAGAAATTTTACGGAAAAT
Organism: Melanostoma mellinum; assembly: GCA_914767635.1. Taxonomy (NCBI): domain Eukaryota; kingdom Metazoa; phylum Arthropoda; class Insecta; order Diptera; family Syrphidae; genus Melanostoma; species Melanostoma mellinum. Next base: position 93,779,252 of record OU612060.1, on the reverse strand, counting down.
GTACTTAATGCAACAAAAGATTGATTGCAAATAAAGATTGTTACCTATTCAAAAGAATTTCAAGTCGTAAAAAATAAAGGTTTTTGCTTCATGGCTGACAGAAATGGCTCAAAAGACAATAAAAGCAAGAAGATTATTTTCAAACTCGATTCAGGAGCTAGCGATCACCTGGCAAAAAAAATGGTATTTTTCAGAGATGTCGGAATTAAAATTTTCAATCGAAATAAATGTAGCCAAACATGAACAGTCCTTGACAGCAAACAAGTTCGGAAAAATCAAGGGATTGAGCAATACAAAAACTGAGCTCACAAAATGAATTGAAAATGTTTTGTGTATACCTGAATTAAGAGACAATTTACTTTCCGTGAGTAAATTAACAAATGCTAGAGCTGAAGTCAAGTTTTGCGGAAATAAGGAATGGAAACAAGGAAAATTAAAATATCTCGTGATGTAAGGTTTAATGAATCCAATTTCCCATTAAAAAATATTGGAGAGCAAGCTGAAACAAAGAATGAGACAAAATTTATCCTCTGGAGCCACTAGCAAGAAGGGCAAGATGAACATGAAAATTATGCTGTGGCTAATATATCAGACATAGAAAATACCCAAAATGAAAACGAAATAACTTAAACCAACCAGCTATTTGAACCAGCAGTGTTGGGGAGCGCCAGTTACGAAGTAAGTTCCAAGATTATATCATGATCAGTGCATTAAGAGATCCAGCTACCTGCTAGAAATTTGGTATAAATTGATTATAATAATTCAATTTACCTATCAAAGCTTCTTACTCCTTTAGATTCGAGGGTTGTGGAGTATTTCGAAGTGCCTCCAAATGCTTTTCTGAAGGACGAATTCCCGTGGCAGATAGTGTATGACCCAAATATTCTACTTCCTCCTTCGCAAAAGTGCATTTCTGCTTGTTGCACCGGAGTCCTTTACTTTCTAGACGACCAAACACCTCTTTCAAAGTCTGCAAGTGCTCCACATCATCCTTTCCCGAAACCACGATGTCGTACAAATAAACAGCCACTGGAAGATCGGCAAAGAGCTGCTCCATTATATTTTGAAACTCCCCTGGGGCGCTACTTATACCAAACGGCAGACGCTGGTATTGATACAATCCGAATGGTGTGTTGATCACAGCCATCTCCTTGGACTCGTCATCAAGATCGATTTGGAGGTAAGCTAAGGTAGGTAAGGTAGGTAAGGTAGGTAAGGTAGGTAAGGTAGGTTTTAAATGGAAACTTAGAATCTACTGGACAGATTGCAAAAATTCTTTCGGCACTGTGATGCCACATAATTCCTCAGTAGCTTAGCGTAGATTTCATCCCTATAATCCGACTGGAACAGAAAAAGGAATGAACACCGGAGCCTTAAAACTTCAGACCTGAGCAACGCCAGGCGGCTCAGCTAATTAAATAACAAATAGTAAGATCATTGGATTGTTTGTTTTTAAGATTTTTTTTGATTTTCGCCTGATAAGAATAAAGATTTGAACTTTTTTTAGTTTAAATTGTTAGGTACTTTTACAAAAATCCAAACATTCATATGAAAAGACCGCACATTGAAATTTATTTACATTCGCAAAACAAATTCGCAATACTATACCGGGTGCGACAAAAGTATGGAAACCCCTGGCAGAATATGCGTTAAAAAAAATGAAAGACCATACATCCGACGTATTTTTCGACGAGGAATCCAATGAACCATTCTAACAGTGAAAGAATTTTTGTAATCGCTTCAGTATTTTCCAGTTCTTTTGTTATTTCGCCATTCCCTAACCAAAGAACTTAGACTTCATTTCGAACCCTATATTCCTTCGGGATCCTCATCTCTGCCAAAGGCCTAGAATCATTGCTTAGGTCAAAGTATACCGGGTGCGACAAAAGTATGGAAACCCCTGACCCTATATCCGACGTATTTTCCGACGAGGAATCCTATGGTTACCTTGAATTTGACCTTGGACGTAACCTTGAAGCCCATTCATTTCACATCACTTTGCACGTATTTTTTATTTCAAGCGCTGCACCTCTAATAATATTAAAAAAAAATAAAAAAGTAACTCTGAATCGGATTTTTTCGTACGAAAAAAAGTTTACCGTTCGCGGAAAAATTATAAAATAAACAGTCATTTTAATTTTAATGAAAGATTTCGACTAAGTTGTTCTAAAGCAGAAGAAATCATAAATATTAATGGAGCCAAAAGGGGGAAAATTTTTTTGTTTTGATTACACTGGTCAACAAAAAAAAAATTTTTTTTGCGCATGGGTTTCACCTTATATATTTTGATTATATAAGGAAATATATATGAAACAATGCGATAACAGAACGAAAATATTTGCTTTTTTAGGAAGTTAAGGGGGTGGAGTGGGGGATTGGGGTTAAGGTTTCAAAGTAAGAAAGAAGACTTTTTTGTGAATTTTTTTCTTAAATATGTATTGAGTAATTTTATTCGCACCTTTTGTACATTACATTATTAAGCAGTGGTAGCACTGGTTATCTCTGTGCATAGTTGTGTGTTTTCATAGCTCTGTTTTTAAACTAATTAAATTCTGTGTATTTCATACTTTAAAATTTAAACTGTGATCTGTTCAGTAATCTTTTAGTTTAATTATCTACTTATGAGTTTATTTTGGTTCAAAGTGTTGTAAATAATTAAAATAACAAAGTTGAATTAAATTAGATTCTGATTACGTTTTGTGTTATCTTTAGTTTTATTGGTAAGAAATTATTTTCCGTTCTTATGTTGAGTGTGATTTGAGTGACTTTTTTTATTATTGTTTTCTCCGTTTAACCACTAATTATCCCTCATACACCTCTTTCATCTAATTCCTTTCTTTTAGAACATACCTTTTTAAGTTAACAATTTTGTAACCTCTAAATTATCGTTAGTGTGGTTGAATTGGTAGGAGCCTATACCATTTGGAGAGTTTAATTTCGTCACTTAGGTTCAACCCCTACCCGTGCCTAAAAAAAAAAAAAAAATTTTTTTTTTCTTCTTTCTTATAAATAAATAATTTTTTTTTTCTCTTTCTTAAAATCTTTTAATATGGATTGTGCAGCGGGTAAATGCCCCGACAATTCGAACTCACCTCTGTTTGCTTGCTATGGGCCATGTGGAAATGTTTTTCATGCCAAATGTATTGGCTCCAACAATGCTTTATTGGACAAAATTAGTGCATCGAAGATCGCTTGTTGGTACTGTGAAAACTGTAAGAAGATTTCCCTATCCCATTTACCTGTAAAAATGTCCAATTTTAAGTTAGAAATTGAGAAACTCTCAAAAGCTTCGAAACGCTTCATAAAGTAATGAATCGGTTTCAAACTTAGCGTCATTTTCTTCCCCTATTAGCTCTGTTGACATATCAACGTCAACAGATGACTTAAAGTTGCTGACTTTGGATAAACCCCAAGCTTTAAAGGATTTAAGTGAACAGTCCAGAGCTTCAGTTAATTTTAACCCTGTCTCCGTTCTAAATAAGAACTCGAAAAAAAGCAGTGATGGCATTGCTTCCACTAAGCAAAGTCCTCCTTCAAAGCGAAAGAATCTGAGAAGCAATTCTAAAAAGGCGAACAGCGTTTCAGTCCCATTAGAACAAACTGATGTAGTTGATTAATTTTTAGTTTAGTACTAACCTAACTAACTAACGCATATCCGAACAAAACTGAATAACAATGTGATCTCTACAGCCCAACATGCATATATAAAGGGCAAATCAGTTGAGACTGCACTTCATGAAGTAGTCGGAACCATTGAACAGTCAATCCAATATAAAGAGTACACGTTGGCTGCATTCCTCGATATAGAAGGGGCCTTCAACAACGTTGAATACAATGCTATTCGCATGGCATTAAGTTCCATAAATATCGAGCCAACGCTATCAAACTGGATCGACTCCATGCTCCAAACGAGAATAGTAAAAGCAGAAATGGGTGAAAGTACCCTAAAAGTAAAAACTTGTAGAGGTACACCTCAAGGAGGAGTGTTATCCCCGCTACTCTGGCTCCTAGTAGTTAACCAAATCCTGGTTAAACTCGACAGGAGCGGAATAAAAGCAGTAGCCTATGCTGATGACATCGTCATCATGACTTCGGGAAAATTCACAACCACCCTTTGTGAACTTCTTCAGACAGCTCTAAACAAGCTCACCAGCTGGGCGAAAAACTGTGGGCTAAACGTCAACCCTACAAAAACAGAACTTGTTCTGTTTACGAGAAAACGTAACATTCCAGATATACTTCCTCCCTCCATTAATGGAATACCAATAAACTTATCTGGTACGGCAAAATATCTCGGAATAGTCCTTGATCGTAAACTTAACTGGAAAGAAAATTTAAAAGAAAGAGAAAGGAAAGCTCAAATCGCTTTCTACACTTGTAGTAGAATTTTTGGTAAAAAATGGGGACCTGGTCCCAAAACCATTCACTGGATGTATACATCCATAATAAGACCAATCCTCACATATGCCTGTCTAGTCTGGTGGCCATCATTAGAGAAGGCTTCAAACCTTAAGACCATGACCAAAATCCAAAGGCTTGCATGCATTGGTTCAACCAGTGCCATGAGAACAACACCAACTGCAGCTCTGGAAACCTTCCTATCGCTAGCCCCCCTAGATCTCTTTACTAAGGAGATGGCGGCCAAAAGCGCACTGCGACTCAAACAATGCAACAATTGGAAAATAGGCATATCAGGCCATAGAACCATCATGAACCATACAGATATAGACATCCAAACAGACTATACCCCCCCGCATATTGATTTCAATCCAGTGGCCCTAACAGTCTTTCCGACTAGAGAAAGCTGGGAGGAAAACAGGGTTATAAAAGAAAATCACATTTCCGTCTTCACAGATGGTTCCAAAACGGACGAAGGGGTAGGATCAGGTATCTTTTCAGACTACCCTAACATGAATAGATCAATAAAGCTTCCCGACTTCTGCAGTGTCTTTCAAGCAGAAGTACTCGCAGTGTGCGAAGCCGCGAAGCACCTTGCTACGCAAAACTTGATCAACAAAAATATTGACTTCTTCATAGACAGCCAGGCGGCCATTAAAGCTATCTCATCCATTATCACAAAATCCAGGCTAGTAGACAGCTGTCGCAGTAACCTTAGACTGCTCAATGAGACAAACACAGTTAGTTTAACCTGGGTTCCTGGACATCGTGACATTATCGGTAATGAAATGGCGGATAAGCTGGCAAAAATCGGGTCAGCACTCGAATCCAGCGAAGCGAACACTTCAGTTCTAAAGCCACTAGAGCAAGAAAAAAGCAGAATCAAACACAATTTTCTAAAAATCGCCAATGACAGGTGGTCATCTTTAGAAACATGCCGAGTCTCTAGAAACCTTTGGCCAGATATTTCCAAGAAAAAAACAGAATTTCTACTCCAGCTAAGCAGACCTCGGCTCTCTCTGTTGATTGGCATTCTCACGGGTCACAACTCGTTGGGTACCCACATGATGAGAATGGGCATTAGCACATCCGACTTATGTAGAGGATGCCAGGATGAGGAGGCAGAGGAGGGATCTTTTCACTTCCTCTGTGAGTGTCCTAGCTTAGCCCACACTCGGAAAAAAACCCTCGGAGAATACTTCTTCGACGAACTGGGCGACATCTCTAACCTCCCACTGAGCAACGTCCTGAAATTTACTCAGGGCTCCAAATGGTTCAGTGAGAGTTCCCTACCACAATAACCATCCACCTCTCCAATCCTCCCATTTCCTCATCCTATGATTTCCCGGGGAGCACAATGGATCCTCGAGATCCGAGTGAGGTGTTGCCACTTGTGGCTGCACCCCCCATTCAACCTAACCTAACCTAACCTAACCTTGAATTCAATGAACACATCAATTTCATAACAAGTAAAGCAAATTCAATGCTTGGGTTTATAAAGAGATGGGCAAAAGAATTTAACGACCCCTTGTTACGCTTTCCTTATACAACTGTCATGTTCGTCCCTATCTCGAGTATGCTTCTCAGGTTTGGTCACCTCAATATGAAGTTCATAAATCTCGTATTGAGGCAGTACAACACAGATTTATACGTTTTGCCCTGAAAGGTCTTCCCTGGGAAGATCCTTTTAATCTACCCCCTTATGAAAATCGTATTCGTCTTTTGAATCTGCAACCACTCTCACAAAGACGGACCAACAATGATTAAGTATTTTTCCATCAACTTATAACAGGTTCGATTGATGCTCCCGACTTGCTCTCCCACATAGGATTCAACTATCGTGGAGGATCTCACCAACTACGTAATTTAGAGTTTTTGCATTGCTACCACCACAGAACTAACTATGGCATGCATGAGCCGATAGCTCGCATGAGTAGGTTATACAACTCTAACCCTTTTGCTTCAGATTTCAATCTTAGTAAAAGTAGTTTAAAATTAAAACTTAAAACCAGTGCTCCACAAGCATGATTTTTGTTCTGTATTTAATTTGTATTTAATTTGTACTTAATTATTAGTTAGTTATAGGTTATTTTACTTGTATTTCTTTTTATACTTTCAATAATGTTCTTATAACCAACCTGTTTATTAAAGTCGAGGTTCTTATTTACATTGTAATCAAAATTACCTTCCTCTAAATTTGCATCTCTATTGTCCACCGACACTGGTGTTGCTATGAGTGTTTTATCAGTATCCAACTGATATCTCGACGGACGAATCTGGTTTTGGTGGCGTCTCAAGTAGCCACCTTTCGTTTGAACTCCATACATCTTACTTCCAAAAACGTCTTTAATAACTCCTCGTGACCACTTATTAGACTTCAAATATTCGCGGACGAAAACTTCTTGTGCATGATGAAATTTGGTTGATACGTCACCCAGTTTTAACTTCTTATCCTCTGGAACAAAACATGACAGCAGGTTTCGGTATGGACGGCCATGAAGTAACTGTGCTGGCGACTTGAGTGAAATTTTACAAGGTGTTGATCGGTATGTGGAAAGGAATGACTGAAGAGCAGTATCAGTGTCCTTTTTCTCCCCCATATTCTTCTTAAAAGACTCCTTGAAAGTTCTGACAAACCTCTCAGCTTGCCCATTCGATGCCGTATGAAATGGTGCTGTTCTGTAGTGCTGGATTGAATGAAAATCGCAAAACTCCTCGAAATTTTTGGCTGTGAACTGGGTCCCATTATTTGTTACTATCACTTTCGGAAGCCCTTCAATTGCAAAAATTGATTTGTTTGCCTTTATTGTGGCCTCGGCGGTTATCGATGACATAGACACCACAAATGGAAATTTCGAAAACGAGTAAACACAGATGAGCCACATCTTATTAAAGAACGGTCCAGCGAAGTCTAAGTGTATTCTTTCCCAGGCTTCCTCCGCAGGAGGCCAGTTGCTATATTCTCGTTTCGGATCAGCTGCTGCTTTTTGACAAATAGTACATCCCGCTACCATATTATCAATAAGTTTATCTAAACCCGGGAACCAGATATATTGCCGCGCCAGTCGCTTCATACTAGACACGCCCCAGTGGTCTTCATGGACGTATCGTAACGTTCTAGTCTGTAGCATTTCCGGAATTATGACTCGTTCACAATCTGTGCTAAGTAGAATTATATTATTTTGCATTCTCAAAGCCAACTTACGATCAAAATATGGTTTGACATCCGCATCGTCATCTGAAAGCGGCAACCTTCCTCAGTACTTTGTCCTTGAAAGTGCATTTACGAATCCGTTCAGCATTTATCGGACCGTTGCTAAAATCTTCCGGAACAAAACTAACTTCATGACATTCGCCATCCGACTGATCAAACTCCCTATCGCGAACCACTGGAAGGCGAGATAAAGCATCTGCGTTCCCATGTTTGGCCGTAGGCCGGTACTTAATTTCATAGTTATAGGCCATGAATGCCAAAGCCCAGTTTCGAAGCCGGCGCATTGTCATCTCTGGAATCGATTTACTGGGATTGAATATGGTTGTAAGTGGCTTATGGTCCGTCTGCATCTCAAACGGACGCCCGTACAGGTAGCAGTGAAACTTTTTCACTCCATATACGATAGACAAGGCTTCCTTTTCCACCTGGCTGTATAGTTTTTGGTGCTTGTCGAGAGTTTTAGAGGCGAAAGCTATGGGCCTCTCTTTTCCATGCGGATAACGATGTGATATGACTGCTCCGATTCCGCAGCTGGAGGCATCTGTAGCCAATATCAATGGTAGTGTTTCATCAAAATGAACTAAACATGCAGCGCTCAGGATACTGCGTTTTAACGTTTCCATCGCAATTTGTTGCCTAGTGGACCATACGAACTTAGCATCTTTTGCACGCAGTGCATTAAGAGGTCCAGCTACCTGCTAGAAATTTGGTATAAATTGATTATAATAATTCAATTTACCTATCAAAGTTTCTTACTCTTTTAGGTTCGAGGGTTGTGGAATATTTCGAAGTGCCTCCACATGCTTTTCTGAAGGACGAATTCCCGTGGCAGATAGTGTATGGCCCAAATATTCTACTTCCTCCTTCGCAAAAGTGCATTTCTGCTTGTTGCACCGGAATCCTTTACTTTCTAGACGACCAAACACCTCTTTCAAAGTCTGCAAGTGCTCCACATCATCCTTTCCCAAAACCACGATGTCGTACAAATAAACAGCCACTGGAAGATCGGCAAAGAGCTGCTCCATTATATTTTGAAACTCCCCTGGGGCGCTACTTATACCAAACGGCAGACGCTGGTATTGATACAATCCGAATGGTGTGTTGATCACAGCCATCTCCTTGGACTCGTCATCCAGATCGATTTGGAGGTAAGCTAAGGTAGGTAAGGTAGGTAAGGTAGGTAAGGTAGGTTTTAAATGGAAACTTAGAATCTACTGGACAGATTTCAAAAATTCTTTCGGCACTGTGATGCCACATAATTCCTCAGTAGCTTAGCGTAGATTTCATCCCTATAATCCGACGGGAACAGAAAAAGGAATGAACACCGGAGTCTTAAAACTTCAGACCTGAGCAACGCCAGGCGGCTCAGCTAATTAAATAACAAATAGTAAGATCATTGGATTGTTTGTTTTTAAGATTTTTTTTGATTTTCGCCTGATAAGAATAAAGATTTGAACTTTTTTTAGTTTAAATTGTTCGGTACTTTTACAAAAATCCAAACTTTCATATGAAAAGACCGCACATTGAAATTTATTTACATTCGCAAAACAAATTCGCAATACTATACCGGGTGCGACAAAAGTATGGAAACCCCTGGCAGAGTATGCGTTAAAAAAAATGAAAGACCATATATCCGACGTATTTTTCGACGAGGAATCCAATGAACCATTCTAACAGTGAAAGAATTTTTGTAATCGCTTCAGTATTTTCCAGTTCTTTTGTTATTTCGCCATTCCCTAACCAAAGAACTTAGACTTCATTTCGAACCCTATATTCCTTCGGGATCCTCATCTCTGCCAAAGGCCTAGAATCATTGCTTAGGTCAAAGTATACCGGGTGCGACAAAAGTATGGAAACCCCTGACCCTATATCCGACGTATTTTCCGACGAAGAATCCTATGGTGACCTTGAATTTGACCTTGGACGTAACCAGAGTAAAAGACGACTCTTTTACAAATACGGGAGTATGAAACCAAAAAAATTTTTTTTTTCTTTTATCATATTGGATTGAACATTGTGGTTATTTCTGGATGTTTACTTTTAGTTAATATTTTAGTATTATTTGTGATATTTACATTAGTATTATATTTTGATTAGTTTATTTTTCAATTACAAATTAGTCAGTGTTTGACTATCATCTGCGATATTTACATTCTAAAATCTAGTTCTCTCTTTTTTTTTTCGTTATATGTTTTGCAGTTTTTGGTACATATATTTGTTTTTTTTTCTCTTTTTTTTAATACAATATTCTCTTTTTTTTGTTTTTACTTTAGCTACTATTTGATTATAATGCGTCTTACAATATATATATATATATTTTTTTTTTCTTAAAAAAAATTATATTAGATTTCTATACTTAGATCAATGGGTACTATATTTAGTTAAGAATTTATGTTAGATCAACGGGTACTATATCTAAATCAATGGCCATTGATTTTACTATAATTAGTGATATTTTCTTATAGGTGATATTAGTTCTATTCTTAGATTTACTTTCCAATTATGTTTATATTAGAACATTCGGTTTGACAATATGTATATGTTTCTCTCTTTTTTTTTTTTTTTTTTTCAAAATACACAAGTTTTGTACAATAATAATAAAAATGTTTTTGATATATATTTTTTTTTATTTAATGAACAATTAGTCTCTATTTTAATTTAACAATTCCTCAGATTAAACAATTCTTCAAATTACAATAATAGCATATAAATATAAAATGGTTTTAGTCTATTTTTGTGAACAATTAATTTCTTATTTTCACATTGGATTTCACAATTCACTCCTTTTTGTGATAATACTTCATATGGTCCTATATATATCGGGTCTTATTTCTTTCTGCTTTCATTTCTCAACAAGACTAAACTACCTACATTGAAATCAAGAGTTTTAGCTTTTGCATCAGCATCGTATCTATCCTTCCTAGAAATTTTCTATTGTATTAAAGTATCCCTAGCGTCTTTATGAGCAATTTGTAGCCTATGTTTAAGGTCTATGACATAGTCCTCGTAGTTGTAAACTGGTTCAACTTTCTTTGTAAGATTGGAAGGCAAGTTACATTGTCTCCCAAATACTAGCTCAAACGGGGTGTATCCTGTTTCTGAATGTACTGAAGTATTGTAACAGAAAACATAGTAGGGCAACCAGTTGTCCCAATCAGTAAGTTTCTCATCTACATAATTTCTAAGATATGCTCCTAAAACCTTATGCGAATTTTCTAGTGCTCCAATACTTTGACTTTCGTGATGGTACGCGGTGGATTTTAGCTGTTCTATCTTTAATAACTTACACAGATCTTTGAAAACTCTATTTATAAATTCTGTACCCTGGTCAGATGCTATGGTAGCAGGGACTCCATACTTTAGGATAAAGCCTTCTACAAGTCCTTTAGCTACGGTATTAGCCTCCTTATTTGGCAAAGCAATAGCTTCTGTAAATTATGTTAGTTCTTCTTGAAGTGTTAAAATGTATTTTGACCCATTTTCTGTCTCGTCAAGAGGTCCAACTAAATCAAGGTATATTTTGTCAAAACCTGTTTCTGCTGTTGTAGTAATAGTCATTGGTTGTTTTTTGGGTTGTATATGTTTATTTCGTTGACACATAGGGCAGTGCTTAACGTATGTCGTCACATCGTTTTGCATCCCTGTCCAAAAGTATTTTTTCTTGATGTTACGCAACATGCGATTTATTCCGGCATGTCCACTGGTAGGTAACATTTATGGTAATCGTTGAGTATAAGTTTTTGTTTTCCAGGGTCCGTTACTTTTATTTTATTATCAATTATGTGCACTTTTATTTTATTTCCTTTGAATAATTCTTCTACCTTTTTCTTTAATATATATAATTTCTCTTTACGACGGCCGTCTGAGAGTTTACCTAACTCTTCTTTAGTCATATAAATATCTTTAATTGATAGAGGTCCGCAAATTGTACGCACGTCCCTCAACAACATTTTGTCAAATGATGCCGATCGAGCAATAGTGCTGTTTTTGGATTCCTCTTCATTATTTAATAATGGTTCACCGTTATTTTGCACGTCCCTCAACAACATTTTGTCAAATGATGCCGATCGGGCAGTAGTGCTTTTTCTGGATTCCCTTTTATTATTTAAAAATGGTTCTTCGATAGTTTGCACGTCCCTCAACAACATTTTGTCAAATGATGTTGATCGGGTACTAGTGCTTATCTTTGACCTATTTAATATCAAACAATTATTCCCTGGAATGTATCCTAAAATGAGGTTTGGACTTATAACTCTGGTACCTTTTAATAAACTGTAATCTTTGTCTTCATCTTTGAAGCTATTTAATGTTTTCAACTCGACTATTTTTAGCCCCTTTTCTGGCGGTTTAAGATGCTCACTTATGATTTTTTCTTTCTCTAATTTACTTGTTGTTGGGTTTTCTTCTTCTAAATTTGAGTTTCTAGCTTGTGCTCTTGTTGTGACACACACAAATAAATTCTGTAAGTCCTCTGACTTTAGTTGTATTCTACTTAGTGCATCCGCAGTGCAGTTGTCTTTGCCTGGTGAATACTCCACAGTAAAGTTATATTCCTCTAATATTAGCCTAAATTAAGTTAATCTCATGAAGGTTCTTTTAGTGAGAACAGATATACTAGTGGTCTATGGTCTGTTAGTATTTTGAAACGTCTTCCGAAAAGATACGGTCTGAAATGTTTTACTGCCCATACTATAGCGAGCAATTCTTTTTCTATAGTACTATAGTTCTTTTCGGCTTTATTTAACGATTTACTTGCGTATGCGATGGGTTTATCATCAAAATTCGATATAACAGCACCTAAGGCAAATCCAGAGGCGTCTGTTCGGAGTATGAATTCTTTTCAAAATTTGGAAACTGTAAAATATTTGGGCTTATCAGGAATTCTTTTAGCAAATTAAATGAGGTATTGCAATCTTCGGAAAATTTAAATTCTACGTTCTTTCTTAATAAACGGTTTAAAGGAATTGCTAGTGTTGCAAAATTTGGTATGAACTTTCTATAGTAGTTAGCAAATGCTACAAATCTCCTTACTTCGTCTATATTTTGTGGGATTGGATAATTCTTCATTACTATGGATTTTGATGGATCTGGTATAATACCTTTGTCTGATATTATATGACCTAGATATAAAACTTGTTTTCTAAGGAAAGCACATTTACTTGGATGTAGTTTGAGATTTACTTCTCTCAGTCTTTCGAATACTTCAATTAAATTTTTATTGTGGTGTTCTAAATTTTTCCCGAATACTATAAGGTCGTCAAGATACACAAAACATTTTGAATACGTTAGACCGTACATTGCTATAGACATCATTCTTGAGAATGTACTAGGTGATATCTTCAAACCCATTGGCAGTCGTTTTGATTGATAATGACCGTTTTCAGTGGAGAACGCTGTGTATGGCCTACTTTCTTTTTCTAATTTCATCTGGTAGTATCCTTGGCTTAAATCTATACAGGAGAAATAAGTTGCACCTCCTACCATATCGAATATGTCAGTTATGTTAGGCAATGGAAATTTATCATCTTCGATGACGTTATTAACTTTTCTATAATCAATTACTAATCGGAATTTTTGCATTCCTGTTACTGGGTCTTTCTTTTTGGGCACTACAAGAATAGGTGAGTTCCATGCTGATACCGATGGTTCAATAATGTCGTTTTTAATCATCTTCTCTACTTCGTTTTGTATGTCATTTTTCTATGAATGAGGTAATCTATATGGTTTAGTATACTTCGCCGTTGCTCCTACTTTAAGTGATATTTGGGATTGACCTATATGTGTGTATGTTAGTTTATCGTTTTCTAAATGGAAAATATCTTGAAATTTAGTGCAAATAGCTTTAAGTTCTGATGCTTCTTCTGGGTTTAAAGTGTCAAAATTAATTTGTGAAAGTAATTGTTGTGTTCGTTTCGTTTTGGAATTTGTTGTCTGTTCATACGCCAGAATGTGGTACTCTGAAAGAGCTTTGGAGTGTGGTTCTACCCATTTTAATTTCACTTCTTCCTGTCAAGTGTTTAAAATTTTTATTGGTATTTTTCCGTCCTTTATCCTAGATATGGAACCGGCCATGAATACTCCTTCGCAAAGTTCTTTGGAGTCAAAAATTCTTGTGTCTGTATGTTTACAGTTCAACCAATAGGTGGCTTCAGATCTGGGTGCTATTGTTAATGAGTTAAGTTTATTTTGACTTTCTATAGGTAAAGAAATTTGACTATTGTTTAGAGATAATTTTAAAATGAAATATTCTAGGTCAATTATAGCTCCAAAATCTGTAAGGAAGTTAGCGCCAATAATGCCATCAACAGGCACGGGAAATGAATCTCTTACTACGTGAAAAGGATAGTCCGTTAATTGCTGTCCCAATAACAGTGTATTTTTGCAAGTTCCTATTGTTGTTAATTCTCCAGAAATACCTACTACTGTTGTTTTATTTAATGTGTTTATTTGCATGTTCTTGTCTAATGCTTGTTCTTTTATGGTGCAAATGGATACGCCTGTATCTAGTAAAAATTTTGTATTCTTATTATTAGTATTGAAAACTACATATAGGCCGTTTATTTTGCCCCCTGTACATATTATATATGTTCTATTGGGCTTAAATAATCCCCCCCGATAGGTCGGCTCCCCCCTCGGTGGGTACTTCGTTTCCCTCATTTAAAATATAGGCTGATTCTCTATGTGTGCTACGTCTTATTCTGTTATCATTAGGGTCGCTTTGATTGTTACCTTGTCTGTTATTTCTGGGATGAAAATTATTTTGGTTGTTGTTTATTCTACCTCCGTTGTTATTGTTATTATGTCTATTAACGCTATTCTGTTGAATTGGGTAGCGAGTCTGTGTTGAGCTAAATCTTGATTGATTTTGGGAAGAAAAATTGTTGGATCTTGGAAAATTTCGCGGGTAATTATTATTACTAAAATTATTTTGCCTTATTGGGTTCCGGTTTCTATTGTCGTTATTGTGGTAAGCAGGTCGGTTGTAGTTGGGTCGATAGTTATTTCGGAAATTTTGCGCATTATGGTTAGGATTCGGATTGTAGCTATTATTTGCATAACGGATTGTTTCTGTAGCTCCTGCAGGGTTCGGAGCTAACTCCAACAATTGGGAGATAGCCTCCTGCATTTTGACGTGTCGGGCGCTATCGAGGATAATTTTGTATCTTTCATTAACCCCTTGCTTTAAGAAAGCTAAACCTCTGCGTTCGTTTGCTAAAGTCAGCGTTTCCCTAGCTTGTTCCCCTTGAATGCTAATTTCTAATTCTGTCATTTTTGCTATAAGATCTTCCACTTCTGATACGAATTCTCGCATCGGCCTATTTTTCTGGCGTGATCTGTCTAATTTTGATTGTATGCTTTCAATGGTTTCCCTATCTCCACATTTTTCTGTTATGTTGGCTTTTAATTGTTCTAAGTTTTCAGGTTTGAGTGAGCCTAGTTCTGTTAACGCCTTACCCTGTATTTTGCACTTTAATAAAAATTTAATAAGAATAGGTTTTGACGTGTCGTTAAGGGTGTCATGGTAAAACTCGATGCTATTTAAAAAATCCCTAATATTTTCTGTTCGTTTGTTGACTGTTTCGCAGTTAAGTACTGGCAACTTTTGTGCCTTGCTGTAGTCAAAGTCTGTCATTTTGTCTATTGTTTTATTGTTTGGTGAACTAGCTGAAGGTTTATTTTCTTTGTCTGAATTACTTCCTACTTCTTCTGTGGCTGGTTTTTTGGATTCTACCTCTGATTCTGGTTCTGAATATACTTCTTGAATGTTTTGATTAACAATAGTTTTAGACAACTCTTTGTATTCATTGGCTTTAGTGGTTAAGTGCGTCAAATATTCGTGTTCCTCTTTTGTGGTGTCATTTATGTTACAAGTGTGAATTCTTTGATGAAGACATCAAATAAATCAGAGATTTCAGTTAGCTTTAAATTCGCTCCTTTTGGTTTTCTCTTCCGATTCGGACTTTTTTTTAAATTTTCATATAAATTTTTCAAATTCGCTAAAGCTTCTTCTAGTGGTTTAAAGTCCATTAAGAATTTTATGTACGTTCAACCCGATATCAATGAGCAGAAAAAGGAGTGAAAAGGAAAATGTTTGGAAATGTGCGTTTTTTTTTTTTTTTTTAATTTATTCTATTTTATACAGACATTCTCCGCCTTGAAACATTGCTTTGCATTATTTGCTGCCTAACATTTGACCTGAACTTATTCTTTAGGTGTTTCCATGTATATTTTAATATAATACAAATTACTAATACATAGAGAATTGTCTTAACAACCAATCCAAAGTGGACTGGAGTAGAGTTGGTGGTGTCTAAAGAGCCGTTGTTATTGACAACCACCTCCTCTTTGGACTGGGTTTTTCCCATTCCCTCAAAATGATTTCTTACCCTAAAATAATAATATTTGCTGATTTTGTTTAAATAGTCCAGGTTTGTCGGTACTGGATTCCTTCCTTGATGGAAATTTTTTCTTTTTTGAGAATTTAGACATTTATATCACTTAGCGCGTGTTGTATTGAAATTAACATTTATGTTTTATCATTTTGGCAAGCACATAGCAAAGATTTGATATTAAAATTTACATTACAATTCTTGGAACTTTTTGTACACGTTTCTTAAACACTGAGAGAAAAAAATCACAATTGATTTTGGCTGGCTTTTGGTATGTAGTTGGACCTTTAGGTCCGACGTGTTGCGCTGCTGCTTGATGAAGCTTGGATATTGGAGGTCCAACGCCGACTTCATGTCTATCGTTATCATCTTCAGTGTCTTTTTTTCTTCATCACTGGTTGATGAAGTTGGTGGGCCCAGGTGGGGCTGATTTTTACGGGGCGTGAACTCACAGCCCAGAGTCCAGTATGGATCTAACCAGGCAATTGCCTGCATTAGTTGGAGTTTTATTTCTCGTTTTGAGGTTATCGGTTGCTTGAGTTGAACATTACAACTCTGTAGAAGTTAATAAAAAAAAACGTGCGGTATCGGCCACAGTTTTACACTTTTTTACAGTTTTAGATAAACAGTTAATGTTTAACGGGTTATGTTTTAATTTTTCAGTACCGACAGCGCAGCGAGAGAGAGAAAAAAAAAACTTCTTTGAACAGGAAACTAGGAAAAAAGACTTTAACTTTGTCTTGTCCCAAAACACTCTCTCTGAACACTCTCTGGCTCCTGATTCTGTGGATTAAGAATTATTCTCCTGGCAGGTTCGCCAAGTAATGTTCACTGGTTTCCAAACTACCAAATCGCCAAGCATTCACTGCTGTAGGCTCAAACCTCTTCGCACTAACTGCAAAGTTGAGGGATGGTAGTGGAAACAACTTGGAACTACCCAGGAATTGCCTTCGGCTCAATGCCTTATATCAACAAAAACCAGAGATTGTTCTAGATCGAGTCCACGATCACTATTGACATTTTATTTGTAAATTCATTCCCTATTTATACAAATTTATTAAGCTCCATTTCTGGTTATCGAACAATCGACCACACTTCGATATCCGATTAAAACGCTTCATCATCACATTCTTTTGGGTGAGCGCCAATGACCTATATCATAAACAAATGCTCATACCCAAAGACTATTGCTGTGACATAAACAGCGCGCATGCAGTCAAAGCAATATGATCCCTTATTACTTCTGTCGGCTGGCAGTGGCCTGCCGTTGGGAATCATATTGTTTTGAGTACAATGCACTCTATGGATACACAAGCAAGTCAAGTGTTATCCATTTCTATGCAATGCAACTGAATGTGAGAGGATCGGATATCGAGGCACAGTCGAAGGTTGACAACCCGTTAATAGTTGTAGAGCAATTAATTAAGAGGTCGTTGGCTGTGACTCCTTCACATTTTGTTTTGTTGGTGGCAAACTGGAAGGATAATATCCTATGATTTTTTGTTTTAAAATTTCTTTCATTTCTTTCTTTTTTTTTTATTTACACCCTATTTCAAATTACTCTGCATACACACTCTTCAATAATTTTAAATACTTCATTCGATGTTCTTAATGCTGTATTTTCAATTCCACTAAAAATGAAAAAAATAATGTTTTTTGAATTTATTTTCTAGAATAGGTTCGTTCGTTCAAGCCCTGTGGTCGCCCTGGGGTCACCACAAATCGGTTTTTGAGAAACCTAAAGTATTCCTTAGTGTTAAACCCAGGGGTTGACCTGGGTTTGCCCTCAACTCACCCTAGGTTTTTGCTAGGGTGAATTGAGGGTTGGCTCACCTATATTTCGGCAGAAAACGTTTGCCATTTCTTTGTTTCGCCGTGGTCATTTCGACTTTTTTTTGTTTTGCAAACCTTGTTTGGCAAATAACACTTTGCATTCTTTCATATTGTCTTCTTATTATTACGCAATTATTATTTGGCATTTCATTCTTTCGACTCAGTTTGAAATCATTTTGGTACAATACGCAAATATCATTTGGCAAATTGTTGAATGCCCTTCACTTACTTCGCTTCAAGTTACTTGGTCAAGTGTTTATTTCGCAAATGATCGTTTCGCCGTTTCATTGTTCCGCGAATGGATTATTTCGTCGTACCTATCCATGAACTTGTTATCATCAAAAAGGACGTTCTTAAATCTGTTTCCAGTTATTTATTTAAAGGAAATAGAACCATACGTGAAGTTGCTGCTTTCTTTTTTTTTTACGTTCTTTGATTATGGTTTCAGTATTTATCGAAGAGCATTTAATATTCTCAAATTAATTTTTAAAATAATGACATAAAATAAGGCATCTCACTGGCTGTTGAAAAGCTAGGTACTACCAAGTAACGATTTGTACAGTATGTATGTGGTGTAGCAAATTTTTTTGAGCATTTCATTGTTTGGTTTTTTTTTTATTTGGCATTCGATTTTTTCGCTATTTTTTTTTTTACTTGCATTAAATAACAAGCTTTCGCGCGAAATCTTAAAGCTTGTTATTTAATGCAAGTAAAAAAAAAAAATAGCGAAAAAATCGAAAGCCAAATAAAAAAGCCAAAAAATAAAATGCCGAATAAAAAAAAGCAAATCAATAAAATGATAAATAAAAAATTGCGAATCAAAGAAAGTCTTATCGACCAATTGCTAAACAAAAATTGCCAAATAAAAATTGCCAAGCAATTACATACTTGACCAAACAATAAAATGCAAAACGTGCTCTGCTGAAATGTAAAATGCTAATCAACAATATGCCAAATAATGATTTGCAAAACAAAAATTGCGAATTGATACACCGCGAAACGATTTTTGTCAAAACATTTTTGACGTAATATAGTATACCCTTGAGGGTTGTCAAATGACATGTATTTTTAATCAAATGACGAAAATGTGTGGTGATTTCGTGGTTAAGTTTTTTTCGAGGACTGGAAAACCCAGGTTTTTTTGACAACTCATGGAAATTGAATTTTTTTCAGCGCCTACTCCGACGCACGACAACTAAAAACAAAACCTTCGGCTTCGGGCAAAACTTCGACCGATTTTGGCCGAAACCGAAGGTCTTAGCCGATTGTGATATTTTTAGCAGAATGTGGCCGAAGCCGAATTTTCGGTCGGAAACTAACAGAAACCTAGGCGGAACAAATTTTTGTTCGTTAGTTTGGTTTAATTCAAGTTCATTAATTTTTTAACTTATTGCTAAGTGGAATCTACCAAAAAAGTCAAAAAAAATTTTGTCACGCCTGAGAAATAAATTGAATTTTTATTTCATGAATTTCAAATGCATATACATACGTATCATGTATATTCAATTGAAGCACCGCGATAGCGTAGTACGCTCTTTCTTACATCAACGAACAGTACCACTACTTCTGGGCGAAGGACTGGGATAACGAACCACGGAATTTGTAGGACAATCTGACTTTTAAATTATATAAATATTAAATCAGTAAAAATTAAAAAACGGCTAGTTAGTAATCATTTTTGATGATCCCATAATCGATACCTGTTTGAGAAAAGGGACTTTTTGGATCAAACCATACAATTTGTAGGACAAATATTTATTCACATAGTTCAGATAATTATCTTGAAGTTAAATCATGAAAGAAACTGTTACTACTAAATTTTTGAGTTCCATTAAATCGACATTATTTTATAACTGCTACCTCTGTTAGCTACCAGTGCAATGAACTAACTTCACGGGCAACATTTTGTCTGATCTCTTAGTTACTTTTCCAGTTAGTCACCTCTATCCACCTAGTCCGACCTACTACAGTTTGAGTGGTCGTCCTTCTGTACTAGATTTCTATGTTACTAACGTGCCTTCTCTTGTAACTCAACCCCTATCGCTAAATAAACTTAGTTCCGATCATAACCCGGTATCATGTCAATTACTTCTGTCAGGGACCGAAAAGACTGAGTATATTCTCGACTTCAAAAAAGCCAATTGGAATACTTTTCGGTTTGAGTTAAACGCCAAATTGCAGAGTTCTTCAACTAACCTAAATAATGTATTGTGCAAGGAACATGTTGATGCTTCTATAGATACCTTTACAAAAAGTATACTAGAGGCTGTTGAAAAAAGTGTCCCAAAGATAACCAAAGATGTTCATACTGTTAAACTTCCGTAAAATATTTTGCACCTCATTAAAGTAAGAAACTCATATAGGAGACATTGGCAAAAATACCGCCAAACATTTTTTAAGGATCAAGTTTCCTTCCTAAACAAAATAATTTCAAAAAATATATTTTTGCATCGAAATATGGAATGGAATAAGAAGCTAGAATCTCTCGAGAAAAACTCAAAACCCTTCTGGAACATCTCTAAAGTTTTGAAAAATAAAAATAGACACCTGCCATTTCTGAAAGACGAGAGTAATTACTTTCTTACTGATCTAGAAAAAGCAAATGCTTTTGCTTCTTATTTTGCAAAAAACCATCAGCTATCTTCAAATCTCGGAGATAGAGACACAAATATATTAGTACACAACACAGTTAGTAGCTTGATAGAGTACAATAATGAACTCTCCGCTTCTGATTATGTTACTGTAGAGGACATAGAATTCATAATTAGTGAGCTCAAGTTACGAAAAGCAGCAGGGCTTGACACAATCCGAAATCAATTTCTTAAAGAATTGCCGAAAAAAGCTTTATTGTTTCTAACTTTTGTAATCAACGCCTGCATTAAATTAGAGTTGTTCCCCGATGCATGGAAGGATGCCAAAGTCATTCCGATCGCTAAAGCCGGCAAACCTCCCGAAAATGTCAATAGCTACAGACCCATAAGTTTATTGAGTAGTTTAGGAAAAATATATGAAAAGGTTTTAAAGGAAAAAATTTCTAACATTATCTCAGAATCGAATATATATCCCAATGAACAGTTTGGCTTTAGACAGTATCATAGCACGTCCCACCAAGTTCTGAGAATATGTAACCACATCAAATCAAACCGTACGATGGGAAAATCTACAGGAATGATTCTACTAGACATTGAAAAAGCTTTCGACACGGTTTGGCACGAAGGTCTTATTCACAAAATGAAAAACTTTAATTTTCCTGCTCATCTATGTAAAATTATCTACAGTTTTTTGTCTGGTCGCTCTTTCAAAGTGCATGTTAATGATAGTGTGTCAAATGTTGTCAATTTTTGTGCAGGTGTTCCCCAAGGCTCGGTCCTTGGTCCTGTCCTATATAACTTGTTTACTTCAGATCTTCCTATTATACCAAATTGTGACTTAGCAATATTTGCTGATGACACTGCAATATTTTCATCACATGAATTTGCTCTCGACATTGAGAGAAATCTACAAAATGCGATAAAAATATTAAATTCCTATTACACTAAATGGAAAATTAAACTGAACCATGAAAAAATTCAAGCCATCTTTTTTACTCGAAAAAGAAAATCTTGCTTCCTCCCAAGTAGTCAGTTAGAAGTGAACGGTTGTTATATTAACTGGGAGCCCTCTGTAAAATACTTAGGAATCACCCTAGACAAAAAACTAACCTTTAGTGAACACACTTCAAATACACTGAAAAAAGTCTCTATTGCGATCAGGATATTATACCCCCTCATAAATCGGAAATCTTCTCTTTCAAAAAATAATAAAATTATAATACTAAAAGTGATTTTCCAGGCTATTCTCCTCTATGGATGCCAAGTATGGGGAAAATGTGCAATGTGTCACCTAAAAAAATTACAGGTGTCACAAAACAAAGTTCTTAAGATGATGCTAAGTTTACCTTGGCATCACTCTACCTTAGATGCGCATCAAAAAGCGAATGTCGAATTGATTTCGGATAGAATTGAAAAGCTGAATAGACGCTTTATAGAACGCTGTACGTTTGCCGATAATCCTCTGGTAAACGAAGTAAGGTTAGATTCCTGATCAATTATATATAACTTAATTATTTACATTCTAATTTGTTGATTTCAATTCTTAATTTATTTATACACTGTTTATCATTTCGTAAATTTATTCGTTTGCTTATTTATTTAATTTGTTTACTCATTTGTTAAATTATTTATTCGTTAATTATTTTATCATTATAATTATTTTTTGCATTTATCTATTAGACTATTTATTTATTTCTTATTTATTCATTTCTTTATTAATTTATTTATTTATTTATTTATTTATTTATTTACTTATTGTTTGGCTGATAAGCCTTTATTAATATTTAGGTTAATTTAATTTTTGAAAACTTTGAATAAAAGGAGATGAGAATAAAACACACGTAAAATTTGATTTTGATTTTGCAAGTGACGTTTATTTGTTGTGCAAAAAAGTTGTCATTTTTTGACATTTGATATTTGACAATTGCAAGTTTGCCGATGTTGGCGTTTCAGGTTAGTTTTATTTAAGGTGGAACCAACATTCTCCCCGGGCGCAAAGTGAAGCATTTTGGTTTCGATGCAATCATACATGAAATGATACAAAATTATTAATAAATTGTACTTTACAAGTTAAAGCATTAATCAAAATAAATTTAAAAATATTGTGAATTGACTTCTTTTATATTTTATTATTTGGATGCGTGTTTCCATGGAAATGAGCAACTTTGATTTATTTGATTTCGTTTGCGCTTTTTTTTTTTTTTCGTTCAAAAATGAGCTAAGTGTGTCTATGTTCGACGATAGAATTCATTATTTCAATAATACTAATTTGATAAAATCGATAATTCGTTAGCATATTTGAAATTGAATTTGGTTTGTGTGTTTATGAGAATTATGAAGTTATGTGTGTGTATGTGTGTATGTGCGAATGATTACGTGTTGTGTGTTTGTTTACATATGATGAAATTATGTGTGTGTTTGTGTGTGTGCGAATGATTACGTTTTGTGTGTTTGTATGATGAAGTTATGCATAAACATTATGCTGCTTGAGTTGTGGAATGTTGATTGTTGTTGATTGGAAGAGGACATAGCTTCGTTACAGGTCGTTTAAATTCACCTTGCTCCGTTTTCAGCTTTACAACTCTGGTGATGTCATCTTTTCCTGGGAACGTTTCTAGGATTCGTCCTAAATTCCATTTTGTCGGGGGAAGTCTCTCATCTTTTATTAAGACTAGATCTCCGACTTGAAGCTGAGGCTGAGGTTTTAGCCATTTGGGTCGTTGTTGCAATCGGGCCAAATATTCGGATTGCCAGTGGTGCCAAAAGGTTTGTAAGCTGAATTGGATTGCTTTCCATCGATCGACATAGTTCGTCTTACCGATGGTGAGATCAGGTTCTGGTACGGAGAACATTTCGGTTCCTATAAGAAAGTGCGCTGGAGTCAAAGCATGGAAGTCTTCAGGATTCTCTGTTAAGGGACATAGAGGCCTCGAATTTAAACACGCTTCAATTTGCGTTAAAAGCGTGGTGAGTTCCTCGAAAGTTAATACCCCATTTCCAACAACTCTTTTAAAGTGGTGTTTAACACTCTTCACTCCGGCTTCCCATAATCCTCCGAAGTGGGGAGAAGCAGGAGGAATGAAATTCCACTTTGTTCCTTGTGACGACAAAACTTCAGCGACCTTTTTCCAATCATGGGAAGCACCCTTCAAAAGTCGGCACAACTCCGTTTCAGCCCCTTTAAAATTTGTACCGCAATCACTGTATATTTGACTACATACTCCTCGCCGAGATGTGAATCGCCGAAACGTTGCTAAAAAAGCTTGAGTGGTGAGATCACTAACCGCCTCAAGATGAATCGCCTTTGTTGCTAAACAAACAAAGATGGCTAAATAGCCTTTGTAACTTTTTGCTCCGCGGCCTTTCCAAGCCCGGATACTTATCGGTCCAGCATAGTCAACACCAGTATGTGAGAACGGTCTGGATGCAGTCACTCTGGGTGCAGGTAGCTCTCCCATAAGTTGGTAAGCTGGCTTAGTCCGATATCGATAACATATGATGCATTTGTGTACGTATTGTTTTACTGCTCGTTTCGTCTGAAAAATCCAATATTTTTTTCGAAGATAACCCATCATTAATTGAATGCCTCCGTGAAGTGTTTTTTCATGTGCTTCGTGTAGAATCAATTTGGTGAAATGATGATTTGGAACTAAGATCATTGGATGCTGCTGATCGTATGGCAAATTTGCATTCTGCAGTCTTCCGCCAACTCGAATGATTCCATCAGGATCAAGAAAGGGATTAAGAGATGCCAAGCCTCTCGACTTCAAAATACCATCAGGGAACATCTCCAGTTGAGCTAATTTTACCAAAACCTTTGCTGCATCGCCGAGCTCCTTTGGTGAAATCGATCCGAAATTCCGTTTGGGTAGGCATATTTTTAAATTGTTGGTGAAACGTAAAATCATGGCGACAATACGTATTAATTTGTTTATTTCAGATGATCGATGAAGAAGTTCTGTAATTGGAGGTAAAACTTTTCCGATGTGATACACTTGCGTGACTGGCTGCGTCGGATACTGAAATTCCCATCCATCGCGCAAAAATTCAGGTCCGGTCCACCATAACGGATTATCAACCAACGCCGATGACAGAACACCTCTGGAAACCAAGTCGGCTGGATTGTGCTGAGTTGGAATATGATTCCAAATTTTGACGGGAGTCAATCGGTGTATTTCTCCAACCCTGTTACGCACAAATGTTTCCCATTTATTTGGAGAAGCTCGAATCCACGAAAGCGTAATAGTGGAGTCCGTCCATGCGAACCGTTTGATATTTTCATTTCCAAAAACTTTAATGACATGGTCCAGAAGTTTGGCTAGTGTAACAGCACCGCAAAGTTCCAAACGAGGAAGACTCACTGGCTGAAGAGGAGCAACTTTAGATTTAGCAAAGAGAAGATGCATATGTGACTGGCCTGTTTCATCTTCGACGCGCAAATACACTGCTGCTCCATATGCCTTTTCTGATGCGTCACTGAAACCATGAAGTTCAACTCGAGTGAAATCGCCGATGGTTTGAACCCACCTTGGAAATTGAATTTTGTTGATGGCTTGCAGATCTTCGTAGAAGACATTCCACTGCTCCAAGAGTGATGGTTCAATTGGTTCATCCCATGACATCTTTTTTACCCACAGTTGCTGCATGAACATCTTCGCCTTCACAATACACGGCGCAATCCAACCCATCGGATCAAACAAACGTGCTATCGTGGATAAAATAAATCGTTTTGTCGGTTGTGCACCAGGGATTGCATTGTAGCAGAAAGAGAATTTGTCAGAAGAAGGAAGCCAATGAACACCGAGCGTTTTAACTCTTTCCGAATCTTCTGAAGGCATTGAGAATGATAATTCCCGTTCTCCTGCTGGAATTCGCGAGAGAAGTTCATCAGAATTGGAAGTCCATTTCCGCAAGTGGAATCCAGCTGCCTCTAAGGTTGATTTAATTTGTTGCATTTTCTCTTTAGCCTCTGCAATGGTATTTCCTCCAGATATTAAATCGTCTACATACATCTCTTCACGGATCATGGTTGAAATAGTTTGATTTTCCGAATTGTCGTCTGCCAACCTTTGTAGAGTTCGGATAGCGAGATATGGAGCGGCTGCGGTTCCAAAGGTAACCGTATTAAGTCTGTAGACTTTAACAGGATCTTCAGAATTTTTTCTCCACAGAATCAGCTGATAATTTCTGTCTTTCTCCGCTATCCAAATTTGTCGGTACATTTTCTCGATGTCAGCAGTAAAGGTGTATTTATACAACCTCCAACGAAGAATAATGTCGCAGATATTTTGTTGAAGTGCTGGACCTACCAACATAGCATCGTTCAAAGACACGCCATTTGATGTTTTGAAGGAAGCGTCAAAGACAACCCTCAATTTAGTGGTTGAACTGGTTTCTTTTATGACAGCATGATGCGGCAGGAAGTAATGCTGATTTTCTGGTAACGTATTCTTATCGACTTCGCTCATATGCCCAAGTTGGATATAATCTTCGATACAAGCCGAATACTGGAATCGAAGTTCCTGGTTTGCATCAAAACGTCGCTCTAAACTATGGAACCGTCTCAAAGCACCTTGATACGACTCTCCAAAAAACGGAGGAACGTTTCCTTTGAACGGCAATGCTACTTGATAGCGCCCATCAAGTGTTCGTTCAGTGTTTGTGATGAAATGATTCTCACAATCAACATCTTCAACTTTTTGGAATGGTTTGAAAGGCGTCTCTTCCAGTTCCCAAAATTTTCGAAGTTGGTATTCGACATCTACTGTTTGCATGAAACTTCTTACTTGATGGTTGGATTCGGATACAATTGGGGCCTTTCCGAATAAAATCCATCCTAATGTTGTCTTTTGCATGACTGGCATGGATTTATCTGCTGGCGGGACCAGCTCAGGCAACAAGAGTTCAGGAAGGACATCACTTCCAAGCAAAATATCAATTTTTGATGATTTGAAAAATTCAGGGTCAGCGAGGGCATAATCCTTGAGATGTTTCCAGTTCTCAACGTGAAGGGTCCGGGCCGGCAAATGCCCAGACAGTGACTTTAAGATGAAGGTTTGCGCAGTTGTTGCAAAACTAGAATGCTGTGACGCAAAAGTGATGTCTATCACTCTTAAACATGTGCCACTGCTGACCAACCCCAGCCCGGATACACCCGTATGAGTTGCTCGGGATTTAAGTTGAAGCAATTGGGCAGCAAACTCGGTGATAAATGATGCTTCAGAACCAGAATCCAACAATGCTCGCAGCGTCAACCACTCCCCCAACGACGACTTAACGTTGACAAGCGCTGTTGCCAATAAAACTTGTGAGTTTTTGTTCGGTAGACTGTAATGCGAGTGGTGAGATGCAACATTATTGTTTGACGGCTGTTGTCTGCTAGAAGACTGGAATGAAGGAGCTTCGGCGTTCAAAATTGCACATTGAGAGCTTGGGTTGAAAGTACTTTGTTGTTGCTGCGACTGAAAAGAGTTAGCATTTTGGTGGGAACGTGATGGTTGATGGCTTGGCTGAAAAGAAGGACTATTTGCATGCAATAAAGTGTGATGTGGCTGCTGACAATGGTAACACCTACGACTACTTGGACAGTCATCCGTGGCATGATTATATCCTAAACAATTTCGACACAAACCTATCTTATTTATAACCTGACAACGCTCGGTAACATTCATTTTCAAAAATTTACTGCACCTTCTTACAGCATGCTTGTTTTTCATACAAATTTTGCAGGTGATGCTCGACTTGTCCGGCAGATTATAAGCAATGAACGAATTTTTGTGAGATGAGTTGCGAGATGAGTTGGATGTACTCTGAATGTGCTGCTGATCCACTGCTTCAAGAGTCCGGAACCTTGTCTCCAAGAAGGATGTGAACTCTTTGAATGTTGGGAACTCCTTCGGATTTTCCCTATCATTCAACTTCTCTTCCCACATTTGTTGCGTTTTGCTTGGTAATTTTCTTACTAATAGAAAAATTAGCATAGGATCTAAATGTTCAACTTCGATTTTTAAATTAGCAAGACTGTGTACAACCTGCGTCGAAGTATACAGCAGATCTCTAATCGACTCTGCACGTTCTTGCGTCAATGTTGACAAGTTGAACAAATTATTTAAATGTATGTTAACTAGAACGCGTGGATGATCATACCGATCTTTTAACATGGACCATGCTTTGGCGTAGTTCTGTCCTTGGATCTTCAATGACAGCAACAGTTTTTCAGCGTCCCCTGCTAAACTTGTTTTCAGATAATGCATTTTTTGAATATCTGACAGCGATGTTTTACTGTTGACGAGAGTAACAAAAAGATCGTGAAAATTCTGCCAGTTTTCGTAATTGCCATCGAACATCGGGATTTTTATAGAAGGTAAATGTAGCTCTTCTTTTTTTTCTGTCACTTCCTTTCCTTCATTTGACTGCTGCGTACTGCTGCTACCAAAACTTGCTAGCGAATCTAGGAGTCGGGATTGAAACACACAATAATTTTCCTTTATTTCTTCGTAGATTGTCTCCGCTTCAAGTTGCTCTTTGCTGTTATCATCGACGGTGTTGTCTTGTAAAAAATCGTCATAAAATTTGGAAACTGACTGCCATAAGTCATCCAACAACTTTAACCTTGTTTGGACGTACGTCAGGTTAATTGCTTTGCCTTTTTTTCCAAAATTTTCGACATCCTTTTTCAATTGCTTATATTTCGCAGACAATATTTTTGTTACCATTTTGATTTAAACCAATAGTAGAATTATTTATCATAGAAGTAAGTGAAAATTGAACTTACTTTGCTTTTTCTTGAAATGGAGGCGGCGACAATATCTTCTTCGAACGCTGGTTTTGAGGTTACTCCCACGATGCACACAAACTAATCGTTAAATTTTTCAGGAATCTTTGAATGTTTATTGATAAATTTTAAAGCTTGAAGGACCAAATGAGGAAGACTCACTGGCTGAAGAGGAGCAACTTTAGATTTAGCAATGAGAAGATCCGGCTCGAAGGACCAAATGTTTGGCTGATAAGCCTTTATTAATATTTAGGTTAATTTAATTTTTGAAAACTTTGAATAAAAGGAGATGAGAATAAAACACACGTAAAATTTGATTTTGATTTTGCAAGTGACGTTTATTTGTTGTGCAAAAAAGTTGTCATTTTTTGACATTTGATATTTGACAATTGCAAGTTTGCCGATGTTGGCGTTTCAGGTTAGTTTTATTTAAGGTGGAACCAACAACTTATTTATTTATTTATTTATTTATTTATTTATTTATTTATTTATTTGCGTATTTATCTTTACCTATTTTTCCTTATTACTTATTTTTTTATTTGTTGGATAACTAATTCTTGTAATAAGTTCTGTTACTTTTTGTGAATTTATTGTCATGCTTCATTTTTGTTTTTTACTGCTCACTCCTGCTTAATATTTATTTATTTATTAAATATTTCATTTGTTTTGTAAAAGAAAAAAAAATTGTCATTCCTTGAGTTATCAAGTCAACACCCTCTGTGCAATATTCTTTAATTGAAGGTTTTTGTTCGTGTTTTCCTTCTAAACTCAAATCATTACTCTCATCGTCTTTTTTTTTCTCTTAGTCAAAAATACTGTTTCAGAAGAAAGATAAATATGATATTATCAAATCTCTGTTTTATATAATGTGTGATAACAATATTCAAATGTAATTTATAACGAAATAAAACTATCTATCTTCACGGGCACTACCTTCACATGGGAAATAACTTAACCTCAAGTGGGAAATATGTAGTTCCACTTTTTTGTGGTGAAAATATTTCCCACTGTAGGTGGGAAATAACTTCACCTGGGGTTAGATTCCGCAAGAGTGAATTTTTATTGTGTACACGAAAAATTGTGCACACTCTCTAATCTAAATTCCGCAAGGGTGAAGGTTAGTTTTTTTGACAGAAGACGTGTACACTATCCTTCAAATTTATTCACGGTCTTTCAGAGCGTGAGTTTTCAGAGGGCCGTGAGTGTGAGTTTTTTATACTCACTCTTGCGGAATCTAGCCCCTGAACTTTGTGTGAAGTTAATTCCCACCTGCCGTCTGAAGATTATAGACATTCAACAAAAGAGAAATAATAGGTTTTGAGCGATTTATATCAAACAAAAAAAATTTACAAAATAAAGAAAGGTATATAAATTAGAAAATACTTCGCGTTTGTATATTCAAAAAATATATAAAAGAAGTCAATTCTGGAAAAGAAATATAATATCAAACTATATTTTGAAAACAGCAGCCATTTGAAGCGAAGGCTTGGAAAGTAATAAATATGCTACATATATTCTTATGTAACACATTTTCAACTAACTAAGTAGACAAGTGGCAAAAATTTTTTCTGAGTATTAGAATGTTGTTATAAATTCACTTAGAAATAATTAAATTCACAGCATGTGACTGCTGTGAAATTTAAAAGTGTTTCGGTGTAAACCAAACAAACTCGCGTCTTAGAAGGGTACGGCAGCATCTAACTGATGAGCCCACTGCCGTAAATGGGCGAAACGCAAACATAATTTTAAGAGTTGTGTATCTTTGATCCTCCATGTCTTTTGAATCTAGGAATATATTTAAAAAGCAGTCTTAAGTGGGACAATCAAATCAACAAAACCGTTTGCAACATATATGGAGCACTAAGAAGTCTGACTCCCACAAGAAAATACTTACCGTGTCATGTAAAACTGCAATTAGTCAACTCCTTTATAACCCTACAATGCATAGGTACTGTGCCATATATGGTACAATCAAAATAATTTAGTTTACTGTTTGTTTCAAGACACCTAGCGACATCTGTCGACTGATAGAATGATCTTTTGAACTCTCTGCAACGGATTAGTAATGAGAAGTGTCATAAAGTGTTTTTGTACTTTATGATGTCTAGACACTATATAAAATCACATATATTTTTTTTAATATGATTAAAAAAAATCATGCATTGTAGGAATAATACCGCTCATTTTATATGGATGCGAAATCTTTTCTTATTAAGACCATGAGTCCATGAGTAAGCTTAATGTGGCGTTTAACAGTTGCGCGAGATTTAATTTCGATAAGCGTAGAAACGAACATATCTCCAACATTACTAAGCAAATATTTTGCTGTTCTCTGAACTCTTATTTGAAATATCGGACAGTGTTAACACTTCATAAATTGATTACAACAAAAGAACCTGAGTATTTATATAAAAAAATCAAATTTGTAAGAGGTAATAGAAATCCTCAATAATTAATTACTCCTCGATATTAATACCAAACGACTAGTCGTCAATTATTTTTTTATGCTACTCAACTTTGGAACTCTTTACCCCCTAACATCAAGCGTTTCAGTAACACAAATACTTTTAAATATGCAATTTTTAAATATTTTGCAGAAAATTATTGAATTGTGCCAACAAAATTTCTATCTTTTCTGTAGTAGGTACTTTTTCCTTTTCTTTTTCTTTTGTATTTTATCTTTGTTGTTTGAAGTTCTTATTTATTATGTTTTCTACATTTTGTTAAATCAAATATTTTCATATTTATACATTCAAACTCAAATTAATATTCACGTTACACTTTATAAAGTTTGTACATACTTTAAAAGATTATAATCTTTCATGTATCAAGACTATTTTCTAAATTAACTTAACTAAACTTTATATATTTTTTTATATTTTATATTTATTTTTCATCTTCAGATATACTTATATATATATATTTACATTAGATAAACTTAAAATTATCAAAATGAGAAATTATAATTACAAATAATATTTTTTAAGAATTTTCAAGTTTAATATTAATCGAAAGTTCTGAAGCATGAAAGATGCACTCTGTTGTCTAGGAAAAGTATCGAATGCAACTCGGTTAAATAATAAGAGAAGAAAAAAAGATAATAACTTATACAATTTGAAAAAAACATAAAAAGTAAATAAATGTTGTGGGGTACATAATTTATCGAGGTTAACAATTTTTATTTCATATATAATTATTTTATTTTCAAACTAAAATTCTAATTATGTTATTTATTTCAATTAAGTTGAAGCTAAAAAGCCATTGCTTTACTTTGATAAAGAAAAGGATTTCTGAGCCAATGGAACGAATGTCTAGAGGTAGTGCATTATATAGTCTAGGCGCCGTAAAATTTTAAAAAGAGTTGAGTATTATGACGTGGAATATGAGCAAGATATCTCTCATTACTGCGTAAGGATGAATCACGGTTCAAAAGATAGCCACTTCTTAAATAAAAAACTTTTAAGACTTTGTAAAAGTAAAGATGCTTTAAAGGTATTATCTTCGAGCTCAAAAATAACTCGAAGCTATGTTCAGTACGTCTTTTTTTCCAAATAGTTCTTAAAATATGCTTTTGAGAAATAATTAAAGGTTGTAGGTAAATCCTAACACCAAACAGAAAAACAGAAACCAAAACAGGCAGCGAGTCTATAAAATCAAATGCAATGACTGCGAAAAATATTACATAGGACTAACAGGCAGAAGCTTTTACGAAAGATTCAAAGAACATATACCAAAACCAACAACAAAATCCACTTTCGCCCTACACTTAATGGACAACAACCACAATTATACAGATTTTGACACCAATTTAGAAGCGATGCACTTTTGCAAGAAAAGCACAACACTTGACACAATAGAAGAGTATGAAATATATAAAGCAAGCAAAATAGAACAAGACAAAATATTAAACGACAAACTAACAATAAAACCAAATGCACTGTATGACACCGGTATAAAGTACAAAAACAAAATAATAAACAAAAACAAGACAACAATATAGCACATAATAAACCAAAAAGTCAACCACACTCAACAACAAGCAGAAACACAATCAAAAAGCTTTAACTACAGTGAGCTTAGCAGTTGCCCGATGATGGAGTGTATCCGAAACGCGTCGCAATTATAATTTAAAATAATATATGTTACATCTTTTAAATAACTCAAGTCAAACATTGTAAACAAAGGAGAAAATAAAAACACAATAAAATTTATCGTTTAGTTTTCATTTTCATTTTGTTAAATAATTTTTACTTTCAAAATATCACAAGTTAATAAGTAACATGGAGACAAACACACAGTATTATAATCAATCAACCGATAAGGTACAAATTGTCTTAAAACTAAAATACATCAAATCTAAGCTAATTAAAGCAAACAAAAATATAAAATTCAATAAAAAATGTTTAAAACTAAAAATAACACCCAAATATGCCGAAATTCACATAAAAACTAAACCAAACATGAATTCAACAGCCGCCATCACAACAAAAAACCTAGCCGAAACAATCAGAATCAAAGAAGAAATCAAACACCTATACACCAAAAAAACAAAACTCAACCAAAAGTTATACAAACTACACCTCCAATTATACAACACATTTGACTACATAATCGCCGATTCCTACACAAAAATAATAGACCAATGCATGAAACAATTAGCCAAAGAAATTAATTTAAAAAATCATTACGACAAATATAAAAAAAATCATTACGACAAATATAAAACTCAAACATAACAACAGTTTAAAAAACTACATAGAATTCATACAAAAAACTAAAAATATCAACATTCAACCACAATATAAACTCATTTCGTTCGATGTCACCAACATGTACACAAATATCCCAGTAAATGAATCAATATCACTACTAAAGAAAAACTTAATAGACTCTGAAACACTAAGTAAACCTAAAATAGACGAAGTTATTAATTTAGTCAACATAATACTCAAACAAAACTATTTCACTTTTAACAATACATTTTACAACCAAGACGAAGGCCTGGCAATGGGATCTCCTTTAAGCGGACTTCTAGCAGATATTTACCTTAACAACTTTGAAAACCAGCACATATTATCCACATCGAACCCACAATACAAGAACATCATTTTCTATGCAAGATACGTTGACGACACATTCATCATATTTAATGGCACATACCGACAAATAGATATACTCAACAAACATATCAACAGCATAAATGACAATATAAAATTTACATCAGAAATAGAACAAAATAACTCAATAAATTACCTCGATATAAATATATCAAAAAACAACAACAAACTATATTATAAAGTATACAGAAAACCTACAACAACAAATATAACCATACACAATGATTCCCACCACCCCATACAACAAAAAACAGCAGCTTACAACGCATTCATCAATAGACTCTTAAATATACCAATGACCAAAGAACATTTCAACGAAGAAGTCAACACCATAAAGCACATCGCAATAGCAAACGGATACGAACAAGAAATGATCGACGAACTCATAAGAAAAAAGAAAAGAAAAATAAACAACTCAAATAACAATGAACCTAACAATAAAAAATACATAGCAGTTAACTACACAAATCTAACACCATCAATTTTAAAAAATGAATTCAAAAAACTAAACATAAACGTAACCTTCAAAACAAAAAACAAAATCCAAAAAATCCTAACACCAAACAGAAAAACAGAAACCAAAACAGGCAGCGGAGTCTATAAAATCAAATGCAATGACTGCGAAAAATATTACATAGGACAAACAGGCAGAAGCTTTTACGAAAGATTCAAAGAACATATACCAAAGCCAACAACAAAATCCACTTTCGCCCTACACTTAATGGACAACAACCACAATTATACAGATTTTGACACCAATTTAGAAGCGATGCACTTTTGCAAGAAAAGCACAACACTTGACACAATAGAAGAGTATGAAATATATAAAGCAAGCAAAATAGAACAAGACAAAATATTAAACGACAAACTAACAATAAAACCAAATGCACTGTATGACACCGGTATAAAGTACAAAAACAAAATAATAAACAAAAACAAGACAACAATATAGCACATAATAAACCAAAAAGTCAACCACACTCAACAACAAGCAGAAACACAATCAAAAAGCTTTAACTACAGTGAGCTTAGCAGTTGCCCGATGATGGAGTATATCCGAAACGCGTCGCAATTATAATTTAAAATAATATATGTTACATCTTTTAAATAACTCAAGTCAAACATTGTAAACAAAGGAGAAAATAAAAACACAATAAAATTTATCGTTTAGTTTTCATTTTCATTTTGTTAAATAATTTTTACTTTCAAAATATCACAAGTTGTAGGTAAGTTTTAAACGTTCCACCCCAGCAAACTATGCCATATTGTAACTTTGATTGAACCAAACCAAAATATATTGTTTCCAATAGTTTTTTACAGCAAGTATTTTTAAGATGATACATAATGTATGTTGCAGATTTCAAATAATTTTTTAGAGACAAAGTATGAGCTTTCCAATTCATGTAACAATCAATGGTTAATCCAAGGTACTTGGATTCAGTTACAATGTCAATTGAAAAACATTTAGATGAGCAGTTTACATCAGACTTATAAGTTAAATTATTGTTAGATAATGAACAAGTACTTAAAGGACATTTTTTACAGTTGTAACAATGGTAAATAAGATGGGGAGGATTTTGCTCAAACATAGGCAATTTGAAGAACATTAGTTTTGTTTTTTCACTTATGACTAGTTTATGAACTACAAACCAATGCCTAATTACATCTAAGTCATAACTAATGTCAGCAATCAAATCTAAAACTGAAGAACTGGAATAAACCAGAGCTATATCATCAGCAAAACCAGTAGCCTTTCCTTTTAAATTCAAATTAAAGATCGAGTTTATATAGATCAAGAACAATATAGGTCCAAGAACAGAGCCTTGAGGTACACCAATATTGATATCTAAGCTTTCACTAAAAGTTTCGCCAATTTTAACATACTGTTTTCTACATTTGAGAAATGAAGCAAACCATTCCAAAATAAAACCCCTGAAACCAATTCTTTCTAACTTACTTAATAAGATATCATGATCTACAGTATCGAAAGCTTTTGTAATGTCTATATATAAAGCAGCAGTAAATTTTTTCAAGTTCAAGCTTTGATGTATTTGAGTAGAAAAGGTAAGCAGTGCATCTTCAGTCGATTTCTTAGCTCGAAAGTCAAATTGTTTTGAGCTAAAAAACGATATGTTATCTAAGTATGCTAACATTCTTGTTTTTATAATTTTTTCAAATATTTTAGAAAAAACTGGTAGGAGTGAAATAGGCCTATAATTTTTAATAGAATTTCTATCGCCTTTTTTAAAGATAGGAATAACTTCCGCTATTTTTAAATTTACCGGAAACCGACCTTGATAGATACTTAGATTAAGCAGATGTGTTAAGACATCTACTAGATTTAGGCAAACTTTCTTGATAAAATTATTTGAAAAACTATTTTTTGTAAACGAATCTGATTTATCTAAAGCCATTATAGTTTTATAGACGTCAAAAGAAGAGATTGATTCAAAGTAAAAGCTATTAGGAAAATATCCCTCATTAAATAAATCTATCGGGCAAATGCTAGAACTTTTGTTAAACCCAGCTTCAGAAAGAGTATCGATAGCTATTTTAGTAAAATATTCATTGAATAGTTTAGCAATAATACAATGATCAGCAATATTCGAATCTCCATGTATCAATTTAACAGTAGCATCAGAATTACAATTTTTATCAAATATTTCGTTTACTATTTGCCATTCCTTTTTTAAATTGCCGCGGGCGTTTTGAAATTTGTTGGCATAATAATTTTCCTTACACACGGGAACTTCAATACAAATCTCCTCACATAAAAGATTATAATTATTTCGTAGATTAATGTTATATATAGAGTATGTTTTTCTTTAATCTTTCGTAACAGGTGCACAGGCATCCATGGCTTAAGTTTTTTTAGTTTGTTTTTTCTGGTTCTAAATGTTTCAGAGCTTTGGATTACATAACCGTTAAGTATATTCAGAAAATTATCAAACGCTAAAGACGAATCAAATTCATAATAAACATCCAACCAGCTTTCCAGAAACAAGTAAGAATTCAATAAATTAAAATTTGTTCGCATTGTAGTTCTAACAGAATCAACTCTTACACTTTGGCTTTTATTCATTTCCATAAAATTAAAAAACAGACAAGTCATACAATGATCAGAGATTTTTAAATCTAGGATTGAGCTAATGAGAGATAGATTTGCTTTAAGATCAAGTCTAGCAAAAATATGATCAATGCAGGTATTAGAAGTAGGAGTTATTCTAGTAGGCACATTAATACATGATTCTAGTCCATTAGCTAACATCAACGATTTGTAGTGCTCTATAGAAGAAGATTCAATTAAGATGTCTAAATTAATATCACCAACTACAAACAAATTTTTAGCGTTTTGACTTCTAAGTATATTTGAAAGCTCATCAATAAAAACATCTTCACTAATAAAATGAAATCTATAAATACATATAAAGACTAATTTGAATGACCTAATAATGAGAGAAATCTTAAGCATATCACAACTTAACAGATCAAAACTTGTATACTCACAATTAATTTCATCATTAATAAACACAGCAGTACCACCAGGCGCATAAGAATTATTGCACTTTGCATGCATTTTATAACCAGGAATATTAAAGAAATTTTTTTCATGCTCAAAAATCCATATTTCACTGAGAAAAATTATATCAGGCTTGTTAACGAACGACTCCATATGAATCAAAAACAAATCAAAATTTTTTCTTAAACTTCGAATGTTTTGTTGAATAATAAAAAAACTTTTTTGTTAAAACCAGAATGGAAAACATTTTCATGAAACTCTCTATCGAAATGGCAAAAAGGAGTAATAAGTGAAGAAACATTCAAATCTATATCAATATTATTATTCTTTTTTTAATTTACTTTATTTAGATCTTCAAATGAAGATATACGAAACGACTTTCCTCCATCATGTTTCTTCATTAAAATTACCCCTCTTTTGATCCATAAATACGAAAAATTTTTTTCTTTTTTTATTTGCCTAGCTTTGTTGAACAGATTTCTATTTAAACTAGTAAGAGTTTCATTAATAAATATTGGTTTCTTATTTAACTTATCACCAAAAATACAAGATGTTAATTGTCTTTTTTTCTAAATTAAACTTAACTAAATTGAAGGCATTCAATGCTATTTATTTTACTATTTGTAAACTAAAACACTCTACTTATCTTTTCTTTTTCTCCTGCTTTTCCTTCCTCCTTTGAAGTTTCTATATTCTTGTCTGTCTGACAATTTTTGCTAATTCTCTCCTCCCAATGGCACTAAATTTCACTTTTCTAATTTTATTTAAAATTTCTCTATTACTTTCTATCAAAAAAAAATTTCCAACTTTCTTTAAAATTTCCACTTTCCTCTTTTTAAAATCGAAAATCTAAAAACCACTTGTCATAGACTAGGTCAAGCAAGAAGTGATTGATGTTGTCCATTTGTCCTTTCTCGCCTTTCAAACTCACTAACACATTCATACAATCGGGCAATCGTGTCTCGAGGTTTTCTGTCACGGCTTTCTAGCACATTCAGCCTATTGGCTGACAAGCACCTCCGTTGACTAATTCCAGCGAGACCTTTCACTCGCACAATTTTTCAATCACACTGAACTGAAAAAGTTGTTGGGGGTCGAGATCAGATCCCTCCCATAAAACATGTCGAGAAAAATGAAAGTTTCTGAAAGTTGAAAATAATACTTCTGGGCATTTTCCCAGTTACTCTACTATATCTTCTACTGAGTCAGGGGAAGGATTAAATTCTCTATGTTACAACTTTTCGAAAATTGAAGAAGGGAGGAAAAGCTACTAAAACCAAAATGAACTATTTTACCCTATTCGGTGGATCTTTGTGCAGATTTGGGAAAAAGGAAAACTATTAACGTTTCATTCTTATGATTCGGTTTTACAAAAATAATAGTTGAATTAAGGATGTTTACACTTGCAGCACTACGCTGCACAGTGTGTCTCATAACGAAGTATGGCGTTCACATGTGCCATTTCTATTTTTCTCCAGATGATATATGTATGTGCATGATGATAATGGGTTAATGATGGTATATAGTGTATGTGAATGATGATATATGACAATCTTGATGTTTGTGAGGGACGAAGTATAACATTCAATTCAAGTAAATGGTGTGCGAGTCTCCAGAGGCTGCTGGCTCGACACACCAAACGCCGACATCAGTTCAGCTCGTCCGCTGATTACGACATGCACCTATTTTGTCATTTGCTCAAAGCTATGTTTCGATCACATTGCTAAGAGCAAACAACGAGGAAATGGTTGGACGAAGAAGTGAAAGGGAAGGGTTTGAGGAAAAGAGAGGGATATCCCAGTCAAAATAACTAAATGTAAGAATGGTTTTTGTGGCGGAAAAATTTAAAGTAACAAATTCCACCCTTACCTACCACAGAGAAAAACTGGGCTTTTCGAAAGAAAAGCCGAAGTAACAGGAAAAGAAAAGGTAAGACAACACAACCAAATGGAGCACACACTAGCAGATAACACCACTAGAACTCAATCGCTCCTGGCGAGAGTATGAGCACATCACAGAGCTTTTACTGCTCTCAGTATCTCTTTGCGAGCACATCCTTGTTATGTGACTACCTTACGCCCTCTCTTCAGGGTCGTCGGAATACGGTTTGAGGTCCTTGACATTCCACGTTCCTCGAGACACACCATTGGCATCTTCGAGAACGTATGTCCAAGCCGAAACTCTTTTCTTCACCCGAAACAGGCCCACAAACTTAGGTGCTAACTTTGTAGCGCAGTAATTCGCCGCATCAGAAACCGCGAAGTTCCGGTGCCAAACCAACTCGTTTAGAAGGAATTGAACGTTCCTGCGTCGAAGGTTATAGCTTTTCACCGCTTTCTTAGACGCTGACTCTAATCTCATTGCTATCTGTTCCCTAAGGTTCCTAAACTGTTCCCTACTGTAGTCTGTATCGCTATTTCTACTCTGGTCTATCACTATCCCTACTATTTTGAATGGGCGTTGCGGTAAACGTCACCATTCCCCTACCGAAATTTGCGTAGTACGGTGAAACTTCTTGAACTTTGTGCTGGGCCGTGCGAATACTGTACGCTACTTTTGCAAGCTGCGATTTCCAGACTCTATGATTATCAGACACATAAGCCCTAAGTGTTGTTTTCAAAACCTGATTAATTCAATCCGCGGGATTTGCTTGCGGATGATAATGCGCGGTAAACCGAATCGACGAACCGTAGGCATCACACAACGTTTTCAGTTCCTTACTCTTGAACTGGGAACCGTTGTCGCAGACAACAAACTTGGGTACGCCGAACAGAAGGAAAACGTTGTCTTCCAACTCTTTACAGACCGATTTGGCTGTGGCAGATCTGAAGGTAAACAAAGGGGGAACTTGGTAAAAAAATCCACCACTGTTAAAATATAGAAAATAGAATATATATACAGGGTGATTCGCATAAGGTATGACAAAAAAATAGGGTGTGTAGGTTGGACCTAGACAAGCAAAAAATCGTATGGGAGGGGGGGGTCTATTTTCCCCCGTTTAGGCGGGAGAGGCAAATTAAGAAAAAAATCACTAAAAATGGAAAAAAAATTAGTTAAAAATAACGGTAATACCTACAGAGTCGTGCTATAGCATTTTGAAAAGCCAAAAACTTATACATTAATTTAAATTTAAAAATAAGTTGTTCAAGTAAATTGTTTTTGAAATATTAATTTTCAAAGTCAAAATTTTGAAAAAAAAAATAATTTTTTTTAAAACCACTTTTTTTCCAAATTTTACGTAATTAAGTAGTCAATGCTCTTATTTATTTTTGATCAAACACAAAAAAACGGATGTCAAAAGAACCTGTAGTTTTTGAGAAAACCAAAAATTACAAAAACGACTTTTTTCAAATTTTATTTTTAAGTTTTTTTTTTCGTTATTGGATTCTAAAGTGAACTTACGAAATAAAGGATAATTTTTTCATTACTTTTTTTTATCGTTAATTCACTTAAAAATCCAATAACGAAAAAAAAAACTTTAAAAAAAAAAAATTGAAAAAAATCGTTTTTGTAATTTTTGGTTTTCTCAAAAACTACAGGTTATTTTGACATCCGGTTTTTTGAATTCGATCAAAAATAAATAAGAACATTGAAAATAAGCCAGAAAAATACTACTTAATTACGTAAAATTTGGAAAAAAGTGGTTTTAAAAAAAAAATTATGTTTTTTTTTCAAAATTTTGATTTTGAAAATTAATATTTCAAAAACTATTTACTTGAACAACTTATTTTTAAATTTAAATTAATGTATAAGTTTTTGGCTTTTCAAAATGCTATAGCACGACTCTGTAGGTATTACCGTTATTTTTAACTAATTTTTTTTCCATTTTTAGTGATTTTTTTCTTAAATTGCCCCTCCTGCCTAAACGGGGGAAAATGGACCCCCCCTCCCATACGATTTTTTGATTGTCTAGGTCCAACCTACACACCCTATCTTTTTGCCACACCTTATGCGAATCACCCTGTATAGTAAGAAATCTAAGTACATTTTATATTTTTAGAAAAAAAAATAGTGTTAAATGCACATAACCCACAGCAAAATTTAAATTCAATAAATAATCTTAGGGTGGGGTGACCCTTAAGTAACTAAAAAGAATTATAATATAAATGCTTAAGGAAGTAATCCAAAACAAAAAATAGATCAAATAAATTGATTAATAATTTTAAATACACAGTCATTTGTTTGAGAATTAAAAAAATGAGAAACACATAGAAGTTTGAGATTTAAACTAATTTACATATTATGTTAACAGAAAAAAACTGTCTATACACGGATACTCAAAAGTGTTTCCAAATCATTAAAATCCAAGCTATATAAATAACCAAGCCTTTAATTGCTTCAAAAATATATTTGCTGTTCTGAGAGTTCTTAGAGAGAGAGGGATTTTATTGAATAAACGACAAGATGATACTGTGTAAAAGTTACGAAAAGCTGTGGTGCGAAAAGTAGGAATAGAGACTAAATTCAAGACATTACCTCGAAGATAATGATTGTCTAGTATTCTAAAATTCAAATTTCCGGACTTTACAAAAAAAGCTTTCAGAACTTTAAAGCAGTAGAGGTGACGTATAGGAAGAAATTTTTAAATCTCGAAATAAGGGAAAACTATGATGCAAACGATTTTTATAACAGATTTTTCTCACAATATAATTTTGTAGTATCAATAACGGTTGAATCTTATTATAGTAAGAACCACCCCAACAACATATTCCATATTGCAGTCTTGGATGGAAAACTGCATAGTAAATTGTAGTTAGTAATTGCGATGAGCAAACCCTTCTTAAGTAAAAGAAATGTCTGATTGTGCAGCGGAAATATTTTCTCAAAGAACTAGTATGGTTAGAAAAAGACATTTTAGAATCAATTATTAGCCCTAGGTATTTGAATTCATCAACTGTTTCAATCGAGAAACAATTGTCACTGCAATTTCGATTACTCAGAAAGGTATCTGAAGAACAACAAGCACAGTTTACCAATTTGAATTTTTGACATTCGGGAGCATGAAAGACAATACAGCACCAGTTGTGAAATAATTCGCTTGAGACAAACTGAAAAACATTAATTTAGTTTTTGAGCTAATTACTAACTCATGTTCAGCAAACCACATTCGAAATAAGTTGAGATCCCAATTTATATCAGAAATAAGATCTAGAAGACTAAGTGATCCATATACACATCCAATATCGTCAGCAAAAGCCTTCAAAACACCCTTGAATTTAAGCTTGAAAAGAGAATTTATGTAAACCAAGAAAAGAATTGGCCCTAAAACTGATCCCTGTGGAATTCCTATCCCAGTAAATTTTAAATCACTCCTTATCTCATCGATCTTAACTCTCTGGGTCCTCTTATGTAGGTAAGATTTAAACCATTCCAAAATGAAACCGCGAAAACCTGCTTTATATAATTTTGTCAGTAAAATAGTATGGCTTACCATATCGAATGCTTTCGTTATGTCCACAAATAAACCAGCTGTGTTAAATTTGCTGTCTAAATTACTAAATATTTGAGCACAGAATTCCAAAAAGGCATCTTCGGTTGATTTTCCTCTCTGAAAACCAAATTGAATGGGACTAAAATAATTGTTTTTACTTAAAAACTTCAAAATTCTATTTTTCATAAGTTTTGCAAAGATCTTGCTAATAGATGGAAACAGCGAAATAGGTCTGTAGTTCCGAATACAACTAGACTCACCGGTTTTAAATAAAGGTATTACATCAGCGCACTTTGGAGCGTCCGGAAAAATGCCAGAATTGATGCTCAAATTAAAAAGATAAGCGAGCATATCAACGATATAGCAAGCTATATTTTTTAAAGTAAGGTTTGAAATACCATCGAAGCCACAAGAGCCTGAATTTTTTAACAGTCCAATTTCCTTGAGAATTTCCAAAGCAGTTATAGGCTCATAGAAAAAACGATTTCTTTGGAATGGTTCACTACAACTAGAATCGCACAGAGAACATGGTGGAAAATACAAAGGCCTTAACGTTTCTGCTATAGTAGCAATGTAATAATTAGACATATTAGCGATATTACATTTATCCGATATTAATTGGTTTTTATTACAAAGCAAGATGTTTTTACTGGGTGCGGTTTCCTTAAAATGATGTTTAATAATTTGCCATTCTTTCTTAATATTTCCCTTCATGATATTTAATTGACTTTTATAATAATTGTCTTTGCACATTACAATGTCTTTCTTGATTTGAGAACACAAGTTTTTATACTTATTTTTAAAGTGTATATATCCAGCGGGTGCTTAGAGCATAGGGTACGAAGTTTATTTTTGGTTTTGATTTTATTAACCAGCTGACTACTTATCCATCGCTTAAGCTTCTTGCATGATTTACGTTTCGGCAACACATATTTACTCAGTTCAATATGCTTAATCAGAATTTCACTAAATGCATCATAGGACTTCGAAGGATTTTCTTCAACATATACTTCATTCCAGGACTCAAAGCAAAGCAACGACTTTAGCTTATCAAAGTCAATTTTATTTTTAATGTGAGAAGACTCAGTTGATCTTTCTTTGTGTTAAATTTTTTTTTATATCAATTTCTGTTTGATCCATATTTTTTTGCTTTGCAATATAAATTTCCTAGTGGTTGGAATTGATAATTCTTGAATCTCAGAAAATCTTTACTCGCGGGAAACGTAACCGAGACACCATTCGCGACGGTAAAAAGAACGTGTAGTTAGAAAAATAATTCAATTTTTACGCAAAAAAAAAAAAAGGAAAGAAAGGGAAAGCAAATTAAATTTTCAGTTCTGCTCCATACCTCCGACAACATCTGCTGCAGTGGCCACTTCATCGGAAAAAGAAAGGGGTAAGTTTGTGTGAGCGTATTTTAGTTTATCTTGGAATCGGTTTATTGAACTCGAACAAAGTTGAAAATTTTTTTTAACCGTTCGAATCTGCGCGAATAGGTTATACAGCAGTCATTTTGTTCGAATGAGATTGAGGAAATACAGTAATTTTCAAGAGACAAAAGAGGAACGGAATTCCCTAACAAGTAATAAATTCGATAACATGAGGATCGATTTAATAGATGTTTT
Source organism: Melanostoma mellinum (assembly GCA_914767635.1). Classification (NCBI taxonomy): domain Eukaryota; kingdom Metazoa; phylum Arthropoda; class Insecta; order Diptera; family Syrphidae; genus Melanostoma; species Melanostoma mellinum. The sequence goes on along the minus strand of OU612060.1, from coordinate 93,735,359 downwards.
CGAGAACGATTAATGATTGCCACATAAGTTAAAGTAAATTGTATATTAAAGAAAGCAAAAGACTTACATTTTCGAATTGAATTTAAAGTAAAGATATATTTTAGAATGGAAGTATAAATAGTAACGTAATTGAGAACAAAACTAAGAAATTGTAATTATAAAGTCAAGATGCTGGTTTAAATAATAATTTTAATAAAGCTTAACATAATGAGCTTGAACTAATTTTTTTTGATGAGAGGGTGAGAAGGAAGGTAAGAGGATGATGACGATAGATTAGGGCAGTGAAGAAGCCGAGTAAAGGGGTTGTTTTTGGCGAGAAAAACAACCAGGTAGGGTGGGTTTAGACTTAAACATCTCGCGCATCATAAACACCGGGATGCAACAAGACTGGCATACGATTTTTTGCTAACGAGGAGGAAACGAACCCATGACGAGCTAGTTTGGGAAAGTTAAGGTGTGCCAGCATATCCTCAAGGAAACCAAACTCGTTACAAACACTAACTAACAAGACTGTCATTGAATGATCAGTAATTCTCAAATCGAAAACACCTTTTTCACAAGATTGTACCGAAATATGTATTAGTAAATCGCCCATGAATATAATCTAAACATGTCCCAGAATCGCTTCTTGTTGGTTCATTTATGAAACACACTAGCCCATGAGAAGACAACAAATCCAAGTTGCATACACTGGTACTATTATTCAAAATATTGATACTAAAATCACCAAAAATAATATAATTTTTTGATCTTTCTAACTCCAGTAGGTTCGAAAATTCTTCCAAAAACACCGTAGTACTGAAATTATGCAATCTATAAAAACACAAAAATATAAATAAATGAAACCCCTACTCGACTTAGGCAATGGACCAACTAAGTCCACATACTTCATCTCCCAAGGGTCGGTGACCCCTTTTCTCTCAGTCATCAGCCCAGCCGGTTTCTCGTTGATCGGCTTCACGCTTTGGCATACTTTACAAAACCTAAGATATTTAGTTATATCTGACCTCATCTATAATAATCAGTAATACCTTTATCCTTTCCTACAAAAAGTGTTCATTGCCCTGCTAATGGATGGTCATGATTCTCAAATAAAATCTTTTACCTATCTTCCCTACCTACTACTAACTTCCATTCACTACTACTGTCATGGACTATCACATGACTTGCCCTAACAAACTAATATAATTTCCCATCTTCTACTCTCCACGCTTGAAAAGACAACGGTTTCTTTTCCACCTCCGATATCATTTTTCCAATCCAAGGGTCGGTTGTTGGCTTGGAAATCCCAGAAACAACTGGCACACTCCTAGAGAGCATGTCCGGCACTACACGATCCTTCCCTTTACAATGGATGATATCGAAGTCAAACTGCTGCATACGTACAGCCCACCTCGCCAGCCTATCCACTGGATCCCTCACTTTGATAAGCCAAATCAAGGAGTAGTGATCGTTAATTTACCGGAACCGGAAACTTAACTCCCTCCAGATAAGGCCGCAACTTCTCTATCGCCCACAAAACTGCCAGGCACTCTTTCTCTGTGGTCGAATAATTTCGCTCACACCCATTTAGTGATCTGCTCAAGTAGCAAATGACCTTCTCACCTTCCCCGAAGGTCTGACTCAAAACAGCCCCAAAACCGAAATCAGAAGCATCCGTTTGAACGGCAAACGGCTTCGAAAAATCAGGACATGTCAAAATGGGTGCTACCGAAAAAGCTTTCCTAAAGCTTTCCTTACAAGTGCTACTCCACTCAAACTTCTTACTTTTCCTAAGTAAATCGGACAACGGCTTCACCAAACTCGCAAAGTTTGGTATAAAAATCGCCTGTTCCAGGACACCGTGCCGATAAAACTCCTAACCTCTTTTACATTCTTTGGCGATGGAGTCCCAAACATACTTTCTATTTGCTCTGGATCCATGTGCAAACCATTGCGGTCTACAACATAGCCTAAAAACTTCAGAGATGGACTACAAAAATTACATTTTTCCCTACCAACTTTTAAACCTACCTTAATAAGTCTTCTGAAGACTTCTTTTAAAATCTCCATATGCTTCTCAAATGTATCTGTGACGATAATGATATCATCCAGATACACGAAGACATATGGTTCTAACTCGAGTCCAAAAACGTTATCAATAAACCTTTGCCAAGTTGCGGGAGCATTATGCAACCCGAACGGCATTCTTAAAAACTTAAACAGACCGCGGCAGGTACCGTAAAGGTTGTATATTTTCTTGATTCTTTTTCCATCGGAATCTGCCAATAGGCCGATTTGATGTCCAAAGAAGACAAGAATTTGGCGTTGTTCAGCTTATCCAGGATAGCTGTTATGTAGAGGAGGAGGTACGCGTCCCTATCTGTAGCCGCATTTAGCTTCCTAAAATCTACACAAAACCTATACGTACCATTATTCTTCTTAATAATGACAATGGGTGAAGCTCATGGACAGATGTCCATGTCAGATTTTTCTATAACCCTCTCTGCTATCATTTCTTCTATTTCCTTGTCTATCAAACACTGAACGGCAGGAGATACCGGATAATATCTCTGCTTAATGGATTTAGCTTTCGTCCGTATCTTGTGCTCCACCATCTGTGTGCACCTTAATCCTTCAGGCATTTCCTTAAATGTCCTGTCTAAAAATCTTTCTAACTGTTGTTTTTCTACCTCTCCCACCTCAGTGCTCAGAATGGGAAATCGAATTCAACGAATTCTGATTCGAAAATTCCCATTCCCCTGATTGTAAATCCGGGACTATTCTCGCTAAGGCCCAAAAATCGGCTCCTAAAATCTGACTATGAGGAAGATGAGGTATAACTAAACACCCTACTAAAACTACCTTGCCTTTAATTATAATTGGAAGTGAAACTTTACCTTCCACCTTTACTCCTGCACCATCATCTAATCTAACACTACCTACTTTGCTAGTGCCTGACTTAATACCTAAGCCCTGTAAAATTTTCCATCCATCCCCACATATGATCGAGCAAGAAGCGCCCGAATCCAAAAGCCCTACTAACCTAATCCCATTCCTACTGACCCATCTGCGTTTCCCAAACAGGCTGTGCAGTTACTCTTTGTAACACCCTGCTTGCCGCAACCAACACAACGCCTACCAGCGGAACATCTATTTGCTAGATGGCCTTCTCCATTGCAATTAAAACACCTATACGTTCTTGATGAGTTTACGAGCTGACGAGATTGGGTGTTGTCCTCAACAACCGCAACTCTCCTTACAGCCGGCCTCGCTGAAACGAAATTCGAGTTAGGACTCGACTCCTGCTCGACCTATCTTGTTCGATTGTTTCCATCCACGACGGAAACTCTTTGGGGTTCGAATCCTACACAAGCCAGATCCGGCTCAAGTAGGTTCCTACTTCCTCTGTTGGGCGGTGGAACGTATGATTTCACGTTAGCCCAGACCAATTCCAAATTGCACCCTAATTTAACCAACTCGGAAACGCTTGTCGGATTAGCCAATCCAAGCTGCATCTGGTAGAAAGGGGTCAGTTTCTTTTGAACCATTCCTAACTTTCTACCCTCAAAGATGGGTTCGGAAAGCCTTCCAAACAAATTTTACATTGTCGCTACAAAGACTCCGATGGACTCATCTCGGCCTTGTGTACGACGCCTAATCTCCTCTAACAACAGTTCGTCGTAATTTGGTGGCAAGAACTCTAGTTTCAACTCACTGACGCGCTCTTGCCAAGAACCTACAGATAACCTAACTGCCCTTAACCATATCAACGCCCTGCTCATAAACAAATCTGCTGCTGACCGCAACAGCTTTGCTTCCGTCACTTCACGAGCCAGACGGATCTCCTCAACCCTCTCTAGGAATGCGTTCACGGAAGCTCCACAACGCTCTCCTGTGAACTTCACATCCCACTTAGCTAAGTTCTCAAACCTCTCACTAACATAAACCCTTTCCCTATTAAATTCCCTATTCTCATCTATCCTATCAAAATTAATTTCCCTACAGTCACCGACTCGCTTTTGAACCGATCACATCGCTTTCTTCCTCAGTCGTGTGCCTTTCTATTTCGCCTCTGCGCAAACCGGTATCCTCCGTTATACCACATATTCCTTATCAATATATATATTCCTGATTGGTGTCGTTTCAGGTCACTTGATCCTGATCTAGCCACCCAGCCAAACAAAAAGCAAAAAACAAACCAAATCCCACTCGATAAAAACTTACCGATTCTCCCAAATATATTAAATAAAAATAATCCGAAATTTGTTGTGATGATATCCACAACCCAAGATAAACCTTTATCATCCGTAAGCCCTTTTCTCTTAAAAAAAACAATAGACAATATCACTACAGAATACGAAAAAATATCTTTGCTGCGCGATAATAGCCTCCTTATCATGGCTAAATCTCAATCAAGTGCTGACAAATTTCTCAAGGTAAAAAACCTTGCCAATGTGTGTACAGTGGAAACAAAACTCCACGACCGCCTTAATTCCTTTAAAGTTATAGCCTACGCACCATGCTTTATCAATGTTTCTGAATTAGAAATTATAAGTGAGATGAAAAACCAAGGTGTTACTGATGTTTATAAGTTCACTTAGAACGACAATAATGGTAAGTTTAAACCATCGGGATTAATGTTATTTACTTTCGATTTATTAAACCGCCCTAAATCAATTGAAATCGGTTTCTATAACGCTCGCGTCACGGAATATTAGAGTGGTCCTTATTTCACTTTTTTGCGAAAATTGAGTGCGACGCCCCCTAAATCGATTCTAAAAAATTAAAAAAAAATTCCTTAATTTTTTCATATTTTTATCTCAAACCCTTCCTGGCCCTATTTTCCTGTCATTTTTGAACTAATTAACGGAAAGACTTCGAATTAGGCTCAAATGAAGCGTCTCTGAACACTCTACAGCTACGTGTATGTTTGATAAAATTAAGATCATTTGCTTATACTCTATTGCTAATAAACAAAAAGGCTGATTTCTTATTTCGCTCAATCTGCCAAAAGTAAGCAACATTTTGACATGGATTATTTTTTCAAAGATATCTATGGCAATTTAAATGATATAACATTAAATTAAATTTTTTTATTTATTATTTCATTTGTTATTAACATGTTATTAACAAAAACTCGATAAACAATATTTTTATAACAGCAGCCGTCTTTGAACGGATGATCGAAATAACAAAAACTTTTTAATGAAATAGGGTCAGGAAGGGCTAGGAATAAAAATTTGAAAAAATTAGGGAATTTTTTTTTCCTGATTTAGAACCAACCTGTGGGGCGTCCCAAATTTTTTTTTCCTAAGGACCACTCTAACGGAATATATCCCAAATCCCATGCGGTACAAAAACTGCCAACTGTTAGGCCATACAACTAAACGTTGCAATGGTATCACAAAGTGTGACACATGTAGTCTTCCACCACACTCCCCGGACGTATGCACCCGAACCATGTGTGCAAATTGTTCTCTTGATCACCCATCCTCGTCAAAAGACTGTCCAAAATATAGGCAAGCAAAAGATATTTTGTCAATTAAGACAAGCAATAAATGCACTATGGGCGAAGCTAAACGCATGTATAAAGAGCGAAATCCCATTAACATCTCTGCTCCCACGTCGTCAAATATACCATATGCTGAGAAGCTTAAGCAAAATACAACAAATCATTGAATGCTCAAGTTTATGAAACAAAAAAAAAAAAAAGAAGCACTCCGGGAGTGCCGACAGAAGTGAAAACAGAATTGAATTTTCAGTAAATATTTTAATGTATTTCCTGTACTTTTATCTTATCTTTTATAATATATGTAGATGTACATAAAGAAGAACATCAATGAAACTTATGAGTTTTCATTCACAATTTCATATCTTCTATTATCATCTCTACAATCATCGTGTTCTAATACTGAAATAATAGGTCTATGGTAACTTAAATAGGAAACGAACAATTTTGTCTCAAATCTATTTAAATATATCGCAAAGACTGCATCAATTGTCGCTTTATATTTCGTTGTACTAAGGCTGCGGTCTTTCCTCATTGTTAAATAGTATTCTTTTTTTAAAAATTGAAAAAGTGGCAAATTTGTAGCATCGGCAAAGTTGATGTTAAAATCACCACTCAAAATCATTAGGAAATCATCAAATCTCTCCCCAATTTTATCGTGAAGGTATGCAGAAGCGTCTTCAGACTAAATAAATAAATTTTCATATAAAAACTGTCGTATTACACTTAAACACGTATTCGGTGAACTATAAACGCCTACTGTTATAACTTGCTGTCCATTTCCAGAGTGGCAACGACAAACACACAAATCGCCGATATCAAAAACTAGTGTACCTCGTATGCAAATCCATATGAATCCATACTTGCAACTAAATTGAAATCTGAAATACCTATCATATCTATATTTCTTCGTCACCCTTGTGAAATTCTGTTAAAATCAATACATTCAATTTTTTAACCGATAGTGTCTACAGATCTCGTAACTGCGCTCGTAAACTTTGACAATGAAATGAAAAAAAAGGACAATGCATTAAGTTTAGAAACGAAATTAATTAATATTTGAGTAATGGTTTTCAAACTATTTTCATGCAACCATTTCAACTCCATCGATTAATCATCGCGATGAGTTGTTGATCTCTTTTAATTTGTTGTAAAGTTCGAATCATCGACCAGTGCGTCTCCAACTCTGCCATGATGAAATTTCCAGCTTCACTCATCCACTTCATTGTAATGATAGTAAAATATTTGTTGATTTTTATTTTTTCTGCGTTGCATAAATTTTTCTCTGTCCTTCAATTCCTTTCTTTCTTCTCTGAATTTCTCCGAGTCGATAATATTACTAGGTAATGTTGCTATTACATTCTTTTAAGTCATTCTTTCAAGCAGCATCGATTTTAAGATGTTTCTTGGCTCAATGGTCGAGTCGTTGGCTATTAAACTCAGGGTCTCAGGTTCGAATCCCAGCCGTGGCGACAATTTTTATTTATGTTTTCACTTTAAATAAATAAAAAAATTAAGTCATGGCTGGGAATCGAACCTGAGACGCTGGGCTATGACGACTTTACATACGAAATACGATGAGCCAAAAAATGGTGTCGGTCGCGAATTCATTGCTTTACCCCCATCGCAAAAGTGCCAAACGCGCCTAAAGAAGTTTTCACTTCAAAAATTCCGCTCAGAATGCACTATCGCAAACTCGCTCAGACAAAACAATTACTGAAAGCATGTCAGATCCATCTACTCTTCCTCTCACACATCATCTTCCTACATTCAAGCTATATCAAAAAGCTCTTCTGTAAACACAACCACCACAACCACAACCACACCTACCAGTAATTTCTCTTTATCGCAATTAACAGAACCTCAATCTCTCTTACTACAAAAAATTACCGCATTAAAGCAAAATATTACTGATAACGATGATGATGATATGTAAAAATAAACCCCCTAGCCAAACCTCTGACTCTGCGACTCAGAGGCTAAATCATTTGAGCTCCGCAGGGAGCTCCAATGATTTACCTTCTGGCTCGCGGAGTCTTAATCTTTTTAACAACATAAATCAACAAAACTTTATATTTTCACAACAAATACAATCACATCAAACCACAAATTCAACTAAAAGCAAACACCCTTTTCCTGCTTCACGTAGAAAAAGTGGGTGTTGTCAAAATAAAACCTTTGTTATGGCGATTAATATACTCCAATGGAACATGAAAGGTTTTTTGAATAACTTGGATGAACTAAGTATTTTAATTAGGAACCAAAGTCCGGGTATAATTTCGTTACAAGAGACGCATCGCTCCTTCAATTACGTTCCTATGGTGCCCAAAAATTACGTAGCTTATTTCAAAAATCTCCCCTGTAACACAACCTCCAAGCAAGGAATAAGTTTGTAGATTAAAAAAAGTATCCCACATAAAATTCGACCAATTAGCTCAAACATTTTAACGCTAGCAGTAGACATAGAACTCCAGTCCAAAGTAACATACATTTGCATATACAGGGTGATTCGCATAAGGTGTGTCAAAAAGATAGGGTGTGTAGGTTAGACCTAGACAAGCAAAAAATCGTATGGGAGGGGGGGTCCATTTTCCCCCGTTTAGGCGGGAGGGGCAATTTAAGAAAAAAATCACAAAAAATGGGAAAAAAATTATTTTAAAACAACGTTAATACCTACAGAGTCGTGCTATAGCATTTTGAAAAGCCAAAAACTTATACATTAATTAAAATAAGTTGTTCAAATGAATAGTTTTTGAAATATTAATTTTCAAAGTCAAAATTTTGAAAAAAAAAACATAATTTTTTTTTTAAAACCACTTTTTTCCAAATTTTACGTAATTAAGTAGTATTTTTCTGGCTTATTTTCAATGTTCTTATTTATTTTTGATCAAACACAAAAAACCTGATGTCAAAATAACCTGTAGTTTTTGAAAAAACCAAAAATTACAAAAACGACTTTTTAAATTTTTTTTTTAAAGTTTTTTTTTCGTTTTTTGATTCTTAAGTGAATTTAATAAATAAAGGATGAATTTTCTCTTTACTTTTTTTCACTTAAGAATCACTTAAGAATCAAATAACGAAAAAAAAACTTTGAGAAAAAAAAAATTTTAAAAAGTCGTTTTTGTAATTTTTGGTTTTCTCAGAAACTACAGGTTATTTTGACATCCGGTTTTTTGTGTTTGATCAAAAATAAAAAGAGCATTGAAAATAAGCCAGAAAAATACTACTTAATTAATTAAAATACTACCATTTTTTGTGATTTTTTTCTTAGATTGCCCCTCCCGCCTAAACGGGGGAAAATGGACCCCCCCTCCCATACGATTTTTTGCTTGTCTAGGTTCAACCTACACACTCTATCTTTTTGTCTCACCTTATGCGAATCCCCCTGTATATCCACCCACAGCAAACCTTTTGTAAAAGTGACCTCGACAATATTATCAGTCAAACTGATTCTCCAGTGATTCTTGGCGGAGATATAAATGCTTGGAACACGCTTTGGGGTTCACCAGTCACGAATAAAAGAGGTGAAATTTTTTAACAGTTTCTTCTAAGTGAAAATCTAGTTCTTTTAAACCACGGCTCCCCAACACACCCATCAACACATAACTCATTGACCCACATTGATATCAAATACTGTTCACCCGGATTATATCCTAAGACCACCTGGAAAACTTTATGTGATTTACATAACAGTGATCACTTTCCAATCATTTCATGTTTCAATCCCGGAATAACACGTCCAAAAACTACCCAAATAGCCAGGTTCAAAACTGATTTCGCAAACTGGACCAATTTTAAAAAAGTTGTAACTGAGTATTTATCCGACAAGCCCATAGTGATTAGCACAAACAAAGAAGCTGCATTAATTCAAAAAGCAGTAAGAACCGCTGCGAACTCGTCGATCACCCAAACAGCATCAAATAGTAAACCGCCGCCAAAGTTCGCTGTCCCATGGTGGAGTCCTACTGTTGCAGCGCAAAATGCCTCAGGAAAAAGAACTTCAAGAAAAAAACCTTAATTCTTTGAAAGATGAAATTACCGACGGCAAAACATCTTAAGCAGCCGCCGCCACGATCATCAAGTTGGTCCCACCCAATGCTATGTTTTATAACACCGCGTTCATAATTTAGGCCCCGCCTAAGTCGATGCTTTTTTCCTTTGCACTAGGCAAGCAAGGTGTGGGTGGCCAAAGACGCACACGAGTCGGTGCGGTGCGAGGAACATCGCAATTAACAAAATTCGATGCGTGTTTATGTTTCCGTAAATGTGATCTGTTACCGCAGAGGGTCAACGATCCATAGCTGGACCATAGATGACCAACGGGGAGAACAGCTGTAGCGGACGATACCGAGGCGACATGTAAAAGAGATTGGCAAAAACGAATTCAATGTCAATTTAGTTGTGTAATGCGACACATTAAACCAATGATAATAAATTGAAAACTTTAAGTCATAGAGGAGAAGTTGTTGTTCTTTTTTTTTCTTTTTCTATAAGATCTCGTCTACCTCTACAGTATTTTTTGTGGGTGATTATTCGCGACAAATGACCGCGGTTGATATCATAATCATTCCTTTTTGTATGAAAGTTTTCGCTTTATTAATTTTTTGCTGAGTATCCTTGCGATACATTTTGGTCCTTCTAGTCGGATCTCAAGGATACATATAGATTCCATTAAAGCAGAAAGACAATCAAGTGTTGCGTGGTAAAAATTAAAGCAGAAAGACAATCGTGCTGTGCGTGGTAAAAATTAAACAGAAAGACAATCGTGTTTGTGCGGGTTGAACTTTAACAGAAAGACATTCGTGTTTGCCCGTGGTACAGATTAAAGAACATTCGTCCGGTCAATTCAAGACATCCAGTTGGTAAGACCTGCTGTATAAGACGCTGCGCTGGTTCATCGAGGGAGCAACGCATGATTACAGGTGTGTGGCTTTTAATTTAACATTATTTATATATTAATTCATTGATCACAGTTGATCCTAATTAAAATCGTGTGTTGTGTGTCATCTGATCTCCAAATTATTAAATAAATTGTGACTTCATCATGAGTAAAGGTAAACTTTCTGGTTGGATAGATGCTGTTCAGAGTATTTTGCAAGATTTAGTTGCGGATGCTAAAGCGTATGAAAAGTTAGAGCAGTCAAAAAAATCGATACACATGAATGAGGCGCGTTTAGTTTATTTAGAAACATATTTCGATGAGGCAAGAGTCCTTCACCAAAAAATAGTTGAATCTCCTACGGAAGAAGCAAAAGTTAGCTATATGGATGCACTTACTTTTCATAAATTAAAAGAAATCTATTTTAGTTATTCATGTGAGTTAAAAGAGAAGATTTCAAAAATTGAAAGTCAAACCTTACTCAACAAATCTTTGAACGGATCAAATGCACAATTCCCGTCGGTAGAACTTAAACTCCCTCCAATTAAAATACCAACTTTTGATGGTTCGCTTAAAATGTGGCCAGAATTTAAGGGGTTGTTTGAGGCGATAGTGAATAAGAACACTCTAATATCTGATGCTCATAAACTACATTATTTGAAAAGTAATTTATCTGGGGAGGCAGCCAGAATACTCCGAAATACAGACACAAGTTTCGAATCCGCGTGGGCGTTGGTAGTGAAAAGATATCAAAATGTCAGATTATTGAAAGATAATCAGTTCAAACTTCTTTTCGATCAGGCTAAAATAACTCGAGAATCATCAGACGACCTCAAAATTTTAGTCGATACGACAAACGAAGCAAAACTATCGTTGAAAAATCTTGGAGTACCAATAGAGTCGTGGGAAGACGTTCTCATATTTCATACAGTGCAGAAACTTCCCTATACAACGCGTGCGCTTTGGGAAGCACACATTTCAACGCATGTTGACTACCCGCAGTATAGCGTCCTAGAAGATTTTATTTTGATGAGATCAAGAACATTAGATGTCATCGGGCAGTCCCCCTCAGTAGTAATTAACCAAAAAGCAAAAAAAACTTCGTCCAACACAGTTCGTGTTCAGAACTCCAAATCAGTTGATAAATGCTCGCTATGTCAAGGCTTACATTCTATTCGGAATTGTTTTAAATTCAAAGCATTTAATGCAACAAAAAGGCATGAGTTTGTTAAAAAGAATAACTTATGCCTTAACTGTCTCTCAAGTGCACATTTCACTCAGAACTGCTCAAGCATATTTTCGTGTTCTACGTGCCATCAAAAACATCACTCATTGCTGCATTTGAATAACGCAGCTAAACCAAACATTGCAACTTCCTCCTCTCCTTTCTCTGTCCAATCGGGCACTTCCGAAATCTCTGTACCTCCTGCAATTGCCTCAGCAAACAACGTGTGCCTGGCCGAAAACGACATTGCTCCTGTTCTTCTGGCCACGGCTCTTATCAAGGTTCGGACACCTGCTGGCCAACCGTTACTGCTGCGAGCATTATTAGATCAGGGATCAGAATCATCTTTCATTACTGAATCTGCTGCTCAACTTCTTAGTTTGAAAAAAGAAAAGCATTGTGTAAAAGTCATTGGCGTTGGAGAAAGCAATGCAAGTACCTCAAATTGGAAGGTCACTCTCACGATTTCATCAAACGTTAATGAAGACTTTACTCTTCAGTTGAATGCTTTGGTCCTTCCCAAACTTTCAGCGATTCTCCCGACGCAGAAAATACCTGTATCAAATTGGAACCATCTCAGGAATATACAACTTGCAGATCCTAAATTCGACACACCAAAGAAAATCGATATTTTATTAGGCAGCGATGCGTACTCATCCATTATCCTTGAAGGATTAATAAAAGGACCGCAAGGTACACCTATCGCTCAAAAGACGGAACTTGGATGGGTTCTGTCTGGAGGAGTTACACCTCACGACCACTCTCAAGCACAAGCTTTTCACATCGACACTGAACCTGAAATCTTAAACCATACGCTTAAGAAGTTTTGGGAACTTGAAGAAGTTCAAGGTCGAAAGGTTCTCTCTCCAGAGGAAGAAGACTGTGAAACACATTTTTGTTGAACACATCAAAGGCAATGGGATGGAAAATACGTTGTCCAACTTCCGTTCAAGGAAGCAAAATATCCGTCTATAGGTCTATCTCAGCGATCAGCTTTTGTACGATTCCTACAATTAGAACGAAAATTCAAAACAAATGCACTCTTTAGAGAAGAGTACACAAAAGTATTTAATGAATACAAACAGCTTGGGCATATGACCGAAGTATCATTTGGTGCACTAAACACCCCTCACTATTTCCTACCTCACCATGCCGTAGTGAAAGAAGCCAGCTCAACCACAAAATTGCGGATTGTTTTTGATGCGTCTTGCAAAACTTCTGATGGTACCTCACTCAATGACCATCTTTATGTTGGTCCTAGACTTCAGGATGACATCTTCGACCACATTGCACGGTTTAGGAAATACAAAGTTGCGTTCACAGCCGACATAACAAAAATGTATAGGCAAATTTGGGTCACTCCAGGTGATTCAATGTATCAACTTGTTTTATGGCGAGATGTCGAAGGAGAAGAAGTGAAAGCATATCGCCTGAACACAGTTACATTCGGTACTGCCTCTGCGCCGTACTTAGCCATCCGAACACTTCAACAACTGGCAGCTGATGAACACGATGATTATCCTATCGCATCGAAAATAGCCTTAAAAAATTTCTACGTCGATGATGTAATTCATGGAGCAGACTCAGTACCAGAAGCATTGGAGATGCAGACACAGCTCATAACAATGTTAAAGAAAGGAGGTTTCCCATTAAGAAAATGGGCAAGTAATTTCGAAGACTTATTGATGACTGTGCCAGAGGATGATAGGGAAGTTCAAGTACCATTATCATTCGATGAGAAAAATGCGATCAAGGCCCTTGGCATCCAGTGGCATCCTGCAAAGGATATGTTTTCATTCAAAATCTCACTTCCGGAACATGCAAAAACAACAAAACGAACTATTTTATCAGATCTTGCTCGTCTATACGATCCTATGGGCTGGATAGCACCCTGCGTCATCGTTGGAAAAATAATCATGCAAGATATTTGGAAAGACAAACAAACCTGGGATTCTGAACTCTCATCATCAATCATTTCTGCTTGGGAAACTTTCAAATCTGGATTGAAGCTTTTAGGTGCCATCGAGATCCCACGCTGGATTAATTTCACCAACAAATCACAAATCGAAGTCCACGGATTCTGCGATGCATCTGAAAAGGCATATGCGGCAACAATATACCTGAAAGTTACCGCCGGAAATGAAACGTTTATCAATCTCATCGTGTCAAAAACTAGAGTGGCACCTCTTAAAACCAAATCTTTAGCTCGGTTGGAGCTTTGTGGAGCTCTATTGTTGGCACAGCTGCTAGGTAATACTGTGGACACGATGGAACTACAAACTCCAAAAATTTTCACTTGGTGCGACTCCCAAATTACTTTAGCTTGGATTAAGAGCCCACCATACTTAAGGACAACGTTTGTTGCTAATAGGGTGGCAGAAATCCAAGAACTTACTGATTCGAACAATTGGAATTACATTTCATCGAAAGACAACCCAGCGGACATTGCTTCTCGAGGAGTCTCTTCCAATGATCTCATCCAGAATCGACATTGGTGGCATGTTCCGGAATTTTTGAAATCATTCAATGAAAGTATGTATATGTCTTTGGAAGTCAAACCTACAGAACTGGAATTAAAAAAACCTGTATGTTCAAAAACCAAAAGCAATTTGTAGGAATCTGGGTACCCCATAGTTAATGTTTTCCAGCTATGTGTTCATTTCACGACGTTTAAATCAAATGAACCTCTGTTCAATCGTTTTTCATCTCTCAATCGGTTATATCGAGCGGCAGCATATTGGCGTCGATTCTTAAAAAATTTTCAATTTAAGGCCAAAAAATTAGAAACCCGTGTGCAGGGACCACTTTCATTGGATGAAATCTCTTCTGCTCGAGAACGTCTAATTGCTTTTGTGCAACAAGAGCATTTCAGCGAAGACATTTCGAAGCTTAGTCAGGGAGAAATAGTCGCCAAACAAAGCAAGTTAGCGAAACTTTCGCCATTCTTGGATGAAAAGAATATCTTACGAGTTGGAGGTCGTCTAGAAAATGCTAACTTACCTTATTCACAAAAGCATCCGATAATACTCCCGTCAAGTAACTTTCTCACGTCACTTATCGTCCATGATACCCACATGAGAACTCTCCATGGTGGTCAACAACTAATGATGGCAACACTTCAATCTGAATATTGGATTCTACATTTAAAATCAGCAGTAAAGCAATGTATCCACAAGTGCTTAAGATGTTACCGATTCAAGGCAACAGGGATGCAGCAGAAAATGGGCGATTTGCCAATGTTGCGAGTAAGTCAAGCACGTCCTTTTCAAACATCAGGGGTTGATTATGCTGGCCCAGTGCAACTTAAAGCTTGGAAAGGCCGATGTAGCAAGATTACTAAAGCATACATAGCGATTTTCGTATGTTTTTGCACCAAAGCAGTTCATATCGAACTGGTTAGCGACTATACTACATCCGCATTTATCGCAGCCTTTAAGCGTTTCACTGCTCGCCGCGGAATATGTTCGAATTTGTACAGTGACTGTGGTACGAATTTCAAGGGAGCTGCAAATGTTATGGAATCAGAAAAATACTTCATGCCAAAGCAATGGACAAGTGTCATTGCAAAGATTCTTCAAGACAACGGTACACAATGGCATTTCAACCCGCCTGCTGCTCCACATTTTGGTGGTCTTTGTGAGGCAGGTGTGAAGTCTATGAAGTACCACTTAAAACGGATAATCGGACATTATACCCTAACCTTTGAGGAATACGCTACCATACTCACGCAAGTGGAAGCTTGCTTAAATTCCCGCCCACTTTGTCCTGTGAATGAAGATCCGGATGATCTCTCAATTTTGACCCCGGGTCATTTTTTAATTGGATCAGAACTTAACACCGTACCAGAAAGAGATTTAACAGGTTTAAAGGAATCTCATTTGGATAGATGGCAGCTTCTGCAAAAAATTCACCAAGATATATGGAACAGGTGGAGATCTGAATACCTGGTTCGATTACAAAAGCGTCCAAAGTGGCTAACGCCAAATAATGATCTTAAAGTTGGTCATTTAGTACTCTTGCCTGAGCAACAAACGCCACCCACACTTTGGCGGCTAGCAAAAATCATAGAACTGCACCCCGGAGCGGATGGAAAAGTTCGTGTTGTAACAATTAAAACCGCAACCGCTTCATTAAAGCGCCCTATAACAAAACTTTATTTCTTACCGATGATAAACGAACCAAGCGATCAAACACACACAAACAAACCATAAACATATTTCTCATTTCATACATTTATCTTTAAACTAACAAAGTAAACTAAATCTGAATTTAATAAATCTTAAAACTAATAACTAATAATAGTCAACACTATATAGCCACACACCATTCACCATACCTTCATTTTTTTCTTTTTAATGTCACCGTCACCCGTCTCTCTTGAGAATCTCGCATGGCATAATCTCCTAATTAAAGATCATGGCTGCCTATCCCGGGCAGGGGCTCGGCAGGATGTTGCAGCGCAACATGCCTCAGGAAAAAGAACTTCAAGAAAAAAACCTTAATTCTTTGAAAGATGAATTACCGACGGCAAAACATCTTGGAGGTCCCTCACCAAAAATAAAAGCAGCCGCCGCCACGATCATCAAGTTGGTCCCACCCAATGCTATGTTTTATAACACCGCGTTCATAATTTAGGCCCCGCCTAAGTCGATGTTTTTTTCCTTTGCACTAGGCAAGCAAGGTGTGGGTGGCCAAAGACGCACACGAGTCGGTGCGGTGCGAGGAACATCGCAATTAACAAAATTCGATGCGTGTTTATGTTTCCGTAAATGTGATCTGTTACCGCAGAGGGTCAACGATCCATAGCTGGACCATAGATGACCAACGGGGAGAACAGCTGTAGCGGACGATACCGAGGCGACATGTAAAAGAGATTGGCAAAAACGAATTCAATGTCAATTTAGTTGTGTAATGCGACACATTAAACCAATGATAATAAATTGAAAACTTTAAGTCATAGAGGAGAAGTTGTTGTTCTTTTTTTTTCTTTTTCTATAAGATCTCGTCTACCTCTACAGTATTTTTTGTGGGTGATTATTCGCGACAAATGACCGCGGTTGATATCATAATCATTCTTTTTGAAGTGAAACTTCTTATGCGACTCGCAAACATGAAAGCGTTACATGAAAGCGTTACACTCTTGTGTTACACTCCCGTGTTACACTCCCGTGTTAAACGCTGTCATCAATTCCGCGCCATTCATCCCAACGATTTCATTGTAAAAAAAATGTGTTTTTCGGTGGAAATATTTTGAAGAAAATCATGTCTGTGCGTGCGAAAATTATTTCAATTGCTCAGTGAATAATCGATCAGTGTTGTGTTTTCTTTTCTTCTCCAATGAAATGATAGAAAATATTTAATGCAGTTTCTTTTAATTTGTTTAATATATGTATGTATGATGTACGTAGATAAGTGCTTACAAAATGTGTAAATCGATTAAGTTAAATTATTCTAACATAAAATAATTGAAGTGAAACTTCTTATGCGACTTGCAAACATGCTGCGTTACACTTCCGTGTTACATGCAGCGTTACACTTCCGTGTTAAACATATTCAGTCGTAAAATGAAAAGTCGATCAGTGTTGAGTTTTACTCATTTCTCCAATGAAACGATAGAAAATATCTAAAGCAGTTTCTTTTAATTTGTATAAAATACATAAATGTATGTAAATATGTATGTTGATAGGTGCTTACTAAATGTGTAAATCGATTGAGTTAAATTATTCTAACAAAAAAATCAATTGTTAAGTTTCTCCTCGAATGTGCTGACTGCGGAATTTTATTAGGAAGACAATATACATATGTATGTATGTATGTACAAATCAGAGCTTTTGGTGAGTGGTAACTGTAAGATTTTATTAGAATTTTAATATATGTAGTAATGAGTATGTAGTAGTTAGCGGAAGCATAATCATGTATATATAAGCAATTTCCATTTAAGCCCGGCCCAAAAATGTTCGATCATGTCTAAACATGTTTGATCATGTCTAAACGTGCTTGATCATGTCTAAACATGTTTGATCATGTCTAAACATGTTTGATCATGTCTAAACATGTTTGATCATGTCTAAACATGTTTGATCATGTCTAAACATGTTTGATCATGTCTAAACATGTATGTAAATGTTCTCTTGGGCTTAGGTGTTAAGACTGCGGTCTTCATTGTCAGTCAGCTACCACTGACACTGGCCAATCAACGGTTTCAGAAAGGTTCCTGGTATTGTATTCCGTACATAAGTACTATGTATGTACATAGATCCTTAAAATCCTCGTTTTCCTCTTCTAATCTCCACCAAAAAATAAAAAATTGTTTTATGAAATGGTGGTAAGTAGCTATCCCGTGAAAATTAACTCCGATCCATCTCTTTTCTTTTTCTTTTAAAGAAACAATACGAGTTCACTAAAATCAATTTCTACCCCTTCCTATTTTCATTTTCATATTAGGAGGTTTCACTTCTTCCGCGCGGAGGGACTCCACGCACTATTTTTTTGTATGAAAGTTTTCGCTTTATTAATTTTTTGCTGAGTATCCTTGCGATACACCTACAATCTCGACGTTACGCAAAGAAAAAATGAAGGCTTTGAAAGATTTCCAAAAGTCACTAACTCAATCCAATTTAGTTTTATACAAAAAAGCAAATGCAAAATTTAGGCGCGAACTCAAAGAAAGTAAATTAAAAAGTTTCGCTGAATTCACTTCTAGCTTAAATCCCAAATCCACCACCACAAAAATTTGGCACAGCATCCGGCGACTTACTGGTAACCCGAACCCACTTTCTATATCATGTATTCAGTCCAACAATACGGTGATAACAGACCCAATTCAAATATGTAATATATTTTCTCAAACCTGGTCTGAATACTCAAATGACACTAATTTTCCGATTCACTTTAAAACTAAAAAAGATGAATTTGCCAATAGTTACTCCTACAGACCTAACAAGAATAAATTCGCTCAACAAATAGAAAAACCTATCACCTTAGTTGAATTTGAATCGTGTTTGAGCAAAACCAAAAGTAAAACTCCTGGCAGAGATAGGATCTGTTATCCAATGCATAAAAACCTACCTCTTGATATAAAAAAGAGACTTGTCACATTGTACAATAACATTCTGACAACCGCTATTATCCCACAAAGTTGGAAAACTACAACCCTACTCCCAATACATAAGCGTAACAAGGACACATTTTCAATAGATGGCTATCGCCCAATAACTCTCATATCTTGCACACTTCCAAGCTTTTAGAAAAAATCGTTGCAAAACGGTTGATGTGGTTTGTCAAACAAAAAAACCTATATCTCCCAACCAAGTTGCTTTTAAAGAAAATAGAGGATGTGTTGACGCACACCTTTACCTAGACTATTACATCTCTAAAGCGATATTCTCAAAAAACCATGTGTCAGTGCTATCCCTCGATTTCGAAAAAGCTTTTGACCGGATCGGTTTGCATATAGTCCTCAACAAGCTAAAAACATGGGACGTTGGAACGAAGATATTTGGCTATGTCAGATCATTTTTAAAAAATAGAAAATTTTTCACAAGGGTTAACAATTCTTTTTCCAAATCATACTCATTGGACAATGGAATTCCACAAGGATCTCCATTGTCGGTGGTATTATTTATAATAGCCTTTGATCAAATTTGTGGATGGGCGTTGTACTATTCGGGTAGGCTCTGATTGGTGCCAACTTGGCGGCGCCCAGATGCTGTAACTTATAGTACACGTCAACTGTGCTTACTATACCTCCAAGCGGTATCCACTGGGACCTGGGATGCTCCGTCCAGAGCTGACCTGCTAAACTAGTAAGTGCGAGTGTTGATAAGGGAATCCGGAACAAAGGATTGTGATCGATCAACACTATAATTGCTCTGCGAACAATGACTGACTGCACGAATCTCAGTGGTCTACGAGAGCTTTCGTGTAAATGTCCCAGCGGATGAATTCGAAGGACAGAATCAACGGTGGACTTCAGCAGCCATAAAAGCAGAAACCCCTGAAAGAGCTACTCCAACATATTTGGTTTAAAGGTCTTTTGGGGTCTTTCAATACTAGGACAGGGTATTGAAGTAGAGATGGTGGCGGACAAGCTCCTGGTGAGCCAACGGCAGCACTCACACCCCTGCAGCAGGGTACTGACTCTGGATACTCCAGCCCTTTGTGTCCGAATGATCCAAAAGGACCTGGCCCTCCAGGTTGGGGGTTGTGCGTAGGGTTAACTACCCAACCACGTAAGAAAAGCCCAGTTCCGAAACAACAAACAGCCTCGGATAACGATAATGATTTCAAAGTTGACGACCCATGCAAACGAAAAAAGGACAACGACCTCCGGATCTGCACTTGGAACGTTAGATCTCTTAACGGACTAGGTGCAGCTGGAGAATTAGCGGACGCCCTGGACTGCTGCAAAGCAGACATAACCGCCATCCAAGAAGTGCGATGGAGTGGACCGGGCATAAAGAAGATGAAAAACTGTGACATATACTATGGCGACTGCTACAGAAAACAGAAAAAGCGTTTATTTGGGTGCGGATTTGTCGTTAGAGGAAGACTCAGGGATAAGGTGATTAGCCAAAATCCAGTCAATGAGCGTATAATGACCATCCGCATCAGGGCTAAATTCGCCAACATTAGCCTTATATGCGCCCACGCCCCCACAGAAGAGAAAGACGACGATTCCAAAGACTGTTTCTACGAGCTCCTCGAAGAAACATATGAGCAGTGCCCTAGATACGACGAGAAAATCGTTCTTGGCGATTTCAACGCAAAACTAGGGAAGGAGGACATCTTTGGAAACACAATCGGTAAGCATAGCCTCCACGACAAAACCCCCGAAAACGGATTGAGGCTAATCGATTTTGCTGCGGGGCTAAATCTTGTTGTAAGTAGTACACGCTTCCCGCATCTCAAAATTCATAAAGGCACATGGCGATCCCCAGATCAATTAACCGTCAACCAAATTGACCATGTTGCGATAGACGCAAGGCACTCTTCCAGTGTGCTAGATGTCCGAACTTTCCGAGGGGCCAACTTTGACTCGGACCACTACCTTGTTGTAGCCAAGGTACGAATGAGGATATCTTGTTCACGACCAGCACGAACTAACGCTGTGAAGAGATATGACGTCGGAAAGCTACAATCGCAAGAGATTGCCAATGCCTTTTCCAATCGAGTGTCCCTTCAATTATCCTTGAATCCCATGCCGCCAGCATTAAACATTGAAGACCAGTGGCAGCAATGCCAAGAAGCCATCAGAACCGCTGCCTCTGAGGTTCTGGGTTTCACTCGGTCACCAAAACGAAACCCATGGTTCGATGAAGAATGTAGGCAGGCAAATGCAGCCAAGCAAAGAGCACGACAAATGCTTTTGCAAACACGAACGAGGGCTGCTTACGATCGGTATAACGAGATTTACAAGGAGAGAAGAAGGGAAGAACACCGACTTCTCAAAAAGAAAAAGAAGCAGCATGAGAAGCGCTCGTTTGAGGAAATAGAGAGGTGCCATGACAGGAACGAGATTCGGAAGTTTTACCAAAAGGTAAAAAGATCCTGCCAGGGTGGCAAACCCCGAACGCAAGCCTTTAAAGACCAGCAGGGAAACATAGTTATAGAGTCACAGTCGCTACTGAGGATCTGGAAAGATCATTTCTGCAGACTGCTTAACGGCGATGAGGACACAAATTCCGCTGTCAGGCAGACTGCCCCATTCAGCCTGGACGATGATCAAGAATGCCGTCCTCCCGACCTAGAAGAAGTTAAGCTTGCTATATGCAAACTTAAATCAAATAAGACTGCAGGTGCAGATGGCCTTGATGCCGAACTTTTCAAGACAGCTGGAGATCAGTTGGAAAGGAGCATGCACCAGCTGATCTGCATGATATGGTCAGAAGAAAGCATGCCCGATGAATGGAACCTCAGTATCGTATGCCCGATCCTAAAGAAAGGAGACCCTCACAACTGCGCCAATTATAGAGGGATAAGCCTCCTTAACGTCGCTTTTAAGATCTTGTCTGCTGTAATATGTGAACGTCTGAAGCCCCACGTCAACAACTTGATAGGTCCTTATCAATGTGGTTTTAGACCAGAGAAGTCCACAATAGACCAAATTTTCACATTATGGCAGATCTTGGAAAAAACCCGATAACGTTATATCGATATTCACCATCTTTTAATCGATTTCAAAGCCGCGTATGACAGTATATACAGAGACGAGTTGTACAGAGCCATGTCTAGTTTCGGCATCCCTGCAAAACTCGTACGACTATGCAGGATGACTTTGGAGAATTCACGCTGCTCCGTCAAGGTCGGTAAAGAACTCACCGAGACCTTTGATGTCGAAAAAGGTTTTAGACAAGGCGACAAACTGTCATGCGATTTCTTCAACATCATACTTGAACAGATTGTAAGAAACTCAAACGTCAACACCAGAGGAAATCTTTCAAAAGTCTGTACAATTACTCGCCTATGCAGACGATATTGACGTAATGGGAAGAAATAAGCGTAATGTCATAGGTGCTTTTGCGAGTATTGAAACAGAAGCGGCAAAAATGGGTTTGATGGTTAATGAGGGCAAAACAAAGTATATGCTGTCATCAAATAAGGACACAGAACATCGACGAATTGGTTAGTATTTTAATTAATTAAGTAGTATTTTTCTGGCTTATTTTCAATGCTCTTATTTATTTTTGATCAAACACAAAAAACCGAATGTCAAAATAACCTGTCGTTTTTGAAAAAACCAAAAATTACAAAAACGACTTTTTAAATTTTTTTTTTTAAGTTTTTTTTTCGTTTTTTGATTCTTAAGTGAATTTAATAAATAAAGGATGAATTTTCTCTTTACTTTTTTTCACTTAAGAATCACTTAAGAATCAAATAACGAAAAAAAAACTTTGAGAAAAAAAAAATTTTAAAAAGTCGTTTTTGTAATTTTTGGTTTTCTCAGAAACTACAGGTTATTTTGACATCCGGTTTTTTGTGTTTGATCAAAAATAAATAAGAGCATTGAAAATAAGCCAGAAAAATACTACTTAATTAATTAAAATACTACCATTTTTTGTGATTTTTTTCTTAGATTGCCCCTCCCGCCTAAACGGGGGAAAATGGACCCCCCCTCCCATACGATTTTTTGCTTGTCTAGGTTCAACCTACACACTCTATCTTTTTGTCTCACCTTATGCGAATCCCCCTGTATATCCACCCACAGCAAACCTTTTGTAAAAGTGACCTCGACAATATTATCAGTCAAACTGATTCTCCAGTGATTCTTGGCGGAGATATAAATGCTTGGAACACGCTTTGGGGTTCACCAGTCACGAATAAAAGAGGTGAAATTTTTTAACAGTTTCTTCTAAGTGAAAATCTAGTTCTTTTAAACCACGGCTCCCCAACACACCCATCAACACATAACTCATTGACCCACATTGATATCAAATGCTGTTCACCCGGATTATATCCTAAGACCACCTGGAAAACTTTATGTGATTTACATAACAGTGATCACTTTCCAATCATTTCATGTTTCAATCCCGGAATAACACGTCCAAAAACTACCCAAATAGCCAGGTTCAAAACTGATTTCGCAAACTGGACCAATTTTAAAAAAGTTGTAACTGAGTATTTATCCGACAAGCCCATAGTGATTAGCACAAACAAAGAAGCTGCATTAATTCAAAAAGCAGTAAGAACCGCTGCGAACTCGTCGATCACCCAAACAGCATCAAATAGTAAACCGCCGCCAAAGTTCGCTGTCCCATGGTGGAGTCCTACAATCTCGACGTTACGCAAAGAAAAAATGAAGGCTTTGAAAGATTTCCAAAAGTCACTAACTGGGGAGAGTACGATAACTATGGCGACAAAAAATAATAACGGTTTCTGATAGAGGGGTTCAATACAAGCATTTTTTACTATGGGAGGGGGGTCTATCTCCCCCCGTTTAGGCGGTAGGGGCAATTTTATAAAAATTGACTTAAAATCTAAAAAAAAATATTGTAGAACAACGGAAAAACTTACAGATACAATTTATACTTTTTATGAAAGCCAGAAACTTGCAATTTATAATAAAATTTAAATGAAGTGGTTTCAATTTATAGTTTTTGAAATAACTGACTTCAAAGTCAAAATTTATGAAAAAAAAATTTAAAAAATCACTTTGAGTACTATGTTTCTCGTGATTACAAATGCCAATAAAAAAAAATTAGATGCAGTTAGTTGCTTCAATAAATTTTTTATCAAACGATATAAATTACTTTTTTCTATGTCTTATAG
This sequence comes from Melanostoma mellinum, assembly GCA_914767635.1. Classification (NCBI taxonomy): domain Eukaryota; kingdom Metazoa; phylum Arthropoda; class Insecta; order Diptera; family Syrphidae; genus Melanostoma; species Melanostoma mellinum. Next base: position 93,711,497 of record OU612060.1, on the reverse strand, counting down.
TTTTTGAGATAATTGAAAAATAGTAAAACTATATTTCTTTTTTAAAATCAAAAAATTTTCTAATTTTAAAAGAAACTTTTCATATAAAAAATTTGCACCCCAAAGCTTATGAGCAGCTTAACCCTGCGGAAAAAAGGGTTAAAATAATGAGTCCCCGCGAAGCGGGCCATGGGGAAAGCTGTTGCATACGGAAATTAATTGCTATTTTCATATTTAGCATGAGCAGCTTAACCCTGCGGAAAAAAGGGTTAAAATAATGAGTCCCCGCGAAGCGGGCCATGCGGAAAGCTGTTGCATACGGAAATTAATTGCTACTTTCATATTTAGCATGAGCAGCTTAACCCTGCGGAAAAAAGGGTTAAAATAATGATTCCCCGCGAAGCGGGCCATGCGGAAAGCTGTTGCATACGGAAATTAATTGCTATTTTCATATTTAGCATGAGCAGCTTAACCCTGCGGAAAAAAGGGTTAAAATAATGAGTCCCCGCGAAGCGGGCCATGCGGAAAGCTGTTGCATACGGAAATTAATTGCTATTTTCATATTTAGCATGAGCAGCTTAACCCTGCGGAAAAAGGGTTAAAATAATGAGCCCCGCGAAGCGGGCCATGCGGAAAGCTGTTGCATACGGAAATTAATTGCTATTTTCATATTTAGCATGAGCAGCTTAACCCTGCGGAAAAAGGGTTAAAATAATGAGCCCCGCGAAGCGGGCCATGCGGAAAGCTGTTGCATACGGAAATTAATTGCTATTTTCATATTTAGCATGAGCAGCTTAACCCTGCGGAAAAAGGGTTGAAATAATGAGCCCCGCGAAGCGGTCCATGCGGAAAGCTGTTGCATACGGTAATTAATTGCACATAAGTACCTGTCTTATGAATTTTTATACTTTCACTAGTCTATTTGCTAACATTATTGTAAATTCGTACGTATTTCCATAATTTTTTGAAAATAATGCATACTTCAATAGTTTTACTATTTTTCAATTATCTCAAAAACTATAAGACATATAAAAAAGTAATTTATATCGTTTGATAAAAAATTTATTGAAGCAACTAACTACATCTAATTTTTTTTTTTATTGGCATTTGTAATCACGAGAAACATAGTACTCAAAGTGATTTTTTAAATTTTTTTTTCGTAAATTTTGACTTTGAAGTCAGTTATTTCAAAAACTATAAATTGAAACCACTTCATTTAAAATTTGTTATAAAGTGCAAGTTTCTGGCTTTCATAAAAAGTATAAATTGTATCTGTAAGTTTTCCCGTTGTTCTACAATAATTTTTTTTAGATTTTAAGTCAATTTTTATAGAATTGCCCCTACCGCCTAAATGGGGGGGATAGACCCCCCCTCCCATAGTAAAAAATGCTTGTATTGAACCCCTCCACCAAAAACCGTTATTATTTTTTGTCGCCATAGTTATCGTACTCGTGCCCACTAACTCAATCCAATTTAGTTTTATACAAAAAAGCAAATGCAAAATTTAGGCGCGAACTCAAAGAAAGTAAATTAAAAAGTTTCGCTGAATTCACTTCTAGCCTAAATCCCAAATCCACCACCACAAAAATTTGGCACAGCATCCGGCGACTTACTGGTAGCCCGAACCCACTTTCTATATCATGTATTCAGTCCAACAATACGGTGATAACAGACCCAATTCAAATATGTAATATATTTTCTCAAACCTGGTCTGAATACTCAAATGACACTAATTTTCCGATTCACTTTAAAACTAAAAAAGATGAACTTGCCAATAGTTACTCCTACAGACCTAACAAGAATAAATTCGCTCAACAAATAGAAAAACCTATCACCTTAGTTGAATTTGAATCGTGTTTGAGCAAAACCAAAAGTAAAACTCCTGGCAGAGATAGGATCTGTTATCCAATGCATAAAAACCTACCTCTTGATATAAAAAAGAGACTTGTCACATTGTACAATAACATTCTGACAACCGCTATTATCCCACAAAGTTGGAAAACTACAACCCTACTCCCAATACATAAGCGTAACAAGGACACATTTTCAATAGATGGCTATCGCCCAATAACTCTCATATCTTGCACCTCCAAGCTTTTAGAAAAAATCGTTGCAAAACGGTTGATGTGGTTTGTCAAACAAAAAAACCTATATCTCCCAACCAAGTTGCTTTTAAAGAAAATAGAGGATGTGTTGACGCACACCTTTACCTAGACTATTACATCTCTAAAGCGATATCCTCAAAAAACCATGTGTCAGTGCTATCCCTCGATTTCGAAAAAGCTTTTGACCGGATCGGTTTGCATATAGTCCTCAACAAGCTAAAAACATGGGACGTTGGAACGAAGATATTTGGCTATGTCAGATCATTTTTAAAAAATAGAAAATTTTTCACAAGGGTTAACAATTCTTTTTCCAAATCATACTCATTGGACAATGGAATTCCACAAGGATCTCCATTGTCGGTGGTATTATTTATAATAGCCTTTGATCAAATTTGTGGATGGGCGTTGTACTATTCGGGTAGGCTCTGATTGGTGCCAACTTGGCGGCGCCCAGATGCTGTAACTTATAGTACACGTCAACTGTGCTTACTATACCTCCAAGCGGTATCCACTGGGACCTGGGATGCTCCGTCCAGAGCTGACCTGCTAAACTAGTAAGTGCGAGTGTTGATAAGGGAATCCGGAACAAAGAATTGTGATCGATCAACACTATAATTGCTCTGCGAACAATGACTGACTGCACGAATCTCAGTGGTCTACGAGAGCTTTCGTGTAAATGTCCCAGCGGATGAATTCGAAGGACAGAATCAACGGTGGACTTCAGCAGCCATAAAAGCAGAAACCCCTGAAAGAGCTACTCCAACATATTTGGTTTAAAGGTCTTTTGGGGTCTTTCAATACTAGGACAGGGTATTGAAGTAGAGATGGTGGCGGACAAGCTCCTGGTGAGCCAACGGCAGCACTCACACCCCTGCAGCAGGGTACTGACTCTGGATACTCCAGCCCTTTGTGTCCGAATGATCCAAAAGGACCTGGCCCTCCAGGTTGGGGGTTGTGCGTAGGGTTAACTACCCAACCACGTAAGAAAAGCCCAGTTCCGAAACAACAAACAGCCTCGGATAACGATAATGATTTCAAAGTTGACGACCCATGCAAACGAAAAAAGGACAACGACCTCCGGATCTGCACTTGGAACGTAAGATCTCTTAACGGACTAGGTGCAGCTGGAGAATTAGCGGACGCCCTGGACTGCTGCAAAGCAGACATAACCGCCATCCAAGAAGTGCGATGGAGTGGACCGGGCATAAAGAAGATGAAAAACTGTGACATATACTATGGCGACTGCTACAGAAAACAGAAAAAGCGTTTATTTGGGTGCGGATTTGTCGTTAGAGGAAGACTCAGGGATAAGGTGATTAGCCAAAATCCAGTCAATGAGCGTATAATGACCATCCGCATCAGGGCTAAATTCGCCAATATTAGCCTTATATGCGCCCACGCCCCCACAGAAGAGAAAGACGACGATTCCAAAGACTGTTTCTACGAGCTCCTCGAAGAAACATATGAGCAGTGCCCTAGATACGACGAGAAAATCGTTCTTGGCGATTTCAACGCAAAACTAGGGAAGGAGGACATCTTTGGAAACACAATCGGTAAGCATAGCCTCCACGAAAAAAACCTCCGAAAACGGATTGAGGCTAATCGATTTTGCTGCGGGGCTAAATCTTGTTGTACGTAGTACACGCTTCCCGCATCTCAAAATTCATAAAGGCACATGGCGATCCCCAGATCAATTAACCGTCAACCAAATTGACCATGTTGCGATAGACGCAAGGCACTCTTCCAGTGTGCTAGATGTCCGAACTTTCCGAGGGGCCAACTTTGACTCGGACCACTACCTTGTTGTAGCCAAGGTACGAATGAGGATATCTTGTTCACGACCAGCACGAACTAACGCTGTGAAGAGATATGACGTCGGAAAGCTACAATCGCAAGAGATTGCCAATGCCTTTTCCAATCGAGTGTCCCTTCAATTATCCTTGAATCCCATGCCGCCAGCATTAAACATTGAAGACCAGTGGCAGCAATGCCAAGAAGCCATCAGAACCGCTGCCTCTGAGGTTCTGGGTATTACTCGGTCACCAAAACGAAACCCATGGTTCGATGAAGAATGTAGGCAGGCAAATGCAGCCAAGCAAAGAGCACGACAAATGCTTTTGCAAACACGAACGAGGGCTGCTTACGATCAGTATAACGAGATTTACAAGGAGAGAAGAAGGGAAGAACACCGACTTCTCAAAAAGAAAAAGAAGCAGCATGAGAAGCGCTCGTTTGAGGAAATAGAGAGGTGCCATGACAGGAACGAGATTCGGAAGTTTTACCAAAAGGTAAAAAGATCCTGCCAGGGTGGCAAACCCCGAACGCAAGCCTTTAAAGACCAGCAGGGAAACATAGTTATAGAGTCACAGTCGCTACTGAGGATCTGGAAAGATCATTTCTGCAGACTGCTTAACGGCGATGAGGACACAAATTCCGCTGTCAGGCAGACTGCCCCATTCAACCTGGACGATGATCAAGAATGCCGTCCTCCCGACCTAGAAGAAGTTAAGCTTGCTATATGCAAACTTAAATCAAATAAGACTGCAGGTGCAGATGGCCTTGATGCCGAACTTTTCAAGACAGCTGGAGATCAGTTGGAAAGGAGCATGCACCAGCTGATCTGCATGATATGGTCAGAAGAAAGCATGCCCGATGAATGGAACCTCAGTATCGTATGCCCGATCCTAAAGAAAGGAGACCCTCACAACTGCGCCAATTATAGAGGGATAAGCCTCCTTAACGTCGCTTGTAAGATCTTGTCTGCTGTAATATGTGAACGTCTGAAACCCCACGTCAACAACTTGATAGGTCCTTATCAATGTGGTTTTAGACCAGAGAAGTCCACAATAGACCAAATTTTCACATTATGGCAGATCTTGGAAAAAACCCGATAACGTTATATCGATATTCACCATCTTTTAATCGATTTCAAAGCCGCGTATGACAGTATATACAGAGACGAGTTGTACAGAGCCATGTCTAGTTTCGGCATTCCTGCAAAACTCGTACGACTATGCAGGATGACTTTGGAGAATTCACGCTGCTCCGTCAAGGTCGGTAAAGAACTCACCGAGACCTTTGATGTCGAAAAAGGTTTTAGACAAGGCGACAAACTGTCATGCGATTTCTTCAACATCATACTTGAACAGATTGTAAGAAACTCAAACGTCAACACCAGAGGAAATCTTTCAAAAGTCTGTATAATTACTCGCCTATGCAGACGATATTGACGTAATGGGAAGAAATAAGCGTAATGTCATAGGTGCTTTTGCGAGTATTGAAACAGAAGCGGCAAAAATGGGTTTGATGGTTAATGAGGGCAAAACAAAGTATATGCTGTCATCAAATAAGGACACAGAACATCGACGAATTGGTTAGTATTTTAATTAATTAAGTAGTATTTTTCTGGCTTATTTTCAATGCTCTTATTTATTTTTGATCAAACACAAAAAACCGAATGTCAAAATAACCTGTAGTTTTTGAAAAAACCAAAAATTACAAAAACGACTTTTTAAATTTTTTTTTTAAAGTTTTTTTTTCGTTTTTTGATTCTTAAGTGAATTTAATAAATAAAGGATGAATTTTCTCTTTACTTTTTTTCACTTAAGAATCACTTAAGAATCAAATAACGAAAAAAAAACTTTGAGAAAAAAAAAATTTTAAAAAGTCGTTTTTGTAATTTTTGGTTTTCTCAGAAACTACAGGTTATTTTGACATCCGGTTTTTTGTGTTTGATCAAAAAAAAATAAGAGCATTGAAAATAAGCCAGAAAAATACTACTTAATTAATTAAAATACTACCATTTTTTGTGATTTTTTTCTTAGATTGCCCCTCCCGCCTAAACGGGGGAAAATGGACCCCCCCTCCCATACGATTTTTTGCTTGTCTAGGTTCAACCTACACACTCTATCTTTTTGTCTCACCTTATGCGAATCCCCCTGTATATCCACCCACAGCAAACCTTTTGTAAAAGTGACCTCGACAATATTATCAGTCAAACTGATTCTCCAGTGATTCTTGGCGGAGATATAAATGCTTGGAGCACGCTTTGGGGTTCACCAGTCACGAATAAAAGAGGTGAAATTTTTTAACAGTTTCTTCTAAGTGAAAATCTAGTTCTTTTAAACCACGGCTCCCCAACACACCCATCAACACATAACTCATTGACCCACATTGATATCAAATGCTGTTCACCCGGATTATATCCTAAGACCACCTGGAAAACTTTATGTGATTTACATAACAGTGATCACTTTCCAATCATTTCATGTTTCAATCCCGGAATAACACGTCCAAAAACTACCCAAATAGCCAGGTTCAAAACTGATTTCGCAAACTGGACCAATTTTAAAAAAGTTGTAACTGAGTATTTATCCGACAAGCCCATAGTGATTAGCACAAACAAAGAAGCTGCATTAATTCAAAAAGCAGTAAGAACCGCTGCGAACTCGTCGATCACCCAAACAGCATCAAATAGTAAACCGCCGCCAAAGTTCGCTGTCCCATGGTGGAGTCCTACAATCTCGACGTTACGCAAAGAAAAAATGAAGGCTTTGAAAGATTTCCAAAAGTCACTAACTGGGGAGAGTACGATAACTATGGCGACAAAAAATAATAACGGTTTCTGATAGAGGGGTTCAATACAAGCATTTTTTACTATGGGAGGGGGGGTCTATCTCCCCCCGTTTAGGCGGTAGGGGCAATTTTATAAAAATTGACTTAAAATCTAAAAAAAAATATTGTAGAACAACGGAAAAACTTACAGATACAATTTATACTTTTTATGAAAGCCAGAAACTTGCAATTTATAATAAAATTTAAATGAAGTGGTTTCAATTTATAGTTTTTGAAATAACTGACTTCAAAGTCAAAATTTATGAAAAAAAAATTTAAAAAATCACTTTGAGTACTATGTTTCTCGTGATTACAAATGCCAATAAAAAAAAAATTAGATGCAGTTAGTTGCTTCAATAAATTTTTTATCAAACGATATAAATTACTTTTTTCTATGTCTTATAGTTTTTGAGATAATTGAAAAATAGTAAAACTATATTTCTTTTTTAAAATCAAAAAATTTTCTAATTTTAAAAGAAACTTTTCATATAAAAAATTTGCACCCCAAAGCTTATGAGCAGCTTAACCCTGCGGAAAAAAGGGTTAAAATAATGAGTCCCCGCGAAGCGGGCCATGCGGAAAGCTGTTGCATACGGAAATTAATTGCTATTTTCATATTTAGCATGAGCAGCTTAACCCTGCGGAAAAAAGGGTTAAAATAATGAGTCCCCGCGAAGCGGGCCATGCGGAAAGCTGTTGCATACGGAAATTAATTGCTACTTTCATATTTAGCATGAGCAGCTTAACCCTGCGGAAAAAAGGGTTAAAATAATGATTCCCCGCGAAGCGGGCCGTGCGGAAAGCTGTTGCATACGGAAATTTATTGCTACTTTCATATTTAGCATGAGCAGCTTAACCCTGCGGAAAAAAGGGTTAAAATAATGAGTCCCCGCGAAGCGGGCCATGCGGAAAGCTGTTGCATACGGAAATTAATTGCTATTTTCATATTTAGCATGAGCAGCTTAACCCTGCGGAAAAAAGGTTAAAATAATGAGCCCCGCGAAGCGGGCCATGCGGAAAGCTGTTGCATACGGAAATTAATTGCTATTTTCATATTTAGCATGAGCAGCTTAACCCTGCGGAAAAAGGGTTAAAATAATGAGCCCCGCGAAGCGGGCCATGCGGAAAGCTGTTGCATACGGAAATTAATTGCTATTTTCATATTTAGCATGAGCAGCTTAACCCTGCGGAAAAAGGGTTGAAATAATGAGCCCCGCGAAGCGGTCCATGCGGAAAGCTGTTGCATACGGAAATTAATTGCACATAAGTACCTGTCTTATGAATTTTTATACTTTCACTAGTCTATTTCCTAACATTATTGTAAATTCGTACGTATTTCCATAATTTTTTGAAAATAATGCATACTTCAATAGTTTTACTATTTTTCAATTATCTCAAAAACTATAAGACATATAAAAAAGTAATTTATATCGTTTGATAAAAAATTTATTGAAGCAACTAACTACATCTAATTTTTTTTTATTGGCATTTGTAATCACGAGAAACATAGTACTCAAAGTGATTTTTTAAATTTTTTTTTTGTAAATTTTGACTTTGAAGTCAGTTATTTCAAAAACTATAAATTGAAACCACTTCATTTAAAATTTGTTATAAAGTGCAAGTTTCTGGCTTTCATAAAAAGTATAAATTGTATCTGTAAGTTTTCCCGTTGTTCTACAATAATTTTTTTTAGATTTTAAGTCAATTTTTATAAAATTGCCCCTACCGCCTAAATGGGGGGGATAGACCCCCCCCTCCCATAGTAAAAAATGCTTGTATTGAACCCCTCCACCAAAAACCGTTATTATTTTTTGTCGCCATAGTTATCGTACTCGTGCCCACTAACTCAATCCAATTTAGTTTTATACAAAAAAGCAAATGCAAAATTTAGGCGCGAACTCAAAGAAAGTAAATTAAAAAGTTTCGCTGAATTCACTTCTAGCTTAAATCCCAAATCCACCACCACAAAAATTTGGCACAGCATCCGGCGACTTACTGGTAACCCGAACCCACTTTCTATATCATGTATTCAGTCCAACAATACGGTGATAACAGACCCAATTCAAATATGTAATATATTTTCTCAAACCTGGTCTGAATACTCAAATGACACTAATTTTCCGATTCACTTTAAAACTAAAAAAGATGAATTTGCCAATAGTTACTCCTACAGACCTAACAAGAATAAATTCGCTCAACAAATAGAAAAACCTATCACCTTAGTTGAATTTGAATCGTGTTTGAGCAAAACCAAAAGTAAAGCTCCTGGCAGAGATAGGATCTGTTATCCAATGCATAAAAACCTACCTCTTGATATAAAAAAGAGACTTGTCACATTGTACAATAACATTCTGACAACCGCTATTATCCCACAAAGTTGGAAAACTACAACCCTACTCCCAATACATAAGCGTAACAAGGAAACATTTTCAATAGATGGCTATCGCCCAATATCTCTCATATCTTGCACTTCCAAGCTTTTAGAAAAAATCGTTGCAAAACGGTTGATGTGGTTTGTCAAACAAAAAAACCTATATCTCCCAACCAAGTTGCTTTTAAAGAAAATAGAGGATGTGTTGACGCACACCTTTACCTAGACTATTACATCTCTAAAGCGATATCCTCAAAAAACCATGTGTCAGTGCTATCCCTCGATTTCGAAAAAGCTTTTGACCGGATCGGTTTGCATATAGTCCTCAACAAGCTAAAAACATGGGACGTTGGAACGAAGATATTTGGCTATGTCAGATCATTTTTAAAAAATAGAAAATTTTTCACAAGGGTTAACAATTCTTTTTCCAAATCATACTCATTGGACAATGGAATTCCACAAGGATCTCCATTGTCGGTGGTATTATTTATAATAGCCTTTGATCAAATTTGTGGATGGGCGTTGTACTATTCGGGTAGGCTCTGATTGGTGCCAACTTGGCGGCGCCCAGATGCTGTAACTTATAGTACACGTCAACTGTGCTTACTATACCTCCAAGCGGTATCCACTGGGACCTGGGATGCTCCGTCCAGAGCTGACCTGCTAAACTAGTAAGTGCGAGTGTTGATAAGGGAATCCGGAACAAAGAATTGTGATCGATCAACACTATAATTGCTCTGCGAACAATGACTGACTGCACGAATCTCAGTGGTCTACGAGAGCTTTCGTGTAAATGTCCCAGCGGATGAATTCGAAGGACAGAATCAACGGTGGACTTCAGCAGCCATAAAAGCAGAAACCCCTGAAAGAGCTACTCCAACATATTTGGTTTAAAGGTCTTTTGGGGTCTTTCAATACTAGGACAGGGTATTGAAGTAGAGATGGTGGCGGACAAGCTCCTGGTGAGCCAACGGCAGCACTCACACCCCTGCAGCAGGGTACTGACTCTGGATACTCCAGCCCTTTGTGTCCGAAGGGATCCAAAAGGACCTGGCCCTCCAGGTTGGGGGTTGTGCGTAGGGTTAACTACCCAACCACGTAAGAAAAGCCCAGTTCCGAAACAACAAACAGCCTCGGATAACGATAATGATTTCAAAGTTGACGACCCATGCAAACGAAAAAAGGACAACGACCTCCAGATCTGCACTTGGAACGTAAGATCTCTTAACGGACTAGGTGCAGCTGGAGAATTAGCGGACGCCCTGGACTGCTGCAAAGCAGACATAACCGCCATCCAAGAAGTGCGATGGAGTGGACCGGGCATAAAGAAGATGAAAAACTGTGACATATACTATGGCGACTGCTACAGAAAACAGAAAAAGCGTTTATTTGGGTGCGGATTTGTCGTTAGAGGAAGACTCAGGGATAAGGTGATTAGCCAAAATCCAGTCAATGAGCGTATAATGACCATCCGCATCAGGGCTAAATTCGCCAACATTAGCCTTATATGCGCCCACGCCCCCACAGAAGAGAAAGACGACGATTCCAAAGACTGTTTCTACGAGCTCCTCGAAGAAACATATGAGCAGTGCCGTAGATACGACGAGAAAATCGTTCTTGGCGATTTCAACGCAAAACTAGGGAAGGAGGACATCTTTGGAAACACAATCGGTAAGCATAGCCTCCACGACAAAACCTCCGAAAACGGATTGAGGCTAATCGATTTTGCTGCGGGGCTAAATCTTGTTGTAAGTAGTACACGCTTCCCGCATCTCAAAATTCATAAAGGCACATGGCGATCCCCAGATCAATTAACCGTCAACCAAATTGACCATGTTGCGATAGACGCAAGGCACTCTTCCAGTGTGCTAGATGTCCGAACTTTCCGAGGGGCCAACTTTGACTCGGACCACTACCTTGTTGTAGCCAAGGTACGAATGAGGATATCTTGTTCACGACCAGCACGAACTAACGCTGTGAAGAGATATGACGTCGGAAAGCTACAATCGCAAGAGATTGCCAATGCCTTTTCCAATCGAGTGTCCCTTCAATTATCCTTGAATCCCATGCCGCCAGCATTAAACATTGAAGACCAGTGGCAGCAATGCCAAGAAGCCATCAGAACCGCTGCCTCTGAGGTTCTGGGTTTCACTCGGTCACCAAAACGAAACCCATGGTTCGATGAAGAATGTAGGCAGGCAAATGCAGCCAAGCAAAGAGCACGACAAATGCTTTTGCAAACACGAACGAGGGCTGCTTACGATCGGTATAACAAGATTTACAAGGAGAGAAGAAGGGAAGAACACCGACTTCTCAAAAAGAAAAAGAAGCAGCATGAGAAGCGCTCGTTTGAGGAAATAGAGAGGTGCCATGACAGGAACGAGATTCGGAAGTTTTACCAAAAGGTAAAAAGATCCTGCCAGGGTGGCAAACCCCGAACGCAAGCCTTTAAAGACCAGCAGGGAAACATAGTTATAGAGTCACAGTCGCTACTGAGGATCTGGAAAGATCATTTCTGCAGACTGCTTAACGGCGATGAGGACACAAATTCCGCTGTCAGGCAGACTGCCCCATTCAGCCTGGACGATGATCAAGAATGCCGTCCTCCCGACCTAGAAGAAGTTAAGCTTGCTATATGCAAACTTAAATCAAATAAGACTGCAGGTGCAGATGGCCTTGATGCCGAACTTTTCAAGGCAGCTGGAGATCAGTTGGAAAGGAGCATGCACAAGCTGATCTGCATGATATGGTCAGAAGAAAGCATGCCCGATGAATGGAACCTCAGTATCGTATGCCCGATCCTAAAGAAAGGAGACCCTCACAACTGCGCCAATTATAGAGGGATAAGCCTCCTTAACGTCGCTTGTAAGATCTTGTCTGCTGTAATATGTGAACGTCTGAAACCCCACGTCAACAACTTGATAGGTCCTTATCAATGTGGTTTTAGACCAGAGAAGTCCACAATAGACCAAATTTTCACATTATGGCAGATCTTGGAAAAAACCCGATAACGTTATATCGATATTCACCATCTTTTAATCGATTTCAAAGCCGCGTATGACAGTATATACAGAGACGAGTTGTACAGAGCCATGTCTAGTTTCGGCATCCCTGCAAAACTCGTACGAATATGCAGGATGACTTTGGAGAATTCACGCTGCTCCGTCAAGGTCGGTAAAGAACTCACCGAGACCTTTGATGTCGAAAAAGGTTTTAGACAAGGCGACAAACTGTCATGCGATTTCTTCAACATCATACTTGAACAGATTGTAAGAAACTCAAACGTCAACACCAGAGGAAATCTTTCAAAAATCTGTACAATTACTCGCCTATGCAGACGATATTGACGTAATGGGAAGAAATAAGCGTGATGTCATAGGTGCTTTTGCGAGTATTGAAACAGAAGCGGCAAAAATGGGTTTGATGGTTAATGAGGGCAAAACAAAGTATATGCTGTCATCAAATAAGGACACAGAACATCGACGAATTGGACAAAACGTCACAATAGACAGACATAACTTCGAGGTAGTACAGGACTTCGTCTACCTAGGATCCGCTGTAGACACGGACAACAACATCAGTGCGGAGATCAAACGGAGAATAACTCTTGCCAACCGTTGCTTCTTTGGGTTAAGAAGGCAATTGAGAAACAAAACCCTCTCCAGAAAAACCACGGTAACCTTATATAAGACCTTAATCATCCCAGTCCTGCTTTACGGCGCGGAAGCATGGACCTTATCGAAAGCGGATGAGGAAACCCTTGGTCGTTTCGAAAGAAAAATTCTCCGAATGATCTTTGGTCCCGTATGCGAAGGCAATGTGTGAAGAAGAAGATACAACAACGAGCTGTATGAGCTGTACCGCGACATGAGCATAGCCAGAAGAGTACGCATCGCGAGGCTACGATGGTTTGGCCATGTTGAGCGGATGGACCCAAACGCTCCGGCTCGTCGGGTGTTCGAAAGCACATTGCAGGGAAATCGCGGAAGGGGAAGACCTCGTCTTAGGTGGCGCAATCAAGTGGAGGAAGACCTCAACCGACTTGGAGTGCGAAACTGGAGAGAGCTCGCCCGAAAGAAGTCGTTATCGAAGGATGTTGGTTGAGGCCCAGGTTCACCCCGAACTGTAATGCCCACCTAAGTAAGTAAGTAAGTTGTTCAAATTTCAACTATATTAAATAACTACAAATTTTTAGACAGCTGCTTTCATGCTGACGACATTTATATATTAAGCAAAACTAATGATTTGAATAAATGTAAAACTCAATTTAATAATGTGATCAATGAAATCTTAGAGTGGTCGTCTATTTCAGGATCAAAATTGTCATTAGAAAAATGTAAAATTCTCCACATCTGCAAAAAAATTAACTGTCCCGAACTTAATTTAAGTGTAAATAATGTACAAATTGAGAACGTTACTACACTCAGTATTCAATAAAAAGTTTACTTGCAAAGATCACTGTTTAAGTTTGAAAAAGTCTCTAGCTGCGAGAGTCAATGTCATTAAGTATCTAGCAAGTAATAAAAGTCATGTACATATCAATTCATTATCATACGTCACAAAAAAGTCTTAAGTAAAATAGATTATTCTTTATATATTTACGGCAATTCTCCTAAAACCACCCTTAAAATCATACAACCAACATACCATCAGGCAGTAAGAAGGAGCATCAACGCTTTCCCTATAACACCAATAAAAAACATGCTTGCAGAAGCAGGTCTCCCAACAGTCGAAGAACGTTATGAAGAAATAACATCAAAGTTAATTGCTAAGCTGGTTTTCTCTAAAAATTCAGTTATTGACAAGGACATCTGCCAATCCATTGGACAAAAATGTAAAAAACGCATCCCGTCAATAATGAGTAAAATCCTCGACAAAGCACAAGTTATGGAACTTCCAATAAAGAAACCACACAACTATACCCCATCTTACCCGCCGTGGCACATAAAACCTGAATCAATTTTGATGACTCTGGCCCATTACAGGAAAACAAACACCAACACCGCACAATACCGCTCTTTGTTTTCAGACACTGCATCAGAACTTAAAACGAATAGTTGGAAATTCGTTTTTACTGACGGCTCCAAAACACAGGACTATACATCGTTTGCGGTTACATTAGAAGATGGCTATATCCTAAGCATTGGCATCCTCCCAGAAATCACATCAATTTTCTCAGCAGAAGCATTTGCAATCCTTCAAGCGACTAAGGCAACTATGAACCACAGTGGCAAATTTGTTATATGCTCCGACAGTATGTCGGCCTTAAAAGCGATTAGCAACCCTAATAACAACACTGAAATAGTTTCCGCAATCAGAAACAAAATTGCTACGATGCCAAATAAAATCAAGCTTATGTGGATCCCCGGACACGTGAATATTCGTGGAAATGAGGAAGCTGATAAAGCTGCGAGTTCTGCAAAAGAAGCACCTGTATACCAGTTTAATGCATTTACAAAACAAGATTTAAAAACGTGGATACATAAAAAGTTGAAAACCAATCAAAAAGATGTATGGGGCCAATACCACCATCATTACAAAAAATGAACCCAAACAAGTCACAAACAATATACCCCACAAACCAGTCAAAACATAAAATCACAAACTTTGTTCGTCTCAGACTCGCCCACACCTCAGCAACCCACAAACACTTGCTCACCAAAAACAATCCGCCTATCTGCAGTTCATGTAACACGACTCTTAATATCTCGCATCTTCTTGAAAACTGCCAAAGCTCGAAGCCCGTTATAGAAGCCATCTTTCAAAACAAACCAATATACGAAGTATTACAAAATCCAAATTCAACAAATATGGAAATGTAACCAAATTTTTAGAATCTCTTAACTTAACTCTGTAAATGTTTTATTAAATAAGAGCCAATAGTCTCCGCAGCTAGGCTCTGAATAATTATATTACCCTGTAATTTAAATTACAAGTTAATAAATTATAATAATAATAATAATAATAAATATAATAATTTCCCTATTGACAAAATCGTCTCTATTTCCATTCTCTAACAAAACTGGTACTAAAGTTGGTGCTGTTGATGTTGATGTAGTTGCTGCTGATGCTGTTGATGCCGACGATGTTGATGCTGCTGATGGCACTGGTAGGACTTCCTCTAAGTCCGCTAGTGCCATAATCAATTTATTTTTTAAATCTAACTTCAGTTTTTCTTGTTCGCCATCTTCTGGCTGCGATCTATCTAACCTAGCGATACCCCACTCTACCTTAGCTAAAACTTTCAAATATTCCTTACTCTTCCTAGACTATGGTTTCCCTTCAAAAATTTTCCCTATCTCTCAAACGCTTCGTAATCTGTTCAAAACTGAACTGATACTGTGCGGGAGTACCAAGCGAACCCCTACGCTCTAAAAGCCTTGCACCACGGAGCGCTCGCCGCATTTCGTATACGGTGCCTTCTTCTAACCCCCCTACTATCCATCTCGTAAGCGAGCTTATCTTGAGCTAATCTATAAATATCCATTTAAAAAAAAAATTTAAAAAAAAACAGTCCGACTAGAATGAAAAAACAAGTTTGAAGAAAAAAGCAACTCTCAACAAAATGAAACTCACATTCAAAAGCTCAAAATAAATACTATCAAGCTCCAATTGGATGCTTGAAACTAGGGATGCTCATGGAAAAAAAACATAGATGTTTTATTCGATGTGATACATCGTAACCTTACATCGATGTTTGTCGATGCATCGCATAAAAACATCGATGTTTTCGACGTATCGATGTTTTTTGAGCAAAGCGTGTGCAGCTGCACATCGTGTAGTCTATCTCTCGATATATAAAGTAAAGGAGAACAGAGCATTTTATGTATGACATGAATTAAACATAAGCGGGGTTCAAGCATAAGCGTTTGTCAAGGATCGAGTTTGTCAAACAAATTTGATAATGTGGCCGCTCATCAACAGGCTTGTCAAGTTTGTTGGATGGTTTTCACAATTTTTTGATATTTTTGCAAGTTGGACAACAAGTTGGATGAATGTGAACGCAAGTCGTTCATTTCAAAAATGTTTTCAAGTAATGCACATCGCACGGAAAGAATATTTTTCTTTGTTCGGTTGGTAGGTACATTGAAAGAGGGATTTATGATGGTGTCAGGTAGTGCACCTCGCAAGGCAAAATTTTTTTTTCTTTGTTGGGTTCATAATGAATTTTATAAGGGTTTTAGGCAGTGCACCTCGCAAGGAAAAAATGTTTTTGAAGTGAAAACTTCTTTAGGCGCGTTTGGCACTTTTGCGATGGGGGTAAAGCAATGAGTTCGCGACCGACACCATTTTTTGGCTCATTGTGTTTCGTATGTAAATTCGTCATAGCCCAGCGTCTCAGGTTCGATTCCCAGCAATGACTTCCATTTTTTTATTTATTTAAAGTGAAAACATAAACAAAAATTGTGGCCACGGCTAGGATTCGAACCTGAGACCCTTAGTCTAATAGCCATCGACTCTACCATTGAGCCAAGAAACACATTAAAAATAAGTTGCTAAATGACTTAAAAGAATAGAATAGTACCTAGTATACTTACCGACTCGGAAAAATACAGAGAAGAAAGAAAGGAATTGAATTGAAGGACAGAGAAAAATTTATGCAACGCAGAAAAAATAAAAAGCACCAAATATTTTACTACCATTTCAATGAATTGGATGAGTGAAGCTGGAATCATGGCAGAGTAGGAGACGCACTGGTCGATGATTCGAACTTTAAAACAAATTAAAGGAGATCAACAGCTCATCGCGATGATTTATCGATGAAAAATAGTTTGAAAAACCATTACTCAAATATTCACTAATTTCGTTTCTAAACTTAATGCATTGTCCTTTCATTTTATTGTCAAAGCTTACGAGCACAGTTACAAAATCTGTAGAAACTATCGACTATCGTTAAAAAATTGAATGTATTGATTTTAAAAGAATTTCACAAGGATGGCGAAGAAATATAGATATGATATTCCAGATTTCAATTTAGTTGCTAGTTTCAGAAGGCACGATCGTCCAGCAGCAGGAGCAGCTATCTGTAAAAGGTTGTCTGATACAACTGCCTCAAATCATATGGATTTGCATACGAGGTACCAACACTAGTATACTCGTATGATTAGTAGTAATGTTTTTGATATCGGCGATTTGTGTGTTTATCGTTGCCTTTCTGGAAATGGACAGCAAGTTATAACAGTAGGCGTTTATAATTCACCGACTACGTTTTCAAGTGCAATACGACAGCTTTTATGTAAAAATTTATTTATTTAGTCTGAAGACGCTTCTGCATACCTTCACGATAAAATTGGGGAGAGATTTGATGATTTCCCAATGATTTTGAGTGGTGATTTTAACATCAACTTCGGCGATGCTACAAATTTGCCACTTTTTCAATTTTCAAAAGAAGAATACTATTTTACAATGACGAATTACCGCAGCCTTAGTACAACGAAATATAAAGCGACAATTGATGCAGTCTTTTTTGCGATATATTTAAATAGATTTGAGACAAAATTGTTCGTTTCCTATTTAAGTTACCATAGACCTATAATTTCAGTATTAGAATACGATGATTAAAGGGATTAAATTGTGAATGAAAACTCATAAGTTTCATTGATGTTCCTCTATATGTACATCTACATAAGTATATTATAATAGATTTTCCTGTACCTACATTAAAATATTTACTGAAAATTCAATTCTGTTTTCACTTCCGTCGGCACTCCCGGAGTGCTTCTTTTTTTTTTTTTTGTTGGGCAGGTTTTATTATAGTATTGTGCACATTTATGATGTTTTCAGGTAGTTTACCTCTTTAGTTCCTACACACTGTCTTTTGTTTTTCTTGCTTTTCTAAAATTTTATCCCTAAATTGCTCTGCTACTGCTATGTCCTTCGTGGTTGAAATTCAGACCAGAATGAAGTTGGACAACAATTTGGATGAGTGTGAACGCAATGGGTTTTTTCCGTCAAACTTTTTATCCAACAAATTTGACAAACAAATTTGATAGTCTGAACCCCGCTATAAACAGAACACTGAAATCGATTTGGTTAGGTACTGTTACTGTGAGTTGTGAGTGTGTATTGTACGATGCTTGCCTTATTCAATATGGATCGAACGAAATACACCATCCCACTGATATGAAATAAATTTAACTGTAGATTTGGCACTTTGAGTGAGTCTTTTCAATACTTGCTTCATTCGATGTATCGAATAAAAAAACATCGATATATCGGTAAAAATCGAAAGGGTGCGAAACATCGGATTTATTCGATACATCGAATAGTAAACATCGATGTTTTCGATGTATCGATGTTTTTTGAGCAACCCTACTTGAAACACAATTCAAAACACAAAAAAAAAAACAGTGTCAAAACAGTATATTAAAAAAGTACAATGTAATAATAATCAAAATAGTATAATAGAAATCAAAGAAATGTAATATTAAAAGTGTAAAAATAAAACAAATAAAAACGATAATGCGCTTTGGTTGTAACCGACAACCAAAAACACCTTGCAATTTCTTTTCGCCAACCGTGCGAAACAGAAATTTATTTAGTGGCCACGAAAACCACACAAAACAACAACAACTACTGCATTCAATCAATTATGCACTTACGTGTGCAACAAATTTCACCTTGAAATCACAAAACAAAAACCTCTCAACGGGTAATATAATGAGTAGGTACTACGTAATACCCAGAGACAAAAATCACTTGTATGAATATATAAAAAAAATAAACAAAACACCTACTTGTGATTGGTTCTGTCGTATAAAGACCAATTAAACAAACAACAACTCGTTCTTTAAATTATTTAAATAAAATAAAATAAACGAAATATAGAACAATAATTAAAATAAATGCACAACCGGTGTGCCGCGAAGTAAACAACCGAAATGTCAAACGCGCTGATAAACTAAAAGTGTTAACACTCAGCAGGTAGGCTGCTGACCACAGACCACAGAGTAGAACAGAGAGTCCACTGCAGCAAGGTAGTTCGTTTTGCCTACAAGCTAAACTAAACCGGAAAACCGCACCCGGAAACCCTCACTGGCCTTCACTTACCACAGCCGCCATTGTGTGTGTTCGCAGAACAAAGTCAGTTGAGTTTGAAAAGTAAAAAAAAAATTTTTGGTTGCAAAAAAATCGATAATTGTTAATTTTCATACAGCCTAGAACTTAGAAAAATGAATTTAAGTTGCAGGAATTAACTTTTTTCCATTTTGGCCAGTATTTCACTGAAAAAGAAAAAATTAGTAAAAATTTCTTAACTGATGCAGGCGGTCTGTTAAGTTTCACAAAACAAAACAATGCTCTCATAGCCTTAAACTTCCCACTCAATAGCACCTGGTGTGGTAGGTCAAATAGTGACAGAAATGAAATGGAAAACAAACAATGGCACCTACCTACGCAACTCAAAGTGCTTTCAGCTTGGCTCCGTAGATTTTTTTCTTGAATTTGTTTGGTTTTGTAGTTTTAAGTTTGTTATCACTAGAATTGTGAAAAGAGAGAACGCCCACCACTTCGACAATGTCTAATGGATGGAGACTTCTTCATCGGAGGATCTTTGTCCGCTACTCTTTGTCTACCAAACTCGCTTCGCGAGTCATTGAAACATAAAAAGGTAAGAAGAAAACTCCAGAAAAATTAAAAAAAATTATTACCGTTTGTGTGCCCAAAACCCAAATCGTGCTTATCATGAGCTCGATTTTAAACCTGGGAAAATCTGGGAAAGCTATAGCAAACGATGATTCAGACAGAATCTTTATTTGCCTCTAGACTTTGAGCGAAAGGATAACTGAAACAGTTCAAGCTTTCGAACACTGTCGTGTTATGCATCTCTCATACGAACCCCAAGAGCTACGTGACCTGATCCTTTGCCAGATTAACCAGCATCAAATCTCCTGTCTTCTTAATCTAGCTCGGTGTATGGCCTGGCAAGTCTTTTCGAATAGCAATTATCTGGGAATCGAGGAAGTCGAACCACTTGGCAATGCCAGCTCGTGTCTCTTAGCATCGCCAAACAGTGATCGTATGATTAGTGCAAATTCGATGCGATCCACGAATCGATGTCAAAGTTTTTATCGCACGCAGTCCGAGACAAGATTTTTTCCCAAGTCCTCTCGTTCCTGCGAAATTCTGGGAGAACCTAGGAAGATATTTTAAAGAGGTAAAGAATGAAGTGTATTTTTTATTCTTCAGAAAACCAATTCTGATATAAACAATTCTTTTGCAGGTAAAATTAGAACAAAATCAAAGGCAAGAGTTTTCTTTACAAGATGGAGTTTCTCATGGCCAGCCTTACTAGCACCTTAGAAATACTCACAGGGAGTGTTGTGTAGGAAAAATAAACAAAAACACGTATTTTATTTAAACAATAAATCAAAGTTGGTTTCTACTTATCGGGAAATTACATTTGTTGGACAATATCCAGCGTGTCAATTTCCATCGCCTGCGCTAGCGAAAGCCTTACTTCTAGTTGGTGCAGATTCAAATGCAAAAGATGTTGCGGGCAATACACCGCTGCATTTGGCTGTTGTAGCACAACCATGTTGCACATTTGATAAGTTTGGTAAAGAAATTTTTACATTGTGTTAAGGGTAGACAACTAACAAAACACAGAACATGAAAACCTAAGAGAAGTGTGGATGTTTGACATAATGTTTTTGAATCTAGCCTCGTCGTTTTTAGGTTCGATATCTGTGCAAGTCTTGCACGTTTGGAGTCGAAAGGACAGAAGACAGATTTCAAAAGTTGTCAACATGGTATAATGTATCCTTGTAGAATAAAAAAGTTTCTTGAAACGTGAAACTGACACCGAAGTGCTTTCGGTGAATAATTTTTCTTTTTATTGGTTGAAATAACAACGCTATGAAGACTTTTCCGATATCAAGTGCAGATATCTTGGCTAAAGGGAAGAGAAAACTAAAAAAGTCACACTTAAGATTCAAGAACACCTTTATTTGGATCAGAAAAAAATTATTTCTAAGGAATGCGCGATTGGCATGATCAAGTGCGAGAGATGTACTGTATTTGGGAGAAGCTTTTATATAGATCCGGTTTGCTGCAAAGGCGTTGTGTTTGGTATTGGCTCTGGACAAAGGGTTGCCCTCTTCTCGATAAGGATCCGAGATTGTCACCGATTTATGAGTTTTGTTGGGCTTCGAATCATTAAAAGAATTTAAAATGCCTGCCCTGGAAATAAATAAGTTTCAAACTTGTAGGAATGTTACGTGGAATATAACCAGCGTTTTTACTTAAGATTTCTTTCAGCATGGAGCTGGGATTTTCATGTCTTCGCCTCTGTTCGATATAAGACTGGCCTGCACTGTGTGTGGCCCTGAGTGAACTTTTTCTAGTTTTGCTTCAGATAACCGAGGGTGGATGGGCGTTGTACTATTCGGGAAGGCTCTGATTGGTGCCAACTTGGCGGCGCCCAGATGCTGTAACTTATAGTACTCGTCAATTGTGCTTACATACCTCCAAGCGGTATCCACTGGGACCTGGGATGCTCCGTCCAGAGCTGACCTGCTAAACTAGTAAGTGCGAGTGTTGACGTAGGAATCCGGAACAAAAGAATTGTGATCGATCAACACTATAATTGCTCTGCGAACAATGACTGATTGCACGAATCTCAGTGGTCTACGAGAGCTTTCGTGTAAATGTCCCAGCGGATGAATTCGAAGGACGGAACCAACGGTGGACTTCAGCAGCCATAAAAGCAGAAACCCTACTCCAACATATTTGGTTTAAAGGTCTTTTGGGGTCTTTCAATATTAGGACAGGGTATTGAAGTAGAGATGGTGGCGGACGAGCTCCTGGTGAGCCAACGGCAGCACTCACACCCCTGCAGCAGGGTATTGACTCTGGATATTCCAGCCCTTTCTGTCCGAAGGGATCCAAAAGGACCTGGCCTTCCAGGTTGGGGGTTGTGCGTAGGGTTAACTACCCAACCACGTAAGAAAAGCCCAGTTCCGAAACAACAAGCAGCCTCGGATAACGATAATGATTTCAAAGTTGACGACCCAAGCAAACGAAAAATGGACAACGACCTCCGGATCTGCACTTGGAACGTAAGATCTCTTAACGGACTAGGTGCAGCTGGAGAATTAGCGGACGCCCTGGACTGCTGCAAAACAAACATAACCGCCATCCAAGAAGTGCGATGGAGTGGACCGGGCATAAACAAGATGAAAAACTGTGACATCTACTTGGCGACTGCTACAGACAACAGAAACAGCGCCTATTTGGGTGCGGATTTGCGGTTAGAGGAAGACTCAGGGATAAGGTGATTAGCCAATTAGTCTTCGAATAACTCCTCTCTGTGTCGTTTTATCAGATCAAGAATTTAATTCCTTAATAAATCATAACTTGTATTGGAAATGCAATTCGTGCGCGAATATAAATCTCTCATCTCTCATTCTAAGCTTTGATGAGCTCACAAAAAGTGTGAACGAGATTCAAAATGAATTGTGTTCTCTGAAATCAAAACAAATTTACAATTCCCCTTCCCCACCACTAAAAACTGCAAAAAAAAATGCTATCAGCTCGGCAAGTGACATTGTTCCCATGCGTTATCTTTCTTCCAATCAACCTTATGCTTCGTCATCTTCAGTTAGCCTTGTTACTGTTGACCAATCTTCATCTAGCCAAATCTCTAACTCTGCTTCATTTAATTACTTACCTTCGTTGGATAACAGCAATAAAATAAGCATAAATAATTCCATTAAAAATTTAGCTCGCAATAATAAAAAAAAATCTAATGCAAAGTCGATTATCGGTACTGACACTTCGTCCTCTCTTTGTGCTCTCCCGGAATATAAGTGGATTCATCTATCGAAATTCAACAACAGCACTAAACCTGAAGACATTATTAATCATGGTTCTCAAAAAACAAACATTCCATCTAATTAGTTCAAATGCTTCACTTTAGATAAAAAAGACTCTGATTTAACGAAACTGAAATTTTTAACATTTAAATTAAGCGTTCCGTCTTCAAAACTGCCTGTGATAATGGATTCTTCTATTTGGCGTTGCTTCGTTCGAATAAAAAAATTCATCTCCAACTCCCATGTCAACAAAGAAAACGTACCAACACTCAATTCCCAATAAATTGAAACCACAGTAACACTACAACCAACACCATCACAAACGCAAACTTCTCAATCCCTACATCAACCCCCGCCACCTATATCCCAATCATCACTCAATTGAAAATCAGCTACCACATCACAATATTCCTCACTTCGACTCTCATCACCACCTCTCAACAAACTTTATGGCTATTATCAGAACACTGGAGGCATGCGAACGAAGATTCAACAAATGTTTTTGTTCTCCTCTTCTCAACAATATGATTTCATAGCGCTCACTGAGACATGGCTTAATAATGATCATCACACTGCAGAATTAATTAATTGTCAACATTATGCAGTTTTTCGTAAAGATCGCTGCCCCCAAACAACTGGATTAGAAAGAGGAGGAAGTGCACTGCTGGCAGTACGAAAAACTTTTTCCTGTATTGAATTGTGTCTACCTTCTTCTTCTATTTCTTGTTCTTATTACATAGATCAAATTATTGTAAAAGTAATCATCGATCGTCATAAAGTTATTTATTTTATGCTAAGCTATATTCCAACAAAGACCTCGTTTGAACTTTTTTCTATGCACGTAAAAAACTGTAAATTTTATTTATCTCAACTTAAAGACAATGAACATATTATTATTTTAAGAGATTTCAACTTAACAAATATTGAATGGGTTTATGATCCTGAAGAATTGCAATTGCTACCCTTTAATGTTTTTATGGATTATGAGATTGAAATTGTCGATTAATTTTCTAGTTTTGATCTAATCCAATTGAATGATTGTAAAAATAATTTTGGGAACATTCTCGATCTTATGTTTGTAGACAGAGAAGTCAAAATATCTTTTGATAAATCTTTATATCCTATTTTTTCCAACACTGTTTTTCATAATGCATTAGCTTTTGTTGTAACTTTTTTAAAATATTTTAACTCAAACAACTGTGACCAGTTCAAATTAAATTTTGCAAAAGCTAATTTTGAAGGCATAGCAAGTTATATGTCGCTCATTCCGTGGCATCTTTACATAAGTACATTAAATTTAATCCAGTTCTATGATTTTTTGTTGAGTCTTTGAAAGATGCAATTGATATGCATGTGCCAAAAGAAAAAGTTATTCGAAATTCAAAACCACCGTGGTTTAACAGGAGACTTTGCAATTTAAGTAATAGAAAAAACAAAACGTATAAAAATGTTCGAAAGTATTCAAATAACTTAGCGCTAAAAGATAACTATATTCGTCTAGAGAGGGAATTCGATGTTCTCAACAAGTTTCTTCACAAAAATTATATGTTGTCAATTGAGTCTAGTTTGAAAACCAACAGTAAATCTTTTTGGGCGTTCATTAAAAATAAGAAAGGGTCTAATGGAATTCCAATTAGTATGCAATATCTTGGTTCAACATATACTGATCTTCCGACTATTTGTTATTTGTTTGCTGACTACTTTGAGTCAAATTATAAGACTTTTAATCCTCAGTCTTATGTAATACCTGAATTTCCTCCAAACCTTGTAGAATGTAGATATTGCGCATATTGACATTAATATTTCTGAAGTTGAAGCTGCACTGTTGAGTTTAGATTGCGATAATAAGCCAGGGCCTGATGGAAAACCTCCAAATATTCTTAAAAAGGGTGCTGCAGTGCTTTCAGAGCCTCTTTCTTATATATTTAACAAATCTCTTTCGAATGGTGAATTCCTCTCTGTGTGGAAGAAATCATTTGTCTGTCCTATTCACAAAACTGGTTCCAAACAGGAAGTTTCTAATTGTCGTCCATTCCAAAAGTTTTTGAAAAGATAGTATATGACAAATTGGCTTTTTTTGGTCAAAGAAGTTATATCTCTTTCTCAGCATGGCTTCGTGCCGGGTAGATCCACATCTACTAACCTTTCAATTTTCAATAACTATACTCTTAGTAATCTTGGAAAGGGTTACCAGATTGATGTGATTTACACGGACTTCGCAAAGGCTTTCGATAGAGTAAGTCATAATATTTTGATAGATAAATTGGAATGGCTTGGCTTCCATTCAAATATTTTAAAATGGATTCAATCCTATCTTATAGGGCGAATTCAGTATGTGTCGATTGACCAAATTCTTTCTAGGCCTATTCTAATACCCTCTGGTGTTCCTCAAGGTAGCCATCTTGGTCCACTTCTTTTCCTCTTGTTTATTAACGACATGCCTGACATTTTTACAAATTAATTCAGCCTGCTTTTTGCTGATGATTTAAAATTCTATCGCTGTATAAAGTCGATTGATGATTGCCTTTCTTTACAAGAAGAACTTCATAAGCTTTTTTTTTTTTTTTTTTTTTTTTTTTTTTATAATTAACGCGCACATCAAGGGGTTATGACTACCCTTATAATGTTATAAAAACACAGTGCGAGCATTTAGGAAAATAGGAGAGGATTTGAAAGGAGACACCGATGCACGTTGCTTTTGAATTTTTGTGAATCGTAATGAAGGGGAAATACAGAGCCAGGTAAAGCATTCCACATTCGGGTGGTGCGACTGAAATACGAATCTCTATACTTGACTGTACGTCCGAAGTTGGGCTCAAGGTGAAACTGATGAGCATTCCTAGCGAGGCGGGTGTTGCGGCTAAATTGTTTCAGGGGAGGAATGCAACTGGCTACTTCACTAGAGCACTGCTTGTGAAAAAAGCGATAAAAGAGAGTGAGACAGGCAACGTTTCGACGATGTTCAAGAGAATCAATTGATTCTACGATTGAACTATCACCTATCAATTTCAACGCTCTATTTTGTACCCTATCAAGGAGGTGCAAAGATGTTTGAGAAGCACCTGACCAAATATGGGAGTTATACTCCAGTTTTGGGCGGATGAAGGCCTTATAAATTGTAGCCAGATCAGAAGGGGTGAAGAATTTCCTGCATCGTCTCAAGAAGCCTAAGCATTTAGCAGCGTTTTTGGCGACTTCAAATATGTGGTCATTCCAACGAAGATCATCGTTTACACACATACCAAGTACTGCCAGCTTATCGGTTTCTTCGATGCAGGTACCATTCATGGATAATGGCAATGGGGGAATGTTAAGCTTCAACGACAAGAGACAGCATTGAGTTTTCGAAGCATTGAATTCTACTCGGTTCATAATACCCCATGCAACAATGCTGTCAAGGTCAGAATTCAATGAGCTTATCATACGCAACCGTTCCAGTTCCACATCCGAAGAGCAGGGACGTGAATTTGGAAACGAATATGAAAAGCTGAGGGTCGAGTCGTCAGCAAAACAGTTAAGTGGATTAGAAGTTTCAGACAAGAGATCATTAATGAAAATGAGGAAGAGAGTCGGAGACAAAACGGAGCCCTGGAGCACACCAGCATTTATGAAGTGGGTATCAGACTTGAAGCCATCCAATACAACTTGTATTGAACGGTCGGAAAGGTAATTTCTAATCCAATGAAGAAGAGACTCATCGATACCAAAAGCACGCATTTTCGATAAAAGAGCCTGATGCCAAACTCTATCAAATGCTTTAGAAATATCAAGCGCAATAATCTTACTTTCTCCAAAACAATGCAAAGATTGGTTCCACTTTTCGGTGAGATAAGCCATCAAATCACCAGTGGACCGTTTGCTACGAAAGCCGTACTGACGGTCATTAAGAAGCTT
Organism: Melanostoma mellinum; assembly: GCA_914767635.1. Taxonomy (NCBI): domain Eukaryota; kingdom Metazoa; phylum Arthropoda; class Insecta; order Diptera; family Syrphidae; genus Melanostoma; species Melanostoma mellinum. Next base: position 93,684,720 of record OU612060.1, on the reverse strand, counting down.
TCGTTCTTCAAGATATTTCATAAGTTGACGGTTTATCAACGTTTCCATGACCTTGGAAAGAAGGGACGTTAGTGCAATTGGACGGTAATTGGAAGGGGAGGAAGATTCGCCTTTTTTAGGGACCGGCTGGACAAATGCAGTTTTCCATCTGCTCGGGAAAATCCCAGCAGAATAGGAAAGATGGAAAAGTTTACGCAGTGGTTTTGCCAGCGTAGAAGAACACCTCTTCAGAATAACGGCGGGGATACCATCTGGACCAGCGGATTTATGTATGTTGAGATCTTTAAGGACTCTCGCAACCGAGCGAGTTCGAAAAAATATCTGCTTCATCAAAGAATTTGCAGACTCGAGCTCAGGTGGAGCCACTATGCTATGAGGAAGTGTCGAGTTGGCAGCAAATTGAGCTGCCAGCAAATTGGCTTTGTCGATGGAGCTGACATACGGAGAGTCATTGAAGACGAGCGTTGGGACCGATGACGTGGTCGAGTTCTTAATGTTCTTCACAAAAGACCAAAAGTTTTTACTTCCTTTTGGACACAATAGTATTTTTTGCCTTACTTTTTGGTCATGTAAAAACTTAGCCCTTTGTATCTGAGCATTACAGCTATTTCTGGCCCGTTTGAACAAATTTCGGTTTTCTACAGTAGGGTTGTCTTTGAATTTTCGAAAACTACTTTCTCTAACCCGAATCGCCTCTTTACAGCTTGAATCAAACCACGAATTCTCTTTGGGGATGATACTTTTTGTTCTGTGAGGAACAAAATTTCTCATGCCGTTGAGAATTACGTTAGATATCATATCAGCTGATGCATCAACGTTTCCGTCGAGAAAGCACAATGACCAATTAAAATTTCGAAAGAAATTATTCAGGCCGTCCCAATTGGCTTTCTCGTATTGCCACACAGTTCTTTTAGGGACTTTATCTTTTTTTACCGTGACGGAAATCGAAAAATCTACCGATATGACACAATGGTCTGATTTGCCTAAAGGAGATGATACTACAACCCTGTATTTTTCGGGATGAGAAGTGAGAAATAAGTCAAGAGTGTTGGCCGCATGGCCTTCAATATCTGGAACCCGAGTGGGCTCATCAACAAGTTGAGTTAACTGGTTAAACTCAGCGAAGATCTCAACACACTTTCCTTCGGGTGTTGTCTGGCCAGAATGTCGAAGCCAACCAGAATTGTGTACATTGAAATCGCCCGCAATTGCGATTTCAGTGTGAGGATACAGGGAAACAATTCTTATTATGGAGTCAGATAGCGCATCAAACTCGTTAGAGGTTGAATTGCTATCTAAATTGGGGCTTCTATACATGAAACAATAATGAATGATATGCTTACGGACGGTGAATTTTAACCACATGAAATTAAAGTTCGTATTAGAACAGAGGCCGTATTGTGGTAGAAGCTGGTAAGCAATATCATTCCGAACATAAACGGCGAGGCCATGGGAAGAAAAGAATAATGGCACCAAGCTATATCCAGGCAGGTTGAACTCTGAGGGATCAGAATCAACACCCACCTGTGTTTCACTCAGTGCCAAAACAGCTGGCCTGCATTTTGCAGTGTGAGCGTACACAGCAAAGAAATTCGATCGCAACCCCCTAATGTTGCTAAAATCGACCCGAAATTTACCCGACATTACAATTCACAAAAACACACAAAACAAAATATCAAACGCAGACGCAACCTAAGTCGAACCAACAAGTAAAGGTCTCGATTGGAGAACACAAGCAAATTACTAGCGGTGTTATGCCCAGCCAGCAACTTGTTTATGTTTCACCAACGGAACCAACACCGTTGATTGACTATTCGCCTAGCAAACTCACAGCCACAGCATTTGCACACACTGCATTGATAAGAAAAAATTCAAATCATATGAAATGTGTATGCCGTGACTGCAAGAGTGGTGCAGGGCAGGAGATGACACAGAAAGGAACCGCACTTTGTGTTTGGGCTATTGATGTTTTTTTTTTTTTTTTTTCCTTATACTAATTTAAATGGGTTTTAGGTGGCATTTAAGTGGATTGCACTGCACAAGCACTGACACTGGTGTTCATTTGCACTCTTTTTTTTTTGTTTTAAAAACAATGAATATTTTTTTTTTGTTGTACTCGCGGCGCACGGGAAAATTAATTTTTATTGTTTTTGAAGGGATTAGTTTTTAGATTTTGGAGATATGGTTGCATGAAAAGTAAATGGCACTGATTGGGCAAAATGCGGACACTTTACACGGCACGTCTACACACGTTCGATAGCAGATCGGAACTTACTGATTGGTGTATGTTAAATCAACTGTTTTTGAATGTTTCAAAGTGTCATTGTATTTCGTTTTTCCGTTTGGCATCACCAATTTTCTTTGAATACAAAATTTCAAACCATGCTCTTGAAAGAGTATCTGAAAAGAAAGATCTTGGTGTAATCTTCGATTCTAAATAAAATGTTGTTAGACATATTGATTATATTGTTGCTAAAGCTAATTCAATGCTGGGGTTTGTCAAACGCAATTCAACGGACCTTAAAGATCCATACACGCTTAAATCACTGTATTCTGCTTATGTTAGATCCATTTTAGAATTCTGCACTGTAATTTGGAATCCCTGTTACATGGTTCATTCCTTTAGAATTGAACGTGTACAAAGAAAATGTACGAGGTATGAAGTTTGGAATCTAGGTTGGCACATCGAAATGCCACCCTATTCTACAATATGTCAACTTATCGGTACTCAGTCTCTTGAAAACAGACGTAAAATTTTTTCTGTAATGTTTATCTTCGATATTTTGTCGCATCATATTAAGTGTCCCTTTCTCTTGTCCTTACTTAAGGCTAGGTGGACACTGGACATTTTTAGCGAACTCAGAACTCATGTAAAAGTGTTTTCTTGTATTAGTAGATCATTTTATTCTCTTAAAAGTAATCCCTCTTGCCATCGTCGCGTGTGATTTCAAATTCTCCCTATTTTCTCTCTCTCTTTGGTCTCGGCAACAGCCAGAAACTAGAAAAGAATTACGCACTTGCATAAGCAGAACAAAGGGGTGACCATTATACGAGCATGCAAGTAGGCATATAAAAAAACAGATATCATAAGGCACACTGACGAAGATATATGCATGTACACAATATGTCCGAATGAACATTTTTTACGATTTCTTGTTTTTGGATGGGTTGAGATTGAGAATAGAAAATGTATTGTGTCAAGTCAGGAAAGTAAGAAAACCGGTTCTTTTTTTGTCAGTTTGCTTGCTGAGATAAATGCATATAATTACAAATAATGAAGATGTTGTAGGGTCGATATTTCTTACCTTGTGTTTTTGCGGATGTGGAAAACATGATATTTGTGTGATTTAAATGTAGGTCAGTTTCTTGGCTTAGTTTGATCAGCAAAATTAATGAAAAAGGGGATAACTTGGGAACTTAGATAATAGGTACCTACTCATTTTTTTTTTTCATTTATTTATTTTTATTATTTTATTTTTATTTATTGTTTTTATTTTTTTTACCAATAACTTGTATCCATTTTAATTTCATTTGCAAGAAGATATATTTCAAGAAAATAAAGGAATGGATGTTTTTTGAAAACTCCAATCGCAGGACAAAAAATTCCCTAAGAAAATTCAAAATTTTTCAAGTTAAATTTGATTTAAAAAATTTTCCGTTACAATTATTATTATTTTTTTTTTTCACTTGAAATTTGAACAAAAACAGTAATCTTGTGGGCCATAACCAAGCAAATTTAGATTTACGACTGGGTCGCATGAACTTGCGATTGTGTTCTAAATACGACATCAAAATCTTAGGGCTAAGTGAAAAGTTTTGGTATTCACTCTTCATAATATATCTTGTGGTACAGGGTTGCCAACCACACATTAATTATAAAAATTTAATTAAATCACGCAAAATATTGAAAAAATTAAATTATTAAATATTCCAAAGGTTTCAACCAAAAATTTAAAAACGCCATTCTTTTGCAATTGCTAATACATATGAACGATGAAAATTTAATCAAAATCGTTGTACCAGTTTTTTTCAAAAAACGGTTTTTTATTTTTCACTTTTTTTGAAAAACAGTTTTTTAAAAGCTAAGTAAGCAAAGTCTTAGATCTTTTTTAGAAGTTATTTTGACAAAAAGTTTGAAAAATATCAAAGTTATACTTTTGAAGTTATTTCTAAAAATCAAAATTTTTTAAAAAAATTTATAAAAAAATTCCAAAACTAAATTTTTTTAAGTATTGGTATGCAGTCTTTCTTTAACAGCTTACAATTTCTTAAATCCAAAATTTCATCAAGATCGCGTCAGCCATTAACGAAAAAGTCGGGTTTGAAAAAAACGGCACTATGGGAGGTACCGGTTTTAGGCTTTTTCCAAAATTTTTTTTTAAATCATAAGAAAAACAATCTAAAATTAATCCTACACACAAAATTTTATCGAAATCGTTGGAGCCGTTTTCGAGAAAAATAAGTATTATCATATCGGTTGTATGACAGGTACCGTTATCTCAAGCCCTAGAGACCCAATTCCAAAAACCCCTCTGTAGACTGCTCCACAGACGCTAACTGCAAATTTTGGAGCAAATCGGTCTATTGGTTCAGGCTGTAGATCCATATACAGACAGACAGACAGACAGACAGACAGACAGACAGACAGACAACACACAGACACACAGACAGACAGACAGAATTGCAGGAACCACTTTTTTCGTATTCTCTATCATCGTAATGTCATGTTTAATTGTTATCTCAAAATTTTTTTTCTGCACGATTGCAAGACTTGCCTTACAGTACCTATAATCGCAAGTAAAAATTATTTCGCATACACCTTACCCAAACGCACATCTTATTCCAAATAAGTTGAATCCTATATGCCTATGTAAGATACTGACCTATACCTACATACATTTTCATGCCAACCGCGTTATGTCATCAACAAAACAATAGAAGTTCTCAAATACAAAATAACTACCTAGGTACCTAGCCAAATACAAAATTTTTAGCTGAAGAAAAAAATGAAACACACTCTCATCAAGTTGCGTACACTTGACCAAGAAATTCCATTCTATTAGTGCAGTGGTGCTATTTTCTCACCCCTTTCCCTTTGTGCGTTTGCCTATGTCCGTTTCATTCAATCCTTCCTCATTTCAAACTATTTTTTTACAATGCAAGCTACTGCTACCAGCAAAAAAAAAACAACAGGCACACAGTTTGTAATGAGAAATGAATAGCACAAAAAATCACAAAATAAGGTCATAGGTATAGAATATAGATGATATGTATGCATGCATAACGCATAAGATCATCTGAGCGATACTCCTTTTTCAAATCATAGAGAACAGAGAACAGTCAAAAAGAGAAATCGGCGCTAAACTTGGTGGCGGATTTGCTTCGAACTAAAATGCGTATGTATATGTTTTTAAGCAAGATTTTCTAGTAAAAAACGCAAAGTAGACAGTTTTTCTAGAATTAATATTTCAAATTCTATGACCACAAGAGTATATTTTTTAATTGAAACTGATTGAGATTATATCAAAGAAAAATACCAAAAAAAATTGAGGTTCTTTTGGCTTCTCGTTCCTCAGAAATCGTTTGCAAATATGACTTTATTGAAATTGAATTTTAGCGGTTTGGAGAAGAAAATATTGATTTTGGGCTCGATGGTTAGTTGAGGAGCTTTATTACCTTCAAAAAAATGTATATATATATGCACTTGAAAACACCCACGCCTTGCCCCATGCTTTATAAGCTAAAAAAAGGCAGTTTCACAAACTTCTCATCATAACACCTGTTTCAAAACACTCAAAACTATGACTAATGATTTTATAAGATGCGCCTGATATCTATCTACTATTTACTTTTTATTTCATGAAAAAATATTAATAAACGGCAAAGTTATTGCCAAAAGAGTATGCTGAAAACCGAAAAATTACAACAAATTGAGGAAGGTTTTTTTCATATAAGGAGACAAAATTTAAAAAAAAAAACGCTCGATGGTTAGTTGCATATATATTTTCTAGTTATAAAACGAAAAAGAACAAAATAAAAAGTTCATAAATACGGATGCCCCGACCAAAATAGTGAACAAATCGAAATTTTCAATAAAAAAAACGGCTTCCGGTCCCTATAAAAACCGTTAGGGAATAACTTTCAGCATTTGAATGATACACAAATGTTTGTGTGTTTATTATCTTTACAATACATTTTGTTTCATAAAATTATCAAGAAAATTGCAAAAGTTATGAATCAATAAGTCAACGCACCTTTTAAATATTAATGAAAAATGCAAGGGACACCTAGCCTTAATCTCTATGTACCATACAGGATGCTGAGAAGCCGTCCTTTATTACGGGAAAATTAACACAGGGTTAATTATGCGTGTTCAACTCATGTTGAAACTTAATTCTATTGTTTGTTACTCATGTTGACACATTTTTGTTTGATGGTTTAATACCCTGCATTTTTTCTTCTAAGCAAATTCCAAGTCACTTGATCTAACCCCGCAGAAAATATATTTCAATTCAAAAGTATCTCTAATTTCCTTTGTCTGCTATAAAAATGAGAAATTTTCCATTCCAAGTTATCAGTTCTCAGAATGGAATTAAAGACTATAATATTGTTGTTGATAGGAATTCTTGGCGTCGGTGTCGCCATGAAATTCGTAGTAAAGGCCATGTCTTGGTACAACATAATTAATTCTCTTGGGATTTGGAATTTGCTTTAGTTCAGTTGCCGTCGGACCTCCAAACCATACATAACACAACTCATTGTTCTCTACTCTAAGTTTTACTTGCACAAAAATAAAGAATCCAATACTAATGTATCTAAATCGTTTACTCTATTATTTCATCTAAAAGTGTATGCAAAACAGCATAGTCTTCAACATTTGGTGCCGAAACCCGGGAACATTTTTTCTTTTTGAAATGTGCATCTTGGTAGAAAAATCGCTGATCGTATTTTCATTGACGGCGGTTTGTATGTTACTCGTTGCAATCGTGATCGTATTAAGTGGAGGTAAAAATTAATGATTGTTTGAGTGACTCACGACGCGTATTTAAATATCAGTGCATACATATACAACACAAATCATCTCAAGCAATCGTATACAGTCTATCGCATATCGCCGCCTACATCAATGGTTATCTTTCGTCTTAATAAGTTTGAATATCACTCTCGCGCATATCATTGCCTACACTTGCAAGTTGCAAGTGACGTTCGTCTCACAATTCGTATTTTTAATTTGCGCATATGTTGCTTAAATTTGTAAGTGCGTTCGTTCTAAAAACATTTCGTATAATACTCTAGTGTACTTAGTATATTATTTTAGCGCATATGGTTGCCTAAAATCTTAGAGAGTCAATTGCGTTCTAAAACAATTCGTATATTGTTCTCGCGAATAAGTTTTCTAAACTCGCATGTGAACTTTATCTTACGTATTTTGTTCATTGCTGTCGCGTATCTTTTACATTCCTGTTCTAGTGATTTAATGGTCAGCACTTCGTATCTCAGTCTTAACAAAAGCAACACACCTCGTTGCGAGTTCACACAACATTACGCATAACTAACAGTTTCTTCATTATTCTCGTGCATCTCGTTACCTGATTAAGCAGGAGCAGTTTATCACTTATTTAATTTTTTGTTAATTTGTTTTGATTTCCTGAATCAAAAGCACAGCATGGCTGAAGCAATCAAAAAATTGAAGACCCGTCGAGGTGCCGTAAAAGGCCAACTCACTAGAATGAGAACCTTACTAACGGAAGATAAATTAAAGTCGTTAAATTGCTATGAGTTAGAAACAAAATTAGGATTATTGGAAAAATACTTTACCAATTTTAACAATATACAGTCCGAACTTGAAGAATCTGACGCTTATGAATCATTGGAACGATTTGAGTTCGAAGATTCTTATTCTGATCTAAAGGCAAAATTTTTAGCTTCAATCAACGAAACTAGTGATAGGCAACCTGTTTCTGCTGGCATCATGACTTATTTCGGTATGCCAGCTAGTACATCCTCTGATCTCCCAAAACACAAATTAAAAACATTCTCTGGTGAACCTGATAAGTGGTTAGACTGGTGGAGCATGTACTCAATCATGGTAGAAGAAAAGGTGTCTGATCCTCGAGATAAGTTCCAGCGTATAAGAAATCTTCTTGAAGGTAATGCATATGAGTGTCTAAGGTCCCTAGAACCAATTTCCGAAAATTACCCCGAAGCATTGCGCATATTGAAAGCCCAGTACGATAACAAAGGTATCTGTATCGCATACATATCGGCAACATAATTGACTTAAGAAACATTTCATTTGCTTCTGTAGATCAGCTTATCTCTATAAACAACACAATAAACGCGAATATGAGAGCTCTGCTGTCACTTTCAACAAAGGAACAAGTAGCAGATGGGTTACTGCTTTCTTTGGTAACCACCAAGCTGGACACTGTTACAGCAGGATTATGGGAGGAACACGTCACCACATTGGACTCAGATAAAACTAACACCACTACAGGCACGGATCAGCAAGAAAGCAACGCATTTCTTCCTACCTGGGAAGATTTCTCCAATTTTGTGCAGAAGAGGTGCAGAACATTGGAGCTAATTGAATTCAACAAAAGGCAACACTCATCGTTAATGCATCAAAATAAATCTTTCAAAGGCACTCGTCATCCGCAAAGAGAACACTCATTTCAGGTAACACAAGTTATAAAATGTCCTTTTTGCTCCCAAAACTGCTCAAGCGCAACAAGGTGCTCCAATTTCACGGCAAAATCTCAATCTGAAAGATACAATTTAGCACTTTTCTTAATTTACTTAATTTATGTCTCAACTGTCTGAGACCAGGTCATGGATCTCGTAATTGCCAATTTGGAAGATGTAGAAATTGTCACCGCAATCATCATACCTTACTACATCGAGAGCAAGGTTTGCCTGGACAAGACTCATCACCAGGCCATAAAAGCCATAAACCAAGTAACACATTCCTTACCTCAGAGGAGCCATTAAGTTCATCCATTTCAAGTCAAGAACCGATTCCTCAGCCCACTACTCGGCAATCATTGCATGCAGTTTATGATAAATCCTCAACAAAAGATATTTCAAGCATTCCTAAAAGTCAAGTTATTTTGTCCACTGCCCTTATCGAAGTTAAATCGTCAAATGGTAAATTTATTACATACCGAGCATTACTTGACAGCGGTTCTCAATCAAACCTTGTAACAAATCGCTTAAAACAACTCTTGGGTCTCAAACGCTCCCTATCGAATATAACGGTCAATGGTATTGGTTCTTCAGGCGTTAACTCAAATTATAAGTCACAAATTACTCTGAAATCTCGAATCAATGATTTTAGCACGTCTATTGAGGCCGTCATACTGGAACACATTTCTGGCAACATACCACTCAACAAATTCGACATACATCATCTGCAAATTCCCAACATTATCACCCTGGCCGATCCTGTTTTCAACGTTCCTCAACGAATTGACTTGCGGATAGGTGCTGGGATATTCTTTAATCTTCTTTCTGTTGGTCAGATAAAATTGGGTCATCAATCAACAGCAATATTGCAAAAAACATTGTTTGGATGGATAATATCAGGTGAAATTAATAATGAAATAAATACATGCTTTCTATCTACTCAAGACAGGAGCCAATGCAAAAACAATGGCGCACTTAAAGAACTAGTTTCACGGTTTTGGGAACTAGATGCATGCCAATCTCATCATGCCATGTCTCCTGAGGAAGAGGCATGTGAAAGGCATTATGCTGATACAGTTGACCGGTTGACAAATGGACGATTTGTAGTCAGGCTTCTTTATCGCAAACCTGCCAATATGATAGGGGAGTCATATCAGATTGCTCTGAAGAGGTATTTTAATCTGGAGAAAAGGCTAAACAAAGACTTGTTAGACTTGAAATCAAAAAGAAGTTCGCTGAAGTTAACTTAATGAGTTTATTTGATTAACTGAGACTTAAGTTTTGGTTTACAGTGTTCTTATATACTTTTAAGGGCTTAACCCTCCGTCCTCCATCTTATTTTTTCTTACAAGTTCCTCTATCTGGGGTATGACATACCCCAAACATAAATAATTAGAAAAAAACTGTTTTTGTAAAATTATTTTTAAAATTCACTGTTTATATTTTTCTTTCATCAATTTCTTATAATAATTTTCAATTAAACAAAATATGGTAAATATAAAATACAGAAAAAGAAATATTTTAAAATTTTAATCCAAAAAAAAGCAAAAAAAAGTAGATGTTTTTTAAAAATTCATTTTTTCAGAAGCTAATACAAAAAAAAAAAAAAAATCGTTCAAAATGTTTTGGAAAATGTTATTTAAGCGTATGAAATTGTTTGTATTAATGTTCTGTCACCAAGCCCTGTTAGCGGTTAAGGTTAAAAACCGGAACTTTTTCAAAAAAAAAAATTTTTTTATTTGTACATTCTGTACAATTCATCGAGCGATGATCGTCGCACATTGCAAGGTGACATGTAGCACACACATTTTTTGCTTTTTATCTTTTTTCTATCGCAGAAGCTACAACGGAAGTATTTTTCCAAATTTGTTGGTTGAAGAGCTATTGCACTGGATGTTGCCTCATTTTGTGATTTGTTCACACAAAAAATACTAACATCAACTTCTCTCTGGGGTATATGATACCCCACACCAAATTTAACAGCAAAATTATATATCTGCAAAAAATCTTAACTGCGAAAAAGGACCTCTTATTACTGCAGCAGATGTTAAACTTAATTTACATAGGCATGGTATGGCTGAGAAAAAATTGTACCCGTTATTACACAGTTTTCAATTTGGTGTGGGGTATCTCATACCCCAGATGGAGGACGGAGGGTTAAGTGTATTAGTGTAGGTACTTCATGTTAACACAGTATACATAGGTGTATTATATAAACTTGATGTTTAACAAACTTTCCCTCAAAACTTATAAAATTCAAATTAACTTTGTTTGATTATTATTAGTTCAAAAGAAAAAATTAATATTCACAAAATATAAAAAAACTGAATGGATTCTATGGATTTAATCCTAATATATGAGTAAACTCCTTATGTTTGATTCTTTTCAGATTTTTGGTAAAAATATCAGCTGGCATTTTATCAGTTTGTATATACTTCAGCTCAATGAGTCCTTTTTCGTAGACTTCACGAACGTAGTGTGCCTGAATGTCAATGTGCTTCGTTCTATTGTGAAACACAGGGTTTTTCACCATCTTCAGCGCACTGACATTGTCCCCAAACAGCTCTGTAGGTTGATCACTCAGTTGCTTGAATCCAAGTTCTTCCAAAAACCGCCGAAGGTACACAACTTCTTTCGATGCTGTTGACAGAGCAACGTACTCGGCTTCTGTACTGCTAAGAGCGATGTTGGTTTGTTTTTTACTTCCCCAGGTAATAGCGGCTCCAGCAAGGAAAAAAGAAAAACCAGTGTATGATTTGCGGTCTACACTGTTGCCACCCCAATCAGCATCTGCGTAGCCCTTTAATTTTTCACCTGTCTGAAAATATTTAAGTTTATAATTAATGGTTGCACTTAAGTACCTCAGCAAATGTTTTGCAGCGTTCAGATGTTCCACATGTGGTGCTGTGTTAAATTGAGCTAGCTTGCAGACGGAATGCATTATGTCCGGCCTCGAGCACACACTCAGGTAAGTCAACGACCCAATTAATGACTGATACTGCTTCTGATCAACCATCTTGCATTTTGTGCAGTTCTCACATTTGACAAATCTCTTTCCCGGCTCCAATGGTGTTGCAATGCTCCTACAGTCCCTCATACCAAAATCATCGAGTAGATTTCGGATCAGCTGTTGTTGTGAAATTGTTATTCCACCATCATCAGATACAATTTCCATGCCAAGGAATTGATCTATTGGTCCTTTGTCCACCACCTCAAATTTTTGAAAGATGCTCCTCTTTATCTCCTCTAGTCTCTCAAATTTGGAGCACGCAAGCAAAATGTCGTCAACATATACGGCGATCAGGATGACCTCGCCTTCCTTTTTCAAAACGTATACGCATGCATCTCCGTTGCATCTCTGAAATCCCAGACTTTTGAGAAATCCATTCAACTCCTCATTCCAATTTCTTCCAGATTGCTTCAACCCATACAGCGTCTTTTTCAATCGGCACACTTTATTTCTGTGTTCCATGTTTTCAAAGCATTCTGGCTGGTACATGTAAACCTCCTCTTGCAGAGTTCAATTCAAGTAGGCCGAAGATACATCCATCTGCTGCACAATTAACTTGTACTCAGCCGCCAACGCCAAGATCAGACGGATCGAAGAGTATCTTACCACAGGAGAAAAAATGTCTGTGTAGTCAATCCCGTATTTTTGGCAGCACCCTTTTGCCACCAACCGTGCCTTGTGGCGGATCACAACACCATTTTTGTCAAATTTGACATTAAAAACCCACTTGGACTTTATTGGGGTACGATTTTTAGGTAGGTCGACCAACTCCCAAGTTTTATTTTTAACTAGTGAGTTGTACTCTGACATCATTGCATCTCTCCACTTATCTGCATCTGTTCTTTGTAGAGCATCATCAACGGTTAGTGGATTTGTTACTCTATCCTTCTGATCACTCTGCATATAGCTAGTAAAATTTTTAGAAACAATATTTCGAGGACGCAACTTCATTCTAAACCCCGAATTATTACCATCAGCAGCAGTTTTATCATTACCAGCAACAAGCATATTCTCACCATCATCACGAGTTAGGTTTTGTTCAGCAGGATAGGAAACAGCACCCTGACTTATCATAGCTTCAGTAGAATCAACCGCAATGTCTTCTTTTGTCACCTCACTTTCTGTATTAGCACCAAAAACAGAATCTCCAAGACCTACAGCATCATCAAAATCGTCTTCATCAGAAAAATGTGGATTTACCTTTGGTGGAACCATCTCAACTTTGTTCCTATCCATAATTTTACTTGGATGATCATCAAATAGAACCTTTGAAGAGGAGGAAACATTTTCGGACTGAATGAACCTCACATCTCTTGCAATGATTACTGTCCTTCTGCTTTTATCGTACAGGCGATATGCTTTTGATTGCTCTGCATACCCAACCATAAAGCACTCATTGCCCTTTGGAGAAAATTTAGACTTGCCTGGCGATTTGTCTAAAACATTACCCTTCTTACCAAAAACCTCTAAATACGAAACGTTTGGTTTTCTGCCACACCATGCTTCATACGGTGTCAAGTCAGGCAGCGCCCTTGTTGGTGACCTGTTTCGCAAAAATGCGGCTGTATTTACAGCCTCAGCCCATAAAAACTCTGGCATCGAAGTATCAATGATCATACATCGACCCATTTCCACCAGCGTCCGATTTACCCGTTCTGCAATGCCGTTCTGCTGAGGTGTGTACAGTGATGGATTAACGCATAGGCCCGTGAGGCCCGGGCCTAGGGCGGCACGATTTGGGGGGCAGCACAATTTTCAGAACGTTAAAATTTAAGAGCCGTAGAAATATACCAAAAATTAGTTTTTAAATTGGCTCAATTTTTTTTTGGAATTTATTAAAAAAATTTTATGGACTATAATATATTTTATTTTTTCATTGACTTTTGAATTTGAGGGTGCATAATTAATATTTTGATGGAATAAATTATAGTCAAATTATCAAATAAAGAAACAATCAAATTGATAAGCTTTCTTGCAAATAATTAAATATTTTTTCACTCCTTTATCTTTGGTGAGATTGCTATTACATATAATAAGCCTCTGAAATTACTTACAGGATTTTAACTTATTCCCGCTTTTTCTTTGAAAATTTCAAAAATCGAGTTCTTATCGGATTTTCACGTTTTGAGGTCTTAGGAAGCTATTCTGAGTAGTTTCAGCGTGACGTCCCGCCGTGTTTGTGTGTGTAAGCTATAATTTTGATACACAATATCTCAAGGACGAGTCAACCGATGCCGAATGCCGCCAAGCGGATCAGTATCGAACGAGGTGTTTCAAAAAATCGCAAATCAAAGTCTTACAAAATATCGTTTTGAATAAGTCTCACGTTTTTGACTCAAAATTTACAATTATATTCCGAGCTCAAAGAGTTCGGAAAATGAGCTCGAAGATCTCAAAAAACAGGAAATTCGTTCTTTTGAGCTCGAAGACCTCAATAACTTTGAGGGATGTTTTCGATCGCTTAGATGTGGAAATAGCGGGAAGTTGTAGAGATGACCTGCAGGGTCAACCGGTTTCCAGATTTTTCAATTTAACTTCGGTGTTTGACGAAAATTAAAAAAAAAAAAATGAAAATTAGTCAAAAAAAAAGAATATTTAATTTGTATCTCAATCAAGAACTTGTTAAAATTTTATCAAATTGGAAGGGAATAATATTAAAGTGATCTGTGTAATATAGTAACATCTATATAAAGTGTTATTATCATAAGTCATAAGTATAAATAAAAAAATTTCAATATATAACTTTTAATTCAAGTTTTTAACTTTATGATCGTCATTGCAACAACTCAAGTAGAGTGAGAGTATTTTGTATGTGATTGAGAATGAGTTCCGTTGATGGGGTGAGTGTGTTACACATGTTTACCAAATAAAAGAGCGCTATGCGTAGCACGTAGCAGGTATTGATAAAGTTTGACTTTAACGTATAGAACTAATAAGCGTTTTTTGTCTGTAAGCGAGTCACAGTAATTATTTCAGTCTTACTAGTGCCGTTTAGAAAGTAGAAGTCTCAAACTTGTCTACGACCGTTAGGCATTCCCATAAGAAATACGCGATCTGAAGCTACATGATTGCAACGAAAATTGCAGCATCTAGAAACGGCAATTTTGGTCATAGTTCATAATGTTATTTTAGATCGTTTCAGTGCTGCAAGTAAGAAGCTTCAAGCATCTCATGCGGATTTATCATCTGTGGAAAAAATTTATGGTTCTTTGGCATTATTTCTTCAAGATATGAGGGACAAACAATACTCTGAATATGAAGAAAAAGCAAAAGCACTGCATGGAGTTAAAGTTAATTATCGTTATGAAACCAAGATAACTAGAAAAATTCAGGCAGATGAATTACGGGTGAATGAAACAATACCTTCATCTGGTGCTAGTGATGTGCCAAACCGTAAAATTTACAAACCGGGTTAACCCGAGTTGGATTTTGATTAACCCGAGTTGTAACTCGAGTTGGCTAACTCGGTTTACAAAAATAATATTTGCGCTTTTACCTTCAATACTATGTTTTGAAAAATAGAAACAAACTAGTTTTTCAATCAAAATAAACGGATTTAGTCAAAATGAATTTATAAAAAAAAAAAAAAGCAATAAGCGTACCTACTAATTAATCACAGAGGAAAGAACCGAACCGACTTCACTCGGGATATTTTACAGAAATTTAATTCCTAACTCGAGTGGCAATGTGTTTCCAAAACATTCAAACCGTCTACCTACAACAGACGACAATGAAAAAACCGAACCGCAGTCCAACTCGGTTTGACTTGACTCGGGATAAATTAATTCCTAACTCGAGTTGCAGTATGTAAGTTATTTTACATTATATTTGTTTGTCTTAAAAAAAAGACTTTTAATTTCCTTTTTTCATTGTTTATTAACTTCAAACGGAGTACAAAATTGAACTAAACTACTTAAGTCTACCTAGCTTAATCGAAACCTCTGCTGCTATTCTAAAACTGCTGACGACCTGTCGCCGGTGTTGGGGTGATGACCGTCGTTGAGGTCGTCTTTGCTGTTTTCGGGAATTCGATAATGCAATTATGCAATAATTGCAATTCAGGTTGCTGCGCGTGGATATGTTGAGTTGGATAATTTTGTTGACGTTAACTCCTCCGCCCTTAAATTCGAACGTCCTCGTTTGATGACCTCAGGTGTTTCTTGATGTCTTCAATTCCTATTACCATAGTTTTTGGGTTTTTGTCTAATCCTGGTGTTGTAGTTAGATTTTCGTTTTTCCCAATAGTTTTGTTCTTTCGATTTCGAAGGAATTTGAAAGCCAATATTATTGTTACTGTTATTAGGCAAAATGCTAGTGTTGAGCTGGTTGTGCTATGGATGATATTGTTGTTTTCTAGCAAGTCTATTTTGTTTGTGCTATTTGCGTAGAGATTCTTAAGTCTCTCGAGTGATAAGAATTCTTCTTTGGCTTCTAACATTGGAGCTGGCTGAAGAACTGCTGGCATAGGATGATGGTTGATGATTTCTCTGTTCGTGAATTCTCTTTGGTTTATTTGTATCAAAGAGTTTGTATGGCGGATGATGTAGGTTCCATTGAGTTCGACTGTTTTGTTATTAATAACTGCAGGACCATTGAATTGGTTGAGGAGGAGAATTCCAGGAGATATTTCTTCGAGTGATGGAATGTGTTCGTTGTTTATTTGCGTACATGTTGGTTTGATGCTCTTTAGTAAGTTTGGTATGCAGGCAGAGGTACTAATATCTATTACATTCTTTTTATTACATATGGATAATTCATTAAATTTTTTACATTCACACAGAAAAAAACACACATGTAAGATTAACATGAAAAAATGTTGTTTTAAGCTCATTCTGTCATTTCACTTCAAATGTTGTTTTGCCATTTTTTCAATTTAAAACAACATTTTTAGCTTTTGGTTCAACTCAATTTACGTTTGATTTCACGTTTTTAAGTGTTTAATTTTAATCTTACTATAAAAAATGTAATTTTAACATGATTTCCAAGTTGAAATATCATTATTGATATAAAAATTAACATTTAGTCATGAATCTACATCAGAGGACTTTGAATCAAAGTATAATGATTTTGAAATAAAATCTTTTCGTGTTAATTCAACAGTCAAATCGCAACGCAATTCTGCGTTATTTTGCTTTTTTTTGTGAGCTTGTCTGCCTTTTTAGAATTTATTTCATGATAACAACATTCGCGTAAAATCAACATTCAATTCGTGTTGAAGTGTTAGTGAGCGATGTTCAAATTACATTAAATGCCATCATACTCCGTTATTTGATTTCAAGCACACGCATTTTCTCCATTATCCTGTCTTCATTCTTAACGGGTAGTAAGCAGAATACAACATTCGCGTAGAATCGACATTCAATTCGTGTTGAAGTGTTAGTGCAGTGGCTGTTCTTATTGTACGGGCAGTAAACAGAATACAACATTCGCGTAAAATCAACATTCAATTCGTGTTGAAGTGTTAGTGCAGTGGCTGTTCTTATTGTACGGGTAGTAAACAGAATACAACATTCGCGTAAAATCAACATTCAATTCGTGTTGAAGTGTTAGTGAGCGATGTTCAAATCACATTAAATGCCATCATAGTCCGTTATTTGATTTCAAGCTCATACGTTTTCTCCATATCTTGTTTTCATTCGCGTTGCAGTGGCTGTTCTTATCGTACGTGGTAGCAAAAGTGAAAAATATAATTTCAAAGTGTTTTGAGTGCTAAAACTAAAACATTGATTTCTAATGTGCAAAATCCTTGATTAAAACAATTATCATTTATTTGGTGAAAAACAGGAACTCTCCGATATTTTCCCTTTTTAGTTTTGTGAGTGTTTCAGCCGGCCCAGAATTTAACGCGCTGCTGTGTGTTGTCGGCAAAATAATTTCAAAGTGGCAAATATAATTTCAATTCCAAGTATGGGTGAACAAAATGAAAACATTGATTTTTTAAACGTGCATAATAATAATAACAATATTAGTTTTTTTAATGAGAGTGAAACCATTCCCACATTGTGTACAACTGCCACAGTGGATTTTTCAACCGACGAGCAGGGGAATTTCATTTTAAACTTACCTGTTGCCGATTCCAATCAAGGCAAGCTAGACGAGATTCTGGAGAAATTTAACTTGCCAGAAGCCAAGTTTTATTTACTAAGTAAGTAAAGTATAATCATCTATTTTATATGGTTTAAGCGAAACAAAAAATATTAAACTATCATAGAATCCGGCAATTTTATTACCAGGAGTATCAAATCGCGAAGAATCATTTTTAATAAATTGTGTGTAGTATAGTATTAAAAGATAGTTTTTGTATTTTTCTAGAGTCATCGATTACGTATGACAGCTTGAAGTATTTGTCCAAGGAGGACATTCAGGAGGCAATTCCACCAATCGGGCTGAGAGCCAAATTTCGAGAAAAATTATTTCACTGGAGGAAAATCGAGGTATGTAAATATTTTTTTTCATTAAAACTTTAAGGCTTTGCGTTATTCAGATTTGAGTATTTTGCATTATTAAATTTAAATTTCGTCATATGGTCATACAGTATTTTGGCAAAACTAATTTGCATTACCGAATTTTGAAAAACTAAGTTATAACTGGCTGAGGCTTTTTGATTTATTTGTACAAGTTTTGAAACAGATTTTATTTCTATTAGTTTGGAATTGACGATGACACATTGTCGGATAAAGTGACACAAAAGGTAGTTTCCTGGCTTCAGTCCCAATGCAGTTGCGCATCACCTTCACCTTCAAATTCACCTTCGACATCAACATCTAACATTCACTCAACAGTTGGAACTTCTCCAACCCAATTATCCAAGGTAAAGTATATACAAATATATAAATGTTCTATACCGTACCGTTTTTAATTTTTTAGAGACTTGAAATTCTGCTTCAAGAAAGCCTAAGAGGCAAATCAGTTCTTGAGTTTTGTAAGACCAACGGCCATCTTACAAATTCTTTTCGGATCGATTTGATCAACATCATTGTTGAGGATATAATTTACCACAACGCTAAGCTTTCCCCCAGAGATTTCCCGCCGATCGTTAAAGAAATTCTAGAACTGTTTCCTAACGAAATTAAGGTAATAAATGTACATATTTAAAAAAAAAAAAACATTTCACTATTAACTATTTTTGAAAAAAAAAAATATTAAAATAAAAATTCAAATTTTCTTAGGAATTTTATTTTATTCCACGTGGCAGGAAAAATAACCCCGGTGGAAAGCTCTGGGATAAATACTCAAACCAAAGACGGAAGCGTTCACGATTCGGTGAGGAGTTGGAAGTTCCAAATCCAAATATTCAAACTGAAACTCCAATAACTCAAGATAAAATCGAAATTTCGAGATTACTTGCGTCAAAAGTATCTCTATCGAGAGATTTTTCCGATTGGGAAAGCGTCAAAGATAGATGGAAAGCTACTTTCGAATTGAGACAGAAGGAACTCAGTAGTTCCGCAAATAATTTCGAATTTTTGATCAACTGGCCACTATATACGAATTCAAAAGCTCACGACCTGGTATATTTCTTTCCCAATTTTGCATATACTTTTACTTATCATTTTCTTTTAGATTAATATTGATTTTGATCTCCTGCATCCCAATAAAAACCACTTACTTCTAAGCAAGTGGGACCATTTCAAAACAAGAATAGAAAGTTACTATAACTCTCATATTAATGACAAAAAATCTAAGGAAATTCTCGCGAATTCAAAGGGCATATCAAATACAAGTATGCTCTTTAAAAATGTGCATTAATTACTCTTTGGCTTATCCTTTTCTTTTTCTTTACAGACTCCTTAGACTTTATTTTTACGGTATTATTAAATGCAGTTATTTTGCCAACCGCGCGGTTTTCGGACAAAACAGGAAAACATTCCAAGAAAGTTTCAATACCAGATGCCACTGAAAGCTTAGTCGTCCACTTAACGACTGTAAGTAATTACCAAAAAAGTTTATCTGACCTTCGAGAAAAATATTTTAACAAGGGATTGACAATCCAACCATTTTTAATAGTTGTCGGACTTAGCATTTACGATCTAAAAGAGTTTTATGTTTATTTTGACAAAACTCTCCTGAAATTCGATTCTTTTCTAACAAGCTTAGATATTTGCTTTAAATTGTTCCAAGTTTTGTCATTAGAGTATCCAAGAGGCTGTTGTGGACCTTGGCTTTTCATCCAAGAATATTTCTATGAAATAAGAAATGCAAACGACAAAAAACTGCCAAGTATCTGCTCTTTATTAAACTTCCTGAAAGATTAAATTTTATTTAAAATGTTTTCTTGCTTTATATGCAAACAAAATATTGACACATTGAAAATCTTAATACAACACTACCAGATTGTGCATTTTCTAAATTCTAGCAGTACGATTCAATGTAACCAAGATGATTGTAAACAAAAATTTTCAAGTTTCAAAAATTTTAAAGCTCATGTTACTCGAATGCATTGTAACGATTGTGTAAATTCCAATAGAACAATAATTACTCAACCCACCGTTGTAACTTCTGACCAATCTCAAATAAATATTGAATGTAAAACTAACGAACCTAATCCAACAACTTCTCATATCACTGACGCTGAAATAATTTCAAAGATTGCGGGTTTGAAAGAGAATGCGTTTAATTTTTCACTTTTTTTATACTCCGAACCCATGATGCCACGAAAAGAAATTCAAATTATACAAAAACTAATGCTTAATATATTTAGAAATCTTTCCGATTGCATTCGAGTAATTTTAGAAAACCCAGACTTTAGTAAATATATAAAAATTATGCTTGAATTTTGTCAAAATCCTTTCGTAGATATTTCTTCAGAACACAAATTTTTTAAAACAATGACAGAAAAAAATCTTTTTGAAGAACCTATATGTTCGACGTTATCAAATAAAGTTACTGAACGCGTAACACATGGAAATCCTGTTTTAGATGTAAAAACTTTTAATTGTTATTACATGCCGCTACATTTTCAATTAAAAAAACTTTTCCAAATACCAGGACTTTTAGATATAACACTTCAAAATATGGAAAAATTACAGTCACAGAATAAAAAAAAAAATTTCGTCAATGGAGATATTTTTAAGTCACAGCAAGCTCGATTTTCTAGTAAAGTTATTATTCCATTGTTTATTTATGTTGATGATTTTGGTATAAATAATCCTCTAGGCTCTCATTCAAAATCTGTTTCAGCTTGTTATTACAGCTTACCCACTTTGCCTCAACATATATTATCGAAGTTAGACTTTATTTTTCACTTAGGTTACATAAACAGTGTCGATATAAAAACGTATGGAAACTCTTTAGTATTCCATGATATATTAAAGCAATTAAAATTATTGGAAAATGAAGGAATCGAAATTGTTACAGGCTTTAAAACGGTTCGAATACATTTTACTGTGGGTTCAATTTTAGGTGACAACCTAGGGTTAAATTCAATACTAGGATTTATAAAATCATTTAACTCGAAGAGGTTTTGTAGAGTTTGTCGTCGTGAGCGTTGTGAAATGCAAAAAGATAGTGAAGAAATTATGACTGCATTGAGAAACACGGAAAATTACGCAGCAGACCTTTCTTTGGATGATTTTCAAGAAACAGGTGTAAAGGAAATTTGTATTTTCAATGAACTCCAAGCTTTTCATGTGACCGATAATATATCATTAGATTTAATGCATGATCTTTTTGAAGGCGTTTGCATTTACGATATTTGCAATACATTAAAGCATTTGATTAGTGAAAATATATTTTCCTTAGATGTTTTTAATAGTCGTAGAAGATTATTTTCATATGGTGAAGACGAGGTTGGTAATATTGGACCTGATATAACAAACGACAGACTTCATAAATTTAATCTTAAAATGACTGCTCGGGAACTTTGGACATTAACAGATTTTATCCTTCTGATAATGGGCGACCTAGTTCCGAAATCAAATCGGCACTGGAGTTTATTGATTGTCCTTGTAAGATTGTTGGACAGTCTTATGAAAAATGAATATAGTGAAAATGATTTAGACGCGTTAACATTATTAATAAGCGAACACAATAAAATTTATTTGAAGCTGTATGGGCAACTTAAACCTAAGATGCATTTCTTAGTGCACTATGTTACTTTGATTAAGAAATGTGGTCCTCCCAAATTTTTATGGAGCTTTAGATTTGAAGCGAAACATAAAAACACAAAAAAATATATAAATAACATCAACTCTAGAATTAATGTTCCGCTAACCCTTTGCAAAAAAGCACAATTAGGGTTTGCGAAATTTTTAATCGATTATAGTAACGGAATTCCGAGTACTCTAGAATTAAGCTCAGATAATGTAGTTCATCCAGAAGATAATATAAATTATATATTTGATAACATAAACGTAGAGGTAGATCCAAAAAATGTTGTGTTTTATAATAAAATTGTGTTTTGCGGAAGTATATATAGACAAAACTGTTATCTTAGTATTGACAAAAATTCGATGGAAATATATAAGATTTTGTACTTTGGTATAATGTCTACTAATATATTTGTTGTTTGTTGTAAAATAAAATCCAATGTTTTTGATAATCACTTTCAGTCTTATGAAATAGGCTTATTAGAAGAAAATTTTATATTAAAAGAACTAAGTGAATTTACAAGCCCACCAATGAACTTGTTTCCAAACAATAATGGGAAATTATATTTTAGAAATAAGTGTTTATAATTATTATTATGATAAAAATAAATAAAATAAATAAAAACTTAAACCAATTTGAACTTTCTTTCAATCATATAATCATTATTATATATTATAATAACAGTTTTCATTGAAAGACTTTAGGTAAAAGTTGTAAGTATACATTACATTGGGTCAAAAAAAAGATTTTAAGATTTTCGCATAGTACTATTTTTGCGATTGTTGTTGTATTTCGAACCACCCTAACGACCAGCATTTTAACTACAATATAATGTTATTTTACTTGAGGTAAGTGTTAATCCAACGTGAAGCTTAATATAATTTTAAAGTGGGAACCATTACGTTTTAATGACGTTTTCGTGTTCATTCATTAACGGAAGCGATTGTTTTAAAGGGAATCATCGTATTAATTCATAGCGAAGTTAATGTTATTTCAACAACGAATTAACCACATTTTAAAAAGTTTCTCGCTTTGATTCAACAGGATTGTTCATATAATTTTAAAGTGGGAACCATTACGTTTTAAGGACGTTTTCGTGTTCATTCATCAACAGAAGCGATTGTTTTAAAGGGAATCATCGTATTAATTCATAGCGAAGTTAATGTTATTTCAACAACAAATTAACCACATTTTAAAAAGCTTCTCGCTTTGATTCAACAGGATTGTTCACTTTGTTTCATTACGGGAATCGAGTTGATTCAAGATGAAATGAGAATCATTTTCACATGTGAATAGATTTATTTCAAAACAAATTATGTGTTGATTCAAAAAGGTATTCATGTCACTTTAAGCGTAATTCATGTTATTTTTACAACAAATTTAAGCTTATCTTTCAAACTCGTAAGCATGTTGAATCAACGAGAAACGGTATGAAAGCAAAACCATAGCTAAAAAATGTTGAAATATGTTTATTTTTTTTGATTTTACTGCAGAATTAATTAATTGTCAACATTATGCAGTTTTTCGTAAAGATCGCTGCCCCCAAACAACTGGATTAGAAAGAGGAGGAAGTGCACTGCTGGCAGTACGAAAAACTTTTTCCTGTATTGAATTGTGTCTACCTTCTTCTTCTATTTCTTGTTCTTATTACATAGATCAAATTATTGTAAAAGTAATCATCGATCGTCATAAAGTTATTTATTTTATGCTAAGCTATATTCCAACAAAGACCTCGTTTGAACTTTTTTCTATGCACGTAAAAAACTGTAAATTTTATTTATCTCAACTTAAAGACAATGAACATATTATTATTTTAAGAGATTTCAACTTAACAAATATTGAATGGGTTTATGATCCTGAAGAATTGCAATTGCTACCCTTTAATGTTTTTATGGATTATGAGATTGAAATTGTCGATTAATTTTCTAGTTTTGATCTAATCCAATTGAATGATTGTAAAAATAATTTTGGGAACATTCTCGATCTTATGTTTGTAGACAGAGAAGTCAAAATATCTTTTGATAAATCTTTATATCCTATTTTTTCCAACACTGTTTTTCATAATGCATTAGCTTTTGTTGTAACTTTTTTAAAATATTTTAACTCAAACAACTGTGACCAGTTCAAATTAAATTTTGCAAAAGCTAATTTTGAAGGCATAGCAAGTTATATGTCGCTCATTCCGTGGCATCTTTACATAAGTACATTAAATTTAATCCAGTTCTATGATTTTTTGTTGAGTCTTTGAAAGATGCAATTGATATGCATGTGCCAAAAGAAAAAGTTATTCGAAATTCAAAACCACCGTGGTTTAACAGGAGACTTTGCAATTTAAGTAATAGAAAAAACAAAACGTATAAAAATGTTCGAAAGTATTCAAATAACTTAGCGCTAAAAGATAACTATATTCGTCTAGAGAGGGAATTCGATGTTCTCAACAAGTTTCTTCACAAAAATTATATGTTGTCAATTGAGTCTAGTTTGAAAACCAACAGTAAATCTTTTTGGGCGTTCATTAAAAATAAGAAAGGGTCTAATGGAATTCCAATTAGTATGCAATATCTTGGTTCAACATATACTGATCTTCCGACTATTTGTTATTTGTTTGCTGACTACTTTGAGTCAAATTATAAGACTTTTAATCCTCAGTCTTATGTAATACCTGAATTTCCTCCAAACCTTGTAGAATGTAGATATTGCGCATATTGACATTAATATTTCTGAAGTTGAAGCTGCACTGTTGAGTTTAGATTGCGATAATAAGCCAGGGCCTGATGGAAAACCTCCAAATATTCTTAAAAAGGGTGCTGCAGTGCTTTCAGAGCCTCTTTCTTATATATTTAACAAATCTCTTTCGAATGGTGAATTCCTCTCTGTGTGGAAGAAATCATTTGTCTGTCCTATTCACAAAACTGGTTCCAAACAGGAAGTTTCTAATTGTCGTCCATTCCAAAAGTTTTTGAAAAGATAGTATATGACAAATTGGCTTTTTTTGGTCAAAGAAGTTATATCTCTTTCTCAGCATGGCTTCGTGCCGGGTAGATCCACATCTACTAACCTTTCAATTTTCAATAACTATACTCTTAGTAATCTTGGAAAGGGTTACCAGATTGATGTGATTTACACGGACTTCGCAAAGGCTTTCGATAGAGTAAGTCATAATATTTTGATAGATAAATTGGAATGGCTTGGCTTCCATTCAAATATTTTAAAATGGATTCAATCCTATCTTATAGGGCGAATTCAGTATGTGTCGATTGACCAAATTCTTTCTAGGCCTATTCTAATACCCTCTGGTGTTCCTCAAGGTAGCCATCTTGGTCCACTTCTTTTCCTCTTGTTTATTAACGACATGCCTGACATTTTTACAAATTAATTCAGCCTGCTTTTTGCTGATGATTTAAAATTCTATCGCTGTATAAAGTCGATTGATGATTGCCTTTCTTTACAAGAAGAACTTCATAAGCTTTTTTTTTTTTTTTTTTTTTTTTTTTTTATAATTAACGCGCACATCAAGGGGTTATGACTACCCTTATAATGTTATAAAAACACAGTGCGAGCATTTAGGAAAATAGGAGAGGATTTGAAAGGAGACACCGATGCACGTTGCTTTTGAATTTTTGTGAATCGTAATGAAGGGGAAATACAGAGCCAGGTAAAGCATTCCACATTCGGGTGGTGCGACTGAAATACGAATCTCTATACTTGACTGTACGTCCGAAGTTGGGCTCAAGGTGAAACTGATGAGCATTCCTAGCGAGGCGGGTGTTGCGGCTAAATTGTTTCAGGGGAGGAATGCAACTGGCTACTTCACTAGAGCACTGCTTGTGAAAAAAGCGATAAAAGAGAGTGAGACAGGCAACGTTTCGACGATGTTCAAGAGAATCAATTGATTCTACGATTGAACTATCACCTATCAATTTCAACGCTCTATTTTGTACCCTATCAAGGAGGTGCAAAGATGTTTGAGAAGCACCTGACCAAATATGGGAGTTATACTCCAGTTTTGGGCGGATGAAGGCCTTATAAATTGTAGCCAGATCAGAAGGGGTGAAGAATTTCCTGCATCGTCTCAAGAAGCCTAAGCATTTAGCAGCGTTTTTGGCGACTTCAAATATGTGGTCATTCCAACGAAGATCATCGTTTACACACATACCAAGTACTGCCAGCTTATCGGTTTCTTCGATGCAGGTACCATTCATGGATAATGGCAATGGGGGAATGTTAAGCTTCAACGACAAGAGACAGCATTGAGTTTTCGAAGCATTGAATTCTACTCGGTTCATAATACCCCATGCAACAATGCTGTCAAGGTCAGAATTCAATGAGCTTATCATACGCAACCGTTCCAGTTCCACATCCGAAGAGCAGGGACGTGAATTTGGAAACGAATATGAAAAGCTGAGGGTCGAGTCGTCAGCAAAACAGTTAAGTGGATTAGAAGTTTCAGACAAGAGATCATTAATGAAAATGAGGAAGAGAGTCGGAGACAAAACGGAGCCCTGGAGCACACCAGCATTTATGAAGTGGGTATCAGACTTGAAGCCATCCAATACAACTTGTATTGAACGGTCGGAAAGGTAATTTCTAATCCAATGAAGAAGAGACTCATCGATACCAAAAGCACGCATTTTCGATAAAAGAGCCTGATGCCAAACTCTATCAAATGCTTTAGAAATATCAAGCGCAATAATCTTACTTTCTCCAAAACAATGCAAAGATTGGTTCCACTTTTCGGTGAGATAAGCCATCAAATCACCAGTGGACCGTTTGCTACGAAAGCCGTACTGACGGTCATTAAGAAGCTTTCGTTCTTCAAGATATTTCATAAGTTGACGGTTTATCAACGTTTCCATGACCTTGGAAAGAAGGGACGTTAGTGCAATTGGACGGTAATTGGAAGGGGAGGAAGATTCGCCTTTTTTAGGGACCGGCTGGACAAATGCAGTTTTCCATCTGCTCGGGAAAATCCCAGCAGAATAGGAAAGATGGAAAAGTTTACGCAGTGGTTTTGCCAGCGTAGAAGAACACCTCTTCAGAATAACGGCGGGGATACCATCTGGACCAGCGGATTTATGTATGTTGAGATCTTTAAGGACTCTCGCAACCGAGCGAGTTCGAAAAAATATCTGCTTCATCAAAGAATTTGCAGACTCGAGCTCAGGTGGAGCCACTATGCTATGAGGAAGTGTCGAGTTGGCAGCAAATTGAGCTGCCAGCAAATTGGCTTTGTCGATGGAGCTGACATACGGAGAGTCATTGAAGACGAGCGTTGGGACCGATGACGTGGTCGAGTTCTTAATGTTCTTCACAAAAGACCAAAAGTTTTTACTTCCTTTTGGACACAATAGTATTTTTTGCCTTACTTTTTGGTCATGTAAAAACTTAGCCCTTTGTATCTGAGCATTACAGCTATTTCTGGCCCGTTTGAACAAATTTCGGTTTTCTACAGTAGGGTTGTCTTTGAATTTTCGAAAACTACTTTCTCTAACCCGAATCGCCTCTTTACAGCTTGAATCAAACCACGAATTCTCTTTGGGGATGATACTTTTTGTTCTGTGAGGAACAAAATTTCTCATGCCGTTGAGAATTACGTTAGATATCATATCAGCTGATGCATCAACGTTTCCGTCGAGAAAGCACAATGACCAATTAAAATTTCGAAAGAAATTATTCAGGCCGTCCCAATTGGCTTTCTCGTATTGCCACACAGTTCTTTTAGGGACTTTATCTTTTTTTACCGTGACGGAAATCGAAAAATCTACCGATATGACACAATGGTCTGATTTGCCTAAAGGAGATGATACTACAACCCTGTATTTTTCGGGATGAGAAGTGAGAAATAAGTCAAGAGTGTTGGCCGCATGGCCTTCAATATCTGGAACCCGAGTGGGCTCATCAACAAGTTGAGTTAACTGGTTAAACTCAGCGAAGATCTCAACACACTTTCCTTCGGGTGTTGTCTGGCCAGAATGTCGAAGCCAACCAGAATTGTGTACATTGAAATCGCCCGCAATTGCGATTTCAGTGTGAGGATACAGGGAAACAATTCTTATTATGGAGTCAGATAGCGCATCAAACTCGTTAGAGGTTGAATTGCTATCTAAATTGGGGCTTCTATACATGAAACAATAATGAATGATATGCTTACGGACGGTGAATTTTAACCACATGAAATTAAAGTTCGTATTAGAACAGAGGCCGTATTGTGGTAGAAGCTGGTAAGCAATATCATTCCGAACATAAACGGCGAGGCCATGGGAAGAAAAGAATAATGGCACCAAGCTATATCCAGGCAGGTTGAACTCTGAGGGATCAGAATCAACACCCACCTGTGTTTCACTCAGTGCCAAAACAGCTGGCCTGCATTTTGCAGTGTGAGCGTACACAGCAAAGAAATTCGATCGCAACCCCCTAATGTTGCTAAAATCGACCCGAAATTTACCCGACATTACAATTCACAAAAACACACAAAACAAAATATCAAACGCAGACGCAACCTAAGTCGAACCAACAAGTAAAGGTCTCGATTGGAGAACACAAGCAAATTACTAGCGGTGTTATGCCCAGCCAGCAACTTGTTTATGTTTCACCAACGGAACCAACACCGTTGATTGACTATTCGCCTAGCAAACTCACAGCCACAGCATTTGCACACACTGCATTGATAAGAAAAAATTCAAATCATATGAAATGTGTATGCCGTGACTGCAAGAGTGGTGCAGGGCAGGAGATGACACAGAAAGGAACCGCACTTTGTGTTTGGGCTATTGATGTTTTTTTTTTTTTTTTTCCTTATACTAATTTAAATGGGTTTTAGGTGGCATTTAAGTGGATTGCACTGCACAAGCACTGACACTGGTGTTCATTTGCACTCTTTTTTTTTTTGTTTTAAAAACAATGAATATTTTTTTTTTGTTGTACTCGCGGCGCACGGGAAAATTAATTTTTATTGTTTTTGAAGGGATTAGTTTTTAGATTTTGGAGATATGGTTGCATGAAAAGTAAATGGCACTGATTGGGCAAAATGCGGACACTTTACACGGCACGTCTACACACGTTCGATAGCAGATCGGAACTTACTGATTGGTGTATGTTAAATCAACTGTTTTTGAATGTTTCAAAGTGTCATTGTATTTCGTTTTTCCGTTTGGCATCACCAATTTTCTTTGAATACAAAATTTCAAACCATGCTCTTGAAAGAGTATCTGAAAAGAAAGATCTTGGTGTAATCTTCGATTCTAAATAAAATGTTGTTAGACATATTGATTATATTGTTGCTAAAGCTAATTCAATGCTGGGGTTTGTCAAACGCAATTCAACGGACCTTAAAGATCCATACACGCTTAAATCACTGTATTCTGCTTATGTTAGATCCATTTTAGAATTCTGCACTGTAATTTGGAATCCCTGTTACATGGTTCATTCCTTTAGAATTGAACGTGTACAAAGAAAATGTACGAGGTATGAAGTTTGGAATCTAGGTTGGCACATCGAAATGCCACCCTATTCTACAATATGTCAACTTATCGGTACTCAGTCTCTTGAAAACAGACGTAAAATTTTTTCTGTAATGTTTATCTTCGATATTTTGTCGCATCATATTAAGTGTCCCTTTCTCTTGTCCTTACTTAAGGCTAGGTGGACACTGGACATTTTTAGCGAACTCAGAACTCATGTAAAAGTGTTTTCTTGTATTAGTAGATAATTTTATTCTCTTGAAAGTAATCCCTCTTGCCATCGTCGCGTGTGATTTCAAATTCTCCCTATTTTCTCTCTCTCTTTGGTCTCGGCAACAGCCAGAAACTAGAAAAGAATTACGCACTTGCATAAGCAGAACAAAGGGGTGACCATTATACGAGCATGCAAGTAGGCATATAAAAAAACAGATATCATAAGGCACACTGACGAAGATATATGCATGTACACAATATGTCCGAATGAACATTTTTTACGATTTCTTGTTTTTGGATGGGTTGAGATTGAGAATAGAAAATGTATTGTGTCAAGTCAGGAAAGTAAGAAAACCGGTTCTTTTTTTGTCAGTTTGCTTGCTGAGATAAATGCATATAATTACAAATAATGAAGATGTTGTAGGGTCGATATTTCTTACCTTGTGTTTTTGCGGATGTGGAAAACATGATATTTGTGTGATTTAAATGTAGGTCAGTTTCTTGGCTTAGTTTGATCAGCAAAATTAATGAAAAAGGGGATAACTTGGGAACTTAGATAATAGGTACCTACTCATTTTTTTTTTTCATTTATTTATTTTTATTATTTTATTTTTATTTATTGTTTTTATTTTTTTTACCAATAACTTGTATCCATTTTAATTTCATTTGCAAGAAGATATATTTCAAGAAAATAAAGGAATGGATGTTTTTTGAAAACTCCAATCGCAGGACAAAAAATTCCCTAAGAAAATTCAAAATTTTTCAAGTTAAATTTGATTTAAAAAATTTTCCGTTACAATTATTATTATTTTTTTTTTTCACTTGAAATTTGAACAAAAACAGTAATCTTGTGGGCCATAACCAAGCAAATTTAGATTTACGACTGGGTCGCATGAACTTGCGATTGTGTTCTAAATACGACATCAAAATCTTAGGGCTAAGTGAAAAGTTTTGGTATTCACTCTTCATAATATATCTTGTGGTACAGGGTTGCCAACCACACATTAATTATAAAAATTTAATTAAATCACGCAAAATATTGAAAAAATTAAATTATTAAATATTCCAAAGGTTTCAACCAAAAATTTAAAAACGCCATTCTTTTGCAATTGCTAATACATATGAACGATGAAAATTTAATCAAAATCGTTGTACCAGTTTTTTTCAAAAAACGGTTTTTTATTTTTCACTTTTTTTGAAAAACAGTTTTTTAAAAGCTAAGTAAGCAAAGTCTTAGATCTTTTTTAGAAGTTATTTTGACAAAAAGTTTGAAAAATATCAAAGTTATACTTTTGAAGTTATTTCTAAAAATCAAAATTTTTTAAAAAAATTTATAAAAAAATTCCAAAACTAAATTTTTTTAAGTATTGGTATGCAGTCTTTCTTTAACAGCTTACAATTTCTTAAATCCAAAATTTCATCAAGATCGCGTCAGCCATTAACGAAAAAGTCGGGTTTGAAAAAAACGGCACTATGGGAGGTACCGGTTTTAGGCTTTTTCCAAAATTTTTTTTTAAATCATAAGAAAAACAATCTAAAATTAATCCTACACACAAAATTTTATCGAAATCGTTGGAGCCGTTTTCGAGAAAAATAAGTATTATCATATCGGTTGTATGACAGGTACCGTTATCTCAAGCCCTAGAGACCCAATTCCAAAAACCCCTCTGTAGACTGCTCCACAGACGCTAACTGCAAATTTTGGAGCAAATCGGTCTATTGGTTCAGGCTGTAGATCCATATACAGACAGACAGACAGACAGACAGACAGACAGACAGACAGACAGACAACACACAGACACACAGACAGACAGACAGAATTGCAGGAACCACTTTTTTCGTATTCTCTATCATCGTAATGTCATGTTTAATTGTTATCTCAAAATTTTTTTTCTGCACGATTGCAAGACTTGCCTTACAGTACCTATAATCGCAAGTAAAAATTATTTCGCATACACCTTACCCAAACGCACATCTTATTCCAAATAAGTTGAATCCTATATGCCTATGTAAGATACTGACCTATACCTACATACATTTTCATGCCAACCGCGTTATGTCATCAACAAAACAATAGAAGTTCTCAAATACAAAATAACTACCTAGGTACCTAGCCAAATACAAAATTTTTAGCTGAAGAAAAAAATGAAACACACTCTCATCAAGTTGCGTACACTTGACCAAGAAATTCCATTCTATTAGTGCAGTGGTGCTATTTTCTCACCCCTTTCCCTTTGTGCGTTTGCCTATGTCCGTTTCATTCAATCCTTCCTCATTTCAAACTATTTTTTTACAATGCAAGCTACTGCTACCAGCAAAAAAAAAACAACAGGCACACAGTTTGTAATGAGAAATGAATAGCACAAAAAATCACAAAATAAGGTCATAGGTATAGAATATAGATGATATGTATGCATGCATAACGCATAAGATCATCTGAGCGATACTCCTTTTTCAAATCATAGAGAACAGAGAACAGTCAAAAAGAGAAATCGGCGCTAAACTTGGTGGCGGATTTGCTTCGAACTAAAATGCGTATGTATATGTTTTTAAGCAAGATTTTCTAGTAAAAAACGCAAAGTAGACAGTTTTTCTAGAATTAATATTTCAAATTCTATGACCACAAGAGTATATTTTTTAATTGAAACTGATTGAGATTATATCAAAGAAAAATACCAAAAAAAATTGAGGTTCTTTTGGCTTCTCGTTCCTCAGAAATCGTTTGCAAATATGACTTTATTGAAATTGAATTTTAGCGGTTTGGAGAAGAAAATATTGATTTTGGGCTCGATGGTTAGTTGAGGAGCTTTATTACCTTCAAAAAAATGTATATATATATGCACTTGAAAACACCCACGCCTTGCCCCATGCTTTATAAGCTAAAAAAAGGCAGTTTCACAAACTTCTCATCATAACACCTGTTTCAAAACACTCAAAACTATGACTAATGATTTTATAAGATGCGCCTGATATCTATCTACTATTTACTTTTTATTTCATGAAAAAATATTAATAAACGGCAAAGTTATTGCCAAAAGAGTATGCTGAAAACCGAAAAATTACAACAAATTGAGGAAGGTTTTTTTCATATAAGGAGACAAAATTTAAAAAAAAAACGCTCGATGGTTAGTTGCATATATATTTTCTAGTTATAAAACGAAAAAGAACAAAATAAAAAGTTCATAAATACGGATGCCCCGACCAAAATAGTGAACAAATCGAAATTTTCAATAAAAAAAAACGGCTTCCGGTCCCTATAAAAACCGTTAGGGAATAACTTTCAGCATTTGAATGATACACAAATGTTTGTGTGTTTATTATCTTTACAATACATTTTGTTTCATAAAATTATCAAGAAAATTGCAAAAGTTATGAATCAATAAGTCAACGCACCTTTTAAATATTAATGAAAAATGCAAGGGACACCTAGCCTTAATCTCTATGTACCATACAGGATGCTGAGAAGCCGTCCTTTATTACGGGAAAATTAACACAGGGTTAATTATGCGTGTTCAACTCATGTTGAAACTTAATTCTATTGTTTGTTACTCATGTTGACACATTTTTGTTTGATGGTTTAATACCCTGCATTTTTTCTTCTAAGCAAATTCCAAGTCACTTGATCTAACCCCGCAGAAAATATATTTCAATTCAAAAGTATCTCTAATTTCCTTTGTCTGCTATAAAAATGAGAAATTTTCCATTCCAAGTTATCAGTTCTCAGAATGGAATTAAAGACTATAATATTGTTGTTGATAGGAATTCTTGGCGTCGGTGTCGCCATGAAATTCGTAGTAAAGGCCATGCCTTGGTACAACATAATTAATTCTCTTGGGATTTGGAATTTGCTTTAGTTCAGTTGCCGTCGGACCTCCAAACCATACATAACACAACTCATTGTTCTCTACTCTAAGTTTTACTTGCACAAAAATAAAGAATCCAATACTAATGTATCTAAATCGTTTACTCTATTATTTCATCTAAAAGTGTATGCAAAACAGCATAGTCTTCAACATTTGGTGCCGAAACCCGGGAACATTTTTTCTTTTTGAAATGTGCATCTTGGTAGAAAAATCGCTGATCGTATTTTCATTGACGGCGGTTTGTATGTTACTCGTTGCAATCGTGATCGTATTAAGTGGAGGTAAAAATTAATGATTGTTTGAGTGACTCACGACGCGTATTTAAATATCAGTGCATACATATACAACACAAATCATCTCAAGCAATCGTATACAGTCTATCGCATATCGCCGCCTACATCAATGGTTATCTTTCGTCTTAATAAGTTTGAATATCACTCTCGCGCATATCATTGCCTACACTTGCAAGTTGCAAGTGACGTTCGTCTCACAATTCGTATTTTTAATTTGCGCATATGTTGCTTAAATTTGTAAGTGCGTTCGTTCTAAAAACATTTCGTATAATACTCTAGTGTACTTAGTATATTATTTTAGCGCATATGGTTGCCTAAAATCTTAGAGAGTCAATTGCGTTCTAAAACAATTCGTATATTGTTCTCGCGAATAAGTTTTCTAAACTCGCATGTGAACTTTATCTTACGTATTTTGTTCATTGCTGTCGCGTATCTTTTACATTCCTGTTCTAGTGATTTAATGGTCAGCACTTCGTATCTCAGTCTTAACAAAAGCAACACACCTCGTTGCGAGTTCACACAACATTACGCATAACTAACAGTTTCTTCATTATTCTCGTGCATCTCGTTACCTGATTAAGCAGGAGCA
The DNA here is from genome assembly GCA_914767635.1 of Melanostoma mellinum. NCBI lineage: Eukaryota > Metazoa > Arthropoda > Insecta > Diptera > Syrphidae > Melanostoma > Melanostoma mellinum. The sequence goes on along the minus strand of OU612060.1, from coordinate 93,650,518 downwards.
GTTTATCACTTATTTAATTTTTTGTTAATTTGTTTTGATTTCCTGAATCAAAAGCACAGCATGGCTGAAGCAATCAAAAAATTGAAGACCCGTCGAGGTGCCGTAAAAGGCCAACTCACTAGAATGAGAACCTTACTAACGGAAGATAAATTAAAGTCGTTAAATTGCTATGAGTTAGAAACAAAATTAGGATTATTGGAAAAATACTTTACCAATTTTAACAATATACAGTCCGAACTTGAAGAATCTGACGCTTATGAATCATTGGAACGATTTGAGTTCGAAGATTCTTATTCTGATCTAAAGGCAAAATTTTTAGCTTCAATCAACGAAACTAGTGATAGGCAACCTGTTTCTGCTGGCATCATGACTTATTTCGGTATGCCAGCTAGTACATCCTCTGATCTCCCAAAACACAAATTAAAAACATTCTCTGGTGAACCTGATAAGTGGTTAGACTGGTGGAGCATGTACTCAATCATGGTAGAAGAAAAGGTGTCTGATCCTCGAGATAAGTTCCAGCGTATAAGAAATCTTCTTGAAGGTAATGCATATGAGTGTCTAAGGTCCCTAGAACCAATTTCCGAAAATTACCCCGAAGCATTGCGCATATTGAAAGCCCAGTACGATAACAAAGGTATCTGTATCGCATACATATCGGCAACATAATTGACTTAAGAAACATTTCATTTGCTTCTGTAGATCAGCTTATCTCTATAAACAACACAATAAACGCGAATATGAGAGCTCTGCTGTCACTTTCAACAAAGGAACAAGTAGCAGATGGGTTACTGCTTTCTTTGGTAACCACCAAGCTGGACACTGTTACAGCAGGATTATGGGAGGAACACGTCACCACATTGGACTCAGATAAAACTAACACCACTACAGGCACGGATCAGCAAGAAAGCAACGCATTTCTTCCTACCTGGGAAGATTTCTCCAATTTTGTGCAGAAGAGGTGCAGAACATTGGAGCTAATTGAATTCAACAAAAGGCAACACTCATCGTTAATGCATCAAAATAAATCTTTCAAAGGCACTCGTCATCCGCAAAGAGAACACTCATTTCAGGTAACACAAGTTATAAAATGTCCTTTTTGCTCCCAAAACTGCTCAAGCGCAACAAGGTGCTCCAATTTCACGGCAAAATCTCAATCTGAAAGATACAATTTAGCACTTTTCTTAATTTACTTAATTTATGTCTCAACTGTCTGAGACCAGGTCATGGATCTCGTAATTGCCAATTTGGAAGATGTAGAAATTGTCACCGCAATCATCATACCTTACTACATCGAGAGCAAGGTTTGCCTGGACAAGACTCATCACCAGGCCATAAAAGCCATAAACCAAGTAACACATTCCTTACCTCAGAGGAGCCATTAAGTTCATCCATTTCAAGTCAAGAACCGATTCCTCAGCCCACTACTCGGCAATCATTGCATGCAGTTTATGATAAATCCTCAACAAAAGATATTTCAAGCATTCCTAAAAGTCAAGTTATTTTGTCCACTGCCCTTATCGAAGTTAAATCGTCAAATGGTAAATTTATTACATGCCGAGCATTACTTGACAGCGGTTCTCAATCAAACCTTGTAACAAATCGCTTAAAACAACTCTTGGGTCTCAAACGCTCCCTATCGAATATAACGGTCAATGGTATTGGTTCTTCAGGCGTTAACTCAAATTATAAGTCACAAATTACTCTGAAATCTCGAATCAATGATTTTAGCACGTCTATTGAGGCCGTCATACTGGAACACATTTCTGGCAACATACCACTCAACAAATTCGACATACATCATCTGCAAATTCCCAACATTATCACCCTGGCCGATCCTGTTTTCAACGTTCCTCAACGAATTGACTTGCGGATAGGTGCTGGGATATTCTTTAATCTTCTTTCTGTTGGTCAGATAAAATTGGGTCATCAATCAACAGCAATATTGCAAAAAACATTGTTTGGATGGATAATATCAGGTGAAATTAATAATGAAATAAATACATGCTTTCTATCTACTCAAGACAGGAGCCAATGCAAAAACAATGGCGCACTTAAAGAACTAGTTTCACGGTTTTGGGAACTAGATGCATGCCAATCTCATCATGCCATGTCTCCTGAGGAAGAGGCATGTGAAAGGCATTATGCTGATACAGTTGACCGGTTGACAAATGGACGATTTGTAGTCAGGCTTCTTTATCGCAAACCTGCCAATATGATAGGGGAGTCATATCAGATTGCTCTGAAGAGGTATTTTAATCTGGAGAAAAGGCTAAACAAAGACTTGTTAGACTTGAAATCAAAAAGAAGTTCGCTGAAGTTAACTTAATGAGTTTATTTGATTAACTGAGACTTAAGTTTTGGTTTACAGTGTTCTTATATACTTTTAAGGGCTTAACCCTCCGTCCTCCATCTTATTTTTTCTTACAAGTTCCTCTATCTGGGGTATGACATACCCCAAACATAAATAATTAGAAAAAAACTGTTTTTGTAAAATTATTTTTAAAATTCACTGTTTATATTTTTATTTCATCAATTTCTTATAATAATTTTCAATTAAACAAAATATGGTAAATATAAAATACAGAAAAAGAAATATTTTAAAATTTTAATCCAAAAAAAAGCAAAAAAAAGTAGATGTTTTTTAAAAATTCATTTTTTCAGAAGCTAATACAAAAAAAAAAAAAAAATCGTTCAAAATGTTTTGGAAAATGTTATTTAAGCGTATGAAATTGTTTGTATTAATGTTCTGTCACCAAGCCCTGTTAGCGGTTAAGGTTAAAAACCGGAACTTTTTCAAAAAAAAAAATTTTTTTTATTTGTACATTCTGTACAATTCATCGAGCGATGATCGTCGCACATTGCAAGGTGACATGTAGCACACACATTTTTTGCTTTTTATCTTTTTTCTATCGCAGAAGCTACAACGGAAGTATTTTTCCAAATTTGTTGGTTGAAGAGCTATTGCACTGGATGTTGCCTCATTTTGTGATTTGTTCACACAAAAAATACTAACATCAACTTCTCTCTGGGGTATATGATACCCCACACCAAATTTAACAGCAAAATTATATATCTGCAAAAAATCTTAACTGCGAAAAAGGACCTCTTATTACTGCAGCAGATGTTAAACTTAATTTACATAGGCATGGTATGGCTGAGAAAAAATTGTACCCGTTATTACACAGTTTTCAATTTGGTGTGGGGTATCTCATACCCCAGATGGAGGACGGAGGGTTAAGTGTATTAGTGTAGGTACTTCATGTTAACACAGTATACATAGGTGTATTATATAAACTTGATGTTTAACAAACTTTCCCTCAAAACTTATAAAATTCAAATTAACTTTGTTTGATTATTATTAGTTCAAAAGAAAAAATTAATATTCACAAAATATAAAAAAACTGAATGGATTCTATGGATTTAATCCTAATATATGAGTAAACTCCTTATGTTTGATTCTTTTCAGATTTTTGGTAAAAATATCAGCTGGCATTTTATCAGTTTGTATATACTTCAGCTCAATGAGTCCTTTTTCGTAGACTTCACGAACGTAGTGTGCCTGAATGTCAATGTGCTTCGTTCTATTGTGAAACACAGGGTTTTTCACCATCTTCAGCGCACTGACATTGTCCCCAAACAGCTCTGTAGGTTGATCACTCAGTTGCTTGAATCCAAGTTCTTCCAAAAACCGCCGAAGGTACACAACTTCTTTCGATGCTGTTGACAGAGCAACGTACTCGGCTTCTGTACTGCTAAGAGCGATGCTGGTTTGTTTTTTACTTCCCCAGGTAATAGCGGCTCCAGCAAGGAAAAAAGAAAAACCAGTGTATGATTTGCGGTCTACACTGTTGCCACCCCAATCAGCATCTGCGTAGCCCTTTAATTTTTCACCTGTCTGAAAATATTTAAGTTTATAATTAATGGTTGCACTTAAGTACCTCAGCAAATGTTTTGCAGCGTTCAGATGTTCCACATGTGGTGCTGTGTTAAATTGAGCTAGCTTGCAGACGGAATGCATTATGTCCGGCCTCGAGCACACACTCAGGTAAGTCAACGACCCAATTAATGACTGATACTGCTTCTGATCAACCATCTTGCATTTTGTGCAGTTCTCACATTTGACAAATCTCTTTCCCGGCTCCAATGGTGTTGCAATGCTCCTACAGTCCCTCATACCAAAATCATCGAGTAGATTTCGGATCAGCTGTTGTTGTGAAATTGTTATTCCACCATCATCAGATACAATTTCCATGCCAAGGAATTGATCTATTGGTCCTTTGTCCACCACCTCAAATTTTTGAAAGATGCTCCTCTTTATCTCCTCTAGTCTCTCAAATTTGGAGCACGCAAGCAAAATGTCGTCAACATATACGGCGATCAGGATGACCTCGCCTTCCTTTTTCAAAACGTATACGCATGCATCTCCGTTGCATCTCTGAAATCCCAGACTTTTGAGAAATCCATTCAACTCCTCATTCCAATTTCTTCCAGATTGCTTCAACCCATACAGCGTCTTTTTCAATCGGCACACTTTATTTCTGTGTTCCATGTTTTCAAAGCATTCTGGCTGGTACATGTAAACCTCCTCTTGCAGAGTTCAATTCAAGTAGGCCGAAGATACATCCATCTGCTGCACAATTAACTTGTACTCAGCCGCCAACGCCAAGATCAGACGGATCGAAGAGTATCTTACCACAGGAGAAAAAATGTCTGTGTAGTCAATCCCGTATTTTTGGCAGCACCCTTTTGCCACCAACCGTGCCTTGTGGCGGATCACAACACCATTTTTGTCAAATTTGACATTAAAAACCCACTTGGACTTTATTGGGGTACGATTTTTAGGTAGGTCGACCAACTCCCAAGTTTTATTTTTAACTAGTGAGTTGTACTCTGACATCATTGCATCTCTCCACTTATCTGCATCTGTTCTTTGTAGAGCATCATCAACGGTTAGTGGATTTGTTACTCTATCCTTCTGATCACTCTGCATATAGCTAGTAAAATTTTTAGAAACAATATTTCGAGGACGCAACTTCATTCTAAACCCCGAATTATTACCATCAGCAGCAGTTTTATCATTACCAGCAACAAGCATATTCTCACCATCATCACGAGTTAGGTTTTGTTCAGCAGGATAGGAAACAGCACCCTGACTTATCATAGCTTCAGTAGAATCAACCGCAATGTCTTCTTTTGTCACCTCACTTTCTGTATTAGCACCAAAAACAGAATCTCCAAGACCTACAGCATCATCAAAATCGTCTTCATCAGAAAAATGTGGATTTACCTTTGGTGGAACCATCTCAACTTTGTTCCTATCCATAATTTTACTTGGATGATCATCAAATAGAACCTTTGAAGAGGAGGAAACATTTTCGGACTGAATGAACCTCACATCTCTTGCAATGATTACTGTCCTTCTGCTTTTATCGTACAGGCGATATGCTTTTGATTGCTCTGCATACCCAACCATAAAGCACTCATTGCCCTTTGGAGAAAATTTAGACTTGCCTGGCGATTTGTCTAAAACATTACCCTTCTTACCAAAAACCTCTAAATACGAAACGTTTGGTTTTCTGCCACACCATGCTTCATACGGTGTCAAGTCAGGCAGCGCCCTTGTTGGTGACCTGTTTCGCAAAAATGCGGCTGTATTTACAGCCTCAGCCCATAAAAACTCTGGCATCGAAGTATCAATGATCATACATCGACCCATTTCCACCAGCGTCCGATTTACCCGTTCTGCAATGCCGTTCTGCTGAGGTGTGTACAGTGATGGATTAACGCATAGGCCCGTGAGGCCCGGGCCTAGGGCGGCACGATTTGGGGGGCAGCACAATTTTCAGAACGTTAAAATTTAAGAGCCGTAGAAATATACCAAAAATTAGTTTTTAAATTGGCTCAATTTTTTTTTGGAATTTATTAAAAAAATTTTATGGACTATAATATAATTTATTTTTTCATTGACTTTTGAATTTGAGGGTGCATAATTAATATTTTGATGGAATAAATTATAGTCAAATTATCAAATAAAGAAACAATCAAATTGATAAGCTTTCTTGCAAATAATTAAATATTTTTTCACTCCTTTATCTTTGGTGAGATTGCTATTACATATAATAAGCCTCTGAAATTACTTACAGGATTTTAACTTATTCCCGCTTTTTCTTTGAAAATTTCAAAAATCGAGTTCTTATCGGATTTTCACGTTTTGAGGTCTTAGGAAGCTATTCTGAGTAGTTTCAGCGTGACGTCCCGCCGTGTTTGTGTGTGTAAGCTATAATTTTGATACACAATATCTCAAGGACGAGTCAACCGATGCCGAATGCCGCCAAGCGGATCAGTATCGAACGAGGTGTTTCAAAAAATCGCAAATCAAAGTCTTACAAAATATCGTTTTGAATAAGTCTCACGTTTTTGACTCAAAATTTACAATTATATTCCGAGCTCAAAGAGTTCGGAAAATGAGCTCGAAGATCTCAAAAAACAGGAAATTCGTTCTTTTGAGCTCGAAGACCTCAATAACTTTGAGGGATGTTTTCGATCGCTTAGATGTGGAAATAGCGGGAAGTTGTAGAGATGACCTGCAGGGTCAACCGGTTTCCAGATTTTTCAATTTAACTTCGGTGTTTGACGAAAATTAAAAAAAAAAAAAATGAAAATTAGTCAAAAAAAAAGAATATTTAATTTGTATCTCAATCAAGAACTTGTTAAAATTTTATCAAATTGGAAGGGAATAATATTAAAGTGATCTGTGTAATATAGTAACATCTATATAAAGTGTTATTATCATAAGTCATAAGTATAAATAAAAAAATTTCAATATATAACTTTTAATTCAAGTTTTTAACTTTATGATCGTCATTGCAACAACTCAAGTAGAGTGAGAGTATTTTGTATGTGATTGAGAATGAGTTCCGTTGATGGGGTGAGTGTGTTACACATGTTTACCAAATAAAAGAGCGCTATGCGTAGCACGTAGCAGGTATTGATAAAGTTTGACTTTAACGTATAGAACTAATAAGCGTTTTTTGTCTGTAAGCGAGTCACAGTAATTATTTCAGTCTTACTAGTGCCGTTTAGAAAGTAGAAGTCTCAAACTTGTCTACGACCGTTAGGCATTCCCATAAGAAATACGCGATCTGAAGCTACATGATTGCAACGAAAATTGCAGCATCTAGAAACGGCAATTTTGGTCATAGTTCATAATGTTATTTTAGATCGTTTCAGTGCTGCAAGTAAGAAGCTTCAAGCATCTCATGCGGATTTATCATCTGTGGAAAAAATTTATGGTTCTTTGGCATTATTTCTTCAAGATATGAGGGACAAACAATACTCTGAATATGAAGAAAAAGCAAAAGCACTGCATGGAGTTAAAGTTAATTATCGTTATGAAACCAAGATAACTAGAAAAATTCAGGCAGATGAATTACGGGTGAATGAAACAATACCTTCATCTGGTGCTAGTGATGTGCCAAACCGTAAAATTTACAAACCGGGTTAACCCGAGTTGGATTTTGATTAACCCGAGTTGTAACTCGAGTTGGCTAACTCGGTTTACAAAAATAATATTTGCGCTTTTACCTTCAATACTATGTTTTGAAAAATAGAAACAAACTAGTTTTTCAATCAAAATAAACGGATTTAGTCAAAATGAATTTATAAAAAAAAAAAAAAGCAATAAGCGTACCTACTAATTAATCACAGAGGAAAGAACCGAACCGACTTCACTCGGGATATTTTACAGAAATTTAATTCCTAACTCGAGTGGCAATGTGTTTCCAAAACATTCAAACCGTCTACCTACAACAGACGACAATGAAAAAACCGAACCGCAGTCCAACTCGGTTTGACTTGACTCGGGATAAATTAATTCCTAACTCGAGTTGCAGTATGTAAGTTATTTTACATTATATTTGTTTGTCTTAAAAAAAAGACTTTTAATTTCCTTTTTTCATTGTTTATTAACTTCAAACGGAGTACAAAATTGAACTAAACTACTTAAGTCTACCTAGCTTAATCGAAACCTCTGCTGCTATTCTAAAACTGCTGACGACCTGTCGCCGGTGTTGGGGTGATGACCGTCGTTGAGGTCGTCTTTGCTGTTTTCGGGAATTCGATAATGCAATTATGCAATAATTGCAATTCAGGTTGCTGCGCGTGGATATGTTGAGTTGGATAATTTTGTTGACGTTAACTCCTCCGCCCTTAAATTCGAACGTCCTCGTTTGATGACCTCAGGTGTTTCTTGATGTCTTCAATTCCTATTACCATAGTTTTTGGGTTTTTGTCTAATCCTGGTGTTGTAGTTAGATTTTCGTTTTTCCCAATAGTTTTGTTCTTTCGATTTCGAAGGAATTTGAAAGCCAATATTATTGTTACTGTTATTAGGCAAAATGCTAGTGTTGAGCTGGTTGTGCTATGGATGATATTGTTGTTTTCTAGCAAGTCTATTTTGTTTGTGCTATTTGCGTAGAGATTCTTAAGTCTCTCGAGTGATAAGAATTCTTCTTTGGCTTCTAACATTGGAGCTGGCTGAAGAACTGCTGGCATAGGATGATGGTTGATGATTTCTCTGTTCGTGAATTCTCTTTGGTTTATTTGTATCAAAGAGTTTGTATGGCGGATGATGTAGGTTCCATTGAGTTCGACTGTTTTGTTATTAATAACTGCAGGACCATTGAATTGGTTGAGGAGGAGAATTCCAGGAGATATTTCTTCGAGTGATGGAATGTGTTCGTTGTTTATTTGCGTACATGTTGGTTTGATGCTCTTTAGTAAGTTTGGTATGCAGGCAGAGGTACTAATATCTATTACATTCTTTTTATTACATATGGATAATTCATTAAATTTTTTACATTCTTTAATTATTCCAAAAATCTTATCTCTACATTCTAAAACATTTTCGTAAGGAATTTTATTAATGACATTCTTTTTCTTTATTGCTTTTAGTATAAAAACACTACAGGAATAACTTTCACTTGTAGGTAGTTCTAATATGTAAATTATATTTTTATTGTTGGAAGCAATTTTCACATTTGCGAATTCTAAAGCTTCATCTATATTAACATAAGGAATTTTTTCATTTTTAATTATTGTTTCAGTTATATTGATTTCGTTATTACTTAAAATATATGAATTAACAATGTTGGCTTTAGCCCAATGTATGCCGTAGGCAATATTTATGAGTTCTTCTTTAATTACATCGAGTTTATATTTTATTTTCATTATTAAACTAATTTCTACGTCATTTTGCTCTTTGAAGGTTTTGATTATATTGTTTGTAAGGTTAGTGATTTCATTAATTTTCTCAATTGTTATTCTATTAATTATGACTTGATTATTATTATTACTTAAAACATTATTCATTTTATCTGTTAATATTTCGAAGTCGTGCTGGTCCGGGTTTCCGGCGATCCATTTCCACGCACTTCCGAGAAATCTAATGATTTTTTATTTTTTTCTTTTATTTTTAATCTTAGAAAGTAATTTTTAATTTTTTCAATTTCAAAGGAAAGGATGGGATATATAGGATGTTGGGGTGTTACGTTGGTTCTAAGGGGAAGGGAAAAATCTAGTTTTTAATGAGGCTTTTGTGTATAGTTTTTCCTGAGTGAGTAATGACGGTTGTATTTTTGTCTTCTTTTACTATTTCCTTTCTGTATTTGGCTGATAATTTATTTCCTAATCTTTTATTGACTTTGACATAAATGGTTTCTCCGTTTGAGAACTTTTTAACAGGAGCTTTTTTCTTGTTATGGTATTCTAAATCTGCATCTTGTTTTCCTATCAGTTTGTTTTTGGTGATTTCTCTTTCTATTTCAAGTTGTTCGGGATTATTGGATAACTGTCTAGCAAAGAATATGTCTATTGGTTTTTTTCCTGTGGTTGAGTGAATGGAGTTATTATATTCGAAAATGGATTTGTCCAGAAGTTCTGGGAATGTATAATTTGGGTTTTGGGATTTTAGACAACGTATCACTTCGGATAGTGTTGAATGAAAACGCTCTACCTGTCCGTTAGCGGTACTGGTATATGGAGGAGTTTTGAATATTTTTATATTGAAAAAGTTTTCTAACATGAAAAGAACTGAATTCGAGTTTAGGGATTTTTCATTGTCGACGACTATAGTGTCAGGGACACCAAATGAAAGGATTAATTCTCTTAAGGGTTGTTTAATATCTTCGGCTGATCTTGATTTGAGGATCTTTACTAAAGCATACTTGGAAAATTTGTCGATGGCTGTCAAGATAATGCGTTTATTCGTGAAATAAATGTCTAAGTGCAATATTTGACCAGGGTATGTAGGTATAGGAGTGGCTTGAATCATTGGCTTACTAGGGTGTCTGTCATATTTATGTTCCTTGCATATTTTGCATTCTTTGACTATTTTCTCTACCTTGCGGCGCATCTGAGGAAAATAAAATTTGTTCAGAATTTGCAGTTTATTTTCTTTGCTATTTCTATGTGCACGTGTATGTTCTTTTATAATTTCGGACTCTTGTTTTTCCTCGTCAAGTAAATCTGTGACTATGTTTCTGGAAAATCTAGTTCTATATTGCTTGAAATGAGTTGGGTAAATTTCTTGAATCTGTCCCAGGATTCTTTCGTTTGTTTTTAAGCCATTTATTACGGAAGGGTTGAGATATCGTTTAAGAATGTTTATAATTTTTTCGTCGGAAAGTTCTGGTTCTACTATTGTATGTCGATGATAGGTAGGGAAGATTATTTCGAAATTATAGGAGGCTTCAGGTCCTTCTGATAAAATAATTTGGTTTTTAAACACGTTTAAAGGCTCGGTTGCAAATTGAATAAGGTGTTGTCCTGAGCTTTCGTCACTATGTTGTGTGACGGTTAAAGAATTTATGTTACTATTAATTGGTGGTCTTGATAATGCATCGGCCACGACGTTGGTTTTGCCGGGCTTATATTTAAGCTCGTAATTATACTCTTCGAGTATAGCTTTCCATCGTTTTAATTTATGGTTGGTGTTTTTGTTACTCAACGCATAAGTTAACGGCTGATGATCAGTGTAGATCTTTACAACTGACTGACCGTAAAGGTAATTTCTAAGAGTAGTGAGTGCCCATATGATCGCTAACATTTCTTTTTCGTTTGTAGCGAAATGTTCTTCAGTTTTATCAAGTGTTCGAGAGATGAAGGTAATGGGTTTCTTATCTTGTTCCAAGACAGCGCCAATAGCGTAGTCTGATGCGTCTGTCGTTAAATGGAATTCTTTTTTTAAGTCGGGATATGCGAGAACTACGTCTTCCGAGGTTAAAGATTTTTTTATTTTGTCAAATGCTTCTAATGCTTCGTCGTTCATTGCTATAACTTTTTTACTTGAGGCATGTTTGGACGTTCGTCCATCCTCTCCCCTTAAAAGGACTGTTAGGGGTTTCGCTATTTTAGCGTAGTCTCTTATAAACCTGCGATAAAACCCTGACAGGCCTAAGAATGATCTTAGATCTTTCAGTGTATTTGGACATGGAAAGTTTTCTACTGCTTCTAGTTTCTTTGGACTGGTCTTTATTCCATCGGGTGTAATAATAAAACCTAAGAATTCTACATTGCTTTGTAAGAATTCACATTTGTCCATCTGTACTTTTAAGTTGGCTTCTTGAAGAGTTCTGAAAATTTTTGAAAGGTTTTTGAAATGTGATTCTTCGTCTTTGCTGAAGACGACAATATCGTCTATATAGACGAAACAGATTTTCCCTATATGTTCTCGTAATATGTCGTCTAATGCTCTTTGGAAAATGGACGGAGCATTCTTCAGTCCAAATGGGAGTCGTACAAACTCATATTTTCCGTTGCTTACGGAGAAGGCTGTTTTTTCTATGTCGTTCTCGTGTAGTTTGATTTGGTGGAAACCACTTTTTAAATCGAGTACTGAGAAGACTTTGTTCTGTCCGAGTTGGGATAGAACTTCATTTATCTCCGGTATCGGATAGCGGTCGGGGATAGTGACCATATTCAGTTTTCGATAGTCGATAACTAATCGAAATTTCTTTTCGCCAGATGCATCAACTTTTTTGGGTACAACCCATATTGGTGCATTGTAAGGAGACCGAGAAGGTCTGATGATGCCGTCTTTAAGCAATTGATTTATTTGCTTTTCGACTTCATCCTTTAAGGACATAGGGTATGGATATGATCTCGTATATATTGGTTCATTAGTCGAGGTTCTAATTTTTCCTTTCACCGTTGTGGTGTAAGTTAACTTCTCATCCGGTTCGGCGAATAGATCAGAGTGTGTATCGGTGAGCTTGCGAAGCTTAAACTTGCTTTCTTCGGAAATGTGTTTGTCTCTGATGGTGACGGAGTTTATTGACTCATAAATTTGTTGTTTTAATCGGATTTTAAGCTTATTTTTAATAAGCATATAACTTTCTTTTGTAAAAATGACAGCTGACAGGTCCTTAAGGCTGTCGTTGCCCAGGATTCCATGGAAGGATTTGAGTGAAGGAAGAATGAAAAATTGTATTTGAATGTTATTAATACCGAAAAGATTTATCATAGTATGTTGGCTTATTTCGACTTGACCGCCAACTGAGTTTGCAAAAAAGTTTTCTTTATTCGGAATTGGATTCTTTACTAGGCTTGGCTGAATGTAGTTTTTGTTTGACCCTGTATCTATTAGAAATTTTAAAATTTGACCGTCGCTCGTCTTACATTCAAAGTATGGCAAAGACGAGCTTGTTAGCCTAAAAAATGGATGTCTGCATAATCGTTCAATTGTTCATCGTAATTGCTTTGTTTTTCAATATATTCGTTCAAGGATTCATCTCCGATGTTCACCGTACTCATAGCATTTACTAAAGAGTTATAATCGCTGATGTTTGATTGATAATAGTGTTCAATATCATTAGTTGGTTCTAGGTTTGGATTCATTACTGTTTCGGGATAGGAATTAGGATTTATTGGATTAGTTGGTAAGTGGAAATTTCTTTGCATTTTCGGTGGGTGTGCTTGTGTGGATGGGGTTGTAATATTCTGATCATTTGGCCTTTTGCCGTATAAATGATTCTGATATTTTGGCCTATTAATGTAGTTTACTCCTCTTGAACGTAGACTTGGGTCGATTTCCATAGGTTCTGGTCTAGGAAGTGGTTTTGGGGCAGTTGGTCGAGGTGGACCAAATTGGTTTTGCTGTGCAAAAGGATTTTGTGGAGGATACTGATAATATTGTTGGGGCTGTTGGGGGTATTGCGGGTAATGGGACCGACGTGGGGGATGCTGAGGAACATGTGCTAAATGTGGGAAAAATTGTTGCTGTTGTGTAACATGAGCTGTTCTGCGAGGTGGCAGTTCAATGATTGGTTTTCTGCTATGACCGCTAGGAATGTTAGCATGTTGCGAGCGGAAACTTTGATTTTCAAGCTTTTGGCACAGGTATAAGGCTTGAGGAAGGTCAGCAGGTTCTCTTATACCTAGAAGTCTAAGTAGGTCACCTCTAAGGCCTCTTATGAATGTATCGAGAGCTTTATCTCGATAGGTTTCCGTTAACAAATGCATGGCATCTGTAGAAATGTCCATACTGGAGATTTTATTCAGTATCAATGTCAAATGTTGGTATACCATTTGATAGTATTGTTCGACGTTGTTATTACCCTGTGAAAGAGTTGTCATTTGGTACTCAAGGGTACCTAAATCGCGCTTGTCAGCATAGTGGGTAGTGAGACATTTAGAAATGCACTCCCAATTTAATGGCGTATTGTATGATTCTAAAACCGCATCTGCGTTACCTACAATTTTGTTCCTAATTGTGTTGAGGATACCAAAGTATTTTGGTGTGCCTCTAAGGTGGTTGTAGATGCTTAGGATCCTTTCAATGCTCTTTCGCCAAGAGCTATATTCGCTAGGATTCCCTGAGAATTCCATAATTGATCGTACCACATCGGGTACTTTGTCTAGTTCACCTAAATTACCTGCATATTGCACATCAATACTTTGTTCTACGCCCTTGTAAAAGTTGGCATGTGGATTTATTATTGATTGCACGATGTTTTTGCATTGGTCGTTGCAGACCTTTGAAACGATGCTAGTGACTAGTGCCTCGAATTCGGGTGTAGCACTTGCTGTATATGAATTTGGAGTGGATATGTTTGGGTTTGGAGGGGGAAGGTTAAAATTTGGAAGTGTAATATTCGGTAATGCATTGCTAGAACCTGTAGGTTCTGTCATGATTGCCTTTTTATGTTTTTTTTCTTTCTCGTGTTTCGGAATTTTGAAAATTTATAATGTTCTTTTAGTTCTTATGTTTCAAACTAAATCGTAATTTCACTTTTTTTCTTTTACTGTTTCTATTTACGTATTTCTTTCTTTAAAAATGTTGTTCTTAATGACCTAAGTTTCTAGTTTCACTTAATTCTTTTCAATTCTTATATTTCAAACTAAATCGTAATTTCACTTTTTTTTTCTTTTACTGATTCTGTTTACGTATTTCTTTCTTTAAAAATGTTGTTCTTAATGACCTAAGTTTCTAGTTTCACTTAATTCTTTTCAATTTAGATTCTTAAAAATAACCTTACAAAATTAGTGGTGTCATATCCCACGCTGGTGACGGCAGCTTGATCCGTTTTGCAGTAGCAGCTACTCAGGTACTTTTTGTCACACTCCCTCGTGGGCTGCTATGTCCATCGACTATAGCAACTTGGGTTTTGGGTTTCGGGTACAGCCGAAGTGATTCGAAATTGAAAAATTAATTTGCACTCGCGACGAGCTACTTAAGGTCGATTTATGCTATGTATGCGTTCACTAACTTTTCACTTTTCGCGACTTCACTTATAGGCCAAACCAGGTTGGGCGCCAGTTATTTTACTTTACATTTGTTTGTCTTAAAAAAAAGACTTTTAATTTCCTTTTTTCATTGTTTATTAACTTCAATGGAGTACAAAATTGAACTAAACTACTTAAGTCTACCTAGCTTAATCGAAACCTCTGCTGCTATTCTAAAACTGCTGACGACCTGTCGCCGGTGTTGGGGTGATGACCGTCGTTGAGGTCGTCTGTGCTGTTTTCAGGAATTCGATAATGCAATTATGCAATAATTGCAATTCAGGTTGCTGCGCGTGGATATGTTGAGTTGGATAATTTTGTTGACGTTAACTTGTATCCAAAACATTCAAACCGTTTACCTATTAACAGACGACAATGAAAAAACCGAACCGTAGTCCAACTCGGGATAAATTAATTCCTATATTCCTAACTCGAGTTGCAGAATGTATCCACTGTAGCTATACGGGAAATTAATTTATCCCGAGTCAAGTCAAACCGATTTGGACTGCGGTTCGGTTTTTTGTTTTTTCATTGTCGTCTGTTGATAGGTAGACGGTTTAAATGTTTTGGATACATACTGCAACTCGAGTTAAAAATTAATTTTCTGTAAAATATCCCGAGTCAAGTTTAACAGATGTGTGTGTTGTGTGTTTCTGTATGCCTGCGCAAATAATTCACTTGCTTTGATGCTTTACATACTACTACCAGTCGACTATCGACTTTATATGTATAAGTGCATTGTGTTTGGCACAGACCGTAACTAAAGGAGGGTATTTTAATAATGTTCAAGTGAACTCGGTCTGCTTGCATTAATTTCATTTTAATTATTTGGTTGACGGTTCGGTTTTTTCTTCGGTTTGCCAAATCGGTTCGAAAAAATATAAACCGAGTCAACTCGGTTTGGGCTCAACTCGGTTTGACTCGGTTTATGAAACCGAGTTGACACATCACTAATCTGGTCACGCAAATGCTAGCACCAATGTGTATTACTGAATTTTCGATACTTTAAGCGTACAATTGGCCGGACGTAAGAGTGCTTATAAAAAACTTTACGAAAATTTTAGTTTTTTTTTGATAGTTTATCTGACATAGATACGGTTGAACTGAAAAATCTTGCGAATAAATTAGTTAAAAAGTATCCCTATCCCTAGCAAATATGGAAGATGTACGCTCCGCACAAGAAATACACAATGTCATGCATTCTCGAAATCTTCGAGATGTTTATCTGAATGTAGACATTGCTCTGCGTATTTTTTTGAGTTACATATTTTTCAGCAGAAAGATCTTTTTCTACCTTAAAAAGGGTTAATGATGACATAGTTGATGCTTTTACTCGGACAAAAGTCAGGAACAAGAGATTTACAAACTAGGCAATACATTATAATTTGAAAAAAATGGTTATTTTTATTTGTTATGCTAGCTAGAGTTTAATAAACATTTTTTTGTATTATTTAATAATTATATTTGAATAAAAAATAGAGCACTCTCTTATGATTCGCATTATGAGTCGTGTAAAAAATAAAAGCTATTTTTTAATAACAATTGTGATTCAAAATATATAGAATTTTGTTAATCCAAAATTGGCGGCGTATCAGACATGGCCTAGGGCGGCAATAAGCCTTAATCCGCCACTGGGTGTGTACGGAACAGTAAGTTGCCTGCGTATCCCCTCTTGCCTTAGAAAGTCAGCGAACTCATGGTTTACATACTCCCCACCGTTGTCCGATCTTAAAGTCTTAATTTTTCGACCTGTTTCTAATTCCACGGCTGCTTTAAATATTTTAAAGGTTTTAAACACTTCATTTTTGTTTTTAATAAAGTAAACGAATATTTTTCGACTATATTCGTCAATAAACGTGACGAAATAGTTAGCCCCACTTAAAAACGAAATCTTCATTGGCCCGCAAACATCACTATGGACAATGTCCAGTACCCTAGTGCTTGATTTTTCTAGGTATTTAGGAAATGGTAGTACGTTTATTTTGCCTTTAAAACACAAATCACACTCAAATTTATTTATTCCTTTCATATTTATGCCGCTCACCATATTTTTTCTACTTAATAAGTCCAAACTTTGTAAATTTAAGTGCCCGAACCGTCGATGCCACTCAACAACGTTATTGTTATTACAAATAACTGTCGCTTTATATAATTTACTTTGTGACATCACATAAATGAATAAATCACCGCTTCTGTTTAGTTGCATAACATTTATACCCCCACTAACTGTCTTCACAAGTGCAATGTTTCTTTCAAATTCTACTTTGCAATTGTTCTCCGTTATTTTGCTCACTGATAGAAAATTGGTTCTCAGGTGGGGAACAAAGAGCACATTATGTAAATATATTTTACTGTTTTCTGTCTCTACACACACTTGGCCTATTCCTTCAGAAGAAATGTATTTATTTCCCGCTAGTTCGATCTCTTCTCGATGCTCTTCAATGTGGGTGAAAAGAGATTTGTCACAACACATATGACATGTCGAACCACTATCTAAAATCCAAACGGAGCTATTGAGTTGTGTGTAGTCATATTTGCAGAGGTTAAGCAAAGCACAATTTATGTTATGCTTAGCGGCTGCGGCAGCATTGCCTCGGCAATCTGCAGCATAATGCCCTCTTCGTTGGCATTTATAGCATTTGCCTTTTTGTTGTTTTTTATTTATTTGGTATTGCGGACTCGGTAGAATCCGTTGGTTTTTATCATGTGATGTTGGCCGGTGTTTATTTGCAAAAAATGCTGTTTCATGTGACTCATCACCAATTTTGTCACTCTCTCTTCTTTTCGCTTCTTCGATCAATTTAGTTTTAAGTGTGATTGAGTCTGGCAATTTATCCCGTGACTCGATGGCCACCACGAAATTTTCTTAGCTTTTTGGTAGGCCCGAAAGCAAAATGATTGAAAGCAGCTCATCATTTAACTTTAAATCGAGCTCAGCTAGTTTTTCGGAAAAATTAAAGAATTTGTTTAGATGCTCACCCATTGCTGTTCCTTCAGACATTTTTAAATTTATGAGCGATTTAAAAAGTATGACCTTTCGTGCAGGGCCTTGTGGAGAGTGCAGGTCCGACAGCGTTGTCCACGCTTCCTGAGAGGTTCTCGCATTCTTGATGTGGAGTAGCTGACTTGGCTTGACACACAAAACCAACGTCGCAAGAGCCTTGTCATCCTTAAGACACCATGCTGCTTGCTCAGCCACAGTGACCGGCATAGGTATTTTCCCTGATACATACCCCCAAAGATCACAGTGTACTAGGACAGATTTCATGAGGACTTTCCATCCATCGTAGTTATTATCGTCCAGTTTTTCTATCTGGTATAGCCCGGAACTCATCTTTATATTTATCAGATACTGGCTTCTTACAAAAAAACTTATTTTTTATGTTGAACGTTGAAACCTGGGCCCATAACCTTTGTTAGACTTGAAATCAAAAAGAAGTTCGCTGAAGTTAACTTAATGAGTTTATTTGATTAACTGAGACTTAAGTTTTGGTTTACAGTGTTCTTATATACTTTTAAGTGCTTAAGTGTATTAGTGTAGGTACTTCATGTTAACACAGTATACATAGGTGTATTATATAAACTTGATGTTTAACAAGACTCTCAATTGAAACACTCCTACGGCAAATTCATCGATGAATACATCGACTTGGGACACATGCAACTAATCTCTTAGGCAGAATTGAAAAGTCCAAATTACTTCCTACCGCACCATCCAGTCGTCAAGCCGGAAAGTACTTCGACTAAGTTAAGGGTTGTGTTCGATGGCTCATGTAAAACCAGTAATGGAATGTCATTAAATGACTTGCTCATGAACGGCCCAAAACTCCAAGATGATATATTTGAAATTTTGACTCGTTTCAGGTTATTTAAATATGCGATTACAGCAGATACTGTAAAAATGTATAGACAAGTCTTGATCAATGAAGATGACCAGAACATGCAATGTATTCTCTGGAGAGCTGACAGCAATCAACCGGTGCAAATCTATCGCCTTAACACGGTTACTTATGGCACCACCTCGGCTTCATATCTATCAATAAAAAGTATGAACATGCTAGCGCAGGAGGAGGCATCACGCTATCCTATCGGAGCACAGCAAGTGTTAACCAATTTCAATTTGGACAACATGATGGCGGGTGCAGACACTATTGACGACCTTTTAACGATAAAGAAGGAGGTCACTTCAGTGCTATTAAAAGTTGCATTTCCCCTGAAAAAATGGTGCTCAAATGCAGATGAGGTACTAGCGGACATAGATCCAGGTAACAAAGAAACATTGCTTAAAATTGACAGTGATGAAGTTATTCGAGTTTTAGAATTACTATGGAATCCATCTAATGATAACTTTTCATTTAGCTGTTTTAATCCAATAATAACTAGCACTAAATTAACAAAACGTATTATCCTGTCTCAAGTTACAAGCTTGTTTGATCCATTAGGCTTCATAAATCCCGTAGTGGTAAATGCCAAATTGTTTTTACGTCATCTCTGGACGAAGGGTTTTGACTGGGATGAAAGCTTATCTCAGGATCTTCATTACCAATGGAAAGGTTTTCATGAGCAGCTAAAGGCTTTACAACAGCTAAGAATACCGAGGTTAATGCTATCAACAGGGGCAAAATTTCAAATACATGGGTTTTGTGATGCTAGCATGAGAGCCTATGGAGCCTGCGTATATCTTCGAAGTTTGTGCGATGATGGAAGAATGAACACCCAATTGGTGTGCGCTAAGTCAAAGATAGCACCAATACTGTGTGAATCTCTAGCAAGACTTGAGCTCTGTGGGGCATTGCTTCTTGCAGAACTGATTCAAAGGGTAAAAATGGCGATTAAAATTGAAATTGAAGAAACATATTGTAGCATACAGGCTTATTGTGATGCAACCTTAAGGAAAGTGAAGTTGGTAGCATTGTGATTTTAGTGTTCATGTAGAGTTTTATTAAGTTTGTGAGAGAGGGAAGTCATTAGATAGATAGCAGCCAACGCGACAAGTTAAGAATTTTGTAAGATAAAGAAACTGAATAAAAAGTAATTTCAATACAAGAGAAACAAACATTTTTATTTATTAAAAAGTAATATACAATTTGGCAAGATTGTACATGGTGTCAGGTGTAAACTAAATTTAAAGAAAAAACAAAAGAAAAGTGTACAAAAGTAGGAAAAAAGGAAAAAAAAAAAAAAAGTACAAAATGGTGGATGAAGAAGCTGCTGTCGCTGCTATCCCTATGCCCATAGCATCCTCGGCGCCAAATAATTTGCATGGGCCACCGCCCATGAATTTTGATAATGCTGGCAGAGAGTGGTCTTTGTGGAAGCAGAGATTCAGCATTTTTATGCTGGCTTCTGGACGCAGCAACGAGTCCAACAATGTTAAAGTCGCGACATTTCTTCATTTGATTGGAGAAAAAGGAATTGAACTGTACTCCACATTGTTCAATAAGGGTTTTGATGGTGAGCCATTGCCGGGAGGCGAAGATGAAATAACGATGGAAGAAGTTCTAAAAAGATTCGAGAATTTTTGTTTACCACAAAAGAATGTGGTGATGGAGTCATTCAAATTCAACTCCATAGTCCAAAAGGAACGCCAGCCTTTTAGTGAATTTGAAACTGAGCTGCGCTTGCAGATGCGTCACTGCAATTTTGTGTGCAGTAATTGCCAGATGGCGTATTCTGATCGAATGCTGCGAGATCGCATTGTCCTGTGTGTTGGTGACAAACGCCTTCAGGCTAAATTATTGGAAAATAGTGACGACACACTGCAGCAAACCATTGACAAGTGCAAAGCAGCCGAATTAGCAGCTGCCAACAAAAATTTGCTAGATGTTCCGCATATGAAGCAAGATATGATCCAGTACCAAAAAAAGCGAGCACCAATCAAAAAAAGTGGTTATGAGAAGCAATGTCTACGCTGTGGTGGAAGTGCGAATGGGAACCATGAGAAGTTTTGTCCAGCACTAAAAGAAGGAGCAAAGTGTTACAAATGCCAACGCTTGGGGCATTTTGCAAATGTGTGCCGATCAACAGACGACCAACTGATGCGCTATCAACCGGGGCAGTTTGATAAAGGTAATTCGAAATTTTGTAATTGGCTGCTTAGGGATTATAGCTTAGTTTTAAGTAGTGTACTAAATACTAATTTTGTTAATAGCATAAATAAACCATGGTGTCAAGACTTCGCTTTTAATGATGTTAAGGTCAACTTCAAGCTGGACACGGGTGCAGACGCTAATTGCATTCCATTATTAGTTGTTAAAAAAATGAAATTTGATCATTTAATTCGTAATTCCAATACGCAACTGTTAAGCTATAATAATACTAAGATAAATACGTTTGGTCAAATTACTTTGTCTTGTTTTGATTCGGCTCAAAAGAAAAAACAAAATATATTATTTGAGGTGGTGGATGGTGATCTGCAGCCTATATTGGGTCGTGAGGCTTGCTCAAGTTTGGGTCTGATCAGTCGAAATGGGAGTATTGATTCGATTTCAGTAGATGGAAAAATAGAAGCTGCTAAGCTTATTAAAGAGTTCGATGATGTCTTTGAAGGACTAGGTAAGCTACCAGGGACATGTCACATTAATCTCAAGCCAGACTCTGTGCCTGTGCTCAGGTACAGAAAAAGAATTCCAGAAAGCCTGCATGAGCGTTTAAAGGAGGAATTACAAGTGATGGAAAAGACAAAAGTAATTTCACTTATAGATTATCCCACAGAGTGGGTTAATAACCTACAAATTGTAGAAAAACCGAATGGATCTCTCAGGTTATGTCTGGATCCAAAGCCGTTAAACGAATGTATCCGCCGGGAGCATTTTATGATTCCAACAGCTGAATCAATTATTGGAAGACTGGCCGGGATGACTGTGTTTACGGTTATGGATCTAAAAAATGGGTTTTGGCATTTAGAGTTGGACGATGAAAGTGCTGATTTAACAACTTTCATGACTCCGTTTGGCCGATATCGATGGAATCGGGTCCCGTTCGGACTAAACAATGCGCCGGAACTATTCATGCGTAAGATGGTGCAGCTTTTCGGAGATATTCGTGGCGTTGAACTGTACTTTGATGATATATTTATATCCGGCCGTACAATAGAGGAACACAATCAAGTACTCAGAAAGGTGTTACAGATTGCACGAGAAAACGGAGTTCGATTCAATAAAGAAAAATTACAGCTAGCATCAGAGGAGGTTCGATTTATGGGTCAACAAATATCAGCGTCGCAAGTCAGACCTAATAAAGAGTATCTTGAAGCAATTACAAGTTTGCCAACACCTGAGAATAAAACAGATGTTGGTCGATTTCTTGGAATGTTGAAATACTTGAGTCAATACCTACCAAACTTGTCACAACGAACGGCAAAACTTCGTCAACTAACGCGAGCCGACGTAGATTGGCATTGGAGCAAGGAGCATGATGATGAGGTGCTGGTTTTAAAAAAGAACCTCACTGAAGGGCCTGTATTAAGAATTTTCGATCCATCTCTGCCAATAGTGATCCAGACTGACGCATCGAAAGACGGATTAGGATCAGTGCTAATGCAACAAAACCAACCAGTAGCATATGCGTCTCGGAGCTTGACTAAAAGCGAGCAAAAATGGGCACAGATTGAAAAGGAGCTCCTGGCGGTTGTTTTCGCTTGTGAGAGATTCCACTATTTCATATATGGCCGTGAAGTTGAAATCCAATCGGATCATAAACCTTTAGAGACGTTAATTAAAAGAGAGATTGATGATGTATCTATGCGATTACAACGACTATTTCTGAGACTTTTAAAATATCCGTTTATTACAATTAAATATGTGCCTGGGAAAAATATCCCAGTGGCTGATTTTTTATCAAGAACAATAGTTAAACGAGATGAAGAAGATGATAAGGAGTTGCAAGCGGTGATTCATGCAGTTAGAAAACGAATGTGTTTGTCAGATCAGAATCAGTTGAAATATTCTCAGGCAACCCAAAATGATGAGACGTTAATGTCAATTGTCAAGTATTTGGAAAGTGGGTGGCCAGAATTCAAAAAGTTAATCGGTGAAGCTAAGCAATATCATAAATTAAGGGATGAACTGAAGTTTGAAGAGGGGCTGTTATTTTTTGGAGACAAATTGGTCATACCAACATCTTTAAGAAAGGAGGTTTTGACAATGATTCATGAGCCGCACTTGGGTATTCAAAAATCACTGTTGAGAGCTCGACCACTGTTTTACTGGCCAAAGATGGCAGGTGATATAGAACAAGAAGTTAAAAAGTGCCTCGTTTGTGAAAAATATACACATGCTAATCCAAAAGAACCGTTAACACAATATGAAATTCCAGAATATCCATGGCAATCTCTGGGAATCGATTTATTTGAGCTAGCTGGAAAAGACTATGTGGCAATAATTGATGCATATTCAAACTGGCTGGTAGCTGACAGGATCAAAGACAAATCCATGACCACTATCATTGAATATTTGGAAAGTGTCTTCAATAGATATGGTTATCCTTCGGAAATAAGGTCTGATAACAGTCCTTTCAATAGTCGACAACTAGCTCAATACGCTGG
The DNA here is from genome assembly GCA_914767635.1 of Melanostoma mellinum. Taxonomy (NCBI): domain Eukaryota; kingdom Metazoa; phylum Arthropoda; class Insecta; order Diptera; family Syrphidae; genus Melanostoma; species Melanostoma mellinum. The sequence continues at coordinate 93,627,189 of OU612060.1, read as the reverse complement.
AAAGACCAACATTAAGTTAATATTTTCGAGCCCAGGATATCCTCAAAGTAATGGACTTGCTGAGAAAGGTGTTGCAATTGCAAAGAATTTGTTAAAAAAATGTTTGGATGTAGGTCGCCCTCATGAATTTTGTAATCGTTTGCTTGAGTATAATGCCTCTCCATTGGCATCTATGATGATGTCACCTGCTCAAATGTTTTTTGGACGGAGAATCAAAACAAAGACACCAATTAATAGTACACTTTTATTACGTGAACAGTTGCCAGAGGAAATTATCAAAAATAAGTTAATTAAAAAACGTGAAAGACAAAAGTTATATTATGATCGTCAAACGCGTCCGTTGTCCAAGCTTGACATTGACAATAAAGTAATATTTAAGAAAAATTCAAAATGGTGTTATGGTAAAATAGTTGGACAGGTTAATGATCATTCATTTTTAGTTCTAGATATATCGACAGGTCAGATATTTAGACGTAACCGTCGACATTTAGCAGTAACTTTAAATAGTAAAGAAGATATATTAGATGACACTGATGATATCAAATATAGTAATAATAGTAGTAATGCTGTCCCAAATGGTGGTTTAGTTGATGAAGCTGAAATAAATGGAGGTGAGGGTGCTCTGTGTGCCGCAAATCCTGGACCATCTCGATCATCTGGTGCTGAACTCGCCGGTGATGCTCATTATAATAGAGGCCGCTCAACTGCAAAAGAACCTGCGCCGAGTTCGGAGTCGGCTGCTGGAGATGGGGGCTTTGGTGGTCCACAGCGGTATAGTTCACGTTCACGTCGCCCGCCTGATCGCTATGGGGACTGGGAATATGAAGACTAATATAATGCTTACAGTTTTAGCTTATCATTTCATTATGTAATAAAAGGAAAAGCGTGTAGCATACAGGCTTATTGTGATGCAACCTTAAGGAAAGTGAAGTTGGTAGCATTGTGATTTTAGTGTTCATGTAGAGTTTTATTAAGTTTGTGAGAGAGGGAAGTCATTAGATAGATAGCAGCCAACGCGACAAGTTAAGAATTTTGTAAGATAAAGAAACTGAATAAAAAGTAATTTCAATACAAGAGAAACAAACATTTTTATTTATTAAAAAGTAATATACAATTTGGCAAGATTGTACACATATTGCTGGAGCGACTCAACTATTGCTCTTTCATGGATCAAATCTACCGCAAATCAATGGAGTATTTTTGTTTCGAACCGTGTATCTAAAGTTCAACAATTGACTCGTACCGAATCATGGAACCATGTTCCATCGAACGTCAATCCAGCAGACACCATATCTCGGGGATGCATGCCAGAAGAATTACTAAAGAACAAATCATGGATCCAAGGCCCACAGTTCTTACAATAAGAAGGGAAGTTGTGGCCACATATGGAAATACAAATTTCAAAAGATTGTCCAGAACGAAAAAGACAGGCATTTGTCTTCCTTACAGATATTCGAGACGAGATGACCGACATGACATCAAATTGTAAATATTTAAATTCATACTTTCGTTTAATTTTAGTTTTTTGTTACATCCGTCGGTGGAGATACAAGGAGCAATTGAACAAAACTAATGGAACAAAAATGATATCTTCACAAGAAATAGCTGACGCTGAGAAGGCTTTAATTCGCAACATACAAACGGTACATTTTAAGAAGGAAGTAAATTGTCTTGCTCAGGGACGGGAAATAAAGGATAGCAACATGCTTCGGCTTGGACTCTTCTTAGACCGAGAAGGGTTGCTGCGTGTGGGAGGACGCTTACGAAACTGTCCATTGAATTATGACTCAAAACATCAGATGATCCTTCCCCCCACCCATCCTCTTACAGACTCAATTATAATGCATTTTCACTTAAAATATCTCCACGCAGGCAATCAAACGGTGTTATATATCATAAGGAGAAAATTCTGGATTATTGACGGACTACGGTATATAAGGAAGGTACTCAGGACATGCGTTACGTTTTTTCGTTATAGTCCCAAATTATCAACTCAACTCAGGGGTACTTGCCAAGTGAAAGAGTCACTCCAGCTAAACCATTCTCCACTACGGGAATCGACTTTTGTGGTCCAGTTTATATAACCCAGCGGATTCGCTGGGTGGAAGACCACCAACCAAGGCATACGTATGTGTATTTGTATGTTTTGTCGTCAAGGCGGTACATTTGGAATTAGTTCCAGACCTGTCCAAGGCAGCATTCTTGGCTGCTCTGAGAAGATTTCTTGCACGTAGAGGTAATTGTTCGAAGCTTTATTCTGATAATGGAACTAACTTTACAGGCGCAAAAAATGAGTTTGAGCAAATTGGTAGGAGCCTAGGTTCTGCCATCGCATCTGAAGAGGTACAGCAATTTTGTCAAGGGGCAGGAGTTCATTGGCACTTCATACCACCGAGGGCGCCTCTTTTCGGGGCCCTATGGGAGGCTGCTGTCAAGGTAGCCAAGCGGATCATGCAGAAAACATTAGCATCAGTAGGAAATCGATCTTTCACCTACGATGAAATGACAACCTTGTTGTGTCAAATTGGAGCAGTGATGAACTCCAGGCCATTATCTCGGATGTCCAATGATCCTCACGACATGGATGTTCTTACTCCAGCACATTTTTTAGTGGGAGGTCCACTTACAGACTTACCACAACCATGTTTACACCCCAACTTTGATAGACTCTCTCACTATCATCAAATTCAGCATTTACGAGACCTTTTTTGGAAGCAGTGGAGCAGAGAATATCTTAATATTCTTCAATCCAAAAATGTCTGGACCTTGAAATCGCCTAATGTGAAAATTGATGACTTAGTACTATTGCACGAAGACAACAACCCACCTTTGCGATGGCCAATGGGAAGGGTGGTTGAAATCCACCCAGGACAAGATGGACGAGTTCGTGTGATTTCTATACTCACAAAATATGGTATTTTTAAGCGACCAATTCGTAAGATAGCATTGATTCCCATAAAGTAAATTTTCTTGATGTATTATGAGAAACTTATAATGATTCCACAACCAATGTTATTTACAATTTTTGTTTTTTAAAAGTTAACAAACTTTCAAGGCCGGCGGCATGTTCAACTCATGTTGAAACTTAATTCTATTGTTTTCATTTTGACACATTTTTGTTTGATGGTTTAATACCCTGCATTTTTTCCTCTAAGCAAATTCCAAGTCTCTTGATCTAACCCCGCAGAAAATATATTTCAATTCAAAAGTATCTCTAATTTCCTTTGTCTGCTATAAAAATGAGAAATTTTCCATTCCAAGTTATCAGTTCTCAGAATGGAATTAAAGACTATAATATTGTTGTTGATAGGAATTCTTGGCGTCGGTGTCGCCATGAAATTCGTAGTAAAGGCCATGTCTTGGTACAACATAATTAATTCTCTTGGGATTTGGAATTTGCTTTAGTTCAGTTGCCGTCGGACCTCCAAACCATACATAACACAATTCATTGTTCTCTACTCTAAGTTTTACTTGCACAAAAATAAAGAATCCAATACTAATGTATCTAAATCGTTTACTCTATTATTTCATCTAAAAGTGTATGCAAAACAGCATAGTCTTCAAAAATGCGCGTAATGAGCCGATATCTCGCTGTGTAAGAGAAACGAATAGCATTTCCTATGTTATTGATATCAACTTTCATAACAGTAGACTAAACCTTATAATTATAGAATTTACATATATGTAACATGTTACTATATTTATTTTGTTTTTTGATTGTATGTATATTATTCTCTCGCATACTTAGTTCGGTAGTCTATAAGAAGATGATTGTATCTCTGATTGATGTTAAATAAACTAAACTAAACTAAACTAAATCCAGTCAATGAGCGTATAATGACCATCCGCATCAGGGCTAAATTCGCCAACATTAGCCTTATTTGCGCCCACGCACCCACAGAAGAGAAAGACGACGATTCCAAAGACTGTTTCTACGAGCTTCTCGAAGAAACGTATGAGCAGTGCCCTAGACGCGACGTGAAAATTGTTCTTGGCGATTTTAACGCAAAGCTAGGGAAGGAGGACATCTTTGGAAACACAATCGGTAAGCATAGCCTCCATGACAAAACCTCCGAAAACGGACTGAGGCTTATCGATTTTGCTGCGGGGCTAAATCTTGTTGTGAGTAGTACACGCTTCCCGCATCTCAAAATTCATAAAGGTACATGGCGATCCCCAGATCAATTAACCGTCAACCTGTGAAGGAGTCACAGCCAACGACCTCTTAATTAATTGCTCTAGTATTACTATTAACAGGTTTTCAACCTTCGACTGTGCCTCGATATCCGATCCTCTCACATTCGGCTGCATTGCATAGAAATGCATAACACTTGACTTGCTTGTATATCCATAAGAGTGCATTGTACTCGGAACAATATGATTCCCAACGGCAGGCCACTGCCAGCCGACAGAAGTAATAAGGGATCATATTGCTTTGACTGCATGCGCGCTGTTTATGTCACAGCAATAGTCTTTGGGTATGAGCATTTGTTTATGATATAGGTCATTGGCGCTCACCCAAAAGAATGTGATGATGAAGCGTTTTAATCGGATATCGAAGTTTGGTCGATTGTTCGATAAGCAGAATTGGAGCATAACAACGTTGTATAAATAGGGTATGAATCTGAGAATAAATTGTCATTAGTGATCGTGGACTCGATCGAACATACTCCCTGATTTTAGTTAATATAAGGCATTGAGCCGACAACCATTCCAGAGAAGTTCAAAGTCGTTTCCACTACCATACCTCAACTTTGCAGTTAGTGCGAAGAGGTCTGAGCCTACAGCAGTGAATGCTTGGCGAATTGGTAGTCGGAAGGCAGCGACTTTACTAACCAAATTGACCATGTTGCGATCGACGCAAGGCACTCTTCCAGTGTGCTAGATGTCCGAACTTTCCGAGGCGCCAACTTCGACTCGGACCACTACCTTGTTGTAGCCAAGGTACGAATGAGGATCTTGTTCACGACCAGCACGAACTAACGCTGTGAAGAGATATGACGTCGGAAAGCTACAATGGCAAGAGATTGCCAATGCCTTTTCCAATCGAGTGTCCCTTCAATTATCCTTGAATCCCATGCCGTCAGCATTCAGCATTGGAGACCAGTGGCAGCAATGCCAAGAAGAAATCAGAACCGCTGCCTCTGAAGTTCGGGGTCCCACTCGGCCACCAAACCACGGCCACGAAACCCATGGTTCGATGAAGAATGCAGGCAGGTAAATGCAGCCAAACAAAAAGCACGACGAATGCTTATGCAAAAACGAACGAGGGAGAAAAGAAGGGAAATACACCGAATTCTCAAAAAGAAAAAGAAGCAGCATGAGAATGGCTCGTTTGAGGAAATAGAGAGTTGCCATGACAGGAACGAGATTCGGAAGTTTTACCAAAAGGTAAAAAGATCCTGCCAGGGTGGCAAACCCCGAACTCAAGCCTGTAAAGACCAGCAGGGAAACATAGTTATAGAGTCACAGTCGCTACTGAGGATCTGGAAAGATCATTTCTGCAGACTGCTTAACGGCGATGAGGACACAAACTCCGCTGTCAGGCAGATTGCCCCATTCAGCTTGGACGATGATCAAGAATGCCGTCCTCCTGACCTAGAAGAAGTTAAGCTTGCTATATCCAAACTTAAATCAAATAAGACTGCAGGTGCAGATGGCCTTGACGCCGAACTTTTCAAGGCAGCTGGAGATCAGTTGGAAAGGAGCATGCACCAGCTGATCTGCATGATATGGTCGGAAGAAAGCATGCCCGATGAATGGAACCTCAGTATCGTATGCCCGATCCTAAAGAAAGGAGACCCTCACAATTGCCCCAATTATAGAGGGATAAGCCTCCTTAACGTCGCTTATAAGATCTTGTATGCTTTAATATGTGAACGTCTGAAACCCCACCTCAACAACTTGATAGGTCCTTATCAATGTGGTTTTAGACCAGAGAAGTCCACAATAGACCAAATTTTCAAATTATGGCAGATCTTGGAAAAAACCCGAGAACGTAATATCGATGTTCACCATCTTTTTATCGATTTCAAGGCTGCGTATGACAGTATCTACAGAGACGAGCTGTACAGAGCCATGTCTAGTTTCGGCATCCCTGCAGGATGACTTTGGAGAATTCACGCTGCTCCGTCAAGGTCGGTAAAGAACTCACCGAGACCTTTGATGTCGAAAAAGGTTTTAGACAAGGCGACAAACTGTCATGCGATTTCTTCAACATCATACTTGAACAGATTGTAAGAAACTCAAACGTCAACACCAGAGGAAAAATCTTTCAAAAGTCTGTACAATTACTCGCCTATGCAGACGATATTGACGTAATGGGAAGAAAAAAGCGTGATGTCATAGGTGCTTTTGTGAGTATTGAAACAGAAGCGGCAAAAATGGGCTTGATGGTTAATGAGCGCAAAACGAAGTATATGTTGTCATCAAACAAGGACACAGAACATTGACGAATTTAACAAAACGTCTCAATATACAGACATAAGTTCGAGGTAGTACAGGAATTCGTCTAACTAGGATCCGCTTTAGACACGGAAAACAACATCAGTGCGGAGATCAAACAGAGAATAACTCTTGCCAACCGTTGCTTCTCTGGGTTAAGAAGGCAATTGGGAAACAAAACCCTCTCCAGAGAAACCAAGGTAACATTGTATAAGACATTAATTATCCCAGCCCTGCTTTACGGCGCGAAAGCATGGACCTTATCGAAAGCGGATGAGGAAACCCTTGGTCGTTTCGAAAGAAAAATTCTCCGAATGATCTTTGGTCCCATATGCGAAGGCAATGTGTGGAGAAGAAGATACAACAATGAGCTGTTTAAGCTGTACCGCGACATGGGCATAGCCAGAAGAGTGCGCATCGCGAGGCTACGACGGTTGGGCCATGTTGAGCGGATGGACCCAAACGCTCCGGCTCGTCGGGTGTTCGAAAGCACATTGCAGGGAAATCGCGGAAGGGGAAGACCTCGTCTTAGGTGGCGCAATCAAGTGGATGAAGACCTCAACCGACTTGGAGTGCGAAACTGGAAAGAGCTCGCCCGAAATCGAAGTCGTTATAGAAGGATGTTGGTTGAGGCCCAGGTTCACCCCGAACTGTAATGCCCACCTAAGTAAGTAAGTAAGTAACCGTGGTTTTTAAATATATATATTTTGGTGTTTTTAAGGTTTTTTAATAAAGAAATAATCGTAAGATTTTCCACTTGGGTTTTATTGCCAAATGTCAAAGACATGTCTTTTTTTAACTTCTCTATTGACGTTTAGAATCTTACCACTACTCCATTTTTTTATCAGAAATAGGACGCCATATTGAATTCGTGTTGAAAATTTTTTTGCTGGTATTTCGGGTTGAAGAGGTGGAAGTGGATACTATGCAAACTGTATTATCTACTCTGTACTGCTGTCACCACGGCTTAACTCATCTGGGCTGGGTTCGTAAAAAAATAAAAGGTAGCATAGCACGATAAAGAGATCGATCGCGAATAAAAGAACCAATTATCTTAATAATTTAAGGACGAATTAAATTTATTTTCCGAGTATCGGGTGTACTGGAAAAATATGGGCGCCAGGAAATCATATGGTTAAATTTCCAAACCACGAAGTCGATGCTGAAATGTTAAAAACCGAATGAAAATACGAAAGTTAAATTCTTCTCAATTTTGTCAAAACGGAAACGTTACTGATTGATAATAGTTATACCTCTGATATTGAACAAATCCCTACAATATACCTAGATCAATGACCTATCGAATGTGTACCTTTTGTAAAGAATCTAGGAATATTTAAAATAGAAATACAATAACAAAGAATTTGTTATTTGCTAAAAGTTTTTTGAGTTGAATTGGAAGTCAAAAGACATGTAAGGATCAAAGATCCATGACCACAACTCTTAAAAATTTGTTGGCATTTCGCCCAGGTATGTCAGTGGGCTCATCAGTTAGATGCTGCCGTACCCTTCTAAGACGCGAATCCGTTTGGTTTACACCGAAACACTTTCAAATTTCACAGCAGTCACATTCTGTGAATTTTACTATTTTTAAGTGAATGTATAACAACATTCTAATACTTAGAAAAAATTTTTGCCATTGGTCTACTTAGGTAGGCTTCAATTTAAAATGGAAATACAATTAACAAAGAATTTGTTATTTGCTTAAAGTTTTTTGAGTTGAAGTGGAAGTCAAAAGACATGGAAGGATCAAAGATCCATGACCACAACTCTTAAAAATGTTTTGGCGTTTCGCCCAGGTACGGCTGTGCGCAGTGGGCTCATCAGTTAGGTGCTGCCGTACCCTTCTAAGACGCGAATTTGCTTGGTTTAGACCGAAACACTTATAAATTTCACAGCAGTCACATGCTGTGAATTTTATTATTTGTAAGTGAATGTATAACAACATTCTAATACCTAGAAAAAATTTTTGAGAAATAAAGAATTGTTAAAATAAACTGAAGTTTTGATGTGTATTTCTTCAGAAAGAACCATGACGTGCCCTGAGCTTTCAAAGCCTAAAGGTAGGGGCGAACACAGTGGCAAAAAAAAAACACACACACACAAAAATAAAAAAAATAAAAAAATTAAAAACCAAAAAAAGGAGTAGCCGATACACCGTCGTCGCTGATGCTTTTAGAGGCGCCACGACCTAATCTGTACCGGATCTTCCGATCTTGTTCTAACCATTTTGTCGTTTTTGTTGTTATTTCACTTCAAAAGAATTGTTTGAGAAATAAGGAATTGTTAAAATAAACTGAAGTTTTAACGTGTCTTTTCTTCAGAAGGAATTCTGCCATGCCGTGCCGTGAGCTTTTACCCCGGCTGGAAAAGCAAAGCACGTCACAGCTTAAAGGTAGGAGGTGGGCACAGTGGCAAAAAAAACACAAAAAACAAAAAAAAAATCGAAATATAAAAATATTAAAAAAAAAAATTCAAAAAAAGCTGCATTGAAAATCAAAAAAAAAAAAACAAAAATAGAAAAAATACCGACAAAATAAAATAAAAAGTTACAAAACACAAGAAACAAAAAAAGTAAAAACACAAAAACTGCGGTGGCTGCTCTAGTCTTAAGTATTATCAATTACCTTTAAGTAGTTTTCAGAAAAAACAGTAAAAATGATCTACATGTCTAACAGCCCTATTATGGTTGTCAATCAATGCAATTGGTTAAGTGGTATGACGGATAACAACCATCGGAACTATTGATCAGTAGTGAATGAAATGCTTTCTTGCGATTCTACTGTGAACGCCTCTGGTTGCTTGTTCGGTGTTATGGTCATCAACATTTTTGATAGCTATCAATTTTTCAGTCAATCGCAAATTCGTCCTTGATGAACATTTTTTTGGTTTATTTTACTGGAATTGCGTAACCAATACACAGGTACGTGCTTGACTAGCATAAGGACTATATCATGAAGTGTTTTTTTTCTGTGCCGTATAACGAAAATTCATTTCAAATTTAATTTTGCAGTAAAATGTGCTTAGGGTTCATTGAATGTAGGAAATTAAAATGGTCGCTTTTTTTTTGTATTTTTATTAGTTTAAAAAAAAACTCTCAATTTAAACATCATTAATTTAAAGATTACAATTTCTTAATAAAAAGTTGATTTTACTTTTAAACAAGTTAATATTTGTTAAATTAAATTATACAAAAGATGGTTTTGTGTTTGCGCTCTCCTGTACAGAGGTAACCGGAAATCTCCCGCATTTCTAAGTGCATATATCTCACTGGTTATGTACTCTACGTTGTTCTGTAAGTAAACTGGATATAAATTTTGTTTTATTTTGAAAATCATTATCAATGCGTTATATTTTAAGCGCTGGACTACATTCAGCCAGCCTATAGTGCAGAACATCTGAGATATCGGAGTATATCTACTGCATTTTAGAATAATCCTCATTGCTCTGTTTTGTAAAATTTGAAGCTTTGTTTGGTTTTCAATACTTCCCATGTAAATTATTGAAGAGCAGTAATCAAATGAGGTAGTACAGTTGTGTTATAAATTGTTAGAGCACAATTCTTTGAAATACAATTTCTGATTCTTTTTATAAAACCTAGCTTTTTTGAATTTTTCGCACACAATTTGGTAAGATGTAAGTTAAATTTCAATTTACTGTCAATGTACACACCCAGATATTTAATTTCTTTTACACATTCAATTTGAGTGCCGTTGATTGAAATACTTTTATTTAAATCCCTGTTGTTTATACACATGCACTTTATCTTTGATGTATTCAGACTTAATTTATTTTTGCACAGCCATTGATACATTGAATCCACATCTCTCTGTAGAAGAGCTTCTAAACTGGGAGTGTCCTTACCACTTATGTATATTAGAGTGTCATCCGCAAAAAGACAGATCTTGCAAGTAGTTAAAGCTTCACCACAGTCGTTGATATAAAGCAGGAACAGCAAAACTACCAGTACTGAGCCTTGGGGAAAACCAAGTTGAATATCCAGCGTGTCTGAGAACGTTTCATTTATTTTTACTCTTTGAGTTCTGTTTGACAAATAGCTTATAAACCACTGGAGTTCCTTTTGTCGAATGCCGTATTTGTTCAATTTCTTCACAAGAATCGTTCTGTCTATGGTTTCAAATGCTCTTTGCAGATCTAGAAAAACACCAAAAATGATATTTCCAGCATCTAGTTCCTTTTTCCATTCATTCAATATCCAGCTCAAAGAAGTTTCACACGAGTGTCCACGTCTAAACCCAGACTGTTCAACACAGAGCAGACTTTTGTTATCAACAAAACTAGTTAGTTGGTTGCAAACAATCACTTCCAATATCTTTTCATAAGTAGGCAGCATGTTTATGGGCCTCCATTGTTCCAGATAACTTGCGTTCTTCACTTTTTCCACTGGTATTACATCCGCATTTTTCCAGGTTTCAGGAAATACAACTGTGTTTAGCGATAAATTTATTATTTTAAGCAATTTCGGTAGAATAGTCTCTTTACAATCAAGTATCATTTTACAATTCAATCCGTAGCAATCATTTTTGGTATTCATAGACTTTACTGATTGGATTAGATTTTAGTGATTTTTATTCAATATTTTATAAAAACAATTAATAATATACAATATCAGATATAGCATGCAGGGGCGTAGCGAGGGGGGGGGGATGTGGGGGGGGGGGTGTAGCACCCCCCCACGATTTTTCCGAGTCGGCAAATCGAGGAAGAAAAATAAAGTAGATTTGTCGAGTTAAGTCTACTCAACCAAAAAGACACGAATGGAAGTGTTTGTGACAGTGGATTTGTTGCCAAAAAAATAACAAATCGGCAAATTAAGTTAGAAAAACAAAGTAGATTTTCCGATTGCCATGCCGACTCGAGTGATCTCAACCAAAAAGACACGAATGGAAGTGTTTGTGACAGTCGTTTTTTGGCAACAAAAAAATAACAAGTCGGCAAATTAAGGTAGAAAAACAAAGTAGATTTCCCGACTGCCATGCCGACTCGAGTGATCTCAACCAGAAAGACACGAATGGAATCGTTTTTGTCTCAACTTAGTAATTCTATAATCAGGGTCCTGGGGGTCAATTCCCGATCTGTGAAGCTGTGAAGTGAAAACATTTATCACAGCTTAACCGAAAATTCGAGTCTCGATTAGTGAAAATCCAACTTCAAATGTCAAATTTTTTTCATATGATAAATTTCTTTTCATTGCCGTATGAGTCGGTGAAAAAATTCAATTATAAAAATGAAAAATGGCAAATGGAAAATCACATATAATTTTCTGTTTCACAGATTTCATTGGAAAGATTGTTGATTATGTAACGTACCATCGAGGTGAAAATCAAAAGAACGAAATCGACCCATAAACAAACCATTCAAGAACTAAAATATTTTCATGTTCATCAAAAAACTTTTAATAAATCGTTGGGTATGATATATCGTTATAAAGAAAAAATTCTTAAAACTAAAGATAAATTTAACGATAATCGCAAATTTACTATCTTAAAGGAAAAGAAATTCTTAAACTGGCCTTGCATAGTTTGCTGTTACAATTCAATTTAAAATCAATATATATTCGGTAAAATAATTATTACGTCAAGTTTTCAATTCAAATTCAAGTTCAAATTCATATTCACTTCCAAGCAATAAAAGGAAGAAGGAATCCTGAAAGTATGTGTGCATTTATATTATATACTACTATTTCGTGCTTCGTGCTCGAGCTTATATTATTTTCTATAGCATTGATGTACTTTATGCACGTTATGATGGTGAATACATTTCGACGTTTAAAATTTGTTACGACAAGAATCTACGACTCCGATTCCAATTTTTAATTAAAAGAAAAACTAATCTTTCCTTTGAGTCGGTTTCAAAGAGAACACTAACTTATGTCGTTGCAATTCAAAGTATACTTATAGGATCTTAAAAATCATTATACGAAAGCAAAAAAAAACAAGTTTAATCGGAACTAATGAACTAATTGGTCGTTCAAATTTATGGTAAAATTAAATGGTTAATCACTCACCCACTAAAAGCGAAATCTCATATTTAGATTCGCGATACAAATTTTCTTCGATAAGTTTATATCCACTTCTCCTTGATGGTGTGCACAGCATCGAGGGACTGGTGTTGATCATAAGTGTGTTTACGTTAACACTTCTATCGCGTTTAGCTAATTGAGGAGGGAAAAAGGAAAAACAATTTGAACAACCGTACATAAAGATTGAATGACTTTAAATTAATGAATACTTAGCTTTTTTTTTCTTTTTTTTTCTAAAGTTTTTTTTTTTTTATTTATATTTGTAGCCGCTATGGGCATGAAGGTCGGACATGGTTGGTGTGTGTGGAATACTGTTGGCTGGCTGTGTGGTTGTTGTTGAATGCGATGAGTTAAAGATGGAAAGACTGATGAGTGGATGGTGTTGTGATTGGGATGAAAAGTAAGGCGCTGATCAAATCTAATGATACGATCACGATGATATGAGGATGACTGCTGCGGATGATTTTTTTTTTTCTTGCGTATGCTGGTGTATGATATATGAAGAAGTGTTTTTTTCTTTTGTTGGGGCTCTTTGGCGTTGGCCTTGGCTTTGGCTTTGGCGTCAGAGATGTTGTTGCTGTATGGTTGTATGACTGGCGATTTATTTTTCTGGTGCGGTGCTGTCTGGTGAGGCTGCTTCTTGATTTTTTTCTTCTGGCGTGGGCTAAGTATTGCGGGTGGCTACTTGTAGGTTGTTCTTAGGTGTAATTTTCTTCGGTTTTTGCGTGGCACGTGTATACTTAATGTATGCCTCAAATGTGCTTCTGGATACGTTATTTGCGCCTGCGTATACATGAAATTTTAATTCTGCTTTCACTTTTACAAAACCCTTTTTTCGGAAAAGAAGCGAACTTACCCTTCAGCGTTCTCCTGTGTTCTTTCCGTGGAAGAAGTGTTGGTCAGGTATCTCTCCTGGTGTACTGATTTTCTTTCCTTTTCGTCACTTTTGGTTTTTTTTTTTTTTTTTTTATATATATTTTCCAATGGAAGGGAAGGGCTTTCTCGCAAATGCGCTTTTTATTTTATAGCCCAATGCACTTTGCACTTTGTTTGTTCTTTTGTTTTTGTCTTTTTGCACCACACTTTTTGATTTTTATATTTTTAGTTTACCACATGCGACTTTTTTTTTATTTTTTCCAAGAAGACAGCTACGAGATACCCGCACCGATGCGTCTGACGAAAGAAAAGACGGAAGATAGGTCGTGCACTCCCTTATATAGCGTCGGGTTAGCTTGTTGTGTTACCAAAACTCCCTCTCCAATACATTCGCAAAATGTAAGATGGTGACTATTCGCACTTCCTTTTTTCGGCATATTTTCACCAATTTTATTCAGAAAATTCTGTTTTTCGTCTCAAAATTTTCTTTAGAATTTTAGAAAAATAGGTGTGACGTTATCCTGTTTTTTTGATTAAAATATCCTTCAATAGAAAAAGACGCGTAACTGAACTGCGCTTGTGTTGGGGACGCCGATCCTCTTCGTGGGTGTTAAATGATAAGGTGTTTCGAACTTCGAAAAGTATCTAACTTGTATGCTCCCATGTCCCATATTACATGAAACGATCTTAGTCATATAAACTTTGCAAGCTTACGTGGCCCGATTGGTATGACCGCCATGCCATGATGTATTGATTTTTGGGGTCCGGGATCAATTCCGGATGCTGCTCCTTTTTTACTATTTTTTTTTTTTTTTACTTTTACTTTTTTTTTCTCATATTTATCTGTAGTTTTATTTAGATTTATTTGTAAGGGTTGCATTTAGTTTTCTTTCCCGTAATTTAACGATTTGTTCAATACTCGACGATGTTCATTCCTCTCTCTCATCTAATGACCGAACCAACACGTTCCACACCTCACACACTACCTTACCTTCATCTTTCTATAAGCGATTGTTATTACTTCAACCTAATCCTCAACCCAACTGAACTGATTTGAATTTGGAAACTGAATTTGAATTTGAATTTTGAACTTGAAAGTATGAATGTTAGAATAAAAAAAAATTACATGAAAACTGTAGTTGTAATATATAAAAAAAAATGGTTTCCTACAATTAAATGGTAATTGTTAAGTATTCCATAAATATGGTTTTATTTTTTTTTTATTAATAGTTCAATTCGTTTGAAACAAGTAACAAAATATTTTTTCCAACTCACATATTAATCACAATCTCATATGAATTCAACCCCAGCATGTAAACAGAGTCAAAAATATACAAGAGAAATTCCTTGTTACCTTCGTGAACGGGCCTATTTTTGACATTTCTGAACTAACAAAAAACGAACAAAAAAAAATTGTTTACCTGCATTAATTTCACTACGGAATATTTTTATTTTCCACTCTATGCAATTGCTTTGGGTTTTTAACAAACATTTTTTGCGTTTTTGTGCGAATTTGGCAAACAAAAATTCATTTGTTAACTTTTATTGGTTTAAAGTTAAAAATTTGAAAGGTGGAAGAGTTAAACGTTTTTGACGCTTCATGACTGATTCGAAGCACATTGGAGTTATTTCAAGAAATGATAGATGATGACATTCAATTAAATGCTTTGATAAAAAGTTCTTCTTCATCTGCTGAAAAACTAAAGATAAGTCCCGAAAACGATTTTTTAAAACATCATAGAACGCGTCGGTTACCAAAGAGAATTGATGAAAATTCTGTAACTGCTTTTGTATTTGATCTAGAAACATTTTATAGAAAAGAGTTCAAAATGGTTCTTCAAACTTTTATTTCGCACGTTAAAGATAATCTAACAGATAATTTTACCATTTCTGAACCTTTCTTAAAAATTTTTAAAATACCCGCTTCCAGAGCAAATGCCAACATAGAACTAGTCAAATCTATCATAGAATTAGATCCATTTTTTTTTAAAGAAGATTTGGACTGCTATTTATCGGAACTGCAAATTCTTCTTTTTACTTGTGAGAAATGCTCAAATTTCGATGACATTGTCAAAGAGGTATTCAAATTAAGATATGTGATTCCGTTAGCCTTTAAATTAGTTTGCTACATGTTAACTGCTCCTGTGACGTCGGCTTCTTGTGAGCGGTCATTTAGTAAACTTCAAATAGTTCTTAATTATTTGCGTACGACGATGGGTAGTGATAGGCTTAATTCATTAATGCTTCTGTATTCCTCAAAGGATGTTGTTGATAGTATTCAACCTAGTGAGGTCGTCAAAAAATGGGCATTAATAAAACACCGGAGAGTTGGAGTTTAAATTCCAATTGATGAACTTTTTTTTGAATAATGATAAAATTTTTAAAGACTAAAATCAAAGAATATGTACTCTTTCTCATACCAAATACTATATTGTAATATTATTTCTTATAAATACTTTTAATTTTTTTGTTGTTATATCGTTAGGTATATTGCAATTATAAACTGATTTTATGTTAATAAATGAATTTCTGTGAAATGAACACTTTTACGTTTTTAAATAGTTTTATTTATTTATTAGCTGAGCCACCGGTGTTGCTCGAGTCTGTAGTCTTAAGGTTCCCTTTCTCGTTCTTCCGCTTCCTTAGGAATATGGGTATAAAATATAAGTTTTTTTTACTGTGGGATTATGTGACATCGCAATGGCGAAAGAATTTTTGAAATCTGTTCAGTAGTTTCTAGGTTTCCGTTCCCAACCCCATTCCTGTGGGAGTATGGAGATAAAACCTTGAAAGGAACCATCTCTGGTTTGAACTATGTCTACCCTGAAGATCTCATAAGAAACCAGTCTATAACGGACATAAATACAAACATACATACATCCTATTTTATATATGTATATAGATTTATTTTTTGATGCAGTCGGCAAATTCTGAAGACTAGTCGGCATTTCATTAAAATTCACCCCCCCAAGGCTTGGAGCCTCGCTACGCCCCTGATAGCATGGCATTGCCGTCTGCCAGATTGACAAATAATTATATAAGTTTGGTTACATTTAACCGATTCAAAATTGCAAGTATTAAAGCAAATATAAATTTAAATTGATCACATAATGAGTAATACAACAACAAAAAAAAAAAAACAAAAGGATGATAACACCTGAGTGTCTTAAAACATTTCATTAATTAGCCTTTCACGATAAGCCAGCGCCACCTTGCAGTAATTGAAGAGCTTTGGGACTTCCATTTCATTTAAGAATGATAACATCTCATCTTCGTTTAAGACATTGCAGCCAAAATAAAATCTTCTTGTTTCTTTCAACACTGGACATCTTCCAAGAAAGTGGAACACGTCTTCTCTTTCCCTCTGATTACACAAATTACATAATACCGGAAGGTCATCTCTATTGGGAACAAAGTTGACACTTAGAAGTTCTCCACGTAGTCTTACCATCATTGATATTTGATCCACACTGTACTCATCTCGAAAATAGTTTTTAGGGCCCCGGTTGTGACATAATCTATTGTAAATCGATCTATGCACTGAACTAGTAGCTTCTTCTATATATCTTTCGCGATATTTTACATCCACAGTCTCAATTAGTTTGTAGAGAGAGCTTTTCTATTCACTGATGTTTTCTAAGTTCAGATTTAGTTGAATACCACACCACTGCGCCAGCTCCAACCACTCCGCATACCAACTACTTCTTCGATCAATGGCTTGTAGCGCCGCTTTTCTTGGTAATCTTTCGCTAGACATTTTCAAAACCTTGATTATGTAGTCTATGTGCAGCTTAAGTGTGCGAATGAAGAGCGGGGAGAGTCCTGTTCCATCATCACCATGTAGTTGGGGGTATTCGAAGGAAGACGAAATATTCTTTTCACATAAAACCTCAAAAGTGCTTCGACAGTCTCATATTTCTTGTATCCCCATACTTGAGATCCGTAAAGCATGATCGACTCTGAAACTGCTTCAAAAACACGATACTTACTACTATGGGCAATGTATTTGTTAGCGAAACATTTCTTCCATGTAGCACCAATGGCATTCTTGGCCTTGACAAGTTTTTCTTTGAAATGCTTTTCCAAACTAAGGTTTTTTGTAAAACAGTCCCCAAGATAACTATAGTCCTTTACAACTTCAATACTTTCCTCGTTAAAGGACCACCTTTCATTTGAGCAGTTTATTCCACCACCATTCTTAAAAATCATTACTTTGGACTTGTTCAGGTTCACTTTTAAACTCCAAGCTTTGCAGTACCTATTAGTTGATTAATCATCAACTGTAGCGATTCAGGTGAATAAGCGAACAAGACTATATCATCAGCGTTTAAAAGCGCTTGATAACAGTTTCTGCGTACTTTATTCCTCCAGACAGACAGTCAGAAAAGTCTTCAATATACAGTGCAAACAAGAGAGGGCTTAAAGCACAACCCTGACGAACTCCTGATTCGGTTTGAAACCAGTCAGACATTTCCTCGCCATTCCATACCGCCGCTTTCGTATCGCCATAAAGATTTTGAAGAACTCTACCAAACTTTTTAGACATTCCTATTGTATAGAGCTTATAAATTAAGGCATGCCTGTCCACTCCATCAAACGCTGCCTTAAAATCGACAAAAAAACAGTACAGCTTCTTCCCATTTCTCAAAAATGTTTCTGCGATGCTTCTTAGCACAAATATGTGGTCTGTCGTCGAGTATCTTGACCTAAATCCAGCTTGGGTTCCCTTTATTAGACTATTTTGGTCAATCCAGTTGCTTAGTCGTCATTGCAGAACAGCGGTAAATATTTTGTAAGATGAGTTAAGGAAACTTATCCCACGATAATTTTCCGGGTTACTCGTGTTTCCTTTTTTAAAGATTGGGAAGATTAGAGCTTCCTTAAACTCCTGCGGTATACTGCCTGTATCCATAACTTCATTAAAAAGCACATTAGGTTTACTTGCTAACTCCGTTGTTCCATATTTGTAGAACTCTACAGGAATTCCATCTGATCCTGCAGCCTTTCCATCCTTTAAGCTCTTCAAAGCATAAATTATTTCTTCACTTGTTATATGCTCATCCAGCAATTGATTATCCGTGTTCGGTGCAGCATAGGCAATAGCGATATTGTTAGAAGGCGGATTCAATAACTCCTTAAAATGCAGAAACAGGATATCCGGGGTTAAATCTTGATTAATTGTAAATTTGTTTCCATTAAAAGTTCTAACTCTATTCCAAAACTTGGTTGGATTACTAGCAAGTGCTAGTTGTCTAGCCTCCGATTCAAAGTACTTTTCTTTTTTGCTCTTACATAATAGTTTAAGGTTTTTATTTGCATCCAAATACTGGCATCCAATGGTTTTTGGTTTTTGGTCATTACCAATGCGGAATGCTCTCAGCCATCCAAATGATTTATTTCGGGCATTTTTGCAATCCTCATCAAACCAGGGGCTAGATTCCGCAAGAGTGAATATAAAAAACTCACCTTCACGGCCCTCTGAAAACTCACGCTCTGAAAGACCGTGAGTAAATTTGAAAGATAGTGCACACGTCTTCTGTCAAAAAAACTCACCTTCACCCTTGCGGAATCCAAATTAGAGTGTGTGCACAATTTGTCGTGTACACATTTAAAATTCACTCTTGCGGAATCTAGCCCCAGGGGGCAGTTTGTCTCGGATTATTTCGATTGTGACTGCTGCCGACAGGGTAGGAAGATCTAATGCAGGTTGTGACATCTGCAAAATTAGAGGCGATCTGACTTCTGAGTGAAATGTCAAGACTCCAGCGATAACTAATTGCTTTGTTTTCCACCCACTTCAATTTAAGTAGCATTTTCATAATTCTATTAACATTCGATTCCGTGCCTTCTATTTGGAGGGTCGTTATGATGGGGGATGGTCCGAGTACGGTACCGAGTCGACTATGAAGTCCCTAACCATATCATTCCAGGCACCGCCAGCAAGACTGTAGTCAATGACCGAGTTTCCTTGTTTTCCCGCAAAGGTGAAGTCTCCATGCTCATCAGAAATACTCGTACCATTTAGGATTCGTAGACCAAAAGAGTTACATAGCTCAAGTAGTTTTTTCCCATAGACTTTACTGTTTCCTCTAGCTTCTCTAAATTTGTTGATTGAAACTTAAATTCATTTTCATTCATTTGTATACTGTCAGAATAGGTAACTGATGGGATGTTGCCATTGATCACCTTTACACTTTCAATGAAAAATTTATTAAATGTATTAGCAGTTTCCAAATCTGATCTCATTTCAGCACCATTAATTTTAAGATTGTTGAAACTACACTTCTCTTCTTTCAAAATTTGATTTTTTAAAGTCCTCCAAAGACCCTTTTGGTCACCTGCTTTCTCGTTTATTTTCGATTCAATATAATTGTTTTTGGTTGTAATGCACTGTCATTTGTATAAATTTCTAGATATTTTGTAATTATTCCAATCTTGCACTTCATTTGTATATTTTGCTCTAGTATAATTGTTAATTTTTTCGCGTTTTAATATTTCTAGACTTTGATTGTACCATTCCGCATATTTATTATTGATTATAAGGGATTTTTTTTAAATGATTTAATGAATTTTTAATTGAATTTTTAATTTTAATGATTGCTACGGATTTAATTGCACAAAAACTTACTTCATCATTCAAGGGAGATATTTCTAACATGTTTGTTTGTACCTATATTTGGGGTGTGCCAACGCTTAGTACGAGCACACTGTTCACAATGGAAGAAAATTTATCAATTGACTTGCATAATACCGATTTATATATTTATTGATAGAACTTATCGTGTATCAATTGATTGATAGTTGACAACCATAATAGGGCTGTAAGTGTTTTCAAATTTTCTTAGTTTAACACAAGCTTTAGTCATAAAAATTCTCAGATTGTCTTAAGGCCGAAAGGCATTAGCATTAAGTTATTGAATGATTAAGAGAACCCGCCTATAGTCAGTAAGTTAATTAAATTATTTTATAAGCTAGTTTAATCATTTTTGTTAGCATATAAGTAATTAAAGGTTAAAGAAAAAGAAAAATGAGTTTAAAAACTGAAAGCCACGAAAACCAATTGTTTAACTATACGGTATACCAGCTAATAGGCGCTTAGTAAAAGGAGATAAAAGAGAGAGAAATATAAGCGCCATAGATCTATGTGATATTCTACGATGGAAATTTCATAGCAAAAAAAAGGTAAATTAGAAGCTTTTTAAAAAAGTCATTGAAAAAAAAACTGTGATCGCTTTTTCAATTTTCAAATTTGAAATCAATAACAAAAATACTGAAAAAATATGATAAGCATGCAAGAGGATTATCTTCTTTAAAAAACAAATTGTTATTTGGGCTTCTTCTATAAACATTTCAAGTTTTGAACAAAAATTTTTTCGAAAAACCTTCACATTACTCCCGAGCTCATAAACTAAGCTTCACAGTACAAAAAGATACATTTCAAATTCAAAACACAAAGTAGTTAACTGGGGAGATTTAAAAGTGTTCGAAAAAAAAACAACTATTGGATATTTAAAAAAAATTATCAAAATTTGGACACACCACTAAAATTTTTGAGTTTGATCTTATATACTTTTTGTTTTGAACAGTAATATTTAAAATTGACGAAGTTATAACGGTTCAAACACAACTTAACCAATGAAAAAACCATCAAATTCAACTTAATTTTTTATGTATTAAATAAATTTAAAAAAAACCTTCCCGGAGTTAACACAATTTCTTTTCAAAACAAAACAAGAAACTTGGGAACTTTAAACAACGTTACGTTGAAATGATAACAAAATTTAAGTTTCCTACACTCTCAGAGTCACAATAATATCAATTAGATATAATTATAATGACACAGACTTTCAGTTTGGTATATTTGCTAAATACTAACTTTTATTTCAATCAATTATCATTTGAAATGTTAAAGTTATACAAATATTTGTAATGGTCTAACCGTTTTTTCGGCGGGACACTCAGCCTTAAGCTGCAGGCCTACAAGCATGATCGAAAAAGAATTAAAGTATTAAATATCTAAGATTGTCTAGAAAGAATGAAGCTCCTCCAGGCAAGTTATTCTGATCAAGACGGTTCCACAATAACTCTGAAGAAATAATGCGAGTTTACAGCATCGTCAAACAAAATAGTTCTTACGACGAATCTATTGGATAGATAATATTAGACGTTGAAAAAGCTTTTGACTCTTTACGACATATTGATCTTGTCTAAGAAGTTGCAGTTGGATTTGTAAGCATTTTAAATATTTATTTATTTGTGTGTTTATAATCGATTTATTTTTATTTACTTATGAACGAACTAGGTGTGCCAGCGACTTCGTCCGCAAGAATTGGCATAACTTTTTTATTTATCAACCGATTGACATCATGAAAAAAAAACTAAATGTTAAAAGAAGCTTTAAATATATGTATAATTGAAAACCTCATCTAGATAGGATAAGCCGTTTCTGAGATTAGCGTGCACAAACAAACAAACTATTACGTTTTTATTATATGTATAGAATAGATATAGATGTTTGCAAGTCAAAACTTTCTAGAAATGTTTACACTATTTACTTCTAAAACCTTTTTCTTATCTTTAACTTATTAGGCGTGTTTTATTGAAATTCTATGTGCACTTATGTTCACTTCAGCAAAACATCGCTCATGGGAAAACAACAACTCCTTATGTCAATAGCCTAAGTGCACATAAATATCGCAGTTAGCTAACTGCACAACAGGGATGGTTGGTAAATTTCTTTTTTTGGCACCCAGAGGTTGGCAGTCTTTGGGTTGTGTTCGTTCATATTTCTGATTTTCGACAACAGATTGAATAAGTCTGTTTCTTTACTTTTTGTGCACAGAAATTTTTTTTTTTTTAAGGAAAGGTGGTAAAATTCTTTCAGAAACTCTCTGAAAGAGCGTATTTGTCTTAAAAGTAAAGAAACGCCCTGAACAAAACATTCGCAGCAACGCAACGCTTGGAAAAACGTCTGTTTGGCAGTTGTGGTATTTGTTTTGGCTGTGCACGATTTCTGTCCACAGAAATTTTGGTGGCGGAAATCCGCAGGACGGGGAAATTTTTTTATTCTCTCGAGAGCACTCTCTTTTGTGCACTGTTACGAAAAATCGGAACGGGATTAGACTGACTTTCGCCGAATTTCGGTGCATTTCGTGCGAATTTTCAGTAAAGAAACACACCTAATAGCTAATAGATGAGTCAGGTGGTGTCTTGGTGGGGACATAAATAGACACGCAGTTACTAACACACACACACACACACACACACACACACACACACACACACACACACACACACACACACACACACACACACACACACACACACACATACACAATGAAAGTTTCGCAATCGGTCAGAAAAAAATAACATCAGACAGAACACATAAGAACATCAGAACCAAGGCAACCAAAAACATGAGTCACAAAATGAATCTAATTGAACACAGCCATTACGAAAAAAAATTAAAGTGACATTTGTTTTGTTTACATCGAAAGGAAAAAGTTGAAATGCGGCAAATAAATTGAGAATCGAGAATTAAATAGAGAAAAATAGAAATGGAAAGCAAAAGGTATGCATTTATATCCTTTGAATGCAAATTTTTAATGTTTCTTATCCTTAGAACAAGTGCAAAGGGTACCAACTTTGAAAGTGAAAATTGAAAGTGACGTGCTAAATGAATATAAACCAAAAATCGTTATATTGATAAGTGAACATAAGTGAATATAGAAAATGTTCAATAAAACGCGGCTATTATTAAACTTAATTTTTAATTATTCACTTGGTGGTTTCATTATAAAATGAGCAATGTCTATCTATTTGAATAGATGTGAGTTTTATTGGGAATTTCTATATTCACTTATATTCACTTCAATTGCGAGTCTCAATAAAACGCTTTATATGGCTATATTCACTTACTAAGTTCACTTTCCATGAGCGATGTTTTGCGATGTTTTGCTTAAGTGAGTATAAGTGAATATAGATTCCCAATAAAACTCGGCTACAATAAGTGTGAAAAATGTGAAAGTAACTCTATCTGTTCGACTTTCTATGTTACCGTCTCCTGTCCAAACTTCCAAACTGATTGATATAAAATTTTGTACAGAGATAGTCTAAGATTTATATATTGGATCCCTATGTTCCCACGGGAACGAGAACGCATACGGGGACTTTGACACTCTAACACCGATTTCAAAAATTCTTCCACCGTTGTAAGTCATCCCCATATTCCCACGGGAACGGTCACTATATTCCCACGGGAATAGGAGTCTTTACTAATATCATAAGTCCGAAATGAGATCTGTCTGTCTATTTTTATTTGTTATCAAAACCCACCCAAACTATTGAACCTTTTTGTATGAATTTTGGTGCAGAGATTGAAGAAGGACATGGCTGTATTTGTTATCGCAATATTCCTACGCCTGAAAGTTGGTGTTCCCGTGCCAATAATGAGTAATCTAGAACTGTACACAGCCACAAATTACACGTCTGGGATGCAGCATTCTAAAAGTTTAAATTATGACTGGAACAGCGAAAGGAGAAAACTATTGATTCCCCGTATTTTTAATATTTAATTTTAATTCCTACTGATTTGTCATTTTAGTTTAAAAGAGTGTATCAAACTCGCAAAACCTTTTTATTTGACAAAGGATGAAGGAAGTAAGAATGCCGTGTGCAAAAATGTAGGTACTGAAATAAAAAAATATATGTAACAACAGTTTACTTAAGCGTATGAATGTGTCTTATTTGCAAAATAAGTAGCCTAAAAAACTAAAAATGCTGCCGAAAGTCACTATTCCACGCGAACGAAGTCGCGGGCACAGATAGTAGTAAATAATGTCTATATTCTGAACAGGCCTGCTTCTATCTTCACTATATCAAAAACCATACACATGTCATAAAAAGTTTTGTCAGGCAGTCGCTCAGTGCACGGTCGGCACATTGCTATTCAAACATTATGTTGTCAGATGAAAAAGAATGACATTTACTCAAAAACAGCATTATGCTATTTATATAAATTTGAAATTATTAGAAGAAATGTTGCCTTAACTTACCGTGAAACAGCTGGTAAAATATATCTCGTTGAAATGGTTTGTATACCAGATAGAAATATTTCTTTTTTTTTTATTAAATTACGAGTATTATTTCTTATAAAATTGTATTGTTGCTTGAAGATTGAAGACTGATAGGTATCCAAATAGAAAAAAGCTAGGTTTTGATTGTTGGTTCAGATTGATGTGTTGATTGATGATTTGCAGTACGGAAGTATCATATTAGTAAAGTTTTAAGAAATTAAAAATTTCAGAGCAATTAAAATGAAGAAACCTGTTCTTTCGATTTACATCATTTCTAATCTAAAAAAAAATTTGGGTGTACAATGAAAGCAAATATACTGTTATATTAAATAGATATATTTATCATTTAAAAATATTGAACTCAAAACTATACATCGCGATTTGTTTTTGCAGACAAGTACTTATTCCCTTAGATTTTAACTTTGAATTGAGATTAATTAGTAGGTAAACCCAACACGTTAATTTTTTTGTGTTGTTTCTAGACAAAATTGTTTAAAAACTATCATCCACACTGACGTGTTGTACCACGTAATTCTCCCCCATCATATATATTTAAATTATGCTGACGGGAGTAGTTATTAACGACAAGTTGACCTGTTGGGAACAAATGTATTAAGAATGAAAGAATCAATAATTTCCAATTTATTGAAGCCGTTTTGTTTTATTCACGTCAAAATCGAATCAAAAAAGCACCTTATATGAAAAAGTTACCTTCGTCAATACGCCTTGAAGCCTCTTCAATATCAGCTTTAGCATCTTTAAGTATCACATACATTAGAGGCATCATTTCCCACGGGTATCGAAATTTTTCTAAAAGTTTCTGACAGTATTCTAAAAATACTTCGGCGCTTTGACCTAAAAAAATATAGGTATGATATGATTGAGTAAAATATTGTTATTTCGTAAAGACTTATCTATTTTCAAAAAATGGAAACGGAAGAATAAAATATCGGAGATTTAGATATCAAATATTTTTTCTTTCGATTATAAGTGGATATTATTAGTCAAGGTATACGTTAAAAACACATCCATATATGAGATAATAACCATCAAGCAGCTACATAACAAAACGATATGGAAGAATAAAGAGAGCTTCGGAATGTTCCCATCCACTGATTTAACTCTCAGTTTTACAAAATGCATATTTTCACCTATACAACCTAAGTTACCAATTTTCTTTAAAGTTTTTTGCAACTTGGGAATGAGTTTTATAAATGAATGATTTTTCTATCACTTTTATGGCATTGTTCCAATCTTAACAGAAACATTGAGCACAAGATATTTCAAAACAAATGTTATGTTACCGAATGGTCAGGTTTTATTCTTTTTCATTTTATATCTTAAAATTACTACTTTTTTCTTTTTGTACATAAAAATTGTAACTAGAATGTAAGTGAAAATTGAATAAAAAATTAATAAATAATTATATACGTGTAAGTACTGTAAATGAGTTATCTGTGTTTTTTTTAAGTCTTTTATCGCCGTTGAAATATTATAATTTTGTGAACACGATAGCTTAAGTTAAATCCGACATAATTTGGAATAACTAAGAACTATGTTTTCTAATAAACCATACTTGTACTGTATACTGCAAAGATCTAATATCTTGTCGATCTTTATATTTTTCTCTAATTTTACCTTCCCAATGCTCCGTACTCAAAACGTTGGCTATTACGCCGTCGTTTACCTCTATAAGCGCGAACGCTATATCATAGAGCGAGTAGAGCCCAAGATTGTTCCAGTCCAAGCGAGTTGCTTTTTAAAAAGGAACAATCTTCAAGTTAAAGTACAATTGGAGTCGAGCGAGTTGCTCTTAGAAATCAAATGCACTGGTTGATAGTTTGAGAAAGACAACATTTATTTTCATTTTTCCTTCGTCTTTTATACACAATAATTTTCCTAAATTCCCGACCTTTGATAATTGAACCTCAATCACTTCACACCTCACGCCAGCATATCGCCATATCAGCATTATCGCTTCAACGTTCGAATGCATGGCTATTAATAAATGCAGACCCCACAGTATGTATCCAGAGTACATTTGTTGGTAACATGAACCCTTAGCGATATCATTTTCTGTGTGTCGCTTGCCTTCGGTCATTAGCTCAGTGCAAAGTGTATTCATGTATGAAAATACTTTGTTGGCGCTTGCCTTAGGTCATTAGCTCTTTTAAAGAATATGTACGTGTGTGCATATGAGGCATGTTGGGAGTGTTCAATTATCAAAGTACGAGATGAGAAATGATCACTAGTGCGATCCCTTCACACCACCCTCCGGGGGAAAAAGATGAAATCTCGTAGCGCGAGGTTTCCTCTTTTCCGTGTCATTTTTACAATTTGGGATCATTTGTTATGTTCATTTTTATATCATGTGTTACGTAATTAAATATGTTTGCTTTTTCAAATTTTCTTATTGTTTGTTATAAATGTAGTAAGCTCAATATAATTTTCTTTATTAATCTTACGGCTATGGGTGTTATATTTTTGGATTTTAATATTACAAATTTTCTTACTGTACTAACTGATATATATATAATATTTAAAATTTTTCTTAGTATATAATAGTGTAATATAATTACCAATAGCTTTGTATGTTACATTTCGGATTTTACGTATTAAAAATGGTTCTTAATATATGATAGTGTAGTACAATTATCAATAGCTTTATATGTTACATTTTGGATTTACCGTATTTAAAATGTTCTTAATGCTACATTTACTTAAAGATTCTCTTTAAAATAAAATAAATAAATAGGGTGGCGCAACAGAGCGAGAAGCCGCTGGGCCTAGCGCATTTCTCACAACCATGCCTTGTGAGGGAACGGAGGGGACCTACAATTTTTCGCCGGTTCCGAACGGCTAAAGATTCTCTTTACTGTATTTATATTTTCTTAAGGCTATATTTATTCAAAATTTTCTTACTGTATGGATTTTCTTAAGGCTATATTTATTTAAAATTTTCTTACTGTATCCATATTTTCTTAAGGCTATATTTATATAAAATTTTCTTACTGTATCCATATTTTTTTAAGGCTATATTTATTTAAATACATTTTCTTTACTGTATTTATATTTTCTTACTGTATGAATTCGCAAGGGTCTCTCTCCCTCCTTTTAAAAAAAAAAAAAAAAAATATTAACTCAATGCAAATAAGCATTGCTTTAGTATGTAGATATAGAATTTTTTTAAACGATTTTTGTGTACCTTTACTCTCTTTCCATCGTAATTGATATCACAATTTACACCGTCTTCGGACAATACTTCGTATGACCCTACGAAGATAGGGTCCAAATTCCTTCTATTTTCATTCCTTAAAAGGACTAAGCTTCCTTTTTCAAAAATAGTTGCTTTACTTCTTGCTTTTCTATCGTAATTGTCTTTTCTTGCATTCTTCTTCTCTAACAGCGCATCTCTCGGATCTCTGTGAGCAATTTGTAGTTTTTCTCGTAGTTCAACATAATCTTCATAATTATACCTGGGATCTACTTGTTTCGTCAAATTTGAAGGTGACGTACATTGTCGTCCAAACACTAATTCAAATGGTGAGTACCCTGTTTCTGAATGTACTGCTGTGTTATAGGAAAACACATAGTATGGTAACCATGTACACCAGTCTGTGTGTTTTTCGGAAACGAAACTTCTAATGTATGATCCTAGGACCTTATGTGAGTTTTCCAATGCTCCTATACTTTCGTGATGGTATGCTGTAGATTGTATTTGTTCTATTTTAAGTAGCTTACACATATCCTTAAAAACTCGGTTGATAAACTCTGTGCCTTGATCTGAGGCTATTATCTTTGGAACTCCGTATTTAAGAATAAAGTGTTCTACCAATCCTTTAGTAACTGTGCTAGCTTCTTTGTTTTCGATTGGAATTGCTTCAGTGAATTTTGTTAATTCGTCTTGTAATGTAAGTATGTACTGTAACGAACCGTCACAGTGCGGATATTTTGTTCAACAAAATTCGGGCGATATACAAAAGATCTATGTATATATATAGAAAACCAAACGCACCTAATACCTCCGCACCCGCAGCAACACACGAGTTATACACACATTCCTAGGTTTCCCATTCACCCCACTCGTGTATGCAAACACAGGCATCGGCATGCGACATTGCATATGCATTCAATGGTCAATGGGTTTTGCTCATTTATAGAGCTCACACTCACTTGTGGTAGGAAATATGATATAGGGATGTATATCGAACAGGTAAAATTAAGTTTCTGCTCCGCTTAGGTAGAGTGTACACAGTACTTAATTGAAACTTGGGTTTCAGTACTTGGTACTAATCCCATTTACTTTTTGAAAGGACGGCACCAGCTATCCAAATTTGTTTATTCCTCTTTCCACTCCGTCTGAGTGCAGGGAGGACAGGCTGAAAGCCACCTGATTATTCTTCAGCATTGTGCGCTGAGGACAGAGTCCGGAAAGGCTCAAACGTTTATTCCGTGTGAATTCCCGGACGCAAAAGTGGTTTCAACGATAATTCCATAGCATTGGTGCTTTGGACATAAGGCAGAAGCGAGACCCTGCTTGTTTATTCCTCTTTCCACTCCTCCTGAGTGTAGGGGGGACAGGCTGACAGCCACCCGTTTATTCTTTGGCACTTGCGCTGAGGACAGAATTACTGTGTTTATTCCTCCTTCCCTTCCTCCTGAAGGTATCGAGGACAGGCTTGTAGCCACCTGTTTATTCTTCGGCATTTGCGCCGAGGACAAAATTACTTGTGTTTATTCCTCCTTCCTTCCTCCTGAAGGTATCGAGGACAGGCTTTTGGCCACCCGATTATTCTTTGGCATTTGCGCTAAGGACAGAGTTATTGTTGTATATGCTATTTTAAGTAAACCTATTGTTATTAAGACGATAAATAAAAAGGAATTTATTGGAAAAATAAAAGTTGGTCGTATTTGGTTATTTTGGCTAAGTCTTGGTGGAATCTTTATCTCGACTTCTGGTGCTTCGTCGAGAATACCTTGGACACGCTGAGCTTACCTCAGCCTTAGAAAGAAAGCATCGCAAAATGGCGCCCGAGCAGGGACTATAGAAGATTCCAAACAACCAAGCCAAAACCAATACTTTTCGAAAGGTCCCACCTTCTAAGAAACCACATACCAACCAACGCCGCTTTTGGACCAGATAAATTACGAAAGCGAATTTTTGAAATTAACTTTCTGTTTCCGATCACCGTCAACAACATACACTACCCGAATCAGCACTATGTCCGACTCCGAGGACCAGGACGATCAATACTTGAACCCATGTAAAAATTTGGGCTTCATTTATTTTATGAAGAAACCTGAGCTGATTGAAACGCTGACAGCTCGTAAATTAGACGCGACAGGTAGTGTACAAATACTACGAAAACGCCTCAGCCAACATTTAAGGAAGCTGAGAGACCACGGCTCGACACAAAATCTTTGCCAGACATGGGAAGATACTATCGAGAAACGCCTCAACGAGGATGGGATCCAACTAGTAGTATTGCGATTACCCCTGTTTCACTTACTCAGACGACCACCGACCAAAGAACGCCGCATGTACCGGCGGCCCCGTATTAAACGGAAATCCAGTTTCCTGTGCCAGCTATGAGTAGAGGTCCGACTAGACAGGAACCTAGCACCCCAGGGCGTACGGAAGAACGACCCTCGGGCCAGCTCTTCAACCATATGGGACCCTCACAGAGTTTACCGCCATGCCCTCGATCATCAGGTCGGTACACTTTGAGCTATGAGGCAGAAGTGATGAATACTGTCCGGAAATGGGGTCTCAGGTTCGATGGAACTGGGAACCCTTTGGAATTCATCAAACGAGTATCGGAACTAACGACGTGCTATGATATCCCGAAAGACCATATGCTTCGCACGCTCCCCGAGTTTTTCAAAGGAAAGGCATTGGAGTGGTTGAGAGTTAAACTTGAGAGTTTGACGACTTGGGAAGACTTCCACCAAGCCTTTATCCAATTTTTCTTACCACCTCGACACCTGACTAAGCTCGAAGACGAAATATATCACCGACGTCAAGGGCCAAGAGAAAACGCAAAGGAGTATATCTCGAAGACCCAGTATTTAATACACCAACATCCACGTATGACTGTGCAAGACAATCTCGACAGAAAATTCGATGGGCTGAGACCCGAATATAGGTTATATGCGCGTCGCCAAGACTTCCAGACAGTCGACGAATTATTACTCCTCGTCGAGGAATGCGACGCTATTAAAAAAGATGAAAGGTACACACCAACCACCCAGTCACGGCCAAATACGAGTTCCACCCCTATGCGACACCAAACCGCTGCTCCCGCAATCTCTTATGATCGCCAGACCCACTGCTGGAATTGCAAACAGCGAGGCCATCGTAGAGAATTTTTTTTTTTTTTTTTTTTGGTTAAATTTAATTAGTTTCATACATAAGTACATAATAGTTGTTATAAGACAATAAAAGAAAACTTCTGATTGAAATAGTAGAGAATCACTCAGTTGTTATATAACAAGTGTCGAGTGAAACTATAAGATAGATAGAAATTGCCGAAAACCGTTTCGGTTGTTCTGTACTTTATGCGGGCAAGATGGTACCTTAACCAAGGACTGCTCATGCCGGAGGCAAGACAACGTAGCCGTAGTATACCACGAACCCCACCAAGATCCACGGCCTTATGTACCAGTCAAGATTGAGGAGGAGGTCTACTACGCCTTGCTGGACACCGGCTCAACGAAAACGTACATCAACAAACGATTCCGAGAACATCTTCGCCGTCTGAAAATACCCAGCTATGAATTGTATCAAAAGATAAGTATGGCAAACGGAACGTCAGCTACCACGAAAGAAAAGTACAGAGTTTCATTCGAACTAAATGGGAGACAAATCAATGAAGACGTTACGTACATGCCATCCCTAGAAGCTGACGCATTACTCGGAATAGACGTATTAGGACAAGCTGGGTTAGAGATATTCATAGGAAATCAGATCGTAGAAGGTAAAAAGCCAGGGTATTAGGACCCCAAACCAAGGTGCTCTGCCATCTCACAGTTACCATACGATCAGGATCAAAAACTCAAAGACTTCCTCGATACCGAACTCCCCGCTTTTGAAGACCTAAGAGGCATGGCTCACGTTCCTCCTCATAAGATCCGATTAAAGAACGAAGAGCCGTTTAAGCAACGCTATTACCCCCGGAACCCGGCCATGCGGAAGGTCATAGATGAAGAAATAGACTCGTTGCTCGAAACAGGGAAAATCAGACCCTCAAAGAGCCCATATAGCTCACCCATCGTGCTGGTGCGGAAGAAAGAGGGATCATGGAGATTATGTATGGATTTCCGACAGCTCAACGAGGTGTCTTATAAAGATGCCTATCCCTTGCCATATATATCGGCCATACTCGACAAACTACGTGACGCCAAGTATATCTCCACGATAGACTTAAAACAAGGTTATTGGCAGATTGCTCTTGACCCGAAAAGCCGACCGTACACTGCGTTCACCGTGCCTGGAAGAGGACTTTTCGAGTGGAACGTAATGCCATTTGGTTTGCATTCAGCAGGTGCAACATTTCAGAGAGCCATGGACTCAGTTTTTGGAGCGGACATGATGGATCATGTTTTCGTCTATCTGGACGACATTATAATCGTGAGTCAAACTTTTGAACAGCACTTACAAAACTTATCTGAAGTCTTCAAGAAACTGCGAGAAGCTAACATGAAGATAAACGTGGAAAAGTGCAACTTCTGTCGCGAGAGTCTTAAATTCCTGGGACATGTAGTTAGTAGAGACGGAATCCAGACCGATCCGGAGAAGATCCGAGCTGTTCAAGAATTAAGTGTTCCGACCTGTATAAAAGAGCTACGCCGCATACTTTGTATCTGTTCTTGGTACAGACACTTTATAAAAGACTTCTCGACCGTTACTACTCCGCTTACGTCCCTCCTCAAGAAGGACGCGAAATGGCATTAGGGGGAACCGCACCAAGCTGCATTTGACTTACTTAAGAGGAAGCTGACGGATGCACCAGTCCTCGCCTGCCCGAACTTCAACCTGACATTTACGCTACAGACCGATGCTAGTAACTATGGACTAGGCATAGTACTCTCTCAGGTAGAAGAAGACCAAGAGAAAGTCATCGCCTATGCAAGCCGAACACTAACGGATCTCGAACAAAAGTACGCGACAACTGAGAAGGAATGTCTCGCGATTTTATGGGGCATAAGGAAGATGCGCCCTTACCTTGAAGGGTACCATTTCAGAGTGGTCACGGACCACCACTCCCTGAAATGGCTTCACTCACTAGAAAACCCATCCAGAAGACTGGCGCGATGGGCGCTGGAATTACAACAATACGATTTCGAAATTCAGTATCGAAAGGGGGCTATGAATGTCGTCGCCGACGCGTTATCACGCGACCCCTTACCAATCACGGAAGCCGACGCGCTAGCCGCCGTCATTGAAGCAGGTCCAGATTGGACACAAAAGAAGAAAAACTTGATAGAAAAGCACCCCGATGATTTCCCTGAATACAAAACCGTAGACGACCAATTGTACCGCCGTTTCCAATCCAGTCACCCATTGGCCAACTCAAATGAATACGATTGGAAAATATGCGTCCCTCTCAGCGAGCGAGACAAGATCCTGTTCGAGAATCATGATGACGTCACGGCGGGCCACCTTGGCATAGCTAAAACCACTTCACGTGTGACCCAGCGCTACTATTGGCCAGGAATGTTCCGGGATATAAGAAAATATATCCGAAAATGTCATATATGCAACCAATATAAAGTTTCACAACAAAAACCGAGCGGAATGATGTTTACGACGCCAGTCAACGAACCTTGGGAGACCGTGTGTGCCGATTTCATGGGACCACTTCCAAAGTCCTTAAATGGAAATACCATGTTGCTTGTCCTTATGGACAAATTTACAAAATGGGTAGAAATAATACCACTCCGAACCGCCACCACCGCCACCCTCGATAAAGCCGTACGCGAACGGATCATCACACGCTTTGGAACGCCGAAGACCTTAATTCGGACAATGGAACCCAATTCACCAGCCATCAATACATACAATTCTTAACCGACCTCGGGATTGAACAACGTCTAACCGCTCCTTACACGCCACAAGAGAACCCAACGGAAAGAGTCAATAGGGTATTAAAAACCATGATTGCTCAATACGTGCAAGATAACCATCGCAACTGGGACGAATACTTACCAGAGTAATCCTTTGCTATAAACTCTAGCAGACACGAATCGACGGGTTTCAGCCCCGCGATGCTTAATTTCGGTCGTGAACTTAGGGTCCGTAACGAATTACGAACCGCTCTACCAATAAGCACACCAGCAGAAGACATCAACACTCGACAAGAACGGATGCGGACCCTATTCCAGATGGTTCAGGTCAATCTACAGAAAGCCAATCAATCCCAAGCTCGGCATTATAACCTCCGACGAAGAGCCTGGTGACCAAGCATCGGGGACCAGGTTTACAAAAAATCACACGTACTTTCTTCGGGTGCAAATTATTTCACCGAAAAACTTGCGCCACGATACGAAGGACCTTACGAGGTCACCCGTTCCATTTCCCCGGTGATTGTTGTTCTCAAAGGTAAAAATCAACGAAGAGGAGCAACAAATATTCGCGCTCATATACGTGATCTAAAAGGATTCCACAGCGAACACGAGGAACTAGCAACAATTATTAACGCCCCTACTATAAATTCATGCCCTTCAGTTCACATCCAGTCATGCCAAGAAAAATGCATAAATAAAGAGATACCTCAGCGCAAAAAGGTCACTCATCATCCAACCACCGAACAAGGTAGCAGTCTAAGACGAAGAAAAATAAAAAGAAAAATGGAAAAGAAATCTACAGGTAGGACAAGCCCCCGATTCGACAGGCTGCAATCATTGGAGAGAAACCGTCCATCAAAATCAAGCGAGTCGAAGTCGAACGCGTCAACGCGAGGAGGACGGGAACCAGTTGATCAAAAGATCGACCCTACGGTACGAATCCCAACCAGACCGGCCATGTCTGCCCCAAGACGTACCGGGGAACCAGTGCACTTCCGATTGATTATCCAACAAGGACGAGCACCATCACCAAAACCAATCGCGGCCCCCGATTCTCCTCAGAGCCGCATGAAAATGATCAGGGATCGGAGAGCAGCTGCAGAGGATTTACTCCAGAGAAAGAAGAAGCTCGTGCCCCAAGAAGAGCCAAAGAGGATGGGTTTTAAACGGCCTCTCAGCACCGACCAATCACGTCAACCATCGCAGCCTTCCACCAGCCAAGAACGCCAGTCATCGCAACCCTCCACCAGCCAAGAACGCCAGCCATCACAGTCCCCCACCAGCCAAGGGCTCGAAGCCATAATACGATTCCCAACACCAGATGAAAGTCCTGGCGTACCAGTGACCCTATCGGAAATTCCCCAGGCGATTCCAGTCAGTTTCGTGAGGGAGTATTCCCAGACTTCTGCGACGCCAGAATACCCCTTCGAGGGCATAACATTACGGGGTAAACAACACCACCGGACATTCTATATCCACAGGCCATGGGGAAGAATTTCGGTGCGATTAAATAAGAAGGGAACGCAGGCGAGCCTGAAGTATAAGACACAAACCAAGGTCATTGACATCTCATAATAGGAGACGCGGAAAGGCCAGAGGATGAAAAGGAAGATAGCTTTTTTTGAATAAAATTTGTTGTATGAATTAAATTTTTAGTTATAAAAAGAAAAAAAAAGAGGAAAATATATATATGTCCCTGCTCGGGCGCCATTTTGCGATGCTTTCTTTCAAAGGCTGAGGTAAGCTCAGCGTGTGCAAGGTATTCTCGACGAAGCACCAGAAGTCGAGATAAAGATTCCACCAAGACTTAGCCAAAATTAGTCCAAGAACAATGGCAGTGTGGTCTATGCGTGTTGATTGTAGGTTGGATGCGTTCACTATTTGAGGACCCGTGTTGATTATCTCTTCCTTACATTCTTGGCCCCCCATGCTGGGCTTGACGATGGGCTGTTGAATTGAACAGATTGTGAAACTGTTCCTCCTCCTTTCGTCTGGACTCTTTCTTTGTCTTTCGATCTTCCCTTAGAGTTTTTCGGATCGCCTTGATCTCGGCGTGGTACTTACGTAGACTCTCCGAATTGGTACCAGGGATGTTGGCGGTGAAGCTCCCGGATCTTTGACTTGAGTGTGGCAGTTCTACCTCCTCTTCTGGAAATAGTTGCAGGGGGAGCTATCCTTGTGAACACGGCCTCTTGGCGTTTAGATTGACGCTGCCTGTACTCTTCTATGGTAAGAGGCTTAATTCCTGCGGCTGGACTAGGTGTCGTGGTTGGCTGTGTGGGCTTGATTCCTGACGTCTTCAGTAATCGTTCGGCCTCGGCAATGTAGCTTGCAGCTTGGTTAAGGATCCTCTGTTGCGGTCCTGTCACGGTCGCCATGCAAAGATCTAATATCTTGTCGATCTTTATATTTTTCTCTAATTTTACCTTCCCAATGCTCCATTCTCAAAACGTTGGCTATTACGCCGTCGTTTACCTCTATAAGCGCGAACGCTATATCATAGAGCGAGTAGAGCCCAAGATTGTTCCAGTCCAAGCGAGTTGCTTTTTAAAAAGGAACAAACTTCAAGTTAAAGTACAATTGGAGTCGAGCGAGTTGCTCTTAGAAATCAAATGCACTGGTTGATAGTTTGAGAAAGACAACATTTGTTTTCATTTTTCCTTCGTCTTTTATACACAATAATTTTCCTAATTCCCGACCTTTGATAATTGAACCTCAATCACTTCACACCTCACGCCAGCATATCGCCATATCAGCATTATCGCTTCAACGTTCGAATGCATGGCTATTAATAAATGCAGACCCCACAGTATGTATCCAGAGTATATTTGTTGGTAACATGAACCCTTAGCGATATCATTTTCTGTGTGTCGCTTGCCTTCGGTCATTAGCTCAGTGCAAAGTGTATTCATGTATGTACATTAGAGTGGTCCTTAGAAAAAAAAAATTTGGGACGCCCCCCAGGTTGGTTCTAAATCAGGAAAAAAAAATTCCCTAATTTTTTCAAATTTTTATTCCTAGCCCTTCCTGACCCTATTTCATTAAAAAGTTTTTGTTTTTTCGATCATCCGTTCAAAGACGGCTGCTGTTATAAAAAATTTGTTTATCGAGTTTTTGTTAATAACATGTTAATAACAAATGAAATAATAAATAAAAAAAATTAATTTAATGTTATATCATTTAAATTGCCATAGATATCTTTGAAAAAATAATCCATGTCAAAATGTTGCTTACTTTTGGCAGATTGAGCGAAATAAGAAATCAGCCTTTTTGTTTATTAACAATAGAGTATAAGCAAATGATCTTAATTTTATCAAAAATACACGTGGCTGTAGAGTGTTCAGAGACGCTTCATTTGAGCCTAATTCGAAGTCTTTCCGTTAATTAGTTCAAAAATGACAGGAAAATAGGGCCAGGAAGGGTTTGAGATAAAAATATGAAAGAATTAAGGAATTTTTTTTTAATTTTTTAGAATCGATTTAGGGGGCGTCGCACTCAATTTTCGCAAAAAAGTGAAATAAGGACCACTCTAATGTACATACTTTGTTGGCGCTTGCCTTAGGTCATTAGCTCTTTTAAAGAATATGTATGTGTGTGCATATGAGGCATGTTAGGAGTATTCAATTATCAAAGTACGAGATGAGAAATGATCACTAGTGCGATCCCTTCACAATACCAGCCACAAGTTTCTCGAGTTCTACTGCCATGAGAAATGCTTTCTGGCCAAGTCTTTTGGAAGTAGATTAATTGACCTAGGATCTTGCTTTTCCTAAGCTAGATGCTAAGCCTATGTTATTCATATTTTTTAATTGTGGTCTTTTAATGCCGTTTGGCCATCAATAATATACAATGATAGATTTCCTTAATGTGCTTCCCAACTATACTTATCTAATAGATTTAAATTAATAACAAAAATGTATTTAGTTGGAACGAGAACAATTATGACTGTTTTTTTTTTTTCGTCCGTCGCAATGTTGTTTATTTCCCAACGATGTCGCCATATTATTCAGGGGTGATTTATTTAAAAAAGATGTTGACGACATGAAAAAAAAATTACAAGAATTGATTCATAACAATACACCTACTACGAGAACCCGAGCTACAATTCGTTTCTGTCTCCAATAAAGCAAGTATGCAAAGTCTACAACATGCGCTGAAACCGTTTCCTGATAAAATAACTATGCTTAGTGCTGACCTAATCATTTACGCTAAGAGCTTTTAGTTTTATGGATAAAAATATTGTAAGAGACAATAAAATACATTAGAAACCAATTTTCAATTCTCGATGTGAGGCTGCATCAAGCGGTTGAAAATAAGCCATAATCATCTTTAAAAATTTCAAACAGTCAAAGAATTATTCATCAAGCCTTCGAAACTTTTAAGGACATGGGACAAATTTGTAAACTTTCACTTTACAACAAAATAAAAAATAAGTTAACATGTCAAACTTGAACAAAATTGCAGTGAAACAAACCAAAATCGTCGAAGAAGTTTAAAAACTTTGGGTGAACTTCAAGAAAGATTAAGAGTTTCGATGTTCATCAGAATAGTTAAAAAAGAGGCTTGACATCTAGGAGAAACATTCGACGAATTGACAACAATAAATATTTGAAGGTGATGCGGAAAACTTATCCTGAACACGAATACTTACTACAACAGATGCGGTTGAGAATGCAACCAAAACATTACAGTTCAAGGAAGTAGAAAAAATTAAGCAAAATGTCAGGCCTATGACTAATGGTCACTGATTGTCAAGTCATGGTCATTAGACACTTGCACATTATTGTTGTTTGTTATCACATAGTCTATTAATGTTCTCGATGTCTAAGTGATCCTTGTTGCATCTTTAACAATATGTTTACATGAAGTATCTTGCGCTATTCTGTTAATGGCTTTTTTATGAGCATCATTTTTAAACAAGTCAACATTAAAATCACCAACAACAGTAAAATCTTTTTTCAAATCACTTATTTCATCCAATATTACAGAAAATTCATAACAAAACACCATTGCAGACCGGTGACCGATAAACACCACAAACAAGAAAAGAATAGTTCGTACAATTCAAAATAATTAGACCAGTATTAAGTCCATTTTGATACCATAAGAATTAAGCGAGGGAGTACCTCACAGTTGGAGCTTTTGATAAAGCGAATGCAGGGTATCTGTGTTTGCCAGATCATGAAGGAAATATTTTTATAGATGCCGTTTTCTTTTAAAAGAGAGTGCAGGACATGAGCAGAGGAGGATGTGGGATTGTCTCCCCCTCCTCCTCCTCACCTAAGCAACTTCTGCAGAAGTCATTAGAGGAAACGACGAGTCTTATGGCTAGTATTTCTATCAGACAATGTCCGGTGTTGACATTGATTACGTACCTAACGTCCTATCTGGTTATGGATAGCAAATGTCTTGTGCGTTTTGAATATAGTTCTGGCCATATCTGTTGTGTTGCCACGCACGTAGTGATATTATTCCACCTATTATTTGTCATATCCATTGCCTCTTGCCTTAGCAAAAGTGTATATAGCGATTGGTATACCAATATTCAACCTACTGGTTGCGATCGGTAGAACGGTTTCTTTTTGGTGAGTTCATCGGCTTTGCAGTTACCCTCGATATCTCTGTGCCTCGGCACCCAAATAAGGTGAATATCAAACTGTTCAGCCATCTCCTGAGTTCGTAGAAACAGCGCCGAGTGATTTGAGGGCTGCTTGGCTGTCTGAGTAAATCCGAATATTCGCTGAGGATATCAAGTTTTCTTTCAGCCATGATAGGACCTCTTTGATCGCCAGAATTATTATTATTATCATTTATTATTTGTTTATTTCATCAAGCAGATATATAAAATACAGCATATATAATATAATCTTATAGACTAAAGAATTCAATAGATAAAAATGAAAAGAGAAAAAAAAAATTTAAAAGAAAATACTAGTAATAAAGGAAAAATTAAAATAAAAGACATATAAGTGGCTAATGAAAAACTGGAAACTAAACTTAAACCACCAGTTAAGAAGACTTTAAATAATTCAAAATGCTTTTTTTAAAAGACTCGCGGCTTTGTTGAGAAAAAAAATCTACATGAATACAAATTTTATTAGCTTCTCTGCAACACCGTGTTATGGGTTCATTTAAGCCATAATTAGTACGATGATAAGGAATATTAAAAAGAAGGCTTGGACGCAGCGGTCTTGACGGAGCATATACATTTACTAAGGACAGTAGCATAGGACAATTAATATGGCTTGACATAATATCACGTAAGAACATTACCGAAAAATATTTACGACGATTATACAACGACTGAAGGCCAAAAAGTTGACATCTAGTGTTATAGCAAGGAATAGCGATATTCCAGTTTAAACGGTAGACAGCTGCTCGAGTGAATTTTTTTTGAATATTTTCTATCCGCAAAGAATGAATTTGATAATAAGGATCCCAAATCACACAACAATATTCCAGCGAAGATCTATTTTGCCAAGGCTTCTTACCTACAAAGCTGGAAGTATTCAAAGAAAAAACACTGAGTGTTTAAAGACTGTCGTCAACTTTTTTTTTTATTATTAAATACGTCCACTCAAAAAGACGATGGCTATGAAACTCAAACTGGTAATGACTTGACCTATGGAAAAGACTTAACCTAAATAACGAAAATAGGGAGAAGGGAAAACATAAAAAATAAAAAGGAGAAAGAAACAACAATAGTTCGCTTGGTAGTGTTTCTGTCTCTACATTACAGAGCCAGCTATTTGATTTCAATCGATAGATAATGTTATGTGTGTCTCATAAATAATTGTGAAGACAACAGTTTGTTTGTTTACAAAATGATAATGTAATGGATACATAGTTAAAGTTTTTTGATTTTTGTTTACATTTAGAAGTTAACATGAATGAATAGTTAGTGAAAATGAATTTAAAGATTTTCAGGAAGCGCCTGAAGGAAACCAATGGAAGAAACAATAAGCAACAAATTAGAGCACGAATCGGATTAGAGATTTAAAAATTCTTTGAGCGAATCCGAATTATTTGTGAAATTTCTGACAGTTTATTGCAATAGTTTTTCCGATTTCGTCCGACGACGTTGCGAACAATTTTCCGCCCCGAACGGATACCTCGCTAGGGCCGAATACGTGTCACATGGCAGCCCTCAAATCGCCACAGCAAAAAGCTAGGGCGAGTTTGGGGAAAACCTATGGCAATTGCAAAACCTATGGCTCAGAAAACACTCAATTTGTCATTCAGGGCGAATAAAGGTTTCTCAAAAAACGCTTTGTGGCTAGGCAACCCCAGGGCTTCAATGAACAAACCTATTATCTGCTAATTTCTAAACTCTCATAGGCAATTCACAATAAAACTTCGTGTCAGCGTGTGGAAATACATGTATTCTTATAGGGCAATTCATAATCCAACCAATGCGTAGCAATAAAATGGGCGATATGGTTTTTATGTATTTATTATTTATTTTTTTATTAATTTTTACACTTACCTAAATAGGGAGTACAGTACCGAAAGTCTGAATCTGAACACGTTTTACAAAAATTTATATATATATTAATATAAATGTAATGGCTGAAAAAAATTGCTTGGAATTCTGAAAAGTAAACTTGCTCGCTTGGGCTTTCATCAACTTGTGGTATATGGTATCCCGTTGTGGGATTTCGAACTTTCGAATTGCTATACCGTATTATATAATCACTTATATTTTATGTACAAGAGTGAAGAGAAGAGAAGCCATAGCCTGTCAAACTGTTATTTTTTCATGGTAAGTTTTAAAGAGACGTATCTACTGGGCCAGTTTTCAGCGTCAGAACCTGTGGTGAGAATTTTCGAGTTAACCCATACGATCATTTCATATTTTTCCCTACGTTTCGTCGTAACTTCTCGACTTCTTCAGGGGAATTTTATTAAATATGAAGAAATTCTTGTTTACTTTCAAGTTCATGCAGTTCATGTATTCTTTTCTCTAAGAAATAATTCAGTTTAAAATTGTCAAAAATAGTGTTTATTATTATATGTAACAAAAAACAAAAATCATATTTAATAAAATTCCCCTGAAGAAGTCGAGAAGTTACGACGAAACGTAGGGAAAAATATGAAATAAAGTTTTTTATTTGCATATTCAAATGAAAGTGACCAAAAAAGCCCAATTTAATATAAAAACAAACATAATTTAAACAATTGGTCAAAATCGTTATTTATTCAATACGATCATGAGTTATGTCAGAGTTTACTCCTCACCATAGGATAGAAAAATATGAAAGACAGAATGAAAAATTTTAACTCACCATGAGTCTCAGCAATTTGCCATTGACATTTTTCTGAATTCCGTCAAATTAGCTCATTTGTCATTTAGAGCCAGTTTTTCAGTGCAGAGTTGTCCTGTGGTGAGAATTTTCGAGTTAACCCATACGATCATGAGTTATGTCAGAGTTGACTCCTCACCATAGGATAGAAAAATATGAAAGGCAGAATGAAAAATTTTAACTCACCATGAGTCTCAGCAATTTGCCATTGACATTTTTCTGAATTACGTCAAATTAGCTCATTTGTCATTTAGAGCCAGTTTTCCAGTGCAGAGTTGTCCTGTGGTGAGAATTTTCGAGTTAACCCATAGGATCATGAGTTATGTCAGAGTTAACTCCTCACCATAGGATAACTCTTCACTGAAAATTTGGCCGACATGTCATTTGAAGGACATGGAATTTTTGGTCTCCGTTGGACTTTCGGTAGATGTAATGTTGGCTGAGATCACAGGTGAGTTTTCGAACAACTAAAAGTAGATATCTGTCAAATCATAAACAGCTGAGAAAACATAACTTTCTGTGAACTATATTTTTTTTTTCAAACTGCTATGTACTTTATTTCCAACAAAAACCCAACAAACTTCAACCCAGAAAGCAAAACAAAAAAGTCAACAGATCACAACAGTCATCAACACAAATCACAAACAGTCACAAATAACAAAATATGTCACGAAAGGGATCTATATCGCCTTAGATACTTTCTTGAACGCACCCATTTTTCTTTTCACTGATTATTCCTGTTTCCATGGAGTTGGCAAAGTCAACCTTGGTTCAACCCACTATGGAAACAGAGTATGGGCTGCAATTCTGACAAACGTTAAACGTCATTTGGAATGTAAACAAAGGTTGGTAATTACAAAAAAATTATTAAATTGTAAGATATCTTAGATAATTGTTATTTTTTAGGTTTTCAGTATAGCCTATTGACAAACCATGGTTATAGGCTACCGTATGGAATAATTTTCGGGCCAATTAAATAGGTAGGTTTAAAGATTTGCTCTTGGAAACTACTTGGAAACGGTTAGCCTGACAAACATATTTAAAACGATCTTTTTTGAAGGAAATCTAATTTCCTACAAAAATACGAGTCACTAAATTTTTTTGGCTCAAAATGGTTCTACAGTTTTGACGCTAAAATAAGGTAAGGTCGAAGGAATAGAAAACACCATTGATATAGGAATGCTCAAAAAACATCGATACATCGAAAACATCAATGTTTACTATTCGATGTATCGAATAAATCCGATGTTTCGCACCCTTTCGATTTTTACCGATATATCGATGTTTTTTTATTCGATACATCGAATGAAGCAAGTATTGAAAAGACTCACTCAAAGTGCCAAATCTACAGTTAAATTTATTTCATATCAGTGGGATGGTGTATTTCGTTCGATCCATATTGAATAAGGCAAGCATCGTACAATACACACTCACAACTCACAGTAACAGTACCTAACCAAATCGATTTCAGTGTTCTGTTTATAGCGGGGTTCAGACTATCAAATTTGTTTGTCAAATTTGTTGGATAAAAAGTTTGACGGAAAAAACCCATTGCGTTCACACTCTTCCAAATTGTTGTCCAACTTCATTCTGGTCTGAATTTCAACCACGAAGGACATAGCAGTAGCAGAGCAATTTAGGGATAAAATTTTAGAAAAGCAAGAAAAACAAAAGACAGTGTGTAGGAACTAAAGAGGTAAACTACCTGAAAACATCATAAATGTGCACAATACTATAATAAAACCTGCCCAACAA
Source organism: Melanostoma mellinum (assembly GCA_914767635.1). Classification (NCBI taxonomy): domain Eukaryota; kingdom Metazoa; phylum Arthropoda; class Insecta; order Diptera; family Syrphidae; genus Melanostoma; species Melanostoma mellinum. The sequence continues at coordinate 93,583,627 of OU612060.1, read as the reverse complement.
AAAAAAAAACATTTTTTCCTTGCGGGGTGCACTGCCTAAAACCCTAATAAAATTCATTATCAACCCAACAAAGAAAAAAAAATTTTGCCTTGCGAGGTGCACTACCTGACAGCTGACACCATCATAAATCCCTCTTTCAATGTACCTACCAACCGAACAAAGAAAAATATTCTTTCCGTGCGATGTGCATTACTTGAAAACATTTTTGAAATGGACGACTTGCGTTCACATTCATCCAACTTGTTGTCCAACTTGCAAAAATATCAAAAAATTGTGAAAACCATCCAACAAACTTGACAAGCCTGTTGATGAGCGGCCACATTATCAAATTTGTTTGACAAACTCGATCCTTGACAAACGCTTATGCTTGAACCCCGCTTATGTTTAATTCATGTCATACATAAAATGCTCTGTTCTCCTTTACTTTATGTATCGAGAGATAGACTACACGATGTGCAGCTGCACACGCTTTGCTCAAAAAACATCGATACGTCGAAAACATCGATGTTTTTATGCGATGCATCGACAAACATCGATGTAAGGTTACGATGTATCACATCGAATAAAACATCGATGTTTTTTTTCCATGAGCATCCCTACATTGATAGATTTCTAGAAATGGTCCCTACGGTTTATAATTAGTTTTTGAAAAAAAATTGCCTACCAACCAACGTACATATATGCATAAACCTATATTTGTACACAAAACACTTTTTGAAAAAAGTCTTATTCAAAAATAAAAAATAAACTTAATCATAATACTTGTATAGCTAGTTGTTTCTGTGTTTTGCTAAGAGTTGAATTTTTACAAAATATAGTACGAGCATACTGTAATAAGTTATGTAAACATAATTAAAACAAAACAAATTATATTTCGATAGGTAATTATTACAGCCTTTGTTCGAGAGTGGAACCACTGTGCATTGGGAGATAGCCCCAATACGAATGGCTGTACTGGCGCCCATTTGTTTGCTGAAGATATCTAGTGGTGTGAGATTAAGGAGTATGTTTAGGCAGTGGCGTAGATAGGGGGGGATCGATATTTTTTCTACATAACCAGTCATGAACCAAAAAAGTAAAAAAAGCACACCTTGAAATCTGGTACCTACTTCAAGGTGAACTAAGTCTTATTAGTACTCACAGGATTGTACAATGTACATTCTACATATATCTACATTCTACGGGGAAAGTACAAAGTCAACTTCATCTGAAAGAAATTATTATTTCGGCAAATCGGGAGTGGTACGGAATTTCAAAAAAAAAAAAAAAAATCCCCATCGGTTAAAATCCCCAAAAATGAAAATCCAACTTGTTAATATCCCCACAGACATAATGCACGTGGATGAAATGCAAACCTAAAAATTCTTTTTTATCAAAATCCCCACGAAATCTCCAAATCCTCAGAGTATGCATTTAGTTCTCAGAAAAATCTCATGAAATTATCTTATTGTGATACTTATTAATAAGTGAATAATGATTAACAGTTTCTTAAGAACAACCATGATCTGTCTTAGTTATGAGAAACAAATTTTTTTTTTTATTATAAAAAATTAAGAATGGAGAGAAACTTTTATTTTGAATTTCTAATTTTCGTTTCATTTAACACTTTGAAAGGGACCTTATTTTGTAAGCATTACTGTAACATATTACGTTTTTGAGTGTTTTTTATTTACTTACAAATTTTGAAAATGTATTTTCATTTCAATAAACATAACAAATTTTATAAAGAATTTTATGTTAACTCTTTGTTTTTACATTTTCCTGCAAAATCGCGCGCGCGATTTTGTCGTATGATTCACTACTTGAACATATTTGTTTTGGGGATATTGGTTTGGGGATTTTGGGTTTGTAGATTTTCTCTTTGGGGATTTCAGAGTTGGGGACTTTAATTTGGGGATTTCGGGTTTGGGGATTTCCGTTTGGGGCTTTTGGTTTGGGGCTTTTGGTTTGGGGCTTTTGGTTTGGGGCAAACGTCACCAACCCCGGCAAATCACCTAATATTTTGAATTTCTTTTTTTATATCGATTTTCGACGACTGGTATGAATAAAATCTTTTCTCTAAAAAAGCAGTTTACCAAACAATACTGTATTAACCCTAGTTTACAAACTGGGGTCCATTTGGTCCATTTGGACCCCAGAGCATGTTTGAACGCTCATAACTTTTTTGTTTTTCATTTTTTTTTAAATGGGATTTTTACTCAGTGAACAAAATTCAATTTTTTATTCATTTCTTAAGCTGAAACGATTATCAGATGTTTACAGATTTTTCTGCGATTTTTTTGTGAAAAGAACCCGTCCACCCGAACTGGGGTCCATTTGGACCCCAGTACTGAAATTCTATGAAAAATCAAATTTTTTCTAATAAATAATTATTTTATTTTAAAAGCAGCCTAGTTTATGTTTAGAAGAATTTAACTTGAAGTTGTGGGCAGTTTCGGGAGACATTTAACACTTAAGGTTCTAGTGTGGCAAGAGCAACGACATCTGCCACATCCATCGCAGGTGGTTCTGGTTTTCTTGTCATCTGCTCTTGGGCAAAGGTGACATCTGCTTCTTTTAAAAGAGAGCCTTTCGGGGACTGTTGGTAATTTTTCCTGAACTCTCCCCAAAATACAGAGAGCATCCATTGCAGATTTTCCAATGCCAGATTGTGTTGCATGTTGAGAACGGTTATTCAATTCTGACTCAACCAGTTCCTCCGCTAGTTCGATGAGTTTATCACTTCTGTACAATTTTTTGTTTCTTCTAGGTGGATTGAAGTGTCGAAAAATGATAACAGTTGCTAGGGCTGCTATGTCCAGTAAGTTGTAGAATACAACCATCGGCCAGCGATTTGTTTTGCGTGTACATGAATAAACTGAGACCATTTGGTCGAATGCATCGACTCCACCTTTGGTGCTGTTATAATCCAGTATCATTGCAGGCTTACTTTGATGACCGAAAGTGGCTTTCTCACAGTTATGTTGTGTTGATAGCAATACCACTTGTTTGTTTGGCTTCGGAACATAACTCACCAACGCCATTTTTCCAGAAAATCCAAAAATGGATGAGTGGACTGGAAGATACTGCTTTTTGTTATTGACCTTTACAGGCTCATTCTGCTCATCAAGAACCTCCTTCGCTACAAAAGGTTTAGGCAAATCTCTTTTGTTTTTCCGAATCGTGCCAAGAATAGTGATCTTCTTAGCCAGCAACTTCAATGCCAAATCCACCAACGTAAGGAAATTATCAATAGTGAGGTTGCGTCCAGAATTGAAATATGATGGCATCAACGACATCACCGCATCATATCCACGACCAAGTCCTGTACTTTGGTCAGAGCTACCAGTGTAGAAAGAAAACTTCAGTGGGTAGCCCGTTGAGCTTTCATACATCCACCTAAAGTTCAAGCCATTTTTGGCAGGCTTGCTTGGCATGTATTGGGGAAATTCAATCATTTTTACCTGAACAAAGTGAAATAATGACTATTTTTTTCTTTTGATAGGCGGACCTGGCAAGAACATTGATATGCATCAATATTACAATCAGTAATTACGTAAAACAGACATATCGAAAGGGATAAGCGGGAATCCCAGATTTGCAAAATTAGGCAATTTCTACCGTTTTTGAAATTGAAAAATTTTATTGCTGACCTCCTACATACCTGCATAATGACATCTCTGCTTAAATTTCTTTATCCCTGTTATATATAATACTTAGAAACAATTCATACAATAGCCAGAAGAACTATAACTGAACAATATAAGCCAGAAATCAAAAAAATTTCGAAGAAAAAATCGTGGGGTCCATTTGGACCCCAGTTCGGGTGGACACGACTTTTGCCGGTTTGTAAACGAGGGTTAACAATCCAGGTGATGCTCTGGCAAAGCTTATACCTAGTGACAAATCTTCGCAATTGTGATCTGGAAATTTCTTTTTCGATCGGCCAAGAGTACGACGGAGCAAGCAAGTAGTATGTTTTGGCCGATTCTGGGCCAAGGGTTCAGTGAGGGTTCAGGGTTGTACAGTATGTGGTACAGCAGTCGACATGAGGGTACGAGGGTACAACAGTCATTCTAGGATGATGGTACGATGGTACAGCAGTCATGGTGTACAGTATGTGGTACAGCAGTCGACATGAGGGTTCAGGGTGCAGCAGTCATGATGTACAGTTGTGTACCATATGATGATATTTTTTTTTCGGCAGGTAGTTTTTTATTTGGCGGGATGGTTTTTTGATGGTAGCGTCTGGTAGGGTCAGTGGTACAGATGGTGTACAGTTGGTGTACGGTGTACAGGTGGCTCAGGTAGCTGTTCTGGCTCAGATGGTGTATAGTTGGTGTACGGTGTACAGTATGTGGTACAGCAGTCGACATGAGGGTACGAGGGTACAACAGTCATTCTAGGATGATGGTACGATGGTACAACAGTCATGGTGTACAGTATGTGGTACAGCAGTCGACATGAGGGTACGAGGGTACAGCAGTCATGGTGTACAGGGTTGCATACCATGCTGATATTTACAGCAGGTAATTTTTTTGTGGTATCTTTGGCGGGGTGGCTTTTTTCTTGGTTGAGTTTGGTGGATAATAAAAATAGTTCTATGAGAAACTAAATGCATTCATATAGTAAGAAAATGTTGAAAGGATTCTATATTGGTATAGATTGTCGATTTTGTAATGGTGTACAGTATGGGGTACAGCAGTCATCTAGCTACTTTTAGAGCTACCAACGCTGGCATCTTTTTGGTTGATGACTGTTGTGGTTTTGTATGGATGAAAAAGTGGTGGTAGAGAATTTTTGGTTCTATTTTAAGAACTGTGTGGGGAAAGAAATCTGTGGTTATAGGACAAATGTCGTGTAAAAAAGTGGGGGATGAAAATTGTTGATATATTTTAAAAACTGTGTGTAGAAGAAATCTATGATTGGAAATTAAGATTTTTATAATACTCGTATTTTGTGACATTGGTCTATCAATCAGACACATTTGTAGGGAGAGTAAAGGCAATCTAGCTACTTTTAGGGTTACCAACGCTGACATCTTTTTGGTTTATGATTATAAGTTGGGTTTTGCCGTCGACTAGTGCATCGCCATCGTCATGAGTTGAGTATTTGAATATAATAGATTAAAGAAATGCGTTATGGTTTATCACATGTTTCAACATGTTTATTGAAACCATTTCATGATAATGATTGTTTGTGTTGGGCATAGGGAGATGTATGTAGGTATGTAGGTATGTTTATTTGTAGATATGTACATACAATACAATTTATAGTAGGGAGTTACAATCATGATGACGAATTCATGTTATATTATGTTATACTAGTATATATATTATATATATATGAAATGTGTATTAATTTTTACGTTTTGAAAAGTATTGTGAGGGTGCTGGTAGCTAAAAATTTAGATGATTATAAGTCTGTGAGACTAGATTTTTAATATATGTGTTGGTGTTTATGTGCAATACATGTACCTTTGTTAGTTTGTAATCGCTTAGAGTTACCAATACCAGGTGTTTTTAAGTGTTTTGTGAATGTTTAAAAAAAAGGAGTATCAAGCATTTAATATAATCTAGTATGCTTTTCCCTTAATAGTTCTATATCTGTTCTACGCTATGCTACATTATGTACTATATGAAATATGATACTACTTTTTTAGACTGTGACACAATTTTTTTACTAATGTTCTTCACCTAAGCATGATAGGCCTTTGCTATGAAGTTTTTTTACTTTTTTATACCATAGAGTAAGGATATGATGACCCATGTTGTGATTTTTCTTGAAAGAAATTATTATAAGGGTGCCGACGGTCTGAACAAAGGGAAATAATAGCGTTTAGAGGTACGTAGGTTGAAGATCCTTACGATGGGATGAGAGTAAAGAAAAAATGAAAAGTAATGTTGTGTGTGTGCGAAGAATAGACACGATCTGTTGATAGATCTTAGAACGGGGGTGTGAGACTTTGTTAGTTTGTTGATACTTACTTTGAGATATAGGAATAGGTAGGACTGAGATTGGGATATGAGAAAAGAAAATAGAGACAATAAAGGCAAAGGTGGTTTCTATTGAGTATTTTTTATGGTTTTTTGTTTTAGATTTTGCTGGCGCTTGGAAATGGCTGATTTTTATTGCCCCTGTGTAGCGCATAGATAGTGCATGAGCAAGTCGTTTACAGCTAAGCATGAAAGGTACAGGTTGGTACATGTGGTTGTTTTACTCTATACCGAAGGGTAAGGATGTGAGATGTCACCCATGTTCGCATAGCAATAAAGTTCATGATGGATGTTGAAATCGAGTATCTGAGTAGCACAGGAAGGTAAAATAAAGCAACACTCATTGTAAGGAAAGATGATGATGCCAATATAAAGACAAAGGCATATTTTGTTGTGAATATCGATGGATTGATATGACAGCCAAAAACGAAGTGAAACAAACGAATAGGATTTTTTTTTTTGCATTAGATGTCACTGGCGGTTGGTGATGGATGGATTTTTTTTTCTTGCAATTTGCTCTCATTCGATATTTGTGTGTAGGTACATTTTACAAGAGTAGTGGGGGAAGTGAGACATGACATATATACCTACCGTCATTGGTGTATATAATTTTCGAATAGGTGGAAACTTAAGATTCATATAAATACCGCATGTTTTAAGGGTTTCAATATCAGTAAGAGTAGACCCATCAGCAGTATGAAGAACAGCATCAGTATTTTCGAAAAGTACATGGAGGAGTTCTCGGCCGCTTGCTGGGAATTAAAGGAGCTACAGGAAGCTTTACGCTTCGAAGTAGAAAGTGGAAAAAGATCCGGAACGTTGGAGAGTGCGCAGACCATCTCACATATCATCAAGGCGCTTAATATCCGAGCTATTGAGCTCGGATTTATTGACGATATACCTCAATTACCACAAGAGGTTCTAAAATTAACCTTTTAGAAAATTCAACGAAATAAAAAAAACTTAACACAAATTTGTTTTTGTCTTTTTAATCATTCGATTTCAACTATTGTCATCACAGAAGTTTCTTTTTAGTTTTCCACCATATTTTGTTGAAACTTTTCTCCTGACCTTATACTAAATCTAGTCTTCTTTCCATCATCTGTTTGCAAGTTCTTTGGAACTCGACCTTCGTTTAGTATATTTTCCATAGCTATAACGACAGAAGCCCCAGTTTTGTTTTTAATAGGAACTGCCCATGCAAATTTGGAAAATGTATCAATTACGGTGAGAAGATATCGATAATTTTTATTTTCAAATGTATAGGTATCCATTTCAGCTAGATCCGCTTGCCATAAATCATCAAACCCCTTGATAATGACTCGTCTTTTTTTTTTTAAGTTTCTCCGAGCCGGCTTATGCAGTTCATCAACAATGTTTCTTTTAATCATGCTATAGAAGAATGATTAGAACAACAAAGTATTCTAGTATTTAAGCTTCATACAAAAATAAAAATAAATTAATCTTCAATAAAGAAAGGCTTTGGCAATTAACGGAAGGTTGGGTTTGAAATAATACGATTAATAAATGCTTTTATGTTTAAATTATTTATTTTAATCTTCCGTACAATAACATTAACTTCTTAACTTTAAAAATTCTATTTTCAATCAAGTAGCATGCACAAGTATCAGGTCCATCTTGGCATAGATTCTTTGACCATGGACAATTAACAAAATGACATCCATATTTCGATATGGTAGATGGTACGTTTATGAACATCTTTAAGAAGGATAAACATCCTGTTAAATACTAGTGATGTCCTTCCGTCAGCTCATATTCATGTGCTTTCATAAACTCGAGGATCTCATCGAAAATAAACGCGATATTTATATTAGACATTATTGTCTGCTTTTACTTTTATTCTCAGTTTAATACTAAAATACAGATTGATTTACTCTATGATTTGTACTGGATTTATCTCAACTTATAATTTCTGGTTTTCTGTTAATAGCGTTTCCAAACAAGTATTTCTCTAATTTCTCGACTTCAAATTGAATATATTGTCTGAGTTGTTCGTATGCTTCATCATAGTTGCCATCTTCAGTTTTTTGAAATCCCTACCCAGTTGGTCCTCGTACCCCTCTTTCTCCACGTAATCCTGGTGATCCTTGCTCTCCTCGTTCTCTCCTTGGTTCCATTTAGACTCTTTTAGAACACCGTCCAAATTTATCAACACTCATATTGTAGTTAATTATTCAATTACGTCTGCTTCTTTTAGCTCTTCGATAATTGAAACAATTTCGTTATAGTGATTATTGTGCCCGGCTTGTTGTGATGCAATAATAAGTCTCAATCGATCTACAAGTTCGTTGGGATCATCCCAGAAGATATAGTCTTTTTCTTTCTTAGATAGTTGCATTAATCCATTTCCCAATGCTATTGGTTTATCTATTATTGTTTTATCTTCAAATAGTTTATTTATAATTTGTTTGTATTTATAACCCTTATTTCCTAGTACTTGGCTTCTTGGACTGTGATTACGTTTATGGGCATTGGTAGCTAGTAATATAGTTTTGTAATTGATCAAATCTTCATCATTGAACTGGGTTGGCTTTTTCTTGAATACTAGTTCAAATAAACCAGGTGTACCATTATAGATTTTATTATTTATTTCTATATCATTTCCCTTAATTTTTAACTCTTTATCTCCAATTTGTAACATTCCGTTATTCAAATGCACTCCATACAAATCATCAAGCGTTCTTGAATTATTTAAATATAAATTAATATAATCTCGGAGGATTTTTTCCATTGTTCCTAGGTCTATTTTTTCTTCAAAGTCACGAACAAGATGCCGATGACGCAGGCGTGAGCTCCTATCCCTCTTACTTTGAGGTGTTACCATGGAGGTTTTTGGGGTGCTGTCACTGATGTTTGATGTGGTAGTGGTATTGTGTGGGGTGATAAATTCATCTTCTTCATAATTTTGCTTTATTTTTTTGTGTGGAGACGCGAAATTATTGTAGTGATCATCAAATGAATTTTTGATATTTGATTTCTCTACTAGATCCTTAAGGGGCTTAGTAATCGGTTTAAAAACTTCTTCTATTTGCAAATCGAATGCGGCCTTTCCGTTTCTAAGGGCTTTATATTTTTTTCGTAGGGCATCCGTTGTTTTAATAAGTTCTTTTGTTACTTCTTCATTCAAGTGCATCATGATGTTGACTTACTATTTTTACAAAAGTTTTTGAAATTAAATTGTACGCTTATGATGATCTGCTTTTGATCTGCTTTGTACTAATGTGAGCTGAACGCTGTGTACTATGAACCATTCTCATAGAACAATGCAATACGAATGCTGTACGCAGTTGTAGTTATAAGCTTTTTATAGTTTCAGGATCCGTATCAGAATTAACATGATCATTGTAAATGTGTGATTCATATAATCTTGTTTGAAAGCATTTATAAAATTAGCGTTGTCTCATATTAAATGTTTCGGAATTCTTGTGTATGTCTGACACAAATAAAAACTATAATTCGAGGATTATGACTGATTTCGTAGGACTAAGGTCTATGATCAGAGCAGATCAGAGCAGTTCAAAAGCAGATCAGACCAGTGCAAAAGCCGATCAGACCAGTTCAAAAACCGATCAGACCAGTTCAAAAGCCGATCAGACCAGTTCAAAAGCCGATCAGACCAGTTCAAAAGCCGATCAGACCAGTTCAAAAGCCGATCACACCAGTTCAAAAGCAGTTCAAAAGCCGATCAGACCAGTTCAAAAGCAGTTCAAAAGCCGATCAGACCAGTTCAAAAGCAGTTCAAAAGCCGATCAGACCAGTTCAAAAGCCGATCAGACCAGTTCAAAAGCCGATCAGACCAGTTCAAAAGCCGATCAGACCAGTTCAAAAGCCGATCAGACCAGTTCAAAAGCCGATCAGACCAGTTCAAAAGCAGTTCAAAAGCAGATCAGACCAGTTCAAAAGCCGATCAGACCAGTTCAAAAGCAGTTCAAAAGCAGTTCAAAAGCCGATCAGACCAGTTCAAAAGCCGATCAGACCAGTTCAAAAGCAGATCTGTAAGAGAGCAGATCGAATCGCTTAGAATCAGTCCTCTACGGTTCAAAACATAATTCATATGTAGCTGTTCATCATAAGCGTACAATTTAATTTCAAAAACTTTTGTAAAAATAGTAAGTCAACATCATGATGCACTTGAATGAAGAAGTAACAAAAGAACTTATTAAAACAACGGATGCCCTACAAAAAAAATATAAAGCCCTAAGAAACGGAAAGGCCGCATTCGATTTGCAAATAGAAGAAGTTTTTAAACCGATTACTAAGCCCCTTAAGGATCTAGTAGAGAAATCAAATATCAAAAATTCATTTGATGATCACTACAATAATTTCGCGTCTCCACACAAAAAAATAAAGCAAAATTATGAAGAAGATGAATTTATCACCCCACACAATACCACTACCACATCAAACATCAGTGACAGCACCCCAAAAACCTCCATGGTAACACCTCAAAGTAAGAGGGATAGGAGCTCACGCCTGCGTCATCGGCATCTTGTTCGTGACTTTGAAGAAAAAATAGACCTAGGAACAATGGAAAAAATCCCCCGAGATTATATTAATTTATATTTAAATAATTCAAGAACGCTTGATGATTTGTATGGAGTGCATTTGAATAACGGAATGTTACAAATTGGAGATAAAGAGTTAAAAATTAAGGGAAATGATATAGAAATAAATAATAAAATCTATAATGGTACACCTGGTTTATTTGAACTAGTATTCAAGAAAAAGCCAACCCAGTTCAATGATGAAGATTTGATCAATTACAAAACTATATTACTAGCTACCAATGCCCATAAACGTAATCACAGTCCAAGAAGCCAAGTACTAGGAAATAAGGGTTATAAATACAAACAAATTATAAATAAACTATTTGAAGATAAAACAATAATAGATAAACCAATAGCATTGGGAAATGGATTAATGCAACTATCTAAGAAAGAAAAAGACTATATCTTCTGGGATGATCCCAACGAACTTGTAGATCGATTGAGACTTCTTATTGCATCACAACAAGCCGGGCACAATAATCACTATAACGAAATTGTTTCAATTATCGAAGAGCTAAAAGAAGCAGACGTAATTGAATAATTAACTACAATATGAGTGTTGATAAATTTGGACAGTGTTCTAAAAGAGTCTAAATGGAGCCAAGGAGAGAACGAGGAGAGCAAGGATCACCAGGATTACGTGGAGAAAGAGGGGTACGAGGACCAACTGGGTAGGGATTTCAAAAAACTGAAGATGGCAACTATGATGAAGCATACTAACAACTCAGACAATATATTCAATTTGAAGTCGAGAAATTAGAGAAATACTTGTTTGGAAACGCTATTAACAGAAAACCAGAAATTATAAGTTGAGATAAATCCAGTACAAATCATAGAGTAAATCAATCTGTATTTTAGTATTAAACTGAGAATAAAAGTAAAAGCAGACAATAATGTCTAATATAAATATCGCGTTTATTTTCGATGAGATCCTCGAGTTTATGAAAGCACATGAATATGAGCTGACGGAAGGACATCACTAGTATTTAACAGGATGTTTATCCTTCTTAAAGATGTTCATAAACGTACCATCTACCATATCGAAATATGGATGTCATTTTGTTAATTGTCCATGGTCAAAGAATTTATGCCAAGATGGACCTGATACTTGTGCATGCTACTTGATTGAAAATAGAATTTTTAAAGTTAAGAAGTTAATGTTATTGTACGGAAGATTAAAATAAATAATTTAAACATAAAAGCATTTATTAATCGTACTATTTCAAACCCAACCTTCCGTTAATTGCCAAAGCCTTTCTTTATTGAAGATTAATTTATTTTTATTTTTGTATGAAGCTTAAATACTAGAATACTTTGTTGTTCTAATCATTCTTCTATAGCATGATTAAAAGAAACATTGTTGATGAACTGCATAAGCCGGCTCGGAGAAACTTAAAAAAAAAAAAGACGAGTCATTATCAAAGGGTTTGATGATTTATGGCAAGCGGATCTAGTTGAAATGGATACCTATACATTTGAAAATAAAAATTATCGATATCTTCTCACCGTAATTGATACATTTTCCAAGTTTGCATGGGCAGTTCCTATTAAAAACAAAACTGGGGCTTCTGTCGTTATAGCTATGGAAAATATACTAAACGAAGGTCGAGTTCCAAAGAACTTGCAAACAGATGATGGAAAGAAGACTAGATTTAGTATAAGGTCAGGAGAAAAGTTTCAACAAAATATGGTGGAAAACTAAAAAGAAACTTCTGTGATGACAATAGTTGAAATCGAATGATTAAAAAGACAAAAACAAATTTGTGTTAAGTTTTTTTTATTTCGTTGAATTTTCTAAAAGGTTAATTTTAGAACCTCTTGTGGTAATTGAGGTATATCGTCAATAAATCCGAGCTCAATAGCTCGGATATTAAGCGCCTTGATGATATGTGAGATGGTCTGCGCACTCTCCAACGTTCCGGATCTTTTTCCACTTTCTACTTCGAAGCGTAAAGCTTCCTGTAGCTCCTTTAATTCCCAGCAAGCGGCCGAGAACTCCTCCATGTACTTTTCGAAAATACTGATGCTGTTCTTCATACTGCTGATGGGTCTACTCTTACTGATATTGAAACCCTTAAAACATGCGGTATTTATATGAATCTTAAGTTTCCACCTATTCGAAAATTATATACACCAATGACGGTAGGTATATATGTCATGTCTCACTTCCCCCACTACTCTTGTAAAATGTACCTACACACAAATATCGAATGAGAGCAAATTGCAAGAAAAAAAAATCCATCCATCACCAACCGCCAGTGACATCTAATGCAAAAAAAAAAATCCTATTCGTTTGTTTCACTTCGTTTTTGGCTGTCATATCAATCCATCGATATTCACAACAAAATATGCCTTTGTCTTTATATTGGCATCATCATCTTTCCTTACAATGAGTGTTGCTTTATTTTACCTTCCTGTGCTACTCAGATACTCGATTTCAACATCCATCATGAACTTTATTGCTATGCGAACATGGGTGACATCTCACATCCTTACCCTTCGGTATAGAGTAAAACAACCACATGTACCAACCTGTACCTTTCATGCTTAGCTGTAAACGACTTGCTCATGCACTATCTATGCGCTACACAGGGGCAATAAAAATCAGCCATTTCCAAGCGCCAGCAAAATCTAAAACAAAAAACCATAAAAAATACTCAATAGAAACCACCTTTGCCTTTATTGTCTCTATTTTCTTTTCTCATATCCCAATCTCAGTCCTACCTATTCCTATATCTCAAAGTAAGTATCAACAAACTGACAAAGTCTCACACCCCCGTTCTAAGATCTATCAACAGATCGTGTCTATTCTTCGCACACACACAACATTACTTTTCATTTTTTCTTTACTCTCATCCCATCGTAAGGATCTTCAACCTACGTACCTCTAAACGCTATTATTTCCCTTTGTTCAGACCGTCGGCACCCTTATAATAATTTCTTTCAAGAAAAATCACAACATGGGTCATCATATCCTTACTCTATGGTATAAAAAAGTAAAAAAACTTCATAGCAAAGGCCTATCATGCTTAGGTGAAGAACATTAGTAAAAAAATTGTGTCACAGTCTAAAAAAGTAGTATCATATAGTACATAATGTAGCATAGCGTAGAACAGATATAGAACAATTAAGGGAAAAGCATACTAGATTGTATTAAATGCTTGATACTCCTTTTTTTTAAACATTCACAAAACACTTAAAAACACCTGGTATTGGTAACTCTAAGCGATTACAAACTAACAAAGGTACATGTATTGCACATAAACACCAACACACATATTAAAAATCTAGTCTCACAGACTTATAATCATCTAAATTTTTAGCTACCAGCACCCTCACAATACTTTTCAAAACGTAAAAATTAATACACATTTCATATATATAATATATATACTAGTATAACATAATATAACATGAATTCGTCATCATGATTGTAACTCCCTACTATAAATTGTATTGTATGTACATATCTACAAATAAACATACCTACATACCTACATACATCTCCCTATGCCCAACACAAACAATCATTATCATGAAATGGTTTCAATAAACATGTTGAAACATGTTGTGATAAACCATAACGCATTTCTTTAATCTATTATATTCAAATACTCAACTCATGACGATGGCGATGCACTAATCGACGGCAAAACCCAACTTATAATCACCAACCAAAAAGATGTCAGCGTTGGTAACCCTAAAAGTAGCTAGATTGCCTTTACTCTCCCTACAAATGTGTCTGATTGATAGACCAATGTCACAAAATACGAGTATTATAAAAATCTTAATTTCCAATCATAGATTTCTTCTACACACAGTTTTTAAAATATATCAACAATTTTCATCCCCCACTTTTTTACACGACATTTGTCCTATAACCACAGATTTCTTTCCCCACACAGTTCTTAAAATAGAACCAAAAATTCTCTACCACCACTTTTTCATCCATACAAAACCACAACAGTCATCAACCAAAAAGATGCCAGCGTTGGTAGCTCTAAAAGTAGCTAGATGACTGCTGTACCCCATACTGTACACCATTACAAAATCGACAATCTATACCAATAAAGAATCCTTTCAGCATTTTCTTACTATATGAATGCATTTAGTTTCTCATAGAACTATTTTTATTATCCACCAAACTCAACCAACAAAAAAGCCACCCCGCCAAAGATACCATGTCGACTGCTGTACCACATACTGTACACCATGACTGTTGTACCATCGTACCATCATCCTAGAATGACTGTTGTACCCTCGTACCCTCATGTCGACTGCTGTACCACATACTGTACACCGTACACCAACTATACACCATCTGAGCCAGAACAGCTACCTGAGCCACCTGTACACCGTACACCAACTGTACACCATCTGTACCACTGACCCTACCAGACGCTACCATCAAAAAACCATCCCGCCAAATAAAAAACTACCTGCCGAAAAAAAAATATCATCATATGGTACACAACTGTACATCATGACTGCTGCACCCTGAACCCTCATGTCGACTGCTGTACCACATACTGTACACCATGACTGCTGTACCATCGTACCATCATCCTAGAATGACTGTTGTACCCTCGTACCCTCATGTCGACTGCTGTACCACATACTGTACAACCCTGAACCCTCACTGAACCCTTGGCCCAGAACCGGCCAAAACATACTACTCAAGCAATATTTCTGGTCGATACAATAGTGTTTAGGCAGTTATTCGCCAACAATTTGCTTCACATGCTCTGTACGTCCTTGTCAATCCTTGCTTTATCTGTTTATAGCAAAATTCCGGCCATAGAAGTCCGTCTAACCACAACTGAAGCAGTAGACAATTATTTCAATACACCGAAACGAAAATATACGTGTAAAAAACAGTAAGCGAAAGCGAAGAGACTCCACAAAAAAGATACTAAAAAGGCTGAATCTGACGCGATAGATCTCAAAATATCAAGATTTTGAGGAGCTATTTTCGTTTGTGTTCGAAACTCTTGACCAAAGAAGAACATCAGAAAGTGACGCAAGGAACTTAAAAAACGCTATGGATTTCGAGTTTTTGATTAGCTTAAAGGTGATAGGTATGGCTTACCAACTCTCGTTGTCATTAAGTTGTGAGTTTTGAAGAGTGAATTTAGAGTTGGTCCAAGCTATGGATCTCGCCAAAGATATAAGGGATCAAATAAAAACTAAACGGGCAGAAAATGACTCGTTTTCGAAAGTGTTTGAAGATGCAAAAAAGAAATAGCTGAAGTCCTTGGTATTGACTTTAGACGTGAACTGACAAAAGAATCGTTCGAAACCTTTGTTTCCCAGTACAGAAGAGTATTTTCGTGTTACTGTCTTCAATCCTTTCCTCGATTTCTATGTAATGTAACCTGTAACCTTGGAGAAAAATTTACAAACCATGAAAACATACTTGAAGGGTTTTCGATTCTTTTCAAGGATTCTTCGTCTGAAATAGACAAAGCAGCTAAAAAATTTAATTAAACTGTTGAGTTTTACCAAAAATATTTGGCTACCGAACCATCTTCTGTTCTTGAAGAATTAAAAACTTGAAAGAGACATTTGATCCGAAGGAATAATACTTCCTCTAAGAATTCATTAGAAGCGCTCGATAGCTGCCCCGAAGAAAACTTTCTTAACAGATATATTTTATTCTAGATTCTAGAGATTCTTAAAAATATGTCTTTTTTAATAACAGTGTGATAAGCTTTGGATGTTTACTTATTTGCAAGATTGTTTGATTGGTTTGGCTGCTCTAGCTATTCATCGCGAAATACTTTTAGCAGCAGACGAGGTTATAAGTGTTTTATCTAAAAAGGACAGAAATGAAAAGGATTTAATTCTATGATTTATTTTTTAAATTAATATTATTCACCTATTAAAACAAAAGTTGCAGCTAAAAACAAAAACGTCAACATTTATTCGAGGAGAAAAAATTGAAAATGGTTTTATTTTTCACCAAACAACGTTTTGACATGTGACAGCGAGGGTGGAATGGCACGTCTACAGCAGCTGAAGAACGATGTGTCAATCGTCTCAACAACTGACGGAAGAGTGCTGCCAAATCATGTTTAACGATATCGCCGTCAGCCATTTCCACAGTAAAAATATTTCAACAAATAATTCAAAAAATATAAATTTTAATATTACTG
Organism: Melanostoma mellinum; assembly: GCA_914767635.1. Taxonomy (NCBI): domain Eukaryota; kingdom Metazoa; phylum Arthropoda; class Insecta; order Diptera; family Syrphidae; genus Melanostoma; species Melanostoma mellinum. Next base: position 93,566,929 of record OU612060.1, on the reverse strand, counting down.
CATATAATGTGTCAGGGTTAGGAAATAAGTTTATTTTTAAAAGTTTTTTTGATAAAATTAGAGAAAACGATATTTTTTTATTATTTGAAACCTTCGTCGAAAACAACACAGAGCTTTACGAGAATTTCTTCCCAGAATATGTCTTGAAATGGATTCCAGCTACGAGGTCTCATGGTTTTGGAAGAGCAAGTGAAGGTTGCTTATTTGGAATCAAAAAATCGTTTAACAAAGAAACAAAAAGTCGCTTCATAACAGAATTTAACAGGATTGTGGTTGAAATCACCATTTTCAATGAAACATTTTATATAGTTCCGGTTTACATCAATTGTAATAAGTGGAGAAATGATTTTACAAGCTTATATGATTTTCTCTTGGAAGTAGGACAGGAAAACATCATGCTCATCGGAGACTGCAACGCCAGGGTAGGAAGTTCACAGCTACTACAGATTGAGTCAAACTTCACCACGTCTTCATTTGAAACACTCAGGTCAGCTTTGGACTTGCATTTAGATAGTAACGGGAAAAGATTCATTGAAATGTTTGAAACAGTTGGCCTAACAATAATGAACGGCAGATCCGAAAGCGATAAAGAAGGGCACTTTACATTTATAAGGGGAATGTCTAGTTCGGGTATGGTAGGTTTCGTCATTTTTATCTCGTTTATTGTTGTTTCGCCAAAGTTGTTTCGCTTTTTGTTGTTTCGCATTTTGTTGTTAGATTTTTCGTTTGTTTAGTTTATTTATTTTTCGATATTTCTCGCTTCGCTTTGCATTTGTTTCGTTTAAAGATCATTTGGCCTTTGATTACTTTATATTTTGCTCTTTTCGCTTTGTATTGTTTCGTTTTTCGATTAGTTCGCTTTTGTTTATATAGATTTTGATTATTTCGCCATCGTTTGATTGGTATTTTGATTTTTGTGGATGAAAAAAGAGGCTAGAAGTGTAAAAATTGAAGTTCATCTGCGGGATCATAAATACAAAAACGACACTTGGCTAACTAAATCAGCTATTTACGGAGTGATTTTCCTACTCCTCATGTGCTTTTTATTTCTATCGTTTAAAACCATCCTGCTTAAAATAATTTGCATTAGATGTGCAAAGAAATCAAATTCCTTCACTACCGACAACCCCCATCCCATAAAAATGAAGGGAGCACGAAGTCTACCATTGTTAGTATCTACAGATGAAAACACAGACCTTAGCCATCCTATCAATTCCCTTCGCCAAAGCCTACCATTGTTAGTATCCAAAGATGAAAAAACAAATGGAAAAACAGACCGTACCTATCCAATGAATTCCCAAGGCCTCGTTTCCAAAAGCAAAAGTCTTATGCATTATTGCACATTTACATCTTTAAATTAAAAAAACAAACTGTAACTAGCTTATGCAAAAAAAAAGAAAAAGAAAATAATAACAAAAAAAAAAAACAAATAAATGTTACAAGTAAGACTTTAATTTATGTAAAACTAAAAATAAAACAATAATTTTATTAGAAGATGTAAACTAAAATTATAATATCATATCTTTAATTTTTTTTTATTGTAGGTAATAATTTTTAACTATGATCTTGTTTAAATAAGTTGAAAGCTTTTCCAAAGGAGGAGGAAATGTGGTGTAATATTCCAGTTGCATGCACGTTTGGCTGTCGCAATCTAATCCGAGTGCGTTCAAAGTAGCCCAGACATAGGTAACCAAAGTCACCGAATGCATTTATACGCAGTGCTTGCATATTTCACTACGTGTAATATGCAAGCCATGCACTTTCCCACGTTCATTGATTTTGCGTTGACCTTGTTTGCGCAACGATCACATTGAATCTTCCTAATGGAAAAGTTGAGTTGTTTCTTGACAGTCAATCGTGTCAGGTTAATTTATTTATACTAAAGATCTCAGCCTGTAAGAACGCACACGAGAGGAAGAGCGAGCGGAGGTTGCTTTTTTGGAATTAAAAAATCTGTTGAAAATGTGATATACAAAACCAGGAATGAAATAACATAACTTAACTTAAATATTGGAAACCAAAAACTTATAATCCTGCCAATATACCTAAATTGTAATAAATGGGAATCTGACTTCGAGAAATTGTACAAGTTTATGATGTTAAATGATAATCCGAACGTGCTATTAGTAGGCGATTTTAACAGTAGATGTGGGAATGAAGCTGGATTGGAAAACAAAGAAGCTGGAACATCGCGTCAATCTAAGGATGAAATGTGTAATAAATAAAGAAAAAAAAAATGTTGGAGCTCTGTGACACTTTTGGACTGAGAGCTGTCAACGGGACCTCGTCATCTGATAGGTTTGGTGAACTTACGTTTGTTGGAAGGCAAGGAAAATCGGTCATAGATTACTGTATGGTAGCTGGAAAATGGGCTGCCTATGTGCGAGATTTCAAAGTAGCTGTAGAAACATTTTCTGATCATCTGCCGACCAGTACGGAGTTCCAAATTGAGATTAATGATGAATTTGGCACTAGAAATCTACAAATGCTACCAAAACTCAAGTGAAATTCCAGTAACTCAGATAGATATCAGAGTAATCTAAGCCTATTACTAAATAGATGTACCGACTCCGAACTAGCATCGATCACAAGCTGTATAATATTTGCTTATCCAGCCCTTAGGATCAACGGGAAGAGATTGATACCAGTTGAACCTTGGTTTGAAGGAGAGTGTTTCAGTGCTAGACAAAGGTCTTTTGCATGGTTGAAGTCACTTGGTGAACACAACAATGAAGTTTTCAAAAGTCAATACTTAGAAGCAAATAAGATTTTCAAAGACATGTGTAGACGCAAGCGAAATAATAATTTCGCAGAAGAGTCTAGGAGACTTGCGCAGCAACTTTACTTCTGCAGGAAATCTACCGATTTTTGGAGTTTGGTAAAACACTTGAACGGAAATAAGTTTACGATTCATCGAGATCTCACACCAAGTGTACTCTACCAACATTTCAAGGAACTTTCAAATCACCAGTCCAGTAGTGTAAACATTGATTACGCTGAACCGAATATCGAAAATCAGTTGTTGGATGCGCGAATAACTCATAACTTATAATAAGCTCAATTATTCTTTCTTTCAACCGAATCCTGGAACATGGAACCGCACCACAAGAGTTTAAGGCATCCCTAATTTTTCCAATTCACAAAAGAAGAAGTACGCAAAATCCGGAGAACTATCGGGGGGCAAAATCCATCCCTCTTAAAATTTACAAAAAAGATGAGGAAAGCGCAAACGCTCCTCCAAACACAATAAGTATGGAAAGTTCCGAGGTTGAAAACTCCCTGAAATGGAAGTTGATCCCCCCAGTGCTTCCTCCGTAGCATCCGAAGAGGATGAAACAGACGACTCAATGTCCGAACCGTGGTGGGGGTTAGTCTGCTTAGCTGTTACCAAGATGGTGCAGTTAACACAGATTAATCTTCAACACTCCAAACAGGCCTCGGCCTCCCTTCTTCTCCGCCTGAACAAAAGAGGGGAAGGTGTTGTCCTTATCCAAGAGCCATGGATCAACAAATCTTTCGTTCATGGACTAAGGGCTCCTGGATATACTCAACTATATGTTAAGGACAAAGGTGAACCCAGATCCTGCATATTGGTAAGAAGTAGCACTAATGTATTTTTACTCCCTGATTGCAGCAATTGTGATGTAACCACTGGAAGATATCACACCAGTGATAACACCTACTGGTTGGTATCAGCATATCTCGGCCATGACCATCCTGGCCCTCCTCCATGCGACTTTGTGAAAAAGATTGTCACTGCAGCAGTACGGCAGAAAATCTGCCTCATCATTGGATGACGCAAACGCGCATCACACAGTATGGGGAAGTACTGATATAAATGAAAGGGGTGAGTCACTTTTTGATCTTATTTTAAGTAGGTACTAACCTTACAGTAAGTAATACTGGCAAAAAACCAACATTCATTACCAGAAATAGACAAGAAGTTTTAGATATAACTCTTGTCTCCGACTCGGTTCATCATAGGATCACTAATTGGAAACTATCTACTGAACACTACTTTTCGGATCATAGATACATTCAATTTAATCTTAATGAGGAACCTCTTAAGCAACCAATCTTCCGAAACTATCGGAAAACTGACTGGGAAAAATATCGGGTAACTTTGAAAAAGTTTATTAAATTTGAACTTTTACAAAACCCTACAAACAAACATGATCTAGACAAAAAAGTCAATGATCTTACCACTGCACTTAACCATTCACTGCACAAATCCTGTCCTCTTATAAAAATAAGAGGAAAACAGAAACCACTGTGGTGGAGCTCGGGGCAAGAACCGCTCAGGAAGGAATGTAGAAAACTTTTCAACCGAGCTAAACAATCTAAAAGTTTAATAGACTGGGACTACTACAAGGAATCCCTCAAAACTTATAAATATCAACAGAGGAAAAATAAAATAACTTCCTGGAGAAACTTCTGTGGAAAAATAGAAGCTTCTAGATTAAGAAAAATCCTCTCAAAAAGTCCGACCATGCCTAGCAGTCTGAAAACAGCTGACGGCTGGACAGAATCCTGCGAAGAAACGCTCAATCTGCTTCTGGACACTCACTTTCCAGGTAGCTCCAAGAACTTATGTAACTATGATTCCTAAGGATCAGCTAGCATAATAACTAACACTCCCGATCTGATTACAAGGGAAAAACTAGTTTGGGCCATTAACAGCTTTGACCCATAGGTACAAATCCCCTGGACCTGATGGTATAATTCCAGCCGAACTTCAAAAGGCCGCGGATTTTATTATCCCTGTCCTGGAAGTAATTCTCATCGGCTGTACCACCTTGAACTATATCCTCACGCAGTGGAGAGAGGTCAAGGTTGTGTTTATACCTAACGCTGGGAAATCATCCCACGTAAACCCGAAAGATCTCCGACCAATAAGTCTATCATCTTTTCTTCTTAAAACCTTAGAACGACTGATTGATATCCAGCTGCGTAAAGCTATAGATCCAAAATTGTTATCTACAGCACAGCACGCCTACTTTAAGGGAAAATCTGTAGAAACAGCCTTACATACCTTGGCTCGAACAATAGAATATTCCCTCCATCACAAAGAATTCACTCTGGCCGCTTTCCTTGACATAGAGGGCGCTTTCAATAACGTCAGCAACTCTGCAATTACAAAGGCACTGACGAAGCTCAAAGTAGATGGTTGTATAGTGGAGTTGATAAATCTAATGCTAAAAAGCAGGAGAATCAATTCTACTCTAGGAAACTTCTCTGCAAGATCTGTTAGTAGAGGAACACCGCAAGGCGGAATCCTATCCCCTCTTCTATGGAATCTAGTCGTCAATGAACTTCTAGTTGACTTAGAAGCTGAGGGATTCAAAGTGATTGCATATGCAGATGACGTCTCCATTGCGGTATCTGGCAAACATGCTCACGTCCTTACGGATCTGATGCAGACCGCTCTAAATATACTCGTAAAATGGGCGGGAAAATGTGACCTAGGGGTCAACCCTAAGAAAACTGAACTCGTTCTCTTCACCAGGAAATACAAAATTCCTCAACTAATTACTCCATCAATTAATGATATCCCACTTGAACTTTCAAACGAAGCCAAATATCTAGGTATAATCCTAGACAAAAAGCTAAATTGGAAAGCCAATATACAGGAAAGAATCAGGAAATCCACCGTTGCCTTATTTTCCTGTAAAAAAGCCATTGGTAATAAATGGGTTTTCTCCCACAAATCACCCACTGGCTCTACACCGCGGTCATCAGACCAATCCTCACATACGGAGTAGTGGTATGGTGGACCGCTCTTGATAAAAGGTCCTACTGCGATAATCTAAGCAAGGTAAAACGAACAGCTTGTTTATTTATAAGCGGAGCACTGAGATCAACACCCTCAGCTGCCCTAAATACACTTCTCAACCTCACACCACTAGATATCTTCAGCAAATAAATGGCCGCCAGTGCAGCCATTCGTATGAGAGCTGTCTCCCAATGGACCGGAATTAATATCGGTCCCGCTACAATCCTTAGTTTATTCAGATCAATCCCCTGCCAATCCGACTGCACCATCCCCCAATTGGTTTTTGATAATAAGTTCCAAGTCTCAATCCCACCAAAAACGTCCTGGGAAGACTAAGAACTTTTGAGAGATGATTCAATTCACTTCTATGCAGATGGGTCAAAGACAGAGGAAGGGGTCGGCTAGGGGGTGTACTCAAACCGACTTAACGTAAGTCTCTCATTCAGCTTCCCTAACCATTGTAGCGTGTTCCAAGCGGAAATTCTGGCCATCAAAGAGGTCCTATCATGGCTAAAAGAAAACGTGATATCCTCAACGAATATCCGGATTTTCTCTGACAGTCAAGCAACCCTCAAATCACTCGGTGCCGTTTCCACGAACTCAGTAACCGCCCTTAACTGTCGCCTATCTCTTAAGGAGATGGCTGAACAGTTCAATATTCACCTTCTTTTGGTGCCGGGGCACAGAGATATCATGGGAAACTGCAAAGCCGATGAACTCGCCAGAAAAGGAACCGTTCTACCGCTCTCAACCAGCAGGTTGAATATTGGTATACCAATCGCAACATGTAAAATTATGCTAAAGCAGGAATCAATGGATAGAACAAACCATTAGTGTAACAGTATCACCACGTGTGTGGCAACAAAACAGTTATGGCCAGGACTAGATCCAAGACATTTGCTATCCATAACCAGATTGCATTTTAGCTCCGTAATCAATGTCATCACCGGACATTGTCTGATAGGAAGACACGCCATAAGACTCGGCGTTCCCTCTAATGACTTCTGCAGAAGTTGCCTAGATGAGGAGGAGGAAGAAACTATTCAACACCTCCTCTGCTCATGTCCTGCACTCTCCTTTAAAAGAAAACGGCATCTAGGAAAATATTTCCTCGATGATCTAAACGATCTGGCAAACACAGATATCCTGCATCTTTTTCGCTTTATCAAAAGCTCCAAATGGTTTTGTTAAGTGTGGTTCTTCCTCGCTTATTTTCTTATGGTATCACAATTAATACTAATACTGGTCTAAGTTTGTCAGTTGTTTTCCTGACAGCCATTTTTAACCTAATCTAATCCAATTCACGAACTCTTGGACAAAAACATGGCAATAACAAAAAAAAATATGTTTGTTATGGGTGCCTATTGATTCGCACATTTTATTACGCAAGTTAACACGACGCAACGCACGAGCCGTTAGACGACCTCGATTCATCGTGGGGTCATCAAACCAGCATTGCATGGGAAAGTGATTGGGCTGCAATACTGGAATTGCAGGGCATCGAGTTACCAGCATGTGGCGACATGAAACTGATGACCAGGCAATACAACCAAGGCAGCGTGGGACACCAGGTAGATTAGGACGGGAAGTCTTAGTTGAGCAGCGGAACATTTTAGACAATTAAACTTACTTGATAACTATTAACGAAACTTAGGTTGTTGTTTTATTTAAACGGTACGAACAGTTGGGCCAACGCAAGTTGGCGTTGGGTTTTTTTTGAATAATAAGGATGCGAAATCCTTAAGTGGCGCCCGAGCAGGGACCGGCAAACCGTAGTCCTTTTCGTCCTGGAATTATTTAGTGCAAATCAAATGAGATAGGACGCCTCTCCAAGGGGAACGTGACTGAACACCCAGTCATAATTCTGAGTCTCAAGATATGCACTAGAACTCGTTTGCATTGACATAAGAACATGCAAATATTCCAAAAGGACAAAAGGATATGGTGTGAAGGTTGTTCGTGCCATTAGTAGGTTGATACTTGATATAAGTACAACTAAACGGGACCACCACGACACTTCCATGCCGGTTTCCAATCGAAATCGAAACTAGTATCGCAATCGAACTATTTTATATATTTTTTTCCCTTCTCCTTCTCTCTTCGCAGTGATCTACAAACATACCTTAACTATACAGAAAAGCGAACAAGCAGAAATGATAGTGTGAACCGACATCAACGGTACTATGCGCATCGAGAAATGAGGCCGACTTGAAGGACATCAGTCGCTTGCCTGATTGTGTGAAGGAATTGCAAGCTTTCGACTGGAATCCAACCCAGTATGTATCATGGATTCATGCTGTCGAGACGATTCTCAAGGATTTTGAGATAGTTAAGGATAAGCCTATCTATCGAGCAATCCTTCAACACATTCGGGGCAAGGTGAGAGGTGCTGCGGATGCAGCGCTGGTATCGTATAATATCTACGGCACTGATTGGTTGGAAACCAAAAAATGCCTTTCGCTGCACTACGCAGACAAAAGGGACATGAGGACCCTCGAACACCAACTAACTCAGTTGAGTCCAAAGGGCAGCCAACTAGATGAATTCTACGCTGCAGTGAACCATCAGCTGTCGTTGATGATCAATAAGCTCAAGACCGAGTCTCGTAGTGAAGAGACTATGCAAGCGTTAGTCGAGACGTATCGTAACAAGGCCCTCGACGTATTCATGCGTGGCCTTAACGACAGCATTTCCCAGATGGTGATTTTGCAAAGACCAAAAACTCTTCCGGAGGCATATACGATGTGCCTCGAATTACAAAACTCCAACTTCAGGAGCAATAGCATCTACTCTTCCACTGGGCCAAATACGATCACTTCACCTATCAACCAAGGTCTGAACATCGGGATGCGGCAAATGCCGAGGTTCATACCTGGCACGAAGCCGAGCAACTATGGTGCGGTGTATGTTGCCCCTAGGGAAAGTAATCACCCACCTAAACTTGGCCCTAAGCCAGCAGAAAAGATGGATGTGGACAGATCCATCCAGTCAAGAAGAGTGAATTACATTAATCACCCTCGGAATAATGGGAACCCCTTCAAGAGAGGTGCCAGATCAGAGGGTTACCGCCCTTTCAACAAACATCAGAAACTTTTCCACACTGAGGTAGATTACGAGGAACCTTGTGAAGGAAGGCATATGATCCAACCAAGCGCTGAGATCGAGGAACTGGACGTCGTAAATTTTATGACGGACGCCTCTCCAGCGTTCCATATCTAGAATATATCACGCAGGCGGGCACCAGCCTGGAATTTTTGATCGATACCGGTGCCAATAAAAACGTTATAAATCCTTCTCTAAAACAGTAGACTACAAGTCTCACAAAACCATTCACGGTAAGGTGTGCTGCGGGCAACATAACCGTTGATGAGAAAGTCTCTGGACAATTTTTCAAGAAAGCTGGCATTAACAATACACTAACCTTTTACGTTCTAAAGGGATTGGAGTCGTTCGACGGGATTATTGGTGACGACACCTTGAGGGAGTTAGAGGCTGTAATTGATAGAAAAAATAACACCCTCACTCTGAAATCGGATGTCGTTATTCCTTTGAAGGCCCGCATTTCAAAACGAATCAATGCCGTCCTGAACGAATCCCTTCCCGAACACTTAAAGCTTGAAATTCAAGAAATCATTAACAAGTACGATCCTGTCTTTGGCCCCATAAACAAACGGGAAACTATTAAAACAAACGTGATGGCCGAGATAAACACGAGCACTAGTGAACCGGTATATGCGAAAAGCTACCCCTATCCGGCTTGCATGCGGGAGGTAGTTGAAAAGGAAATCAACGACCTCTTGCAAGAGGGAACAATCCGTCCCTCTAAATAAACGGCTCAATGCCATAACAGTGTCTGACACATATCCTATACCGGATATAAACTCTACACTGGCAAGCCTTGGTAAGCTAAATTTTTCACTACGCTCGACCTCACGTCTGGGTTTCATCAAATTCCGATGAAACCCAGCGATATACAAAAGACAGCATTCTCGACGATGAATGGGAAATTCGAATTCCTAAGGTTACCCTTTGGGCTTAAGAACGCCCCTGCCATCTTCCAAAGAATGATTGACGATGTACTGAATGAATTCATCGGTAAAATCTGCTATGTGTACATCGACGACATAATTGTCTTTGGGCAAAACGAGGAAGACCATTTAAAAAACATCGATACGGTCTTCCAACGACTTAGAGACGTTAATTTGAAAGTTAATTTGGAAAAAACTCACTTTATGAAGACAGAGGTTGAGTTCCTTGGGTATGTTATAACACCCAACGGAATAAAACCAGACAATAATAAGGTTATGGGAATTCAGGCTCTTTTACCCCCTTCAAATCTGAAAGAGCTGAGAAGCTTTTTAGGACTCACTTCTTACTACAGGAAGTTCATCCACGACTATGCGAAGGTGGCTAAGCCATTAACAGTTCTCACCAGAGAGGAGAACTCTCAAGTCAAAGCCAATCAGTCGAAGAACATTCCAATTATATTGGGTCAGGATGCTTTAAGGGCATTTAACGACCTTAAGGTCCTGCTGACTTCCACCGAAGTTCTAGCTTTTCCTGACTTTGAGAAAACTTTCAATCTTACGACAGACGCGTCCAACTTTGTAATCGGCGCTGTTTTGTCTCAGGGTGAATGGGGAGAACTATGCCACGAATGAAAAAGAGATGTTGGCTATAGTGTGGGATCTTGATAACTTGCGCTCCTATCTCTATGGTGCTAGGAAGATCCGCATATATACGGACCACCAACCCCTGACATTTGCATTGGGAAATAGAAACCACAATGCAAAGCTTAAGCGTTGGAAGGCTCGTATTGAAGAGTACAACTGCGAGTTGATATACAAACCAGGTAAGTGCAACCTGGTGGCAGACGCTCTTTCTAGGCTTAAGACTGAGGTAAACCACTTGTCCGGCTCAGAACGCACTGAAACGGCATCAAGTGTTAACCTTAATGATAACGGATCAACTGAAACGGCTAGCGAGATGGAAGATGGGGACTCTGAGACAGGAGACGCAACAGAAGGTTCTAATAGTGAAACTCAATCGGCAGTAGAAGTAGAGTCATCGAGTGCTACCATGCACAGTGCTGATCAAGACAGTACGGATCTCATTCCACATGTCGAAGCACCAATAAACGTCTTCAGAAACCAGATCATCGTAAAAATAGGTCAAGGCTTTGAGGCTCAAGAGGAACCTCACCCAGGATACTTCCGACATTACGCGGCTATTCCAAGCCCAAACCTAGAGAATCTTACGGCCTTGCTGAGAGCAAAGCTGAACCCGAACGTAATCAATGGTATTAAGATCCCAGAAAACTTCCTTGGTCTCCTTCAAGAAGTCTATTTAGAACATTTCACTCGGTATAAGCTTCGCATAACGCAGAGAATTGTCGAGGATGTAGGGAATGAAAATCAAGTGTGTGAGTTGATAGTCAACGAACATAAGCGAGCACATGGAAACCCTCGCGAGAACAAGGAGCAATTGTTAGAGAAATACTACTTCCCTAAAATGAATAGCTTAATTAAAAAGTACACCAAGTCATGTGAGGTCTGTAGTACAAACAAGTATGACAGACATCCTATTAAGCCAGAATTTCAACCGACTCCTATTCCTTCCTACCCTTGTCAGATTCTTCATTTAGATATATTAGAAATCCAAAACGAAAAATTTATTAGTTGTATGGACAAATTTTCCAAATTTGCGAAACTGTTTCATATCAAGAACAGATCTGTTCTTCACATTAGAGAAAAGATTATCAAGATTCTGCACTACTTCACTGTGTCAGAAATTCTCGTTACCGATAATGAAAGCAGTTTTTTGAGTCCTATCATACTAAATTTTATAAAAATGATTGGGATAAAACTTTACAATACCCCCTCGCGTCGATCAGAGGTCAATGGGCAAGTTGAAAGGTTACATTCAACTATCCTGGAAATATACCGTTGTCTAAAATTGGAACACAAGGACCTTCGACTTAAAGAAGTCCTTAACATTTCAGTCGATAGGTATAATAACTCCATACACTCGGTCACAAAAAGGAAACCATGTGACATTTTTTTCGATAGATCTCAAAAAATCAATTATCAAAACCTAATCGATTTCCGCACCAAAGTCAACAGAGAGTTGAAGCATGAAATAGCCAGAAAACAAAAAGAAACAAATAAATATAGAAATAAAAAGAGAACGCTACCACAAACTTACCAAAAGGGAGACATTATATATACAGCCTCAAAGGGCATTAAGGCAAAAAATAAGCCTCTTTTCCGAAAGGAAATAGTTTCAAGAAATAACAGAGTTACTGTTGTAACATGCACAGGGAGGCGAGTGCACAAATCACACATTAAGAATATAAATGCAAAATGAGAAAAAAAAAAGAAAAAAAGAAAAAAAAAGTGCGTGGAGTCCCTCCGCGCGGAAGAAGTGAAACCTCCTAATATGAATATAAAAATAGGAAGGGGTAGAAATTGATTTTAGTGAACTCGTATTGTTTCTTTAAAAGAAAAAGAAAAGAGATGGATCGGAGTTAATTTTCACGGGATAGCTACTTACCACCATTTCATAGAACAATTTTTTATTTTTTGGTGGAGATTAGAAGAGGAAAACGAGGATTTTAAGGATCTATGTACATACATAGTACTTATGTATGGAATACAATACCAGGAACCTTTCTGAAACCGTTGATAGGCCAGTGTCAGTGGTAGCTGACTGACAATGAAGACCGCAGTCTTAACACCTAAGCCCAAGAGAACATTTACATACATGTTTAGACATGATCAAACATGTTTAGACATGATCAAAGATGTTTAGACATGATCAAACATGTTTAGACATGATCAAACATGTTTAGACATGATCAAACATGTTTAGACATGATCAAACATGTTTAGACATGATCAAACATGTTTAGACATGATCAAACATGTTTAGACATGATCAAACATGTTTAGACATGATCAAGCACGTTTAGACATGATCAAACATGTTTAGACATGATCGAACATTTTTGGGCCGGGCTTAAATGGAAATTGCTTATATATACATGATTATGCCTCCGCTAACTACTACATACTCATTAATACATATATTAAAATTCTAATAAAATCTTACAGTTACCACTCACCAAAAGCTCTGATTTGTACATACATACATACATATGTATATTGTCTTCCTAATAAAATTCCGCAGTCAGCACATTCGAGGAGAAACTTAACAATTGGTTTTTTTGTTAGAATAATTTAACTCAATCGATTTACACATTTAGTAAGCACTTATCAACAAACATATTTACATACATTTATGTATATTATACAAATTAAAAGAAACTGCTTTAGATATTTTCTATCGTTTCATTGGAGAAAAGAGTAAAACTCAACACTGATCGACTTTTCATTTTACGACTGAATATGTTTAACACGGAAGTGTAACGCTGCATGTAACACGGAAGTGTAACGCTGCATGTTTGCAAGTCGCATAAGAAGTTTCACTTCAAAAAAGCCATAGTCTTCGAAAAGTTCGATTAGAAGTCTTCCATTACTATTCGTTACATCGTCTTTTGAGCGTCGAATTTCCTCGAACTGTTGTTGTGGTTGTTGGTAATGTGTGAGAGGATTTTGATAGCTGCCAATGCGGCCATTTAAGTCTCCAATTATCATTATATTCTCCAGACATGTATCATTGATGAATTCTCGCAAGACTGTGTACTCATGGGGCCAATTGTTGTAGTTAAGATAAGTCGGGATGATGTTCAGCTTCTGCTTTTTGAGTTTTACCTGTATAACGAGTCTTGTTTCATAAATTGTACTCTGAATTGATTTATTATATATATTTTTTATGCCACATAGAAGTCCTCCACTCGCTCTTCCATGTACATTGGATCTAATGGCTGGTATAAAAGTAAGTTTGTAATCTTTAAAAAATTTACTATAATCGCTTTGATTTTTTTCTTCAATAAATGTTTCGATTAGAATAAAAATATCAAAATCATGAATGAATTTAAAAAAGTCTGGTATTAATAGCTTATTTTTAAGACCAGTAATATTATATGATAAAATTGATAAATTTGAAAAATTGTTACTTGAATTTTGACAGACGGCTCCTAAAAGTTAATTTTTGTTACTACTGATAGGGTTTGAACCCTTACTCCTAGATGGCGCTGGTGGCGGTAGAGATGTGGCAACCATAAACACTTTACAAAAAACATAAATTCAAATTAATTAATTTTATTATGACAACGAGAACTAATTGTTATTTTTTCCAAACAAATTTCATGACAACAAAAATGTTGTTATTTTTTCCAAACAAATTTCATGACAACAAAAATGATTTTTTCAAAATAAATGTAACTTGTTCTTATTATTATTATTCTGACCAAAGAACCGAAAGGATCAAAAATAAATAATAATTAATAGTCAAATACTAGTTCTTGTTTTATATTACGTGTGGTTAAAGATAGCATTCAACCACAAATTGGTGACCCCGACGTGATTGATAAAAAGTTAATCACAATTTATCAAGGAAATTTAGAAGTTACATCCACAAAAGAAGAAAGAAGATAATAACTTAGCAATGGCAGAAGATCTTCAAAAATTAATGCAAAAGAGAGCATCAATAAAAGGATTGATAACTAAAATTTCAAATTATTTCACAATCCAAAATAGAACTGCTCTCCAGGCCAGGACGAAATTAAAATCGCTTGATCATCTTTATCAGCAATTCAACGGAATTCAAGACCAGATTGATGCGAAACAAATTGAGCTATACGAAGATGCATCAGAATATCAAGGTGCAGACAATGAAAGGGACTCAATTGATGATCAATACAGTAACATTTCAAGGCTTATCAAAACAGTTTTGGAAGAAGATCAACACAAACAAAACCAGGAAGACGAAAATAATACCCAGGTCATCAATCAGCTTCAAGAAGAAATTGCACGTTTGAAAATAGTCAACCAGCAGAATTCTAATCATGGCTCAGATGTGTGCAAACAAAATAATGTTCGCATTAAGCTTCCGAATTTCGATAAATCTCAGCCACATATCTGGTTGGCACAGGTTGCAGCAGCATTCAAACTATCCAACATTGAAGACGACGAGCAAAAGTTTTCCCAAATACTGGTTAACATGGAGGGTGACGTTTTGAAGATGGTTGCTGAATTAGCAACAGATACTAGCATCCGGAATAAAAATGTGGAATTTGAAACTAGATTAATAAAGAGCTATGCGGAATAAATTGAGACCAAACTCAGGCGTCTTTTTCGTGGAGAAGATGTTATTGGTAAGAAGCCAAGTGAAATTCTAGCACACATAAAAAGTCTGGCTTCGAACCAATGCAATGCAACTCTTCTAAGGACATTTTTCTTTGAACAAATTCCCCACCAATGTAGAGTTCTACTGACTATTCTGCCAGAGACAACTAGCCTTGACGATTTGGCTGAAATGGCTGATAAAATTTTCAACATCAACGCCAGTTCAAACGTTTATGCAGTTTTGGATATGCAAACGCATGAAAGTCCAAACAATATCCAAGCAGTATCAACCAATATCAACAAGGAAATCGAACTGATGAGCAGGACTATTAAGGATTTGTCTGAGAAAATCAACACAATCGAAAAGAACGTCAGGTTTACAGATCCAGGCATCGTAACGTAACACGCTCACGAGGAAGATCAAATTCAAAATTAAGTATCACTGATAATCCAAATAATCCAAATGGTATTTGTTATTTTCATAGGAGATTTGGAAATAATTCATTCAAATGCAGTCAACCGTGCTCCTGGAGGGTGGACCAACCCAATGAGTCGGAAAACTAAAGACGCTGTCGCTAGTTGAATCAGTTGACGACAGCAACAGAAATACTGATTCAAAAACCAGCTCCATCCAAATCAAAGAAAGCCGTCTTCATATCTTCGACAAATTAACAAACACTAAATATCTCATTGATTCTGGATCAGCAGTCTCGGTCATTCCAAAATCGACCAGGCAGAAACATTTGAACATAAGTGATTTAAAACTTTTTGCTGCAAATCAAACCGAAATCAAGACATTTGGATCTGAAATAATTACAGTTGCAATGGGACTTCGTCGAGCTTTTAAATGGCCCTTTATTATCGCTGATGTACAATCCGCTATTATCGGGGCCGATTTTCTTACTCATTATGAACTTTTGATTGACTTGAAGAACCAACGTCTCATTGATGCAACAACTAAAATTGTTATGTTGAGCACTTGTTATAACTGTATTTGTATAAAATACATAAAAAAACTACTAAAAGCGCCCATATTGTTGTTTTATTCAAAGAAACCTCAAATTTAAAAATCTTTTTTTTTTTTTTAATTTTACCCATTTTGTATTTTTTCAAATATCATAAAATCTATGGGTTTTAGAGTGCACTTATTAATAAGTTTTTTTTTTTATTATTGTTTAGTTCATCTGTAAAAAATAAAGAAACTCCATGTTTATCAGGCATTTTCTGCAAAAAAATGACCTCAAAGTCAAAACTTTGTTTCGGGAAGAAAATTTGAACAGCACTTAAAATTGAAAATCTGGCAACCCTTAACCTTTGGAAGCTAAACTTAAATACAGTCTTAAAGGCTGTTATTTCTACAAAAAATTAAGTCTAAGATTAGGTCTCTATCACCAGTATTGACAGAGATATTTAATTTAACATAGGTCAGGGTACACCAAAGTTAGCCTTTTCTTAAATTGTTAAAAAGTGATGTCAAAATTGAGAATTGAGCTTTACTGTCATACATTTTTTTTCTTAGAATATGACCAAGAATCACACCCCAAAGGATGGTACACGAAGTACGGGACACCCTGTATTTCATTTTCTTTATCACTTTGTTAATGTAATCAAATGTCAATACCGGCAGACGGCTCAGGTAGCCACGTCCGTATTCTTTTATAAAATATTGTAACTAATACTGGAAAAAATAAAGAAATCATCTATCTATCTATCTATCTACATGTCATCAACCTCGACCAGTTTCAACGCCAACTAGAAGAAGTCACCGAATGCACTAAAAAGCATTTTAGAGATCCAGACAGGAAACAGCTAATCAATTTCCACATATCGCAAGTAAGTGATCGACTGAACATGTTGAAGGCTAGACCACAGAGAAGAGCAAGATCAATCGATTGGGTCGGATCGGCTATAAAATGGGTTGCGGGAAATCCCGACGCCGCAGACTGGAACAAAATACTCGGAAGCCAACAGGAGATCATCGAGAACAACAACCACCAATACAAAATTAATGAAAAACTCTTCGGGGTCATTGAGGATATGACTAGGAAGCTGAACTGGGTAATAGACAACTCTAACAAAGAAATCGTGACAGCTGACATCCAAAAATTCGAGCAAGACATTATTCAACAAGTCCTTTAAATAAAAGATGAAGTCAACGAAATTATTCGAGCCTGCCAGATGGCGAAAAGCGGTATTATCAATACCAACCTACTAAACCACGATGAAGTTAACATGCTGTTGAACGAGTTCGAAACGCTTCCGTACGAGAACGAGATTGAAGCTATTGAGTTTGGGAAACCTTCGGTGTACCCAAATAGTTCCACGCTCTTGTACATACTTTCCATTCCCAAAGTGAGAGACGATATTTATAACCTACTGCTAGTTCGACCATCAATCATCAACGGGACTCAGGTCAACGTCGAATTCAACAGGGTCCTCATCAACCAGCACGAAACCTACGGGATAGTCCATGACTGTCTTTCAATCAATAATTCTACTGTTTGCAAGGAGGAAGCATTGGAAAGGGTACCTGAGAATCAGTGTTTGGCAAGATTGCTGAAAGGAGGCCACGCCGAGTGCACTTATCGAATAAACGACAAAGAAATTGTAGAACTGCTTCAAGAGGACACGATTTTTATTTCCAACTTCAACGGCACGGTTTCATCCAAGGATTCAACTCAACAGGTGTCCGGTACGTTTATTGTGCGGCTTCATAACGAAACGATCCAGCTAAACAACAGAACCTTCACCAGTTCCTGCTCCACGGTCTTGCAAGCCTTACCCCCAATTTTGGCCAACATTTGTAATCTAGGACACGAGGTAAACCTCGAATACGTGCACAGCTTGAGTGTGAACAACATAGAACGGATCAGTGAGCTTGCAAAGAAGGCTCAGCTATTCGCAATGTCAGACGCCTTCATCCTTGTATTAATAATTGCGCTCGGATACATCATATGGAGGAAAATTGGTCGCAAACTTAGTCTTCCGGCTATAGGTCTACAGCAGGACGAAACGATAAAAAACTAGAAATGAGTCACGCCTAAGACTAACGTCGCTGATCTACGGGACGTAGATTTTTGAAAGGGGAAGAGTTAACACGACGCAACGCACGAGCCGTTAGACGACCTCGATTCATCGTGGGGTCATCAAACCAGCATTGCATGGGAAAGTGATTGGGCTGCAATACTGGAATTGCAGGGCATCGAGTTACCAGCATGTGGCGACATGAAACTGATGACCAGGCAACACAACCAAGGCAGCGTGGGACACCAGGTAGATTAGGACGGGCAGTCTTAGTTGAGCAGCGGAACATTTTAGACAATTAAACTTACTTGATAACTATTAACGAAACTTAAATTGTTGTTTTATTTAAACGGTACGAACGCAAGTTGGCGTTCGGTTTTTTTTGAATAATAAGGATGCGAAATCCTTAAGTCGCATTCCATTATTTTGTTTTCGACACAATTATTTTTGTTTACTTTGCATTGCGTGTTTTGTTTTTCTGTTACTTAGATTTTCAATCATTTCGCTGCACAGTTACTTTGCATTTCTTATCTTGCTAACCATGTGTTTCGCATTTCCATTGACTTACAAATGATTATTTGGACTTTATTTATCTCGATAACTGTTTTTTCGCATTTTGTCTCGACGGTAATCTATTGTTTTGGCATTAAATTACTTCGGTCATTATCAGATTATTATTATTGATGTGTTCAGTTCTGGTGTTCAACTGAATAAAATAAATAAATAAATAAATAGGGTGGCGCAACAGGGCGAGGAGCCCCAGGGCCTAGCGCGTTTCTCACAACCAAGCCTTGTGAGGGAATGGAGGGGACCTACAATTTTTTGCCGGCTAATCGAGACAGTGCTTTTCATGGCAATGAGTACTAACGGAGGACTTGCCAATTCCTCGCGAAAGGCGATACCCGAGAAAAAACATTTTTGCCTCTGTTGGGATTCGAGCCACGAACCTCTGGATTAACAGGCGGACATGCTATCCATTACACAACGGGTACCACTTGACTATCTCTGTACGAAATTTCATTTAAATCGCTTCAGGAGCTTGGGTGAGAGATGGTAACATAGAAAGATGAACAGAGAAAGCTACTTTCGCATTAAATACATTAGTGAGGACCGGTTCCCATATAAATATTAAAATAAAATATAGCCTATTTCCTTCTTCAGTTTCTAGATCATCTCTGTATAAAATTTCATTTAAATCGGTTCTGTAGTTTGGGCGAAAGGTAGTAACATAGAAAGACGGACAGACAGCGCTACTTTTGCATTTATTATATTAGTAAGAACTCCCGTTCCTGAAGGAATATGGGAATGAATTTATGTTTATGTTACTCGGTGACAGTGTAGCATTCTAATGGTGGAAGAAATCTTGAAATTGGTGCTTTAGTTTCTAGGTTCTCGTATACGTTCCCGTTCCCGTGGGAATATAGGGATAAAACATATAATCCACGTCCTTCCTCAAGTTCTAGAATATCTCTGTACCAAATTTCATTTAAATCGGTTCAGAAGTTTGGGCGGGAGACGGTAACATTGTAAGCCGGACAGACAGAGTTACTATGACATTTATAATATTAGTTAGGATTTGCGAAATGTACTTTCGAGAGAATGAAAGCCACTCTTGATTTCAATCAGCCTTGTGAACAAGCTGGCCTTAGATCAGGTTTCTCGACAATTGACCCCTTACAAACTGCAAACCAAGTAATAGAAAAGTGCAAAGAATACAACATAATATACTTTGCGTTCATCGATTTTGCATTTCGATACAGTCTAGCAACATTTTGTATGGAAGTTATTTCTTAACCAAGGCGTGGACAGCAAAAATGTTGGATTTTTGAAGAAAATGCACGATAGAAGTACTGCACGCATTAGAACGGAATGTATCATACCAGAGTTCAAATTATCGAAAGATGCCAGGAGATCCAATTTCACCAGCACTCTTTTCCAAGATGTATTAAGACTTCTTTCCGCAGCTCTCGAAGGAGTTTTCGGAAAGGTAGACTGGGAAGAAAGAGGATTAAAGATAAATGGCAAATGTTTTTCAAATCTCCGATTTGCCGATAAAGAAATAAAGGAAATAGAACAAAAAATGACTAGCGCTTGGCGATAGTTCGGGAATGTTAAAAATCTTCTTAGTTTGAATATTTCGAACAAAACAAGAAAACATGTGTTCGACTCAAGCCAGGGACGGCAGAAGGTATGGGGTGGGTGGGGTATAGACCCCACCTAAATTTTCTGAGCATGGGGTGCACCCCACCTTCTGGCCTTAGAAATATACCAATTTTTTAAGTTAAATGAGGAAAAAAAAATGTTATGAAATTATTATCGCGGCTTAGAAATTATCTTTGTTCTACTATGTTGCAAAATCGACTCAATAACATTGCGACCTTACACATACTTACACTATGACCAAACCAAAGCACTTCACTTGGAGACATTGGTTGATAAATTCAAAATTTTAATAATTCAAACGCGGTGCAGTATTTGCACTGATCCAGTGATAAATAAATTAAATTTATTTATATATGTTTGTTGAATATATATGGGAGACATCGGGTTACGATGGCTCACGATTCTCATCTCCAAACTTGTAAGAGGTGACAGTTTGCCTAATCAATGGAGGGAAAGTTTTCTTCTTCCAATGTACAAGGGAAAGGGAGATACCAGAAGCTGTGACAACTATCGTTCGATCAAGTTGATGTCCCACACTATGAAGATCGTTGAGCGGGTTTTGGATAGCCGACTGCGGAAAATAATAAGGCTGTCTGATGACCAATGCGGGTTTGTCACGGGTAAGTCAACTACAGACGCAATCCAAAGCATAAGGATCATTATGGAAAAACACCGAGATGCCTTAGAGGATTTGCATATTGTGTTGGTTGACTTCGAAAAAGCATTCGATCGACAACCACGAGATCTGATATGGGTGGCCCTCAGACACCGAGGAGTTCCTGAAGCCTATGTGCGAATAATTATGGACATGTACGAGGGAGCAGTTACAAAAGTGAGATGCCCAGCTGGAGTCACCGAAGAATTCCAAATAACAGTAGGTGTACATCAGGGAAGTGTCTTGAGTCCACTGCTCTTTATTGCTGTTCTGGATTATTTGCTCGAAGGAAAAGTAACGGACAATAAAGTACAACAATTATTCTTTGCTGACGATAGAGCCATCATAAGCGAGGATCCTACATCCCTGCAACGAGCACTTGACGTTTGGATTGATGTTCTGGAAGGAAATGGGTACCGTATTAGCGCTAAAAAGACTGAATACCTGTGCTGCCCTTTTTCTGATCCAGACAAGCCTATTCCAGACATTTATTTGAATGGAAATGTGCTTCCCAAGTGTGAAAAGTTTAAATATCTGGGATCTATGATCAATAGTGAAGCAACTTACGATGACGACATCAATCATCGAGTAAGCGTAGGGTGGATGAAGTGGCGAGAAAATGAAAAATGCCCCCTAAGTTGAAGGGAAGACTCTACACAGCAGTTGTCCGTCCAGCTCTGACATACGGTTCACAATGTTGGACAATGTACAAAAAGTATGAGAGCAAATTGACGGCAGCCGAAATGAAGATGCTTCGGATGACAGCAGGAGTAACAAAGCTTGATCGAATTAGAAGTACTAAGATCCGTGGAAGCCTTCATGTCAAAAGTACCATCTTGGACAAAATTCAGCACGATCGGCTCAGTTGGTATTGTCATGTTCAAAGGAGAAATCCGCAGAACCCCGTCAAAAAGGCAATATCGTACAACGTTTCAACAAATTCGCGACGAAAAAGAAAAGGCAGGCCAAAACACACCTGGTACAAGCAAATGCAAAAACAGCAGCATTTGGTTGGCCTCAGACATGGAACAATCCAAAACCGGGAGGCTTGCCGACGCTTTCTGAGGTCAACGCGGCGTACCCCACAGGCGGATCACTAGTGTGAAGCGGAAAAGTGGGATAGTTGTGATCGCTTCAAGATCACTACTCGTAACGCCGGAAATGAAATGAAAAAGAAGAAGAAGTTGAAAATTACATGCATGACATTTTATATATTTATCGCATTATTATACTGGTAATATTAAAAATAATAAAAATAAAATTTTTCAGAAGTTTTCTGTTGAAAAGTAAAAATATTATATATTCTTTGATAAAACTAAAATAAAACTACCATACCTTATTTTATTCTACCATGCTCCCCTGCTCAGCAGTACCACTAGAGCAGGGTGGCTAGTGGTCTGCCGCCCTGCTCAGCAATACTTCCAGTTCTTACGTATGGGTGCCAAACATGGCCAGTCACAAAGAATCAAACATGGAATCATTTAGAGAAGAAATGATACGTAGGTAGACAATTAAGCCGATGGAAGGATGACATCCGAAACACATGCCTATTATATTGGCGTGAAGCATTAGATACACGAAAATGGAGAAGCCTAATTCTGTCTGTCCGGCTTTCTATGTTACCGTCTCCCGCCCAAACTACTGAACTAATTTAAATGAAATTTTTTACAGGAATACTCTAGAATCTGAGGAAGGACATATTTTATATATATATATTTTACCCCCAAATTCTCACGGGAACGTATACGGGAACTTAGGAGCTACAGCACCGATTTCGAAAATTCTTCCACCATTAGAATGCTATGTATTTTTTTCCCCATATTCCCACGGGAACTATTGACACTATAGCACCGATTTTAAAAATTTTTCCACCGTGAGGTGATTTCTGTCAGATTGTCGATGACACAGTTGATCTGAGAAGAAATGTCTATTTTGATCTTCAAATAAATATTGCCAATCGGGAATAGTTGTGCGAAAGGTCGATTTCGGTGCCGATTAATGAGATAGCTAATAATATAATCGAATAAATTATGTCTGACCTGGTGGTGGATGTTGGCGAATAATTATCAGTAGACAATATAATGGCCACTGAGCAAGCCGCATCATACCCTATAGAGTTTCCCAATTCCTTGCCAATTCCAGTGCCAATAACGAGAAATCTAGAATTTTACACACATACAAATTACACATTTGGGATGCGGCACTGTAAAAGCTTTCATAATGACTGAAATGGCAAAAAGATAAAAAGTTTTGATTCCCCGTATTCCCTTAATTGGTACTAGTTTTTCATTTTAGTTTGAAAGAGTGCAG
The DNA here is from genome assembly GCA_914767635.1 of Melanostoma mellinum. Classification (NCBI taxonomy): domain Eukaryota; kingdom Metazoa; phylum Arthropoda; class Insecta; order Diptera; family Syrphidae; genus Melanostoma; species Melanostoma mellinum. The sequence goes on along the minus strand of OU612060.1, from coordinate 93,543,756 downwards.
TTTCCTCTGAAACCATTAGTAGATAGATAGATAGATATTGTTTACTCTTCAATTCAAATTTTATACAGGTACAATTTCATTGATCTTGAATAATTTATTAATAAAGGCATGACATGAAAAGTCGTCTGCCTGAGGGGCATACTTGCTTTTAATTATATTGTTAACTTAATGATTATTTCTTTTTTATAACAAAAAAAGTAGAACAATATTTTCAATCAGTATTTTTTTTTTTTTTTAATTTACAACAGCGTAATGTCTTATAATTAAGTACTTTTTAGTTTAGTTAAAACAAAAATAAAATGGACTTTTAGTTTAGTCAAAACAGAACACATTTTTTTTTTTTTTTTTCAAGGTTTTAAAATGCAAACAAAATTCAAATGACTTTAAACAAAAACAAAAGGGATTCTAGTTTTTCGTAAGCAAAATTGAAATGATTTTTAGTTTGTGATATGATCATTTTTTGGATCAAAAGCTTTCTCTTATAATTTGAGATCTGTAAGACATTGCTTCGTTGAAAAATTGATAAAGGTGCATCCAATTTGCACCATCCAGATAATTACGGACCTCGTTTACTTGCAAGGAACTCTTCCCAAAATGAGCACGTCTTATCTCCGTCAACATAGAGCACACACCAATAAAATGTATAACATCTTCCCTCAGTCGAAGATTACAAAGCGTGCAAATGTCAGAACCATCGTTGCGATGGGGCTTAAAGTTTAGATTTATCAGCTCTCCTCTAATTTTAAATAAAGTGCTTATGATCTGACTGTTGAAATTACTGCTGAAATAGTTCCTGGAGTTAAGATTATACACGCACTTATTGTAATAGTGTCTTTCAGTGGATGCACGTGCTTTTTCTATAAAAGAATATCTCTCATTTTCATCTGTAACTACTATTACTTCGTAAAGTGCTCTTTTGCATTGAAAGGCATTCATATTCCAGTTTATAGAGAAGCCGCAGTCCGCGGCTAGCAAGTTCCAGTCGTTTCCTACTAGCTTTTTTTTGACGAATCGCGTACTGTAAACATGTTTTTGGTAGTCTATGGTCCTCCATTTGTAAGACTCTCACTATGTAGTCTGCATTCAGCTTTAGGGTAGATATAAAAAGTGTCGACAATCCCGTTTCCAAATAATACATGTACTTTGGTATGTTAACTGGTAGAAAGAAAATTTTTCTTAAGAAAAAACGCAACAAGTATTCCACTTGTTGGGTTAATGCATTTGGCCTCTGGAAGATTCTGAACCTCTTTTAAAGAAAGACAACCACATGTAGACTTAAGCGAGTGGTTCTTTATTGTAATTCAATATAAGTAGTTTAAAATTCCTGAAACAGTTGTTTATTCGTTAAACTAGTTCAAATATTATTTCTTTTACTTACTTTATGGTATAGAAACCAAATGATTATTACAGATTTCTAGGATTATTTTATCTTTGACAATTTCTTGAATGAAGTGTATAGAGCGAAAGTCGGAAATAGAATGAAGTGACATTTGTTATATTTAAGTTAAGTTGTAAAGTTCAAAGGTACCAGAAGGGTCGTAACGAATGTAGTAGATTTAGTTAAGGGTGATCTTAGTGGCGGTAACACCACCCCCCAGTATGGCGAGATACATTATCGCTGCCTTACTCCTTTCTGGCTGCCACCTCTAATATTGCGATTTTTGTAGCCGGTCTTTCCAGTATGCCATGAGTTGTTAGGACCTTAGCGCTGCGAACTTGTCCATCCTTTGCAGTTCGCACTTCTATAATTTTTCCTCGTGGCCATACGTTCCGTGGGCACTTAGGGTCGACCACCACCACCACATCGCCGACGCATAAGGGTTTTGTTTTTTCATGCCATTTTGTCCGAAGGGTTAGAGATGGAAGATACTCCGAAGTCCACTTTCGCCAAAAGCTTTCAGCAAACTGTTGTGAGATGAGCCAGCTACTTTTGAGTACGACTGGGTCGTCGTTGTATGTTGCGATTGGTTTAATGCCATTCGAGCTCCCTAGTAAAAAGTGATTTGGCGTAAGTGCTTCTCCTGTGTCGTTTTCGATAGGGACATAAGCTAAGGGTCTAGTGTTGACGATATTTTCAACTTCGGTCAACATGCTACGGAGGAGTTCGTCACTGGGTGGTCGAGTCGGGACAATCTTATACAACACGGTTTTAATGGAGCGTACTAGGCGCTCCCACGCGCCACCCATATGAGGAGCGGCAGGTGGATTAAAATTCCATTTCGTAGTTGTTGTTGTAAAATTTCGTATAAGTGCGTCCTCATCTACTTCCTTGACTGCTTCCCGCAGCTCCCTTTCTGCACCGACGAAGTTGGTGCCGTTGTCGCTATAAAATTCTCTTGGGATGCCTCGCCTTGCCATGAAGTTCCTAATAGCTAAAATGCAGGAGCTGGTATTAAGTGAGTACACCACTTCGATATGGACTGCTCTTATCGTTAAGCAAGTAAATAGCGCTCCGTACCTTTTTTCTGTGTGGCGGCCGACGGTAACAATCAGAGGGCCGAAAAAATCTAACCCTGTAAATGTGAATGGCGCTACAAATGAAGCGAGTCGAGCGGGAGGCAGCTTTGCTATCTGTGGTGTCCTTGGCATAGCTTTATCGATCTTGCACCGTTGGCAGTTCTTAATCTCTTTTTTATATGTAGTACGGATGTTGGCTATATGGAACTCTTTTCGAAGCTCGTTAATCACTGTTTCGTGATTTAGATGGTGATACATATTGTGATAATGCATCATAATTAATTTTGTTACATAATTATTTTTCGGCAGGATTAAAGGATGCCTTTGAGAGTCTGGAACTTGGGCATTGTCGATCCTACCGTCCACCCTAAGTAGGCCGTCGTCCGTGTCGAAGTACGGTGAAAGCTGATATAAAACGTTTGACTTCTTCAGACGTCTCCCGGCCTTAATGTCACAGATAGATTCGTTGTATTCTTCCTGTTGGGCTTGTAAATATAGAAGTGCTTCGGCTTTCTTAAGCTCTGCTTGTGTTAACTCACCGTATATTAGGGGACATTTATCTCTTTTACGTTTCAGGTTCTGTGCGAAGCGAAAGACGTATGCGCCAGCTCTCAGCAGCCTTATCCATCGAGAAAATCGGTGTACATTGAACAGCGGAGTCACTACGGAGATATGAAGAATTTGGTGTTTCAGTTCCAGGTCTGTTGACGTTATGTTGCCTTCTTCTTTTGGCCAGTTTGTTTCCTCTTGCTCTAGAAAGATTGGTCCATTAAACCATCGGCTACTCTGAGTTATATCTGGAGTTTTTGACCACTTCGTTGCTTCATCTGCTATGTTTGACTTACTTGGTATCCATCGCCACTCCTCTAGTTCCGTGATGTCGAGTATTTCGCATACACGAAAAGCCACAAACTGTTGGTATTGGCGATGGTCTGCTGCTCGTAGCCAGCTGAGCACGGTCTTTGAATCTGACCAATAGAAATGTTTACCGATGCTAACAGAGTGGTTTTCAACAATGTATTTTGCGAATCTTGCACCTATGACAGCTGCCATAAGTTCCAGACGGGGAATTGACATGATTTTTAGTGGTGCTACCCTTGTTTTTGATCCGATTAGAGAGCATGATGTTCTCTGACCATCCGAGAGTCGAATGTAGCACACTGCAGCATAGCCGTTCTGACTTGCGTCAACGAAAGTGTGTAGTTGCGTGTCAATGCCGTCATAGTTAGGAAAATATCGCAAGTGGCAGCGTGGGATTCTTAGCGTTTGTAAACTGGGAATAAACTTTGCCCAATGGGTCCACTTTATTGCTTGCGAATTTTGAATTGGCTCGTCCCAGTTGACGGCGCTTCTCCATACTTCCTGCAGTAATATCTTCAAATACATGAGAAAGTTTCCTATCAACCCCAGGGTATCGTATGTGGACATTAAGATACGAAGCATTTCTCTTTTGGTGGGTGGTCTCTTTCCTAGGAATAAGTCATTTTGTCGAATTGTTGACGAGGTTTTAAAGGTTATCATATCCTCGCTGGGTATCCAGAATACGCCAAGTACCTTTTCTGTAGCTGGTTCCTCGCTAAGTGTCAGACTCTTCGGTATCAGGCACTGATCTTCTTCGATTGATGATAATACTTCATTGTTGTTTGACGACCATTTTCTTATATTAAAGCCACCCTGTTTGTGGACAAACTTAACGTCGGCAGCCAATTTTATTGCCTCTTGAACGGTGTCTACTGACTTTAAGAAGTCGTCCACATAGTGGTCTTCTTTTATTGCCTTTGCGGCTTCGGGAAAGTTTCTTTCAAACTCGGAAGCGTTCAGATTTTTTACGAACTGCGATGTACTTGGAGCACAGGACGCTCCGAAGATCATAACATTCATAACGTAAACATCGGGTTGTTTATCGTCGTCACAATCTCGCCATAGGAACCTCTGCGCGTTCTGGTCTTCTGGACGTATGAAGATTTGATGAAACATTTGTTCTATATCTCCGCATATAGCAATTGTTTTCTCCCTAAAGCGAAAAAGTATTGCAGGCAGAGACGTTAGTAGGTCGGGTCCTTTAATTAGAAGAGAATTCAGTGACACACCATCCGATTTGGCTGCAGCGTCCCAGACTACGCGGGCCTTACCTGGTTTATTTTTATTAAAAACAGCAAAGATTGGCAGATACCAGGTTCTACTTGCTTTTATTTCGTTTAATGGCAGCTTACGGATGTATCCTTTTGCTAAGTATTCTTCTATGGTTTTTCTGAATACCTCGAGTAGTTCTGGTTGCAGCTTTAATTTTCTCTCGAGACATTGCAGCCTATTTTTTGCCATTGTGATGCTCTCTGGTAAGGAGAATTCATCAAATCGCCATAACAGGCCGGTCTCGAAGTGGTTATCGTTACGTCTCTTGGTGAATTTTTGTAGCAGTCTAGTTCCACGATCTTCTTCTGATGTTACCCTTTTGGGAGCGACCACACCTATGTTATCGATAGAGAATGAGTTTTTTACCATATTATGCAGTATCGTATCACACTCACAAATATGGAGATTAAAGGACTCTTTAGAGTCTTTTCCGCCTCCGTATATGAGCCATCCTAGTTCGGTACGCGCGGCCACTGGCTCAGATGGTTTGTTTTCGCGTATCTCTTTTGGAATCCCTAGGCTCCAGTGGTTAGCACCTATCAATAGCCGTGGTGTGGCGTTCTTGTAGCTGGAGATTGGCAGATTTCTTAAGTGGTGAAAACGTACGCTAAGGGCTTCATAATTTAAAGTTTGTGTTGGGAGCGATAACTTACGGACTGTGTGCACTTCTAATGATGTGAGCTTGTCTTCTGTACCGGCGATAGTAACTACAACACGCTCTGATTTGTTTTCCGTCCGTTGCACCTGCCCTGTCCATTTGAGGCACAATGGATGTGGGGTTCCTTTCAGTTCTAATTCGACGGCAAGATCTTCCTCGCATAAACTCACAGATGAGCCCTCGTCTATGAATGCGAACGTATTTATTGTTTTGTTTTTTCCGACAACAATTATTGGCAAAACTTTAAACAATGTTTTGTGGTTTAGTTCACTATGCGCGTTGACGTTTATCGCATCTTGTGCACCGTCTCTTTCGTCCGCTTTGTTTACTTCTGGGAAGAAGCGATGGAGTAGAGCGTGATGGTTGTATGAACACCCGTTGACACCACATTTTTTTTCACTCTTGCATACGCTGTAGGCGTGTGGGTATAGGCATTGTTTACATAGATTATTTTTTCGCACTATACTCCATCGTTCACTGCGGTCGGCTTTCATAAAGTATTCACAGTTGGCCACATTCTTACATAACATGTTGCACACACGGCATTTTCTCTGTTGCCCTTCGTCATGCGTATTTATAAAAGCGTTTTTTGTCTTGTTTCGAGTATTGTTTTCACTTACAGAGACATTCGCTGTCGCCACTGTCACGCTGCTAGCAGAGAGTCCGAAGTTAAATATCCAGTTGGAGAACTCAAGGAGGTTAGGTCTTTCGTTTACTTGCATTAGATCTAGTTTATGCGTTCCCCAGATGAGCTGGTATTGCGTGGGCATTTTTTCAATAAGCTCTTGGAGAAGTGAGGAATTATTCAACTCGTCGTGCAGTCCACATGCTTCGATAGTGGCGATAAGGCTTTTAACGTTAACGGCGAATGTAGTAAATGATTCTAGTTTATTTGTATTTATCGGTGGCGTGGACTTAATTCTTGCTTTTATAGACTGTAGGATCTTTTCTGGTTGTCCGTATAGAAGTTTTAACGTAGAAATTGCAGCAGGAACGCACGACGGATGAACGAGTATATTGCACAGATCGAAGAGCTTCTCCTCTAAGGCACTTCTGCATCCGTAAAAGATTCTCGGCGTCGGTCAGTCCACAGATCGTTGTAGACCAGTCAAATGTGGAACTAAATACTGGCCATTCTTCCGGTCGGCCCGAGAATATAGGCAGTTCTTTCGGAACGGAGTGCCTCGCCTGTATTTGCTCCTTCGTGAGAATCGGACAGGATATTTCTGTTGAGGATGCAAACGAATTTGAGTTTAGATTGCCGTTACTCTGGTTGGGTATCCTATTTTGCATGTTCACGTGTTGTGGGTGTAGATATGCACCTTCTGGCTCTAGAGGGCGCCTGGAATAAATGAGTCCTGCCGGAACGTTACGAAATGTTGAGTTGGTGTTAGCTATTCTGTTCGTTTCGCAAGTACCAGTTACATTTGGAGCTAATGGGGCGGAGTATAGTTGAGTATTCATATTATTCGAAGCAGGTTCGGGTACTCTCCGTGGCTGACTGGATGTTGTTTTTGTTGTTGGAGGATGCGGTTCTTCAGTTGAAAATGGAATTGGTGGCAGAGAAAATCTGACGCTTTCGCCTCGTGAGAGTACTTCGTTTGGGTTTTTATTGGTTTTGTCCCCGACTTGCATGGGGTAGAGTTCTGGGATATCCTTCTCAGTTTCTGAGTTGATGTTGGGCATATTTTGTGGAATTACTGTGCTGTTTGAGCTTGCGAATTCTCGTTGGTCATCGAGCCATGCCCTCACAGACGTAGAATGGCTGCTCTTACTTTCGTTTTCCTCGCATTGCTCGGCTAAAATCTGATATTTCTTTTTTAAGAATTCTTTGTTTATTGCTAGCTCGGCTAAAGCTAGTTCGCGTTCTTCTTCTGCTCGTTGCAATTCTAGAGCTGCTCTACGTGTTTGAGAGCTCTTGGATATGTTTGAAGGTGCTTTCGCGGATGACGAACGGAAAGTTGGGCTTGCAGGATGGCATGTCTGGCATTGCCAGTTGGTGGGCGAAGACGCGTTGGCGTCGGTGCAGCATTTGTGAAACTGTTTATGGCACGAAGAACAGCATATCGTTTCTTGGTTATTAGGGTTAGTGCAGTTTTGGCACAGTGATAGATGATCTGCTCTTGCTTGGACAATTTGGTCGTTTGGTGATGCGATAGTATGGCTTGGTGGGGAAGGTGGTGGTTGACCCTGCGAATTAAAAGTGTTCATATTGTACTTACGGTTTGGTATGGTGTGTTATAGAACACGTGTACTTCGATGCCCGGTTGGGAGGTTATAATTCTCCGAATGATAGCTATACGTCGCGGTTGTTGTAGTTGTGAACCACATAAAGAATTTTAAATTTTGTTGGGTTAATGCATTTGGCCTCTGGAAGATTCTGAACCTCTTTTAAAGAAAGACAACCACATGTAGACTTAAGCGAGTGGTTCTTTATTGTAATTCAATATAAGTAGTTTAAAATTCCTGAAACAGTTGTTTATTCGTTAAACTAGTTCAAATATTATTTCTTTTACTTACTTTATGGTATAGAAACCAAATGATTATTACAGATTTCTAGGATTATTTTATCTTTGACAATTTCTTGAATGAAGTGTATAGAGCGAAAGTCGGAAATAGAATGAAGTGACATTTGTTATATTTAAGTTAAGTTGTAAAGTTCAAAGGTACCAGAAGGGTCGTAACGAATGTAGTAGATTTAGTTAAGGGTGATCTTAGTGGCGGTAACCACTTGTTCATATCTCTGTACACCCCACACTTGCGCTCCATAAAACAAGATAGCCTGTGCTGTAGCATTAAAAACTCTTTGCTTCAATTCTGGTGCAATTAGTTTGTTGTTATAGATTCTTTCCCAGTTCACACAAATTGCAGCTTTAGCTTTATTTAGCTTTATTTTTAAATGCTTTTCTAGCTTCAAGTTGTACGTGAACTCAATTCCAAGATACGTATAGGATTTCACTACTTCTAAAATTTTTCCATCATACTTCCAATGCTCCTCACCCGCCATTCTTCCGAAACCATTCTTAAACACAAGGACCTTTGACTTTTCTGTATTAACAATCAAATTCCATACCTTGCAATAGCTTTGCAGCTTATTGATCATCATTTGGAGAGATGTTGGTGACTCCGCGAGTATGACAATGTCATCTGCATACATTATAACTTTCACTCGTTTATTTTCAAACTCCACTCCACAAGTAAGGCATTCTACAATGTGATCTAGGAAAAGAGCGAACAGCAGCGGGCTAAGGTTACAGCCTTGCCTAACTCCTTGGTTAACTTGAACGCAGTCCGATCTTTCCTTGCCGTTGTAAATGAATGCTGTTGTTTGTTGGTACAATTTTTCAATAATTCGGACAAACTTAGTTGAGACTCCTAAATTGAGGAGCTTATAAAACAATGCGTTTCTATTGATGGAATCAAAAGCTGCCTTAAAATCGACAAAGAAGACATAAAGTTTTTTGTTTTGGTTGAGTTTCCATTGCGCAAGTGATCGCAATATGAAAATTTTGTCCATAGTGGAATATCCTTTGCGAAATCCACTTTGATATTCACTCAGCTTGTTTTCTTCTTGCACCCACCTGTTCAGTCGTTCGTGAAGAATCATTGTGAATATTTTTACAGCTGCATTTAGAAAAGATATTCCTCTATAATTCGTAGGGTCTTCCTTGTTGCCTTTTTTAAAGATTGGCATTATAAGTGCTTCATAGAAATGGTCTGGCAAAGTTCCGAATTTAAACAATATGTTAAGCGCCTCCGTTAATTTTGCTTTAAACAAGTTTGTGCTGAGTCAAGTCTGAAACCATTATTAGATATTAGTATGAAAAAGGCTCAGATGCTTAAAGTTGCAGGTGTTTGTGAAGAAAAAACTACATGGCAACTCTATGTGGCACGGTCACGTGTATCACAATACCTTTTTATCTCGTAAAGATGGAAAAAAAAGAGCGTATTGTGCAAAAACGTATTTAATAAAATAATATAAGAATAAGTTGCTTTAATTCATGAATGTGTTTTATTTGCAAAATAATTAGCCTAAAAATTAAAAATGCTGCCGAAAGTCACTATTTCACGCGGACAAAGTCGCGGGCACAGCTAGTATTTAAATAATTTAAAATTAAACATTAATTTATTTTTCTTTGTTAATTTAAATTTAGCTCTTTGTTTCACAATCCAGATAATTTGAACTTAATAAAAACTAAGCGAATATTCATGGCAATTCGTGAAAAATTTGAAATCTAATGTGTTAATGAGTAAATAAAGCTAACAATATGTAATATGTTTTGTTGACACAGAAGCGGCCTTACTTTGAACAATGTCTTGTTTTGCTAATAGAATTGATTGAAATTATTGTCTGTGAAACTCTCGGGTTGTTCAGATCCGGTAGTATTTGGATTGTAAGTACAATATGTGCACAGTAGAAACTAAAAGATAAATTGCTCTCACGAGATTCGTGCCTCACTGTAGTCGATTGTACTAATAGATTTAATCTACGAAAACCGCACTTTCGTTCCATTCAATAAAAAAAAAACAGAAACGAACGAATTGTTTCGTTAAAATTTATTTTATTAGGATAATGTACTTGTTTTAATCAGTTACAAGTGTTGAACCTAGTCCAATAGTAATTCATTGTGATTATACTTTTATTTTGGATCAGTAATTTACACCGTTTTCAATTATTACCTTTTTCCAAAAAAAAAAAATTTCGAGAATAGTCAGGAGAAACCTAAAACAAATTTGAAACTTTTGTCTTATCATAACATAATTTTTTTTTTTTAAATGGATCCTTTATTTAATACAAATTGCCAATTGGTTATACTACTCAATATTCGCAATGTTTTTTTAATAGCATTTAAAACGAATAATGTTATTTCTCTTTTATGTCCAAATGATGAATAAAATTCTTTTTTCTTCGGCTACGCCATAACATAAATGATGTTTGGTATTGCTGGTTTTTATACTTGTGATCGCAAAAGTGCCATTTTTTCATTTAGAAAACTGATAGAAGAAGAAAACAAAAAACTGCAATCTTTCGTTTCTGCTTTATTGTTGCAAAAAATTACTAAGCCGAGCAGAAGATAGATAGATATTGTTTATTTCGTATAATTTTTTCAAAAAGGCTTGCCACCACACGTTTTACATCACAGAGATTTGATACATATTATGATCTTTCTACTGAAACATTATCCATTTTATATTTAAGTTTAACATTTTACAAAATGATTATATTGGAAGGAAACACGAAAGAAAAACCTTCATTTGAACTAGTAAGGATAATTTTAATAATAATAATAATAAAAAAAAAAAAATAGCTAAATGCTAAAAAGAAAAAAACAAAAGTTTGTAGATAAATAATTAAAAAATGACTAGAATGATTGGATTTGTAAATATATGAAAATTTGAACAAAAATAAATAAATAGTTAAAAAAAAAAATAAATAAATAAATAAACAAATAAGTAAATAAACAAATAATCGAATAAATAAATAAATAAATATATGAATAAATAAATAAATATATAAAAACAAAGTAGTTAAATCTTATAAATATTGAATAAATAAATACGGAATTTATAAATAAAGAGATAATAAACAAATAAGAAAAATAAAATTTATAAACAAGCATACAAATAAGTGAGTACGAAAATATATAAAATTACAATAAATAAATAGTTTGAAAAAATAAATAAATAAATAAATAAGTAAATAGTATTTAGTAGAAACAAAAGTAATTAATTTTACAAGTTAATTTAACACTTTTATGTTTTCGGGACTTAACTCACGAATGAGGCGATTCTCAGCAAAACTACATTTAAATAAAAACCGATCAGTGAGTTTTTGAATTCTTTCGTCAATCAATTCAACATTCGCGTTTTCGTGTAGTTCTATTGTTGAATAATGCCAAGGAAGATTCAACATCATTTTCAATATTTTATTTTGTGATGTTTGTAATTTTTTAATGTGACATTTTGCACAATTTCCCCATACAGGACATCGGTACAGCAGTATGGATTGAAAGATAACTTTGTGCAATATGATTTTATTTTAAAGGGACAGTTTTGATTTTCGATTGATCAAAGGGTACTGTTGTTTGCATGCTATTACCTGTAGCTGGTCTGCCAATGCAATATATATATGTGTTTTTCTTCTCCTTTTGTTTCCTTCTTTCCTTTGGTTTCAATTAATAATAAAACTTTGATTTTTGAGTTTTCTTTCTTCGTTTTATTGTAATCTATTATTTTACTTTTATTTCTTGACAAAATTCTTTTCTTTCGCTTATAACTTTTTCGAGATGGATGGATGGGTGGTGGCTGCCGTCAATCGAATGGAAAATTTTTCATTTAGACATTTAGGCGGTGGAGTAGCCGCCGCACATTAATTAGCCGCGAGCCGATTAATTTTCAGTAAATTTCCAACTCTCCACTTTAAGGGTGTCAACCTACTAGGGCTGGTCGTTGGAGATTCACCTGAACATTACCGGCCGCCTTGCAATATTTATTGCGAAAGTTATTATTATGAAAAAGCATTATACCAACATACCACCAAACCCCAAATTCAAGTTACTTGACTTTTAAGTTTCATAGGAAAGTTTTAATTGCAAAATACTATTCAAGAGTTTACATTAATCCTTTTGAAAACTTTACACTTATGGTTATACATATTTCAAAGTAATTTTCATTTTCTCAAAACTTAAAGATATCATACAATGTTTTTTCCAATTTGCTTTACTGTTTATAATTGTATTAAGTAACGTTGTTTTTTTTTTTTTTTTTTTTTTTTTTTTTTTTTTTTTTTTTTTTTTTTTTTTTTTAATATCACAATGGAGAGCAGCCTTAATTTTTGATTTGAATAAATGTATTCCATTCTGAGTACGTTGTAAATAAAGATTTTTAATCGATTTCATTCTGCTACTGAGGTAGGAGGACACAAAGTTTGGCAATCGAACGCGTGACGATTCCATTCGCAGTTTTTACTTCTGCTACCCGAATTTTATTATCTTGTCCGGCATACACTTTGATAACTCGACCAAGGCGCCACTCGTTGGGTGGCAAATTTTCGTGTCGAATAATAACTAAATCATTTATTTCGATATTTCTTTGTGGATGTTTCCATTTGTACCTCTTATGGAGCTCTTTTAAATATTCTTCCTTCCACCTAGCACAAAGTTGATGATGGAGAATTTTCAACTTTTTCCACCGGTTCATTACACTAAGGGATTCTTCTTGGAAAGATGGTTCAGGCAGACCTGTCATTAAGTCGCCTGTGAGAAAATGACCAGGGGTCAATGGATCAATGTCAGTCAAATTTTCAGACATGGGTGAGATGGGGCGAGAATTTAGACTACACTCTATTCGAGTAAGCAGGGTTACAAATTCTTCGAATGTGAATTTTTCGTTGCCTGTCACTTTTCGAAAATGCATTTTGAAGCTTTTAACGCCCGCTTCGAATAACCCACCCATATGAGGTGAACCGGGAGGAATAAAGTTCCACTTTATTTGTGAGAATTGATGAGCGAAGGCGGTAGGACATTGCGTAAGTGACTTATGAAAGTCAGATAACAGAACTTTAGAGGCTCCCACGAAATTAGTTCCGTGATCGGAAAACACTTTATCAGGCGTTCCTCTTCGAGACACGAAGCGTGTGAATGCAGCTAGGAAGGCTTGTGTTGTGAGATCGCTCACCAGTTCCAGATGTATGGCCCGTGTCGCAAAACAAACGAAAATACATACATATCCTTTGTCCAACCGACATTTTCGACCATAATACGTTTTAATTAAAAACGGTCCTGCAAAGTCTATTCCTACATTCGTAAATGCCCGAGTCAAAACTGTTCTTTCTTTGGGTAACGCACCCATTAATTGCGTTTGCACATGTTTTTTGTACCGAGTACAAGTTGTACAGTTAATTATACATTTTTTTATAAGGTTTTTAATGCGTGGTGTCCAATATTCTAATCGAATCATCCGCAACATGAGTTGAATTTCGCCGTGAAGAGACAACTCGTGAACATATTCAACGTACCGTTGAATGAAGAGACAATTGACAGGGAGTAAAATCGGAAATTTTTCACTGTAGGACAAAGTCGATTGCACTAATCTTCCATTGGAGCGCAAAATACCGTCTTCGTCGATTAGGGGATTGAATTTATCCAACCAAGTCTTGGAAGCCAACTGTTTTTTCTGTAGCAAATCAGAATATTCTTTTTGAAAGTATTTTTTTTTTGAGTAAGAACGACAAGTTTGCTACTACAATTTCTTCGTGTGAGAGTTCTGCACGTGAGTGTTTCAAGTTTCCACGTTTTTTGAAAGAGTGACAAAATCGCAAGATGTAAGCGAATACACAAACCATCTTATGCCAGTTTGAATACTTGCAAAGATCTTCTTCAAAATCTTGAACGACTTGAACTGTGAGTGTTTTAATACTTTTCATCTCTAAAACTGACTCATCGACTTGTTTATGCTTCAATTTTGGCCACTCTGACTCTGATTGCACCAACCATTTAGGACCATTCCACCACAATGAATTGAGTTTTAACTCGGCCGGAGAAACCCCCCTTGTAGCCAAATCAGCTGGATTTTCCGATGAAACAACGTGCGACCAATTTGTCACTGAAGAATTTTTCAAAATTTCCGCTGTTCGATTTGCGACAAAGGTTTTCCACGTACTTGGATGTTTCTGAAGCCAGGCCAAAACTATGGTAGAATCCGTCCACAAATGGACTGACGAAAGGTTTTGTATCTGAAGTGAGGCTGACGCTAAATGGAGCATCCTTGACAAAAGAACAGCACCTTGTAACTCCAATCTGGGCAACGAAATTGTACTCACTGGGGCGACTTTCGATTTGGCCCACAAAAGATGTGATGTAATTTTATCAGAGTGTTGCACCCGTAAATAAATGCATGCTGCGTAGGCCTTCTCCGACGAATCGCAGAACCCATGTATTTGTGATACACCATGTGGACGATATTCTACCCACCGAGGAATACGCACTGTAGCAACTTCATGCAAACTGGATACAAATGTTCTCCACCTTTGTTCTGTAATGGGAAGAAGATTGCTGTCCCAATCAGTGTTGTCCTTCCATATTTGTTGCATCAGTATTTTTGCGACAATCACGACAGGGGCCAACCACCCTACCGGATCATAGAGTTTCGCTATCACTGATAAAACTGAACGCTTAGTGAAAGAACTAGCTTGGGGAATTGACTGAACCGAAAAGGAAAATGTATCCACTGTTGCCTTCCACTGTATACCGAGAGTTTTAACTGAACTTTTATCATCAAATTTCAAGAAGTCTTCGTTAAGAAGTGAACCTTTTGGAATAGATTCCAACAACTCCTTTGAGTTCGACGTCCATTTCCTCAAGTTCAAACCAGCCGATTGCAAAGCAAGAATTGATTCGGATTGCGCTTTTAACGCTGTGGAAATATCATGTGCACCTGATAGCACGTCATCTACAAACAATTCTCTTTGAAGTATAGTGGAAGCTAGAGGATGAGAGATTTTTACTGTTTTAGCTAAGTGGTGCAATGTACGAATGGCCAAGTATGGAGAGCAGGACACACCAAATGTGAATGTCGTCATTTCAAAAACACTGAGAAGATCTTTTGGGTTTTCGCGAAATAAAATTTTTTGAAAGGGGGTTTGATCGGAATGTATTTTAATTTGCCGATACATTTTTTCTATATCGCTATTGAAAACGTATTTGTAAAGCCGCCAATTCAACATTAAAAGCGTTATGTCCGTTTGCAGCGCTGGGCCCGGATACAATACGTCATTTAAGCTCTTCCCGTTTGAAGAAGCGAATGACGCATTGAAGACAACACGAACCTTTGTCGTTAAACTCTCGGGCTTTATGACTGCGTGATGCGGCATAAAAAACGCTTTTTGTTCGCTTAAACCAGTCTCACTTGAATCACTTGGCTTCATGTGACCCAGGTCAACGTACTCCGATAAAACCGAATCATACTCATGTTTAAAGCTAGGGTTGCTTAAAAGACGCTTCTCATTTTTGAGAAATTGCCGTTGTGCGTTTCCGTATGAAAATCCTAAGCGAGGATCTTGTAAAAAATGTTCTTTGAACGGCAACCGCACTACATAACGACCGGTTTCATCACGATACGTGGTATTTTCAAAAAGATCTTCACAAAATTGTTCCGCTGCCGTCCATAATTGAATTTGTGGGAGCTCTTCTACTATCCAAAACTTTTGAATTTCATCTACAACAGAAACTTCGTTAAAAAACGATAGTGATTTGGAAGGCTGCATATTATTTGCAGAATTGGGGTTTTGCAGAGGACCCAGTAAAACCCATCCGAAAACTGTGTTTTGAGCCATTAGTTGCTGAAACACCTTATGTTTCAAACCTTCACGGATAATAAGCGGGTATAAATCCGCGCCAATCAATAGATCAATCTTGGAACTTTGATTAAAATAGGGATCTGCCAGTTGAAATTCGAAAAGTTTTTGAGATTCTCTTAATTCCATTGAAACCGAAGGTAAATTCTCCGTTACTGTTTTGAGAACAAGAGCTTGAGCAAAAAGATTAAAATTTTCATCAACTCGAGACTTAAGTGTAAACGAACAAATCTTTGAAGAAGTTGCTGTCACCTTTGAATTAATGCCCGCCACCGTGGCTCTAACTGATCTTACGGGAAGTTGAAGTTTCCTTTGAACTTCTTCAGAAATAAAAGAAATTTCCGAACCCGGATCGATGAGCGCTCGCCACTCAAAATCAGTTTGATTTTGGTGAATACTTACTATCGCCGTAGCCAACAAAGTTGTTCGCTGTGACTTGGCAAAGAAAGCTTGGGCATTTACATTCGGGGCTTCAGTAGGATTTGAAGATTTCGAACTGTTATTTGGAACAGTGTTGGGTGTACTTGGGTTTGGAGCTTGAGTGGACTGTACATTTGTATTTGCATTCCCCGGCGGAGTGCTATCAAAGTGTAAAAGTGAATGATGCTTTCCCTTACAATGAAAGCATGTGTTTTCACTTTTGCACGAGGGTACCATATGGGTATAGGCTAAGCAATTGAAACAATATTTTAGTTTTCTAACCGCATTTCTTCTTTTGGACACGTTCATTTTTAAAAACTCTGGGCATAAACGTAATGAGTGTTCTCCTTGACAAATTTTGCATTGGGAACCTACTTGGGCATGATGTGCACGAACACGGGGCGTATTGCTTGAAGACTGTTGCTTAGGCACTGTTACTCGCGAAACTTTATTAACCTTTTGCATATCCGCGACATTTTCCAAAACCCGATACCTATTTGAGATGAAAATATTCATGCTCTCCCACGTTTGAATTTCTGTGGGCTTATCGAGGGATTCTTCCCAAAGTGAAAGTGTTTGAGATGGAAGACGAGTTGCACAAAAATAGGTTATAAACGCGACCCATGTTTTTGTTTCGATACTATGTGACTTTAAAGCAATAAGAGCATCATTGATGTTGCTTTGCAGTTCCTTCAATGCCGCGGCCGATTCTACCTGAATGCACGGTTGCCCGAGTAAAACACACAGATGGCTGTTAACAAGTACTCTTTTATTTTCGTAGTGCTCTTTAAGAGCCGACCACGCAGCTTCAAAATTCTCGTTCGTAATTTCAAATTTGGAAACAATGTTCAAAGCATGATCTTTAGTCCGGGCACGCAAATGAAAAAGTTTTTGAACGGGACTTGGTTTTGCGTGCCGGACATAAAGCGCAGTAAACATGTCTCTGAACGCTGGCCATTTTAAGAAATTTGCAGAATTGGGGTTTTGCAGAGGACCCAGTAAAACCCATCCGAAAACTGTGTTTTGAGCCATTAGTTGCTGAAACACCTTATGTTTCAAACCTTCACGGATAATAAGCGGGTATAAATCCGCGCCAATCAATAGATCAATCTTGGAACTTTGATTAAAATAGGGATCTGCCAGTTGAAATTCGAAAAGTTTTTGAGATTCTCTTAATTCCATTGAAACCGAAGGTAAATTCTCCGTTACTGTTTTGAGAACAAGAGCTTGAGCAAAAAGATTAAAATTTTCATCAACTCGAGACTTAAGTGTAAACGAACACATCTTTGAAGAAGTTGCTGTCACCTTTGAATTAATGCCCGCCACCGTGGCTCTAACTGATCTTACGGGAAGTTGAAGTTTCCTTTGAACTTCTTCAGAAATAAAAGAAATTTCCGAACCCGGATCGATGAGCGCTCGCCACTCAAAATCAGTTTGATTTTGGTGAATACTTACTATCGCCATAGCCAACAAAGTTGTTCGCTGTGACTTGGCAAAGAAAGCTTGGGCATTTACATTCGGGGCTTCAGTAGGATTTGAAGATTTCGAACTGTTATTTGGAACAGTGTTGGGTGTACTTGGGTTTGGAGCTTGAGTGGACTGTACATTTGTATTTGCATTCCCCGGCGGGGTGCTATCAAAGTGTAAAAGTGAATGATGCTTTCCCTTACAATGAAAGCATGTGTTTTCACTTTTGCACGAGGGTACCATATGGGTATAGGCTAAGCAATTGAAACAATATTTTAGTTTTCTAACCGCATTTCTTCTTTTGGACACGTTCATTTTTAAAAACTCTGGGCATAAACGTAATGAGTGTTCTCCTTGACAAATTTTGCATTGGGAACCTACTTGGGCATGATGTGCACGAACACGGGGCGTATTGCTTGAAGACTGTTGCTTAGGCACTGTTACTCGCGAAACTTTATTAACCTTTTGCATATCCGCGACATTTTCCAAAACCCGATACCTATTTGAGATGAAAATATTCATGCTCTCCCACGTTTGAATTTCTGTGGGCTTATCGAGGGATTCTTCCCAAAGTGAAAGTGTTTGAGATGGAAGACGAGTTGCACAAAAATAGGTTATAAACGCGACCCATGTTTTTGTTTCGATACTATGTGACTTTAAAGCAATAAGAGCATCATTGATGTTGCTTTGCAGTTCCTTCAATGCCGCGGCCGATTCTACCTGAATGCACGGTTGCCCGAGTAAAACACACAGATGGCTGTTAACAAGTACTCTTTTATTTTCGTAGTGCTCTTTAAGAGCCGACCACGCAGCTTCAAAATTCTCGTTCGTAATTTCAAATTTGGAAACAATGTTCAAAGCATGATCTTTAGTCCGGGCACGCAAATGAAAAAGTTTTTGAACGGGACTTAGTTTTGCGTGCCGGACATAAAGCGCAGTAAACATGTCTCTGAACGCTGGCCATTTTAAGAAATCTCCACTAAAAACTTCCGCTTCGCATGGTGGAACACGCATACTATGCATTAAAGCCTCCTCATTATCATCTTTACTATCGCCATCCTTTTTTGATTTACTTTCGATTGGCCGAGTGGCCTCCAGAATTTCACTAAGAAATTCGATATATGTGTTCGAAGAACTTTTATATTTTGCCCTAACCTCAACGAGTGACGCCTTGAGGTCGTCATCCTCCGTAGCCGCCCGCGCATACTGAGCATATACCTTTTTAACTTCAAGCCATAATTCCTGAAGCTCAACCCGAAATGCTTCGATCGCCGATTGTGAAAGCTTATTGCGTGGTTTTTCTTTAAATGTCGCATGAAAATCGACCAATGTGTCGCAAGCCAAAATTAAATCTTCCAAACTCTTGGCAAAAAAATGAAATACAAATCGCGTTTTAATTAAAAATAAAATTGCTCAACACCGTTACGAACTGTACTACTGTAAAGCACTTATATTTCTCAATTTTACCGCTTTATAACGCGTATTATAACGTACCAATATATATATATATATGAATATAAAATGCAAAAGGGCAAATTGGAAAGAATTGTATAAATACCTGTACAATACAAAATTTATGTTGGTTGCGATGACGATGCTGGAACAAACGATGCTGGAACTGACGATGCTGGAGCTGATGATGCTGGAACTGACGATGCTGGAGCTGATGATGCTGTGGCTAACTTCGTTTCCTTTGCTACAGATGTAATATTTGGCTACAGATGTCAATGGTTACAGATGTGGATGTACAATTTTTCGCTGATATATGTGTTTCTCTGACTTCGAGAAGATGTAGCCTCGAAGATATTGGCTACAGTCGTAATATGGTTATACAGATGTAGTATCGATGATATTGAACGTGCCGTTATTGTGGGACGGTGCCAGTTCCCAGAAACTTGATCCGAAAATGGTCGGATATACTGGTAACAAATTTTTATTGTGGGATGGTGCCAACAGTTTCCAAAAATTGATCCGAAAATGGTCGGATATACTGGCAATAAATTGTTAGTATGGGACGTTGCCAACGGTTTCCAAAAAACGTGATCCCAAAATGGTCGAATCTTTGTGCTGAAGCTGTAGCATACATATATATTGCTGGTGTTGCTATGCGGCCGAATGGACCAAATGTTGTTTGCATGCTATTACCTGTAGCTGGTCTGTCAATGCAATATATATATGTGTTTTTCTTCTCCTTTTGTTTCCTTCTTTCCTTTGGTTTCAATTAATAATAAAACTTTGATTTTTGAGTTTTCTTTCTTCGTTTTATTGTAATCTATTATTTTACTTTTATTTCTTGACAAAATTCTTTTCTTTCGCTTATAACTTTTTCGAGATGGATGGATGGGTGGTGGCTGCCGTCAATCGAATGGAAAATTTTTCATTTAGACATTTAGGCGGTGGAGTAGCCGCCGCACATTAATTAGCCGCGAGCCGATTAATGTTCAGTAAATTTCCAATTCTCCACTTTAAGGGTGTCAACCTACTAGGGCTGGTCGTTGGAGATTCACCTGAACAGGTACAGCATTTTTATTGCAATACCAATTTTTCTTAGGACTTGGGTGGTATTTTCTTGGAATGTTAATTTCGAGTCAATATAAATACCGAGATACTTGACTGATTTTTGCCAACAAATATTAATTCCACATAATTGAAACTGGTTACTTGGAAGAAAACAAGCTTTTCTTTTTCTTGAAAAAAAGATGGCTTGCATTTTTTCCAGATTAAGCTTTATTTTCCACCTGTTATAATAGGCTTCCAATATTTTTATCGCATTTTTAAGATTGGTCTCAATGTTGAGACCGAAATTATGCGATGAAATTATTGCTGTGTCGTCAGCGAATATTGCTGACTCACATTCAGGTAGGAGTGGAAAATCGGAGGTGTATCTGTATATGTTATATAAGGTTGGTGCAAGCACGGAACCTTGTGGGGCACCTATGTGCACTCTAAAGCTCCTATCAGTCAGGAAACTCTGTACAATCTTGCATAAATAGATCGGGAAATTTAGCTTTAACAACTTATAGACAAGTCCATTATGCCATAAGGAGTCAAAGGCTTTTTCTATATCTAATATTATCATGCCACTCGATTTACCATTAGAGCGATTTCGTTTGACAATATTGCGAATTCTCATTACTTGTTGAGAAGTATTGTGGAATCGTCTAAAGCCGAATTGCTGGTCAGGAAGAATTTCATTTTCGTAGAGAATCTTAGATATTTTATCCTTTAGGACTTTTTCTAGGATCTTGCTTACGTTGCTTAAAAGGCTTATAGGCCTATAACCTTCAGGACTTTCCAACGGCTTACCAGCCTTTCTAATTGGCACTACCTTTGCTTCTTTCCAAGCCAAAGGGAAGTACTGCAGTTTAAAACAAGCCGAGCAGAAGTCCTCGCCAAATTACTGAGAAATATTAACGAAGCAGTTGCTGCAGATACAAATTTATGCATTTTACCAAAACTCAGAAGTAATTGCATATTAAAAAAAAGCTGAAATGAGTTCATTTTTTTTGATGCGTGTAACAATTGCTGGATGTCAAACCAAAGGTGGCTAAACAAGTCAATGCAATGAATTTAAGAGTTCTGAACGCACGGGTTTTTAACCCGAAGGATGCGATGTGCCATCACAACATGAAGCATTTCCTCCATTCGCTATTCCGATAGGTCTAAGTCTTCAAGCAGTGGCGGATCCTGGATTTGTGCAAGGGGGGGTCAATTACTCAAAATTTTATTTATATATATGTTACAGCCAAAGTAATAAATCTGGATATTATGTATAATGGCTAGCCATTATGCATAATATCTACTCAGTTTGGTTAAAGTGATAATGGACACAAAATTAATCACATTAACTAGCTATTATATATAATATCTTCGATGACTTGGATAATGTAATAAAACACTTAGGTATGCGTTTAAAATTATAAAATTATATTTCAATTTGCCTTAACTAATCACAAAGATTATTTAAAAAATTAAATTATAAAATAAATGCGGAAAGCTGTTGCATACGGAAATTAATTGCTATTTTCATATTTAGCATGAGCAGCTTAACCCTGCGGAAAAAAGTATTAAAATAATGAGCCCCGCGAAGCGGGCCATGCGGAAAGCTGTTGCATACGGAACGCGGCAGCGGGATGAAGAGAGGGAGGGGTAACAAGTCGGCTAGACCGTATTTATTACTTTGACTAACTTTGACAAGTTATTATGAATAATGTCCAGACAAAGTGATTAATTTATTACTTTGTCTAGTGAATTCGGCCATTATATATAATGACCAGTCATTATGTATAATAGCTATTTAATCACTATGACTGTAACATATATACAGCTGCGGTCAAAATAATAGTAGTACAGAGCTTAAGAAACAACAAAATTGAAAAAAACTTATCCGTCAATTCTAATTTAAAGAACCAATAACGTGGTTTTCAAAGTGGTGTTTTAAGCTTTTATTTACAAAAAAAAAACATCCGTTTAATATTATTATCCGAAAGTTGCAAGCTTATTGAACAGATTTTGAAATTCAGCGGTCAAAAAAATAGTAGTGATATGAAAATCTACCTTGAAATGTTACGAAATCGAAAAATTAGGTAAAAATTTTTATTACAATATGTGGCTGAATGTTCGTACCTTTAATTAGTATTAAGTTGCATGTCCCTTGTTAGCTATAACAGCAGTATAAAGACGTTAAATAGAGTTTATCAGGTTTCCACACCTTCCATTGCTTATCGAACTCCATGATTGCTGTAACGCTCCCAAAAGACTGTATTGTTGCTTGGTTTATATCTAGAAGCATATTTTTTATTTACAGCGCTCCATAGGTTTTCGATGGGATTAAGGTCCGAAGACTGTGCGCACATCACATCTACTTTACTTTCCTGGAACCATTGCTTCTTACTGAACGATAAAGATCTGAACGCGAGAGAAGCAACACGTATCTTTAAAGGCTCCCTAAGAAGTATTATTTCAAAGTGTTTTTTTTTTGAAATTAAAGTCTTAAATTTAACCTCTGTTTGATCTGCAACTCAGGGTGAGTCAAATTGAATTTCAACCAAACCTAAAAATTTAGTAAAATCACTAAAAAAGAACGAAAAGCAAACCGCTCCTTGCTGACATTTTATCTTATATATAAAAATGAATCGCAAAATGTGTTGGTAAGCGCATAACTCAACAACGCCTTGACCAATTTGGCCAATTCTGTTTTTGTTGTGTTTGTTATTGTCAGGAGAAGGTTTTTAGGACATAAAAAATTTAGAAATTGATATTCCCACAGGAACGGGTTTGGGAACGGAAACTTAGAAACTACTAAAAAGATTCGAGCATTAGGGGTGCTACATAAACCCCCTCCATCAGTAATTTAGACTATATTTCATACCTATAAACCCACGGGAACAGAAACGGGAACGATTGCCGAAACCTTTAAGTAACTTGACCGATTAAAAAAATTCTTTCAACTCTTGGATGTTACATTCATACTTAAGTGACATAGACTTATGAATGATTCCTGTCAAGGGTTGATCCCCATATTCCGACAAGAACGGGTTTGGGAATGGAAACTTAGAAACTACTGGACAGATTTCTATAACATTTCCTGCATTAGGATTGCTACATTATCCCCCTCCATTAGTAATTTAGACGTTATTTCATCCCTATAATCCAGCGATAACAGAAAATTCTTTCAACTCTAGGATGTTACATTATCCCTCAGTGACAATGACTTATAAATGGTCCCCGTCAAGGTTTGATCCCCATATTCCCACAGGAACGGGGTTGGAAACGGAAACTTAGAAACTACTAAACAGATTCCTAAAATTCTTTCGGCACTAGGAATGCTACATTATCCCCCTCCATGAGCAACCTAGCCACGGGAACAGAAACGGGAACGAGAACCGAAAGCTTATTCTTGCTTGACCGATTTCAAAAATTCTTTCATGGCATTATCCCTCAGTCACAATGACTTGTAAATGGTTCCTGTCAAGGTTTGTTCCCCATATTCCCACAGGAACGGGATTATAAAAAATTTCGCGGATATTCCTACAGGAACGGGTTTGGGAAAGGAAACTTAGAAACTACTTGACAGATTTCTATAACCCTTCCACTTCCTGCATTAGAATTGCTACATTATCCCCCTCAATTAGTAATTTAGATTTTATTTCATCCCTTTAATCCCACGGGAACAGAAACGGGAACGAGAACGGGAACCTTAAAGTAACTTGACCGTTTTCAAAAATTCTGTCAGCTCTAGGTTCTAGGATGTTATATTATCCCTCAGTGAATTAGGCTTATATTTCACATATTTCCACCTTAACGGAAGATTCCCACAGGAACGGGGCTGGGAACGGAAACCTAAAAACTACTGGACAGACTTATATATAAAAATGAATCGCAAAATGTGTTGGTAAGCGCATAACTCAACAACGCCTTGACCAATTTGGCCAATTCTTTTTTTGTTGTGTTTGTTATTGTCAGGAGAAGGTTTTTAGGACATAAAAAATTTAGAAATTACTTGACAGATTTCTATAACCCTTCCACTTCCTGCATTAGAATTGCTACATTATCCCCCTCAATTAGTAATTTAGATTTTATTTCATCCCTTTGATCCCACGGGAACAGAAACGGGAACGAGAACGGGAACCTTAAAGTAACTTGACCGTTTTCAAAAATTCTGTCAGCTCTAGGTTCTAGGATGTTATATTATCCCTCAGTGAATTAGGCTTATATTTCACATATTTCCACCTTAACGGAAGATTCCCACAAGAACAGGGCTGGGAACGGAAACCTTAAAACTACTGGACAGATTTCAAAAATTCTTTCGGCACTGGGATGCCACATAATCCCTCAGTAACTTAGCGTAGATTTCATCCCAATAATCCCACGGCAACAGTAACAGGAATGAGCACGGGAGCTTTAAAACTACAGGCCCGAGCAACGCCAGGCGGCTCAGCTAATGAAATAACAAATAGTAAGATTATTGGATTGTTTGTTTTTGAGAACTCTTTTAATTTTCACTTGGTAAGAATAAAGATTTAAACTTTTTTTAGTTAAAAGTGTTACTTTTGCAATAATCCAAACTTTTTTTTCATATGAAAAGACCGCTCATTGAATATGGGATATAGGGTTCGAAATGAAGTCGAAGTTCTTTGGTTATTATGTAATCAAGAAGAAACGAGTAAAGTAATAAGGACTCGAAGAAAATTTTAATTTTGGCTCAGACCAAATGAGGGTATTGTAAAACCACTTGGTGGGCTCTGTGACCATGTTGAACGGTGCAGATGCTGACACTTTGATGTAATCAAGAAGTGTCACGAGCTTCAGCATCGGGACGGGAACAACAACATTAGTGGGCACTTAGAAAATATTGGACCAATTCCCGAAAATGTTTGAATGATTCATTGCTCCTGAGTATTAAAGACTATATTTCCTTCCCATATTCTTTCGGGAACGGAAACGGTAATGGCGAAATAACCAAGAAACTGGAAAGTACTACAAAAATTCTTTCACTGTTAGAATGGTTTATTGTCCCTGAGCAATCTAA
The DNA here is from genome assembly GCA_914767635.1 of Melanostoma mellinum. NCBI lineage: Eukaryota > Metazoa > Arthropoda > Insecta > Diptera > Syrphidae > Melanostoma > Melanostoma mellinum. The sequence goes on along the minus strand of OU612060.1, from coordinate 93,518,736 downwards.
ACAATATTTCATCGCCATTTTCCCACAGGAACGGGAACGGGATTAAAAAAAAACCACCTACTACCGATTTCAATGCGTATTTCACTTTTACAGTACTGGGCCGATTCCAAAAACTGTGTCATCGTTAGAGTGCTTAACTGCTCCTGAGTAACATAAACTATATTTCATCCCTATTATCCCACTAGAATGGACACTTGGAAACTACTTAACTAAACTTACTTAATTCGATTGACGTAGGGCCTGAGCAACGCCGGGCGGGTCAGCTAGCTATAAATATAAATGTAATATGCCTCTACAACGGACCCCAACAAAGAACGAGGCCAACAACAACACAACCACCAAGTTCATCAGCCAAGAGAGACCTCTTAGAAACCTCCCCCGATAATTTCCCACCGCAAAAGTTAGCCACAGAAAGGAATAAAATTAACATGTCTGTAGGTACCATGCAAATCGCAGATTTACAAGCCCTTGTGCAGAAAACTATGGCCGCACTGCTGGATGAGAAATTAAAGGATCTTCCAACAAAAGCAGACGTGGATAAAATTGGGGTCGAGATAAATGCTCTACAACAAAACAATCTCTTGCTGAAAAGTCAGCTCGACAAATTGGAATCCCGATGTCTCTCTCTTGAGCGCTGTCAAGTTTAGTTTCTGTCAAGAAAAGCCAACGAAAAAAACATCGTTCTTCATTTTGCAGCTGAATTAGGTGGACAAGGCAAAATCACTATGATTGGATTTACTCAAAACTCAAAACCAAGCAGCTATAGCATCAACGCGATCAATCCGTTCAAGAAATACAAACACTGGAAACGTTATAGTCGAACTAAAGAGCAAAGATGATGTCGGCCGCATTCTCCAATCGGCGTCTACTCTTAAAAGCACCGGCATATCAATACATAGTGATTACCCTGCCGCGGCAAGAGAGAGGAGAAGAAAATTGATAAAAATTAAACACCAAATTGCTGCGAAAAAGAGAAATATTAAAACTTTTATTAGAGGAGATACAATCAAAAAAAAAATGAGAAGACATTTTATTTCAATTCATTTAATGTTTTGACATACGATGATGAAGCTGGGATGACGTTTCTTCAGCAGCTGACCACTGACAATTTTGAAGTGACAAACATCAACAACCATGCCAGCAGCTCTCAAACTAATAAAAGTCAAGTGCTGCCAAACAATTATTTTTAATAAAAAATAAAATTATTGTAAGTTTATTTAATATATCATTTAAAATTTTTTCGTATAACATATCAGGTTTAGGTAATAAGTTGATTTTTAATAATTTTTTCGAAACCATTAGAGATAATGATATCTTTCTTTTACTTGAAACATTTGTTGATCGAGACATGGAACACTATAGTACATATTTTCAAGAATTTACATTACAATGGATCCCAGCAACGAGAAATCATGCATATGGAAGAGCGAGTGAAGGATACTTATTTGGGATAAAAAAAACATTTTGGAAAATCTGCGAAATGCCGTTTTGTAAATGAGATGAGCAGGATTGTTGTTGAGCACCGAAAGAAAAACCTTGGTAAAATCAAACATGAAGCTTGTTTGTTTTTGCGTCAAGCACGAACATACTTAAATTGAACAAGCTGACATTTTCATTTTATTTATTTAAATGCTACAATTTTCATTGCTCAAATCAACAACGTCATTTTCAATTTCATTGTTAACCAACAACGGTTGTGATACTTTAACAACGTTTGTGTTTCGTCAACAATTCTGAATTGTTGGTAAAATATGAACATTGTTGATCAAGTATGTTCGTGAGAATTCAGCCACGTTTTTATTTGCTCGACAGTTTTAATGTAAAATTTCTATGATAAATGCCTGAATTGAAGTTTGACCTATACATTTGAGAGGTCAAACTTTTATTCAGGCATTTATCATAGAAATTTTACATTAAAACTGTTGAGCAAATAAAAACGTGGCGTGGAATTCTCACGAACATACTTGATCAACAATAAAGAATAATTAATTATCCATTAAGATAAAATGGTCAGGAAACTTATCATAATGAATTGAAGTTCCGTTATGCAACTTCACGTTTTCTGTGGGCTTTAGTATGAAAAATATTAGAATTCAAAATGTAACTGATACTTTAACTGTTCTTTATTGATTAAAGAAGTATGAACATTGTTGATCAAACATATTGGTGATAGTTCAACAGTGTATTTGGTATTTCAATCACAAACGTGATGGTTTTTGTAATTTCAGCCTTAATTGTTAGTTAAATATGTTTGTTGTTGATCAAGTATGAAATCAACAATCACGTTGTTGGTTAAAAATTAGAACATATTCAAATTAACTACGAACATACTTAATTTAAACATTTTTATGATACTTACTTGAAAAAAAATTGATCACGGCAGCATACTTGATTTGAAAATGCGTTCTTATTTGTATTCACCACGAAACTTGGTTAATTTCACAACTTTAGATAAATTGTTGATTAACAATGAAACATGTTTAAATCAACCAAAGTTTTTTCTTTCCGTGAGATAGCGCATAAAATTGAAAAATTGTATATAATACCGGTATACATTGACTGTAACAAATGGACGGGGGAGTTCGATGGCCTTCATGACTTTCTTATGGAGTTTCGTCAGGAAAATATTATGGTAATTGGAGATTGCAACGCTAGGGTTGGGAACTCACAGCTGATTCAGATAGAACCCGAATTTATACCTGAAACAGTGAGCAGCATGAGATCGGCACTGGATACAATAGTTGACAGAAATGGAAAGAAATTTATCGAGATGTGCGAGACCATTGGTCTGACTTTGTTGAATGGAAGAACAAAGAGTGACCAAGATGGACATTATACATTTATAAGAGGAACGGCCTGTTCCACAATTGACTCAGTGATGGATTAACGCATAGGCCCGTGAGGCCCGGGCCTAGGGCGGCACGATTTGGGGGGGGCAGCACAATTTTCAGAACGTTAAAATTTAAGAGCCGTAGAAATATACCAAAAATTAGTTTTTAAATTGGCTCAATTTTTTTTTGGAATTTATTAAAAAATTTTTATGGACTATAATATAATTTATTTTTTCATTGACTTTTGAATTTGAGGGTGCATAATTAATATTTTGATGGAATAAATTATAGTCAAATTATCAAATAAAGAAACAATCAAATTGATAAGCTTTCTTGCAAATAATTAAATATTTTTTCACTCCTTTATCTTTGGTGAGATTGCTATTACATATAATAAGCCTCTGAAATTACTTACAGGATTTTAACTTATTCCCGCTTTTTCTTTGAAAATTTCAAAAATCGAGTTCTAATCGGATTTTCACGTTTTGAGGTCTTAGGAAGCTATTCTGAGTAGTTTCAGCGTGACGTCCTGCCGTGTTTGTGTGTGTAAGCTATAATTTTGATACACAATATCTCAAGGACGAGTCAACCGATGCCGAATGCCGCCAAGCGGATCAGTATCGAACGAGGTGTTTCAAAAAATCGCAAATCAAAGTCTTACAAAATATCGTTTTGAATAAGTCTCACGTTTTTGACTCAAAATTTACAATTATATTCCGAGCTCAAAGAGTTCGGAAAATGAGCTCGAAGATCTCAAAAAACAGGAAATTCGTTCTTTTGAGCTCGAAGACCTCAATAACTTTGAGGGATGTTTTCGATCGCTTAGATGTGGAAATAGCGGGAAGTTGTAGAGATGACCTGCAGGGTCAACCGGTTTCCAGATTTTTCAATTTAACTTCGGTGTTTGACGAAAATTTAAAAAAAAAAAATGAAAATTAGTCAAAAAAAAAAGAATATTTAATTTGTATCTCAATCAAGAACTTGTTAAAATTTTATCAAATTGGAAGGGAATAATATTAAAGTGATCTGTGTAATATAGTAACATCTATATAAAGTGTTATTATCATAAGTCATAAGTATAAATAAAAAAATTTCAATATATAACTTTTAATTCAAGTTTTTAACTTTATGATCGTCATTGCAACAACTCAAGTAGAGTGAGAGTATTTTGTATGTGATTGAGAATGAGTTCCGTTGATGGGGTGAGTGTGTTACACATGTTTACCAAATAAAAGAACGCTATGCGTAGCACGTAGCAGGTATTGATAAAGTTTGACTTTAACGTATAGAACTAATAAGCGTTTTTTGTCTGTAAGCGAGTCACAGTAATTATTTCAGTCTTACTAGTGCCGTTTAGAAAGTAGAAGTCTCAAACTTGTCTACGACCGTTAGGCATTCCCATAAGAAATACGCGATCTGAAGCTACATGATTGCAACGAAAATTGCAGCATCTAGAAACGGCAATTTTGGTCATAGTTCATAATGTTATTTTAGATCGTTTCAGTGCTGCAAGTAAGAAGCTTCAAGCATCTCATGCGGATTTATCATCTGTGGAAAAAATTTATGGTTCTTTGGCATTATTTCTTCAAGATATGAGGGACAAACAATACTCTGAATATGAAGAAAAAGCAAAAGCACTGCATGGAGTTAAAGTTAATTATCGTTATGAAACCAAGATAACTAGAAAAATTCAGGCAGATGAATTACGGGTGAATGAAACAATACCTTCATCTGGTGCTAGTGATGTGCCAAACCGTAAAATTTACAAACCGGGTTAACCCGAGTTGGATTTTGATTAACCCGAGTTGTAACTCGAGTTGGCTAACTCGGTTTACAAAAATAATATTTGCGCTTTTACCTTCAATACTATGTTTTGAAAAATAGAAACAAACTAGTTTTTCAATCAAAAAAAACGGATTTAGTCAAAATGAATTTATAAAAAAAAAAAAAAAAAAGCAATAAGCGTACCTACTAATTAATCACAGAGGAAAGAACCGAACCGACTTCACTCGGGATATTTTACAGAAATTTAATTCCTAACTCGAGTGGCAATGTGTTTCCAAAACATTCAAACCGTCTACCTACAACAGACGACAATGAAAAAACCGAACCGCAGTCCAACTCGGTTTGACTTGACTCGGGATAAATTAATTCCTAACTCGAGTTGCAGTATGTATCCAAAACATTCAAACCGTTTACCTATTAACAGACGACAATGAAAAAACCGAACCGTAGTCCAACTCGGGATAAATTAATTCCTATATTCCTAACTCGAGTTGCAGAATGTATCCACTGTAGCTATACGGGAAATTAATTTATCCCGAGTCAAGTCAAACCGATTTGGACTGCGGGTCGGTTTTTTCTAGTGATGTGCCAAACCGTAAAATTTACAAACCGGGTTAACCCGAGTTGGATTTTGATTAACCCGAGTTGTAACTCGAGTTGGCTAACTCGGTTTACAAAAATAATAGTTGCGCTTTTTCCTGCAATATGTACTATGTTTTGAAAAATAAAAACAAACAAATTTTTCAATCAAAATAAACGGATTCAGTCAAAATGAATTTAAAAAAAAAAAACCAAAAGCAATAAGCGTACCTACTAATTAATCACACAGGAAAGAACCGAACCGACTCGACTCGGGATATTTTACAGAAATTTAATTCCTATCTCGAGTGGCAATATGTACCCAAAACATTCAAACCGTCTACCTATCTACACACGACAATGAAAAAACCGAACCGCAGTCCAACTCGGTTTGACATGACTCGGGATAAATTAATTTCCCGTATAGCTACAATGGATACATACTGCAACTCGAGTTAGGAATTAATTTATCCCGAGTCAAGTCAAACCGAGTTGGCCTGCGGTTCGGTTTTTTCATTGTCGTCTGTTGATAGGTAGACGGTTTGAATGTTTTGGATACATACTGCAACTCGAGTTAGGATTTAATTTTCTGTAAAATATCCCGAGTCAAGTTTAACAGATGTGTGTGTTTCTGTATGCCTGCGCAAATAACTCACTTGCTTTGATGCTTTACATACTACTACTAGTCGACTTTCGACTTTATATGTATAAGTGCATTGTGTTTGTCACAGATCGCAACTAAAGGAGGGTAGTTTTGATTATGTTCAAGCTAACTCGGTCTGCTTGCATTCATTTCATTTTAATTATTTGGTTGACGGTTCGGTTTTTTCTTCGGTTTGCCAACTCGGTTCGAAAAAATGTAAACCGAGCAGGGTTACCTCTGAAATTTCTTTGAAGGAGTCAAAAAAAAGAGTCCTGGCTGAAAAAAAGAGTCCCATACAAACAGTAAAAAATAACATTTTTTATAAGCATTCATTTTTTCATTTATTAAAAACAGAGATAAATTATTTCTTATTAAACAAAAACGTAACATAAACAAATTCAGTTCTTTTTCAACTAAAAAGTAATTAACAAAATAAAAATAAATAAATAAAGTTCTATAAACTAGTTATAAGTACTAATTGTTGGGAACACTTTGTCGATAGTTTTTAATCAAATTTGATTCAGGAAACCAATCTTCGACCAGCTTGTATTCTAAAAGGTTCAATGCAGAAAACATTGAATGACAAGATTCGACTTTAAGTCGGTTGGTAAGTTTATTTTTGGCTAACGATAGTTTGGAAAAAATTCTTTCGGCGCAAGCGCTACTGTGGGGTAGTATTAAAATTTTTATGGTAAAATCATACAAATTTTTAAACAAATACTCTTCCAAATGGTTTTTCAAATTACCAACTTCGAACCAAAACTTTTCAACTTCTTTAATTTCAAAAATGAAATTATAATTGAAGTCTTGAGACTTTATTTCAAGTAGTTTGTATTCTTCTATTATTTTTCTGGTTCTAACGCAAAGTTTCGGAACCCAGATATTAAAGAAGAATAATTAAAATCTTTTCGTAATCTAATCACTTTTGGATCTAGATATTGAAGTGTAGATAGCTTTTTGTCGTTAATATTGATGCGAGAGATAAGCTGGTCACAGATTGTCTGATAATATTTAAGAGCATTGTTTTTGATAACATTTATGTCTTCCTCAGATATACTTTCAGCTTTGATGACACTTTCTGCACTATGTCCAATATAAATATCGCAGTTGCTTTTTATATGTGTTATGGTTTTATAGTCGACATTGTGGAGTTCTGTGTTGGAGAGGAATTCTTTTTTAACAAAATTTTGGAAAACTAATGCAAGAGTATCTTTTACTGACGAAACGAGATAAACAATTTGCGATGACTCGCTTTGAAAGTTTTTGTTCAGTCTATTCATAATATTTAAAATATATGATAGGAAATGTAAGTAGACAAGGTTGATTCCATTCAGCGATTCTTGAATTTTTGTAATTTTTTCGGACCCTCTTACAGAGCTTCCTTCAAACTTGGCTCTTAGGAAAAAATGACGAAGAGGGACCCATTGTTCTATAATCCTTTTCGTCACCTCTTCAAAGGATAGCCAACGCGTTCCGCTTAATTGCAGTATTTTATGTTCCGGAACATGGAACAATTCCTGCAAATCCTTAAACTCTTTTAACCTTTTTGAGCTAAGCTTGAAGTGATTGTAAATGTCCCTACACATTTCTTCAAGATCGCTGGGGATGCATTTTGCTGCAGCATTGTTTATCAGGTCAATTGAATGGCTTGTGCAGCCCAAGTAAAATGTTTCAGGGAAACGCTTCTTTAACAAGCCAACAACACCATTCTTCTGACCCATCATAACAGATGCGTTATCCGCCGCAAAACCAATGAAATTGTTAAACGGAATTTGGTTGTCATCTAATATTGCAATTAGGCATTTATAAATAGCTTCACCTGTTCCATTTTCCGGTTCAACTAACTGAAAAAAACTATCACGTGTCTTACCAACTTTCCTGTCATATATTCTACTTATTATTACTAGGCACTTCTCCGCTGAAATGTCTGTGGTTTCATCTATGATGAGACTAAATTCACTGCTCTTCATTTTGTCTACTAATAATTTATTGCCACATTCTCCCAAAAATTCAACAATTCGCTTCGCTTTCGTTCTTCCACAAGTAACCTTCAATAATTTAGATAAATAAGAAATAAAATTTTATTAAAATTTATCAGTGGTTCTCACTTTTTTGGCGATTTCGGAGTCTGGATAAATCGAAGCGTTGAATTTTGCTATTTTGGACATGGAGTTCAAAGATTGATTTTGAACTATCATCCGCAAAACTAATTTTATTTCAGCAACTGCAACACTGTCCTTGAAAGTATCTTTAGATGCAAAGCTTTCTTTTATTTGCATTTTAGCAGAAACCGATTTTTCTTTGAAGTTGTCCAAATGTTTTTTTGTTTGTACATGACGTTCCAAGTTATGCCTTTGGTTCACAAGTAATTGCTTGCAAGCAGTACAAAAGGGGCGGCCAGTTTCATTATCTTTTTGAATACCTTTAAAAGTGGTATCCCATTCGGTCTGGTACTTCCTTTTAACGGGGTTTGTTTCCTTATTTCTTACGGATGACGAAGACGATGCTCCTTTTTCCGTGTCCACGTTTTTTGGTATAGTTTCAGAGCGATTGGCATCGGGCGACATCACATTACTGTTTGTATTTCTTTCTGTGCGGGTAATGGTAACAAACCTAGTTTAAATCAAATTTGTCAAAGAAATTGATATACTTATTACAATTTGCAACTCGTAGATATTTACCTATCCATTGTTTTGCGAATATTTGTTAAAAATGACACTGCAACTGCACAACTAAGAAAACACTATTGCGCTGGCACCAAAAACAAAACCAAAAACAAAGAAAAAGTAAATTAACACAAACATAGAGTCAAAGCAAGCAAAGAATATTGACCGTTAGACGAACGACGAACCACACAGTCACAAAGGCAGAACAACCTTACCAGATACAGATACATGATTGTTGACGCTGTATGATCAATACAAATGTAGATTGTAGTTTGCAGATGTTGGTATGTATCTCATTTCTCATATATGTCATATCTATTATACAAGCAAAGAATACAGAGGTATATGGTCTCTTTTACCACACTGACATTAATTTAAATGACTGAATTCAGAGTAGGAACGTAGGAAGTAAACAAAAGTATTCGACGAAAATGTTGTGCTGAAAAAATTATTTCAGTTCTTAAAGAGTCCTGAATTTGTAAAAGGAGTCCGATTTCGATTATTTTTAAATAGTGGCGTCCTGGAGTCCAGACCTTAAAAAAGAGTCAAAATGACGCAAAAGAGTCTCAAAGGTAACCCTGAAACCGAGTCAACTCGGTTTGGGCTCAACTCGGTTTGACTCGGTTTATGAAACCGAGTTGACACATCACTAGTTTTTTCATTGTCGTCTGTTGATAGGTAGACGGTTTAAATGTTTTGGATACATACTGCAACTCGAGTTAAAAATTAATTTTCTGTAAAATATCCCGAGTCAAGTTTAACAGATGTGTGTGTTTCTGTATGCCTGCGCAAATAATTCACTTGCTTTGATGCTTTACATACTACTACCAGTCGACTATCGACTTTATATGTATAAGTGCATTGTGTTTGGCACAGACCGTAACTAAAGGAGGGTATTTTAATAATGTTCAAGTGAACTCGGTCTGCTTGCATTAATTTCATTTTAATTATTTGGTTGACGGTTCGGTTTTTTCTTCGGTTTGCCAAATCGGTTCGAAAAAATATAAACCGAGTCAACTCGGTTTGGGCTCAACTCGGTTTGACTCGGTTTATGAAACCGAGTTGACACATCACTAATCTGGTCACGCAAATGCTAGCACCAATGTGTATTACTGAATTTTCGATACTTTAAGCGTACAATTGGCCGGACGTAAAAGTGCTTATAAAAAACTTTACGAAAATTTTAGTTTTTTTTTGATAGTTTATCTGACATAGATACGGTTGAACTGAAAAATCTTGCGAATAAATTAGTTAAAAAGTATCCCTATCCCTAGCAAATATGGAAGATGTACGCTCCGCACAAGAAATACACAATGTCATGCATTCTCGAAATCTTCGAGATGTTTATCTGAATGTAGACATTGCTCTGCGTATTTTTTTGAGTTACATATTTTTCAGCAGAAAGATCTTTTTCTACCTTAAAAAGGGTTAAATCTTATTTACTCGCAAGTATGGGCCAAGATAGACTTAATACTTTAGAATTATTGTCTAATGGAGCTCAACTAGTTCAAGAAACTGATAATGATGACATAGTTGATGCTTTTACTCGGACAAAAGTCAGGAACAAGAGATTTACAAACTAGGCAATACATTATAATTTGAAAAAAATGGTTATTTTTATTTGTTATGCTAGCTAGAGTTTAATAAACATTTTTTTGTATTATTTAATAATTATATTTGAATAAAAAATAGAGCACTCTCTTATGATTCGCATTATGAGTCGTGTAAAAAATAAAAGCTATTTTTTAATAACAATTGTGATTCAAAATATATAGAATTTTGTTAATCCAAAATTGGCGGCGTATCAGACATGGCCTAGGGCGGCAATAAGCCTTAATCCGCCACTGAATTGACTATTGTCTCGTACGAGGAAAATGGTTTGATGTCGTGGCTGATTTAAAAGTTCAAGAACTGGTCTACTCCGATCACCAACCGCTATCCGTCAAATGTAACCTCAGCGACGACTCAGTCCATGGTCACGAAAACATGAAGCTGTTACCGAAACTTCAGCGGAAAAACGCCAAACGAGACAGATATAAAGTAAACTTGGATAATCTGCTTCAGTCAATCAATGCAAGCTATTTGAACTCAGTCCAATGCACAGACGTGTTGGTTACATGTATAATGCAGGCGGCAAAGCCTTTTCAGTGTAAACTTAGCCAGAAATGGAAGGAACCATGGTTTGATGCGGATTGCTATACTGCTAGGAAAAAATCTTTTGGCTTCCTAAGACTGCTAAGAACAACAAATTCAATTTTAGCTAAAGAAATGTACCAAAAAGCCAATAAAGAGTACAAAACCTTATGTAAAGAGAAGCAAAGACATTATTCCCTTAAACTATTGCAAATGTTGTCAGAAGTAAGAGATAGCCGTTCCTTTTGGAAGCTTGCCAGATCTCTTAATGGTATCCCCTTCGCAAAAAGTATCAAAATTGAAGTTTATTATACGAACATTTCAAAGACCAAATAAGCACGCGACCATCTCAAAACCAAATTATGTACGCCTTGCCATATATTGAAAACGGAAATCTTGATAGCGATTTTTCAGTTGAAGAAGTCCTGAAAGTTATTCACCGATGCAAGCTCAACAAGGCCCCTGGAGATGACCGAGTGTCATACGAATTCTTCATAAACGCCACTGAAAATTTCATCGAAAAGCTAACTACGGCATATAACTATATATTTAACATGGCGGAAGTCCCAGAAAGTTTCCGTAGGAATATCATTTTCCCTCTGTTCAAAAAGGGTGATGAATACGATCCGAACAACTACCGCGGTATATCCTTCATAGGGGCATATCAATTCTTAACTCTATGCGAAAAATTTTCAGCTCAATTCTCTATGAGAGACTTACCAAATGGATTGAGTCAACAAACCGCTTTAGTATCTTTCAAGCAGGGTTTCGGTCCGGATTCTCTACGGTAGATCATATTTTTGCGCTCTCTAGTATTGCTTCAAAGTATTTAGAGAAATCTAAGAGACTTTACGTTTGTTTCGTGGATTTTAAAGCTGCTTTTGACACAATAAACCGGCAAGCATTGATTTACAAACTATCATCTCTGGGTGTCTCTGGAAAATTTCTTCTTTTATACTCCAAGTTTCTGGATTCAACAAATGCAGCAGTTTGGAATGTAAGCAACTTATCGGAATGGTTTGGGACGTCAACAGGTGTGCCTCAAGGATGCATTCTCAGCCCAATTTTGTTTGCCCTATATACATATAGATGCTGTAACTGACATTCTGCCTGGAGGTGTATTATTTGCGGGCCACTTAGTCAAAGTCTTACTGTATGCTGATGACCTGGTACTGATAGCTGATAATCCATTCGCTCCGCAACTGCAAATTAATAGACTTCAGAACTACTGCGAAACTTGGGGCATTTGGATATGCACAACATGAGGAATTCGAAAGTATCCAAAGGTTCTTTTTAAAACGACTATTCCGATTACCTGACGCAACACCAACGTATGCCTTACATGTAGAGTCAGGTCTAGCACCGATTTATATTCAAAATCTTAAATCGCATGCGAACTATTTGAATACAGTTGTGAATAGAGAAAACGGACTACATAAGTCAATATTGTTAAGACAGCTTCGAAGAAACGCTACACTTTTTAAAGAATTGAACCTTCTTGCCGCGGCACAAAATGTAACTCTTTCCCTAACAGATAATAATTATAGAATGGCAAAGATTACTGGATGATGTAATTGCAAAAACTGATAATGCGATATATTTGCAGCATCTAGAAAGGGCATCCTCTTCAGAAAGTAGAAACCTGTACCGGAAACTGAATCATCAATTGTTTAGTTTAGTTTATTCATCAAACAGAGTAAATCTCTTACAGACTACTATAATTATAAATAAATGTATATAAATAAAATAAAATAACAAAAAATAAATAACAAAATAATTTATGTGACAGGTCGCAATAGTTAAGCGGACAGTAAATTCTTTTTGAAAACATCTCTTGAATTACTAGAGAAAATATCTATGACTTCTATTACAGAATTTGTTTCTTTTATACAACGTGCAAACGGTTTGTTTCTACAATAATTACGTGTCGAAAAATTCTCATGGAAATGAAAATTAGCACGAAGTATTCTTTGCGGAGAGTAAAAATTGATTTGTTGTAATAAGAGAGAACAGTTTATTCTATTGCTAATTACATCTTTTATAAACATTATTGCAAAATACTTTCTTCTTAGCTCAAGCGTTTGAATATCTATAAGTAAGCATCTAGAAACGTATGATGGTACTTCGATATTCCAATTAAGTTTATGGAAAGCGAACCTTGTGAAACTCTTTTGAACCCTTTCTATTCTTAACGAGTGTACATTATAATAAGGATTCCAAACTGTACTACAATATTCCAGCACTGATCTTACAAGAGTTATATATAATGTTTTAAGGGCATATGGATCTGAAAAATCTTTAGAGTTCCTCCTTATAAACCCAAGCATCCCATTGGCTTTATTTACTATATAATTTATATGCTTTGTAAACGTAAGTTTTTCATCCAGCATAACTCCCAGATCTTTTTTGGCAGTGACTCTTTCTAAAGTCATGATATTGATACTATAATCAAAAGTAATAGGAGATTTCGTCCTATAGCACGTGAAACTCTGACATTTAGCAACATTAAGAAGCAATTGGTTATAATCACACCATTCAGCCAAATTTTGAATATCTTTTTGAAGAAGGAGACAGTCTGAGGAAGATCGTATGACTCGGAAGATTTTCACATCGTCGGCATACATCAGGTTACTCGAAAAGTTAAAACAATCTGGAATATCATTAATAAAAAGGATAAATAGCAAGGGACCAATATGACTTCCTTGGGGTACTCCAGAGGTCGCATTTATCATTCTTGACCTATGATTACTTAGTTTAACGTATTGAATTCTTTTATCTTAGTAGGAAGAAATCCATTTTATAAAGCTTGAATGAAAGCCTAGTTTAGAAAGTTTGAAAATTAATATACTGTGGTTGACTCTGTCGAATGCCTTAGCAAAATCCGTAAAAATAATATCAGTTTGGAAATTATTTTCAAACCCATTAATGACAGAATCGCATAAAATTGTAAGGTTAGTAGCAGTAGATCTACCTGACACAAAACCATGCTGAAATTCAGACACTATACCTTTAACAAAAAAGCTCAATTTTTTGCAAATTAGCATTTCAAACATTTTGGGAATGACTGATAATTTGCAGATTGGTCTATAGTTGATCACGTTTTGCTTCGATCCTGACTTGTGAATAGGAGTTATAAAAGAAACTTTCCAGCAATCCAAAAACTGGCCACTTTTAAGGGATTTGTTGAAAATCAGACAAAGCGGCAAGGCCAAAGAAATCGAAAAATTCTTTAATGCGATAGGGGCGATATTATCAGGCCCAGCACTTTTGCTTATATCAAGGCCATTTAAGGCTTCCAAAACTTCGGAAACACTTAATTCGATGCTACCAACATCAACAACATTAGAAGGGAAGGAAGCAGGAGGTTCACAGGAAGAAGAGGGCAGATAGACAGAACTAAAATAATCGGTGAAAAAATTACATATGACATTTACATCACTAGACAAGTTATCAAAATATTTCATACAGCTTGGAAGTCCTATAGATTTACGTTTGGTGTTTATAAATTTCCAGAAATGTTTACAGTCTGTTTTAATTTTAGACTCTACAGAGACTATATAATCGTTAAACAGGAAGCTATTGAGGCAGTCAAATTCCAGGTGACACCGAGTATAATTATGTTTAAGAACATGATTATCTCTGCTATGCTTGTAAGCTTTGTAAGCTTTGTTTTTCCTGTTTTTAAGATTTAATAATCTTCTGTTGAACCAGGGTGGATTGGAATTTGATTTACGAATTTTTTTAGGAATATTCAATTCAAAAGTTTCATCAAAGCTGTTTCGCTGTTCTTTACTTTCTTCTTATCAAAAACTTGTGAAATTAAATGCACACTTTGTACTAAAAATTTTATAATCTTTATTTGTTTAATTTAGAGCGAATTGAATCTTTCAATAAAAAAATTGCTCTGTGGCAATGAATGGCGAAGATGGCGGGTGGCTGGGCAACGTGTCGATTTGGTGGTTGGCAGAAGAATGAGTAGATGAAAAGGAATATGGCGGATTCTTTCTTCTTTGGAGAAAAATTGGCTGGCCTGTCAAGTGGAACGGGAGGAAACACAACAGGGGTGCGTTCGAGCGTTCGACTTTTTAAGTTTTCTGCACATGGTTTTGTTTTCTCCCGTCACCCGGCCGCCGTGCATTATGACTTCAACATTACCGCCCGCCTTGCAACCTCGCTTGCAAAAAATGTGACCGATCCACCCGTCATCCTGTCCAAGCCTCTACATTGGTATGAGCTGAAGTTATAAGATTATTATTTTTATAATGAACAAGTAATGAAATCATATATGAGAAAAATATTTAAAGTTACTAAATACAACAATTTTCCATTTGATTAAAATTCACTCTTATGAGCCAAATATGCTCGGTAATTTAGTACTTTTACGAAACTAAGTAAACGAATGGCAAGCGTATTAGTGAATACTAGTAGTAGTAGTAGTAAAGTGTGATTTTATTGAGATAAAAATTAAAATAGTTTTATAGTTCTAAAGTTCATTTTTAACAATTTTCACAAAAAGACATTGGCTTATGCCGTCAGCCGAAAAAAAGAGTTATTTTATAAAGCAATAAAGTTTTTTGTTGATTTAGTTATCGTGAAATAAGAATACATAACTATATATACAAAAGTACAATTTCAAAAAGATTCGTTAATAATTTGCTGTCGATATTTTAGAGCGGTTTTCAGGTAGTTGTAGAGGATTGTCCAATTTTCTCCATTTAATATGTTAATGATTTCATTTGATGAAAGATTATTTTTTCCCCAAGATAACTTTCGGATCGAGTTCAAGATGGGGCAGATACCAATGAAGTCTTCTCTGCATCGCAGGTTGCATAGAGTACATTCTGGAGCTCTGTCATCTCTATATGGC
The DNA here is from genome assembly GCA_914767635.1 of Melanostoma mellinum. NCBI lineage: Eukaryota > Metazoa > Arthropoda > Insecta > Diptera > Syrphidae > Melanostoma > Melanostoma mellinum. The sequence goes on along the minus strand of OU612060.1, from coordinate 93,503,232 downwards.
AAGTAGTTAAGGTTGATGAGTTCTCCCCTGGCCTTAAAGATTGTTGATATCAAATCAAGACTGTTTCGGTCATCGAAATAATTTCTATCACCTAGGTTATGACTTAGTAGTCTATAGGTACTTCTTGTTTGGCTTTGCTGACTTTGTTCTTTGAAAGCATTCCACATTGATTCTTCAATTTTTCCTAAAAGTATTTGCAGGGAGCCACCGAAAGATCTTCCATTGTGTTGTAGAAGTTGAACATCATGGATGTCACTCAATCTCGTCCATTCCGTAAAGCATTGGAGATTTCTGTCTTTTAAAAACAAAACTATCTTATTGGTGAGTCGATGATTTGGTTGATTCATGATTTTCCAAATATATGAGAAATGCAGCTTAAGTGTGTGTATATATAACGTGGGTAGACCAGTTTCGAGGTGCAACATGTAGGTTGGTGTATTTTCCGGTAGTCTGAAGGTTTTCTTGATGAAATATCTAAGAAGCTTTTCTACTTCTTCAAACTCGAAGACACCCCAAACTTGTGCTGCGTAACACATAATAGATCTTACGACTGCTTCGAAGACTTTATACTTTGCACTAGGTGCAATGTTTTGTTTGCTTAAAACGTTTTTCCAGGTGCTGTTTATTGCTCGCTTTGACTCGCTTAGTTTTTCTTGCAGATGTTTCTTAAAAGATAACGTTGAAGTGATTGTGACTCCGAGGTACCTATATTCTTTCACCGTTTCAAGGGTTTCATTTTGCCATGTCCAACTTTCGTCTCTTGCGTAGCGTCCTCTTCCATTCCGGAAAATCATGATTTTGGATTTATTTGTGTTTAGTTGCAGGTTCCAGATTGAACAATAATGTTGCAGTCTATTTATCATTATCTGTAGCATGTTTGGGGTTTCAGCCAGCATGACAATGTCATCGGCATAAAGTAAGAGCTTTATTTGGAGTCCGTCAAATGATATTCCTCCTGGCAGGTATGTAGTCAGATCATCCAAATAAATTGAAAAGAGAAGCGGGCTCAAGAGACATCCTTGCTTTACGCCAGTTGTTGATTCGAACCAGTTGGATAAAATATTTCCATCCCAAACTGCCGATTTGTTTTCTTCGTAAAGTTTTTGCAAAATATTTAACATTTTAGTTGAAACTCCAAGGTTGCTCACTTTGTAAAACAGGGCTTTTCTGTCAACACAATCGAAGGCTGCTTTAAAATCTACGAAAAACGCATAAAGTTTTTTTCCTCTATCCAGATACGTTCGAGCGATGCTCGTCAGAGAAAAGATGTTATCCACTGTGCTATAATCCTTTCGGAACCCCGCTTGGAATTCACTCAAGAGGTTGTTTTCGTTTACCCATTCTGAAAGGCGTTCCAGTAAAATTCCTGTGAATATTTTAGTTATAGCGTTAAGAAATGATATGCCTCTGTAGTTGCTGGGCTCATTCGGGTCTCCTTTCTTGAAGATTGGCAGAATGACACTTCTCTTGAAGCTTGCTGGTACTTCTCCGGTGTCCCATATAAAATTATAAGCTAGTGTTAGTTTTTGAAGATAGTCATCTGTAGCGTTTTTGAAAAATTCATATGAGATTCGATCCTCTCCTGGAGCTTTATTTGGTCCACATCGATTTAGCACTCTTTTAACATCTTGAATTTCTATGGGTCGGTCCAATGTCATAACTTCTTGGTATGGGAGAGCATATAGGATTGCATTTTGATTTAGCTGTGGATTTAGTAGTTCTTCAAAATGTTCTGCTAAAATCAATGATTCCACTTTGATTCCTTTTGTGAATAGTGCCTTGTTGATCATTTTCGCAGTCTTCCAGAAAGACCGACTATCTTTGATGTTTGCCAGCAATCTCGACAGGTTAAGTGTATATGCTTTTTGTTTGTCTGCGCAAATGGTTTTATACTCTTTATTTGCTTCTTGATACCTGGATTTCGCGTAGTTTGAGTTGCTTCTTCTTACCAGACGGAGATAGGCAAACGATTTTTTCCTCGCTGATTCACACTCCCAATCATACCAAGGTTGCTTACCTTTACTGCTTGCCTTAGTTTGTAGAGGTCTTGCTGCTTCCGTAATAGCTGCGGTTAGTATATCCGAACCTCTGATGGATTGTAGCTCATTTTCATTTATGAGATTGGTAACGCGATTCAGGTTTGCAGTGTACTTCTCGATATCTTTATTTCTCCACCGGAGTTTTGGTAGCAAACTCTGCTGTGCCGGAGTTTCGTGTTGCACCACCATATTCATCTGTACGGATATTGGGAAGTGATCCGAGTGTGTCAGCTCATCTACCCTGAAATTAGATATGTGTTCAAGCCACTTTCCTTTTACAAAACAGTAGTCGATTGTTGAACATGCGGTACCCCTGGTAAATGTGAAATGGCCTTTACCATCACCATTTGATCGCCCATTTAAAACCGTTAATCCCATGGAATCGCACAATTCAATTAATTTTTTCCCATTTCTATCGATTGTTTCATCTGTTGCATTTCTGACTTCTTTGATTGGTTCCATTAAAAGCTCCGGTTCTTCATTAAGAATTTGTGTTGCTCCTACTCTTGCATTAAAATCTCCTATAATCATAATATCGTCTTTTCCAAATTCCAAAATAAAATTATATAAATGTGAGAACTCCTGCGTCCACTTGTTGCAGTTTATATAAACGGGTATAATATATAGTCTGCTGTGCTCCAATTTTAACTCTATCAAATCTCTTTCAAGTACTTTTACAAAACAGCAATCCGATTTTAAATTTTTCCTTATCCCATAAAGGCTTCCTCCACTTGCTCTTCCGTGAGTAGATTCTCTTATTGCCGGGATCCATAACAGTTCATGGTTTAGAAAAATATTTTCAAATTCTTCCATTTTCTTATCAACAAAAGTTTCACATAGCGCAAAAATATCAAAATTGTTAATATGTTTAAAAAAATCATTAAAAAGTAATTTATTTCCTAATCCCGCTACATTATATGAAATAATACTTAAAGAAAAATAATTAAAATTCAAATTTTGTACATTTTGATTTTGAAGGCTGACGGCATTATAATTAAAAGCGCTGTATGCGATCATTTCCCACTACAGTTTGAGCGCCGCTGGGGCCAGATCCATCCATGATTCTGTCAATTGATGACATTGCACTTCTGTCACTTGTATTTTGCAATTGCTCCATAAATGACATTCCTCCTTCATCATCGCTCGACAGGTTGTTGTTGACGTCGAAATAAAATGTTTTATTATGAATTTTAAGTGTTTCTCCTCGTAATTGCATTTTTAATCCAGGATTTTTTGTTATTAGTTCGTTTCTTAGTTGCACTACCCGCCTTCGTTTCTCACGCGCCGCGGCTGTATAGTCCCTATGCATCGAAATGCCCGTGTTTCTTAGTGTTGTCGCAGATTGTAGGATTCGTCCGACGTCTTCCCTATCTCGTAGCTCAACAATTAAATTTTCGATTTTTGGATTTCGAGATTTTAGTGATCTTATTGATGAAATGGCTGCTGTATTTTGTGTTTTCAGCAAGTCTAAACACAGCGTTGTGAATACTATTTGCGTGAAAATCAGTGAATACTATTTGCGCATATTTTCCTTTTGAAATATGCTTTAAAGAATCGGATTAAAACGAGAAAAAAAATAGGTTCGGTTTAATTCTGAGGTAGGAGAACGCAAATTTTGACAATTGACCGCTTGACGATTCCATTTGCCGTCTTTACTTCGGCGACTCGGATCTTGTTATCGGGTCCCGCGAACACGTTGATGACTCGCCCAAGGCGCCACTCGTTGGGAGGCAAATTTTCATTTCGAATGATAACCACGTCGTTAATTTGCAGATCTCTTTTAGGATACTTCCATTTGTACCGTTTGTGAAGTTCCTTTAAATACTCTTCCTTCCATCGAGCACTTAATTGATGATGTAGGATTTGTAGTTTTCTCCATCTATTTCGAATACTTAGCGACTCATCATTGCATGCTGGTTCTGGCAAACCTACTAACAACCCACCCGTGAGGAAATGACTCGGAGTCAAGGGGACGATATCTGAAGCACTTTCAGTCATAGTTGACAATGGACGTGAGTTGAGCGTACACTCAATTCGAGACAGCAGGGTTGAGAATTCTTCGAAAGTAAATTTTTCATTGCCCGCAATTTTTCGAAAATGTGATTTAAAACTTTTTACTCCCGCTTCCCACAACCCACCCATGTGGGGAGAACCGGGAGGAATGAAATTCCATTTTAATTGCGAAAAGTTATGAGCTGCTGCTGTGGGACAACGGATAAGTGATTTATGAAAATCTGAGAGCAACACCTTAGAGGCACCTACGAAATTGGTTCCATGGTCGGAAAACATCTGCGACGGAGTTCCACGTCGGGAAACGAAACGCGTAAATGACGCGAGAAACGCTTGCGTCGTCAGATCACTAACCAATTCTAAATGTATTGCCCGTGTTGCAAAACATACAAAAATGCATACATATCCCTTGTCCAAACGACATTTTCGACCATAATACGTCTTAATGAGGAAAGGTCCGGTAAAATCCACACCCGTATTCGTGAAAGGTCGACTCAACGTGGTTCTTTCCTGTGGTAGCGCACCCATTAATTGCGTTTGCACGTGATGCTTATATTGAGTACATACTGGGCACTGGCGAATACACTTTTTCACCAAATTTTTGACTTGCGGTATCCAATATTCGGCTCTGATCAAGCGCATCATGAGTTGAATTTCACCATGTACTGAAATTTCATGTACATATTGAATATACCGCTGAATAAAAAGGCATTGTGCAGGAAGCAATATAGGAAGCTTTTCGTTATATGATAACGTCGATAAAGCTAAGCGACCGTTCGCGCGCATGATACCCTTTTTATCAATAAATGGATTAAATTTTCCCAGCCAACTTTTTGGTGCTACCTGCTTACTCGATAATAAGTCATTATATTCCCTTTCAAAATACTTCCTTTGAGTCAGCACAATGAATTTTTCCTTCGCCCCGACAATTTCGTGGTAGGATAATTCTGACTGTGGATACCGTTTCTTTCCATGAGTCTTCATGAACTGACAAAACCTCTCAACGTATGCAAGCACACACAACGCTTTATGCCACTTGGAGAATTTGGCTAAGTCACTCTCAAAATCCCGAATGATTTGATTGCCGAATGATGAAAGTATCACTTGATTGGTGAAGGTTTTAACCGATTTCGATTCTATAATGGGTTCCTCAATCGTTTCGCCCTTCGAATAAGGCCATGTCGACTGAGATTCCCGCAACCACGCTGGTCCATTCCACCACAACGAATGGTCTTTTAAATCCTCCGGGGATATTCCTCTTGTGGCTATATCCGCCGGGTTTTCTTCCGATATCACATGACACCAATTAGTCACTTCTGTGTTTTTTAAGATTTCCGCTGTGCGGTTTGCCACAAAAGTTTTCCATGAACTTGGATGTTTTTGCAGCCACGCGATAACAATAGTTGAATCTGTCCACAGATGGACCGCTGACATATTTTCAATTCGAAGAGATGTTGACGCTAAATGTACCATTCTTGACAGAAGCACTGCACCCTGTAACTCCAGCCTTGGCAGCGATATCGTGTTTACCGGGGCAACCTTAGATTTTGCCCATAACAAATGAGACGTTATCTTTTCTTGATGTTGTACCCGTAAATAAATACACGCAGCGTAAGCCTTTTCGGACGCGTCACAGAACCCATGAATCTGTGAAACCGCATCTGGAGTGTATTCTACCCAACGTGGAATACTTATGCTTGCGACTCCTGGCAAACGATTCGCAAATACTTCCCATCTTTGCCTTGTACTGGGGAGTAGTTCCCCATCCCAATCGATCTTATCTTTCCAGATTTGCTGCATCAAAATTTTTGCTACGATCACAATAGGGGCCAACCACCCTACTGGATCGTACAATTTAGCGATAACTGAAAGCACTGAGCGCTTAGTAGCGGGCTTTGCCTGTGCAACCGATTGCACCGAAGAGGAAAATGTATCCAAGGTAGCCTTCCACTGAATACCGAGCGTTTTCACAGAGCTTTTGTCATCAAACTTTAAAAAATCTTCGTTAAGAAGTGAACCTTTTGGCAGAAATTCTAGCAACTCCTTCGCATTCGCCGTCCATTTTCTTAGGTTGAACCCAGCCGATTGTAGCACCCCAATCAATTCTGCTTGAGCTTTCAATGCAGTGGAAATGTCGTGAGCCCCTGATAAAACATCATCGACAAACAATTCCCGCAATAGAATGTTTGATGCTAGAACATGGGAACCTTTGACTTCGTTGGCTAAATGATGCAATGTGCGTATTGCCAAATACGGGGAGCTAGAAACACCAAATGTTATCGTTACCATTTCAAAAACGTTTAAAGGCTCCTGTGGATTTTCACGAAATAAAATTTTCTGAAAGGGAGTTTGATCCGGATGAATCTTGATTTGGCGATACATCTTCTCGATGTCGCTATTGAACACGTATTTGAAGAGTCTCCAATTCAACAGCAAGAGCGTTATATCTGTCGCAGAGCTGGACCCGGGTAAAGAACATCATTCAAACTCTTCCCGCTTGAAGAGGCAAATGATGCATTGAATACAACGCGAACCTTTGTTGTAAGACTTTCGGGTTTGATCACAGCGTGATGAGGCATATAATACGATGGTCCCTTTTCACCAAACTTGTCCGAAATTTCACTGGGCTTCATATGCCCCAGATCAATATACTCGGATTACACTGAATCATATTGATTTTTCAACACTGGATTCCCCAAAAGCCGCCTTTCATTTCGCTGAAATTGTCGCTCCGCATTGGCAAATGATGCCCCTAGGTTTGGATTTTTCACAAACTCTTCTGTGAATGGTAACCGCACTACGTAACGACCCGTGTCGTCTCGATAAGTGGTTTCTTTAAAGAGATCCTCACAATACTGCTCTGCTGCTGTCAACACTGGAGTTTCAGGAAGCTCTTCTAACTGCCAAAATTTTTGAATGTCCTCATTTAACGTTACCTCATTAAAAAACGAAAGTGTTCTTGAACACTGGGAATCTAATTGCGAATTCGAATTTTCCAAAGGGCCAAGTAGCACCCACCCAAATACTGTGTTTTGAGCCATAATCCTTTGAAACACATTGGGTTTTAGGCCTTCCTTAATTATAAAGGGATATAAATCTGCCCCGATCAATAAATCGATTTTCGAACACCTATTAAAACAGGGGTCAGCTAATTGGAAATCAAACTTTCTTTGAAACTCTCCCAAGTCTATTGATACCGAAGGCAGCTTGTCTGCAACCGTTTTGAGAACAAGTGCCTCAGCGAAAAGAGAAAACTCAGAGTCATGTCTTGATTTTAACATGAATGAGCACATTTTAGAGGATGTTGCCGTTACCGAAGAATTAACGCCTGCAACCGTTGCTCTCACCGATCGTGTGGGCAACCTTAACCTCTTCTGAACTTCTTCAGATATGAATGATATTTCCGACCCCGGATCGATAAGTGCCCGCCACTCAAAATCAGTATGATTTTGCCGTATTCGAATTATCGCTGTAGATAACAGCGCTGTTCGTTGCGTCTTCGCAAAGTATGCATTCGCAAAAACATTTTGATTATCGGTCGGATTTGACCATTCGATATTTGTGTTACCGTGTGATATTGCATCCATAGCCCCTTGATTGTTATTCCCGAAAGATTGTTGCGACCTACGCCCGTTGTTTGGATTCGAAGTGGACTGTAATTGTTGTTTCATGTTCCCCGGAGAACTTTGATTGAAATGTAGTAGAGAGTGATGCTTTCCCTTACAGTGAAAGCATGTACTGTCACTCTGGCAACTTGTTACCAAGTGATTGAAAGCTAAGCAGTTATAGCAATTTTTTAGTTTGCGAACCGTGTTTCGCCGTTGAGCAATACTCATTTTTAAAAATTCTGGGCATGTACGCAATGAATGAGTTCCTGGACATACTTTGCACTGTGAACTGACTTTAGCATGATGTGCCCTAACCCGTGTGGTTTTGCTTGAAACTTGATTATCAGTTGCTGCGCCTTTCGAAATGTTGTTGCTTTTTTGCATGTCGGAAACATTTTCCAAAACGCGGTACCTACTTGTAAGAAAATTATTCATTTGATCCCACGATTGGATTTCTGCTGGGTTTTCTAAAGATTCTTCCCAAAGAGCTAATGTTTGAGCTGGAAGACGACTCGCGCACACATATGTTACCAACGCATCCCATTCTTCCATGTCAATATTGTATGACCCTAACGCTAAAACAGCTTCACTGATATTGCTTTGCAATTCCTTGAGCGCGGTAGCAGATTCAACTGCGATGCATGGTTGACCCAGCAAAATTTTTAAATGGTTATTTACGAGAACCCGTTTGTTTTCGTAATGTTCCTTGAGCGCTGACCATGCAGCCTCAAAATTGTCGTCCGTTATCTCAAATTTAGAAACAATGCTTAACGCATGCTCTTTCGTCCGAGCACGCAAGTGGAAAAGTTTTTGAACGGGACTTAACTTTGCGTGTCGGATGTAAAGTGCGGTAAACATGTCTCTAAACGCCGGCCATTTTATAAAATCACCACTAAAAATTTCAGTTTGACACGGTGGGAGATGCATACTATGCAATAGAGCCGTATATTTATCGTCTTTTTCCCCGTTTTCACTCTTATTTTTCGTTTTACCCTCTTGCGGCCCTGTGGCCTCTAGTAGATCCCCGAGAAATCCTATATAAGTGTCTGAGCACTTCCTATACTTGGCTCTCACTTCCACAAGCGACGCCTTGAGGTCATCATCCTCGGACGCGGCACACACGAATGTACGGTACGCATCTTTCACGTCTGACCATATTTCCTGGAGTTCGACTTTGTATGCCTTTAAAACCGATAGTGGCATCCCTTGAATGGGTTTCTCTTTAAAATTCGCGTGGAAATCTACCAAGGCATCACATGCCAAAATTAACTTCTCCAAACTCATTTTTATCGAACCAAATTGCAGTCACTTATAACCTTAAACCGTCAACTAAACGCTTACCACCCTACCGCGTGTTATCTTAATCCCACACAAAAACGTCTCAATTTTTACCGTTTCGATACGTAATATCGCAAAAAAAACGTCTCAATTTTTACCGTTTCGATACGTAATATCGCAAAAAAGATATGTATTGAAATATTGACTCGATAACTAATATCTAATCTACTCATTTATTTTAATGTAAATGGAAAATTTTTGTAAGTACCTGTACACTTTCAAGATTTACGATGCTGATTGCTGATGTTGATTGCTGATGTGGATTGACGATGCTGATTGATGATGTGGATGCTGGTTGACGGTGTGGATGTCTTGACGATGGCTGAATGATGATGTTGATTGATGATGCTGTTTGAAGAGAATGCTGATTGACGGTGTAAATGTCTTGACGATGGCTGAATTACGATGGCCACAATATGGCGATGCAACTTGACCCCAATTTTGTTCGCTTATGGCGCAACGACTAAGTGCCACGACGAAGGCAATGGCTACTCGACGAACGACGATGCTTCTCCAACAGCGACGATGACGATGTTTTATCGCAATATGGCGACACAACTTGACCAAATTTTGTTGGCTTATGGCGAAAAGACTAACACCACGACTAACAGAACGACGATGCTGCTCCAGCAGCGATGAATGTAATGTATATGTATTTTGTATTGTCCAACCCGACCACACCTTGTGATAACGTATACACCAAACTTACGTCCAAATGCCCAATTTCCACTGCTCCAAGTAAGTAACAACACGTCTTTTCTCTTTTTGATTCAGCTGCACGTAGTGATTGTTTAATGTTCGAATTTTAGTTGTACAAAATGAAAAATATACTTAAAGCCAAAGGGTGAAAAGTTTTAATTTGGACAATGTTAATATAAAATGAAACGAAGTAAAAACCAACCAAAATGGCAGAAGGCCCAAGAAAATTTATTAAGATGTTGGTTGGCTGGTGGTTGACAGTAGAATGCCGTGCCGTCGCTATGCGACGAAACACTTTTTAGGCAAATGTAGTAGAATTTTTACCTTAGATTAAATTATTTTAGAGGGCGAACTATCAGTTGCCTATTTTGGAGTTAGGCACTGTTCACACTGATGTCGTATGAACATTACCGCCCCCCTTGGCGAAATACGCCAAAAAAAAAATATTACTGAAAATAAAGCAAGTGAAATTTTGTTTAATTGGCAATTTAGTTAATAGGCAATAGGCACAGTTTTACTATGGGGCGGACTATTTCTCCGTTTTGGGTTTTTAATGTTGCAACTCTGACTCGACCATCGGAACCCGGGTGTATATTTATAACACGACCTAGACGCCATTCGGTGGATGGCAGATTTTCGTTTTTAATGACGACCAAATCATCAACTTTAATGTTGGTTTGAGGTGTTTTCCATTTGTGTCGTTGATGTAGTTCCTTGAGATATTCATCTTTCCATCTGTGGCAGAACTGTTGTTGGAGGCATTTTACTTTTTCCCACCGATTGATTACATGATTGATTGATCATGGACGATATTGGACGCGAGTTCAAACATGCTTCGATACGTGCTAAAAACGTTGCAAATTCTTCGAACGTAAACTTGGCCTTGGTCCCCCGCCCTCTTAAATGGTTTTTTGAAACTTTTAGCGCCGGCTTCCCATGAACCTCCCATGTGAGGTGCCCCTGGCGGAATAAAATTCCATTTCAAACCCTGAGATGTCATGAGACTTGTAGTTGCTGGGTTGTTGTTTTGAGATAGACCCGAAGAAGCGAAAAACATAGCCCAATACGCGCATTGCGCGGGATAGAGTCGAAAAAAAATCAAGAAAATCTTCCGGTTCTTGTTGAACTACCAATGAGTTGGTGTTTTGTTCGGAGTTGTCGAGAGAAATGCCTGTTAGTCCCACTAGAGGACTCTGAAAAATTGCGAAAGAGGATTCGTTGAAATGGAGTGTCTCTAGGGTCGACCAAGATTTGGCGGTACAAGACAAATTTATAAATCTCCAGCGGAGAATGCGAGATGGTATGGCGAGATTACCACTGATTCCGAAAATGGATGTATTCTTATTGGTTATGGGCAAGTTCAAAACGCTTTTGTCTTACCACTGAGATAAAGGATATTTCGGAACCAGGGTATTTAAGAGCGCGAACTATGTGCACGATGCAAACTAGTGCCGTTGCAAGCAATATTTTCTTAGAGGCACCGACATGAAAATTTTGAAACGACGCTTGAGGCACGAATGGCTGTGACGACGACGACATTTGAGGAGCTTTAGTTGCACTAAGGAGATTAGTGGACTGTATTTTACTATTTCCGTCTTCGTTAACGTTTAGATGCAACAGTGAGTGATGCCGACTTAACAGTGGTTCTAAGAATATTTACTTGACATTTGCATGACGAGCGCTTAAACAGTTGTTGCACAGTTTGTGCTGCCATACCGTTTTGATTCTCGTTGGGATCAACATTGCCGAAAATTTGCCAAGGTGTGTGTTTTAAAAAAAAAGAAACGCGATAGAAAACGCGGACTCCTTCGAAGAAGAAGGTAGTCGTTTAAATTTAAAAAAAGGGAAAATTGCAAGCACGGGAATCTTCAAAAGGCTTGAACGATTCTACATGGGGCCAACCACCCATGCTACATAAACGAGGACAAAACGCGATAAAGAAGACGCGATAAAGACAACGCGATAAAGAAAACGTGATGAAGAAAACGCGATAAAGGACACGCGATAAAGAAATCGCGATAAGGAAAACGCGATAAAGAAAACGCGATAAAGGACACGCGACTCCTTCGAAGAAGAAGGAAGTCGATTAAATTTCAAAAAGAATCAAAATTTAAAGCACAAGAATCTTCAAAAGGCTTGAAAGACTCTACTGGGGGCCAACCACCCCGGCTTGATACACCGTTACCAAAGGTGTGTTTGGCACGAACGGGTACAAAAACGCGATAAAAACGCGTCCGAATCTTCAAAAGGCTTGAAAGATTCTACTGGGGGGGCCAACCACCCATGCGACCTAAACGAGTACAGAACGCGATAGAGACAACGCGATAAAGACAACGCGATAAAGAAAACGCGATGAAGAAAAACGCGATAAAGAAAACGCGATAAAGAAAAACGCGATAAAGAAAACGCGATAAAGAAAACGCGATAAAGGACACGCGACTCCTTCGAAGAAGAAGGAAGTCGATTAAATTTCAAAAAGAATCAAAATTTAAAGCACAAGAATCTTCAAAAGGCTTGAAAGACTCTACTGGGGGCCAACCACCCCGGCTTGATACACCGTTACCACAGGTGTGTTTGGCACGAACGGGTACAAAAACGCGATAAAAACGCGTCCGAATCTTCAAAAGGCTTGAAAGATTCTACTGGGGGGGCCAACCACCCATGCGACCTAAACGAGTACAGAACGCGATAGAGACAACGCGATAAAGACAACGCGATAAAGAAAACGCGATGAAGAAAACGCGATAAAGAAAACGCGATAAAGAAAACGCGATGAAGAAAACGCGACAAAGAAAACGCGATAAAGAAAACGCGATAAAGAAAACGCGATAAAGAAAACGCGATGAAGAAAACGCGATAAAGAAAACGCGATAAAGAAAAACGCGATGAAGAAAACGCGATTAAAAGAACGCAGACTCCTTCGAAGCAGAAGGAAGTCGATTAAATTTCAAAAAGAATCAAAATTTAAAGCACAAGAATCTCCAAAAGGCTTGAAAGACTCTACTGGGGGCCAACCACCCCGGCTTGATACACCGTTACCAACGGTGTGTTTGGCACGAACGGGTACAAAAACACGCTAAAAAACGCGTCAGAATCTTCAAAAGGCTTGAAAGATTCTACTGGGGGGCCAACCACCCATGCGACATGACGGTGCGACATGAACGAGGACTAAAAACTCGATATAGAACGCAGACTCCTTCGAAGAAGAAGGCAGTCTATAAAATTTCACAAAACGAAAATTTAAAGAACTGGAATCTTCAAAAGGCTTGAAAGATTCCGTTACCAATGGTATGTGCGGCACGAATGAGGACAAAACTCGATAAAAAAGAACGCAGACTCCTTCGAAGAAGAAGGCAGTCTATCAAATTTCAAAGAAATCAAAATTTTAAAGCACTAGAATCTTCAAAAGGCTTGACAGATTCAAAAAATTTCAAAAAAATCAAAATCTTAAAGCTCTTGAATCTCCAAAAGGCTTGACAGATTCAAAAAATTCCAAAAAAAATCAAAATTTTAAGGCACTAGAATCTTCAAAAGGCTTGGAAGATTCTAAAAATTTCAAAAAATCAAAATTCTAAAGCTCTAGAATCTCCAAAAGGCTTGAGAGATTCCAAAAATTTCAAAAAAAGTTAAAATTTCAAAGCGCAAGAATCTTCAACAGACTTGAAAGATTCTAAAATTTTCAAAAAAAAGTTAAAGTTTTAAAGCGCAAGAATCTTCAACAGGCTTGAAGTATTCTAAAATTTTCAAAAAAAAAGTAAAAATTTTAAAGCGCAAGAATCTTCAACAGACTTGAAAGATTCTAAAATTTTCAAAAAAAAGTTAAAATTTTAAAGCGCAAGAATCTTCAACAGGCTTGAAGTATTCTAAAATTTTCAAAAAAAGTTAAAATTTTAAAGCGCAAGAATCTTCAACAGGCTTGAAAGATTCTAAAATTTTCAAAAAAAAGTAAAAATTTTAAAGCGCAAGAATCTTCAACAGACTTGAAAGATTCTAAAATTTTCAAAAAAAAGTAAAAATTTTAAAGCGCAAGAATCTTCAACAGACTTGAAAGATTCTAAAATTTTCAAAAAAAGTAAAAATTTTAAAGCGCAAGAATCTTCAACAGGCTTGAAAGATTCTAAAATTTTCAAAAAAAAGTAAAAATTTTAAAGCGCAAGAATCTTCAACAGACTTGAAAGATTCTAAAATTTTCAAAAAAAGTAAAAATTTTAAAGCGCAAGAATCTTCAACAGGCTTGAAGTATTCTAAAATTTTCAAAAAAAGTTAAAATTTTAAAGCGCAAGAATCTTCAACAGACTTGAAAGATTCTAAAATTTTCAAAAAAAAGTTAAAATGTTAAAGCGCAAGAATCTTCAACAGGCTTGATAGATTCTAAAATTTTCAAAAAAAAGTAAAAATTTTAAAGCGCAAGAATCTTCAACAGGCTTGAAGTATTCTAAAATTTTCAAAAAAAGTTAAAATTTTAAAGCGCAAGAATCTTCAACAGGCTTGAAAGATTCTAAAATTTTCAAAAAAAAGTAAAAATTTTAAAGCGCAAGAATCTTCAACAGACTTGAAAGATTCTAAAATTTTCAAAAAAAAAGTTATAATGTTAAAGCGCAAGAATCTTCAACAGGCTTGATAGATTCTACTGGGGGCCAACCACCCCGGCTTCGATGCACCGTAACGAACGGTGTGTGGTGCACGAACTTCAAAAAAAAAAATCAAAATTTTGAAGCACAAGAATCTTCAACAGGCTTGACAGATTCTACTGGGGGCCAACCACCCCGGCTTGGATACACCGTTACGAACGGTGTGTGCGGCACGAACGAGAAAAAAAGTATGAATCTTCAAAAGGCTTGAAGGATTCTAAAAATTTCAAAAAAAAGTTAAAATTTAAAGCACAAGAATCTTCAAAAGGCTTGAAGTATTCTAAAAATTTCAAAAAAAGTTAAAATTTTAAAGCGCAAGAATCTTCAACAGGCTTGATAGATTCTACTGGGGGCCAACCACCCCGGCTTGGATACACCGTTACGAACGGTGTGTGCGGCACGACCGAGAGAAAAAATTTCAAAAGTAAAAATTTTAAAGTGCAAGAATCTTCAAAAGGCTTGAAGTATTCTAAAAATTTCAAAAAAAAGTTAAAAATTTAAAGCTCGAGAATCTTCAACAGGCTTGAAAGATTCTACTGGGGGCCAACCACCCCGGCTTGGATGCACCGTTACGAACGGTGTGTGCGGCACGAACGAGAGAAACAATTTCAAAAGTAAAAAATTTTAAATTTAAAAATTTCAAAAAAAATCAAAATTTTGAAGCACAAGAATCTTCAACAGGCTTGACAGATTCTACTGGGGGCCAACCACCCCGGCTTTTCAGAAGTAAAAAATGTTGAAGAAAACGCAGACTTCTTCAAAGAGGAAGACAGTCTATTAAAAATCACAAGAAACCAAAAAATAGGCGGGGAACAAAACCACTTGCCAATATCGAAGCTACCAAAAAAAAAACTACCACTACCACGATGGAAAGCGATTACCTCGGAACCACTTCAACACAAAGAACTACCGTATATATATATTTGCGTGTTAAAAAAAAAGGAAAATGACGCGTTTGGTGGTCAGGGTGCAACACAAAGAGTATATGTATATTTTAAAAAAAATTGCCAATTAAAAGAAATTTTCACTTACCCTTTACATTTAACAAGTTAAGATGAAAATTAACAGGATATCTCCGCTTCGGTCTGGTCCCACGACGACGATGGGCACACTTCCACGTGGCACTATTCCACAGCGTTGCAGGCAAGGATTGTGCCCTCCTTTTTTTTTTAGCTTGGTCTGAAGCGCCAGGCAAAATTATGCGCAGCGTGTCTGGAGCGCGTGGTGAAAGGCTGGCGTGGTCTCGATCGCAATGTGTGCGCGTGGTCTGGAGCACCAGGCAAATAGCGTGGTCTGGATCGCAAAAATTTGTGCGCAGCGTGGTTTTGAGCGCAAAAATTGTGCGCGTGGTCTGAAGCGCCAGGCAAATAGCGTGGTTTGGCGATGTAAAATGAGCGCGTGGTCTGGAGCCAACCTTTTGCGCAGCGTGGCTTTGAGCGCAAAAATTGTGCGCGTGGTCTGGAGCACCAGGCAAATAGCGTGGTCTGGATCGCAAAGTGAGCGCTGGTCGAGAGCCAAAAACTTTTTGCGCAGCGTGGCTTTCAGCGCAAAAATTGTGCGCGTGGTCTGGAGCACCAGGCAAATAGCGTGGTCTGGATCGTAAAGTGAGCGCGTGGTCTGGAGCCAAAAACTTTTTGCGCAGCGTGGCTTGTCGATGGCGTCACAATCCGGCTCGAAGGACCAAATGATAACGTATACACCAAACTTACGTCCAAATGCCCAATTTCCACTGCTCCAAGTAAGTAACAACACGTCTTTTCTCTTTTTGATTCAGCTGCACGTAGTGATTGTTTAATGTTCGAATTTTAGTTGTACAAAATGAAAAATATACTTAAAGCCAAAGGGTGAAAAGTTTTAATTTGGACAATGTTAATATAAAATGAAACGAAGTAAAAACCAACCAAAATGGCAGAAGGCCCAAGAAAATTTATTAAGATGTTGGTTGGCTGGTGGTTGACAGTAGAATGCCGTGCCGTCGCTATGCGACGAAACACTTTTTAGGCAAATGTAGTAGAATTTTTCACTATCTATCGAACTATCAGTTGCCTATTTTGGAGTTAGGCACTGTTCACACTGATGTCGTATGAACACCTTGGTTATAATTGTACATTAATTTTAACCGGTTTGAAGGACCAAATGTTTCGCTGTTCTTTACTTTCTTCTTATCAAAAACTTGTGAAATTAAATGCACACTTTGTACTAAAAATTTTATAATCTTTATTTGTTTAATTTAGAGCGAATTGAATCTTTCAATAAAAAAATTGCTCTGTGGCAATGAATGGCGAAGATGGCGGGTGGCTGGGCAACGTGTCGATTTGGTGGTTGGCAGAAGAATGAGTAGATGAAAAGGAATATGGCGGATTCTTTCTTCTTTGGAGAAAAATTGGCTGGCCTGTCAAGTGGAACGGGAGGAAACACAACAGGGGTGCGTTCGAGCGTTCGACTTTTTAAGTTTTCTGCACATGGTTTTGTTTTCTCCCGTCACCCGGCCGCCGTGCATTATGACTTCAACAAAGGCACATAACGAATTTTTCAAACGCGTGACTAAGACTTAAATTATTTAAAATTTGATCCCATGGAACAGCAGATAGATAGTTATTAATTGCTTCAAAGTTTGCACGTTTATAATCAAAATAAAATTCTGGTACATCAATGACATCACTAATATAAGTTAAGAATTTACACTCTATACAGTAAGGCATATGTGATGAATTTTGTTTTCTATAACTGGGAAATCAGTCTTTTCTACATGAGCTTCCAAATCTTTATCCACAAAAATTAAGTCTAATATACGATTCAGGCTGTTATAAAAACTGTTCAACTGTATAAGACTAAACTGACTAAAAAAATCCACAACTAACGTTTCTATGTCAGAATTAACCTTGAATGGTATTAAAATCTTATCGTCTTGATCTGTTTCCCATCTTATTTCACCAAGATTAAAATCTCCTAAGATCATTACATGGTCAGAAGTAGTTAGATTATTTAGAAATGATTGACAATTTAACAAATGCAAGTTATACAAATCTAATGAGCTACCTGGTCGGATATAGCTACCGCTAATGTAGAGGTTTAGGTTTCTATTCAATTTTATTTTTATTATTAGCTGGTCAACATCGAAGGAAGATGGATTACTATCAGAAACAAGTTCGATTTGACTACAAACAAAATTCTTTCTGACAGCAATTATAACACCTCCTCCTCGATCAAAACCAGAAGTAATTGAACATCGATCTTTTCGAAAAACTACAAACTGATTACCATTAAATATTTCAGAAGTAAGATGATTTTCATTTAGCCAAGTTTCAGTGAGCACTATTATATGATAATCATGAGATGCGAAGAATACATACAATTTACTCAATCTAGTTCGAATTCCTCCGACATTTTGGTAATAGATGGAGAGATTATTAGAGTTGAAAGTATTTGAATAAGTACCAGCAGGAACGATTATTGGTGAGTCAACAATTTCTGGTACGTTAACATCAATAGTTGCGGCAGGAGTTGGGTTTCCGACGGTGGATATGGCAGCAGGTATATTGCAGTAATCAATTTGGTTATCAGCTTCAGTGATTACTATGTAGTTGACGGGAATGCATAGATGGTATCGTTTTTTGGAGTGTAGATAAAGTCTCGAACTTCTACTCCCATAGGCCAAACAGAGGGATTGAGAGCATGATGAAAGGCATTTTCCGGAGTTGCAATTTTGAAATTAACAAAAGATAACTTGCTTGAGTCCTCGTCTTTTTTTAAAAGCTTCTTACACTTGATTAAGGTTTGTGGGATTTTAAGCTTATCTGAGATGTATGCTGTTATTGATTCTTCTGAAGTATTATTGGCAAATCTAGACAAATGTAACCACTTTGATTTCGTATTAGGTACAACTTGCAGTAGCGTGTGAGAAGAGTCATTTCCTACGACTTTTAGACCACTGTTTGTCGAATATCTATTTGCGCTGTTAATAACTCCAATTGTATCAGAGCAAGAGGGCTGTGGCGTATCGAGATCCATGGCAGATGTTAATGTCGTAGGTTTGACTAAAGGGTTAGAGCTTACCTCATCCATAGTGGAATCTGTTGGAAGATCCAAAGCAACGCTAGTGGCCAGTCGACTTGTATTTGATTCAGTTGCGAAAGTTGGCCTAGACCCTGAACGTAGTATTCTCTGCACAGTAGATCCAGAATGTTGTTTCTGATGATGCGACTTCCTTTGTGGGGGTTGTTTATGCTGTTGTTGTTGTTGTTGATGTTGTTGTTGTTGTTGCTGTTGTTGTTGTTGTTGTTGTTGTTGTTGTTGTTGTTGTTGTTGTTATTGTTGTTGTTGTTGTTGTTGTTGTTGTTGTTGTTGTTGTTGTTGTTGTTGTTGTTGTTGTTGTTGTTGTTGTTGTTGTTGTTGTTGTTGTTGTTGTTGTTGTTGTTGTTGTTGTTGTTGTTGCGGTGGCTGTTGTTGTTGTTGAAGTTGTTGTTGTTGAAGATGTTGTTGCTGTTGATGGTGCGGTTGTGCTTGTTGTAGTTGCTGCTGCGGCAATTGTTGTTGTTGTTGCTGTTGTTGTTGTTGCTGTTGTTGTTGTTGCTGTTGTTGTTGTTGTTGTTGTTGGAGTTGATGTTGCTGTGATTGTTTGTGGGGTGGCTGGGGTGACGGAGTTAGGAAGATTAGCGGATGTTGAGATGTGATATTTGGGGTCAAATCATCTTGTTCATTGTTCTTAAACGCAATTGACATTACGTTGTTGCAAGAGGTATCAAAGTCAAAAACCGATTTCAGATCCGTAAAAATTGAATTTGCAGTAGTAAATAGCTTCTTTAACTTCATAATTTTCCAGTGTATTTTGTCAACAGAAATTTTATCATGTTCCTTACAATAATAATGAAAGCCAGGAACAGAAGTAAACTTGTCAGCGTCTTTACCTTTCAAACCAATGCATTTCGCATGAACTTGCTGAAGGCAGACATCGCAAGACAACGAAATATCATCTGTGCATTTTTTGCAAATTAAACAGCTTAGTTCATCCATTATCACTAATGCGTTTTACGTGAGCTACACAATTAGATGTATAAATTTAAATTAAATTTTACAACAAAATGGCCTGGCAACCCTTAAATTTTGGCGAAATAACCAGATTTTCAATTAAACTCGAATAACTTTCGATGCACAAAACACACAGCGGGTTATAGCCCCTTTTTTTAAGACTGGATAAATAATCTACAAGACTAAATCAGTTTAATTTATCAAAATGCACTAAGAGGCAAGTTCCAAAAACACGTTTAATGTTTAGTCTAATGTCACTTTTAACTAATGGTATGAAAAATACACTAGTTGCAATAAATGTATTTCGCAATTCGCACACTAACACAGTATAGTCTGGAGAAACAGATGATTTAATCGATGTCAGCAGTTATAAAACCGATCTAAAGATATTATTGAAGTTTGTTAAATGCCTTTAAACTATTGAAAATTGAAAGAATTCGGGAGCGCAAAAATAAACACTTGATAACAAGGCAGGGTTACCAACCTACTTAATTGCCATCCGATATAAATTATTTTTGTAAAGAACTGACTGCAGAAGCTATCGGCATCATTTTTAGAGCCAGAGTGGAAATCCTGAATCTAAACTTCGTGCCTTATAGATCCGATCTTTCACAAATCTGCACCCTTTGCAATCTAAGGGAACTTGAAGGAACTCACCATTTTATAGCAGCTTGTCCAATATTGCAAGAAATTCGGCGATTATACTTCCAAACAAGTTTTTTGTCTTTGAACGAGCTTATTGATATTCTCAACCGATCAATTGGTTGGATGAAGCTCTATAAATTCTGTAAACATGCATTGTCATATCGCAATAGCTTTTGAATCTTGGAAAACATTCTGACAGTTAGAATATTAAAAATATTATTGTTTTTTTTTCTCTTTCTCAAATCTTTGTGTTTCAAATCACGTGAAAATTGTATAGAATTTATGTCGCAAATCATAAAAATTGCTTAAAAAGTTTACAATCTTTTAAATCTAACGAAATTGCTAAAAAGTTTAATATCTTTCAAGTCTTTGTGTTTCAAATCACGTGAAAATTGTATAATTTTTTATGTAGCAAATCAGTAAAATTGCTTAAAATTTTCATTTTACTTCTTTAAAGAATGGTCTAAAGTCGAAGATGAGCATAAAACAAATTGTAAAAAAAAAAATATGAAAAACTATTTTAGAACTTTCCCATTATATATGTATGAATGTAGTTAAGTTTAAAAAATGTCTATCAGGCAGACGGCAGCATAGCCATGTCCTTATATTCTTAGTACTAATGGAATGTAAAACTTGAATATTGTAATAAAGAATTTTATCTATCTATCTATCTATCTATCTATCTATCTATATCTATCCTTCATGAACTCAGTGATGAAAATCTTTACTGGTATAATACACGACAGACTTACAACCTGGGTACATGAAAATAAATTGCTCTGCGAGTATCAGGCAGGTTTTAGGAAGGATTATTCAACGGTGGATAACATTTTTTCATTGACATGCATCGCTAGGTCATATCTCGAAAAAGGAAAAAAGTTATATGCTTTTTTGTTCTGACTAGGTTTTATTTCTTCTAAAAAAACTAGGGGAAAAAAAATACTCTTAAAAAACTTTCTTAAGAAAAAATGAAAACACGTCCAATTCAATTGCTTTATAATTCGGTTGTGTATTTACATTATTTACTTGATCCAGAGGTCAAAAGAACAAATTCTATGTTTTTATTTACATTTGATTTGACATTCATATTTGTGGATTGTATTTACATTTATAGTCTTGTTTCATTTAATAATTTAAGTTAAACATTTCCAATTTACATATTTTAAAAATCATTGTACATTCGTACATTCTCCCGCCTCGGAATTGCAAGTACAATCACGTCTGGAGCACCCTATTTTATTTCGAACTGTAGTACCGACATTGTGCAGTTGATTCTTTCGATGGCCTTTGACAGTTGACTGCATTCTTCAATTGGGATAAATAACAACGGTGGTACTCCTCTTACTCATGTATACATGCAACGAAACAGAAAAGCGATTAGTACATTCAAAAAAAAAAAACATAAATGGACAACACGATAGAATGGTACAACAGATACTACTAAGAAATTTTAACATTGTTGCTTTTCACTTAGGCGTGTGTACTGCATCGGTAGTGTACGTTGCCTTGCGTAAGTTGTATATCCATTCATCGTTTGTTTCATTCTTCCTTGTTGTAAATTACTTCAATTGCAATTTGTATTGACGGTGTGAAGAAGCATGGTGCCGGCATGCGATCTTTGGTAATTTATTCGTGGTAGTTTTTGTTTTTAAAAGTGACTGTTGTGTTAATTCTGTTTAGTTTTATAAACAATTAAATGTGTGGTTCCGCTGGATTGATGAGGCTCTGCGATGGATTAATTGCGAAGAATTTCCCGCAAATTTTGCATTGGTTCATGGTCAATGGATGCCATGTCCACCCATTCCAGATGAGTTTTTTTTTTCTTGTTTTAATTTAATTTTTTGACATATATTTTATTAAATTTTATTAGAATATTGTGTGTTTGTAGTATGTTTCTGTTTTGTTTGTTTGCTATCGTGCATATTGTTCAATTTTATGTTAATTAAAATTTCAATTTTTGTTCAGCGTGCGTAATGTATGTGTGTGTGTAGTTGTGCAAATTTTACGATTTAATTCGCGGATTTCGGGGTTCGCGCGTAGGTTATTCGTTTTAATAGCGGGGTATATATGTATGTGTGTGTGTGTGTGTACAATGGCAAAGGCATTTTTGTCGTGACCAAGTGCCATCTTTTTCTAGTCGGAAAGGTTCGATTTTCGACTAGAAGTTCTTGTTTACATTTTTTTTTGTAAACAACTCGCGATTTTCGGAAATTTTTCGCGAATTTTTATAATTTTTATTAAGTTTTAGGAGTGTTTCAATTATTGAAAATTATGAGTGCTTTAATTCAGTGGACTGTATAATTTGTGATCTTTATAAGTTAATCAGATCTTAGTGCAAGATGGTCAAATGCATTTGCCGACGGCATTTGACATTTCGTGTTTTCTATTTTTCTATCTAATGTGGATCGTGTTCTTTTTTTTGTTTTTAAAATGGCAGTGCATTTTGTATTTTATGCCGGTGATAAATTATTAATTTGTTAACGTTGAGCGTTATTTAAGCACGTTAACATCAAATTATATTTGTAGCTTAAGTTTTTAGAATAAGTTATGTTTTAAGCACTCGATGTAAAGCTTAAGTGTTTAGGAATAAGTTGTGTTTAGTTCCTTTAGATTTTAAGTTTGAGTTGGTGTGTGCGTTGTAGCAGCACAGCGTTAAAGATGAAGTGCATTGATTGCTTTTCATGCAATTGTTAAGATTTTATTATTAAATAAAGATGTTTTTAAACAAAGTTTTTGTTTGAGTTTTTCTTTTTTGAACAGCTTTCAGGTGTTTTAAACGATGTGTTTTGAAGTGTTTTGAACAGCTTTATAGATTTTTACAGATATGTTTGAACAGCTTCCAGTTGTTAAAGATGTGTTGATTGAAGTGCTGAGTGATGATAATTTTATTTTAGGTTTTCCGTATGTAGTACAGATGTGTTGATTGCTGTGTTTTGCGATGGGTTGATTGTTGTATTGAATGGTGACTTGAATGCGAAATGTGTTGATTTATTTTGTATTTCCAAGTTTCATGTTTTAAAAAGCCTACTCCTTTTTGTTGTCGATGTTTCGGTAA
Organism: Melanostoma mellinum; assembly: GCA_914767635.1. NCBI lineage: Eukaryota > Metazoa > Arthropoda > Insecta > Diptera > Syrphidae > Melanostoma > Melanostoma mellinum. Next base: position 93,480,179 of record OU612060.1, on the reverse strand, counting down.
CCATAGCTTATGTTTTAGGAATTAATTTTTCATACCAACGCCGATTGTTCGTGGTGTTTGTTGGACGGTAAATAACAGATTTTCGCGATAGGTCGTTTTAGATTTCCGTTTTGTGTCTTCATGGTGACGACGCGTATTAAACCATCTTTTCCCGCGTGAGTGTCCTCGATTCGGGCAAGACTCCAATACGTCGGTGCAAGTCGCTCATCCTTGAGCAACACTAGGTCTCCTATTTTGGCAGCTTCTTGAACTTGAGTCCATTTCGGACGTTGCTGCAACCGCGCAAGGTATTCGGAACTCCACTTTTTCCAAAATCCTTCCGCCAGCGCTTGTACTTTTTTCCATCGGTCGATATACGTGATGTCGTTGCTGAGTTCGCCTTGTGGCACAGCGTGTAAAGATTCGCCTACGATAAAATGCGCAGGTGTTAGCGCATTCAAATCATCTAAGCTGTCGGAGAGCGGGCATAAGGGTCTCGAATTCAAGCACGCTTCTACCTGAGTTAGAAGCGTTGTGAGCTCCTCAAAAGTCAGCCTTTCGGTTCCAACAACTCGCTTCAAATGGTATTTCACCGATTTCTCTCCCGCTTCCCATGGGAAGCTGGGGGAATAAAGTGCCAATTTGTACCATGATTTGCAAGGTTTTCGGCAATCTCCTTCCAATCGTGCTTCGCGTCCTTCAACATTTTGGCTAATTCGTTATTAGCGCCGACGAAATTTGTTCCACAATCGCTGTAGATTTGTTTGCAGCTACCTCTCCTGGCCGTAAACCGCCGAAATGCTGCTAAAAAGGCTTGGGTTGTCAGGTCAGACACGACTTCCAAGTGAATGGCCTTTGTTGCCAAACAGATAAATACAGCGAAATACCCCTTTAGTATTTTAGCACCTCGAGCTTTCCAGCCTTTTATTTCGATGGGTCCTGCGTAGTCAACTCCAGTATGACTGAACGGTCGTGACATTTGAACTCTAGGTGCAGGTAGATTCGCCATCAACTGCTGCATTTTCGATGCCTTTTGCCGGTAGCAAGAAGTGCATCTATGAAGCTGATACTTCACGCTTCGTCGTATCTGGCCAATCCAATATTTTTGACGGATGTAACTAATCATCTGTTGGATGCCGCCATGCAAAGTGTTCTTATGGGCATCTCTGACAACCAGGTTGGTAAAATGGTGACTGTTTCGAAGTAATATCGGATGTTGCGCGTCGTAGGGGAGGAGAGAATTCTCCAAGCGTCCTCCAACTCTCAAAAGTCCTTCAGCATCAACGAACGCGTTCAAAGTCTTGAGTGACTTAGGTATTTTCGAGGTTTCCAAAATTTGTTGAAGCTCTGCTTTAAACATCTCTTTCTGTGCGGCCTTTACGGCGATGATACGCGCTGCTTCCAGTTCGTTTGGAGTAAATGGGCCATCAGAAATTGCTTTTCGTCGACATTTTGTTGTGAAACGACAACATGTGGCGATAACTCGAATCACCTTCAACAAATTCGAACAGTCGCAGATGGTTTGAAGTATGCGATCATCCTGACTGACTTGAGCACTTAGTGCCTTAACCGTACGTCGTTCCTCGTCAGTTTCGATGTCAACAGGTTGATGCGGAAAATCGAAAGCCCATTGAATGCGTAAGAATTCAGGACCACTCCACCAAGTCTTCAATGACGTCAGTTCAGCTGGATACACTCCTCTGGACGCCAGATCGGCTGGGTTATGAAGCGTTGCAACATGTCCCCAGCAATCGATCCCCACTAACCGCTGAATTTCGGACACTCTGTTGGCCACGAACGTAGTCCATTTGGCGGGAGTGGCTCGTATCCACGCGAGCGCGATGGTTGAGTCGGTCCAAGTAAACATCTTGATGTCGGGAACAGCCAAAACGTCCTTAGTATATTGCATAAACTGCGCTAAAACAACTGCTCCGCAAAGTTCCAAACGTGGAAGCGTGATCGTACCTGACTTGGAGCTACCTTCGTCTTTGCTAGGAGCAAGTTAACATGGATATTCCCATCGCTGTCTAGTACACGAACGTATACTACGGCACCGTATGCCTTCATAGACGCATCACAGAATCCATGTAATTCGATGTCCTTGTTGGTTTTGCTTATCTGAGTCCAGCGTGGTATTCGAAGCGTCTCGATCATCGGAAGTTCTCCATGAAAAGCATCCCAATCTTTTTTCAGTGTAGCTGGAACCGGATCATCCCAATCACAACTTAGCTCCCAAAGCCGCTGCATCATTAACTTCGCCGTGATGACGCATGGTGATATCCAGCCAAGTGGGTCGAACAGTTTGGCTATGGTGGACAGCATTGACCTTTTTGTTGTTGCTTCTGATGACTGCTGCACATTTTGATACGAAAAGTAGTCGTCTATCGGGAACCATTTGATGCCAAGGGTTTATACATGATTTGACATGTTGAACGGCACCTCAAAATCTAGTTCTCGATCTGCTGCAGGTATATCTTCGACGAGTTCTTTCACGTTGCTTGTCCATTTTCGTAAATTGAAGCCCGCGGACGCCAGAAGTTGATTCGCTTGGTCGCGTTTTGTTCGTGCTTCTTCCACAGTATCGGCACCACTGATGAGATCGTCCACATACATGTCCTCTCGGACCTTTGCGCCTTCTGGCAGGTTCGATTCTTCATCTTCGGCTACACGCTTCAAAATTTTGATGGCAAGATACGGTGCACTTGCTGTGCCAAACGTTACCGTTTTAAGCCGATACATTTTGATTGGAGATAAACGATCGTTTCTCCACAGGATCAATTGATAGTAAGTATCCGGTGTATCCACTAACACCTGCCTATACATCTTCTCGATGTCAGCCGTAAACGTGATTCTGTGGGTTCGCCATCGAAGAACCAGATCAATAATGCTCGACTGTAATTTTGGGCCCACCAAAAGTCGATCATTGAGCGAACTTCCATCCAAAGTCTTCGCTGTTGCGTCGAACACGACCCTCAGTTTCGTGGTGGAACTCGATTCCTTGAAAACTGCATGGTGAGGCAAAAAATAGTGGTATGGGGTTGCCAACACCGAGTCGCCGACGTGAATTTCTTCCATATGCCCTAGGGCTGCATATTCCTGTATGCATTTGGCATAATCTGCCCGAAGAGTTGGGTTTGCCTCCAGCCTCTTCTCCAAGTGCAGGAATCGTCGGACCGCGCTCTGCTTACTGGATCCCATCGCTGGAAGACATCCACCTTTAAATGGCAGCTTCACTTCATAACGCCCGTCAGGAAGGCGTCTCGTGTGTTCATCGAAATGCGCGTCGCATGCGATGTTCTCCTCAGTTTCTTGTGTCTGGAACGGCAATTCTTCCATCTCCCAGAATCTCTGCAGCTGAGAATTCAGGTCAGCAGTCTGCACAAAACTGCGTATTTGCCGGGGATGTTCCTCTTGAACTTTCCCTAACATAATCCACCCTAACTGCGTCTTCTGAGCGGTTGGTCCGACTCCATCTGCAGGTCTTCTCACTTCTGGAAGGAGTATATCGGCATATACGTCGCTACCAAGAAGTAAATTAATAGGTCCAGGAACGTGGAGATTTGGATCTGCCAACGTTAACCCTTTAAGGTGTTGCCATTTGTCAGGTATCATTTGTTGGGCCGGGAGATGGCCAGTCAGCGACTTGAAAACCAGTGCCCGCACCGCACCTTCATAAGTTGAGTTGCATGACGCAAGCTCAATATCCACGCATGTTTGCGTTGTGCCACTGCTGACTAACCCTAACCCTGACACCTCCACAAAGGTACGTCGCTTTTTCAGCTGCAATTGTTGTGCTGCATCTTCAGTGATGAAGCATGCTTCCGATCCTGGGTCGATCAAGGCTCGGAGATGGTGTTGACGACCATCGGCTGCTCGCACCTTCACAATTGCTGTCGCTAAAAGCACCTGGTGCGTTCTGCTACCATGCGACGTGTGGTAATTCAAAACTTGACCACTTGTAGAAGCTTGTTGTACTTCTCTCGGTTCAAACTCCAGCGCGTTTGCGTTAAAAGATGTGGAAACTGCATTGTTACCTCTTGAAGTTGTTGTTGACCTCGTGTTGTTGACCATATTTGCACGCACAGCTGGATGTTGGGCCACGTTAACATGCAAAAGCGTGTGGTGACGCTGTTGGCAAAAGTTGTCGCAAACTCTCAGGCGTCGAGCAGTCTGCTTCCTTTCCGATGTGTCCATGTTCAGGAACCGCTGACACTTCCTTATGGAATGTTGCTGCTGATTGCATAAACTGCACACTCCCGACTCCCTGTTAAAGGTTGGCCGAACTGCTGGCCTACCTACTTGCCTACTGGCTGGCTTAACTGTTGGCCTAGCTGCTGGCGTCGCAAACATCACTTTGGTGCTCTGAAAGCGAGAACGGTTGTTGGCGTGTGTCTCAGCTTTCATTTTTGACGCGGAGCACATCTCCTGCTGGTCAACAACTTCCAAAGTGCGGAAACGAATGTCCAAGAAGTCCGCAAACTCGACGAATTTCGGTAAATCTTTCCTGTTTCCTATCTTTTCTTCCCACAGCTTCTGCGCAGATGACGGCAACTTCGGTTGCAGAAACCAAATAAGCACCGTGTCCCACTGATCGACCGGAACGTCCATGTTTTCCAGCGCTGACATACACTCCCGTGTTGTAAACAACAACTCCTTCAAACCAGTCGCAGTTTCCCGGGCCATAGGAGACTGCCCAAACAGAGCCTGCATCTGCAAATGCACCAGAATGCGTTTGTGATCGTAACGATCTTTCAACAACTCCCACGCCTTTTCATAATTTGCCGCCTCGACCGACAAATTCTGCAGGAAACGCTCGGCGTCACCAACCAAACACGAATGCAGGAAGTGCAGCTTGTCTATATCGGCCAGACTGCTGTTGTTATGCACCAACGCTCCAAAACGGTCGTGGAATGCTCGCCAGCTGGTATAAGCACCATCAATTTTGGGCAAGTCAATGCGGGGGAGCCGTATCTCCGACCGAGATGACGACTGTTGCGACGTTGCGTCCAAAGATGATTCCTTGACGTCCCCTGTGGGCACAGGTTTGTGCTTTTCTAGAGCCTCCATTAGTTCCACACGGTACTCAAAGGTAATGTCCATAATTTGGTTGTAAACCTCTAAAAGATCTTCCTTTTTCATAGTTGATTCCAGATGTTTTCCACCGATGATAGCCTCGTTGTAGACTTTTGATGTGGCGACATCTTCCTCCAACTTTGTCAGCCTTGCTGCCACATACGAGCGGGTCAGGCGCTCTTTTGGGGATTTTTTAAAGTTTGTAAAATCTCTTTTAATGGTCGTAAGTAAACCACTTTGAAGTTCCCCATATTTGTACGACATTTTAAACCAATATATTTGTTTTTCAGAATACAACAGATTGAAAAAATATGTGCAAACTCACGTATACAATCAGCTGCAGCTGCCGTCAGTTCCTGTGTCTTCTTGTTGGTGTTCTGTTTTATTGCGCGACGCGGCGTAATTTCGGTTTTTTGAAACGCGAAATTAAATTTGTTTAAAAAGTAGTTAATATTATAATCACTAAAATGATTTTTTAAATGCACTTCGTGTATATATATATGTACATATATGTTTAAACAAGCTATTTAAGTTTACACTTTATTGTCTAAAGTTATTGTTCTAACACACACACACTGCTTGTTAAATAATTGTTTTTGAAAGACGGCTCTAAAAGGACCAAAATGTTCTGACTAGGTTTTATTTCTTCTAAAAAAACTAGGGAAAAAAAATACTCTTAAAAAACTTTCTTAAGAAAAAATGAAAACACGTCCAATTCAATTGCTTTATAATTCGGTTGTGTATTTACATTATTCACTTGATCCAGAGGTCAAAAGAACAAATTCTATGTTTTTATTTACATTTGATTTGACATTCATATTTGTGGATTGTATTTACATTTATAGTCTTGTTTCATTCAATAATTTAAGTTAAACATTTCCAATTTACATATTTTAAAAATCATTGTACATTCGTACAGTTGACTTTAAAGCTGCTTTCGAATCGATTGACCCAAAAGCTCTTTTCTTTAAACTGAGTTGCCTTGGAATGTCGACAAAAATGCTTAATATATAAATAACGTGTCTATACGAAAACAATATGACCGCAGTTTGGGACGGAAATGAAGCTTCTAACTGGTTTCAATCGACGTCTGGCGTTAAACAAGGTTGTTTATTAAGTCCTCTTCTGTTTTCACTTTTTATGGAGGACATTTCATCGGTTCTTCCCGGAGGAATTCGTTTCGCTGGTTTAAGTATCAAAACTCTGATGTATGCGGACGATATCGTCATTCTTGCGGAAACTCCACAAATGATGCAGATGATGATCAACAGACTCCAAGACTACTGTCGCCTTTGGAATCTCACGGTTAATACCGCTAAGTCGAAAATAATGATCTTTCGAAATGGAACAGACTGGCGTTGCTCCACTTTATACATTATCGCTCAAACTGCATCTCAGCTATATAAAAAAAGTTATGTCTTTTGAAAATCACCGTCTGCCAAAAATTATTGCGAGGCAACTGCTTCAACAAAAGTCACAGTTTTTTACAGAATGGTCGCGATTGGAACTGCTACACAACGTTCAATTGGTTGAGAGAGAATGGGAAACTTGGGAAGAAAGCTTTCGAGAATTGATGACAAAGATTGAACAGACAAGTTTCTCAAATTTTATGGAGCGGGCCCAACAAAGTGAAACTCGAAACACCTATAAGCGTCTCCAACACAATCTTGGCGTTAACAACTACTTTGACGATCGATACAGTATAGACACAATCTCTACTATTTTCAAAACGAGAGGAGAGTTACTCCGCTTGAATTACCGACCCTATGGTGCAGAAGAAAATTTGGAGTGCTCCCTTTGCAACCTCAGAGAGATGGAAAATGTAATTCATTTCTTAGGAACGTGCCCTATCCTTGAGTCAATTCGGCGAGCACACTGGGGAAGAAGCGTAGGTACTTGCTCTTAACGAAGTTATTGAAGTACTAAACGGGGAGAATTGGAACGTGCTATATAGCTTTGTAAGAACTGCATAAGATATCGGAACCAAATTATAAACGAAGCTTTCTAAACTACATAATGCAATACCAAATTCATCGAAAATTTAAATGAGCCTTTATCTAAAATATTAACTGATTAATATTTAATTACTGTTATTTTGTTTTTTTTAGAATTTACTCTTTTTTCTGGGCTGACGGCATAAGCCAATGCTTTCTATTGTGAATTATTGTAAAACAAATCGAAATTGAAGTTAAATAATAAACACATTACTTACTTACTTACTTAATACTACTGAACGACAATTTCAGTGGCATTTCATCTTCCATCCGTAGAAGAAAAAATATGCGCATACCATTATGATTGCAAAGTTATATTATATTCGGTGTTTGGAGGTCTTCTTACATGTTGACGAGATCCTTTGTCTACCATATAAAACAATTAAAGTTTAACGGGTTTTCACTATATCAACGCAATACAAAGTGGAAAAATACCAATCTGTGCAATGCTTTTACTCACACAACTACAATTTTGACCGCAACTGTTTATATATAAATTTCATTGCATTGCATCGTTTGAAAGCGATTTCGACGTCTGAATTACAAATCGCCTGTCACATTATGGAATCAGTTAATTCGATTTTTCTGCCTTTGATTCGGGAATTGCAGTCTAAAAACCAAGATCTGGGTGAGGCTACTAAGCTGGCAGATAACGCTTTCAATGAATTTACGTACAAACGCGACAACGCAGTACTTTCCACGTTATTTATGAACATGTTGCTAGAATTTGTTCTGAATACGAAATCACAATGAAATTGCCACGCACCGTTGCAATCAACAAAAAAATCGTTGCAACGATCAAGCACAAGGTATTGAAGACTAGTACAGAATTTCTTTCTACATTCCGTTTCTTGATACTGTAACGTGCGCTTAGTTTGCAATAATAAAACTTTTCCTTTCTATTTAATTCTTCCACTTTTATTCGATGTCTACTTTATTCGATCTCAACTCAATCTTTGCACTATCGCTTGTAAGCAAAAATCAATCTAAACAATATCACTCCATAATCAAAAGTGACTCCTGGTTACGTCAGCGGCCTATTTATATAGAATAACATTACATCTAGAGCGTTCCAGTTTGTTCTACATTGGAGACCATTCCAGTATTTTGCAGTCAAGCATTTCTCCTCCTGGTATATTTCTACACTCACACACACTAACTTACAAGCAACGCCTTTCATTAGATGTACATGTACATTAGAGTGTTGCCTTTTGTGTTTTCGGTTGAACGTTTTTGATTAAGAAATTGGTATTAAACGTTGGGTGTGCATTCCAATACGTTCATTTCTCAACTCATAAGTCGGTTCTCGGAACACAAATCCATTTTCCAAAGCTTCGGGCAACTGTTTCTAAAACAAGAATTTAATGAAAAGAAATGCGCTGACCTCTCATATTTTACGAAGATATATCGGATTGTTCGAAAGAAAATTGTCTGTCCGAAGTCAAGAGGTGGAGACAACGAATCCACGGTCAGAACATCCAAAATGCGCTTGATGCTTTAATGGTTAGTGTCTTTCGATCAAAAATGTACATGTTTATATGTGACGCGATCTGATAAAATGCACCTTCTAGGCAAAAGTGAAAGTTTACACGGCACGCTCTGAAAGGCGCTGATGTACCATTCAAACCCATGAAAAAAGTCGTTTCTCTAAATTTATATTTTGTGAAATAATACCGATGTTACAATTTCTGATTACGCTTCATGAATATTCAGTAAAAGAACTTGTGTAAAAAATATGATCCAACAACCGATTTTTTGCTTAGTAAGTCCCTTTTATCGGATCGAGTTACATACGCAAACATCTATCTGACGATATTTTTCACGTTATCAATAGCAAGTCGTTCAAGAATGTCGATTATATTTTTGCGAATCCTGGCAGTACTACCTGTAACTACAGCAACTCCAGAACGATCATTTTCGACGTTGAGGAGGCAGTGGTGTAGATAACTTTTCGCAATCGGGAGGATAGATCTAGTTCCCTCATTTTTTTTTTTTTTTTAATTTTAATAACTAAAAAAAAACAAGAACAAGACTTCATTGAATTCATTATGTATGCCATACAAAATTATATTTCTCAATATGAACTTAAATAAATATTGATGTAATTAGTTAAATAATATTAATTTAAAAAAAAATCACAAAATAAAATTCAGTTTTTTGTTTCTTTTGGATAAAACACTTATAACCGCGTACGCTGTTATGTGTATTTCGCGATGAATAGCTAGAGCAGCCAAACCATTCAAACGATCTTGCAAACAAGTACCTAAACATCCAAAGCTAATCACACTTTTATCAAAATAGACATATTTTTAAGAATCTAACTTCCTTGGCCTTGCTGTTTGTATTGTTTCTAGTCTCTTTAAACTGGATAAAGTTCTATCGGGAGTTGACGTTGATACCGGCAGTGTAGCTGAAGAAGAATCCTTGAAAGAACCGAAAACCCTTCTAGTATGTTTTCATGGTTTGTAAATTTTTACATTGAAAACAGTAACACGAAAATACTCTTCTGTACTTTGAACTTAAGGGTTCGAACGATTCTTTTGTTGGTTCACTACTCTCTTATGTTTAACGTCAATGTCAATTATAATGTCCCGTACTTCGTGTAATATGTTTTGGGGTGTAATTCTTGGTCATATTCTAAAAAAAAAAAATTGTTATACAGTTAAGCTCGTTTCTCAACTTTCACATCACTTTCTGACAATTTAAGAAAAAGGCTAGCTTTGGTGTACCCTGACCTATGTTAAATTCGATATCTCTGTCAATACAGATAATAGAGACCTACTCTAAGACTTAATTTTTTGTAGAAATAACAAATTTTAGGACTGTATTTAAGTTTAGCTTCCATAAGGTAAGGGCTGCCAGATAAGTGGTGTTCAAATTTTCTTCCCCAAACAAAGTTTTGACTTTAGATAGATAGATAGATAGCAGTGGCGAGGGGTGAATAACTCCAAAAGGTAACTCGAAGGAAACTTAGTCAATAACAAAAAAAAGTTTACTTAAAATTATTTTTGTGCAATGTTTGTCTTCGCATCAAGCCAAAAAGTCAAGTATTTCAACCAACTTTGCTATTAGGTAGAGCGTTATAACTTTTTTTTTTTCATAAAACTAAGCTAATTAAAACTATTTGTTTCCTCTAAGTGAAAATCAGTTAAGCAACAGTCAACAGATATCAAGGCAATAATCTTCATCCCGTAGCTTTTTATTTGATCTAATAACCGGTCTCGAACTGCTTAGAATTATTGGAACATTAAAAAACACAAATTCCTCTGGAATTGATAATATTTCTAACATATGTGTCAAAAATATAGCGTTCTTTATTATAGATGTTCTGTCTCATATTTTTAACAACAGTATTTTGTCTGGAGTATACCCTGATGCACTTAAATGTGCTAATATTCTTCCGCTTTTGAAAAAAGGTAATACTAGTGAATTATGTAACTATAGGCCAATATCGCTTTTACCATCACTTAGTAAAGTATTTGAAAAAGCCATTAAAAATAGAATGGTTAGCTTTCTGAATTCCACGGGTTTCTTTAGCGATATTCAATTTGGGTTTCGAAGTGGCAAATCAACCGAAGATGCCTTGTTAAATTTTTGTTCGCAGGTATTTTCTAATCTCGATAAAAGAAAAAATACGTCAGGCCTATTTGTTGATATTTCAAAAGCTTTCGACATGGTTAACCATGATTTGTTGCTAACAAAGATTGAAAATGCTGGGTTCCGAGGCTTCATGATTGATTGGTTTAGTTCTTATTTGAAACATAGAACACAAAGAGTGAACTTACTTGATGTTAATAGTGATATTAGGTCTATAAAACTTGGGGTTCCTCAGGGGTCTGTTTTGGGGCCTATTCTTTTCTTGATATATATCAACTCATTGTTCAGCTTACCTTTTAAGGGCCTTCTGACAGCATTTGCTGACGATATTGGTTTTACTTATGACACTGATAGTTATTTGAATCTTGTATCAGATATGAATTGGGATCTTAGCTTGTTAAGGGTTTGGCTTGCTGGGCATAAACTTATAATAAGTTCGAAAACTAAGGCAATGTTTTTCAATTTGTCTAGACAGAACCGTCCAGATGCAGATCTCATTGTCAAAAGTTTAGACTTTTTCATTGCACATGCAATTCATTCGGCTCTTTCTTTAACTCTAACAACTGCAGCGATAAATGTTTTCAGATAGAAAATGTACATGAGTTTAAATATCTAGGACTAACCATTGATTCCAGTTTGAGTTTTTTTAAACACACTGATAATAAGAAAGTATCTTCGCTCCACACTCAGGAATTTTTATTATCTTAGCAAAGTTTGCTCCATTAATTTGCTTATGAAAATTTACTACGGTGTCTTTGATTCAAAACTGCAATATGGAATTGCTTGTTGGGGAGGATCCTATAAAAATAAAATCTATACTCTCTTAACATTACAAAAACACGTACTTAAAAAAATTTGTAGAAAGCCTCGTCTTTCTCCTAGTTTTCCTCTATTTAAGGATTTGAATATTCTTCCAGTTCGACATCTGTACTGCTATAAAGTTTTAATGGTTTTCTTTGCTAGATCGGGAAATCTTAATTTTAGACAAATTGCTAGCCATAGCTTGCGGGTAAATTTTTTGAATCGAGTTCCAATACCGGCTTTTCGCACAACAGCTTTCCGTAACTTCTACAGTGTTGCTTCATGTCATTTATTCAATAAACTTCCTCCCTCTATCAGAGCTCAAGCATCTTGTTTTAAGTTTTTAAGACTTTTAAGAACATGGCTTTTTTCTGTCGATTTAGTAAATATTGAAGTATTGTTAAATTATTCCTCCTGATTATTTGGTGAAATTTCTTGTTTTTATTAGAAATATATGTAACTTATAAAAAAATAAAAAAATTCACTTAAATTTTGTAGTTTTTCTTTTTTTTCCATTTTTCATTTGTTTACTACCGAGGGGCACCCCACCCATTTATCAATATTTTTGAATTGTATAACATTTTATATTTAGTCAAATGTGACAATAACACTATTTTTTACAAAAATATCTTTGTCACATAATATTTCAATATTAATTATATAATGTTTAAAATATTTTGTATTGTTAAATAAGGATTATTAAGAAATAAACAAACATCTATCTATCTATCTATCTATCTATCTATCTATCTATCTAATTCAAACCACTGAAAAAAAAGCCTATATTTGTAATATTTAAAGAAATCACGATAAGCACAAAATCAATTTAAATAAGTATTGCACTGCGTTCTGCTAGTAATCTGCATTTTTCAAATAAAATACGGCTCATTGGGAACTGAATTCATTTAGGCCAGTTGTGCCACTTTAGAAAAATTCCAATTATTTTTTGCATTTTCTGCCAAAAATATGCTTTATGCTATGAGATCTAATATCCACGCATATTTGTTATCAAAGTGGCAACCTTTGACACATCAGTCCAGTGCAGAGACACATGTAAATTCATGAAATAAGTCGGAGACCAGCGTGTTATTTTCTTGTTCTTCAAGCAGAGACCAACCTCAACCTGCAAATCTGCCATATACATTTTTGTTTATAAGCATGTGTCCATGGGAAGAAACAAGAAATACAAGTGAAAGCGTTTTTTTTCTTTTATAAAACCAATATCATGCAAACACCGAAGTGTGCAGAAGCAATGCTGCAAATGAGCACTGGGCTACTGCGCCGGCGCCGGCGCTCTGCACAATATTTACCTGCTCAGAGCGCAAAGAATAAGAGATAACAAACAGATTTACCAAAAAATATGACGCTAGAACACCGGGTTATTTTCTTCCATAAGAAAGCATGTATTGAACAGAGAGGTGCCTAGTGCTAGGCACCTCTCTGTTCAATACATGCTTTTTTATGGAAGAAAATAAGACATTGTTCTACCGTCATATTTTTTGGTAAAAGAAAAAAGAGGAAAGAACACAAATTTGTTCTATCCAGCAACAAATTTTATAAGACGTAATATTTGGGGCTACCTTGTATGTTGCTAAGGTTTTGTGTTTGTTTATGGAGTGAGTTGAAGAGCCAACATGTGTGTAGAATAGGACGGAAAGCAAAGTGGTAGTTGATAAAAAAATGTTGGCAGCGAGTTCATATGCATGATTAAGTTTGATTCATGTTGCCAGAAGTCTAAGATGTTTCGGATGTGAATTTCAAAAAGGAAGTCGGAAATAATCGACTTATATGGACGCTTCGCCACTGATAGATAGATAGATATTTTATTTCATTCATTAAATTATAAAATTTTTGGTTGCTACCGCTCAGTTTACAAAGATATTTGATACTTTTATGGCATATCTTTCTACTGAATAAGTTTTTTAAACAATTATTATAAGTTTCTTTAAACAGTATGTTAACTCTGAAGGAAAATTTGAAAAAAAAACCTTCAATTTAAGTAAGAGAAAAAAAAATAACAATAATGATATAAATAATTAGATAAATAAATAAAATAATAATAATTATAATGAATAAATTAACTCATAAGTAAATACATAAATAAATAAATAAATAAACAAATAAATAAATAAATAAAAAAATAACTAAATAAATAAATAAATAAATAAATAAATAGATAAATTGTTATATAATAATTCAAATATTGCACATAGTAGTTAATAAATAATTTAATAGATACTCTCAATTTTACAACACATTTTTAAAGTAATTAAATAAACGTCAGTTAGCCAAATATTAGTACAAATTAAATGGAAAGACATTTAGTTCATGGATATACATATATACATGTATAGGTGTAACAATTAATTAAGTAAACAAATAATGAAACAATAGAACATACCAAAAACAAGCAAGTAAATAAATAAATAGGTAAATAAATAAGACACTAGAAAGTTACATGTTCTAATTGCATAAAAGAAAAAAACATTAGATGCTCTCCTTATTTGCATTACAGCTCACTTATTTTACGTGCAAAAGACTTTTAATAAAGCTCATTTAAAAGCTTATTTCAAGCACTACAAAACATCCTCTTGTATTAGAATGCATAAATTGTATCTGCTCGCCGCTAAATGGCATTGACCACAACGATTAAATTTCAGACAAAATAAAAAATAGCTTTGATTTTTTATATCTAGCTTAATATTGTTCTTGGAATACTTTATAGAAAACCAAATTGTTCCTTGTTTTACCTGCTACAATTTTGTCTTTTATAAAATTTTCGATAAAACGTATAGTTTTGGAGATATTTGCAATAAATAGATGAAAAAACGTGAAAAAATTGCGAATTTTCAATTGCCAATAACTCGAAAACTATTAGACTTAATGAAAAACATTATATTTGATTTTTTGCTTAAAATTAGGCCTTTTATCGATATAGGAGGTTATTTTGAAAAAAAAAATTCGCCCCCGAAAAGGGGGTGGCAACCACCCCCAGGGTGGTGCCGGTGTTCAAATCATTTTCACTTTTGAAGTTAAGGTTAAGATGAGCCAAATTCCAAAATTTCATGCAAGTCGGTTCACAGTAAAAAATTCGGACCTAAAATGCTTCATTGGCTGCACTATTAGTCATTACACTACAGTCTATTTGAAGTAATGAATCAGATGTCATTATATTCCTTAAAGACTTTGTCGCAAAGAGCGAAAATCATTTCAATTTGAAAATTGCATATCTATACTGTGACAATGGTAAAGCAAAAGCATATTGTTTTGCAAAAGGCATTCAATATCACCTAACGGTACCACATACACCTCAACAAAATTCTATAGCAGAACATATGAATCGTACGCTATTCGAAATGGCTAGAAGTATGATACTTGACGCTCATATAAATAAAGAATTATGGGGAGAAGCAGTTTTAACTGCAACATATCTGTTGAATATGATTCCAACCAAAGCCATATCATTAAAGAAAACGCCATTTGAACTTTGGCATAATAAACAGCCAAGCATTAAACATTTAAAAATATTCGGTTGTACCGCTTATGTTTTGATAAAAAGTGGAAGAATTTAGTTAGATAAAAAATCACTGAAAGGCATTTTGGTTGGATATAATTACAATGGGTGTAAAGTTGAAAGGAATAAATTCATTGTAGCTCGCGATGTAGTGTTTGATGAATTAGATTTCTCAAACTCAAGACCTTTTTCAACTGTGTTTTTAAAACGCAGATGGAGATGACAGTGAACGAAACTTCACAAACTCAACAATGAATAAAAATTCTGATAAAATCAAAGTTAATAACACTGAACAAAATATTATAAATCCTGAATTGATTCAAATCGACAAATCAGGTCCTAATGAAAACGAACAAAATCTCAGAAAAAGCAACGATGATGAAGCGATAGAAAACTGCCATTTAGCTTCAAATGAAGCATCATTCTATACTATCGAAGAAAAATGTTATTACACATTTGCAGAGTCAATTGAAAATCATATTCCTAAGTGCTATAATGAAATTAAAATAAATAGTGACCGAACTCAGTGGGGGAATGCAATAAGTGAAGAATTAAATTCACTGTATAAGAACTCCACCTGGAAGCTGGAATGTAGTTCCTATGCCAAAGAATAAAAATATTGTTGATTGCAAATGGATATTTTCAATTAAACATGATTCCGATGGTAACTTAACTAAATATAAAGCTAGATTGGTTGCAAGAGGTTTCAGTCAAAAATATTTATCAGATAATGATGAAACTTTTGCACCAGTCGCACGAATTGCCACTTTCAGATTAATGTTGGCATTTGCAATTCAAAATGATTTGTTGGTGCATCAAATGGATGTAAAAACAGCTTTCCTAAACGGAGTTTTAAACGAACTTTATGAAAATTCCTGAAGGAATAAATGAAATCAAAAATTATGTTTGCAAATTAAACAAGGCCTTATATGGTTTAAGACAATCTGCAAGATGTTGGTTTGAAAAATTCGAAATAATTCTAAAACAACACAATTTTAAAAGTTCAAATGCTGACAAATATTTGTTTATTCTGAATATGTAACAATCATATTGAAAAAAATATATACGTTGCACTTTACGTTGACGACGTCATTATTGTTACTCATGATATTGACAGAATGAAAAAATTCAAGCAGTATTTAAACAAACAATTTGAAATGAAAGACAGGGGTGATGCTCAATTTTTTTGGGTATTAAAATTGAACGTGAAAACAATAAAATTAAATTAAACCAAACTGCATATTTAGAATCAGTGCTCAAAAGATTTGGAATGAATGAATGCAACCAAATCAGTACTCCGTTACCTGAAAAATTAAACTATGGAGAATTAAATTCAGATTTGCATTATGATTCGCCATGTAGAAATTTGATTGGTTGTCTCATGTATGCAATGCTATGCACACGTCCTGACTTATGTGTTGCTTTAAACATATTAAATAACATATTATATAAAAAAAAATCATACATAAAATTAATTAATTCAAAATTAAAGGAGGTGGTGCATACTTGGGCCCAGAGCGTACACCTATGAGACTAGTATCAAATGAAAGCTTACGTTTAACCCAATCAGCCTGCCAAATATTTTTGAATTCGGTCTTGGTGATTTTGAGATAATTAGACTTGAAGTTGAGCGCCGGAAATGGGAAAAATCTGACATTTCTGCAAATAATTACGTATATCTTGAAAAGCATAGCACGTAGGACAATGATTTTGGTATCATATGAAAGATCATAAAAATATCTTTCATTTTATTTAAAATACAGTTTTCGAAATGCCTTATATTTCAAAAAAACAGACCTAAAATTGTTTGAAAAGAAACATTTTCGTTGACGTTTGCCAGCCAATATCTCGAAAAAATCAGTAATGACCTATAATTTTTTTTTGCACCACTTTAATCCTTAATTGGTAAGCTTTAATTTGATATGTAATTACGCTATCATACATAAAGCATATCACGTACATTATACACAATTCCTAAAAAAATTATAACAAAAAATATGTTCCACAGCAAATGCATTTTTTCATTTAATTTTTCGCAGTTCCTACTTTGTTTTTTACTAAACATAAAAACAAAATACATTTTAATGCTGCAAATGAGAAAAAAAATGACTAATCTTCGTTTAGATTTATCAAAATACCATCCAAAAACAAAGCTGGTTATATATTCATTGCTTCCTGGTGTCTTGCGTAACCCAAATACCATAAAATACTCATGACATGAGCGCAACAACCAACAGTCCTCATTCCAACGAGATAGTTACAATTATAGTAAGCTTTTATTGCGTTCGAACTATGTGCTACGTTTGCATCGCTATTCACCAAGATGTAAGTGAGATACACTTTTCTACTTACATGCCTGGATTTGATTCGCCCTCGCAATAAAAAGTTATTGTTGCCTATAAGACTTTTATGAGCAGTAGAGGTAATTCGCATCCGATCTTCGCAGACTTCGATTGTATAGGTTCCCTGGTCTTTTAAATGTTCACCACAGTAGGATCGAGCCTGGTTTATTTGGTAATTCCCCAATAATATCATACGAAGTTCTTGAATAGTGAGTTGTTGCAAATTACTTAAATTCGGGATATTACCATCGATGCGGCTGAAGATGGCTCTGGTTCTGTTTTTATTATTTTTTCTTACAAAGGCACCTAAATAATTAGGAGTATTAAAACGATTTAAAGCCAGTTCTAGCAGAACGTTCGCATCAGCACTATCTTCAATGGTTGGATGAAACTTATTAATAATTGCAGCTGCAACTTTGAAGTCGTCCATCAAATGACCAGCAGCTAGATTAAAAAAATCTTGCCGAAATAGTTTAAAATCCCTTTTAATTCGTCCGTTCACGACTCCAACGACCCATCTGACCATAGTTACACACCTGGATCTATTAGCCTGCTCTGTGGTAAGTTGAAAGTTACCTTCAGCAACGGATTCAGGCATGTAAGTCTTATATCCTTGAGATTCAAGATGTGGGATTGCGTCTCTGAATCCTCTGTCCAAAATAAAAACATCGTTTTGTCTAAAGTATTGCCTGAACGTTCCATAATCGTCTCTGAACAGATGTTTCATTATGTTAGCATCAGATATAGTTGCAGCATAAGGTCCTATAACGTCCAGGATATACCCATCACAGCATGTGATCACAAAAGGCTTAACCAGATTTTGATACTTATGTAGGCTGTATGATTGTTTCTGGAAGCCGTAGTTTGAACTTTTTTGAAGGTACACAAATGTTCCATCGCAAATGACTATAGATGGACGATCATTTTCATTTAAATTGATGTTTCCAAACAGTCCGTTGGGAATAAGTCTGTTCAAGCGAACTCTACAATTTGCACAGTTATTAGCATTACTCATTTTCACACTTTTTAATTCAAAACACTTTTTTCTTAAATCTGGAGCGCTGCTACAATTTTTCTTTCGTTAATGGAGTACAATACCTGAAGACCGTGAAATTGTGAATTACTTGTTTTTGTGTCACTACATAATTTACTCACAAGCCAACAATCAGTTATCAATGAATTAGGCCTAACGGTCGCGGACTTGTATGTTTAAGCTTGGTACCTAGCAACCAGTTTTTTTAGATTTATTTTTGGATGGTATTTTGATATAGATCTAAACGAAGATTAGTCATTTTTTTTCTCATTTGCAGCATTAAAATGTATTTTGTTTTTATGTATAGTAAAAAACAAAGTAGGAACTGCGAAAAATTTAATGAAAAAATGCATTTGCTGTGGAACATATTTTTTGTTTAATTTTTTTTTAGGAATTGTGTATAATGTACGTGATATGCTTTATGTATGATAGCGTAATTATATATCAAATTAAAGCTTACTAATTAAGGATTAAAGTGGTGCAAAAACAGTTATAGGTCATTACTGAATTTTTCGAGACATTGGCTGGCAAACGTCAACGAAAATGTTTCTTTTCAAACAACTTTTAGGTCTGTTTTTTTGAAATATAAGGCATTTCGAAAACTGTATTTTAAATAAAATGAAAGATATTTTTATGATCTTTCATATGATACCAAAATCATTGTCCTACGTGCTATGCTTTTCGAGATATACGTAATTATTTGCAGAAGTGTCAGATTTTTCACATTTCCGGCGCTCAACTTCAAGTCTAATTATCTCAAAATCACCAAGACCGAATTCAAAAATATTTGGCAGGTTGATTGGGCTAAACGTAAGCTTTTATTTGGTACTAGTCTCATAGGTGTACGCCCTGGGCCCAGGCTCCATAGAAATATGCACCACCTCCTTTATGTTTGAATTATGAAAAGAAAAATCCTCAACAATTACTGACCGGCTATGTGGATGCTGATTGGGGCGGAGATGAAATTGATCGCAAAAGTACAACAGGATATTTATTCAAATTGCATAATAATACAATAAGTTGGAATTCAAAACGACAACACTCCGTTGCCACATCATCCACTGAAGCCGAATACATGGCATTGTTTGAAGGAGTTAAGGAAGCATGCTCGATAAGATCAATTTTAACAAATATGGAATTAATGTTAGGACCCACAACAATTTATGAAGATAACAACGGTTGTATAGCAATTGCAAATAATCCGACTGACCATAAACGTACAAAGCACATAGATATCAAATATCATTTTATAAGAGAAAAGATTCAAGAAAAGATAATTACAGTAAAATATCTTCCAACAGGTGAACAACAAGCAGACATGTTGACAAAACCACTATCAGCTGTAAAGTTTACACTTAACAGAGACAAGATTGGACTTGCACCAAAATGAATCATTAATGGTTTTATTAGCTAGCCCCCCTAGATCTCTTTACTAAGGAGATGGCGGCCAAAAGCGCACTGCGACTCAAACAATGCAACAATTGGAAAACAGGCATATCAGGCCATAGAACCATCATGAACCATACAGATATAGACATCCAAACAGACTATCCCCCCCCCGCATATTGATTTCAATCCAGTGGCCCTAACAGTCTTTCCGACTAGAGAAAGCTGGGAGGAAAACAGGGTTATAAAAGAAAATCACATTTCCGTCTTCACAGATGGTTCCAAAACGGACGAAGGGGTAGGATCAGGTATCTTTTCAGACTACCCTAACATGAATAGATCAATAAAGCTTCCCGACTTCTGCAGTGTCTTTCAAGCAGAAGTACTCGCAGTGTGCGAAGCCGCGAAGCACCTTGCTACGCAAAACTTGATCAACAAAAATATTGACTTCTTCATAGACAGCCAGGCGGCCATTAAAGCTATCTCATCCATTATCACAAAATCCAGGCTAGTAGACAGCAGTGGCGTGGCGTCCATATAACACGATTCCTATCGTCTTACCTTTCAAAATTTGTCCCTTGTTCATAGAAAAAACCAGCGACATAAGAAGTCTACAACTAAGCAGTCAACATCCTATCTTTGCCCATACACACAATGTTCTTCAAGCACTTTTAAATTTGCGAGATACACACACAATACACAAAGCATACACAAAGCATTGAAAATCGCCGCGCAGAACATATTTTATGTTTGTCCCTGTCTTTCCTACGATATACTTCCACCCCGGTGCACCGCGGTGCCACCCTTTTCAATACACGTTCTCTTATTGAAGAAAGTAAGACGATAATTTTCGTCTTACTGCAATGTCTGCTTGGAAAAAATAATACAGTGTTCGCCTTCGAGTAATGTGCGGCGAATTCGGTTTTGTTTTACTGTTTTGTTTTGTTCTACTGATCATTATTTTCGATTATTTGCAAGTTTAAAGTGAGTTTTAAGTAACGTGCATTTTTTTATGCTTTAAGCTCATTGTGAATTTTAACATAAATGACTTAAAGTATAGAAAAATTGGCTTCGATTAATCCACGTTTGGAATTTAGGGAACCTTCTATTTATTCCTCATTAATTTGTGTAGGTGGTTCATTTTTCTCGACTTACCATTTGAAAATATCCACGCCACGCCACTGGTAGACAGCTGTCGCAGTAACCTTAGACTGCTCAGTGAGACAAACACAGTTAGTTTAACCTGGGTTCCTGGACATCGTGACATTATCGGTAATGAAATGGCGGATAAGCTGGCAAAAATCGGGTCAGCACTCGAATCCAGCGAAGCGAACACTTCAGTTCTAAAGCCACAAGAGCAAGAAAAAAGCAGAATCAAACACAATTTTCTAAAAATCGCCAATGACAGGTGGTCATCTTTAGAAACATGCCGAGTCTCTAGAAACCTTTGGCCAGATATTTCCAAGAAAAAAACAGAATTTCTACTCCAGCTAAGCAGACCTCGGCTCTCTCTGTTGATTGGCATTCTCACGGGTCACAACTCGTTGGGTACCCACATGATGAGAATGGGCATTAGCACATCCGACTTATGTAGAGGATGCCAAGATGAGGAGGCAGAGGAGGGATCTTTTCACTTCCTCTGTGAGTGTCCTAGCTTAGCCCACACTCGGAAAAAAACCCTCGGAGAATACTTCTTCGACGAACTGGGCGACATCTCTAACCTCCCAGTGAGCAACGTCCTGAAATTTACTCAGGGCTCCAAATGGTTCAGTGGGAGTTCCCTACCACAATAACCATCCACCTCTCCAATCCTCCCATTTCCTCATCCTATGATTTCCCGGGGAGCACAATGGATCCTCGAGATCCGAGTGAGGTGTTGCCACTTGTGGCTGCACCCCCCATTCAACCTAACCTAACCTAACCTAAATGGTTTTATTAGGTTTAATTGGGGTTCTCCTAACCCAAAGCAACAAATGTTGAACCATCAAATTCCCCATAAATAACGAAACAAATAGTAAATAATATAGAAAATAAAAAAAAACTGTATTATAATAATATTAAATTTTTTTGAGTGGGAGTATTGAATTTAAACAAAATAAATTTTATGTATGCTATTATTATATAAAACTATACTGTGGCATCACTGACTAACTTTTCATGGAACACATATTGTACTGTCAGTTTTGTAAAACATAGTAAACATGAAATTTGAATTTAAAAGGGGAAATCCCTCTTTGAGTAATATATGGTTTTGTATCCTATTTTTCATCACTCTGAATTGAAACTTTATAAAGGCAACATATAAACAGAGGAAAAGTGTTTGTGTTTTTATTTGAGTTTTCTATAGCAGTCGTTTCAGTCGAAAATCTACTGGTGTTGCCAGAGCTCGTGTGAATTTGAAGATGTTATTAGTTTTGTCATTGAAATGAAAAATAAAAACAATTTTATTTTACACTAGCTGTCCCACCCGGCGGCGGCATAGCTCAGGCCCTACGTTTCAAATTGAAAGTTAAGTAAAGTAGTTTCAAAGTTTAAATTCTATTGGGAGAGTGGGGATGATATACAGTCTATGTTACTCGGGGACATTTAAGCACTCTAACGATGACGGAATTTTTGGAATCGGTCATTTATTTTTTGAGTTCTCGGATATGTTTCAGTTCCCGGTTTTGAATTCCCGTTCACATTCCTGTGCGAAAATATTGATGAAATATAGTCTATATTACTCAGCGACAATGAAGCAATCTAAAAATGATAGAATTTTTGGAGTCGATCCAGTACTATTCAGGTTCCTTGTTATGTCACAATTCCCGATTCCGTTCCCGAAAGAATTTAGAAAGGAAATTTGCAACTCAGGAGCAATGAAGCACTATAACGTTGTAAAATTTTTTGGAACGGGTCCAGTATTTTTCATGTTTCCACTTATGTTTTTGTTCACGTCCGGAAATATGGGGATAAAATATAGTTTAAGCTATTTGGCGATACCATCGTACTGTAAAAGCGAAAAAATTTGAAATCGTTCCAGTGGTTTTTGAATACCCGATCCCGTTTCCATTCCCATTCCTGTGGGAATTTGGGGATGAAATATAGTCTTTGGTGTTAAGGGACAATGAAGCACTCCAACGGTGAAAGAATTTTTAAAATGAGTCTAGCTATTTTCAAGTTCCCAATTATGTTTCCGTTCCCGAGGGACTTAGGGGTATGAAAAATAGATAGTAGCCAATTCTCAGACCTACTGAATAAGCCGTTTCGGAGCAGTATGGTAACTAACAATCCAATAATCAAAAATAATCAAAAAAAGAGAAGGTTTTAAAGCTTTTATTTTCTCCCACAAATCCAACGGGAGCAGAAACAGGAACGAGAACGGGAACCTTAAGGTTACTTGACAGATTTCAAAAATTCTTTCAACTCTAGGATGTTACATTATCCCTCAGTGACATAGACTTAAATTTCATTCACATATTTCCACGGGAACGGAAAATTCCCTCAGGAACGGGGTTGGAAATGGAAACTTAGAAACTACGGGAACCTAAAACTCACTTGACCGATTTCAAAAAATGTTTTAACTCTAGGATGTTACATTATCCCTCACTGACATAGACTCATATTTCATTAACATATTTCCACGTTATCGGAATTACGGAACGGGGCTGGAAATGGAAACTTAGAAACTAATGGCAAGATTTCAAAAACTCTTTTGGCACTGGGATGCCACATAACCCCTTAATAACAGAAACAGGAACGAGAACGGGAACCGTAAAGTTACTCGACAGATTTTAAAAACTCTTTCAACTTTAGGATGTAACATTATCCCTCAGTGACAAAGACTTATATTTCATTCACATATCTCCACGGGAACGGAAGATTCGGCCGAATTCTTAAACGCAAGTCTTGCGCAAAATATGCTAAGCAAACAGTTCTTAAATGCCGACAAAAAAATCCCTTCGAAGCAGTATGTCCCAAAACGTAGCAGCTTGCTTTTTTTCCCGCAATTGCAAGTGAATTTGTGCAGCTATCAAAAAACACTTGCATACTTTTAATTGCATTGCAAATTTTATTTGTGATTATTTTTGCTTAGCATTTGACTTGCTCAGCAAGGCCTGCGTTTAGGAATTCGCCCTTCCTTCAGGAACGGGATTTTAAATGGAAACTTAGAAACTACTGGACAGATTTCAAAAATTCTTTCGGCACTGGGATGCCATATAATCCCTCAGTAGCTTAGCGTAGATTTCATCTCTATAATCCCAATGGAACAGAAACAGGAATGAGCACGGGAGCCTTAAAACTACAGACCTGAGCAACGCCAGGCGGCTCAGCTAATTAAATAACAAAAATAGTAAGATTATTATATTGTCTGTTTTTAAGAACTCTTTTGATTTTCGCCTGGTAAGAATAAAGATTTAACCCTTAAACCCTACCCATCCTGGGAGAAACTATATTGCTACCCTGGGGTCTTAGGGACCCCAAAAAGTTTTTGCCCCAATTTAATAAAAATAACAATTTTATCAAATTTTTTATTTGCTAACATAACAGATAGGAATGTTAAATTATGAAAAATGTATTAAAAGTTTGCATCAAGACAATTGTGACACACTGAGCGTCTATGTTCGCCATAAAGTGGATTTCGGCAACTGTTGCATCGTATTTTGGTCTTGCGATCTTTGTCTCGTGGACACATGGCACATCTATTTTTTATAGTGACTGAAGATGTTGACTCAGCTACAGGTCACCTCTTTTTTAAAATATCTCCAATGAGGACCTGGAGATTGGATGGCAAAGTTGGCCAAGTAAACCTCTCGTCTATTTGGGGTTTAATGAATTCTAAGGCTAAGTTTTTTTTTAGAAATTTCGTCTTATTTGAGTTATTTTGGACCCCATTTTGAGGTGGACATACAATTCACACCAACAATATTTAAGATCCCATAAAACATAGCCAATGGCCATCGTTTCGTTGGTCTCGAAACACTGTACCGGTGTTTAAAAACTTTAACTATCACTTCCCTGGGATCTATGGGACCCTGAAGCTTAAATATTTTCAACTGTACCACTCGAAAATTGATAAATGACCGATTTTTAGACGTCTGCTGCGATAATATGAGAATTACATGGTTGGCACTGGTGTGAGTTGCTTAGTTATTAAAAAATTCAAGAAAATATATGTTTGCAATGGCGCTGGACCCCAGGGTAGGGTTCAGGGTTCAACTTTTTTCAGTTAAAAGTGTTACTTTTACAATACCTAATCCAAACTATTTTTTCATATGAAATGACCGCACATTGAACTTTATTTACATTCGCAAAAAATGAATTGATTTAAAGTGATACTATACACTTTGACCTAAGCAATGACAGCGTCTTCTAGGCCTTTGGTAGAGATAAGGATCTCGAAGGAATAAAGGGTTCGAAATGAAGTGTAAGTTCTTTGGTTATTATGTAGTCAAGAAGAAATGAGTAAAGTTATAAAGGCTCGAATAAAATTTTATTTTTGGCTTAGACCCAATAAAAGTATTGTAAAATCGCTTGGTGGTCTCTGTGACCACGTTGAACGGTGCAGATGCTGACACTTTGATGTACTCAACAAGTGTCACGAGCTTCGGCAACGGTACGGGAACAACAACATTAGCGGGAACATGGAAAATATTGAGCCAATTCCCAAAAATTTTTCAATGTTTGAATGCTTCATTGCTCCTGAGTATTGAAGACAATATTTCCTTCCCATATTCTTTCCGGAACGGAAACGGTAATGGCGAAATAACCAAGAAACTGGAAAGTACTTAAGCGATTACAAAAATTTTTTCACTGTTAGAATGCTTCATTGTCCCTGAGAATATATTTCATCACCATTCTCCCACAGGAACGGGAACAAAAATCCAAAAAAAAAACCACTCTACCGATTTCAATGCGTATTTCAATTTCACAGTACTGGGCCCTGGGCCGATTCCAAAAACTAATAACATAAACTATATTTCATCCCCATTCTCCCACTAAAATGGAAACTTGGAAACTACTTAACTAAACTTACTTACTTCAATTAACGTAGGGCCTGAGCTACGCCAGGCGGGTCAGCTAGTATAGATATAAATTAAAGAAATATTTGTAACTAGCTGTGCCCTCGACTTCGTCCGCGTGGAATAGTGACTTTCGGCAGCATTCTTAATTTTTAATGCTACTTATTTTGCAAATAAGACACATTAATGTTATATTATTTTATTTAAGTACATGTTTGCACACGACGTTTTTTTCCATCTTTTGCGAAATAAAAAGGTTTTGTGGGATTGATACACGTGATTCTGCCACATAAAGTTGTCATGAGATTGTTTTTTTTTTTCTAAACGAACACCTGCAACTCAAAGCGTCTGAGCCTTATTTATAATGACAAATCAGTGGGAATTAAAGGAAAACGGGGAATCAAAACGTTTTCTCATTTTGTCGTTCCAGGCATTTTTAAAATTTTATAATTTTAAATTATAGTGCCGCATCCCAGATGTGTAATTTGTAGCTGTGTACAATTCTGGATTACTCATTATTGGATTACTGGAACACCAACTTGCTGCCACTCCTAATAATCCTAAGAAATTGAGAAACTCTATAGGGTATGACATGACTTGCTCAGTGTCCATAATATTGTCTACTGAAAGACATTCGACAACATTCCCCCAATACGTCAAACATAATTCATTAGTTTATATGGTTAACTATCTCATTAGTCGGCCCCGAAATCGACCTTCGACCACAGCCATTCCCGATTGCCAATTTTTATTTGAGGATCAAGATAGACATTTCTTCTCAGGTCAAATGTATTTTCGAAAGTTTGACAGAAATCAAAGTCAAAGAACTTTTATCGATCCAGCAGTTTCAAGGTTCCTGTTTACGGTGTCGATCCCGTAGAAATATAGGGATTACTTACTAAGCCCATGTCCTTCCTCAGGCTCTAGGCTATCTCTGAATAAAATTCCATTTAAATCGGATCAGTGGTCTGGGTGGGAGATGGTAACAAAGAAACACGAACAGACAGAGTTAATTTTGAATTTGTAATATTGTTAAGGATGTCCATCTCTGAATAAAATTCCATTTAAATCGGATCAGTGGTCTGGGTGGGAGATGGTAACAAAGAAACACGAACAGACAGAGTTAATTTTGAATTTGTAATATTATTAAGGATGTCCATCATCGGGTTCTAGACTATCTCTGTACCAAAATTCATATAAATCGGTTCAATAGTTTGGGCGGTAGATATAAAAAAAGAAAAACTGACAGACAGAGTTAATTTCGGATTTATATTGTTAGTAAAGTCTTCCATTCCCATGGGAATATGAGGGCCGTTTCCGGAGGATGACTTAAAGTATATACTACTCGGGAATAGTGTAGTATTCCAACGGTGTAGGTACATTTTTTGAAATGGGTGCTGTATTTTCCAAGTTCCCGTTCCCATGGGATTACAGGGATAAAACATATTGCATAGCATATATGTCCATCCTCAGGTTCTAGACTGTCTCTGTACCAAAATTGGGAGCGTATCGGAACCCCGCTTTTTAAAATACCGTTTTTTAAAATCCCGACAAAAAAAAGTTTATAATCCCGTCTTCTTAAATACCGTTTTGTTAAAATCCCGTTCGTGACAATCCTGTTTAACCAAAATCCCGTCTATCAAAAGCCCGCCTTTTAAAATCCCGTTTAATCCCGCTTAGCCCGTTTTATATTTGGATAAGTATTATTCAATATTGTTCATTTAAACTCTACATATCAATTCTCAAATGTTGAAAGTTTTGTTGTCTGAACATTTTTTTTATTAATACCATTATACAGAGAAACTGGGACAGATCTTTGAATATATAACTGATAACTGTTTTTCTTGTTGCATTTTCTGCATAAAAAACTATTGCTTAAGCAAGAGAACAATAAAATTTCTTGTTTTGTTTGAACATTTTTTGTTATCAATGTCTATGCATTATACAAGCTATGCTATGCATTATTCAAGCTGGGACACATCTCTTTATCTCTTAAATAACTGAATATTTGCGTCGTATAGCTCACAATATTCAACTGTAATCATTTTTTTGTTATTTTTTGTTGTGATCTTTTTTGGAATTACATTTTTGTTATGTATTATGTTCTTTTCTTTTAAAACAATAATAATGTTTGCAATAAAATTATCTAGACCAAATATTCTTCTTCTTTTAAATATTTAATCCCGCTTTTGTAATCATCACCAGGTGTTTTATTTAAAAAATCACGCGATTTTTAAAATAAAACACCTGGTGATGATTACAAAAGCGGGCTTATAAAAACGGGATTTTAATAAACGGGATTTCAACAGACGGGATTTTAAAAACGGGGTTTTAAAAAAGCGGGATAGTAACAAAACGGGCTTAAATAAACGGGATTTTAAATGCGGGAAAATAAAAAGCAGGATTATAAAAAACGGGATATCGAACCCAACCCACCAAAATTCATATAAATAAGTTCAATAGTTTTGGCGGTTAATGATAACAAAGAGAAATAGGCAGACAGATTTAACTTCGGACTTATAATTGGCGAGTTTTATTAGGAATCTATATTCTCTCATATTCACTTAAGCAAAACATCTCAAAACATCGCTCATGGAAAAACAACAACTCTTAAGTGAATATAAGTGAATAGTGTAAGTGAACAAAAATAACTCATTTGCAGAAGTGAACAACAGGGATGGTTGGTAAATGGAGTTTGTGAAAGTGAACTTGGTAAGTTAATATAGCCATATAAAGCGTTTTATTGAGACTCGCAAGTGAAGTGAATATAAGTGAATATAGAAATTCCCAATAAAACACGGCTAATATTAGTAAAGACTCCCGTTCCCGTGGAAACATGGTGACCATTCCCGTAAGGAATATGGGGATGAGTTATAGTTTTTGTTACTCGGGGATTATGGAGCATTCAAACTGTGGAAGAATTTTTGAAATCGGTGCTGTAGTGTCAAAGTTGCCGCATACGTTCCTGCTCCCGCTGGAATATAGGGAAAAAATTTATACCCTATGTCCTTCCTCAGGTTCTGAACAATCTTTGTACAAAAACTAATTTTAATCTGTCCATTAGTTTGAGCGGGAGATGGTAACATAGAACGACGGACAGACAGACAGAGCTACTTTCTCACTTATTATATTAGTAAGGACTCCCTTTCCCGTAGGAATATGTGGATTAATTAAAGTTTATGTTACTCAAGGATAGTGTAGCATTCTTACGGTGGAAACATTTTTGAAATCGGTGTTGTAGTTTCTAAGTTCTCGTATACGTTCCCATTCCCGTGGGAATATAGGGATAAAATATAAAGCCTATGTCCTTCCTCAGGTTCTGAACAATCTTTGTACAAAAATTAATTTTAATCTGTTCATTAGTTTGAGCGGGAGATGGTAACATAGAAAGATGAACAGATAGAGCTACTTTTGCACTTATAATAATAGTGATGACCGGTTCCCGTGGGAATATTCGAATGACATACAGCCTATGTCCGTCTTTAAGTTCAGAACAATCTTTGTACAAAGTTTCATTTAAATCGGTTTATTAGTTTGGGCGGGAGATGGTAACATAGAACGACGGATAGACAGAGCTTCTTTCACAATTATTATATTAGTAAGGACTCCCGTTCCGGTAGGAATATGTGGATGAATTAAAGTTTATGTTACTCTGGGACAGTGAAGCATTCTATCGGTGGAAAAAATTTTGAGGTCGGTGTTGTAGTTTCTAAGTTCCCGTATACGTTCCTGTTCCCGTTTGAATATATGGATAAAATATGTAGCCTATGTCCTTCTTCAGGTTCTAGACTATCTCTGTACAAAATTTCATTTAAATCAGTTGCGTAGTTTGGGCAGGAGACGGTAACATAGAAAGCCGGACAGACAGAGTGACTTTCACATTTATAATATTAGTTAGGATTTTCTTAGGTTTTATTTTATCAAATAAACTTATCACAACTTTTAATTTAAAGATTCGACGCGTTTCGAAACTAAAATTTTTCAATGTTTGAATGCTTCATTGCTCCTGAGTATTGAAGACAATATTTCCTTCCCATATTCTTTCCGGAACGGAAACGGTAATGGCGAAATAACCAAGAAACTGGAAAGTACTTAAGCGATTACAAAAATTCTTTCACTGTTAGAATGCTTCATTGTCCCTGAGAATATATTTCATCACCATTCTCCCACAGGAACGGGAACATAATTCAATTACCAGCTTAAGATTTTTTTTTTTAATTCATAAGTCACTTGGTAGCTTGTGAATTATGAAAGATTTAATTCATAAGTCACTTGGTAACTTATGATTTGCGGTTCATCTAATTCATAAGTCACTTTGTAGCTTGTGAATTATGAAAGATTTAATTCATAAGTCACTTGGTAACTTATGATTTGCGGTTCATCTAATTCATAAGTCACTTTGTAGCTTGTGAATTATGAAAGATTTAATTCATAAATCACTTGGTAACTTATGATTTGCGGTTCATCTAATTCATAAGTCACTTTGTAGCTTGTGAATTATGAAAGATTTAATTCATAAGTCACTTGGTAACTTATGACTTGCGGTTCATCTAATTCATAAGTCACTTTGTGGCTTCTGAATTATGAAAAATTTAATTCATAAGTCACTTGGTAACTTATGACTTATGATTTATTTAATTCACAAGTCACTTGGTAGCTTGTGAATTATGAAAAATTTAATTCATAAGTCACTTGGTAACCTATGACTTATGATTTATTTAATTCACAAGTCACTTACTGACTTATGAATTTATTTTTTTTTAATTCATAAGTCACTTACTGACTTATGAATTAAAGTCAAGAATTAAGTTAAAAGTGATTTAAGACTTTGCAACCCTGGAGTAAATTAACAAAGGCTCGAAGAAAATTTTAATTTTGGCTCAGACCCAATAAGGGTATTGTAAAACCACTTGGTGGTCTCTGTCTCTGTTGAACGGTGCAGATGCTGACACTTTGATGTACTCAATAAGTGTCATGAGCTTCAGCAACGGGACGGGAACAACAACATTAGTGGGAACTTGGAAAATATTGGACCAATTCCCAAAAATTTTTCAATGTTAGAATGCTTCATTGCTCCTGAGTATTAAAGACTATATTTCCTTCCCATACTCTTTCGGGAACGGAAACGGGAATGGCGAAATAACCAAGAAACTGGAAAGTACTGAAGCAATTACAAAAAACATTTCACAGTTAGAATGCTTCTTTGTCCCTGAGTAATCTAAACTATATTTTATCACCATTTTCCCACAGGAACGGGAACGGGAATCCAAAAAAAACCACTCTTCCGATTTCAATGCGTATTTCACTTTTACAGTACTGGGCCGATTCCAAAAACTATATCATCGTTAGAGTGCATAACTGTTCCTGAGTAACATAAACTATATTTCATCCCCATTCTCCCACTAGAATGGAGACTTAGAAACTACTTAACTAAACTTACTTAATTCGATTAACGTAGGACCTGAGCTACGCCGGGAGGGTCAGCTAGTATATCATAAAAATCAGTCTAGCCGTTCTCGAGTTATAGCGAGACTAACGCACAACAATTGATTTTTATATATAAATATAGATAGATAGATGTAATACATTTGTTTTATTCGGACACGAATTCCAAGCGACAAGTTTTCTTACTCCACATCTGCGAGTGCGGATTTTAAGGCATTATTTTTCTTACAAGTTTCTCAAAAACAAGATATATGAGTGATTCTTATATAACTGTGATTTTTTATGTCTAGGACTGTATTTATTGTTTGGCATGTTTTGTTTTATTAAAAAATGATAATTATGATGAATTTGATAGTATTTGACTGTCGACAATGTATATTGAAGCATAAGTATTGATGGATCACGAATAATTTGCAAAATTATATCCAAAATGTCAGTACCGTGGCATGTCCGCATTTCGTTTTTCGAACTTAATACATAAATTTCTATAAATAGTCGTATTATAGTCTAAAGTTTTGCTTTTATAACTAAAACCTATTGTACATTTCATCAAATTATGCTACAATTGTATCCCAATATTGACTTGTAGAAAGGAATAACGGTCATTGCTTCATGTCCTGTATTTTATTCAATTTTCAAATTTAAAATATTTCCCGCTTAAACGCCATCTTTTATTCAGTTTCTGTGCTCGCTCTAGTGGCATTCTGAAGAATGACTATTTGTGTACAATTCATAGCTGTGTTGTTGTTTCTACACTCGATTTTAAAACAGAAATCAGTTTTTTGTTTTTTTAAAGGTATGTCATAAAATTACCGGTCAGTACCATGGTATTGAAATTCACGCGTGTTAATAAAATGTTTAGGTCAATTATACTGAATAATTATTTAATTTCACTTGTGATCTCAAAATTATTTGGCCGATCATTTTAATTACGTATTAGAATTTAAGTTACGCTAGTGTTATACTTCCACGGTACTGACATTTGTCAGTACCGTGGATGTCAGTACCGTGGTAAACAAAGCAAATAATATTTAAATGAATATTTCCTTGATGTTTTAATTTATTATCATGTGTTTAATTGATCTAGTGTTATAAAATTTAAATTTTTATTTATTAAAAACTTCCAAACTTGAAATTCACAATATTTAACTAATGTTAATCTTTGTTTTATTCGAAGACTATAATAAAAATTGTTATTTTAATTGTACTGTTAATAAATTTTAAAGATTGTTAAAATCAAGAAAGAAAATACCGTAAATGTCTCTGTATAATTACCAAAATCCTATAATTTATCATTTGCTTTATTATTTTAAGAGATTTAGCCAAATATTCTGAATATTTCATTTCGATGTCAGTACCGTGGTAGTGAAATTTCTAATTTTTGTTCTAGCTTCTTTTCTATTGCAGTTGTAGTAGAGCTACGTTGCAGGCTTAATTTTGAGCACAATAAAAGACCAATAACACCCAGATCACAAAATTTAAAGCATTTTTGATTTTCAAAAATTTTGAGTTGTAAAAATCACAGCTATATAAGAATCACCCATATCATACATAAACATAACTTACAGCTTAAAATTAGAGGACTTAAATCCGCGCGCCGTTATTATTATTACTGCAATAGTGTGATTGAAAAATGAAATTATTTTGACGTTTTATTTCAATGGTAAAACTAACACCACCTAAAACTCTCGCAAATTATGGGAATGCCATGAGATTTTTAACTCAAAGGATTGCAATCAGGAGGTATTGAACGAACAAACCAGCCTAGATCACCTAAGTATGTATTTATCCACTCAAATTACTCAAAATGAAGTGTGAAGCTACAAAAAAGTATGTGGTTCTGTCAAATAATTTGAGTGATTTCTCAAAAACGCGGTGTTAAACGAACCAACACAAGCCTACACGACCTTTTCCTATTCATATTACTAAAAATGTGTTGATAAATAAACTACGAAGTGGGTGCAAATAGACACTTTCACACATTGCAGCTGTGTAAAACATTATCAGATGCGCTATGAAATTTTTACAATACTAAATAAAAAAACACTATTAGAAATGACTACATGTTTTCAAAGTAGATTTTTGTTGAAATTAACTTAACTGATTTTTGAAATATGCCAACTAATGTCAGACAAATGTTTATATATATATATATTTTTTTTATAAAAGGTAGTTTCTTAAAACAATAACTAAATTGACTTACCAAACGGCATATGAGCAGCATTTGATTGCATGGGTGTGAGCTTCTTGACTGAGGAAATTGGTATTGATGGGGGAACTATTGATGTAGACGATGGCGAAGCTGGTGATGAATCACATGATCCTTCTAAGGACGGCGCAGAAGTGGAGACAGCGATTTGGGGGTCTTTTCGGTGCTCTTCCGAAGTTTTTGCTGTTTGGCTTTGGTGATAAAGAAGATGATGATGCAAATATGAAGGAGCTGGCGCTATTGGAGGTATTTCTCCAATCAACAAGGTCCTAGCTTCATCTTGAGCTTGAGCGCGACGTAGGGAAGTCTGTTGTGCCATTAATTTTTGACGCTCTGTGGTTAACCGGCATTTGTTGCAGTTGCAATATCTGTACTTGCAATAACGCTTATGACCTTTAAGTTTTATTTTCATGTCATGATTTTGACAACGAGCGCAGTTAGGAGCTGCTCTGGGAGAAAGGGAGCTACCACTGGAGCTTGCAGCTCCACCGCAGATATCAGCCTTTGAGTCATTAATATCAGAATTTGACATTTTTTCAGTCCACTTGTCTTCAGATGCCATCCAATTTGTGAATATGACACTGTTTCGGAATTCAGACCATTTTCACATTTTTTCATTTAAATTTATTATAATTTAACACTATCCCAGACACTACTCCTTTCGATAGGAAAAATTCAATTGCACTTTCATAAAAAAGCTAGGCAAGGGTTGAGATCGCACATGTTACACTCGATTGTACTGAGCACTTTTCTACTTATTTTTTTAATATTATTTTTTCTTTTACTTTTTGATGTGTTTTCTCTGCATCAACAAACGTGCAAATGAACATATATTTCTAGTTATTTATGTGTATGTACTGACGTTAACTACCGACAAACTGGGAAGCTTTCGCAGAAAAAAGCTTTTCACTACAGCAAGATAAGAGCAGCCTTCTCTCTGAGCCAAAAAAAAATCCACAATAAAATTGAAAAAAAGATCTCAGATAGATTATTAAGACGACCGAACATGCTCTAAGGTTTTTGTTTCTGGGGAGTATTAAGACCAAACAAGTAGGTAGGTCTCCATATTCATATGCAATCGCAAGTTAATTTGCTTTAGTCGATTACTCTGCCAGACAAACACAAACGAAACTTTAATCGAATTTATTATTTCATTCTGTGAAATATATTTCAACTTTTTTTTTAAATCAACGCATTTAATATTTTATTCGTGTTAATGCCACAATTCAAATACTATCCTCTTCCATGCACTAAACTTAATGACTTACACAAAATTATTGCACTGAATAAAAGTTCTTTGCGCAAAATAGAAACAATAATTTGTTGTATAAGTAGCTATTATAATATGTGACGGAAAAGCGAACGAATAGACGAATGAAAAAACAGTGGTGGCTCTTTAAGTGTTACTGCACCGATTGAAATATACTCGAAAGCGCAGCCGACGAACAGACTTGCAGTGCGATACGACTGATAGGAGTGCAAATAACACTGTGCTAAGAATTTGGCGTATCGTTATGTGAATTTGACGTGTTGTCTGCTGTCGGCTTTCGTTATTGCAGTATGTGCCTGTTTCGATATCCACATGCTTTTGCTTCTCTCTCCAAGAGCTAAGTTTGCATCTATCAATAGAATGAAACGTGTCGCGCACACACGATCCCCTCAATGTGTGCGTGTGTTATTTTACTGTGTATCGCAATTCGCAAATCGCAACACTTCTTGCAGAATGCTCTGAAATAAATTTTCTCAGTTTTAGCTCGTACAATAGGTAAAAGCATTATACCTACTTAGAGACGACTATAAAAGCATGAACACAAGCAGAACAGGTTCCAAGTCGAAAGCATACTGGACCACTAGCGACAAGGCATGTCAAGCAGACCATTTACAAGCAACTAGTATTTCTTGAAATGCTCAAATAGTCCAGTCGCATAAAATATACAATAATGAATCTAGGTATAAAATTTACTTCTTTTTGAAATATTCTGTTGTTAATCTCATCATGAAACATCAAAATAAAGTTTGTCATCACTTACCACTATATAAAATATACAGGCGGATCTAGATAAAATATGTTTGACCTACCTATCATACCCAAAAATGGATGGGGTATGGTAAAAACAAGTAAAGACTCATCTCATCACAGATCATAGTATTTCAAAAACACAACAGCAATATTGTAAATGCTATATGTACTTATATCCCTTAATATATATTTTTTAACCAGGTTCCTGCCCACACGTCGTTATGCTCATAACATAATGTTTATCGTAAGCTTACCAAATTTATCAAGGCGATCGAAAAAACCTTGATATAATAGATTTAACGGCATTGCTATGCAAATTCTTTCCTTTCCTATCTGATTTTGCGCGGAAACGATCGGTATAAACTCTTGAACATAATAAAGTGTGAAAAAGTAAGGTCATGGCACCAGTTTTCGAACACTTTTGCGACTTAAAAGATTGGATGACCAATAAAAAATATTTGCCTTTGACTCAAAATAACACTGTTAATTTATTTTGTTAGCAAAACTCAAATACTTTTGTTTCCGGTTGCAATTTTTATCACTATTAGCATTAAAAAATTAAAAAATGGGAAAACTGAAAATATATGTTTTCTCCAATTTTCGAACATGAGTTGCCTACAGCCGAACAAAAAGTTTCCTATTTTTGAACACTGAGATTTTATGGGATTTTTCATATGTTAAAACGTAAAATCGAAAATTTATGAAATTTGAAATGGAATGATTTCTGTTGTTTTTAAATAAAATTAGTTTCAGTCGATAATAAAAAAAAAAACATTTTTTTACTCCTTTATTCGTTGCTTGTTTGCCATAAAATTTTCCCGGCACGAGTACGATAACTATGGCGACAAAAAATAATAACGGTTTTTGGTGGAGGGGTTCAATACAAGCATTTTTTTTGAAGTGGTTTCAATTTAAATGAAGTGGTTTCAATTTATAGTTTTTGAAATAACTGACTTCAAAGTCAAAATTTACGAAAAAAAATTTTAAAAAATCACTTTGAGTACTATGTTTCTCGTGATTACAAATGCCAATAAAAAAAATTAGATGTAGTTAGTTGCTTCAATAAATTTTTTATCAAACGATATAAATTACTTTTTTATATGTCTTATAGTTTTTGAGATAATTGAAAAATAGTAAAACTATTTAAGTATGCATTATTTTCAAAAAATTATGGAAATACGTACGAATTTACAATAATGTTAGGAAATAGACTAGTGAAAGTATAAAAATTCATAAGACAGGTACTTATGTGCAATTAATTTCCGTATGCAACAGCTTTCCGCATGGACCGCTTCGCGGGGCTCATTATTTCAACCCTTTTTCCGCAGGGTTAAGCTGCTCATGCTAAATATGAAAATAGCAATTAATTTCCGTATGCAACAGCTTTCCGCATGGCCCGCTTCGCGGGGACTCATTATTTTAACCCTTTTTTCCGCAGGGTTAAGCTGCTCATGCTAAATATGAAAGTAGCAATTAATTTCCGTATGCAACAGCTTTCCGCATGGCCCGCTTCGCGGGGCTCATTATTTTAACCCTTTTTCCGCAGGGTTAAGCTGCTCATGCTAAATATGAAAATAGCAATTAATTTCCGTATGCAACAGCTTTCCGCATGGCCCGCTTCGCGGGGCTCATTATTTTAACCCTTTTTCCGCAGGGTTAAGCTGCTCATGCTAAATATGAAAATAGCAATTAATTTCCGTATGCAACAGCTTTCCGCATGGCGCGCTTCGCGGGGACTCATTATTTTAACCAGGGTTAAGCTGCTCATGCTAAATATGAAAGTAGCAATTAATTTCCGTATGCAACAGCTTTCCGCATGGCCCGCTTCGCGGGGCTCATTATTTTAACCCTTTTTCCGCAGGGTTAAGCTGCTCATGCTAAATAAGAAAATAGCAATTTATTTCCGTATGCAACAGCTTTCCGCATGGCCCGCTTCGCGGGGCTCATTATTTTAACCCTTTTTCCGCAGGGTTAAGCTGCTCATGCTAAATATGAAAATAGCAATTAATTTCCGTATGCAACAGCTTTCCGCATGGCCCGCTTCGCGGGGAATCATTATTTTAACCCTTTTTTCCGCAGGGTTAAGCTGCTCATGCTAAATATGAAAGTAGCAATTAATTTCCGTATGCAACAGCTTTCCGCATGGCCCGCTTCGCGGGGCTCATTATTTTAACCCTTTTTCCGCAGGGTTAAGCTGCTCATAAGCTTTGGGGTGCAAATTTTTTATATGAAAAGTTTCTTTTAAAATTAGAAAATTTTTTGATTTTAAAAAAGAAATATAGTTTTACTATTTTTCAATTATCTCAAAAACTATAAGACACAGAAAAAAGTAATTTATATCGTTTGATAAAAAATTTATTAAAGCAACTAATTGCATCTAATTTTTTTTTTATTGGCATTTGTAATCACGAGAAACATAGTACTCAAAGTGATTTTTTAAAATTTTTTTTCATAAATTTTGACTTTGAAGTCAGTTATTTCAAAAACCATAAATTGAAACCACTTCATTTAAATTTTATTATAAAGTGCAAGTTTCTGGCTTTCATAAAAAGTATAAATTGTATCTGTAAATTTTCCCGTTGTTCTACAATATTTTTTTTTAGATTTTAAGTCAATTTTTATAAAATTGCCCCTACCGCCTAAACGGGGGGAGATAGACCCCCCCTCCAATAGTAAAAAATGCTTGTATTGAACCCCTCTATCAGAAACCGTTATTATTTTTTGTCGCCATAGTTATCGTACTCTCCCCATTTTCCCATTTAATAGAAGATATGGACATAATGTCCTCTATCTTTTGCTTCTACTAAGATGTTCTTGTCTTTTATTGCATCCGGACATTTTAAAAACTTTTTTAGGCTCAAAGATGGACTGTAATTAAAATTTTTTTGAGCTTACACGCGTTAAATTAGTAGTGTTCAAAGTGAATATTCTTGCATCTGGAGAGCTTTCCCTAAATGCTGAAGTGATTGGGATGTTAAAATTGGAAAAAATTCGACCTTAAAATTATTAGCATTTATGAATAAGAAGAATTCTATCCAAACCTACAGTCTCGTATATCTTCACAGTCTAAAATTGGGTTCATAGCATCTCCCAATCAGGGATCCAACATCGTTACAAAAAACATCGATATTGGAAAATATCGATGGTCTTCCACAAACATCGATGTCAAAAAAAAACATCGGTCATAACAACGATACATCGATGTCTTTCCAATGTTTTACCGATGATTTAATTATCTTGTCGATAATGAAAAATTGGCTTTATTTACGTATACTGGTAAGGATATTTACTAGTCTTATCAGTCCCATGATCTTCTTTGAATACACTTTACTTTGATAATTCGCAAGTTGCAACTCAAACGATACTTGAACTTCAAAGGGTTCAAGACTAATCTTGAATAAACGTTCAAAATCAAACACCTTAGTGGTAAGTACGTTTGTACAACAAAACTTTCTTTGTACTGGCGAGATCACTAATATAGTTACTGCTGAATTATTTTCATCGGTTTTCACCAATTTTTCAAATTAATAGGAATAATAAGAGAAAAGGAAACCATATATTCATGCCTATTATGGAATTCGCAGGATTTTACTCCCGGGGAGTTGACAGGATTCGCGGCAGATTCGTATTCTCCTTATTTGGTATTAGTGAATTCGACGAATGAGCTGTATTATCAATACCAGAACTACCTTATTGCATACACATCATAATTTTTCTATAAACTTTTTTCCATTTGAAAATCTCCATAAATGGTGGACCCATGCTATTAAGTGATGTTTGCAGCCTTTCCAAAATTTTTGCTGCTCCGAATACTTTTTTGTTTAGTTTTTTGCAACATCGGGCTCAGTTTTCATCAGCTCAACTATTTTACGAAATTTTTCCCTATTTGTGGTCCGCTTTCTTAAAAAGAAGTAAAATAAATACCTGAACATTCCATATCATAAATTTTAACTAACATATTTGCACTTTTCATGTGTTGTTTGTTGTTTTCTAGTAAGTTTTTGTCTTTACGGATTTCGATTCGCTACAAAAATGTCGCGAATGTGAAATGGAAAAAATTATATGGAGTGCGAATGGTTTGCGAATTCACTAATACCAAATAAGTTGAACAGAAAAGTCGGTAGTGCAGGCTTTGTTACCGACTTTCATTCAACTCCTTTCGTCGAATTCCATAATAGCAAAATTTTCGCGAATGGTTGAAACTCACGCTAAATAGCATTCGCCGGATTCCATAATAGGGGTGATTAATTAGTTCGCTATCATCGAACACCAAGAAAATCGATGTTTGAAAAATGGAACACTAAATACAATTGTTTTTTTTTTTTTTTTTGTACAAGCATATGATAGCAATATATTTTCTGATAAATCCCGGTACGAAACCGATGAAAAACAGTTTCAATTGAGAATAAAAACTTAAGTTAGCATGTGTTTTTGCCCTGTTCGAATAGGAAACTCATTTTTACCTAGTTGCCCAACAAAACTGTTCGAAAAAAAGCAACTAGGTAAGAATGAGTTTCCTATTCTCGAACAGGGCAAAAACACTTGTTAACTTACCTTTTTATATTCGTATTCGTCTTTATTTCTGTTTTTTTGAGAAATAACATCGAATCTATCTTATTTCCATCTACCTTATTTCACGGCACCGCACCGGTGTGATGGATATCATGTCCGCCTGTTTATCCAGAGGTTCGAGTTCGAGGCAAAAATGTTTTTTTCGGGAGGAATTGGCAAGTCCTCCGTTAGTATTCATT
This sequence comes from Melanostoma mellinum, assembly GCA_914767635.1. Lineage (NCBI taxonomy): Eukaryota > Metazoa > Arthropoda > Insecta > Diptera > Syrphidae > Melanostoma > Melanostoma mellinum. The sequence goes on along the minus strand of OU612060.1, from coordinate 93,440,033 downwards.
GCCATGAAAAGCGCTTTCTCGATTAGCCGTTCGGAACCGGCAGAAAATTGTAGGTCCCTTCCATTCACTCACAAGGCATGGTTGTGAGAAATGCGCTAGGCCCAGGGGCTCCTCGCTCTGTTGCGCCACCCTATTTTTTTATTTTATTATTTTATTTCCAACAAGTGCAGTGCAAGTTTTTTTTTTACTGCTACCAAGCGTCGAACCGCACGGACTGGCATACTGAGTTTTTCTAAGATCCTGTGCTGTATTTGTATTAGAGAGCATATGCGGAAAGTGAAAAGGGAATATGAGGTCACACAAATATAGTCCTTTCAAGGTTGAAACACAAAAAACAACGAAAATATATGCATTTTCGTTTTAAGTGTTCGAAAACTGGATATGTTCGGAAATAGGTGCTACTACGTTACCCTACTAAGAATGCATTACTTGCTTGATTCGAAAGTTAATTTTCTAGAACGCGTCGCAAGAAACAAGACGACGAAAAGTAAGTCGATATCAAATTTACCGATATATTATTATATTAAGTAAGAGTAAATAGATTTTGTTTTCTTATTCAAATCGTTATGTATAACAAATCAAATAAAGCATGGCAATGCCGTCAGCCCGGTTGACAATCCAAATAAATTACATAAATACATTAGTTGTATCTAAGCTCTAAGTCTCTTAAATATCGTAAACAAATTTTTTTTATTTTTTTTTTTAAATTATTATTAATTTATTATTAATTTTTCTTTCTTCAAAATTTTTCGGAGAGAATTCTGTTTCTATAAGCTTGCGCTACTTTGCACCTCCATTTCGTTTAAATACTGTACAGTAATTTGGGGTTATGTGGTATAGGTGGGTAGTGTGGTACAGGCAGTTTTTTCTTTTTTTTACTTCAACGTTTCTTAATTTATTAGGTGCAGATATAAATGAAACTAGTAATGCGTGTTTCAACGAGTAAAAAATCTTCATATCTGTCAAAAAAAAATCATTAACAGTGATTGAGGGAGTTTGAGTTTTTTTTTTTTTTGGGTGATACAAAAAGTGTTTGTGCGGTTGTAAAAGTTCTGTTCCAACAGTGAAAATATATTTTTCGGAAAAATAAAAGAATCTTCTACGAAAAATACATGTAAGTTTTGCTAAAAATGTGTTTAGATTATTTTTTTTAATTATTTTTTTAAAAGTATACAGCTTCGGCTAATGTGGTATACTTGGCATGGTCTAATGTGGTATAGTATACCACATATAGTACAGTATACCACATTAACCACTATAAAATTGAATTCCTTTCCAAAGTCTGCTATTTGTATTTTTTCTCATGATCTATTTGTTAAAATGCCTATTCTATTCAATAAATATTAATTTTTTCAATTATTATCTAAATTTTTTAATTAAAAAAATACCGCTAGGTTGTATCGTATAGTATACCACATTAGACAGCATAGTATACCACATTACCCTTAGAGTTTCAAAAGCGATGATTTCGAGGTCATATCAATATTTTGTTTACATCTTTGTTCATTGATGTTCGAATTCAACACAAAGAAATAACTTTAAAGATTATTAGTTTTTGGTGAAATGTGCACAGATAAGGGTAATTTGCTTCACTACTTTCTCTGTTAAGTTTTTTAAAACTAACATGTATACCACAACACCCCAACTTTGTTTTTTTTTTATTTATATTTATTAGTTTGATAAACTTTTAACATTAGCAAGTAATACATTGATAATACCTAAAATTTAAGCAATATTTTATAGTGTATTATTTTTAAAAAGAGGTTTTAAGAATAATTTATATTTATTTAGGTTTGTTTCAGTCTTTACGTTACTAGGGAATCCATTAAACAGCTGAATGCCTTTATAAATTAGGTTATTTTGAGTTGCTGCTCTTCTGTATAAAAGAAGTCTGAAAACTCCAGTATTCCACAGATTGTAGAAGGAATTTGTTATATAGTTCACATTTCGTTGAAGATATTTGGGATACATATCATTTTAAGTTTTAAAAATCATCACAAATGCATTAAACTTAAGTCTTTGTACGATATTTAACCATCCGAGAGTATTGAGCATATCCTGAGTTGGTGTTCTATATTCGCACTTAAGCACGGTTCTCATTGCTCTGTTTTCTAATACATGCATCTTTCTTATTTATCACTATTTGACATGTATATTATCGACGAACAGTAATCGAAGTGTGGAAAAATCAAAGTGTTGTAGAGATTCACTGCACAATAATATATGAACTTTCGAATTCTTTTAAAAAAACCGATTTTTTTTTTTGAAGTGAAACTTCTTATGCGACTTGCAAACATGCAGCGTTACACTTCCGTGTTACATGCAGCGTTACACTTCCGTGTTAAACATATTATCGATTGCATAGTTCTTGGAACTGCTATAAATTTGTTGCTATAACAGTTGTTTGTTATATGACGCGTCATTATGGGAACTAATGCTGGATTTGGTATAGTTTAGTTTATGTAGATTATAGTTTATAAAGCACAAGAGTTAAAAAGAGAAGCGAAAAGAATTATGGCTGCAGATGAAAAATTATGGGTACAGATGCATGTAAATCCACCTTAACTCTTTGTTCTTTCTTAATTTTCAATTTGTGTCGTGTGTGTGAAAATCGTGCCTGGCTTGCAAAATAAATTTCGATTGCTTCATTGAAATTGCGGAATTTTATTTCGAAGACAATATACATATGTACATATGTACATATGTACAAATCAGAGCTTTTGGTGAGTGGTTACTGAAAGATTTTATTACAATTTTAATATATGTAGTTATGAGTATGTAGTAGTTAGTGGAGGCATAATCATGTATATATAAGCAATTTCCATTTACGCCCGGCTCAAAAATGTTCGATCATGTCTAAACATGTTTGATCATGTCTAAACATGTTTGATCATGTCTCAACATGTTTGATCATGTCTAAACATGTTTGATCATGTCTAAACATGTTTGATCATGTCTAAACATGTTTGATCATGTCTTAACATGTTTGGTCATGTCTAAACATGTATGATAATGTTCTCCGTCTTGGGCTTAGGTGTTAAGACTGCGGTCTTCATTGGTCGGTCAGTCAGCTACCACTGACACTGGCCAATCAACGGTTTCAGAAAGGTTCCTGGTATTCTATTCCATACATAAGTACTATGTATGTACATATAGATCTTTAAAATCCTAGTTTTCGTCCTCTAATCTCCACCAAAAAATAAAAAATTGTTCTATGAAATGGTGTTAAGTAGCTATCCCGTGAAAATTTACTCCGATCCATCTCTTTTCTTTTTCTTTTAAAGAAACAATACGAGTTCACTCAAAATAAATTTCTACCCCTTCCTATTTTCATTTTCATATTAGGAAGTTTCACTTCTTCCGCGCGGGGGGACTGCACGCACTATTTTTTTTTTTTTTGATATTTTTACGTACAGTGCTCCCCGGTTAATTGCGTCACCTTAAATGCACAACTTTAGACGCATTTAACAGGGGAACGCAATTAAAAGAATCCCGCTTAATTGATCTGCTGTCCCATTTAGAAAAACCCCGCTTAATTGAAATGAAAACGCAATAAAGCGATTTTTTTTACGACTTTGGCAAGAAAGTCAAGAAGAACCTTTTTAATGAAAATCAAAATTTTATTGAACGGAAAACTAACATATAATGGTAAGACATAAAAAAAGAACAAAACAATTTCAGCCTAGGAATGATTGAAAAGGAACAAATTTTCATAATGTACACAACACATAAATTATGAATTGGTACATAATCCGTGCGTATATCTTTAGCAAGCGTACAAGAGGGAATTAGTCAGATTTACTTTTTATTTGGTTAGAACATTATATCATGGTAAGAATCTGTAATTTTCACCTGCATTGTTTCCTTACACATTTTCAAGATTTTAATTTGCAGTCGCTAAACTCTGATGTTTCAGCAAACAATAGGCTCGTTCGTTGAACTTTACCCAGGGTTGACCCAAGTTTTCTTGACAATATTATGAGCTGTCAAAAAAACCTGGGTTTTCCAATTCTCAAAAAACGCAAAGCCGCAAAATCACCACACATCCCTGTCATTTGAATAAAAATACATGCCCTTTGACAGCCCTCAACTCGCCACAGCAAAAACCTAGGGTGAGTTGAGGTAAAACCCAGGTCAACCCCAGGGCTAAAAAACACTCAATTTGACATTCAGGGCGACCTTAGGTTTCTCAAAAAAAAAAAACGCTTTGTGGCGACCCCAGGGTTTTAATGAACAAACCTAATAATAAATAGGTGTGTTTCTTTAATGAAAATTCGCACGAAATGCACCGAAATTCGGTGAAAGTCAGTCGTATCCTGTTCCAGCACAGCGATTTTTCGTAGCAGTGCACAAAAGAGAGTGCTCACGAGAGAGTAAAAAATCTCACAACGATTTAAGTCATGTCAATTTGACTATTAACATGTAGGCGCCCAACAATGCGACCAATTCATCATCAATCATTTAAGGTGTAAGCAAAAAGTGACTTCAATGATTTGGTTTTTTTCGTTCAATTAACCGGGCAATTTTGCTTCAAATTGAAAAAAGAGTTTTGATTTTTGGACCATTTAACCGGAAAACGCAATTAAGCGGAATGCATTTAAACGGGAAATTTTATGTATATTTCTTATGTGATCTTTTTTTTGCCTAGGATTCAGGTCAATTAAACGGGTAACGCAACTAAGCGGGGGGTATTTATCCGGGGATTACTGTATTGATTATAAACATGTTGGTTAAATTTAAGTTCATTGTCGATAAAAACATTAAGATACTTTATTACATCTACACATTTGATGAGTAATACACATGCATTTAGTTTTGTCTACGTTAAGTTTTAGATAGTTAGTTATTTATACAGAGCCAGTTGCTTATATTTTCAATTGTCTGCAAACAGTGATATTTTAACTTCAGATATACATTGAACGATATCGTTTATATACAAGAGGAATAGTATTACACCCAATTTCGATCCTTGGGTACGCCAAGATCAACTGATATTTTTTCTGAAAAGGTTTCATTTATTTTTACTTTTTGGAATCTATCACAAAGATTACTTTTGAACTACTTTTTTTCAATATCATGGATACCATATTTATAAAGTTTTTCAATCAATAAATCTCTGTCTATTGTTTCGAATGCACGTTTCATTCGCTATCAATTTCTTTTTTCCACTCATTAATAAGCCAACATATGAATGTTTCGAATGAATGACCTTTTCTAAAACCCGATTGATCTAAAGACAGTATATCTACTTCTTCAATATAATCCGTAAGTTGATTACACACAATCTCTTCAAGAATCTTTTCATAGGTCGGAAGCATGTTTATAGGTCTTCAGTTTTCAAGGTTTTTCGGATTTTGTACTTTTTCAATGGGCACAGCAACTGATTCTTTCCAGCTTTCTGGGAACTCATCATGTAAAAGTGACAAATTAATGATTTTTAATAATTTTGGCAGAATTTCATTTACACAGTCAAGAACTATACCACAATTTAGACCAGTCCGTTTTTTATTCATATAGATTTGATTGACTTATTAAGATCTTGAATATTGATCAATTTAAATCTGAATGAATGAATCATATTATCATATTGCATTTGATTTACACTTCGATTTATGTCTTGGACACTTTTTACAAAGAACGTGTTAAACGCGCTTGCAGTTTCAATTTCTGTTTTGATAGACCGATCTCCGATTTTTATTTCTTTTACTTCATTTTTTTCAGTTTTTAATATTTGACGCTTCAAAACTTGCCATAAACCTTTCTGGTCACCAGCACAATAGTTTATCCTACATTTTGCCTTAACACATTCACATTTATATAGATTTCTGGACATTTTGTATATATTCCAAGCTTCCAACGTATTATTGCGAAACCAGACAACTGAGCGCTACCAAAAAGAAAATAAAATAAAAGAATTATTGTATTGGTTCTCGGGAGGGTTGTATAAATTCAGTTTTATTATTTCTTTTTTTTTGTTATAATTGTTGTTGCAGCTTAAATTGTTGGTCGACGATTGATGTTGACAGCCAGACGTCCAAGAAGAAAGAGAGCTCGTCACGTTTGCTGTTGCCGAATTTATAGCGACCAAGAATGTGTTCCACTTTCCATTTCATTTTCCGGAAACTAGAGACTGGACATTTTCTCTTCTTGTCAGATTTGACGTTTTCTTTTGATGTTCTTTTGTGGAAGTTGTTTAAGGCTGCCTTTAGACTTTTGGTGGATGTTGATTCCTTTTCTTTTTTTCTGTTGGAGTACTCAAACGCAACAGTATTTACAAGTCTAACACGATCGTAAGACAAAATTTTAGACTTCTTCAAATTATACAATTCAGAGTTATACCATTCAACCGAGTTTTCACGTATGTAATTTCGACGATTTTGTGATGCAAAGCAAAGCTGCTTCAATACCTCCTACAAATTTTTTTGCACAAATATTTAAATCACTTATTTCGATTATGCTGTTGAAGTTTTCACAATTTAAGGCACTAACAAAAGGTTCATGACTATATTTTATGTATTTTTTTTATTTTGATTGGTATTTTTAAATGATTTCGTAAATAACTTAGCAGTCAACGTTTCATGATCAGATATTTTCTACTCATCGCAGACTCTAACGTCTATCTTGAATGTATGATCAGCTAGCACGTAATCAATTAACGTTTTGGATCTTTCAGTTACTCTTGTAGGTTGAGATACTAATTGTTCAAGGCCAGTGTTGATCAAAAAATCCTTCACAATGTTAACTTCCTCTATTATTTCAGTGTTGGTTAGATAATTGCAGCCGATGAAGAAGCTCCTAGTTTCTATTAAAACCGGGCATTTTCCTAGAAAATGGAAAATATTTTCTCTTTCCCCCCGAATACACAGACTGTATAAGCTGGGAAGGTCCGCTCTATGTGGCATATAATTCAAATGTAGAAGTTCTGCCCGAAGTCTCACCATCATCGGGATATGCTCCACACTATTCTGGTCTCTGAAGTATTTTCTTTGTCCTAGGTAATGGCATAGGTGACTGTAAACAACTCGGTGTACACAGCTGGTGGGATCTTCGATACATTTCTCTCTAAGCTTTTCATCAACCATTGTAATTAACTTATTAAGTTGACCTTTCCATACGCTAACATTTTCAATGAACAAGTCTAGCTCCATACCACACCATTGCGAGAGCTCGTTTCATTCCGCTTACCAGCTATAATTCCGGTTGACTACGTGTAAGGCAGCCATCTTGGGAAGTCTTTCATTATTCATGTTCAAAACTTTGATAATATAGTCCACCTGGGCCTTGAGGGTTTTGACGAAGAGTGGAGATAATCCTGTTTCCAGCATCACGACGTAGTTTGGTGTGTTGGAAGGGAGGAGAAACATCCTTTTAGTGTAAAACCTGAGCAACTTTTCAACACTTCCATATTCCTTGCTATGAGCTAGCTAGCTCCAATAGCCCTCTTTGCCTTAGCTAGTTGTTCACTCAGATGTTTTTCCATGCTTAGGTTTTTTGTCAACACTCCTTGGTATCTTAATTCGTTCACGACTTCAATAGGTGTTGAATTGTAGAACCATCTTTATTTTTGGCTATTTCTTCCTCCACCATTTCTGAAGATCATAATCTTTGATTTGTTTAAATAAGCTTGAAGATTCCAAGTTGTACACTACCTATACAGTTGATTGATCATCAATTGAAGCGATTGGGGTGAGGTAGATAGTAGTGCTATGTCGTCAGTGTAAAAGAGGGCCTTTATAATGGTCCCCGCATATTCTACACCTCCGGAAATTCAATCCGTTAGATCCTCTATAAAAAGCGCAAATAAGAGAGGGCTCAGTGCACACCCTTGTCGAACGCCAGACTCCGTTTGAAAACATTTGGATACTTGTTCCCCATTCCAAACTGCTGCCTTAGTTTCCTTGTACAGATTTTGTAAAACTTTTCCAAACTTTGTGGACATCCCAAGTCCATAGAGCTTGTAGATGAGCACCTGCCTATCCACCGCATCAAACGCTGCTTTGAAATCGATAAAGAAGCTATGAATTTTTTTTTCTGTTTTGAAGGAAAGATTCTCCAATGCTTTTTAGTACAAAAATATGATCGACCGTAGAGTACCCCATCGTGAAACCAGCTTGATATTCATTCAATAAATGGTTTTGGTTGATCTGTTGCAAAATTGCCGTTAATATTTTATACGAAGCATTAACAAAACTTGCCCCCAATAGGTTAGGTTAGGTTAAAAATGGCTGTCAGGAAAACAGCTGACACACTTAGACCAGTATTAGGTTCGTTGTGATACCATAAGAAATTAAGCGAGGAAGAACCACACTTAACAAAACCATTTGGAGCTTTTGATAAAGCGAAAAAGATGCAGGATATCTGTGTTTGCCAGATCGTTTAGATCATCGAGGAAATATTTTCCTAGATGCCGTTTTCTTTTAAAGGAGAGTGCAGGACATGAGCAGAGGAGGTGTTGAATAGTTTCTTCCTCCTCCTCATCTAGGCAACTTCTGCAGAAGTCATTAGAGGGAACGCCGAGTCTTATGGCGTGTCTTCCTATCAGACAATGTCCGGTGATGACATTGATTACGGAGCTAAAGTGCAATCTGGTTATGGATAGCAAATGTCTTGGATCTAGTCCTGGCAATAACTGTTTTGTTGCCACACACGTGGTGATACTGTTACACCAATGGTTTGTTCTATCCATTGCTTCCTGCTTTAGCATAAGTTTACATGTTGTGATTGGTATACCATTATTCAACCTGCTGGTTGAGAGCGGTAGAACGGTTCCTTTCCTTGGTGCAGTCGGATTGGCAGGGGATTGATCTGAATAAACTAAGGATTGTAGCGGGACCGATATTAATTCCGGTCCATTGGGAGACAGCTCTCATACGAATGGCTGCACTGGCGGCCATTTATTTGCTGAAGATATCTAGTGGTGTGAGGTTGAGAAGTGTATTTAGGGCAGCTGAGGGTGTTGATCTCAGTGCTCCGCTTGTACATAAACAAGCTGTTCGTTTTACCTTGCTTAGATTATCGCAGTAGGACCTTTTATCAAGAGCGGTCCACCATACCACTACTCCGTATGTGAGCATTGGTCTGATGACCGCGGTGTAGAGCCAGTGGGTGATTTGGGGGAGAAAACCCATTTATTACCAATGGCTTTTTTACAGGAAAATAAGGCAACGGTGGATTTCCTGATTCTTTCCTGTATATTGGCTTTCCAATTTAGCTTTTTGTCTAGGATTAAACCTAGATATTTGGCTTCGTTTGAAAGTTCAAGTGGGATATCATTAATTGATGGAGTAATTAGTTGAGGAATTTTGTATTTCCTGGTGAAGAGAACGAGTTCAGTTTTCTTAGGGTTGACCCCTAGGTCACATTTTCCCGCCCATTTTACGAGTATATTTAGAGCGGTCTGCATCAGATCCGTAAGGACGTGAGCATGTTTGCCAGATACCGCAATGAAGACGTCATCTGCATATGCAATCACTTTGAATCCCTCGGCTTCTAAGTCAACTAGAAGTTAATTGACGACTAGATTCCATAGAACAGGGGATAGGACTCCGCCTTGCGGTGTTCCTCTACTAACAGATCTGTTTGCAGAGAAGTTTCCTAGAGTAGAATGGATTCTCCTACTTTTTAGCATTAGATTTATCAACTCCACTATACAACCATCTACTTTGAGATTCGTCAGTGCCTTTGTAATTGCAGAGTTGCTGACGTTATTGAAGGCGCCCTCTATGTCAAGGAAAGCGGCCAGAGTGAATTCTTTGTGATGGAGGGAATATTCTATTGTTCGAGCCAAGGTATGTAAGGCTGTTTCTACAGATTTTCCCTTAAAGTAGGCGTGCTGTGCTGTAGATAACAATTTTGGATCTATAGCTTTACGCAGCTGGATATCAATCAGTCGTTCTAAGGTTTTAAGAAGAAAAGATGATAGACTTATTGGTCGGAGATCTTTCGGGTTAACGTGGGATGATTTTCCAGCCTTAGGTATAAACACAACCTTGACCTCTCTCCACTGCGTGGGGATATAGTTCAAGGTGGTACAGCCGATGAGAATTACTTCCAGGACAGGGATAATAAAATCCGCGGCCTTTTGAAGTTCGGCTGGAATTATACCATCAGGTCCAGGGGATTTGTATGGGTCAAAGCTGTTAATGGCCCAAACTAGTTTTTCCCTTGTAATCAGATCGGGGGTGTTAGTTATTATGCTAGCTGATCCTTAGGAATCATAGTTACATAAGTTCTTGGAGCTACCTGGAAAGTGAGTGTCCAGAAGCAGATTGAGCGTTTCTTCGCAGGATTCTGTCCAGCCGTCAGCTGTTTTCAGACTGCTAGGCATGGTCGGACTTTTTGAGAGGATTTTTCTTAATCTAGAAGCTTCTGAAGTATCTTCTATTTTTCCACAGAAGTTTCTCCAGGAAGTTATTTTATTTTTCCTCTGTTGATATTTATAAGTTTTGAGGGATTCCTTGTAGTAGTCCCAGTCTATTAAACTTTTTGATTGTTTAGCTCGGTTGAAAAGTTTTCTACATTCCTTCCTGAGCGGTTCTTGCCCCGAGCTCCACCACAGTGGTTTCTGTTTTCCTCTTATTTTTATAAGAGGACAGGATTTGTGCAGTGAATGGTTAAGTGCAGTGGTAAGATCATTGACTTTTTTGTCTAGATCATGTTTGTTTGTAATGTTTTGTAAAAGTTCAAATTTAATAAACTTTTTCAAAGTTACCCGATATTTTTCCCAGTCAGTTTTCCGATAGTTTCGGAAGATTGGTTGCTTAAGAGGTTCCTCATTAAGATTAAATTGAATGTATCTATGATCCGAAAAGTAGTGTTCAGTAGATAGTTTCCAATTAGTGATCCTATGATGAACCGAGTCGGAGACAAGAGTTATATCTAAAACTTCTTGTCTATTTCTGGTAATGAATGTTGATTTTTTGCCAGTATTACTTACTGTAAGGTTAGTACCTACTTAAAATAAGATCAAAAAGTGACTCACCCCTTTCATTTATATCAGTACTTCCCCATACTGTGTGATGCGCGTTTGCGTCATCCAATGATGAGGCAGATTTTCTGCCGTACTGCTGCAGTGACAATCTTTTTCAATAAGTCGCCTGGAGGAGGGCCAGGATGGTCATGGCCGAGATATGCTGATACCAACCAGTAGGTGTTATCACTGGTGTGATATCTTCCAGTGGTTACATCACAATTGCTGCAATCAGGGAGTAAAAATACATTAGTGCTACTTCTTACCAATATGCAGGATCTGGGTTCACCTTTGTCCTTAACATATAGTTGAGTATATCCAGGAGCCCTTAGTCCATGAACGAAAGATTTGTTGATCCATGGCTCTTGGATAAGGACAACACCTTCCCCTCTTTTGTTCAGGCGGAGAAGAAGGGAGGCCGAGGCCTGTTTGGAGTGTTGAAGATTAATCTGTGTTAACTGCACCATCTTGGTAACAGCTAAGCAGACTAACCCCCACCACGGTTCGGACATTGAGTCGTCTGTTTCATCCTCTTCGGATGCTACGGAGGAAGCACTGGGGGGATCAACTTCCATTTCAGGGAGTTTTCAACCTCGGAACTTTCCATACTTATTGTGTTTGGAGGAGCGTTTGCGCTTTCCTCATCTTTTTTGTAAATTTGAAGAGGGATGGATTTTGCCCCCCGATAGTTCTCCGGTTTGTGCGTACTTCTTCTTTTGTGAATTGGAAAAATTAGGGATGCCTTAAACTCTTGTGGTGCGGTTCCATGTTCCAGGATTCGGTTGAAAGAAAGAATAATTGAGCTTATTATAAGTTATGAGTTATTCGCGCATCCAACAACTGATTTTCGATCCTCGGTTCAGCGTAATCAATGTTTACACTACTGGACTGGTGATTTGAAAGTTCCTTGAAATGTTGGTAGAGTACACTTGGTGTGAGATCTCGATGAATCGTAAACTTATTTCCGTTCAAGTGTTTTACCAAACTCCAAAAATCGGTAGATTTCCTGCAGAAGTAAAGTTGCTGCGCAAGTCTCCTAGACTCTTCTGCGAAATTATTATTTCGCTTGCGTCTACACATGTCTTTGAAAATCTTATTTGCTTCTAAGTATTGACTTTTGAAAACTTCATTGTTGTGTTCACCAAGTGACTTCAACCATGCAAAAGACCTTTGTCTAGCACTGAAACACTCTCCATCAAACCAAGGTTCAACTGGTATCAATCTCTTCCCGTTGATCCTAAGGGCTGGATAAGCAAATATTATACAGCTTGTGATCGATGCTAGTTCGGAGTCGGTACATCTATTTAGTAATAGGCTTAGATTACTCTGATATCTATCTGAGTTACTGGAATTTCACTTGAGTTTTGGTAGCATTTGTAGATTTCTAGTGCCAAATTCATCATTAATCTCAATTTGGAACTCCGTACTGGTCGGCAGATGATCAGAAAATGTTTCTACAGCTACTTTGAAATCTCGCACATAGGCAGCCCATTTTCCAGCTACCATACAGTAATCTATGACCGATTTTCCTTGCCTTCCAACAAACGTAAGTTCACCAAACCTATCAGATGACGAGGTCCCGTTGACAATTCTCAGTCCAAAAGTGTCACAGAGCTCCAACATTTTTTTTTTTTTCTTTATTTATTACACATTTCATCCTTAGATTGACGCGATGTTCCAGCTTCTTTGTTTTCCAATCCAGCTTCATTCCCACATCTACTGTTAAAATCGCCTACTAATAGCACGTTCGGATTATCATTTAACATCATAAACTTGTACAATTTCTCGAAGTCAGATTCCCATTTATTACAATTTAGGTATATTGGCAGGATTATAAGTTTTTGGTTTCCAATATTTAAGTTAAGTTATGTTATTTCATTCCTGGTTTTGTATATCACATTTTCAACAGATTTTTTAATTCCAAAAAAGCAACCTCCGCTCGCTCTTCCTCTCGTGTGCGTTCTTACAGGCTGAGATCTTTAGTATAATAAATTAACCTGACACGATTGACTGTCAAGAAACAACTCAACTTTTCCATTAGGAAGATTCAATGTGATCGTTGCGCAAACAAGGTCAACGCAAAATCAATGAACGTGGGAAAGTGCATGGCTTGCATATTACACGTAGTGAAATATGCAAGCACTGCGTATAAATGCATTCGGTGACTTTGGTTACCTATGTCTGGGCTACTTTGAACGCACTCGGATTAGATTGCGACAGCCAAACGTGCATGCAACTGGAATATTACACCACATTTCCTCCCCCTTTGGAAAAGCTTTCAACTTATTTAAACAAGATCATAGTTGAAAATTATTACAATAAAAAAAAATTAAAGATATGATATTATAATTTTAGTTTACATCTTCTAATAAAATTATTGTTTTATTTTTAGTTTTACATAAATTAAAGTCTTACTGTAACATTTTTTTGTTTTTTTTTTTTTGTTATTATTTTCTTTTTCTTTTTTTTTGCATAAGCTAGTTACAGTTTGTTTTTTTAATTTAAAGATGTAAATGTGCAATAATGCATAAGACTTTTGCTTTTGGAAACGAGGCCTTGGGAATTCATTGGATAGGTAAGGTCTGTTTTTCCATTTGTTTTTTCATCTGTGGATACTAACAATGGTAGGCTTTGGCGAAGGGAATTGATAGGATGGCTAAGGTCTGTGTTTTCATCTGTAGATACTAACAATGGTAGACTTCGTGCTCCCTTCATTTTTATGGGATGGGGGTTGTCGGTAGTGAAGGAATTTGATTTCTTTGCACATCTAATGCAAATTATTTTAAGCAGGATGGTTTTAAACGATAGAAATAAAAAGCACATGAGGAGTAGGAAAATCACTCCGTAAATAGCTGGTTTAGTTAGCCAAGTGTCGTTTTTGTATTTATGATCCCGCAGATGAACTTCAAGAGGAAGACTTTTTGCTGCCAACTAAAACCCTACAATGTTTAGATATTTTGATTGAGATCGATGTTCGGAACTTACGTCAGGAATCTCAATGTCTGCCATGAAACTTGAACTGAAAATTATAGTAATATTTGGCAATTTTACCGTCTGTTGGACAGTTTCTAAAGTTTTTTCCGTGGACATGGCCTTGCATCCTGGATCTAGGCTAACTTTTCCTGTGTCTTTAATGAGAGCTATTTTGTAGAATTCTCTACACATTATTTTTGAAGGTATTTCTGTGAAGCAACATATAACCAGGTGTTAGCTTTATTTAGGTTTTACCAAATATCTTGAGTCGAATTAAAAACGCCAATATTGCAGTTTTTTGTACCCTGCCATTACATTTATATGCAGTTGCCTTAATTCTCATTCCTAACAACCAAGTTAGTTTTAAAAAAAAAAATAAGTTTTCTTTATATTTTATTAAATGTCTGAAGCTGTTAAAGCTTAAGAAAGCGTAGCCACGTTTAGCAATGTTAATGGCCAAATAAGCGGCTTCAATTTCCACATACCAATAAATATTATTTCTGCTCTTGAGTGGGAGTAAGGTAAGATGGTAAAGATCAAATTCGTCGGATATTAACGGAATATCTAATCATGAGTTCAGAAGATATATATCTGACCGTTACCTCTACCATTTTCTGTAAATCAGCAGGAACAAAGCTTCCTTGAAGGGAAGTTTAAAAGCTGCAATGTTCTCTAACTGAATTTCTTGCCATGTATTCTTAAGTTCTGGGGACGATAGCAGAAGCCTATTCAATTCCTCATTTTGGCATCGTTTATAATGTCTAGAATCTGGTTCTGTCTAAACTCTAGGCTAACTGATTCAGTTGTCAAAAACATTATCTTTTTGTCGATTGAACTATATATCTGTTCTTGAGTTGTCAAATTTTCTAATTTTGTGTAAATGTCGTTTAGTTCGTTTTGTATTCTTTTAATGTTAGTGTTATATTTTTCATTAGAAAAGTTTAGGCTCCTAGGTAAGAAACTACTGAAACCTGTTTGTTGAGAACATGAGCGATAGATTTTGTTCTCTTGAAGTTCTTGCACAGACAAATAAATTAATAAGATTTTGATTCTGCTTTACCCTCGAATGCATCATAATCAATGACTTATGCCCCGTTCGACAATGCTGTTCTATTAACCGCTGTAGCGCTTGTTCTTTCTTAGTGCTATTGCACGTGTTGAAGAAATGGTTGACGGCTGTAGCTGTAATAAGTAGGTCCGACTCAGCAACTAGGTACTTCTTTTCCTTGGAGGTGCGAGACAATCTTCCAATTGTTTAGTGAACGCTGCATTGTTCCCACTTTTTCTCCATGGATTGCCGTCTCATTCTTTGATACCGATACATGGAATTGTGCATGGGTGCATGACCAGGTCATCATTAGGACACAGTAAAAATACCAACTGAACATGGTTGCTGTTCATGAAACTAGCCAAAAATAATAAAACCAACGTTGACATAAAATAAAATCAAAAGTAAAAAGAAATATGGATTGAATGGAATTCCATAAAATGTTAAATATCTTGAAATTGAAGCTCAAAAACAGATCAATAGAAACATTTTCAGAAAGGTCAGTAATTGGAAATTAAAATGTAACTCAAATAAAACCTAGAAGAAAGATTAAAAATTAACGGAAGTCTCTTATTATGAGTTTGAAAACTAGTTAATCTGCAACTCGTTGACCTTTAAGAATACTACAAAGTAATATTTAAGGAAGAGCGACTAATTTCTTGACTCGTTTGGCATTCCGTAAGTTTTTGTGTTTTACAGGCGGATAGGGCAATGAATTTTTAAAAATAAAAATTTTAATTAAAGGCCTTGAAATATGCTGGTAGACACTTGTATTCATCAAAATGTTTGAGTCGATTGCTATGAACCCTTATAAGCTTATTTTTACGTGAAATAGAAGTGTTCACTTTGTTATGAACTTCAAAAGGCCCTGTTAACAAGGGACAAAGGTTCTCTTTCTGCTCATGTCTTGTAGAAGAACTAAATCAACTATTTTGAAAGACCGTGGATTTATTTTTTTTTATCAAAATACTCCTTTGTCTTTTCCTTGCTCTTATCTTTGTTAGTTCTAGCAACCTAATAAGCCTTCTGGAGCTTATAACCTAGTTCAAAAAATTAGCTTTCGTGATCATACATAGGAGTTGGTGTCCTTGTTATGCCAGTTGGCATAGGCAGGGGATTTAAAACCGAAGAGAACGTCCATATAAGTTTTTGTTTTTTTTTTATAATAAGCACGCACATCAAGGGGTTATGACTACCCTTAAAATGTTATAGAACACAGTGCGAGCATTTAGGAAAATAGGAGAGGATTTGAAAGGAGACATCGATGCACGTTGCTTTTGAACCTTTGTGAATCGTAATGCAGGGAAAAAACAGGGCCAGGTATAGAACTCCACATTCGGGTGGTGCGACTAAAATACGAATCTCTATACTTGACTGTACGACCGAAGTTGGGCTCAAGGTAGAACTGATGAGCATTCCTGGCGAGGCGGGTGTTGCGGTTAAAATGTTTCAGGGGAGGAATGCAGCTGGCTATTGCTATGGAGTTAGCTTGGAACATAGCTTGTCGGCGCCATTGATAACAATCAGCGAGGTTGCTTTTTAAAAATGTTCTTAAGTACTCTGCCAACGGCCCATGGTTAAGTTCCAAGGCTCCATTTGCTTGTGGATGATAAGCTGTAGTTTCAAGTTTCCTGATGTTTAGAAACTTGCACACCTTTTTAAAATGTTCACTACAAATGTTAGCACCCCGATCTGTCAATAGTTGCTGTGGCGATCTATATCTGCTAATTATTTTACCATAGAAAACCTTAGCTACAGTTCCTGCTTCCATATTGGGGAGTGCATAAAGGTAAAGGTCCCACAATATCCATGAAAACTTTGTCGAAGGGTACGCTAAACCACCAATCACCTCACATCCCCGTCAATAAAAAAAGTACATGCCATACTGTATACATACATACTGTGGTGAGTTGAGGGCTGCCATCAACTCGCCACAGTAAAAACCTAGGGCGAGTTGAGTTAAAACCTAGGTCAACCTTCAGGTTTCTCAAAAACTGTTTTGTGGCGACCCCAGGCCGACCATAGGGCTTCAACGAACAAACCTAGTCATAGCTGCTTTCCACAGTTCAAATTCAACTTAAACGACGGATGTACCTGTTCCTTCATACATACTTCTTTCGGGTAGCACTACCGAATATACATAAAAATTGCTTTTTCAGTTTCGGAACTGACTTCAGAATTTGAACGATGCACACCAGATAATGCAATAATACTACTTTGCGGTGTTTGGCAAACCTCTCGGTTAGTTGGTGAATTGTGTGCTCTTAAAATGGGAAGAATAAATTTATATTGTCGTACGTGTATATTTATTCGACACATGAGTACTAGACAGCTTAAGTTGCCTTCCAACGATTTGTGGCATTTGCAGTATACCATTATTTTCTTCGTGCATTGCCTTTACTTCTTCATAGATGACCGTACTGTTTGTCAACTTTATTTCTCAAAAGTTACAAAGCATTAATAACATTATCCACGTAATTGAATGATGTAATGAGATCGGTTTTAATTGTTTGCTGTTGTTTTGATAGCGACAATGTAAAGCTCATGATTTTTTGAAGAACCTCTATTAACATAACGAAATTCGAAGATCGAAATGTGTTAAGCATTTGAACAGCCTGCTGCGATGTTTCTTTATTTTGGCTTGTTTGAAATTCTAACTGGATAAGTTTCCTTAAATCTCATAAAGGCTTCATGCTTGTGAACCAACCGTGCTTCACACATTGCCAGCAGGTTTTTTGATTTCCAACCGGTAAAAGGTCCCGAATTTTATCATTCAAAACAGCAGACAAATGACGTAAAAGTCATTAGCCAAAAAGAAACCAATGTCTCTGAAATGATGGACACTGCAGGACAACAGAGTTTCAAAGAAATCAAAGAAAACTGCCAAACCAAATCAAAAAATTACGTTGATGAATGGCAAAAGGAAAAAGCAGCAAGAAAGAAACTTGAAACCTTAGTTCAAAGTCTTCAGGAGCAAATAAAAGGACTCGAAGAAAAGGTGTCCCTATTTGACAAGGAACACAAGTCTACGGTTCAGACAAGTCAACAAGATACTGTTACTGTGTATCAAACTGACGAAGAAGAACTTTTATTTGAAACTGAAAGAAAAAGAAATAAGCGCACTGCTAAAAAACGAAAAGCGGAAGGTAGCCCCGAATTGCATACAAAGAACCAGCAAACCTCTAAAACTGAAAATAAAAAAGACTTGGGTACTACAAAGAATAATGCAAGTAATGTGCAAGCCAATGCTAAACCGAAGTCTTTGTCTAAAGGCAACAGAAAAACTGTACCACCACCAATTATGATCACAGGACTCCCAAATTTTGGAGATCTTAAGAAAATTATTGAGAAATGTACTAAAAAAGCTTGCAAATATACTTCGTATAACAACGACAATTGGAAAGTCAATGTCGAGGAAGATGATGACTATAGACTGGTCACTGAGGAACTAAGCAAACATAGATTTCAGTGGCACTCGTATGAAAACAAATCCACAAGACCAATAAAAGTAGTAGCCAGAGGCCTACATTCCTCATGTTCTCCAAAAGAATTAGTAGAAGACCTTTTTCAAGCAGGCTTCCAAGCCCTTGATGCAGTCAATCTTATTAAAAATGAGACTACTAAGAACTCTGCTGGGGAACCAATAATAATAAAGAGATCCCTGCCTTTATTCACGCTATTTTTCGACAGCAAACAAAGTCTTGAAAATGTTTATAGTATTCGATCAATCTTGGGCATAAAAGTCAAAATTGAACCACTGCGAAAATCAAAAATTGTTCCGCAATGTAAACGATGCCAAGCATTTGGCCACACCCGAAAATATTGTTACCGCGAGTTTGCTTGTGTTAAGAGTGAAGGAAAACATTCAACTAAAGACTGTCCATCAAGCAAAGAACAGAAAGCAAAATGTGTAAACTGTCAAGGTAATCACCCTGCAAGCTATAGAGGCTGTCCAGTTGCTAAAAGATTTCAAAAATCCAAAAGCAAAATGACATCCGGTGAAATAAAGCCCAGCAATCCAGCAAACACAAAAAGATCTCCTGAAGCTGAAGATAAAGGTAGGAATGAACTTCCGAAGGAAGCTGTTAAAAGCAAAAGCGACGAAAATAAATCCTATTCACAGATTGTTCAAAACGTGCGGAAGAATGAAGAAACTTCCATTAAAGAAATTCTTGAACTTATTCTTAAAAGAATTGACAATCAGGATTCGAACATCAAACGGCTAAGTGAAGAAGTCGCTCTTAAAAAACAATGATGGACAGAACACTAAAAATTGGAACATGGAATGCAAACGGTCTTTTACACCATTTATCAGATGTTCTAAGACATCGAACACTTAGATATTTGTCTGGTGTCCGAAACTCATTTCTCAAGTGGACTGGTTCTTGATGATTTAATATCAAACTATATTTGCTACCACGCTCCTCATCCACCTGATAAGACTAGAGGTGGATCGTCAATAATCATAAAAAAGAGCTTAAAACACCATGAAGAAGTTATGTTTACAAACGAGAATATGCAAGTAACAATGATTTGTATTGGTATGAAAAAGAAAGACTTCAAGTTGGCATCAATATACTGCCCGCCGAGGCGTTCCCCGACTGAAGATGATTATACAGAACTGCTAAATCTACTAGGACATAACTTCCTTGTTGGCGGTGACTTTAATGCTAAGCACACCCATTGGGGATCCAGACTTATAACAACAAAAGGCAGAAGGCTTTACAAAGCATGCCTCAAATACAATTGCGAGTTTTATTCATCCAGATCACCAACATACTGGCCATCGGATTCAAGTAAAATACCAGACCTTGTTGACTTTTTCATAGTTAAAGGTATCAAATCACTTAATGAATCGGAGATAATGGAAAAAAGTAATCCTAAGCTAGTAAATAATAAAACAAACTGGAGTGAATTCAGAGAAAAGCTTGAAAGCTATATAAATCTCAGATCCCCTATGGAAACAAAAGAGCAAATCGACCTTGAAGTAGAACAATTCATTGCCGATGATCAACAAGCTGCAGAAGAAAGTACACCAACTTACTCGAGTAGGAAGCAAACTGAAACAAAATACCCTGCCGAGATAAGAGAGTTGATATTGGAGAAGAGAAGAGCTCGAAGAAAATGGCAAAATACTAGATTTCCAGACGACAAAACAGCGTTTAACCGGCTAAGCAACGAATTGAAAAAACAAATCTACGAATTCAAAAATGATTCATTAAGTAGATTCCTGAAAAATTTAACGACTGATGCTTCAACCGATTATTCGCTCTGGAAAGCAGCTAAGCGCCTTGTGAAGGAGTCACAGCCAACGACCTCTTAATTAATTGCTCTACAACTATTAACGGGTTGTCAACCTTCGACTGTGCCTCGATATCCGATTCCGATCCTCTCACATTCAGTTGCATTGCATAGAAATGCATAACACTTGACTTGCTTGTGTATCCATAGAGTGCATTGTACTCAGAACAATATGATTCCCAACGGCAGGCCACTGCCAGCCGACAGAAGTAATAAGGGATCATATTGCTTTGACTGCATGCGCGCTGTTTATGTCACAGCAATAGTCTTTGGGTATGAGCATTTTTTTATGATATAGGTCATTGGCGCTCACCCAAAAGAATGTGATGATGAAGCGTTTTAATCGGATATCGAAGTGTGGTCGATGGTTCGATAACCAGAAATGGAGCTTAATAAATTTGTATAAATAGGGAATGAATTTACGAATAAAAGTCAATAGTGATCGTGGAGTCGATCCGAAGAACACTCTAGTCTTATTATTTGATATATGCAGGGCCGGATTTCATTAAAATGCCGCCCTGTGCACCTTAAAAAATGCCGCCTTTATTATTGATTTATAAATAATTGAAATGTTAGTGAGATCGTTAACTATATAATTAACGAATGAAATGAATGGAAAATGTAAGGTTTGAATTCATTTATTGTTACATGGTAAAAGAATAATCACATAAAGCTTTTTCATAAGAAAATAAAACTCTAAGTTGACATACAAGATAATTACGGATGTTTATAACCGTTTTCGTTTTCAAATGCAAACACGCCTTACTTTCTTTACCGCAAACTGATCTATTAGTTCTTCACAATTCAAGCGTTCAAGCAAATCCGACTCGATGCACAGAATTGCTAGACTATTTAGCCGACTGCCGACTGTTGAACGAAAATAGTTTTTGACTCTTTTCAAACAAGAAAATGAACGTTCTGCGCTGCAATTCGTCACTGCTAATGTCATAAATATACGATATGCTATTTCAACGTTTGGGAACTCGGTATATAAGTCGTTCGTTTTCAAGAATCTTAATAGCTTGGATGGTGAATCACGTTCTAATTTTTTCTCGGAGCAATACGCGTGGAAGTGCACCTATTCGTCATCCAATGAATGTTTGAGGTCCGAGGTATAAATTGTCCTTAGATGTTCCGACTTCTTACGAATTTCGCAGGAATTCAAATCTCCAAATTCAGTGCTAACTGAAAACTTTCCATGAATTTCTTCATATGCTTGGCATCTTCTTCGAAATACAGAATCAAAATTGTCAAGAATTACGTTGAAAGTGTTGACTCGAAAATTATCCCTTCCTGACAATTGAACATCTTCATCTCGCGATTCTACAGCCTGCAACTTTCTCCTTCTTCTTCTGGAAACACTTGTCTGGTACTCTTGACTCTCTGAGATTTCTAACGCTTTCTGTTCATAAACTTCGAATTCCATTCGTATCAGCTACTACTTTGATCAGTCCACGATAGTCATCAATCACATCAGTTATGCTGTTATACCTTTGGCTGACAGCATCGAACCTTGAAAGTAAAAAATGCCAAAGAATCTGCATGAATGTTGTTTCCAGTCGTTCAAGTTGAATGCGAAGTCCTTTTGCTTCTTGCCTCGTGATCGCGTTCTCAGTAATATCTTCTTCAATGGTTATTAGAGTTTCAATTATCTCACCATAGAACTTGTTGAGCACTTTAACTGCCACGTGACGAGCTGACCATCTTGTTGCTGACAATGATTTCAAAGCAATCTTCTTTCCTACATGAGTTTGTAGAATTTCCCAGCGATGTGTTCCTAGATGCAGTAAAAAAGTTGTACAATGCTTGGACTGTGTTGAAATAAGATGCTGCTTCGGGGGTACTCTCGACTGCGTGAATCCCGACCAAATTCATTGAATGACCAGCACAAGGAGCATGCTCTGCAAGATCGTTGATTTCTTTGACTCTTGCCTGTAAACCTGAATAAATGCCTGACACATTGTTCGCGTTATCGTACGACTGACTTCGACAATTTTGAATATCAAGGTCGAAGCATTCAAGAACAGATATTACAGCCATCAACAAATCTTCTGCTTTATGTCCAGTGTTTTCAATGAACATGAGAAACCATGAGAAACAATTGCCGTCATTAATACGCTTTTTGCCTTCTTTCTTTTTAATAAAAAAAACTTTCCAGTTTTGGCACAAAATCTCCTCTTCCTTGCTGGCCTTATTTGAAGCGCGCTTTTTATAAGCAGCGCCGCTTAACCTTTTCCGCCCATCACTCATAGTCTACTGAATATATTTTATCAACTTGAACAAAAAGATAAATATTAAATTGTTTTGTTTTGATAATATTAACTTGACTTGATCGGAAATCGAATCACAGCAGCTGACAGACGATGGGCAACAGAAATATTGCCAGAGTGTATAGAGTATAGAGTTTTTCACAATAGTGTCACCGTCAAATGAGAGAGAGAAAAAAATGGACAGCTGAATCACTTGGTATAAAAACATTGTTGGCGGTAGTGGGTAAAAACATAAATATATACACTCGTCGCTACTACCACGAAGAAACAGCTGCCGCCCGTGCGGCAAGGATACTTGAAGACGAGTATCGTTGACGACGAGTGTATCAGGGAGTTTTATTCTTCGTATGCTAAGGAGCGTGATTTTAATTTTAATCGGGAAGATGTAGATAATTAACTCCAAATGAATAGTAATAAGATAATCGGAATTCCGGAAATTTACAGTGATAATGTGATGCGTTTCAGGCGTATATAGCACCTTTGTCCCGAAAAATTCTTTTATGACTGAAAGAATCTTTGACTTTCGTTTCAAATTTTGCCGCCCCCATAGAATTTGCCGCCCTGTGCCAAAGCACCGAGAGCACCTAGTGTAAATCCAGGGTTGGATATATGGCTGTTAGCCTAAAAGTATAAGCTTGGACGTTTTCTTCTTAAGTCGTCTTCGGTGCCACCCTCAACTTTGCAGTTAGTGCGAAAGAGGTTCGAGCGAGAGCAGTGAATGCTAAGCGATTGGTGCCGAAGTACAAGCGACTTCACATGGCGATCTTGCCAGTCTAATTCTAAATCAACAGAATCGAAGCCAGAGACTGTTCAGAGAGAGTGTTTTTCATAAGTTAAAGTTAAAGTCTTTTTTTTTGCATACAAGTTAAAGTAGTTTTTTTTGCTCTCTCGCTCGTAAAAATGTCTAACGAACTCGAGGTTATATACCTGAAGGTAACGGGACATGGTAGAATGGTTGGCTTCTTAATGAAGAAGTACACAGTACTTAAGAAGCTGATGATCGCTTATTGCGAGCGCAGACGTCTTCCCAGGGATGTCGTTAATTTTCAGTACAATGGACGTATAATCAAGGAATACGACACACCAAATTCACTGGAAATGGAACAAGATAGCACTATTGGAGTCCACCTAGAACAGGCGAATGGTTAAAAATATACACTAAATTTAACAAGAACTTAGAAGAAACAACAACGACAAAACTATTGACCCGTGTCCTCTGTACATACAAGAGTACAGAAGGCATGTACATAAACACAAAAACACACCAACAAAGATGACTACAGTTAAACACAAATTACAAAAACCAAACAACATCATGAGGGCGATCAAAACAAGCAGCACAAACAACGTTCTAAATTTTTACCGGACACTATACTGCTTCCATCGCAAAGAGTTCCACAGGAAGAAAGCAGATGAGTCTCCAAATTGATTATATTTTATACTACAGGACTATAACTACTATATTTAGAATTAGTTATTTTAGGAAATAGTTTTTTTTTTTTGGTTTACGAAAAGAGAAGCAAAAGAATCATTACAACGTTATCAAAGATGAGAAATTCCCATAAATTTTTAACCATTTTCTTTTTTTATTTTCGGCGATTTTTTTTTTTCTCCTTCTTTTGATTTTTGAAACTGAGTTAAACTACCTATTAAATACATATTGTCACACAGTACGTTTTCAAGGTTTCTATCAATATCGGGTTTCGGGTCTAACATATTCAAAATGTTTTGTGTATCTTGACAATCTTATAGTATTCGAAAAAAAAACAGAGTAAAAATTTAGAACACCACAATAAAAATTTAATTGAAGTATTCGAAAGATTGAGAGAAGTAAATCTCAAACAACATCCAAGTAAATGCGCTTTCCTTAGAAAAGAAGTTTTATATCTAGGTCATATAATATCAGACAAAGGTATTATACCAGATCCATCAAAATCCATAGTAATGAAAAATTATCCAATCCCACAAAATGCAGACGAAGTAACGAGATTTGTAGCATTTGCTAACTACTACAGAAAATTCATACCAAATTTTGCAACACTAGCAATTCCTTTAAACCGTTTATTAAGAAAAAACGTAGAATTTAAATTTTCCGAAGATTGCAATACCTCATTTAATTTGCTAAAAGATTTCCTGATAAGCCCAAATATTTTACAGTTTCCAAATTTTGAAAAAGAATTCATACTCCGAACAGGGGAGCGTATCGGAATCCCGCTTTTTAAAATCCCGTTTTTTAAAATCCCGACAAAAAAAAGTTTATAATCCCGTCTTCTTAAATACCGTTTTGTTAAAATCCCGTTCGTGACAATCCTGTTTATTCAAAATCCCGTCTATCAAAAGCCCGCCTTTTAAAATCCCGT
Source organism: Melanostoma mellinum (assembly GCA_914767635.1). Taxonomy (NCBI): domain Eukaryota; kingdom Metazoa; phylum Arthropoda; class Insecta; order Diptera; family Syrphidae; genus Melanostoma; species Melanostoma mellinum. The sequence continues at coordinate 93,415,112 of OU612060.1, read as the reverse complement.
TTAATCCCGCTTAGCCCGTTTTATATTTGGATAAGTATTGTTCAATATTGTTCATTTTAACACTACATATCAATTCTCAAATGTTGAAAGTTTTGTTGTCTGAACATTTTTTTTATTAATACCATTATACAGAGAAACTGGGACAGATCTTTGAATATATAACTGATAACTGTTTTTCTTGTTGCATTTTCTGCATAAAAAACTATTGCGTAAGCAAGAGAACAATAAAATTTCTTGTTTTGTTTGAACATTTTTTTGTTATCAATGTCTATGCATTATACAAGCTATGCTATGCATTATTCAAGCTGGGACACATCTCTTTATCTCTTAAATAACTGAATATTTGCGTCGTATAGCTCACAATATTCAACTGTAATCATTTTTTTGTTATTTTTTGTTGTGATCTTTTTTGGAATTACATTTTTGTTATGTATTATGTTCTTTTCTTTTAAAACAATAATAATGTTTGCAATAAAATTATCTAGAACAAATATTCTTCTTCTTTTTAATATTTAATCCCGCTTTTGTAATCATCACCAGGTGTTTTATTTTAAAAATCGCGCGATTTTTAAAATAAAACACCTGGTGATGATTACAAAAGCTGGCTTATAAAAATGGGATTTTAATAAACGGGATTTCAACAAACGGGATTTTAAGAACGGGGTTTTAAAAAAGCGGGATAATAACAAAACGGGCTTAAAAAAACTGGATTTTAAATGCGGGAAAATAAAAAGCAGGATTATAAAAAACGGGATATCGAACCCAACCCTCCGAACAGACGCCTCTGGATTTGCCTTAGGTGCTGTTATATCGAATTTTGATGGCAAACCCATCGCATACGCAAGTTAATCATTAAATAAAGCCGAAAAGAACTATAGTACTATAGAAAAAGAATTGCTCGCTATAGTATGGGCAGTAAAACATTTCAGACCGTATCTTTTCGGAAGACGTTTTAAAATACTAACGGACCATAGACCACTAGTATATCTGTTCTCCCTAAAAGAACCTTCAAGTGATTAACTAAATTTAGACTAATATTAGAGGAATATAACTTTACTGTGGAGTATTCACCAGGCAAAGACAACTGCACTGCGGATGCACTAAGTAGAATACAACTAAAGTCAGAGGACTTACAGAATTTATTTGTGTGTGTCACAACAAGAGCACAAGCTAGAAACTTAAATTTAGAAGAAGAAAACCCAACAACAAGTAAATTAGAGAAAGAAAAAATCATAAGGGAACTTCTTAAACCGCCAGAAAAGGGGCTAAAAATAGTCGAGTTGAAAATATTAAATAGCTTCAAAGATGAAGACAAAGATTATAGTTTATTAAAAGGTACCAGAGTTATAAGTCCAAACCTCATTTTAGGATACATTCCAGGGAATAATTGTTTGATATTAAATAGGTCAAAGATAAGCACTATTACCCGATCAGCATCATTTGACAAATTGTTGTTGAGGGACGTGCAAACTATCAAAGAACCATTTTTAAATAATAAAAGGGAATCCAGAAAAAGCACTATTGCTCGATCGGCATCATTTGACAAAATGTTGTTGAGAGACGTGCAAAAGAACGGTGAACCATTATTAAATAATGAAGAGGAATCCAAAAATAGCACTATTGCTCGATCGGCATCATTTGACAAAATGTTGTTGAGGGACGTGCATACAATTTGCGGACCTCTATCAATTAAAGATATTTATATAACTAAAGAAGAGTTAGGTAAACTCTCAGACGGCCGTCGTAAAGAGAAATTATATATATTGAAGAAAAAAGTAGAAGAATTATTCAAAGGAAATAAAATAAAAGTGCACATAATTGATAATAAAATAAAAGTAACGGACCCTGGAAAAGAAAAACTTATACTCAACGATTACCATATGTAATAAATCGCATGTTGCGTAACATCAAGAAAAAATACTTTTGGACAGGGATGCAAAACGATGTGACGACATACGTTAAGCACTGCCCTATGTGTCAACGAAATAAACATATACAACCCAAAAAACAACCAATGACTATTACTACAACAGCAAAAACATGTTTTGACAAAATATACCTTGACTTAGTTGGACCTCTTGACGAGACAGAAAATGGGTCAAAATACATTTAAACACTTCAACACGAACTAACGAAATTTACAGAAGCTATTGCTTTGCCAAATAAGGAGGCTAATACCGTAGCTAAAGGACTTGTAGAAGGCTTTATCCTAAAGTATGGAGTCCCTGCTACCATAGCATCTGACCAGGGTACAGAATTTATAAATAGAGTTTTCAAAGATCTGTGTAAGTTATTAAAGATAGAACAGCTACAATCCACCGCGTACCATCATGAAAGTATTGGAGCACTAGAAAATTCGCATAAGGTTTTAGGAGCATATCTTAGAAATTATGTAGATGAGAAACATACAGATTGGGACAACTGGTTGCCCTACTATGTTTTCTGTTACAATACTTCAATACATTCAGAAACAGGATACACCCCGTTTGAGCTAGTATTTGGGAGACAATGTAACTTGCCTTCCAATCTTACAAAGAAAGTTGAACCAGTTTACAACTACGAGGACTATGTCATAGACCTTAAACATAGGCTACAAATTGCTCATAAAGACGCTAGGGATACTTTAATACAAAAGAAAAATTTCTAGGAAGGATAGATACGATGCTGATGCAAAAGCTAAAACTCTTGATTTCAATGTTGGTAGTTTAGTCTTGTTGAGAAATGAAAGTAGAAAGAAATTAGACCCGATATATATAGGACCATACGAAGTATTATCACAAAAAGGAGTGAATTGTGAAATCCAATGTGAAAATAAGAAATTAATTGTTCACAAAAATAGATTAAAACCATTTTATATTTATATACTATTATTGTAATTTGAAGAATTGTTTAATCTGAGGAATTGTTAAATTAAAATAGAGACTAATTGTTCATTAAATAGAAAAATATATCAAAAACATTTTTGTTATTATTGTACAAAACTTGTGTATTTTGAAAAAAAAAAACATAAAAAATTAATTGAAAAGTAATTGTGAAATTAGAACTAAGGTCACATTAAACTAATTATAAGAAATTATCAACATGTCAATGCGCATTGACTTAAATAGTAAATACATTGATCTAATAATTATTGCTAAAAAAAAAGAGAGATTTATATACATAATTGATAACTACTGTAAATATTAAAATATATAGAACATATGAACTATAGATGTAAATACTGAACATTGTATGTACCCTATAACTAATGTGACATATCAAAAACAAATATATGTATCAAAAACTGCAAAACATATAATAAAAAAAGAGAACTAGATTTTAAAATGTAAATATCGCAAATGATACCAAACACTGACTAAATTTTAATGAAAAGTAAACTAATCAAAATATAATACTAATGTAAATATCACAATTAATACTTAAATATTAACTACAATATGATAAAAGAAAAAAATTTTTTGATTTCATACTCCCGTATTTATAAAAGAGTCGTGGAAAAGTAGAAATCAACACTCTTGTCTTGATTTCTTCTTTTTCCCCAGGAAGGGTGGTGTAAAGGAGTCACATCCAACGACCTCTTAATTAATTGCTCTACAACTATTTACGGGTTGTCAACCTTCGACTGTGCCACGATATCCGATCCTCTCACATTCAGTTGCATTGCATAGAAATGTATAACACTTGACTTGCTTGTGTATCCATAGAGTGCATTGTACTCAGAACAATATGATTCCCAACGGCAGGCCACTGCCAGCCGACAGAAGTAATAAGGGATCATATTGCTTTGACTGCATGCGCGCTGTTTATGTCACAGCAATAGTCTTTGGGTATAAGCATTTGTTTATGATATATGTAGGTCATTGGCGCTCACCCAAAAGAATGTGATGATGAAGCGTTTTAATCGGATATCGAAGTGTGGTCGATGGTTCGATAACCAGAAATGGAGCTTAATAAATTTGTATAAATAGGGAATGAATTTACGAATAAAAGTCAATAGTGATCGTGGACTCGATCCGAAGAACACTCTAGTCTTATTATTTGATATATGGCTGTTAGCCTAAAAGTATAAGCTTGGAATGAATGCTAAGCGATTGGTGCCGAAGTACAAGCGACTTCACAGCCTGAAAAGACCGCAGTTACAAAACCCGCCAATAAAATCTCTAAACGGGAATTGGATCGGAAATCCGGAAGAAAAAGCTAACCTGTTTGCAGAACATCTTGCGAATGTTTTTAAGCCATTCCCAGCAAATACATCTGAAAACAGCTTACAGTTTATTGATAAAGTCGATGAAGTTGACATACTAATTGTCACACTAAAAGAAATAAAAAGTATGTGTCGAAATCAACTATCGAACAAAAAATCACCTGGGTACGATCTAATAACTGGTCAGGTTATGAAAGAAATGCCATCAAAAGCCTTCATAAAACTCCAATTCATAATAAATGCATGCCTAAAGACCCAATATGTCCCACATCATTGGAAAATTGCTGAAGTTATTGTTATACCAAAGCAAGGTAAGCCACCAACAGAAGTGACGTCTTACAGACCAATATCGCTTATACCAATAACGGCAAAAGTCTTTGAAAAATTGCTACTGAAAAGACTGAGCAAAGTCATAGAAGAAAGAAATCTAATCCCAAATCATCAGTGTGGATTTAGAAATAAACATTCCACGATAGACCAAGTTCATAGAATAACGGATGCAGTTGAAAAAGCATTAGAAGAAAAACAAGTATGTTCGGTTATATTTTAAGATGTTGCTCAAGCATTCGACAAGATATGGCATGAGGGGCTAGAGTACAAACTTCAAAGGGATCTACCCAGGCAGTACTACGAAATACTAAAATCTTATATCTCAAACCGGCTCTCAGAGTACGGTATGATCAAGAATATTCAAAGCTATGTAGTATACAAGCCGGTGTTCCACTAGGAAGCGTCCTAGGACCTACCCTGCATTTGCTATATATGAGGGATATTCCAGTGGATAACAACACCATTATGGCTACTTTTGCAGATGATGCCGCAATTTTGGCATCCAGTAAGTGCGTCGTCAAGGCTGCTGAGAAATTGCAAAATGCCGTCGACACCGTTAGTGATTGGACAACAAAATGGCGTATCAAGCTCAATGAAGCTAAATCTGCACATATAAACTTTACAAATAAAAAGTTAAGCTACGTTCAAATATTCATCAACAATCAAGCTGTACCTTACGCCAATACGGCCAAATACCTTGGGATGAATTTGGGTGCAAAGCTAAAATGGAAAGAGCATTTAACCCTAATTTACAAACTGGGGTCCATTTGGACCCCAGAGCATGTTTGAACACTCACAACTTTTTTGTTTTTCATTTTTTTTAAATGGGATTTTTACTCAGTGAAAAAAATTCAATTTTTTATTCATTTCTTAAGTTGAAACGATTATCAGATGTTTACAGATTTTTCTGCGATTTTTTTGTGAAAAGAACCCGTCCACCCGAACTGGGTTCCAAATGGACCCCAGAAATGAAATTCTATGAAAAATCATATTTTTTCTAATAAATAATTATTTTATTCCTAAAGCAGCATAGTTTATGTTTAGAAGGATTTAGTTTGAAGTTGTTGGTAGTTCCGGGAGACATTTAACACATAAGGTTCTAATCTGGCAAGGGCAGCAACATCTGCCACATTCATCGCAGTTGGTTCTGGTTTTCTTGTCCTCTGCTCTTGGGCAAAGGTGACATCTGCTTCTTTTACAAGACAGCCTTTCGGGGACTGTTGGTAATTTTTCCTGAAAATCTGCATCCAATGCAGATTTTCCAATGCCAGATTGTGTTGCAGGTTGTGAACGGTTATTCAATTCTGACTCAACCAGTTCCTCCGCTAGTTGGATGAGTTTATTACTTCTCAGCAAATTTTTGTTTCTTCTAGGTGGATTGAGATGTCGGAAAATTATGACAGTTGCTAGGGCTGCTACGTCCAGTAAGTTGTAGAATACAACCATCGGCCAGCGATTTGTTTGACGTGTACATGAATATATGTATTGAGACCATTTGGTCGAATACATCGACTCCACCTTTAGTGCGGTTATAATCCAGTATCATGGCAGGTTTACTTTGATGACCGGAAGTGGCTTTCTCGCAGTTATGTTGTGTTGATAGCAATACCACTTGTTTGTTTGGATTCGGAACATAACTCACCAACGCCATTTTTCCAGAAAATCCAAAGAAAAGTGGACTGGAAGATACTGCTTTTTGTTATTGACCTTTACAGGCTCATTCTGGTTATCAAGAACCTCCTTCGCTACAAAAAGTTTAGGCAAATCTCTTTTGTTTTTCCGAATCGTGCCAAGAATAGTGATCTTCTTATCCAGCAACCTCAATACCAAATCCACTGACGCGACGTAAGGAAATTATCAATAGTGAGGTTGCGTCCACATTTGAAATATGATGGCATCAACGACATCAGCACATCATCTCCACGACCAAGTCCTGTACTTTGGTCAGAGCTACCAGTTGACATATAAAAAGGGATGGAGGAAAACCCAGAAATAATTCCGCTGAATTTGGTGAAGGCTTACAGAGAATTATGGCGAATTCAGTCCTTTTTGAGGTCATAAAATTATTTGATGACCTGACCAAACTGAACTAATGACTATTTTTTTTGAGATAGGCATACCTGCCAGGAACAATAATTGATGTGGATGAATTTTACAATCAGTAATTACGTAAAAAAGACATATTGAAAAGGATAAGCGGGTATCCCAGATTTGCGAAATTAGGCAATTTTCATCGTTTTTGAAATTGAAAAATTTTATTGCTGACCTCCTACATACCTGCATAATGACATTTCTGCTAAAATTTCTTTATCCCTGCTATATATAATACTTAGAAACAATTCATACAATAGCCAGAAGAACTATAACTGAACAATATAAGTCAGAAATCAAAAAAATTTCGAAGAAAAAATCGTGGGGTCTATTTGGACCCCAGTTCGGGTGGACACGACTTTTGCCGGTTTGTAAACGAGGGTTAAAAAAGAAAAGGGAAGAGCTCAACTTGAAATATAGAAAAATGTACTGGTTACTCGGTAGAGATTCGGACTTATCTATCGAAAATTAAATAATGCTTTATGAACAAGTACTTAGACCTGTTTGGACCTATGGAATCCAATTATGGGGCTGTACAAAAAAAAAAAACAAATACTGAAATCATCCAAAAGTTCCAAAACAAAGTCCTCCGTGGAATAGTAAATGCACCATGGTATATAAGAAATAGCGATTTACATCGTGACCTACAAATAGAAACGGTTACAGAAGTTGTAAGAAAACATGCTGTATCACACAATAAGCGACTGCATAGTCATAACGGTCATAACTCTGAAATGGAGTCCGTATGTTCGGAGATTAAGAAGAACCAAGCCACACGAGCTAATGGTCTAAAAGTCATGGGATATGGGAAGCATTAAAAGTTTAAGCTTCCCTTAAAGCGATTATATTATTGAGAAAGAAAAATCTGTTGTCGATCGTTCATAGATTGGTTCTGATTACGAGTAGTTTTTAGTTAGGTAAGAATCCCACACTTCTTGGTATCGAATACTGCCAAGTGTTTTTTGAAGATTTCCTCCTGACAAAAAAAAAATATAAAAATTCAAAACAGTAGTGCGTTGAGAAGAATGTCTAAAGTATGAACCAACAGACTGCACGATTTCAACGCAATTTCAAACATCTGCAATGTCTTAAGGGTTAGAGTAAGAATCCCTTTAGAGAACAATTCGTCGGCTGAGTTCTATCTTGTTCAATGTCCGTTTTTCAAAATGTTGGGAAATCGATTTTTAAGGTTCAGATCGAAATTTTTTTGTTATATTTGAAGATTATTGCTTGGAAGTAAATTTTTTCTGCAAGCGTAGACAATTTTAGTTTTAAAACAAGTCACACTAGATGTTTTTCTTTTCTTTTAAAGAAGTTATAAATTAAAATCAATAAGAAAGTCGTTTAGGATATTGAAAAATTTTGTATGGAGCAATGACAAGTTGGAAATCCTCTTGTAAGTAATTGAACAAAGTAGAATTGCAAATTGAACAAGATAGAAAGAAACTGTTCAACATAATAAAAAATGAGTCAATAAGAAGTGTTTATTGAACAAAAAAACAGTTAGAAAATTGTACTGTTGAACAAAGCAGTTTTCCAGGGTTTTGATAATGTTTTGTCGCAAGCGAACATTTTTAGTCATTGCAATTTCTAAAAGAAATTTCTTAAAATAAGCCTTGTCTATGTCCCATTCTAAATCAGTAGCATATCGATTCAAAAATCGAATCATTTAGATAGCCGATGATGATAAATGATAGACGATCGATTCGGTTTTCGAAAATGATCGACTTAACCAGGCCTAATAGTGCGTACTGATACGTCACGAAAATAAACGAAAACTACCGAATGGGATCAGGTAATCGACTACGGTCGACACAGCCGGCGGCTGGCGGGCGATAGAGAGAGCGAATCGAAAATACATTTATTAATGTAATAATCTTCTTATACAGGGTGATTCGCATAAGGTGTCACAAAAAGATAGGGTGTGTAGGTTGGACCTAGACAAGCAAAAAATCGTATGGGAGGGGGGGGGGTCCATTTTCCCCCGTTTAGGCGGGAGGGGCAATTTAAGAAAAAAACCACTAAAAATGGTAAAAAAATTATTTAAAAATAACGGTTATACCTACAGAGTCGTGCTATAGCATTTTGAAAAGCCAAAAACTTAAACATTAATTTAAATTTAAAAATAAGTTGTTCAAATAAACAGTTTTTGAAATATTAATTTTCAAAGTCAAAATTTTGAAAAAAAACATAATTTTTTTTTTAAAACCACTTTTTTCCAAATTTTACGTAATTAAATTGTATTTTTCTGGCTTATTTTCAATGCTCTTATTTGTTTTTGATCAAACACGAAAAACCGGATGTCAAAATAACCTATAGTTTTTGAGAAAACCAAAAATTACAAAAACGACTTTTGTCAAATTTTTTTTTAAAGTTTTTTTTTCGTTATTGGATTCTTAAGTGAACTTACGAAATAAAGGATGAATTTTCTCCTTACTTTTTTTATTGAGAATTCACTTAAAAGTCCAATAACGAAAAAAAAAAAACTTTAAAAAAAAAAATTGACAAAAGTCGTTTTTGTAATTTTTGGTTTTCTCAAAAACTACAGGTTATTTTGACATCCGGTTGTTTGTGTTTGATCAAAAATAAATAAGAGCATTGAAAATAAGCCAGAAAAATACTACTTAATAAAGTAAAATTTGGAAAAAAAGTGGTTTTAAAAAAAAAAATTATGTTTTTTTTTCAAAATTTTAAATTTGAAAATTAATATTTCAAAAACTATTTATTTGAACAACTTATTTTTAAATTTAAATTAATGTATAAGTTTTTGGCTTTTCAAAATGCTATAGCACGACTCTGTAGGTATTACCGTTATTTTTTAATAATTTTTTTACCATTTTTAGTGGTTTTTTTTCTTAAATTGCCCCTCCCGCCTAAACGGGGGAAAATGGACCCCCCCCTCCCATACGATTTTTTGCTTGTCTAGGTCCAACCTACACACCCTATCTTTTTGTCACACCTTATGCGAATCACCCTGTATATAAAAATGAATCACAAAATGTGTTGGTAAGCGCATAACTCAACAACGCCTGGACCAATTTGGGCAATTCTTTTTCTGTTGTGTTTGTTATTCTAAGGAGAAGGTTTTTATGACGTAAGAAATTTTAAAATTGATATTCCCACAGGAACGGGTTTGGGAACGAAAACTTAGAAACTACTAGACAGGTTTCTTAAACGATTCGAGCATTAGGGGTGCTACATTTTCCCCCTCCCTAACTAATTTAGATTATATTTTTTATCTATATAATCCCACGGGCACAGAAACGGGAACGAGAACCGAAATCTTAAAGTTACTTGAGCGATTTCAAAAATTCATTCAACTCTTGGATGTTACATTCATACCTCAGTGACATAGACTTATGAATGATTCCTGTCAAGGGTTGATCCCCATATTCCGAAAGGAACGGGTTGGGGAATGGGTTGATCCCCATATTCCGAAAGGAACGGGTTGGGGAATGGAAACTTAAAAACTTACTGGACAGCTTTCTATAACCCTTCCTGCACTAGGAGTGCTACATTATCCCCCTTCATTAGTAATTTAGACTATATTACATCCCTATATTCCCACGATAACAGAAACGGGAACGAGAACGGGAACCATAAAATTATTTGACCGATTTCCAAAATGCTTTCAACTCTAGGATATTACATTATCCCTCAGTGACATGGACTTATAAATGGTTGCAGTCAAGGTTTGTTCCCCATATTCCCACAGGAACGGAATTTAAAAAATTGCACGGATATTCCGAAAGGAACGGGTTTGGGAATGGAAACTTAGAAACTACTGGACAGATTTCTATAACCTTTCCTGCATGGTACCCGTGGCGTGATGGTTAGCATGTCCAGCTGCTAACCCAGAGGTTCGAGGGTCGAATCCCAGCAGAGGCAAAAATGTTTTTACAAGAGTATTGCCTTTCGCGAGAAATTGGCAGATCCTCCGTTAGTAAATTCATTGCCATGAAAAGCGCTTTCTCAATTAGCCGTTCGGAACCGGCAGAAAATTGAAGGTCCCCTCCATTCGCTCACAAGGCATGGTTGTGAGAAATGCGCTAGGCCCAAGGGCTCCTCGCTCTGTTTCGCCACCTTTTTTATTTATTATTCCTGCATTAGAATTGCAACATTATCCCTCTCCATTTGTAATTAATATTATATCCCTATAAGCCCACGGGAACAGAAACGGGAACGAGAAGGGGAACCATAAAGTTACTTGAGCGATTTCAAAAATTCTTTCAACTCTAGGATGTTACATTATCCCTCAGAGAATTTGGCTTATATTTCACGTACCGCTGGGAACGGAAACCTAGAAACTACTGAACAGATTTCAAAAATTCTTTCGTCATTGGGATGCCACTTAATCCCAAAGTAAAAACGATTATATTTCATCCCCAAGTTCCTACTTAAGCGGAAAAACGAGAACGGGAAACTAAAAACTACAGACCCGAGCAACGCCAGGCGGCTCAGCTATCTATCTATATATATAAAAATGAATTGCTCTTCGTTAGTCTGGCTAAAACTCGAAAACGGCTGAACGGATTTATCTTATCTTGATCTTAAAATGTTCGTGTAGGTCTAGGGAAGGTTTAAAAGCTTTTATTTCATCCCTATAATCCCACGCAAACAGAAACAGGAACGGGAAAGGGAACCTCAAAGTTATTTGACAGATTCCAAAAGTTCTTTCAACTCTAGGATCTTACATTATCCCTCAGTGACATAGATCTATATTTCATTCACATATTTCTACGGGAACGAAAAATTCCCTCAGGAACGGGGCCGGAAATGGAAATTTAAATACTATTGGACATATTTCAAAAACTCTTTCATCACTGGGTACCACATAATTCCTCAGTTACTTATTATTTCATGTCTATAATCCCACGGGAACAGAAAAAGGAACGAGAACGGGAACCTTAAAGTTAATCAATAGATTCCAAAAACTCTTTCAATTCTATTATGTTACATTATCCCTCAGTGACTTATATTTGATTCACATATTTCTACGGGAACGGAAGATTCCCTCAGCAACAGAGAACGGGAACTTTAAAGTCATTTGACCGATTCTACGATGTTACATTATCTCTCCAGAACGGGGTTTTAAATAGAAGCTTAGAAGCAACTGGGCAGATTTAAAAAACTCTTTCGGCACTATGATGCCACATAATGCCTCAGTAACTTAGCGTAGATTTCATCCCTATAATCCCACGGAAACAGAAACAGGAATGAGCACGGGAGCCTTAAAACTACAGACCCGAGCAACGCTAGGCGGCTCAGCTAATTAAATAACAAATAGAAAGATTATTGGATTGTTTGTTTTTAAGAACTCTTTTGACTTTCGCCTGGTAAGAAGAAAGATTGAAACTGTTTTTAGTTAAAAGTGTTACTTTTACAATAATCCAAACTATTTTTTCATATGAACACATTGAACTTTATTTACATTCGCAAAACAAAACGAAGTGTTGTAAAATCGCTTGGTGGTCTCTGTGACAATGTTGAACGGTGCAGATGCTGACACTTTGATGTACTCAACAAGTGTCACGAGCTTCGGCAACGGTACGGGAACAACAACATTAGCGGGAACATGGAAAATATTGAGCCAATTCCCAAAAATTTTTCAATGTTTGAATGCTTCATTGCTCCTGAGTATTGAAGACAATATTTCCTTCCCATATTCTTTCCGGAACGGAAACGGTAATGGCGAAATAACCAAGAAACTGGAAAGTACTTAAGCGATTACAAAAATTCTTTCACTGTTTGAATGCTTCATTGTCCCTGAGAATATATTTCATCACCATTCTCCCACAGGAACGGGAACGGAAATAAAAAAAAAACCACTCTACCGATTTCAATGCGTATTTCAATTTAACAGTACTGGGCCGATTCCAAAATTATGTCATCGCTAGAGTGCTTAACTGTTCCTAGGTTAGGTTAGGTGGAAGTGGCTGTCAGTCAATGAGTACATTGCCTAATACACTTAGGCCGCAAGGGCCCATTGTGATACCACAGAGATCAGCAAGTTAATCACCTACTGATCTCAGAAACCCGATGTAAGATTAACGAGTTGATCACTTATTAATCTTCCATTACGGGACTAGCCGGTTAATCACCTGCTAGTCGAACCACGTGGAACTTTAAATGTATTTTGAAATACTTTTAGGGTCTATGTAAGCTAGGTCGCTAGTATCATCGAAGAAGAATTCACCGAGATGAGTTTTCCTCCTATGAAGTAGTGCAGGGCATGAGCAAAGAAGGTGTTGAACGGTTTCTTCCTCCTCCTCGTCCATGCAGCTTCTGCAGAAATCATTGGAAAACACACCAAGTCTTTTGGCGTGTCTCCCTATTAGACAGTGTCCCGTAAGAACACCTATGGTAGAACCTAGACACAGACGGTTCAGGGCCAACAAACTCTTTGATCGTTTTGAGTCTACACACGGCCAAACTTTTTTGGTTGCAAGGCAGCTGCTACTCTCAGTCCATCTAGTGTTTGTTATCCTTGAAGCGTCCTGTCTAAGCAGGAGTTTACATGTAGCGATAGGTACACCTATGTGACCTCAGAGACATCTGACAATTTTGGACCGTGATGGATTTTGTAGAGACAGAGGCAAGAGATTTAAGGGCAGCTTGGCTGTCTGAGAAGATCCGAATATCCGTGGAGGATATGACGTTTTCTTTGAGCCAAGACAGCACCTCCTTAATCGCCAGAATTTTCGCTTGGAACACACTACAATGATCGGGTAGGCGGAAGAAAAGACTGAGATTCAGTTTTTCTGAGTAGATTCCACTTCCCACACCTTCGCTGGTTTTTGAACCATCGGTGTAGAAGTGTATTGCTTCATTTTCCAAAAGAGCGCCATTTTCCCAAGCTTCTCTTGAAGGTATGGTTACTTGGAAATTATTGTCAAACACCAACTTGGGGGTGGTGTAGTCGGATCGATTCGGTAAGAATCTAAAGTTATCTAGAATGGTAGTGTGGCCGATTTGATTATTGGTCCACTGTGATGTAGCTCTGAGTCGAGTAGCTGAGCTAGCTGTGACTTGTTTGCTGAAGATATTTAGGGGTGTGAGATCTAGTAGTACATTGAGGGCTTCCGATGGGGTTGTCCTCAGTGCACCACTAATACACAGACTAGCCGTTCTTTGAACTTTGGCCAGCTTGTTGTAGTTGATCATCTTGTCTAGTGCTGTCCACCAGACTATCACCCCGTATGTGAGTATCGGTCTAATTACCGATGTAAACAGCCAATGGGTGATTTGGGGGGAGAAACCCCATTTCGCGCCAATGGCTTTTTTACAGGAGAAGAGTGCAACGTTGGCTTTATTTACTCTTTCCTCAATATTGGTTTTCCAGGTCAGTTTTTTGTCAAAAATGAGACCTAGATATTTAGCCTGATTTGACAGTGTGAGAGTTACCCCTTTAATAGTTGGGGGTCTGAAGTCCGGAATTTTGTATTTCCTCGTAAAGAGAACTAATTCCGTTTTGTGTGGATTGATATTCAGACCACAATCTGCAGCCGAATTGTTAAGCTTGTTAAGTGCTGTTTGTAGCAGCTCAGCTAGGGTTTGTGGGTGCTTGCCTGAAACGGCAATTGCTACATCATCGGCATAGGCTATAGTTTTGAAACCTTCGTCCTCTTGGTCGATTAACAATTTGTTAACGACCAGGTTCCACAGTAGGGGAGATAAAACTCCTCCCTGCGGGGTTCCTCTATTGGCCATTCTGCTTGTTTTGTAGTTCCCCATTTCGGAACTAATGATTCTGCTGCTGAGCATTGTTGTTATCATGTTTTTGATGTGTTCCTCTATGAGCAGCTCATCAAGAGCATTAGTGATTGCTGAATTTTTAACATTATTTAATGCACCCTCTATGTCTAGGAATGCGACGAGAGAGTATTCTTTGTAGCAGGGATTTTTCAATGGTGCAAACCAGAGAGTGGAGTGCAGTTTCCACTGATTTACCTTTTGTATATGCATGTTGCGCCGTTGAGATCAGACTAGGTTTAATTTCTTGTCTTAAGTGTATGTCAATCATTCTTTCCAGTGTTTTAAGGAGGAAGGATGATAGACTAATAGGCCTTAAATCTTTTGGATTTACATGGGAGCTTTTGCCGGCTTAAGGTATAAAGACGACCCCAGCTTCTCTCCAGGCCTTGGGAATATATGCATAGCTGATACATCCTTTTTTTTTTTTTTTTTTTTGCATCTCAGAGTCTTAAGCGGTACTGAGCTGTTGCGGTATATTTTACCACAACAAGTTAAACCTTTACTTTTCTTCCTCTTCCCATTTTCACCCCTCCTTTTGTTGTGGCTTCAAGGTGCTGGCAGAGTTCAAAGCTTCCCTAGTCCATCAGCTAGTGGTGTACTTCAAAGCATTTTGGAAAAACAACCCAAATAGATACCCCTTCATTGAGCCAGTGGACGGCTGGAGACTCAAACAGCAGCAGTAGTAAGAACCAGGAAGGTTCTAGAGGAATTATATCCATAGCAGCAGCAGGTTACTAACAACCTAGTATTTGTACAATAAGGTAGAGATATGGCTACCCACCTTTAACACACTGATATATATCAGTGGTCCTCGGAATTTGGCATTTGAAGCCTTTTCAATATAAAAGGCCAAGAGCCCAACGTAATGGCTGAGTGCCCACCGTAAAGGCCGAGTGCCCAACCTAAAGTGCTTTACCTTAGCAAGGAAATGACTCTTTATAGAATTATCCCCATTCCCCCAAATCTGCGCGAAGGTTCGCCGAAGTAGTTTAGTAGTTTTCGCGAAAAATGACGAATCCTCGTTAACTGAATCCTAGCTTAAATAGTTTTCTTGCACAGTGTAACTTGGGTCGGTTGGGCCGAGGGAATTTGTTTAAAGAAATATTTTTTCAATTTTCTATTCTGGAATGGATTGAAATGGAACAGGTCTGGATTCGTTCATTCAGGCAAGTTGTTGCGAATCTCTAACGACCGAGAGAATCACAACGAAATTGTTTAGAAGAGAGCGATGGATGCGTTTTGCCTACGGCTCAGACTCCAGCGAATTTGCTGAGAGTACTGCAGATACCCCGTGACGAACCTCCACGACTCTGATTGGTTGAAGTGAGTGGAATTTGCTGAATGCGCCGATGAACGAAGAGACCGCCAAGGAGATGGCACTTCTTGGTTGACGTCTGAAAAGGACACTGTGCCAAAGAGTTTTGAAGATTGAAAAATTATTCGGACATTTTATAATCGAGAGCAAAAAAAATTTTGCAAGTAGCGCAAATTTGTAATTGTGATAGAGTTTGTGTTTGCACTTTGGCAGGAAGGCCAAGTTCAACACTGTTTTGAAACTGTGCAGGAAAGCTCCAAGCAGGCAGGAATTTGGAGGAGTTAGTGCCAGTACGGGCAAGAAAACTCAGGCAGGATTCGTCAGCAGAAAAAGTTAAGTATTTTCCCATAAAAGTGAAAAAGTGTTAGTAGTACGTTTGTTTTGGCTTTGACTATTGAGTCATATTGTTGTTTCGGTAACCCTTCGCCTTTCGTAATTAATAATGAGATTGCAGGACGCGCGACCCCCATTTAACCTTTTTGTCTGTTCGGGAAAATTCCCAAAGAGTCGTTTGTTTGCGGGTGCATTGTGCACATACTTTGTTGTTTGCATTTTAACCTGGGTAAAACCCATCTTCGATCATTAAATATCATACGATTTAAATTGTTAATTGGCTCTTTGCCAGACTTTGCATACTTTGTACACCAATTTGTTTATGAAAAAATTTCAGGTTTTCTACCTATACCCGTAAAGGTTTCCTGAATAAAACATATTTTATTCCTTTTGGAAATCAATCGCGTTGTTATTATTCCATTTGAACATCATTTTCAGTGCTAGAGTTGGTTTGGAAATTCCAAACAAAAATTTCCTGGCGCCCATTATTGTATGAAACACCCAGTTGTGTGTTTTGATTGATACTCATTCTTTTTATTAATTCCTTTCTTTATTCAACTAATTATACCTACGTACCAATAAATAAACTACCTACGGACCACCCCTTGCTGAGCAGCTGGCATTGGCAGCATATAATATTGCTACCTGTTGCATTCTTTTCCCATCGAAATCCACCCAGCTGTCATTTGACAGTTCATCATAGAATTAAAATCCGATCAACATCGCCGCGGCACATCGGTGTGCATATTTGTTAAACATTCGTCTTAAGATCACTAATTAATCATACGTACGATTAATTAAAGTATTTGTATAATATAATCCAAGTTGTGGATTCGTTTTTGATTCGTTTGGATTCGGTTCGTCGGGAAAAAAGTGCAACAATTGGCGCCCAACGTGGGGCCTTGTGTGGTGTTTTTTCAAACACATATTTTTATCTCCTGTGGTGTTGTTGTGTTTTAACTTCTACCTTAGGGAAGTGTACCTTAAATTTCTTGAATTGTTTCTTTTTATATTTTGTAAAATTGTGTGAATTTTTTACTTTGGATGTGTTTTGTTTTCTCTAGGTGATAATTCAAGAGTTGGAAAATTATTGTGATCGCCGTACCTACCTATCAACATTCTACATACAGTGTAACACGGATATAAGAAACTCCGAGAATGCCAAATTTTTTTTGCTTATATCCGAGTTTTTCTTATACGAAAACCTCGGATATAAAAAAAAAACTTTCTTATAAAGGGTGTCCCGTACTTCGTGTATAAAAGAGCACGCATTTGGGGTGTGATTCTTGGTCATATTCTAAGAAAAAAATTGTTTTACAGTAAGGCTCGTTTCTCAACTTTGACACCACTTTTTGACAATTTAAAAAAAGGCTAGGTTTGGTGTACCCTAACCTATGTAAAATTCGATATCTCTGTCAATACTGATGATAGAGACTTAATCTTAGACTTAATTTTTTGTAGAAATAACAACTTTTAAGATTGTATTTAAGTTTAACTTTCATATTTTCAGGGTTGCCAGGTTTTCAATTTTAAGTGGTGTTCAAATTTTCTTCCCGAAACAAAGTTTTGACTTTGAGGTCACTTTTCTGCAGAAAATGCCTGATAAACATAGAGTTTCTTAATTTTTTACAGATGAACAAAACAATAAAAAAAAAAACTCAGTTATAAGTGCACTCAAAAACCCTTACATTTTATGATATTCAAAAAAAATTCAAAATGGGTAAAATTAAAAAAAAAGGTTTCTTCAATTTGAGGTTTGTTTGAATAAAATAATAATATGGGCGCTTTTAGTAGTTTTTTTTATGTATTTCATACAAACACAATTATAACAAGTGCTCAAAGTCCCTACACAGACATTTTTTTCATATATGAGTGTCTTCAAGTGAATATTTTTCTAGTAAATTGGGTATGACAACATCCTTGAAATTTTGAGCTGCATTCTCATCTGAAGAAAGGGATTCTTCGTGTAGTTTTTTGAAACGAATATTCTGGCTTTTTTCCATCTATTAAGCCAGCCTTGATTATGTCTTTCGGATCACGACATTGAATGGAGATTTATTGCTTGAATCGATTAATAGGTTAATTTTAGAGAAAAAACCGAAGGTGCTATTAAATTAGATGGTGCGATTCGGAGACATGGGTTCTACACCATCTTCATTCGTTTTTTCAATATATCTCGAGAACGAAGCAAAATTTTGATGCAATTCCAAGGATCTTTTTTTAGAGAGCAGATTTTCCCATCGAAATGCATCTTTTTCAAAATTATAAAGAACAACTTTTTATCTAAAATAATAAAATTCCCGACAGAAAAAAAGTCAATTTTTGCCAGTTCTTGAGTTTTGTCAGTTTTTTTAATGGCATTTCTTTCTGGTTGCATATAAGTATAGGCAATGCTCCATAAAAAAGAATGTAAATAAAATTTTCTTAGAAATGCTTTAACAGAGAACTTTCTATGTTTGAATTTCACCGAAATGTTGTCACTTGAACATAGACATTTATCGTCGATTTTCATCCTTTTTGTACTGACAGACACTGTTGCGGAAGGAAAAAATTTCATGAAGTTTCATATATGCGTGCTCTTTTATTCTAAAATTTTAAAGGAGTGCATTAAAATGAGTTTCTTTTAACAGAGTTTTTCTTATATACGAGTTTCTTTTATACGTTTGAATTTGAAGAGATACTAAAGGAAAAGACACGGTGCTTTCGAATGCCTATCTTATAAGCGAGTTTTTCTTATATGAGACTTTCTTATATCCGTAAAATACTACATACATACTCGATCATTAAAGGAATTTCGTTGGTGGATTGATTCAGTGTCACTGTTGTTGGTATACCCAGTTCAACAAGTAGGTGGTTGTGTTTATTTTTCTTATAGTTTGGCTCATTTTTTTATATAAATAATTTTGATATTAGTCTGATATTTCGTTCGGTCTTTTATTCCTTAAAATAAAAATTTAAAAGAGTTTGACAGTTTGTGTGGCAATTTTCCAGCCATATTAAACATAAGTCTGCCTCGCTCACTCACATAGTTTGTTGGTGTGAGCTTAATTTAGAAAGATATTAGGAGTTGAGTGTTGCCGTCGACGATATTTTTTTTTTCAATACTTTCTAGAATTTGTTGGTACTTTTTTTAATACTTTTTTATTACTACTTCTTTTTAATACTTTTTTCAAATACATTTTTATTTTTTGTTTTATTTTGAATTTTGGTTTTTTTTTTTGATTGCGTGTCTGTTTTTTATTAGTTTTTTAAATTTTTTTTTATTCATCATGGACATCAACCGTTTGTCACAAGAGGAGCTTGTGTACGAGATGTTGAGTAGGGGATTAGAGAAGGGAACTGTGGACGTTATGAGAAGTTCCTTAAGATCTTCTCGGATGTTGGAACGTCGCGGTTCAGTTGAGGCATACGGGAAGTACCCGTTTAGTTATGTTCAGGATAGGGATGCAGTTGAGGAAAAGATTAGGGAGATTAAAGTTCTTCTTAAGGATCAGCCAAGAAATCCGAAGTCAGCGGAATACTTGAAGATCCTTACGAAGATAGAATGGAGCTTAAATAGGATAGGAAAAGCGCAGGCAGAAGGAGATGAGGAAATAGGAGAGCAGAAATCTCTGAAGAGTGAGCTGCTTCTCCTATTAAGTTGACAGATGAAGAAGAGCAAGCGTCTAACGAAGACAAAGTGGAGAACACTCCCCAACAAAATCGGATTAACACACGAGGACCAGTGTGCAACGAGGGATTCGAACAGAGGTCAGATAGTGTTAGAGTAGGGATTTCCGAACCGCTAGAGCGATTTACGGAAAGGATCAGTAGGTGGAATGTTCAGTTCAGTGGTGAGCGATGTGGCACATCATTGAACTCATTCTTAGAAATGGTAGAGGAACTTAGTTTAGCTCGAGGGGTTTCAGAAACCCGTTTGTCCCAGTCAGTGGTTGACCTTTTGACAGGTCAAGCCCTACTGTGGTATAGGTCAGTTAGGGAAGACATAGCTGATTGGCAGGAATTCGTAGAGGCGTTGAAGTACGAATTCTTGCCAGCAAATTATGATGATCTGTTGATGGAACAGATCAACCGTAGGACCCAAGGGAAGGAGGAGACGTATGGAGCATATCTCGCTACCATGCGTACAATGTTTAGGAGATTAGGGGAGCCATTATCCGAACGTAGGAAAGTGGCTATCCTAATGAAGAATTTGGACCCGTTTTATCAGAAACAGATTGGTTTCCAAAAGCCTCAATCTGTGAAGGAGTTAGCGAAATTAGGCAGGGATTTAGAAACGCTTAGGGCGAATGTTGAAAATTTTGAGCCTCCCGCTCGAAATAAAAATGCGTTGACCCGAGTTCGGTTACTCTGCTGGTCCAGCAGTACAACCGAGGGTGGCAGCGGTTAGCAGAGAAGAGCAGCCTGTCCAAGTAGTGGAAGCTAGAAGGTCTCCACCTAATAGATCCACTCAAGTTGATAGGTCGATTCAATGTTTTAACTGCGGGAAAGAAGGTCACTTCTCTAGCAAGTGTTCCGCTAAAAAGCATTGCTTCGGTTGTGGCGCTGAAGGGGTCAGCCGCAACAACTGTCGTCGTTGTTCATCGGGAAATGGGCAACGGGCTCTTGCGCCAGCAGGGCGAGAGTTCCGGAAGCATTAGGAGCTAGGTTGCCTGCTGGTTACCAGCTGGCAAAAATTCATTTAGGGTTTACGTTGGAGGCAAACGGGGATGATAGGAGACCATTTTTAGGAGTTAGTATTTACAGGACTAGGTTTTTGGGTTTGTTAGATTCAGGAGCTTCTAGAACAATTTTAGGTAGAGATAGCTGGAGTATTCTCCAAGATTTAGGATAAGTTCTTAAAGAGGATATTCCATTCTGTATGCTTGGCAGATGGAGCAGGAGTAGAAGTTTTAGGGTAAGTGAACTTACCAATCATGGTTGAAAACAAGGCAGTTCTTATAGACTGCTTAGTTATTCCAACTCTGCCGCATACCGTGATACTAGGTGCAGATTTCTGGGCACTGTCGGGAATCGTCCCGGATTTGCGATCACGTATGTGGAGTTTTTCGGACCAAGAGTGTTTGGGCTCGATTTGCTCGATTACTGAGCGTTCAGAGTTGACGAAAGATCAGACTAGTTTGTTGGAAGCCATGGTTGAGGAAGCTTTTAGGAAGATGCCAGAGGGATTGGGGTGCACAACTATGATTGAGCACAAGATAAGGACGTCGGCGGAACCGATTAAACAACGGTATTATCCGGTTTCTCCGGCAATGCAGGGACATATTGATAGGGAACTAAATGAGATGTTAGAAGCAGGAGTTATTGAGAGATCCAACAGTGCTTGGTCATCTCCAATACTATTAGTTAAAAAGAAAGATGGGTCTTTTAGGTTTTGTGTAGATTTTAGAAAGCTTAATAAAAATACAGATAGGGATGCTTATCCACTACCCTACATAGCGGCCATTTTGGACAGGCTTCGAGGAGCGAAGTTTTTGTCCTCTTTGGATATAAAATCAGCGTATTGGCAGATTCCAATGGAGGAGGAGTCTAAGCCCTATACCGCTTTCACGGTTCCCGGGAGAGGTCTCTTTCAGTTTAGAAGGATGCCTTTCGGGCTTCATAACTCGCCTGCGACATGGCAACGGTTTATCGACACATTTTTGGGTGCCGATCTAGAGCCGTACGTCTTCGTCTATTTAGACGACATCATTATCCTGACGGATACTTTCGAGAAGCATCTTGAAATCTTGAAGGAAGTTTTGAAAAGGTTGAGTGAAGCAGGATTGAAGGTCGGTAAGGAGAAGTGTAACTTCTGTAGGCCATCGTTGAAGTTTTTAGGTTATGTAGTGGATCGAAACGGGTTACATGTAGACCCGGAAAAAGTGGAAAGCATGGTTAGAATTCCAGCACCGAGGAATGTGAAAGAGGTTAGGAGTTTTATAGGGACAGTGTCGTGGTATCGTCGATTTGTGCCGAATTTTGCCAATTTGCTTCGACCACTGTCAGATTTATTAAAGAAGAGTAGGAAATTCATCTGGACTGATGAATGTGAGACTAGTTTTAGGAAGGCTAAGGAGTGTTTGGTCACAGCACCAATACTTACTTGCCCTGATTTTCAACGACCTTTTGTCGTACAAACAGACGTGTCGGACTACGGAATCGGTGCCGTATTGTCACAGAACTTCGATGATGGGGAAAAGGTTGTCTGTTACCTTAGTAGGTCTTTAAATAGGAGTGAACGCAACTATTCGACGACGGAAAAAGAGTGTTTGGCTGTACTATGGGCAATAGAGAAGTTACGACCTTACATCGAAGGTGTTCGATTCACGGTTGTGACTGATCATTATTCGCTCATATGGTTAAACAATCTTAAAGATCCGCAGGGAAGATTAGCACGTTGGGCAGTACGGCTTCAACAGTTTGACTTTGAAATCATCCATCGCAAGGGCAAAGAACATGTAGTTCCAGACATGTTATCTCGAGGAGTTCCGGTATTAGCCGAGATCTCAGAAGAGGATCAAGACCCTTGGATTGCGAAAATGATCTCAGCGATAAAGTCAAATCCGCTAGCTTACATAGCGTGGAGGGTAGAACACGGTCAACTGTTCAAACTGATTAAATCGAATCATGTTGTTGTTCATGAAAATAATCAAGAATGGAAGAAAGTGGTAGGAAAGCAGGATAGATTAGCTATATTACAGGAATGCCATGATAGTCCTTTAGCTGGACACATGGGAGTTAGGAAAACTTTTGCTAGGATAGGGGGAAAGTACTATTGGCCTAAAATGAGAGGCGATATTACTAAGTATGTTAGGAATTGTAAAGTTTACCAACAAGTAAAACCGGTTAATGAAAAGCCAGTTGGTTTGATGACTGAGAGAGTAGGAATAAAGGCACCGTGGGAAATGATCTGTGTAGATCTCGTTGGTCCCCTTCCAAAGTCAAGTAGAGGTTTTATCTACATTTTGACTGTCGTCGATTATTTCACCAAATTCCCCCTACTTTTCGAGTTAAGGTCTGCTACTGCCAAGGCAATTTGCCGGGAGTAAGAGGACAATGTCTTTCTCCTTTTTGGTATTCCTAGGGTTGTCGTCTGTGATAATGGCCCTCAGTTCCGATCTAAAGAACTGAAATCTCTTTGCGATTCTTATTCTTCCCAAATTCGTTTTACAGCCCATTACCACCCACAGGCTAATCCAGCGGAGAGGATAAATCAAATCATCAAAACAACGCTCAGAGCATACGTCTCTGATAACCACCGGATATGGGATGCGCAGTTGTCTAAGGTTGCGTGCGCGATTCGCACGTCCACACACGAAGTTTTAGGAGTATCCCCTTATTATGCGAACTTTGGTAGGGATATGGCGACTTCAGGTCGAGAAGTGCCAGTAATAGGTGATAGGTTAGATAGGGTTCAAGATTTTAGTGAGTTAGAAGTACGGTTTAGGGATCTTAGAGTAGACATCGAAAAGAAGCTACGCGCGGCAACCAAGAAGTCTGCGAAAACATACAACCTCCGCAGAAGAGATGTTCAATATCTCGTTGGCGAGCAGGTTCGGCGTCGAAATTTTGTGTTGTCGGATGCCGCGAACTATTACGCAGCCAAGTTAGCACCGAAGTTTGTCGGTCCGTTTGTTGTAAAGAAGCGTGTGTCACCTTGGACATATGTCTTAGAGGATAGTAATGGTAAAGATCGCGAGACTTGGCATGCGAAAGATCTCAAACCGTACACCGAGGCATCCCTGGAGAACTAAGCCTTAAAGTAGTTTTAAGCTTTTTTTTTTTTTTTTTTAATATTTCTCCATAGCGTAGTTTACTTTCAAAGGCTGGCGATTGTACGCCCTGATGGAAAATACCTTTTTCGATTTTCCTTGAACATTTGGCTTTAAGAAATGTCTTACAGTTTTTCTCAAACTACAAGAACATTTCTTGGCAGGTAAGGGTGGGATTTGTTGCGGTATATTTTACCACAACAAGTTAAACCTTTACTTTTCTTCCTCTTTCCATTTTCACCCCTCCTTTTGTTGTGGCTTCAAGGTGCTGGCAGAGTACAAAGCTACCCTAGTCCATCAGCTAGTGGTGTACTTCAAAGCATTTTGGAAAAACAACCCAAATAGGTACCCCTTCATTGAGCCAGTGGACGGCTGGAGACTCAAACAGCAGCGGTAGTAAGAACCAGGAAGGTTCTAGAGGAATTATATCCATAGCAGCAGCAGGTTACTAACAACCTAGTATTTGTACAATAAGGTAGAGATATGGCTACCCACCTTTAACACACTGATATATATCAGTGATCTTCGGAATTTGGCATTTGAAGCCTTTTCAATATAAAAGGCCAAGAGCCCAACGTAATGGCTGAGTGCCCACCGTAAAGGCCGAGTGCCCAACCTAAAGTGCTTTACCTTAGCAAGGAAATGACTCTTTATAGAATTATTCCCATTCCCCCAAATCTGCGCGAAGGTTCACCGAAGTAGTTTAGTAGTTTTCGCGAAAAATGACGAATCCTCGTTAACTGAATCCTAGCTTAAATAGTTTTCTTGCACAGTGTAACTTGGGTCGGTTGGGCCGAGGGAATTTGTTTAAAGAAATATTTTTTCAATTTTCTATTCTGGAATGGATTGAAATGGAACAGGTCTGGATTCGTTCATTCAGGCAAGTTGTTGCGAATCTCTAACGACCGAGAGATTCACAACGAAATTGTTTAGAAGAGAGCGATGGATGCGTTTTGCCTACGGCGCAGACTCCAGCGAATTTGCTGAGAGTACTGCAGATACCCCGTGACGAACCTCCACGACTCTGATTGGTTGAAGTGAGTGGAATTTGCTGAATGCGCCGATGAACGAAGAGACCGCCAAGGAGATGGCACTTCTTGGTTGACCTCTGAAGAGGACACTGTGCCAAAGAGTTTTGAAGATTGAAAAATTATTCGGACATTTTATAATCGAGTGCTAAAAAAATTTTGCAAGTAGCGCAAATTTGTAATTGTGATAGAGTTTGTGTTTGCACTTTGGCAGGAAGGCCAAGTTCAACACTGTTTTGAAACTGTGCAGGAAAGCTCCAAGCAGGCAGGAATTTGGAGGAGTTAGTGCCAGTACGGGCAAGAAAACTCAGGCAGGATTCGTCAGCAGAAAAAGTTAAGTATTTTCCCATAAAAGTGAAAAAGTGTTAGTAGTACGTTTGTTTTGGCTTTGACTATTGAGTCATATTGTTGTTTCGGTAACCCTTCGCCTTTCGTAATTAATAATGAGATTGCAGGACGCGCGACCCCCATTTAACCTTTTTGTCTGTTCGGGAAAATTCCCAAAGAGTCGTTTGTTTGCGGGTGCATTGTGCACATACTTTGTTGTTTGCATTTTAACCTGGGTAAAACCCATCTTCAATCATTAAATATCATACCATTTAAATTGTTAACTGGCTCTTTGCCAGACTTTGCATACTTTGTACACCAATTTGTTTAAGAAAAAATTTCAGGTTTTCTACCTATACCCGTAAAGGTTTCCTGAATAAAACATATTTTATTCCTTTTGGAAATCAATCGCGTTGTTATTATTCCATTTGAAGATCATTTTCAGTGCTAGAGTTGGTTTGGAAATTCCAAACAAAAATTTCCTGGCGCCCATTATTGTATGAAAAACCCAGTTGTGTGTTTTGATTGATACTCATTCTTTTTATTAATTCCTTTCTTTATTCAACTAATTATACCTACGTACCAATAAATAAACTACCTACGGACCACCCCTTGCTGAGCAGCTGGCATTGGCAGCATAAAATATTGCTACCTGTTGCATTCTTTTCCCATCGAAATCCACCCAGCTGTCATTTGACAGTTCATCATAGAATTAAAATCCGATCAACATCGCCGCGGCACATCGGTGTGCATATTTGTTAAACATTCGTCTTAAGATCACTAATTAATCATACGTACGATTAATTAAAGTATTTGTATAACATAATCCAAGTTGTGGATTCGTTTGGATTCGGTTCGTCGGGAAAAAAGTGCAACAGAGCTTAGAGCAAGCTCATATGTACGCACTTATCTACGCTCTTCATCATTAATGCAAGTGTTAGTGGTTAGTAAAAAATGCCAACACAAGCACAAAGGAACGTATTCGAACAAGGACATAACATTTAACATAATTAACTTTTACTACATCGATAAAACAAAATCAAACTATAAGAACATTATTGAAAGTATAAAAAGAAATACAAGTAAAATAACCTATAACTAACTAATAATTAAATACAAATTAAATACAAACTAAATACAGAACAAAAATCATGCTTGCGGAGCACTGGTTTTAAGTTTTAATTTTAAACTACTTTTACTAAGATTGAAATCTGAAGCAAAAGGGTTAGAGTTGTATAACCTACTCATGCGAGCTATCGGCTCATGCATGCCATAGTTAGTTCTGTGGTGGTAGCAATGCAAAAACTCTAAATTACGTAGTTGGTGAGATCCTCCACGATAGTTGAATCCTATGTGGGAGAGCAAGTCGGGAGCATCAATCGAGCCTGTTATAAGTTGATGGAAAAATACAAAATCATTGTTAGTCCGTCTTTGTGAGAGTGGTTGAAGATTCAAAAGACGAATGCGATTTTCATAAGGGGGGAGATTAAAAGGATCTTCCCAGGGAAGACCTTTCAGGGCAAAACGTATAAATCTGTGTTGTACTGCCTCAATACGAGATTTATGAACTTCATATAGAGGTGACCAAACCTGAGAAGCATACTCGAGATAAGGACGAACATGACAGTTGTATAAGGAAAGCGTAACATAGGGGTCGTTAAATTCTTTTGCCCATCTCTTTATAAACCCAAGCATTGAATTTGCTTTACTTGTTATGAAATTGATGTGTTCATTGAATTCAAGGTTAGTACTAAAAATTACACCAAGGTCGCGGAAATTCGAGACTTGAGATAATGATTGCTGGGATATTGAATAATTTGCAATAGAGGGAATCCTTTTGCGTGAGAACGTCATACTTTGACACTTGGAAGGGTTCAAACTAAGACCGTTTTTAGAACACCACGTAACAAAACTGTCGATATCTTTTTGTAATAAATTGCGATCTGACGAATATTCTATATATTTAAAAATCTTCATGTCGTCAGCAAAAATTAAAATGTCGCTGTATGATATACAAGAAATGACGTCATTTATTAAAATAATGAAAAGCAAAGGACCAAGGTGACTCCCTTGTGGCACGCCAGACAGACCATTGAAAGAATTTGACAAGACGTTACGAAATTTGACTTGATAAGATCTATTTTTTAAGTATGAACTTATCCAAACAATAAATACTGGTGGAAATCCAAATGCTTTTAGTTTATATAATATAATATTATGAGAAAGTTGGTCGGAGGCCTTAGAGAAATCAGTATAAATGCAGTCTAACTCATACCCTTTTTCGAGTGTATTAGAGCATTTATGGTAAAACGAGAGAAGATTAGTAGCCGTTGATCTTCTTTGCATAAATCCGTGTTGTTGATTACAGATTATATTCCTTGCAAAGAATGATATACTTTCGCAGACAACTTGTTCATACAGCTTAGGAATGCATGAAGGCTTTGCAATTGGCCTGTAGTTTTTTATATCTATTTTTTCACCCTTCTTGAAAACAGGGGTAGTAAAAGACTTTTTCCACAAACTAGGAAATTTTCCGGACTTTAAGGAAAGCTTGAAAAGGTATTCGAGAGGGAAGGCTAATCGTAAAGAACACTTTTTTAAAACTATAGGTGGTATCATATCCGGACCAGATGAAACGTCATCATTTAGAGAAGAAAGGTAATGAATAATTCTATCACTGAAAATGGGGATACTATTAAAACTTACTTGAGAACAGTGAGTTGAATACTCAAAATAGTTTTCATCAATTTTGAGAGGTGTACTACAAAAAGAGCCACCAAAATGATTTGCAAAGGCATTGCATATGTCAGGAGTATCCTTCAAAAGATTGCTATTATAAATAAAATTTGCTGGATAGCCGTCTGAGTCATTTTTAAGAGAGCAACTCATTTGAGTTACATAGTTGGAATAAAGATTTTGAGAAAGCGTTCTGAAGTCTTCAAAAAGACTTATGAACACTTGGTGGTCAGTTAGAGAAAGAGTGGTCAAATAAGTTTTCCAGGCCTTGTTTCTTTTGTTCCGCAGAACTTTCAGTTCTTTGGTAAACCACGGCTGGCAATAATTTTCTTTTTTAGTCAAGTTTAGCGGAATTGTTTTATTAATGTAATCGTTTAAAATAGAGTAGAAACAGCTGACTGCTTCGTCAAGATTTGCTAGAGTTGATATTTTTTCAATACCAGCCCTGCTTAATTCATCCGAAAGCAAATCGAAGTTCGCTTTTCGAAAGTCAAAGGTATATGAACAGTCATATGGACTACTTCTTTCGTCAATCACATTGCTAAGTTCAATAAAGATATCTAAAGGTGGGTGTAAGTCATCTATTCTTGTGATACCAGAATTTGATTGCATTACAACAGTCTTAATAGCGTCCGAAGAAAATACTAAATCTAACATACGACTTTGATAGTTTCTAATACAGCTTACTTGCCGTAAGTCAGAAGAAATTATGTTGTCTAAACAGGAAAGCTCCTGTTGTGGTGAAGACAGGGAAGCTTTTTGAAAGGAACCATCATCAGAGGGTAGCCACTGAATGTATGGTAAATTAAAGTCACCTAGTA
The DNA here is from genome assembly GCA_914767635.1 of Melanostoma mellinum. Lineage (NCBI taxonomy): Eukaryota > Metazoa > Arthropoda > Insecta > Diptera > Syrphidae > Melanostoma > Melanostoma mellinum. The sequence goes on along the minus strand of OU612060.1, from coordinate 93,386,418 downwards.
ATAGAATCTGGCTTTCAAGATTGGATATTTCGAAGACATGATCCAAAATAAGAGATAGCTCAGCATAAACTGGTGCTAAGCTTTTAGGGACAATATAAACATTTATGATGAAAATATTTTTGGACAAGGTACAAACTTTCACACAAACAACATCAACAGACAAGTCAAACGGAAAGTGTATACGAGATGACATAAACGTGTTCCTGACCGCAATAAGAACACCACCTCCAACAGCTTCTGGTTTGTCTATATGCCGATCTTTACGGTAGACGGAAAATTCTTGGCTGAGGATTTCGGTATTCAAATGGCTTGGGTTAAGCCACGTTTCCGTCAAAGCAAACACATCATGTGAGAAAACGAGAGAATTCACATATAAATCTGCAGTTTTACTGCGGAGCCCTCTAACATTTTGGTAGAAAAGGGAAAATCTTTTTAGTTTTTTGGAATACTCTTTAATACATTTTTATTCTTTTTGTTGTAGCTAGAGAATTCTTTGACAAGAGTACCAGCTGGCCAAGTATTACTGTCACAAAGAGAGTCAAACAATAAGGGTGGGACAAGTAATTTAAAAGACGAAACAAAACTATCAGTTTTACTTATTTTAGAACATTTAATAAAGTTTTCACTAGGAATAAGTTTCTTTGTAACTAAATAATGCAAAACATTCTTCGGTATGAGCTCAGGTCTCAGCCGAGATACAAAAATAGATCTAGGTTTGGGGACTGCTTCCATTCGAGTAATAGATTCAAAGGGAACAGCATCCGAATCGTTACTTACTGATGGTGAATTAATTGCAACCATATCAACTACATCAGTTTGTTCTAATGGGACTGAAACGCTGTTCGCCTTTTTAAAATTGCTTCTCAGATTCTTTCGCTTTGAAGGAGGACTTTGCTTAGTGGAAGCAATGCCATCACCCCATCACTGTTTTTTTTCGAGCCCTTATTTAGAACGGAGACAGGGTTCAAATTAACTGAAGCTCTGGACTGTTCACTTAAATCCTTTAAAGCTTGGGGTTTATTCAAAGTCAGCAACTTTAAGTCATCTGTTGACGTTGATATGTCAACAGAGCTAATAGGGGAAGAAAATGACGCTAAGTTTGAAACCGATTCATTGAAAACTTTATGAAGCGTTTCGAAGCCTTTAGAGAGTTTCTCAATTTCTAACTCAAAATTGGACATTTTTACAGCTAAATGGGATAGGGAAATCTTCTTACAGTTTTCACAGTACCAACAAGCGATTTTCGATGAACTAATTTTGTCCAATAAAGCATTGTTGGAGCCAATACATTTGGCATGAAAAACATTTCCACATGGTCCATAGCAAGCAAACAGAGGTGAGTTCGAACTGTCGAGGCATTTACCCGCTGCACAATCCATATTAAAAGATATTAAGAAAGAGAGAAAAAAAAATTATTTATTTATAAGAAAGAAGAAAACAAAAAAAAAAATTTTTTTTTTAGGCACGGGTAGGACTTGAACCTAAGTGACGAAATTAAACTCTCCAATTGGTATAGGCTCCTACCAATTCAACCACACTAACGATAATTTAGAGGTTACAAAATTGTTAAGTTAAAAAGGTATGTTCTAAAAGAAAGGAATTAGATTAACGAGATGTATGAGGGATAATTAGTGGTTAAACGGAGAAAACAATAATAAAAAATCACTCAAATCACACTCAACATAAGAACGGAAAATAATGTCTTACCAATACACTGAACCAAAATTGGTTGTCATATTGATGAATTTGTTCATCATATTGATGAAAAAAGTTGTTATTTTTCAGCCAACGACCGCGATCATCAATATGATGATTTGGAAAACCGCTGTCATCACATTGACAACCACGTTCATCGTATTGACTACTGCTATTATGATCATACTGAACCCTGTGGTCATCATATTGACTACCGAGATTGTCAATATGATGATTATGGTTGTCAATAGGATGATTGTAGTTGTCAATATGATTATTGTGGTTGTCAATAGGATGATCGCAGTTTTCAATACGATTATTCCGATCATCGATATGATGATCGCAGTTGTCAATGAGAATATTGTGGTTGTCAATAGGATGATTTTAGCTGTCAATATGATTATTGTGGTTGTCAAAAGGATGATTGCAGTTTTCAATACGATTATTCCGATCATCATATCGATGATCGGAATAATCGTATTGAAAACTGCGATCATCCTATTGACAACCACAGTAATCATATTCACAACCACAATATTCTAAAAAATCAGTTAAACTTTCCACTCCTCATTTTTTAGCAAACAAATACTTACTATTCAGCACTTTAATTGAACCATTTAATGAACTTGCAACCGAAGTTAATTATAAAAATACATTAAACATTATATGTGTTTAGATATTTATTTATTTAGAAAAAAAAATTAATTATTTAGCGCATCAAGCAGTGGGTACAATTTTTGTGGTAAAGCTTTTTTGGCTTTTTTCATATAAAAAAAATTCTATAAATTGCCACACGTTCTCTAAAGCTGGTGGGTAATGTATATTAAAAACAAAAAAAAAACACTTAAAACAAATGTCTACAGCACGTAAGGCATTACTAGTTTTAAATTTATAGTCATCTTAATAGACTACAAACTCATTTGACCCACGCAGATGCATGATGAAAGGCTGAATGTTTTCCCCACGATCTTTCAAGATCTTTATATGGTCCTCCAATTGTTGGACACTTTCTCCCTCGAAGAGAAAAGAAATTTGCGAATCCCTAATAGTATGCCTCGAAAAGTGATACTTTTGGTCGCCGGAACGTGGTTTGTTAGTTTTTGGAACGTGTTTGGAGGGCACCAGATAGTAATGCATACTATTAAGGACACAGCATACAAAGTCATCTGAAAGTTTGAAAAGATATAAAAAATTATGAACGTAAATTGTGTGCATCACTTTGACATTTACCTTTCTCGAAATCAGCATCATTAATGTTTTTGAGGGCATCAACCGTTCTCTTGTCCTTTATATTAAGGTTCATTCAAGACTATCGAGCGGTTTTTGAGTTACAGTGGTCACCGCAAGGACCCATTATTAAAGCCTGTTCAATTTAGACCGCCATAACTTGTAAAATAATTAATATTTTTTTGGAAATTTTAGTGAAGTAATGTTAAAGTATGATCAAATGCTACTATGTTTTTACTTATGTGAAATAAACTTAGTTGCTAGTAAAAAAAAATTATTAAAAAATGGCATTTTTTCACGCTCCTGACTACACCTAACCCCTAAAGAAAATAGTATTAATAAGGTATTGATAAAGGAAGCGTTAGAAAATTACGTATGTAAAATTGTTTTTTTTCGATCGGTCTGAACAATATGCTATTTTCAGAAATACAAGCATAAACAAATTTTTCGAACACACTTTTGAAGAATGTATAAAATAATGTAAATGCATAATAAAATGGTCCACTTACTTTTCAAAATATCATAACAATGCTCTTGATTTCAACTTTTCAAAAGGTTTCGCAATTCGATGTCATCTTATTGTCTTGTTCCGATGTTTCGATTATAGCTATCAATGCTTTCGAAACACTGGGCGCACGATCTTTCAAAGCACTTGAGTGTGCTGTTTGAGGATAATTCATGTTTTTTTTTTAATGTTTAATGAGTTCACTTAAGGCATTGAATTTATGACGACAAATGAAGCACTCCATTTCAGGGAACAATAAATACTTGATATGATAAATAATATTAAATTAACCACACCTTCAAGAAAAAGAATTAGGAAATTACTAATTACTCACCTGATTACTATATACATATTTATTATTAATCACAAATTTATCTTCCGTTAACTTCTTGGAGATTAAATAGTTGATGTTGATACTAATTTTTCACTTCACTTACTTTTTACAATAGTGGTTGTTAATAAAATTAATTCGGTTCACACAAAATTGGTATTGCGACACTACTACTTCAACTTTTACGAAAGGAATGACGCGCTTTACTCAAAATAAAGATTAAAACAACATTTTTTGCCGTTGTATTTTTGTCTGGATTTTCATATTGATGATTGCAATTTTCAATGCGAAAACTGCTAAAATGAGATCATCATATTAACAACCACGATTGTCAATATGACAACCGCAAAACGACGATCATCATATTGACAACCGAAATTGTCAATATGACAATTTTTAAGCAGACAGTTTTTGTCTTTAAATTTACCGTTTTGCTTCGGTCTTTTGCTTTATTTTGGCAACAACAACTACATGCAGGTGATCATCATATTAACAACCACGATTGTCAACATGACAACCGCAAAACGACGATCATCATATTGACAACCGAAGTTGTTAATATGACAAAGGTCTTTTGCTTTATTTTGTCAACAACAACTGCAAGGAGGTGATCATCATAATTAACAACCACGATTGTCAATATGACAACCGCATAGTGACGATCATCATAAATTTTTGTCAATATGACAATTGCAAATCAACGATCATCATATTGACAATCTTTGTTTTCATATTGAATATATCCATCATCATATTGACAATTGCAAATTGATAACCGAAATTGATGACAGCAATCATCAAATGCAAAAAACAGGTTTTCATATTGACTATTTTGTTCATCAATATGACAATTTTCAGTTAACAACCACCGATTATCAATATGACAACCAATATTTTTTTCAGTGTACAACTAAAGATAACACAAAACGTAATCAGAATCTAATTTAATTCAACTTTGTTATTTTTAATTATTTACAACACTTTGAACCAAAATAAACTCATAAGTAGATAATTAAACTAAAAGATTACTGAACAGATCACAGTTTAAATTTTAAAGTATGAAATACACAGAATTTAATTAGTTTAAAAACAGAGCTATGAAAACACACAACTATGCAGAGAGATAACCAGTGCTGCCACTTTCATGATCATCTCTAAGTTATAGATGATAATGTCTGAAACCTGTTGCAGCTCCGCAGGGATGATTCCGTCAGGCACTGGTGATTTAGAAGGGTCAAAGCTGTTTATTGCCCATAACAGTATATCTCTAGAGATAAGACCTTTACCTGATTGGTTTGCGAGTCGAGGCAAGTGCTCCTCGTCTGTTATTGTCAACGAGCTACCAGGGAAATGAGTATCCAGTAGCAAGTTTAATGTTTCTCCATATGAGTTGGTCCAGTTGCCGTTTTCATCTTTTATAGAACTTGGCATGTTTGGACTCGTTGATAGGATTTTCCTAAGTCTAGATGCCTCTGAGGAGTTTTCAATCTTTTTGCAGAATTCTTTCCAAGAGGATCCTTTGCTTATTCGTAACCTCTTTTTGTAAATCCTAAGGGATTCCTTATATAGATCCCAGTCTATGGAATTTCTGGAAGATTTGGCTCGATTGAAAAGCTTCGCACAACTTTTCTTGAGCGGTTCTAGCTCCTTGGTCCACCAGTGTGGTTTCTTCTTCCCTCTTACTATGGTAAGAGGACAGGAGTTATACAAGGCATGGTTAAGAGCACTAGTTAGATCGTCGACTTTGCTGTCAAGATCCTTGGGGTTTGAAGGGAAGCTATTGTCATTGTAGTTGTAACAATGTTTGAATATTTCCCTGAATTTTACCCAGTCAGTTTTCCTATAATTACGGAAGCCTATGGGTTTTGGTGTGCATCTGTTAGACTAAATTGGATGTATCTGTGATCAGAGAAGGAGTGATCCTTAGATACAGCCCAATTTTTAATCTTGTTATAGATTGATTGAGAAACAAAGTTTACATCTAAACCTCTTGTCTGTTTTTTTTGACGAAGGTTGGTTCGTTACCGATATTGCATATAAGAAGGTTAGTACTTAGTATAAAATTAAAAAGAGACTCACCCCTTTCATTTACGTCCGTACTCCCCCATACTGCGTGATGTGCGTTGACGTCACTTCCTATTATGAGATCCGCTTTGAGCTTTGTTGCGCTTTTTATAACGCGCTCGAGCGTCTCTCCTGGTAGCGGCCCCGGTTGGTCGTGGCATAGATAGGCGGACGTGAGCCAGTAAGTCCCACTGTTGGTCTGCAGTTTTACTGTTGTGGTGTCGCAATTGCTGTAATTAGGTAGTAAAAATACGTTAAGTGTTTTCTTTGCCAGTATGCAGGATCTTGGTTCACCTTTGTCCGTCACATACAGCAGAGAATAATCTTTCGTCCTGAGTCCTTTTACTGTCGGCAGAGATGTTTCCATCCATATTGCTCCCGTCGATGACCGCGACAACAATCTGTCCCTTTACCACGTCACCAAAGGATTGCCCCGGCACCAGTGTCGATGGAACGCTAACCCCGACTCTTGGCTTTTTTGGTTGAGGTTTTTCAACCTCAAACGACCTGTTTCGCTTCGATGTTGAGTCTTGGCTGGTATCTTCTGCAATTTTACTTGCCCACTTCAATCTTTCAACCTCACCCGGGGTTCTCTCCACTGCGGGTTTACCACCCACCGTTTCAATTACCCTTCTGGCTTGGCGACGTATCTGAGCGGGCGTTTTTTTGATCTGAGTCCCCCCCTTGGCCGAGCTGGAGTTGTTAATCACCTCTCCCGCTCCACCAGTTGGAGGATTCATTGTACTCGACGAGGGTACGTACCGACCCGCAGAGGTAGGGTTGCTATTCGCCTCTCCAACCCTGCCAGTCTGAACGGCCCTCCCCGTGTCCTTTATTTTAAGGGCATTCAAGGTGGAGACGGATTCGTTGATCACCCCTCCATTTCCCCTCTTTGTAGGTTTCATCTCGTCCTGTCTTGATGGTAGCACCAAAGCCGGCGAATTGTTTTCAAAGCTAATATTGGGGACTTCATCCCCACTATTAGCAGTGGCGGTCCGTTTGCCCTCCGATTCACTGGCTAGAACTAGCTTTGCAGCATGCTCTTGACCAGTTTCCAGCGGGCTGTGCTGCTCGCCAGAGTCGGGATTCTTGGTTCCCACTGCACAGACCTGAACTGGCTTTGCAGCTGGTTTTAGCCTGTGTGCGAACCTTGTATCCCACTGGTGGAAGGTTTGCCCGTTGGCTCACATTCCTGCTTAGACTTTGCAGCCAAATCGGAGAATGTGTACAACTTCCGTTGCCTCCCCCCAGTTTTCTTTTTTGTCTTTTTGTTCGTTTTTTTGTCCGTTTGTTTGTTTGTTTGTTTGTTTGTTTGTTTTTAGAAATTCTATAGAAGGTCCCACGAGTAACTACGGAAGGAAAAGGTCAGCCCCGGCAGAGCCGTGTACTGGAGTAAGGCTAGTCTATTCTGGACCCTGCCAAGCATCCAGAAGAGCTCGTTATTGATTGGTTTATCCCCCAACCTTTAATTCTTCGGCACGGATTATAAATGCTCACACCACCACTGAAACTAGGAACCTCGTATCTATGGTGAGATTGGATTTCTAAGGATTGTGCTATTGAGAAGTCACAACCACCCAGCGATCCAACCTAACCTTGGCTGTCACCGTCTGACATCGTACAGACACTGATAAGTATATGTAGTGAACATTGCCCGCCCGGCACCCACTTGGAGGGTTCGATCGAGGATTTTTGCCAGGCTAACTGTTCCTAATAACATAAACTATATTTCATCCCCATTCTCCCACTAAAATGGAAACTTGGAAACTACTTAACTAAACTTACTCTTTCAATTAACGTAGGGCCTGAGCTACGCCAGGCGGGTCAGCTTGTACGTATTATGCCAATTAAGACGAGGCGTTATTTAAATATCATTGATGTCGATATTCTTCTTGATATTCTTGACTTGTGACAGTATATAGATCGCCCAATAGTTCAAAAAAATTATTTTGTTTTAAATTTTTGGAACTGGTTGATGAATTGAACGAATATTATTATGAAACTTTTATAATTGGTGATTTCAAAATAGACTGGTTTCAAACAAATGAATTATACAAAAAAACAATACAAAAAAAAAATTATTACAAATGGTTTTAAACTAATTATAAACAAACCCACTAGGATAACTTCAACATCTAAAACATTAATTGATTTCGCAATTACAAATTCAAGGAAAATAAAGGCTGGCACGAATTATGACATGAAACTTAGTGATCATGAAATAATCTTGTTCGATATATCTATAAATATTAAGAAAGAGTCAAAAAACAAAAAGATTCAAGTGCTAAGATATCGCAAAACAGCGAAGAGTTGTTTTATAAAAAATAAGATAGATACTTCAGTAGATCAAAAGTCAATGTGGAGAACAATCAAAAAATTTGTACTAAAACAAGAGCAATATGAGTTGACCAAAGTTGCTTTCGATAAATAGATGAAAACAATTGTAAAAATAATGTAAAATTAATAGTTTTTTAAATACTAAATTAACAACATATATACATACATACATACTTTTAGAGGGGGGGGGGGTAACCTGAAACCTTCCTGGCTACGCCCATGGCAAAGGCTATCGGCTGTAGGGACCCCTATACCAAACAAACAAACAAAAAACAAAATATATCCAAATAACCAGCATACGGAATTCCACACAAAACCAAAACATTATAAAAGTAGCACCCTGTATATACTTGCTAAGAATCTTATTCAAAAACCTATCAGCTGTGTCTTTCGTTAAGTACCGAAACAGAAATAGTCGACATTTTCTTGCTGAGCCCTTGATTATCGATAAGTTCAATCCATAAGTCTTTTCGATTTTGCTGCTTTCCGTGAGTGGACGTTCCTCGTGCGTGAGAAGGTTAGAAGTTATACTTAGGCTTGTCGAAGATTTACTTCGTATTAGTTATTTTAAGTAAAGAAAAGTTTAATCAAAGTATTTCCATTAAAATGGTAGCCAACAGTTTATCAAAGGTTCGCAGAGAAAGGACAGAAGTAGTATAAATACCACAGTTCAGCAATATTTTTTTGCTGATCGGTATAATTTCATATAAAAAGAATCTCAATTCTTCTGATTTTGCTGATTATGGTGTTCATGTGTTAGCCTGTGAGTACGTTAGAAATTTGGAATGAGTTGACTGCTGTGGTTTCGTGTGGACGAAAAAGTGGTGGATGGTAATATTTAGTTCTATTTTAAGAACTGTGTGTGCGAAAGAAGTCTGTGGTTATAGGACAAAGGTCGTGTAAAAAAGCGGTGGATGAAAATTGTTGATATATTTTAAAAACTGTGTGCAGAAGAAATCTATGGTTGGAAGACTCTTGCCGGGACTGTGAAAATTTAATTTTTGAGCATAGAAATAGTGCTGACAAGAATGTGTGTCATGTGTTTTGTTGTTGTAGGAGAGTAGTATAAATACCACAGTTGAACAATATTTTCTTTTTCAGCATTTTTTGTAGTGCAAAATCTAAGTTTACGGTTTGAATCAAGTTTTTACGAGTGTAGATTCTGATCAGTGATGTGATGGAAATTTGAGATAGTTTTATTGGTGGCTGACATGATGGCTGGGTTTTTTTTTTTTTTTTTCATAATAAACGCGCACATCAAGGGGTTATGATTACCTTAATAATGTTGTAGAACACAGTGCTAGTATTTAGGAAAACAGGAGAGGATTTAAAAGGAGACATCGGATGAAGGCCTTATAAATTGTAGCCAGATCAGAAGGGGTGAAGAATTTCCTGCATCGTCTCAAGAAGCCTAAACACTTAGCAGCGTTTTTGGCGACTTCAAATATGTGGTCATTCCAACGAAGATCATCGTTTACACACATACCAAGTACTGACAGCTTTTCGGTTTCTTCGATGCAAGTACCATTCATGGATAATGGTAATGGGGGAATGTTAAGCTTCAACGACAAGAGACAGCATTGAGTTTTCGAAGCATTGAATTCAACTCGGTTTTTTTTACCCCATGTAGCAATGCTGTCAAGGTCAGAATTCAATGAGCTTATCATACGCAGCCGTTCCAGTTCCACATCCGAAGAGCAGGACGTGAATTTGGAAACGAATATGAAAAGCTGAGGGTCGAGTCGTCAGCAAAACAGTTAAGCGGATTCGAAGTTTCAGACAAGAGATCATTAATGAAAATGAGGAAGAGAGTTGGAGACAAAACGGAGCCCTGGGGCACACCAGCATTTATGAAGTGGGTATCAGACTTGAAGCCATCCAATACAACTTGTATTGAACGGTCGGAAAGGTAATTTCTAATCCAACGAAGAAGAGACTCATCGATACCAAAAGCACGCATTTTCGATAAAAGAGCCTGATGCCAAACTCTATCAAATGCTTTAGAAATATCAAGCGCAATAATCTTACTTTCTCCAAAACAGTGTAAAGATTGGTTCCACTTTTCGGTGAGATAAGCCATACTGACGGTCATTAAGAAGCTTTCTTCAAGATATTTCATAAGTTGACGGTTTATCAACGTTTCCACGACCTTGGAAAGAAGGGACGTTAGTGCAATTGGACGGTAATTGGAAGGGGAGGAAGATTCGCCTTTTTTAGGGACCGGCTGGACAAATGCAGTTTTCCATCTGCTCGGAAAAATCCCAGCAGAATAGGAAAGATGGAAAAGTTCACGCAGTGGTTTTGCCAGCGTAGAAGAACACCTCTTCAGAATAACGGTGGGGATACCATCTGGACCAGCGGATTTTTGTATGTTGAGATCGTTGAGGACTCTCGCAACCGAGCGAGTTCGAAAAAATATCTGTTTCATCAAAGAATTTGCAGACTCGAGCTCAGGTGGAGCCAATATGCTATGTGGAAGTGTCGAGTTGGCAGCAAATTTAGCTGCCAGCAAATTGGCTTTGTCGATGGAGCTGACATACGGTGAGTCATTGAAGACGAGCGTTGGGACCGATGACGTGGTCGAGTTCTTAATGTTCTTCACAAAAGACCAAAAGTTTTTACTTCCTTTTGGACACAACAGTATTTTTTGCCTTACTTTTTGGTCATGTAAAAACTTAGCCTTTTGTATTTGAGCATTACAGATATTTCTGGCCCGTTTGAACAAATTTCGATTTTCTACTGTAGGGTTGCCTTTTAATTTTCGAAAATTGCTTTCTCTATCCCTAATCGCCTCTTTACAGCTTGAATCGAACCACGAATTCTCTTTGGGATGATACTTTTTGTTCTGTGGGGAACAAAATTTCTCATGCCGTTAAGAATTACGTAAGATATCATATCAGCTGATGCGTCAACGTTTCCGTCGAGAAAGCACAAAGACCAATTAAAATTTCGAAAGAAATTATTCAGGCCGTCCCAATTGGCTTTCTCATATTGCCACACAGTTCTTTTAGGGACTTTATCTTTTTTTACTGTGACGGAAATCGAAAAATCTACCGATATGACACAATGGTCCGATTTGCCTAGAGGAGATGATACTACAACCCTGTATTTGTCGGGATGAGAAGTGAGAAATAAGTCAAGAGTGTTGGCCGCATGGCCATCAATATCTGGAACCCGAGTGGGCTCATCAACAAGTTGAGTTAATTGGTTTAACTCAGCGAAGATCTCAACACATTTTCCTTTGGGTGTTGTCTGGCCAGAATGTTGAAGCCAACCTGAATTGTGTACATTGAAATTGCCCGCAATTGCGATTTCAGTGTGAGGATAAAGGGAAACAATTCTTATTATGGAGTCAGATAGCGCATCAAACTCGTTAGAGGTTGAATTGCTATCTAAATTGGGGCTTCTATAGATAAAACAATAGTAAATGATATGCTTACGGACGGTGAATTTTAACCACATGAAATTAAAGTTTGTATTAGAACAGAGGCCGTATTGTGGTAGAAGCTGGTAAGCAATATCATTCCGAACATATTCGGCGAGGTAATGGGAGGAGAAGAATAATGGCACTAAGCTATATCCAGGCAGGTTAAACTCTGAGGGATCAGAATCAACACCTACCTGTGTTTCACTCAGTGCCAAAACAGCTGGCCTGCATTTTGCAGTGTGAGCGTACACAGCAAAGAAATTTGATCTTAGCCCCCTAATGTTGCTAAAATCGACCCGAAATCTACCCGACATTACAATTCACAAAAACACACAGAACAAAATATCAAACGTAGACGCTAACTAAGTCGAATCAACAAGTGTATTTCCTATTAGAAAACCAAATCAAATTACTAGCGGTGTTATGCCCAGCTAGCAACTTGATTTTAGTTCACCAACGGGATCAACACCGTTGATTGACTATCCGCCTAACAAACCCACAGTCTCATTGACTGCACACACTGCCTAGATAAGATAAGAGATTATCAAATCGAAAAAATGTGTGCAGTCACTGGGACTGTGAGAGTGATGTGGGGAAGGAGACGATGTAAGGTAACGCACTTTGTGTTATTGAGGCTATTGTATATTGTGTACATGGGCTATTGTTGATGTGGTTTTTTTTTTATCTTTGTTAATCACTTTCACAACACTGAATGAAATTGCACAAGCTTTTTCTTTTCGCGGCGCGGCTGGAAGGATTATAGTTTTATTGCTGTTTTAAATTTTTGATTGGACTATTTTTTTTTTTTTGCTGTTTTTTTAATTTTGATTAATTGATTGGGTAGTGGGAAGTTGCACTGGAGAGTTTTTCGGACACTTTGCGCGGCGTGTGTTTCTACGTTCGATGGCAGATCGACACTGGGTGTAACTGATGTATGAATAGAATAGTATAGTGGTCGTGTAGGGAAGAAAAATCACTTGCATAGTTTTTTGGTCAATTTGAAATATACTTGTACGAGTAATATTTGTGTATACGCTGAAAATGGTACTATCATCTTGCTATGTTTTTGGTGGTTGACTAGATAGCTGTGTGTAACCGATGTATGAATAGAATATTGCAGTTCTTTTATATTAATTGTGATTTATTCTTTTATATTAATTGTGATTTATTGATCCATGAATTGCTAGCTGACGGTAGGCCGAGCCATTTAACATATACTTTTCCGCCTTTACTTTCGAGTACTTTTTCAACATATAAATATTGAAAATATAAATCTTATATATAAAAATGAATCACAAAATGTGTTGGTAAGCGCATAACTCAAAAACGCCTGGACCAATTTGGCCAATTCTTTTTCTGTTGTGTTTGTTATTCTGAGGAGAGAAGGTTTTTATGACATAAGAAATTTTAAAATTGATATTCCCACAGGAAAGGGTTTGGGAACGAAAACTTAGAAACTACTAGACAGGTTTCTTAAACGATTCGAGCATTAGGGGTGCTACATTTTCCCCCTCCATCACTAATTTAGATTATTTTTTTTATCTATATAATCCCACGGGCACAGAAACGGGAACGAGAACCGAAATCTTAAAGTTAATTGAGCGATTTCAAAAATTCATTCAACTCTTGGATGTTACATTCATACCTCAGTGACATAGACTTATGAATGATTCCTGTCAAGGGTTGATCCCCATATTCCGAAAGGAACGGGTTGGGGAATGGAAACTTAGAAACTTACTGGACAGCTTTCTATAACCCTTCCTGCACTAGGAGTGCTACATTATCCCCCTTCATTAGTAATTTAGACTATATTTCATCCCTATAATCCCACGATAACAGAAACGGGAACGAGAACGGGAACCATAAAATTATTTGACCGATTTCCAAAATGCTTTCAACTCTAAGATATTAAATTATCCCACAGTGACATGGACTTATAAATGGTTGCAGTCAAGGTTTGTTCCCCATATTCCCACAGGAACGGAATTTAAAAATTGCACGGATATTCCGACAGGAACGGGTTTGGGAATGGAAACTTAGAAACTACTGGACAGATTTCTATAACCTTTCCTGCATGGTACCCGTGGCGTGATGGTTAGCATGTCCAGCTGCTAACCCAGAGGTTCGAGGTTCGAGTCCCAGCAGAGGCAAAAATGTTTTTACAAGGGTATTGCCTTTCGTGAGAAATTGGCAGATCCTCCGTTAGTAAATTCATTGCCATGAAAAGCGCTTTCTCAATTAGCCGTTCGGAACCGGCAGAAAATTGAAGGTCCCCTCCATTCCCTCACAAGGCATGGTTGTGAGAAATGCGCTAGGCCCATGGGCTCCTCGCTCTGTTTCACCACCTTTTTTATTTAATATTCCTGCATTAGGCTAAGGCCACGCAGTCAGCGATAAGCGAGCGAGCGATTGAACGATCAGCGATTAAGCGACAAAGTCGAGCGACGAGTGGTCTTTTCGTGAGCGACATTTCTTTAGCGATTAGTTGTTAGTTGTTGTTGCACAGCAGAGATCACAATTTCTATATTTACTTTAACCATCTGTTGCTCTTGACGCTAAGCGATAAACTAAAAATTATAACAAGTTTGGTGACAGAACGACGTCGTTCAGTCGCTTAAAAAAATCGCTCATCGCTCGCTCAATGCATGGTCAGTTCAATGCAATTTCATTTGTTTTAATTTTTTCATGTCGTTCAGTCGCTCGCTCGCTCGCTTATCGCTGCTTGCGTGGAATTGCAACATTATCCCTCTCCATTTGTAATTAATATTATATCCATATAAGCCCACGGAAACAGAAACTGGAACGAGAAGGGGAACCATAAAGTTACTTGAGCGATTTCAAAAATTCTTTCAACTCTAGGATGTTACATTATCCCTCAGAGAATTAGGCTTATATTTCACGTACCGCTGGGAACGGAAACCTAGAAACTACTGAACAGATTTCAAAAATTCTTTCGTCATTGGGATGCCACATAATCCCAAAGTAAAAACGATTATATTTCATCCCCAAGTTCCTACTTAAGCGGAAAAACGAGAACGGGAAACTAAAAACTACGGACCCGAGCAACGCCGGGTGGCTCAGCTATCTATCTATATATATAAAAATGAATTGCTCTTCGTTAGTCTGGCTAAAACTCGAAAACGGCTGAACGGATTTATCTTATCTTGATCTTAAAATGTTCGTGTAGGTCTAGGGAAGGTTTAAAAGCTTTTATTTCATCCCTATAATCCCACGCAAACAGAAACAGGAACGGGAAAGGGAACCTCAAAGTTATTTGACAGATTCCAAAAGTTCTTTCAACTCTAGGATGTTACATTATCCCTCAGTGACATATTTTATGTAGATCTGTATTTCATTCACATATTTCTACGGGAACGAAAAATTCCCTCAGGAACGGGTTTGGAAATGTAAACTTAAAAACTATTGGACAGATTTCAAAAACTCTTTCATCACTGGGTACCACATAATTCCTCAGTTACTTATTATTTCATGTCTATAATCCCACGGGAACAGAAAAAGGAACGAGAACGGGAACCTTAAAGTTAATCAATAGATTTCAAAAACTCTTTCAATTCTAGGATGTTACATTATCCCTCAGTGACTTATATTTGATTCACATATTTCTACGGGAGCGGAAGATTCCCTCAGGAACAGAGAACGGGAACTTTAAAGTCATTTGACCGATTTCAAAAAATGTTTTAACTCTAGGATGTTACATTATCCCTCCAGAACGGGGATTTAAATAGAAACTTAGAAACAACTGGGCAGATTTAAAAAATTCTTTCGGCACTATGATGCCACATAATGCCTCAGTAACTTAGCGTAGATTTCATCCCTATAATCCCACGGAAACAGAAACAGGAATGAGCACGGGAGCCTTTAAACTACAGACCCGAGCAACGCCAGGCGGCTCAGCTAATTAAATAACAAATAGTAAGATTCTTGGATTGTTTTTATTTTAAGAACTCTTTTGACTTTCGCCTGGTAAGAAGAAAGATTGAAACTGTTTTTAGTTAAAAGAGTTACTTATACAATAATCCAAACTATTTTTTCATATGAACACATTGAACTTTATTTACATTCGCAAAACAAAACGAATTGATTTAAAGTGATACTATACACTTTGACATAAGCAATGATAGCGTCTTCTAGGCCTATGGTAGGGATAAGGATCTCGAAGGGATATAGGGTTCGAAATGAAGTCGAAGTTCTTTAGTTATTATGTAGTCAGGAAGAAATGAGTAAAGTAATAAAGGCTCGAATAAAATTTTATTTTTGGCTTAGACCCAATAAAAGTATTGTAAAATCGCTTGGTGGTCTCTGTGACCACGTTGAACGGTGCAGATGCTGACACTTTGATGTACTCAACAAGTGTCACGAGCTTCGGCAACGGTACGGGAACAACAACATTAGCGGGAACATGGAAAATATTGAGCCAATTCCCAAAAATTTTTCAATGTTTGAATGCTTCATTGCTCCTGAGTATTGAAGACAATATTTCCTTCCCATATTCTTTCCGGAACGGAAACGGTAATGGCGAAATAACCAAGAAACTGGAAAGTATCTTAAGCGATTACAAAAATTCTTTCACTGTTAGAATGCTTCATTGGCCCTGAGAATATATTTCATCACCATTCTCCCACAGGAACGGGAACAAAAATCCAAAAAAAAAACCACTCTACCGATTTCAATGCGTATTTCAATTTCACAGTACTGGGCCGATTCCAAAAACTATGTCATCGTTAGAGTGCTTAACTGTTCCTAATAACATAAACTATATTTCATCCCCATTCTCCCACTAAAATGGAAACTTGGAAACTACTTAACTAAACTTACTTACTTCAATTAACGTAGGGCCTGAGCTACGCCAGGCGGGTCAGCTAGTATAGATATAAATTAAAGAAATATTTGTAACTAGCTGTGCCCTCGACTTCGTCCGCGTGGAATAGTGACTTTCGGCAGCATTCTTAATTTTTAATGCTACTTATTTTGCAAATAAGACACATTAATGTTATATTATTTTATTTAAGTACATGTTTGCACACGTGATACACGTGATTCTGCCACATAAAGTTGTCATGAGATTTTTTTTTTTTTCTAAACGAACACCTGCAACTCAAAGCGTCTGAGCCTTATTTATAATGACAAATCAGTGGGAATTAAAGGAAAACGGGGAATCAAAACGTTTTCTCATTTTGTCGTTCCAGTTATTTTTAAAATTTTATAGTTTTAAATTATAGTGCCGCATCCCAGATGTGTAATTTGTAGCTGTGTACAATTCTGGATTACTCATTATTGGATTACTGGAACACCAACTTGCTGCCACTCCTAATAATCCTAAGAAATTGAGAAACTCTATAGGGTATGACATGACTTGCTCAGTGTCAATAATATTGTCTACTGATAGACATTCGACAACATCCCCCAATACGTCAAACATAATTCATTAGTTTATATGGTTAACTATCTCATTAGTCGGCCCCGAAATCGACCTTCGACCACAGCCATTCCCGATTGCCAATTTTTATTTGAGGATCAAGATAGACATTTCTTCTCAGGTCAAATGTATTTTCGAAAGTTTGACAGAAATCAAAGTCAAAGAACTTTTATCGATCCAGCAGTTTCAAGGTTCCTGTTTACGGTGTCGATCCCGTAGAAATATAGGGATTACTTACTAAGCCCATGTCCTTCCTCAGGCTCTAGGCTATCTCTGAATATAATTCCATTTAAATCTTGATCAGTGGTCTGGGTGGGAGATGGTAACAAAGAAACACGAACAGACAGAGTTCATTTTGAATTTGTAATATTATTAAGGATGTCCATCATCGGGTTCTAGACTATCTCTGTACCAAAATTCATATAAATCGGTTCAATAGTTTGGGCGGTAGATATAAAAAAAGAAAAACAGACAGACAGAGTTAATTTCGGATTTATATTGTTAGTAAAGTCTTCCATTCCCATGGGAATATGAGGGCCGTTTCCGGAGGATGACTTAAAGTATATATTACTCGGGAATAGTGTAGTATTCCAACGGTGTAGGTACATTTTTTGAAATGGGTGCTGTATTTTCCAAGTTCCCGTTCCCATGGGAATACAGGGATAAAACATATTGCATAGCATATATGTCCATCCTCAGGTTCTAGACTGTCTCTGTACCAAAATTCATATAAATAAGTTCAATAGTTTTGGCGGTTAATGATAACAAAGAGAAATAGGCAGACAGATTTAACTTCGGACTTATAATTGGCGAGTTTTATTGGGAATCTATATTCTCTCATATTCACTTAAGCAAAACATCTCAAAACATAGCTCATGGAAAAACAACAACTCTTAAGTGAATATAAGTGAATAGTGTAAGTGAACAAAAATAACTCATTTGCAGAGGTGAACAACAGGGATGGTTGGTAAATGGAGTTTGTGAAAGTGAACTTGGTAAGTTAATATAGCCATATAAAGCGTTTTATTGAGACTCGCAAGTGAAGTGAATATAAGTGAATATAGAAATTCTCAATAAAACACGGCTAATATTAGTAAAGACTCCCGTTCCCGTGGAAACATGGTGACCATTCCCGTAAGGAATATGGGGATGAGTTAAAGTTTATGTTACTCGGGGATTATGGAGCATTCAAACGGTGGAAGAATTTTTGAAATCGGTGCTGTAGTGTCAAAGTTGCCGCATACGTTCCTGCTCCCGCTGGAATATACTGAAAAAATGTATACCCTTCCTCAGGTTCTGAACAATCTTTGTACAAAAACTAATTTTAATCTGTTCATTAGTTTGAGCGGGAGATGGTAACATAGAACGACGGACAGACAGACAGAGCTACTTTCTCACTTATTATATTAGTAAGGACTCCCTTTCCCATAGGAATATGTGGATTAATTAAAGTTTATGTTACTCAGGGATAGTGTAGCATTCTTACGGTGGAAACATTTTTGAAATCGGTGTTGTAGTTTCTAAGTTCTCGTATACGTTCCCATTCCCGTGGGAATATAGGGATAAAATATAAAGCCTATGTCCTTCCTCAGGTTCTGAACAATCTTTGTACAAAAATTAATTTTAATCTGTTCATTAGTTTGAGCAGGAGATGGTAACATAGAAAGATGAACAGATAGAGCTACTTTTGCACTTATAATAATAGTGATGACCGGTTCCCGTGGGAATATTCGAATGGCATACAGCCTATGTCCGTCTTTAAGTTCAGAACAATCTTTGTACAAAGTTTCATTTAAATCGGTTTATTAGTTTGGGCGGGAGATGGTAACATAGAACGACGGATAGACAGAGCTTCTTTCACACTTTTTATATTAGTAAGGACTCCCGTTCCGGTAGGAATATGTGGATGAATTAAAGTTTATGTTACTCTGGGACAGTGAAGCATTCTATCGGTGGAAAAAGTTTTGAAGTCGGTTTTGTAGTTTCTAAGTTCCCGTATACGTTCCTGTTCCCGTTTGAATATATGGATAAAATATGTAGCCTATGTCCTTCTTCAGGTTCTAGACTATCTCTGTACAAAATTTCATTTAAATCAGTTGCGTAGTTTGGGCAGGAGACGGTAACATAGAAAGCCGGACAGACAGAGTGACTTTCACATTTATAATATTAGTTAGGATTTTCTTAGGTTTTATTTTATCAAATAAACTTATCACAACTTTTGATTTAAAGATTCGACGCGTTTCGAAACTAAAATGTTTCAATGTTTGAATGCTTCATTGCTCCTGAGTATTGAAGACAATATTTCCTTCCCATATTCTTTCCGGAACGGAAACGGTAATGGCGAAATAACCAAGAAACTGGAAGGTACTTAAGCGATTACAAAAATTCTTTTACTGTTAGAATGCTTCATTGTCCCTGAGAATATATTTCATCACCATTCTCCCACAGGAACGGGAACAAAAATCCAAAAAAAAAAAAAAACCACTCTACCGATTTCAATGCGTATTTCAATTTCACAGGACTGGGCCGATTCCAAAAACTATGTCATCGTTCTTATGTTTTAATGCTACTTATTTTGCAAATAAGACACATTAATGTTATATTATTTTATTTAAGTACATGTTTGCACACGACGTTTTTTTCCATCTTTTGCGAAATAAAAAGGTTTTGTGGGATTGATACACGTGATTCTGCCACATAAAGTTGTCATGAGATTTTTTTTTTTCTAAACGAACACCTGCAACTCAAAGCGTCTGAGCCTTATTTATAATGACAAATCAGTGGGAATTAAAGGAAAACGGGGAATCAAAACGTTTTCTCATTTTGTCGTTCCAGTTATTTTTAAAATTTTATAATTTTAAATTATAGTGCCGCATCCCAGATGTGTAATTTGTAGCTGTGTACAATTCTGGATTACTCATTATTGGATTACTGGAACACCAACTTGCTGCAACTCCTATAATAATCCTAAGAAATTGAGAAACTCTATAGGGTATGACATGACTTGCTCAGTGTCCATGATATTGTCTACTGATAGACATTCGACAACATCCCCCAATACGTCAAACATAATTCATTAGTTTATATGGTTAACTATCTCATTAGTCGGCCCCGAAATCGACCTTCGACCACAGCCATTCCCGATTGCCAATTTTTATTTGAGGATCAAGATAGACATTTCTTCTCTGGTCAAATGTATTTTCGAAAGTTTGACAGAAATTAAAGTCAAAGAACTTTTATCGATCCAGCAGTTTCAAGGTTCCTGTTTACGGTGTCGATCCCGTAGAAATATAGGGATTACTTACTAAGCCCATGTCCTTCCTCAGGCTCTAGGCTATCTCTGAATAAAATTCCATTTAAATCGGATCAGTGGTCTGGGTGGGAGATGGTTACAAAGAAACACGAACAGACAGAGTTAATTTTGAATTTGTAATATTATTAAGGATGTCCATCATCGGGTTCTAGACTATCTCTGTACCAAAATTCATATAAATCGGTTCAATAGTTTGGGCGGTAGATATAAAAAAAGAAAAACAGACAGACAGAGTTAATTTCGGATTTATATTGTTAGTAAAGTCTTCCATTCCCATGGGAATATGAGGGCCGTTTCCGGAGGATGACTTAAAGTATATACTACTCGGGAATAGTGTAGTATTCCAACGGTGTAGGTACATTTTTTGAAATGGGTGCTGTATTTTCCAAGTTCCCGTTCCCATGGGATTACAGGGATAAAACATATTGCATAGCATATATGTCCATCCTCAGGTTCTAGACTGTCTCTGTACCAAAATTGGGAGTGTATCGGAACCCCGCTTTTTAAAATACCGTTTTTTAAAATCCCGACAAAAAAAAGTTTATAATCCCGTCTTCTTAAGTACCGTTTTGTTAAAATCCCGTTCGTGACAATCCTGTTTAACCAAAATCCCGTCTATCAAAAGCCCGCCTTTTAAAATCCCGTTTAATCCCGCTTAGCCCGTTTTATATTTGGATAAGTATTATTCAATATTGTTCATTTAAACTCTACATATCAATTCTCAAATGTTGAAAGTTTTGTTGTCTGAACATTTTTTTTATTAATACCATTATACAGAGAAACTGGGACAGATCT
This sequence comes from Melanostoma mellinum, assembly GCA_914767635.1. Classification (NCBI taxonomy): domain Eukaryota; kingdom Metazoa; phylum Arthropoda; class Insecta; order Diptera; family Syrphidae; genus Melanostoma; species Melanostoma mellinum. The sequence continues at coordinate 93,365,287 of OU612060.1, read as the reverse complement.
TTGAATATATAACTGATAACTGTTTTTCTTGTTGCATTTTCTGCATAAAAAACTATTGCTTAAGCAAGGGAACAATAAAATTTCTTGTTTTGTTTGAACATTTTTTTGTTATCAATGTCTATGCATTATACAAGCTATGCTATGCATTATTCAAGCTGGGACACATCTCTTTATCTCTTAAATAACTGAATATTTGCGTCGTATAGCTCACAATATTCAACTGTAATCATTTTTTTGTTATTTTTTGTTGTGATCTTTTTTGGAATTACATTTTTGTTATGTATTATGTTCTTTTCTTTTAAAACAATAATAATGTTTGCAATAAAATTATCTAGACCAAATATTCTTCTTCTTTTTAATATTTAATCCCGCTGTTGCACCTTTTTCTTCTTCCTGTTGGCACTTCCTTCTTGGGTGTATTAATTATTTTATAGGTCTGTATTTAATCAAATAAACTAACTTTAGGACGATCACGTAAACTTAAAAACCGCGTACTATCAAATAAAAGAAATTAATCTAAAAATTATGCACAGCCGTCTGGCGTGCGGCAAGAATGTCAAATGTCAGACGAGAAATGCCGGCAAGAAGAAAAATGGTGCATCCAGCAACAAATGTATGTTGCCACCGCGACTAGCTCAGCTGGGGTGTGTTCGATGTTGCAATTAATGATTGGGTAAGGTAGGTCAGGTGAAAACAATTAATTTAACCGAGGGTGGATGAATTGAGATGAAATAAAATTGGGATAAATATTCAGATTGGAGGACAGGGTGTCCTCGTAATCGTGGGCGCCAGAAAATTTTTGAAAAAAAAAGGTTAAATTTCCAAACCTTGAAGCTGAAAAGTAATAAAGAGAAATAACGACCGGGAAAGAAAGAAAAAAAAGAAAACAACGATGTGTAAATAATAAAAGAAGCAACGTATTTTGAAATCCCAAAGGGAAGTTGAAATGCTTTTATTGTGTTGGGAAAACCTTGTCAAAGACGGGATTAAAAACCCAAGTCTTTTCGATATAAAGGAAAGTATAAAAGTTGGTAAACGAGTATAGCAAAGTAAACAAAAGAAATGAAGTAGTGTAACTTGTAAATTAGCAAGGTAAGAAAAAAAGAAGTAGTATAGATTTCTAAGATGGTCAGTTGGACCGTTGAAAGTAGAAGAAAAGAATAAAGGTTACCGAAGGTTGAACGGTTAAAGGGGTTTTCCCGAAAATTCCCAAGATGGGTTTAAAATTAAGGGGGTCACGCGCCAGGCAATTTCCTGGATTAATCGTAAGATAAAAGGGGCTACACAGTCTTTCACACAAATCTTTCACCAAATAACACGATTCGCAAAAAAAAAAAAAATTCACTGTACTTATCTTGAGCTGTTTTTTTTTTCCTTTCTTAAAATCTCCTTCTCCTAAATCTCCCTGATTTTGATCTCCTGAAGTTCGATATCTTGCCGTATCCTTCGTTGAAAAGACAACCTTTCCTCGATTCACTTTCCAAAATCTGAAAATGAGCTAAAACTCCGAACAAAAAAAAAATATGGCGCTAAAACTTTTCAATTGAATCAAAACTTAATTTCAATTTCTTAATCTCGAAAATCTTTCACTCTCTAAATCTTATCTCTCTGCTAGCTAGCCAAGAAGTGTCCACCACTTCAAGCCTAGCTCTTTGTCTGGCCTCAACCCCGCTCTCAGACACACACACATTCATACATTCAACCAATCACTTTCGTGGATTCAGTATCACGACATCAGCCACCGTTGGTGTGCTGTGCCATCGCTGTCGAATTCCAACGAAAGTGCGCATGCTCAACCACTACATGCATAGAGTTCGACAAGTTGTTGGTGTCGTCCAAAACTTGCCCTCTCTCTCGCCATTCACCAAGTTCGAAAGTTCGACAAGTGGTTGGTGTCATCCAACACTTGCCGATCTTGATGGGTGAGTCCAGACCCCTAGATCACCTAATCTCACAACCTTCGTGAAAAACATCGCACTATTCTGAAATTGAAAATAAGTTATCGCTGAGCATTCTCTCAGTTACCTTTACTCGCGTGGAGAGTGAATCGAGTAAGTCAACAAAACCAATTCCTAATAAACATTCTTAACATTTTATTTCGGGAGAACTATAGGAGGAGGAAATCTTAGCTAACCGAAAATCCCTATCCTACACTGGTGGCCTCTTTTGCAGATTTGGGGGAGGAGGGAAGAACTTTAACGTTTCAACCTTTGGGTACCTTATTAAAGTTAGGTTGGGCAGAAGGCCATACTAGTTTTGTCAAAGTGACGTAAATCGTTGGGTAGGCATTTATCTTCTACCATTGATGATGTAGTTGTGTTGATGTGTCAACCTGTGTGTGTTCACACCGGACATTTCCATTGTCTTGCGTGAGACCGCCCGTCTGCACGCTTCTTGATCATCGTTGGGGATCGCCTGTCCCTTTGTCGGTCTAACCTCGACCAATTTTGCATCATCACCCTACGTGGGATGTTTTTGCAGAATGCTGGGTGAGTAAACCATAGGCTGATGGAACCTTGGTTGCCCCTAACTCTCCCAGAATTATGCAGCCACATCCAAAAACGAAGAGGAGGAAGGGATACGTGAAAGGATCCGAAGGATACTTTTTGTAGCGGTAAATTTTACCGCGACAAATCCCACCCTTACCTCCCAGGAAATGTGCTTACATTTCAAAGAAATATAAACCATTTCCTAAGGTGAAACTGGATAAAGGAACGAAACATAGGAAGACAACACAACACTAACGATTTTCCATCAATTTGACATTTAAAAAGTTAAAGTTAAGTTAAAATCAAAAGTTTAAAAAGAAAAGTTAAGAGTTAAAGAAATTAAAAAAAAAATAAAAAAGTTAAAGTAATGATGTTCAAGAAAACGATGAGGTATGGTCTTGTGAGATGAATTGAAGTTAAAAAAAACGGGAAGTAAAGATACTTATATATGAAAAGGGGGGTCTTGATTATAGACTAAGTGTCAGAAGCATCGCAATAAGGTTTTAAATCCTTTGCGTGCCAAGTTCCGCGATCTTTGCCATTCTCATCGGTTAGGATATACGTCCAAGGTGACGTCCGCTTCGATATGCGGTAGGGCCCAACAAATTTAGGAGCTAATTTAGCTGCTATATAGTTTGCGGCATCCGAAAGTGCGAAATTTCTTCGCCAAACCAAATCGCCAGGCTGATATTGAACATCACGCCTGCGAAGGTTATATGTTTGCGCGGACTTCTTGGTAGCCGCGCCTATCTTTTTAGCTATCTCTTCCCGTAGCTTCCTAAATTGTTTTTCTCTATCTACTGTTCCTGTTTGGTCCCTATCGCTATCCCTATATCCTATATCACGGCCACAAGTGACCATGTTCCTACCAAAGTTAGCGAAATATGGCGAAACTCCTAGGACCTCATGCTGGGATGTCCTAATCGCACAGGCCACCTTTGCCAATTGCGAATCCCAGGTCCGATGATTTTCCGACACGTATGCACGAAGGGTAGTCTTAATAATCTGGTTAATGCGCTCCGCGGGATTTGCTTGCGGGTGGTAATGCGCTGTGAAACGAAGTTGTGACCCGTAGGTTGCGGCAAGCGCTTTCAGTTCCTTGCTACGGAACTGGGGACCGTTGTCACATACGATCCACTTGGGTACGCCGAAAAGTAGGAAGACATTATCTTCCAACTCTTTGCACACTGCTTTCGCAGTTGCAGAACGTAGAGAGAATAAAAGGGGGAATTTTGTAAAGTAGTCAACAACGGTGAGGATGTATATGTAGCCCCTCGATGATTTTGGTAGTGGACCCACCAAGTCCACACATACCATTTCCCACGGTTTGGAGGTACCTTCCCTTTCAGACATGAGACCAGCTGGTTTCTCGTTGATCGGTTTCACTGTTTGGCAAATTTTACAATTTTTCACATAACGCGTTATATCTACCCTCATTTTTGGCCAATAATATTTTTCTAAAACCCTAGCATAAGTTTTCCTAACCCCCATGTGTCCCGCTAATGGACTATCATGACACTCATTCAAAATATCTAACCTATCCTTTTTCCCTACTACTAACTTCCATTCATCACTATTCTCACAGACTACAACATGTTTCGCTTTCACATGTTTATATAGTCTCCTATCCTCTACTCTCCAAGATGGATAAACTAACGGTTGCTTTTCGACTAACAAGATCATTTTCTCCACCCAAGGGTCATTATCCGCATCTGAGATACCAGCCACTACTGGAACTCCCCGCGACAACATGTCTGGGACGACATGTTCCTTCCCCTTCCTGTGGATGATCTTGAAGTCGAATTGCTGTAGGCGGATTGCCCATCTAGCCAATCTACCTTGCGGATCTTTCAGATTGTTCAGCCACACGAGCGAGTAATGATCCGTTACGACCGTGAACCGAACACCTTCGATATATGGTCGCAACTTCTCAACTGCCCACAAAACTGCCAAACATTCTTTTTCTGTCGTAGAATAATTTCTCTCACTTCTATTGAGAGACCTACTAATATAGCAGACTGCCTTTTCTCCTTCCTCAAACTCTTGAGAAAGCACGGCTCCGATCCCGTAATCAGACGCGTCTGTTTGTACAACAAACGGTCGGGAAAAATCCGGGCACGTAAGAATCGGTGCCGTGACCAAGCACTCCTTGGCTTTCCTAAAACTTTCCTCACACTCTAGGGTCCAATCAAATTTCTTACTTTTCTTAAGAAGATCCGTAAGAGGCCTAACTAATATTGCAAAATTTGGAACAAACCTTCTGTACCAAGAAATAGTCCCTATAAAACTTCTAACTTCTTTGATATTTTTAGGGGCCGGAATCTTCAACATGCTTTCGACCTTTTCTGGGTCCACATGGAGTCCGTTTCTATCAACAACATACCCTAAAAATTTCAAAGAAGGCCTACAAAAATTACATTTTTCCCTACCTACTTTTAATCCCGCTCCTACTAATCTTTTAAAAACCTCCTGCAAAATTTCTAAGTGTTTGTCAAAGGAATCGGTGACGATGATGATGTCGTCCAAGTACACAAAGACGTAAGGTTCTAGGTCGGGACCCAAAACGTCGTCTATAAACCTTTGCCACGTTGCCGGGGAGTTATGGAGACCAAACGGCATCCTCAAAAACTCAAAAAGACCACGGCCAGGCACTGTAAAGGCTGTGTACTTGCGCGATTCCTCCTCCATGGGTATCTGCCAGTAAGCAGACTTAATGTCAAGAGATGACAAAAACCTAGCGTTCCTAAGCTTATCCAAAATCGCTGAGATAAACGGAAGTGGATAAGCGTCCCTATCAGTAACAGCGTTAAGCTTCCTATAATCGACGCAAAACCGAAAGCTTCCATCCTTTTTCTTGACGAGCAAAATCGGAGATGCCCAAGGGCTTGTAGATTTCTGAATAACTCCAGCATCTAACATCTCCTGAAGCTCCTTGTCAATACTCTTTTGGATTGCGGGGGACACAGGGTAATACCGCTGCTTGATCGGTTCTGCAGTCGTCCTAATCCTATGCTCAACTAACTTGGTACAGCCTAACCCCTCAGTCATTTCCTGAAACAACTGTTCTAAACAACTATCTAACCTTTCCCTATCCTCACTACCTAGATCTGACTTTTCCCTAATGGACCCTACATCTGTTATTGAGGCAACTGCTTCCTGCTCTGAAAAACTCCACACACCTGATCTCAAATCCGGGACTATTCCCGATAGCGCCCAAAAGTCTGCGCCAAGGATCAATAAATGTGGGAGGTTTGGTATAACTAAACATTCTAGTAGTATGGATTTGCCCTCCACCTCCATTGGAAGCGACAATGATCCAACTACTCCTACTCCCGCCCCATCCGCTAGCGCAACCGAACCTATTATACATTTCCCTAACGTTAATCCTAAACCCTTCAAAATTCTCCACCCATCCCTACCTACTATTGTGCGAGAAGCACCAGAATCTAAAAGCCCTAAAAACCTAATGCCAAAAATGTTGACCTTCAAATAAGGTCGACTATCCCTACCATTTGCCGCGAGTGTAAACCCTAACTCAACCCTGTCCACCAGCTGATCGTCAGCAGACGACCTAACTAATTGCGACGGAGCTCTCGTCCTGCTGACCCGAGAGTCCGTTGCCCATTTCCCGACCCTGAACATTTCTTGCAATCTCTACGATAAACATTCGACGCACCACAACCAAAACATTTCTTAGCAACCGAACACGCATTCGAAAAATGACCTTCTCTATTGCACTTGAAACACCTAACGACCCTTCGGAATGGGTTATCTGGTGCCGACTCAACAACCGCCACTCGGTGTTGACCTGTCGCACCAGGTTGATCACCACACTCCGGTTCCAACAAATTTTTTCCACGAGAGGGGGGGGTAAAAGAATCCACATTCGCCTTCAATGTGTCCATCTCTCTTCCAAGCACCGCAAGCTCCTTCACCGTAGTCGGCTTAGCGCTAGCTATTTGCTTTTGGAAGAATGGATCCACATTCTTCTTCAAAATACCAAGCATTCTATTCTCACTCAACGGCTCACCTAACCTCCTAAACAACGTCCTCATCACGGCGAGGTATGCGCCGAAGGTCTCGTCCTTCCCTTGGGATCTACGATTAATCTCCTCCAAGAGAAGATCATCGTAGTTCGCAGGAAGGAACTCCGCCTTAATTTCCTGAACTAGCTCCTGCCAGTTCCTCAGCTCACTCCTTACGGTCCTAAACCATAAGAGGGCTCTTCCACTCAATAATTCCGTCGCCGATTTGAACAAATGTGCCTCAGACACATCGTTCGCTACACGCAACTCCTCGACCCGTTCTAAAAATGAATTCACAGACGAACCATCAGACTCTCCCGTAAATTTCACACCCCACTTTCCCACACGTTCAACTTTTCTCTCATACCTTTCGTACGCACCATGATTCTCTGCCATCCTATCCTCACTTTCAAATCTATTTTCCCTATCCATTCTATGTTCTTGATCCATTCTGTTTCCTCTGGCCATTCTCTCTTCACTCGCTCTTCGTTCTCGCTCTAGCTCTCTTTCCAATTCCCTAATTCTTAACTCACTCGCACTTTCAACCCTTCTTTGCTCATTCATACGCATATCAACATTTCGCTCACTAGCCGAATTATTTTCAGTTCCCAGATCCCTTGCCCTTGCATTTCTCACATTCGAACCACTCGCTACTGGCAATGGGCTTACGCTCACCGAGCGGCCACCTGAACCTCCTGATCTTACATTCTTCTTTGGGGATTCATCTTCCAAATCACTATCCCCATTATCACCTAAAAGCACTCCCAATAATAGCAACAATTCATTCTTTAACTCGCTCTGTACTTCCTCATCATCATCATTCTCACAAATCGCCCTGCCAATACGACCTAACGCCCATTCAATCTTTGTTACTAACTTAACGCATTCAGACGATTTCGGGTCCTTTGGAGGATCCTTCAATAAAACCTTAATGTCTTCTATTTTCGCTCTCACGGCCTCGCTATCTTCCTCAAAACTAAATGGGTAACTCTTTGAGTTTTCGAAAGAACCCCTTGACTCTAGTACCCTTGAGGATCTGAGAGCTTTTCTCATCACCTCAACCGTACTAACCTTCAACCCCCGAATTTGCATCTCATATGCAAGCTCATCCTGAGCCAAACGACCAATATTCATGTTTACTATTCGCAAACAACACTTTTCAATTAAAAAAACAAACAGTTCAACTTCCACTGTCAAACTTCCAAACCCTCAACACGATTTAACTTATGTAAATATCAAAAACAAAATAACACTTCCAAAGACTTCCAAACCAAAATCTCACAAACAAAAAAGAATATACAACCAACACTGTGTATTTGAACGAAATACCAAAGAAATCAAACACACTTTATCAAAACAAAAGAATCAACACAAGAAAACTACTGCAACCGAAGTCAATAGGTATCCTACAGAGTTAACTCAACTACCAAGAATATCAGTTAGAAAAGAAAACCCTTTTCCAAGATCTTTTACAAAGAAAAAAACCAAACAAAAAAATTACCACAACTCACGATCTCAATTCCAAAATCCAACTGCTCGATTGCAAAACCAACTGCTCGATTGCAAAACCAAAATTGAAAAAAAAACACCCTGCTTAAAACTTTTCCAAAAAAAAAAAAAAAATTCACAACACAACTCACAATCTCAATTTCACACAATCTCTGATTTCTCAAATTAAATAGTATTGAAACGTACTGCACCACCAAAATTTATTTCCAAAAAAAAATTCAACCACAGGAAAAAAGGTTAACAACCCCTGGATTTCACTAGCACAACAACTTAATGCACTGTAATAATGGTACACCCAAGCAAGGCAGAGAAAAAAAACAAAACCAAGGCCAAGTAACCGGCACAATTAAAATGTATAGATGTAACAATGTATGTACCTACACCAAAAATAGAACTCTTCGTAGGCAAAATTAGGTATACGATAAATGAAGGGAAATGAAATGACACTGGTAAATAGATAGGTAAATTATGCAAGCACGAGAAAGAATATCAACGAAAAGTTAGTAAGTTGTGTGTACTGTGTACCACAAATGCACTGGGTACAAAAAAAAACAAAACGCCGGTACGCTGTACACAAATGACGCTAGCACAAAATGTAAATATGTATGTACGCGAATCAAAATCAAATTATTTTCTTTTCAAGTAGGTAGTAATAAAATATGTAGGTATAAAGGGCAAAAATGAATGTGTTTTAAATGAACTAAATAGTCAATAAAACCTTAAGAATAATATACCGATAGAATAGAAAATAGAATATGAATCGTAAAAGAGACCTTACTTGTGAGTATACAACCGAATGTATGTATACTTTAACGCACTTTCCAAAGAAAAAAAACACACTTGTTGAATTGGTAATAATCAGGAACCTCGGCAACTTGAATTTGTTTCGAATGTTGATGACCACAGATGTAACAACCTAAATGGAAAGAAAATATACGAGTAATTTGTTTTATGTAAGGGGTTAACAAAACACAGGACACGATACAAATCGCACAGACAATTTACAAATTTCCGCGCAAAAACAAAAAAAACTCCACTCTTCACAGGCCCGACACGTTGGGTGCCAATTTGTTGCACCTTTTTCTTCTTCCTGTTGGCACTTCCTTCTTGGGTGTATTAATTATTTTATAGGTCTGTATTTAATCAAATAAACTAACTTTAGGACGATCACGTAAACTTAAAAACCGCGTACTATCAAATAAAAGAAATTAATCTAAAAATTATGCACAGCCGTCTGGCGTGCGGCAAGAATGTCAAATGTCAGACGAGAAATGCCGGCAAGAAGAAAAATGGTGCATCCAGCAACAAATGTATGTTGCCACCGCGACTAGCTCAGCTGGGGTGTGTTCGATGTTGCAATTAATGATTGGGTAAGGTAGGTCAGGTGAAAACAATTAATTTAACCGAGGGTGGATGAATTGAGATGAAATAAAATTGGGATAAATATTCAGATTGGAGGACAGGGTGTCCTCGTAATCGTGGGCGCCAGAAAATTTTTGAAAAAAAAAGGTTAAATTTCCAAACCTTGAAGCTGAAAAGTAATAAAGAGAAATAACGACCGGGAAAGAAAGAAAAAAAAGAAAACAACGATGTGTAAATAATAAAAGAAGCAACGTATTTTGAAATCCCAAAGGGAAGTTGAAATGCTTTTATTGTGTTGGGAAAACCTTGTCAAAGACGGGATTAAAAACCCAAGTCTTTTCGATATAAAGGAAAGTATAAAAGTTGGTAAACGAGTATAGCAAAGTAAACAAAAGAAATGAAGTAGTGTAACTTGTAAATTAGCAAGGTAAGAAAAAAAGAAGTAGTATAGATTTCTAAGATGGTCAGTTGGACCGTTGAAAGTAGAAGAAAAGAATAAAGGTTACCGAAGGTTGAACGGTTAAAGGGGTTTTCCCGAAAATTCCCAAGATGGGTTTAAAATTAAGGGGGTCACGCGCCAGGCAATTTCCTGGATTAATCGTAAGATAAAAGGGGCTACACAGTCTTTCACACAAATCTTTCACCAAATAACACGATTCGCAAAAAAAAAAAATTCACTGTACTTATCTTGAGCTGTTTTTTTTTCCTTTCTTAAAATCTCCTTCTCCTAAATCTCCCTGATTTTGATCTCCTGAAGTTCGATATCTTGTCGTATCCTTCGTTGAAAAGACAACCTTTCCTCGATTCACTTTCCAAAATCTGAAAATGAGCTAAAACTCCGAACAAAAAAAAAATATGGCGCTAAAACTTTTCAATTGAATCAAAACTTAATTTCAATTTCTTAATCTCGAAAATCTTTCACTCTCTAAATCTTATCTCTCTGCTAGCTAGCCAAGAAGTGTCCACCACTTCTAGCCTAGCTCTTTGTCTGGCCTCAACCCCGCTCTCAGACACACACACATTCATACATTCAACCAATCACTTTCGTGGATTCAGTATCACGACATCAGCCACCGTTGGTGTGCTGTGCCATCGCTGTCGAATTCCAACGAAAGTGCGCATGCTCAACCACTACATGCATAGAGTTCGACAAGTTGTTGGTGTCGTCCAAAACTTGCCCTCTCTCTCGCCATTCACCAAGTTCGAAAGTTCGACAAGTGGTTGGTGTCATCCAACACTTGCCGATCTTGATGGGTGAGTCCAGACCCCTAGATCACCTAATCTCACAACCTTCGTGAAAAACATCGCACTATTCTGAAATTGAAAATAAGTTATCGCTGAGCATTCTCTCAGTTACCTTTACTCGCGTGGAGAGTGAATCGAGTAAGTCAACAAAACCAATTCCTAATAAACATTCTTAACATTTTATTTCGGGAGAACTATAGGAGGAGGAAATCTTAGCTAACCGAAAATCCCTATCCTACACTGGTGGCCTCTTTTGCAGATTTGGGGGAGGAGGGAAGAACTTTAACGTTTCAACCTTTGGGTACCTTATTAAAGTTAGGTTGGGCAGAAGGCCATACTAGTTTTGTCAAAGTGACGTAAATCGTTGGGTAGGCATTTATCTTCTACCATTGATGATGTAGTTGTGTTGATGTGTCAACCTGTGTGTGTTCACACCGGACATTTCCATTGTCTTGCGTGAGACCGCCCGTCTGCACGCTTCTTGATCATCGTTGGGGATCGCCTGTCCCTTTGTCGGTCTAACCTCGACCAATTTTGCATCATCACCCTACGTGGGATGTTTTTGCAGAATGCTGGGTGAGTAAACCATAGGCTGATGGAACCTTGGTTGCCCCTAACTCTCCCAGAATTATGCAGCCACATCCAAAAACGAAGAAGAGGAAGGGATACGTGAAAGGATCCGAAGGATACTTTTTGTAGCGGTAAATTTTACCGCGACACCGCTTTTGTAATCATCACCAGGTGTTTTATTTAAAAAATCGCGCGATTTTTAAAATAAAACACCTGGTGATGATTACAAAAGCGGGCTTATAAAAACGGGATTTTAATAAACGAGATTTCAACAAACGGGATTTTAAAAACGGGGTTTTAAAAAAGCGGGATAGTAACAAAACGGGCTTAAATAAACGGGATTTTAAATGCGGGAAAATAAAAAGCAGGATTATAAAAAACGGGATATCGAACCCAACCCACCAAAATTCATATAAATAAGTTCAATAGTTTTGGCGGTTAATGATAACAAAGAGAAATAGGCAGACAGATTTAACTTCGTACTTATAATTGGCGAGTTTTATTAGGAATCTATATTCTCTCATATTCACTTAAGCAAAACATCTCAAAACATCGCTCATGGAAAAACAACAACTCTTAAGTGAATATAAGTGAATAGTGTAAGTGAACAAAAATAACTCATTTGCAGAAGTGAACAACAGGGATGGTTGGTAAATGGAGTTTGTGAAAGTGAACTTGGTAAGTTAATATAGCCATATAAAGCGTTTTATTGAGACTCGCAAGTGAAGTGAATATAAGTGAATATAGAAATTCCCAATAAAACACGGCTAATATTAGTAAAGACTCCCGTTCCCGTGGAAACATGGTGACCATTCCCGTAAGGAATATGGGGATGAGTTATAGTTTTTGTTACTCGGGGATTATGGAGCATTCAAACTGTGGAAGAATTTTTGAAATCGGTGCTGTAGTGTCAAAGTTGCCGCATACGTTCCTGCTCCCGCTGGAATATAGGGAAAAAATTTATACCCTATGTCCTTCCTCAGGTTCTGAACAATCTTTGTACAAAAACTAATTTTAATCTGTCCATTAGTTTGAGCGGAAGATGGTAACATAGAACGACGGACAGACAGAGCTACTTTCACACTTATTATATTAGTAAGGACTCCCTTTCCCGTAGGAATATGTGGATTAATTAAAGTTTATGTTACTCAGGAATAGTGTAGCATTTTAACGGTGGAAACATTTTTGAAATCGGTGTTGTAGTTTCTAAGTTCTCGTATACGTTCCTATTCCCGTGGGAATATAGGGATAAAATATAAAGCCTATGTCCTTCCTCAGGTTCTGAACAATCTTTGTACAAAAATTAATTTTAATCTGTTCATTAGTTTGAGCGGGAGATGGTAACATAGAAAGATGAACAGATAGAGCTACTTTTGCACTTATAATAATAGTGATGACCGGTTCCCGTGGGAATATTCGAATGACATACAGCCTATGTCCGTCTTTAAGTTCAGAACAATCTTTGTACAAAGTTTCATTTAAATCGGTTTATTAGTTTGGGCGGGAGATGGTAACATAGAACGACGGATAGACAGAGCTTCTTTCACAATTATTATATTAGTAAGGACTCCCGTTCCGGTAGGAATATGTGGATGAATAAAAGTTTATGTTACTCTGGGACAGTGAAGCATTCTATCGGTGGAAAAAATTTTGAGGTCGGTGTTGCAGTTTCTAAGTTCCCGTATACGTTCCTGTTCCCGTTTGAATATATGGATAAAATATGTAGCCTATGTCCTTCTTCAGGTTCTAGACTATCTCTGTACAAAATTTCATTTAAATCAGTTGCGTAGTTTGGGCAGGAGACGGTAACATAGAAAGCCGGACAGACAGAGTGACTTTCACATTTATAATATTAGTTAGGATTTTCTTAGGTTTTATTTTATCAAATAAACTTATCACAACTTTTGATTTAAAGATTCGACGCGTTTCGAAACTAAAATGTTTCAATGTTTGAATGCTTCATTGCTCCTGAGTATTGAAGACAATATTTCCTTCCCATATTCTTTCCGGAACGGAAACGGTAATGGCGAAATAACCAAGAAACTGGAAGGTACTTAAGCGATTACAAAAATTCTTTTACTGTTAGAATGCTTCATTGTCCCTGAGAATATATTTCATCACCATTCTCCCACAGGAACGGGAACAAAAATCCAAAAAAAAAAAAAAACCACTCTACCGATTTCAATGCGTATTTCAATTTCACAGGACTGGGCCGATTCCAAAAACTATGTCATCGTTCTTATGTTTTAATGCTACTTATTTTGCAAATAAGACACATTAATGTTATATTATTTTATTTAAGTACATGTTTGCACACGACGTTTTTTTCCATCTTTTGCGAAATAAAAAGGTTTTGTGGGATTGATACACGTGATTCTGCCACATAAAGTTGTCATGAGATTTTTTTTTTTTTCTAAACGAACACCTGCAACTCAAAGCGTCTGAGCCTTATTTATAATGACAAATCAGTGGGAATTAAAGGAAAATGGGGAATCAAAACGTTTTCTCATTTTGTCGTTCCAGTCATTTTTAAAATTTTATAATTTTAAATTATAGTGCCGCATCCCAGATGTGTAATTTGTAGCTGTGTACAATTCTGGATTACTCATTATTGGATTACTGGAACACCAACTTGCTGCAACTCCTAATAATCCTAAGAAATTGAGAAACTCTATAGGGTATGACGTGACTTGCTCAGTGTCCATAATATTGTCTACTGATAGACATTCGACAACATCCCCCAATACGTCAAACATAATTCATTAGTTTATATGGTTAATTATCTCATTAGTCGGCCCCGAAATCGACCTTCGACCACAGCCATTCCCGATTGCCAATTTTTATTTGAGGATCAAGATAGACATTTCTTCTCAGGTCAAATGTATTTTCGAAAGTTTGACAGAAATCAAAGTCAAAGAACTTTTATCGATCCAGCAGTTTCAAGGTTCCTGTTTACGGTGTCGATCCCGTAGAAATATAGGGATTACTTACTAAGCCCATGTCCTTCCTCAGGCTCTAGGCTATCTCTGAATAAAATTCCATTTAAATCGGATCAGTGGTCTGGGTGGGAGATGGTTACAAAGAAACACGAACAGACAGAGTTAATTTTGAATTTGTAATATTATTAAGGATGTCCATCATCGGGTTCTAGACTATCTCTGTACCAAAATTCATATAAATCGGTTCAATAGTTTGGGCGGTAGATATAAAAAAAGAAAAACAGACAGACAGAGTTAATTTCGGATTTATATTGTTAGTAAAGTCTTCCATTCCCATGGGAATATGAGGGCCGTTTCCGGAGGATGACTTAAAGTATATATTACTCGGGAATAGTGTAGTATTCCAACGGTGTAGGTACATTTTTTGAAATGGGTGCTGTATTTTCCAAGTTCCCGTTCCCATGGGAATACAGGGATAAAACATATTGCATAGCATATATGTCCATCCTCAGGTTCTAGACTGTCTCTGTACCAAAATTCATATAAATAAGTTCAATAGTTTTGGCGGTTAATGATAACAAAGAGAAATAGGCAGACAGATTTAACTTCGGACTTATAATTGGCGAGTTTTATTGGGAATCTATATTCTCTCATATTCACTTAAGCAAAACATCTCAAAACATCGCTCATGGAAAAACAACAACTCTTAAGTGAATATAAGTGAATAGTGTAAGTGAACAAAAATAACTCATTTGCAGAAGTGAACAACAGGGATGGTTGGTAAATGGAGTTTGTGAAAGTGAACTTGGTAAGTTAATATAGCCATATAAAGCGTTTTATTGAGACTCGCAAGTGAAGTGAATATAAGTGAATATAGAAATTCCCAATAAAACACGGCTAATATTAGTAAAGACTCCCGTTCCCGTGGAAACATGGTGACCATTCCCGTAAGGAATATGGGGATGAGTTATAGTTTATGTTACTCGGGGATTATGGAGCATTCAAACTGTGGAAGAATTTTTGAAATCGGTGCTGTAGTGTAAAAGTTGCCGCATACGTTCCTGCTCCCGCTGGAATATAGGGAAAAAATTTATACCCTATGTCCTTCCTCGGGTTCTGAACAATCTTTGTACAAAAACTAATTTTAATCTTTTCATTAGTTTGAGCGGGAGATGGTAACATAGAACGACGGACAGACAGACAGAGCTACTTTCTCACTTATTATATTAGTAAGGACTCCCTTTCCCGTAGGAATATGTGGATTAATTAAAGTTTATGTTACTCAAGGATAGTGTAGCATTCTTACGGTGGAAACATTTTTGAAATCGGTGTTGTAGTTTCTAAGTTTTCGTATACGTTCCCATTCCCGTGGGAATATAGGGATAAAATATAAAGCCTATGTCCTTCCTCAGGTTCTGAACAATCTTTGTACAAAAATTAATTTTAATCTGTTCATTAGTTTGAGCGGGAGATGGTAACATAGAAAGATGAACAGATAGAGCTACTTTTGCACTTATAATAATAGTGATGACCGGTTCCCGTGGGAATATTCGAATGACATACAGCCTATGTCCGTCTTTAAGTTCAGAACAATCTTTGTACAAAGTTTCATTTAAATCGGTTTATTAGTCTGGGCGGGAGATGGTAACATAGAACGACGGATAGACAGAGCTTCTTTCACAATTATTATATTAGTAAGGACTCCCGTTCCGGTAGGAATTTGTGGATGAATTAAAGTTTATGTTACTCTGGGACAGTGAAGCATTTTATCGGTGGAAAAAATTTTGAGGTCGGTGTTGTAGTTTCTAAGTTCCCGTATACGTTCCTGTTCCCGTTTGAATATATGGATAAAATATGTAGCCTATGTCCTTCTTCAGGTTCTAGACTATCTCTGTACAAAATTTCATTTAAATCAGTTGCGTAGTTTGGGCAGGAGACGGTAACATAGAAAGCCGGACAGACAGAGTGACTTTCACATTTATAATATTAGTTAGGATTTTCTTAGGTTTTATTTTATCAAATAAACTTATCACAACTTTTAATTTAAAGATTCGACGCGTTTCGAAACTAAAATGTTTCAATGTTTGAATGCTTCATTGCTCCTGAATATTGAAGACAATATTTCCTTCCCATATTCTTTCCGGAACGGAAACGGTAATGGCGAAATAACCAAGAAACTGGAAAGTACTTAAGCGATAACAAAAATTCTTTCACTGTTAGAATGCTTCATTGTCCCTGAGAATATATTTCATCACCATTCTCCCACAGGAACGGGAACAAAAATCCAAAAAAAACCACTCTACCGATTTCAATGCGTATTTCAATTTTACAGTACTGGGCCGATTCCAAAAACTATGTCATCGTTAGAGTGCTTAACTGTTCCTAATAACATAAACTATATTTCATCCCCATTCTCCCACTAAAATGGAAAATTGGAAACTACTTAACTAAACTTACTTACTTCAATTAACGTAGGGCCTGAGCTACGCCAGGCGGGTCAGCTAGTATAGATATAAATTAAAGAAATATTTGTAACTAGCTGTGCCCTCGACTTCGTCCGCGTGGAATAGTGACTTTCGGCAGCATTCTTAATTTTTAATGCTACTTATTTTGCAAATAAGACACATTAATGTTATATTATTTTATTTAAGTACATGTTTGCACACGACGTTTTTTTCCATCTTTTGCGAAATAAAAAGGTTTTGTGGGATTGATACACGTGATTCTGCCACATAAAGTTGTCATGAGATTTTTTTTTTTCTAAACGAACACCTGCAACTCAAAGCGTCTGAGCCTTATTTATAATGACAAATCAGTGGGAATTAAAGGAAAACGGGGAATCAAAACGTTTTCTCATTTTGTCGTTCCAGTTATTTTTAAAATTTTATAATTTTAAATTATAGTGCCGCATCCCAGATGTGTAATTTGTAGCTGTGTACAATTCTGGATTACTCATTATTGGATTACTGGAACACCAACTTGCTGCAACTCCTATAATAATCCTAAGAAATTGAGAAACTCTATAGGGTATGACATGACTTGCTCAGTGTCCATGATATTGTCTACTGATAGACATTCGACAACATCCCCCAATACGTCAAACATAATTCATTAGTTTATATGGTTAACTATCTCATTAGTCGGCCCCGAAATCGACCTTCGACCACAGCCATTCCCGATTGCCAATTTTTATTTGAGGATCAAGATAGACATTTCTTCTCTGGTCAAATGTATTTTCGAAAGTTTGACAGAAATTAAAGTCAAAGAACTTTTATCGATCCAGCAGTTTCAAGGTTCCTGTTTACGGTGTCGATCCCGTAGAAATATAGGGATTACTTACTAAGCCCATGTCCTTCCTCAGGCTCTAGGCTATCTCTGAATAAAATTCCATTTAAATCGGATCAGTGGTCTGGGTGGGAGATGGTTACAAAGAAACACGAACAGACAGAGTTAATTTTGAATTTGTAATATTATTAAGGATGTCCATCATCGGGTTCTAGACTATCTCTGTACCAAAATTCATATAAATCGGTTCAATAGTTTGGGCGGTAGATATAAAAAAAGAAAAACAGACAGACAGAGTTAATTTCGGATTTATATTGTTAGTAAAGTCTTCCATTCCCATGGGAATATGAGGGCCGTTTCCGGAGGATGACTTAAAGTATATATTACTCGGGAATAGTGTAGTATTCCAACGGTGTAGGTACATTTTTTGAAATGGGTGCTGTATTTTCCAAGTTCCCGTTCCCATGGGAATACAGGGATAAAACATATTACATAGCATATATGTCCATCCTCAGGTTCTAGACTGTCTCTGTACCAAAATTCATATAAATAAGTTCAATAGTTTTGGCGGTTAATGATAACAAAGAGAGATAGGCAGACAGATTTAACTTCGGACTTATAATTGGCGAGTTTTATTGGGAATCTATATTCTCTCATATTCACTTAAGCAAAACATCTCAAAACATCGCTCATGGAAAAACAACAACTCTTAAGTGAATATAAGTGAATAGTGTAAGTGAACAAAAATAACTCATTTGCAGAAGTGAACAACAGGGATGGTTGGTAAATGGAGTTTGTGAAAGTGAACTTGGTAAGTTAATATAGCCATATAAAGCGTTTTATTGAGACTCGCAAGTGAAGTGAATATAAGTGAATATAGAAATTCTCAATAAAACACGGCTAATATTAGTAAAGACTCCCGTTCCCGTGGAAACATGGTGACCATTCCCGTAAGGAATATGGGGATGAGTTAAAGTTTATGTTACTCGGGGATTATGGAGCATTCAAACGGTGGAAGAATTTTTGAAATCGGTGCTGTAGTGTCAAAGTTGCCGCATACGTTCCTGCTCCCGCTGGAATATAGGGAAAAAATTTATACCCTATGTCCTTCCTCAGGTTCTGAACAATCTTTGTACAAAAACTAATTTTAATCTGTTCATTAGTTTGAGCGGGAGATGGTAACATAGAACGACGGACAGACAGACAGAGCTACTTTGTCACTTATTATATTAGTAAGGACTCCCTTTCCCGTAGGAATATGTGGATTAATTAAAGTTTATGTTACTCAGGGATAGTGTAGCATTCTTACGGTGGAAACATTTTTGAAATCGGTGTTGTAGCTTCTAAGTTCTCGTATACGTTCCCATTCCCGTGGGAATATAGGGACAAAATATAAAGCCTATGTCCTTCCTCAGGTTCTGAACAATCTTTGTACAAAAATTAATTTTAATCTGTTGATTAGTTTGAGCAGGAGATGGTAACATAGAAAGATGAACAGATAGAGCTACTTTTGCACTTATAATAATAGTGATGACCGGTTCCCGTGGGAATATTCGAATGGCATACAGCCTATGTCCGTCTTTAAGTTCAGAACAATCTTTGTACAAAGTTTCATTTAAATCGGTTTATTAGTTTGGGCGGGAGATGGTAACATAGAACGACGGATAGACAGAGCTTCTTTCACAATTATTATATTAGTAAGGATTCCCGTTCCGGTAGGAATATGTGGATGAATTAAAGTTTATGTTACTCTGGGACAGTGAAGCATTCTATCGGTGGAAAAAATTTTGAGGTCGGTGTTGTAGTTTCTAAGTTCCCGTATACGTTCCTGTTCCCGTTTGAATATATGGATAAAATATGTAGCCTATGTCCTTCTTCAGGTTCTAGACTATCTCTGTACAAAATTTCATTTAAATCAGTTCCGTAGTTTGGGCAGGAGACGGTAACATAGAAAGCCGGACAGACAGAGTGACTTTCACATTTATAATATTAGTTAGGATTTTCTTAGGTTTTATTTTATCAAATAAACTTATCACAACTTTTAATTTAAAGATTCGACGCGCTTCGAAACTAAAATGTTTCAATGTTTGAATGCTTCATTGCTCCTGAGTATTGAAGACAATATTTCCTTCCTATATTCTTTCCGGAACGGAAACGGTAATAGCGAAATAACCAAGAAACTGGAAAGTACTTAAGCGATTACAAAAATTCTTTCACTGTTAGAATGCTTCATTGTCCCTGAGAATATATTTTATCACCATTCTCCCACAGGAACGGGAACAAAATCCAAAAAAAACCACTCTACCGATTTCAATGCGTATTTCAATTTTACAGTACTGGGCCGATTCCAAAAACTATGTCATCGTTAGAGTGCTTAACTGTTCCTAATAACATACACTATATTTCATCCCCATTCTCCCACTAAAATGGAAACTTGGAAACTACTTAACTAAACTTACTTACTTCAATTAACGTAGGGCCTGAGCTACGCCAGGCGGGTCAGCTAGTCCAAACTAATATTATAAATGTGAAACTCCCTCTGTCTGTCCGGCTTTCTATGTTACCATCTCCCGCCCAAACTACCAAACTGATTGATATGAAATTTTGTACAGAGATAGTCTAGAACCAGAGGAAGGACATAGGCTATATATTTTATCCCTTAATTCCCACGGGAACGGGAACGTATACGGGAATTTAGAAACTACAACACCGATTTCAAAAATTTTTCCACCGATAGAAGGCTTTACTATCCTAAAGTAACACAAACTTTAATGCATCCTTATATTCCTGCGGGAACGGGAGTCCTTACTAATATAATAATTACGAATGAAGCTCTGTCTGTCCGTCGTTCTATGTTACCATCTCCCGCCCAAACTAATAAACCAATTTAAATGAAATTTTGTACAAAGATTGGACTGATCTTAGGGACGGACATAGGCTTTATTTCATTCGAATATTCCCTCGGGAACCGGTCCTCACTATTATTATAAATGCAAAAGTAGCTCTGTCTGATCACCTTTCTATGTTACCATCTCCCGCCCAAACTAATAAACCGATTTAAATGAAATTTTGTACAAAGATTGCTCAGAACCTTAGGAAGGACATAGGCTTTATTTCATTCGAATATTTCCTCGGGAACCGGCCCTCACTATTATTATAAATGCAAAAGTAGCTCTGTCTGATCACCTTTCTATGTTACCATCTCCCGCTCAAACTAATGAACAGATTAAAATTAATTTTTGTACAAAGATTGTTCAGAATCTGAGGAAGAACATAGGCTTTATATTTTATACCTATATTCCCACGGGAACGGGAACGTATACGGGAACTTAGAAACTACAACACCGATTTCAAAAATTTTTCCACCGTTAAAATGCTACACTATTCCTGAGTAACATAAACTTTAATTAATCAACATATTCTTACGGGAACGGGAGTCCTTACTAATATAATAAGTGTGAAAGTAGCTCTGTCTGTCCGTCGTTCTATGTTACCATCTTCCGCTCAAACTAATAAACTGATTTAAATTAAATTTTTTAAAAAGATTATTCAGAACCTGAGGAAGGACATACGCCATATATTTATTCCCTATATTCCCAGGGGAGCAGGAACGTTTACGGGAACTTTGACACTATGGCACCGATTTCAAAAACTCTTCCACCGTTGGAATGCTCCATAATCCCTGAGCAACATAAACTTTTATTCATCCCCATATCCCTCACGGGAACGGTCACCATGTTTCCACGGGAACGGGAGTCTTTACTTATATTATAAGTCCGAAGTAAAATCTGTCTGTCTATTTCTCTTTGTTACCATTAACTGCCCAAACTATTGAACCCATTTATATGAATTTTGGTACAGAGACAGTCTAGAACCTGAGGATGGACATATATTATGTTATGCAACATGTTTTATCCCTGTATTCCCATGGGAACGGGAACTTGGAAAATACAGCACCCATTTCAAAAAATGTCCACCGTTAGAATACTGCACTATTCCTGAGTAATGTAAACTTCAAGTCATCCTCCGGAAATGCCCTCATGTTCCCACGGGAATGGAAGACTTTATTAACATTATAAATCCGAATTTAACTCTGTCTGTCTGTTTTTCTTTGTTTATATTTACCACCCAAACTATTGAACCGATTTATATGAATTTTGGTACAGAGATAGTCTAGAACCCGAAGATGGACATCCTTACTAATATTACAAATCCAAAATTAACTCTGTCTGTTCGTGTTTCTTTTTTACCATCTCCCGCCCAGAAAACTGATCCGATTTAAATGGAATTTTATTCAGAGATAGCCTAGAGCCTGAGGAAGGACATGGGCTTAGTAAGTAATCCCTATATTTCTACGGGATCGACACCGTAAACGGGAACCTTAAGACTGCTGGGTCGATAAAAGTTCTTTCACTGCGGGGTGATTTCTGTCAAACTGTCGAAAATACATTAGACCTGAGAAGAAATGTCTATCTTGATCTTCAAATAATATTGGCAATCGGGAATGGCTGTTTGAAAGGCGATTTCGGCGCCGACTAATGAGATAGTTAACCATATAAACTAATAAAATATGTTTGACGTATTGGGGGACGTTGGCGAATGTCTATCAATAGACAATATTATGGACACTGAGCAAGTCACATCATACCCTATAGAGTTTCTCAATTTTTTAGGATTATAAGGAGTGGCAGCAAGTTGGTGTTCCAGTGCCAAAAATGAGTAATCCAGAATTGTACACAGCTACAAATTACACATCTGGGATGCGGCATTAATAATGACTGGAAAGAAAAAAGGAGAAAACGTTTCGATTCCCCGTTTTCCTTTAATTCTCACTGATTGGACATTATAAATAAGGCTCAGACGCTTTAAGTTGCAGGTGTTCGTTTAGAAAAAAATCCCATGGCAACTTTATGTGGCAGAATCACGTATATCAATCCCACAAAACCTTTTTATTTCGCAAAAGATGGAAAAAATAAGAACGTCGTGTGCAAACATATATTAAAATAAAATAATATAACAATGGTTTACTAAAACGCATGAATGTGTCTTATTTGCAAAATAAGTAGCCTAAAAAATTAAGAATGCTGCCGAAAGTCACTATTCCACGCGGACGAAGTCGCGGGCACAGCTAGTATAGATATAAATTAAAGAAATATTTGTAACTAGCTGTGCCCTCGACTTCGTCCGCGTGGAATAGTGACTTTCGGCAGCATTCTTAATTTTTAATGCTACTTATTTTGCAAATAAGACATATTAATGTTATATTATTTTATTTAAGTACATGTTTGCACACGACGTTTTTTTCCATCTTTTGCGAAATAAAAAGGGATTGATACACGTGATTCTGCCACATAAAGTTGTCATGAGATTTTTTTTTTTCTAAACGAACACCTGCAACTCAAAGCGTCTGAGCCTTATTTATAATGACAAATCAGTGGGAATTACAGGAAAACGGGAAATCAAAACGTTTTCTCATTTTGTCGTTCCAGTCATTTTTAAAATTTTATAATTTTAAATTATAGTGCCGCATCCCAGATGTGTAATTTGTAGCTGTGTACAATTCTGGATTACTCATTATTGGATTACTGGAACACCAACTTGCTGCCACTCCTTATAATCCTAAGAAATTGAGAAACTCTATAGGGTATGACGTGACTTGCTCAGTGTCATAATATTGTCTACTGATAGACATTCGACAACATCCCCCAATACGTCAAACATAATTCATTAGTTTATATGGTTAATTATCTCATTAGTCGGCCCCGAAATCGACCTTCGACCACAGCCATTCCCGATTGCCA
Organism: Melanostoma mellinum; assembly: GCA_914767635.1. Taxonomy (NCBI): domain Eukaryota; kingdom Metazoa; phylum Arthropoda; class Insecta; order Diptera; family Syrphidae; genus Melanostoma; species Melanostoma mellinum. The sequence continues at coordinate 93,342,062 of OU612060.1, read as the reverse complement.
ATTTTTATTTGAGGATCAAGATAGACATTTCTTCTCAGGTCAAATGTATTTTCGAAAGTTTGACAGAAATCAAAGTCAAAGAACTTTTATCGATCCAGCAGTTTCAAGGTTCCTGTTTACGGTGTCGATCCCGTAGAAATATAGGGATTACTTACTAAGCCCATGTCCTTCCTCAGGCTCTAGGCTATCTCTGAATAAAATTCCATTTAAATCGGAACAGTGGTCTGGGTGGGAGATGGTTACAAAGAAACACGAACAGACAGAGTTAATTTTGAATTTGTAATATTATTAAGGATGTCCATCATCGGGTTCTAGACTATCTCTGTACCAAAATTCATATAAATCGGTTCAATAGTTTGGGCGGTAGATATAAAAAAAGAAAAACAGACAGACAGAGTTAATTTCGGATTTATATTGTTAGTAAAGTCTTCCATTCCCATGGGAATATGAGGGCCGTTTCCGGAGGATGACTTAAAGTATATATTACTCGGGAATAGTGTAGTATTCCAACGGTGTAGGTACATTTTTTGAAATGGGTGCTGTATTTTCCAAGTTCCCGTTCCCATGGGAATACAGGGATAAAACATATTGCATAGCATATATGTCCATCCTCAGGTTCTAGACTGTCTCTGTACCAAAATTCATATAAATAAGTTCAATAGTTTTGGCGGTTAATGATAACAAAGAGAAATAGGCAGACAGATTTAACTTCGGACTTATAATTGGCGAGTTTTATTGGGAATCTATATTCTCTCATATTCACTTAAGCAAAACATCTCAAAACATAGCTCATGGAAAAACAACAACTCTTAAGTGAATATAAGTGAATAGTGTAAGTGAACAAAAATAACTCATTTGCAGAGGTGAACAACAGGGATGGTTGGTAAATGGAGTTTGTGAAAGTGAACTTGGTAAGTTAATATAGCCATATAAAGCGTTTTATTGAGACTCGCAAGTGAAGTGAATATAAGTGAATATAGAAATTCTCAATAAAACACGGCTAATATTAGTAAAGACTCCCGTTCCCGTGGAAACATGGTGACCATTCCCGTAAGGAATATGGGGATGAGTTAAAGTTTATGTTACTCGGGGATTATGGAGCATTCAAACGGTGGAAGAATTTTTGAAATCGGTGCTGTAGTGTCAAAGTTGCCGCATACGTTCCTGCTCCCGCTGGAATATACTGAAAAAATGTATACCCTTCCTCAGGTTCTGAACAATCTTTGTACAAAAACTAATTTTAATCTGTTCATTAGTTTGAGCGGGAGATGGTAACATAGAACGACGGACAGACAGACAGAGCTACTTTCTCACTTATTATATTAGTAAGGACTCCCTTTCCCATAGGAATATGTGGATTAATTAAAGTTTATGTTACTCAGGGATAGTGTAGCATTCTTACGGTGGAAACATTTTTGAAATCGGTGTTGTAGTTTCTAAGTTCTCGTATACGTTCCCATTCCCGTGGGAATATAGGGATAAAATATAAAGCCTATGTCCTTCCTCAGGTTCTGAACAATCTTTGTACAAAAATTAATTTTAATCTGTTCATTAGTTTGAGCAGGAGATGGTAACATAGAAAGATGAACAGATAGAGCTACTTTTGCACTTATAATAATAGTGATGACCGGTTCCCGTGGGAATATTCGAATGGCATACAGCCTATGTCCGTCTTTAAGTTCAGAACAATCTTTGTACAAAGTTTCATTTAAATCGGTTTATTAGTTTGGGCGGGAGATGGTAACATAGAACGACGGATAGACAGAGCTTCTTTCACACTTTTTATATTAGTAAGGACTCCCGTTCCGGTAGGAATATGTGGATGAATTAAAGTTTATGTTACTCTGGGACAGTGAAGCATTCTATCGGTGGAAAAAGTTTTGAAGTCGGTTTTGTAGTTTCTAAGTTCCCGTATACGTTCCTGTTCCCGTTTGAATATATGGATAAAATATGTAGCCTATGTCCTTCTTCAGGTTCTAGACTATCTCTGTACAAAATTTCATTTAAATCAGTTGCGTAGTTTGGGCAGGAGACGGTAACATAGAAAGCCGGACAGACAGAGTGACTTTCACATTTATAATATTAGTTATAGGATTTTCTTAGGTTTTATTAAATAAACTTATCACAACTTTTAATTTAAAGATTCGACGCGTTTCGAAACTAAAATTTCATCCTCAGGTGTTTCGCCTTTCAACTGATTAAGTCTTTTGTTTTGCTTATAGGTTTCGCTATTGTTGTCTCTTTTATCTGTCTAATTTTAGTTTTTTGATCGCTGTTTTTGTTTTGTTTAATCTTCTTTGTTATCTAATGGTGATTTTTTGTTGTTTAAGTGCAGTGTCAAAAAGTGCGTTTGACTTGAATATTAATTTGTCGTTCATTAGTTTGTCCTTTTCTATCTTGTGTGCTTTGTAAATCTCAAACTCCTCTCGTGCGTCAAGTGCCCTACCTTTCTTGCATAGGTGCAAAGGCTGCAAATTCGTATCGAAATCTGTGTAATTATGATTAGACTCTATTAAATGTAAAGCATAATTGGATTTTATGCTCTGTTTTGGTCTATGTTCTTGGAATCTATCATAGAAAGTTCTTCCAGTCTGTCCAATATAATATTTGTTGCAATCATTGCATTTTATTTTATAAACGCCCGATTGTTGTTTTAAGTCTGTTTTCTTTTTTGCCTGTAGAATATTCTTTAATATGTTGTTTGTTTTGTATGACACTTTTATGTTAAGTTTTTTGAATTCGTTTTGTATAATTTGTGGTAGGAGGTTGGTAAATGTAATAGAAATGTATTTTGTATTGGTGTTTTCTTCGTTTGATTTGTTGTTGTCGTTGATTGTTCTTTTCCTTATGCTTTTTTGAAGTAGTTTGTCAATTAATTCTGTTTTATATCCGTTGGATCTGACTATTTGTTTTATTATTTTTAGTTCATCCTCATAATCTTGGTCGTCCATGGGTATGTTGATTAGCCGATTTATAGAAGCATTATATGATGCCATCTTTTGGGAGTACGGATGATGCGAATCGTTATGTATAGTTATATCAGTTGTGGTAGGTTTTCTATATATTTTCTATTTGAGTTTATTGTTGTCTTTCCTTATGTTCAGGTCTAGAATATTGATGGAATTTTCTGTTTCGACTTCGGCGGTGAATTTAATGTTGTTATTTATGTTGTTTATGTAATTATTAAGTATGTCGATTTGCCTGTATGTTCCGTCAAATATAATAAAAGTGTCGTCTACATATCGCGAATATGTTATTATTTTATTATGTTGAGTGTTAAGGTTCGATAAGATGTATTCGTTTTCGAAATAATTAAGATATATGTCAGCTATTAGGCCGCTTAGAGGTGAACCCATTGCTAAGCCTTCGTTTTGTGTGAAGAATTTTTCATTGAAAGTGAAATAATTCTGTTTTAGTGTGATCTGTAGTTAATCTATTATTTCATCTATTTGTTGTTTGTTGATTTTAGCGGTTGTTTCCAAACTCTCTTTTATTAAAGTTACTATTTTATCTATAGGTATATTAGTGTACATATTTGTGCCGTCAAATGATAGCATTTTGTATTGTGGGAGTATAGTCATATTTTCCATTTTATCTATTAGTTGAGTGCAGTTGTTGATGCTGTGGTTTTTACGTATATTAATATTAAGTTTGATAAGTTTTTGTAATTTTTTAGCTACATTATATCCTGGTGCGGTGGTGTAGTCTATTAGTGGTCTGATTGATGTGTCTTTTTTATGTATCTTCGGCAGTCCTGTGAATCGTGGAGCTTTTAGGTTGGTTTGTTTAAGAAAATGTTTAGTTGCGTTGTTGAATAGTTTATTGCATTTATTTATAGCGTTGTTGATGTCTTTAACGTACTTCTTAGTTGGGTCCTTGGTTAACAATTTTATATTGTTGTTGTTGAAGAAAGTGTTTGTTTTGTCTATATATTCTTGTAGGTCCATTATGACTACTGTGTTAGCTTTGTCTGCTTTTGTTATAATTGCGTTGTTCTGTTCTAACTTTTGTTTTTTATTTTCTGTGTTAATTATTGTGTTTTTGAGGTTTGTGTGTGTTTTAATAGGTTTCTGTTTATTAATTTTTAGAACTTGTTTAAGTTTTTTGTTTATTGTTACCCTGTTTCATTTTGTAATTCTTGTGAAGGAATCATTTTGATGGCTGTTTCAGCGTTTATCACTTCGCGAACGATGTTATTTTTGGTTATTTTGGGTATGTTGAATTTTAGGCCTCTATTTAATAATGTTGTTTCTGTTTCTGTGAATTGGATGTTTGTGCAGTCTACCATTCTGGCGTAAAACTTATGTTTGTTATGTTCGATATGCGTGTTGTTATGCGCTTTTGCGAGTCTGTGAATTTTCTGTTTTTGTTTCTGTGTGATTTAGCTTATTGTTTTTGCAATCTGTTGTTCAATTGTTTGAAATATAGAATTAATTATCATAGGATGGATGTTGTTGAGTATTTGGAGGTGTGTTTTGTATAATATAGGGTTTAATCTTAGTTTTTTGATGTATAGTTGTTTAACCTCTTCTTTCAGCCATGTTGTGCTTTTGGTGAATATTTGTGCGTATTTAGGTGTTATTTGTAGTTTTAGACATTTTTTGTTGAATTTGATGTTCAGTGTGGCTTTTATAATCTTGATTTTTAAGTTTTTGTATTTGTAGACCAGGTTTGCTTGTTCGGCTGTCATATTCATGGTGGTTTCTGGTCTCCAGTTGTGTTTATATGGAAAATATAAAAATAGATATAAATTAAAGAAATATTTGTAATTTTCTTAGGTTTTATTTTATCAAATAAACTTATCACAACTTTTAATTTAACCCATTTCCGGCGGCTACCTGTTCCAGGTGAGCCAGGAACTTGAAATTTCACACTTTGTCTATTTTTGGGCTAGTTAGAGAAAATCTAAAAAAAATTTTTGGAAAAGCTTTTAGTTTCCCGGAAAATTGACGTTGCGTTTTCGCAACACCCGCCAAATGTAGTAGCAAAATTACTAAAGAAAATAAATTTTTGATACGGAGTTTAAATCAGTTTTATTGACAAAATATTCATTAAATATTTGTTTTTGTGTGGTATCCATCAAAGCATTTTGGATGAAGTGCTACTTTACACTTTCTGCAGAAAAAAATGATTTGACTAGAACATTTCCGACTGCGAAGACGTTTTTCTGTTTTGATGATAGTGTGTTTCATGTCATCGAAACGAACCGCTTCAGCCAATTCCATCTCGTTGAATAGGCTGACTGCAGCTTGGCTCTGATCTCAACAAGGAATCGACAACAAATGCTCTGATTGAGGTAGTCTTTTGAGGATGAATGTGGATGTCCGGTCCTGTTGACTTTTTTGGGCGGCTTCTGTGTAGGAACTGTTGAATTTCTTCAGGAGTGGTGAGCTCAAGGTTGTCTGTTGGATCGCTGGACGGATTTTCATCGCTGAATTGGATGGTCTGTTGGGGGACTTGTGCGAGTTGAACTGAGGAGTTGACTTCTTCAAAAAATGCAGGGTCCAAGGGTGGATTTGGTTTGAAGTGTTCTTCAAAGAAGTCCGCAAACCCTTTGGTTTTATTCGCGTCGGTTGAAGCTTCGCCATGGGCTGAAGTTATGGTTTCCGGCATTAGGGGGTTCTTCCCTATAATCCTGTTGATTTTTTGGAAGGTGTCGGGTCCTGGCCTTATGGATTGAGGCCTGTTTTGGAGAAGAATGTCGTTGTGGTAGTTCACTGCGTTATTGAACATGATGTTAACGCATCTGAGCTCGCTGGAGACGGCCTGGTAGTTGCTGTTGATGGTGTTTAGTTCCCGTTGCTGAATACGTTGAAGCAGCTTCCTCAAGTGTTGCCTGTGGTGGTAGAGCTTCTGCTTATAGTAGGGCAGGTGCTCGTTTTTGTCCCGGGGAGTTCTTGGCTGCCTTTGCTTCTCAAGCGAAGATTCAATTACGGTTTCCAGATTGTCAATTGCTGTATCAATTTCCTCATTCCGAAGGTTTGTGTTGGTTGGCGGAAGTGTGATACATTCGTCGACGTATCTTCGGAGCTTAGCGTCTAGCTTTTTGTAGTTGACGAAGCCCACCTCTGGTTGGTTCACAGAGATTATCTGGTGCCGGAGGTTGATTGAAAGAAGGACGGCCTCGTGATCTCAATCGCTGGTTATTGTCGTGCAAACGAATTTTCAGAGCTCCGGAAGGATAAATATCAGATTGAATGTTGCGAGGAAAAAGTTATCTAATGGTGATTTTTTGTTGTTTAAGTGCAGTGTCAAAAAGTGCGTTTGTCTTGAATATTAATTTGTCGTTGTGGTTTTTTGAAATTCTTTTTCGCAAAAACATCCGTTGATAGGCTTGCCAGTTGCCACTATAATCTTTGAGTAGAAATGTTGCTGGATTGGTTAGGTTCGCTTTTCTTATCTTAAAAATTTTCGTTGTCCAATTGGGGGTATAGCCTTTTTCGAAAACATGTTTGAACTTGCTTATCCTAACATTGTCTCCAACTCGAAACTTTACTGGTGGGGCGACTTTTATTCTATTGTATTCTGTAGACAGGGGCTGCTTGGAATTCTCCTCATTCACATCAGTTGGACGCATTTTTATAGTTCTATGCATTTAATGATTGTATGTACTCATCAAGTTATTAAGAATAGATATCCATTTATAGTATCCATTGAAACTGAACTCCTTCCACATCTTCTCCTCAATAGTGCGATTAAAACGTTCGACGGATGCCTTAAGTGAACTGAATGTTGAATAATGATTTCTATTATGGACGCTTTTCTTATCTTAAAAATTTCTGTTGTCCAATTGGGGATATAACCTCAAGTGCTCAGAGATTTGGAAAACATAAAATGGGTAAGTTATGATTACAGTTCTCTCAAGTAGATGTGTTAGTCATTAGGTTATGTGTCAAGTGCTGAATGATATCGATGCACTATGAAGCGTTGCTTGATATAACCTCAAGTACTCAGAAATTTTGGAAAACACAAAATGGGTAAGTTATGATCATAGTTCTCTCACGCTGATTTGCTAGGCTAGAGATTATATGTCAATTGTTCAATGATTTTGGTTTGGAAGAAAAATTGAATTTGGAAATAACTGCATGCCCAAATTTTGACTCATTCTTGTACAATCGTCTAACGTGCATCTAACGGAGTAACCGTACGCTGTTTTTCATTTCATTTAAATTCAATCAGCAAAAAATCATGAAGTCGTTTTTGTGTGAAGTTTTTGGAAAATTATACTCCACCAATTTTAATTTGCGAACGCATAAGAAAATGCACAACGCACGGGCTGTTTTAATCGAATCCAATCAATAAGAGAAGTGCTTTCGAATTTAGTGAGTTATGTGAAATAAGTGTTGCTAAGGGGCAGTGGAATGATCATATCAAAAACGAGTCTCATTCTTTGTTGGATCGAGAGCTTCATACTGCCATAGAGTACCCGGATCAAGCTGCTCCAGAAATGCACAACGCACGGGCTGTTTTATTGAATCCAATCAATAAGAGAAGTGCTTTCGAATTTTGTGAGTTATGTGAAAGAAGTGTTGCTAAGGGGCAGTGGAATGATCATATCAAAAACTAGTTTCATTATTTGTTAGTTCGAGAGCTTAATACTGCCATAGAGTTCCCCGATCAAGCTGCCCCAACTAAAAAATGCCTTAAGAATATGAAGAACTAGAAGCTGGTCCAGCCAAAAAAATGTGCCATATATGTGAAAAAGAAGTGAACTTACATATGCCAATGGCAGAACCATTTAAAAAGTAGGGAACATAATGATGATAATCGAGAACTTATTATCGGAGACCACAAGCAAGGCAAATGAGGAAATGTTTTGTAACATCTGTGAGGAGGTGGTTAAAGGAGACTGGAGCAATCACGTTCGCCGGAATGTACATAAGCGGCTTGTTGCAGAGATTCTTCCTCAGAATTTCAAAGTATTTAAAAGCTGCTTCAAAGGAAGGGTTATAACACTGTTATTGGAGAATAAAAAGGAAGACAACTTCAATCCAATTCAGTTTCTGGGTGAAGCAAAGGAGGCGATAATCGAGAAGCTGGAGGAGCACCTCATCAAACTGGATGCATTAAAATTCAACATTGAGTTATTTGGTGAATATATCAAATATAGCTCTGAGGATGAAGTGGACATTTGTGTTAAATCATTTAATACTAAAATGAAACCAAAACCTTTGCCATGCGATCTCGTATACTATCATACACAAATATGGTAGATGAAGTGGACAACAAAATGCAGTAGTTTCAGAAAAAAGATAGTGGATGGGCTCTTCTGAGAATAGTTCATGTTGAAGTAAATATCAACAAGTATACCCCAATAAAAGGTTCGAGTTACATTGAGTAACCGAACTTTCTTTTTAAGAAAAAAGCATGTGGTCTGGTATCACACTTTGTATGGATAAAGAGTATCTCAAGGTAAGCTACATATAATTTAAATACCTAGAACAAAACCAAATTCTTTTTTTTTTTTGCTTCTCTAGACTAATATCAATGCAAGCCAAGAATTATGATGGGAAATCTTGGTTTTGGGGGAGATTACGGTATCCGTGGTCCCGCGAAATTATATTATTTCCATGCGGAAAGCTGTTGTTTACGGAAAACAATTGCTATTTCCATATTTAGCATGAGCAGCTTAACCCTGCGGAAAAAGGGTTTAAATAATGAGCCCCGCGAAGCGGGCCATGCGGAAAGCTGTTGCATACGGAAATTATTTGCTATTTTCATATTTAGCATGAGCAGCCTAACCCTGCGGAAACAGGGTTCAAATAATGTGCCCCGCGAAGCGGGCCATGCGGAAAGCTGTTGCATACGGAAATTATTTGCTATTTTCATATTTAGCATGAGCAGCCTAACCCTGCGGAAACAGGGTTCAAATAATGAGCCCCGCGAAGCGGGCCATGCGGAAAGCTGTTGCATACGGAAATTATTTGCTATTTCCATATTTAGCATGAGCAGCCTAACCCTGCGGAAACAGGGTTCCGAATTTGGAGCTATTATTTCCAAAAACTCGAAAAACAATTTTTTTTTTTTTAATTTTGGTGTACACTGCTCGATTGCCATTTCAAAGCGTTTAAACGCTTTCCGGCCGAAAAAAATCAAAAAACAAAAAAGTTTTTTCAGCTCAGAAAAGTCCATACAAATTTTGCATTTTTTTTTTTATATTATTTTTTTTTTCCCAAAATTAAATTCTTGAAGATTTTATCTATCATTTCCAACCATTCCCATGCGATTTGAGCGTCTAGAACGCTTACAATAGCGGGACCACGGATACCGTAATCGTGCCTGGTTTTGTAATACTTGCCTGTTAAGGTTTACATCAAAATCAAAAGTTGCAGCCCATAGAAGTCAATGCTGTAGGATGGTGACAAAGATGCCTAGCAGTGATAAGGCATCATTGTCGTTTCAGCACCATGAAAGGAAGATGGATGTGCCCTTTACAGTTTATGCGGATTTTGAGTACATCTTAGAGGATGTGGTGACAAGTAGCACAGGTAATGCTAAATTTGAAAAATTTATTTGAAATCTAGGCAACCCAAATTCTTCCCAATATTTTTTCATAATTTTTCTGGTTATGATTGTCATTTACTAATTAAGGAACTTGCTTCGATAAAAGGAAATATTTCTATTATTCCTCTGAATAAGGAACGCTATGTCTCCATTTCAAAAACAATTTATACTGTTGACAAAAGATCGAGGTTCTTAGACTCATTTCGCTTCATGTCCTCAAGTCACGATTCTTTAGCAAAGAATCTAGCTTAATAAAATCAAACTTTCCTAGTGAATCAGAGTTTAATCTTCTAATAAGAAAGGTTGTATCTCCCTACGATCATATTAACTCATGGCAAAGTTTAGAGGAAAGAAATCTTCCTTCGTGAGTGTGTTTCGACAATAAGTTGATTGGAGAACCTTGTTCTTTGGATGATTACAATCACGCTCAAGAAGTATGGAGAGTTTTCAACTGTCAAAATCTTTTTGAGTATATGCAATTGTACTTAACAACAGATGTTCTTCTCTTAGCAGACGTCTTTGAAAATTTCAGGAGTATTTGAAGGAATGTTTACAAACTAGATCCATGTCATTATTACACAGCTCCTGGATTATCTTGGGATGCAATGCTAAGGGGAAGAAGAATCAATCTTGATCTCATTCAAGATATAGATGTTTATAACTTCATCAAAGAAGGTATAAGGGGCGGTATTTCTCAATGCTCACATCGGCACTCAGTGGCCAACAATAAGTATGTACATAGAAAATTACGATCAAACAAAGGAGTCGAAATATTTGATGTATGTCGATGCCAATAATTTATATGCATAGCCCACCTATGTCATCTCCTATGCCGTATTCTTCATTTAATTGGGTCCAAAATTTTGATAGCATTGACCTAATGAACAATTCCGATGATTCTGAGATAGGATATATTTTTGAAGTAGACTTGGAGTATCCTGTATCCCCCTTCCCTACATGATAAGCACAATGATCTACCGTTTTGTGTTGAAAACAAAAAAGTGAATGGTTCCAAGTCCTCAAAACTTATTGCTGATCTTTCACCAAAACACCAGCATATAATTCATTATAAGAACCTACAACAACGTGTTGCTAATGGGTTGAAAATTGTTTGTATTCGTAGAGTATTAGAATTTAAACAATCTCGTTGGCTTCAGAGGTATATCGACTTAAATAACCGTCATCGAACTTCAGCCACCAGTGAGTTCGCAAAATTTTTTTTTAAATTAATGAACAATAGTGTCTATGGTAAGACTATGGAAAATGTTGATAAATGAAAAGATGTGAAAATTGTCACCTCTTGGGAAAGCAATAGGAAACATATAGGAGCAAGAGCATTAATTGCAAAACCAAATTTCCATAGTTTTACTAAATTCGATGAGTATATGGCTGCTGTTCAAATAAATAGAGTCAGTACCTACTATGACAAGCCCATATACTTAGGATTTTGTGTTTTAGAGTTTTCAAAATGGAAAATGTATGATTTCCACTACAGCTACATGAAGCCTAAATATGGTGATAATCTGATACTGAACTATATGGATACAGACTCATTCATTTACACTGTTAAAACAGATGATTTCTATAATGATATTAGACCTGATATTGATTCGTATTTCGATACATCTGCATATGCTCCCGATAATCAGTACAATATACCTTTAGCAAACAAAAAAGTTTTTGGTATGATGAAAGACGAAAATTCTGGTAAAATAATGAAAGAATTCATAGGTCTAAGATCAAAAATGTATTCGTATTCCGTTGATAACATCGAAACCAAAAAAGCTAAAGGTGTAAAGAAAAAAGCCCTTACGGACATAAATTTAGCTAATTACAAAGATTGTTTTTATAGGAAACGGATATATCACGGAAAAATGTTTGTTTTTCGATCATTGGCACTTAAGATATTTATTTATTTATTTATTTATTTCGAATTAATAGCCCAAGGAGATAGATCTCTTTGAAGGGCAGTATACAATTATAGCAATTTGGAATAGTAGTAATAATAATAATAAAAGAAGAAAAAGAAAATATACATACATATTAAAACAGCGATCAAATTAAAAAGAATCTGCGGAGCGGGGAAAAAAGTTAATTTTTTGCAAATAAAATAACAAAAAAAACAAAAACTTCAAATTGATTCCAAGACAAAGTAAAAAGAAAACATAAACAAAAATCAAGTGAAAGTCTAAAAAAGGAACAAAAACGCTCTCACAAATCGGTTAATTTATAATATTTAGTTAAAATTAAGAATTTATGAATTTATTTTTAATGAAAACTTTGGTATTCTTACAGAATTGTTTTTTATTTAATGTTTTGAAAGAAGAAGGTAAGTTATTATAGTTTATGATGGACTGATGTTGAATTGACGTGACATTATTTGATGAAATGTGGATAAGATTTGCACCTCTAGTATTGTATTCATGTATATTTCTGTTTAGCAAAAGATCAGTTGTAGTATGTATGTTCAAAGTAATTTTCGGGGGTGGTTTTATAACTCCATCATTTAAGGCAAATTTAATTCCTTTCCATACTGTTTTTGTATTGTTTGGATCTTTTGTTATTTGTTGGCAAATGAGATCAGATTTTTTCTTTTTCCTTAAGGTATTAACTTGAATACTCCAGCAACGACATTCCCTCTTTAAGATTTCAATTTCATATGCATTGGATTGGTTTTTTTTCTTAGCCCGTTTTAGTTTGTTATACTAAAACCTTTGAGTGTTTATGATACAATTCAGTTCACTATCACACCAAGGTTTTAAGTTTTCTTTCTTATTATTTTTTACTATTTTTGTAGTTTTACTTGTGAAATTTTCTATTCTATTTTTAAATTGTGTTATAAAAGAATCATACATTGCATTGCAGTTCAGATCATCATTCAGGATAATTGGATTTGTCGATAAGTTTTCATAGAACTGAGGATCTAAAAATTCCTTGAAAGTTTCAACATTAATAGACTGTTGGGTGACTAATAATCCTTTAAGCTCACATAGTATCATGTTATGATCAGAAAAATGGTCATCGATATGATTTATTACCATTTCTATATTTGAATTATTCCCAATAACATGGTCAAGTGTAGATTTAGAGGCAGGGCGAGTAATAGTTGATTCATCATATATAAAAAAACTATTTCTGTGTATGATATTTTTATAATTTATGCTAAATGAACTCGCATTATTCTTTATGTTTATATTAAAATCACCGACAATAATATTGTTTTTGTTCGAATACTTTTCCATTAAAGGTTCAAATATTGCAATAAATCTATCATACATGTCCAACGAATTAATAGGTGGATTATAAAAAACATGCAAATATAGTGCTGCTGTATGTGTTTTAACTTGTAGAGTTATATAGCTATGGGTGTCATCGCTAAAACTCTCCACGACGACGCTTTGATTGTTGAAACGATCATGAATGAAAAAACATACACCTCCTCCTCCTTTTGTCGAACGACATGCTGCCACAGTTTGATACCCATTGACGTTTAGACAATTAATTTGTTGACAGTTTACCCACGTTTCAGTCACAGCGATTATGTCAACATCAACATTTAAAAGTTTTATTACATTGTTAAGTTTTTCAATTTTGTTTTTTATGCTTTGTGCGTTTAAATAAAGAATTTTAAGTGAATTGTGAGTGATCGTAAGATTCCTTAGACTCTTACCAGAGTTTATCAAAACGTTTGGAGTTGGGATATTTTGATAAACATCATTATTAGTTTCGTTTTGTGACATCTTGTAAGTGAGATAAACTAAATAATCGGATAGCTGGACTGTTATCAGTCTTACGTATCAAAATTTTCCCTTCAGAAACCCAAACATGTTTGATTTTCCCTTGTTTACGTATTTCCTTAGCCTTACTCAAAAGAAATTGTGAAGTTTTTGTGAGTTGTTGGTTTATATAAAGAGGACGCGATGGAATTTGTGAGTTCTCAAGAATAGATGTGTTTAAGTTTTTTATTGATTTGCATTTTTTTAGAAAAACTTCTTTTGTGGATGAACTGTTGCAAATAACCACAATTGTATCAGGAAGGCCATTGTGTTTTCTATTGGGCCTCCGGTAAACATCGGTGACATTGACTTCTGATAGGTTGCCCCCAATGCTTTGATTGAGGTTATGTACTAAGCCGCGAACATCTTCATCTGGAGTCTGAGGTAATCCAACAATTTCAATGTTTTTTTCAAGCCTGTCTTGATCATATATATTCATTCTGAAGTTTAGATTGTCAACATAGTTTTTTAATTGTGAGTTTTCGCTTTTAAGTGTATCTATATTCTTATGCAAATCAGATATTTGTGTTTGCAGATTTTCATCAATAGCATTAATTTTTTTTTCGAGTTCAGTCTGTACATCTAAGATTTTCTTTATGTCACTTGACATCCTTTTAAGTTCATCACGGATATTAAATGTATATTCAGACATACCTGAACTTTGTTGTAAAGGTGAAGCAATTATAGGTGAATTACTTGATTTTTCCTTTAACCTGGTTAGCCTAGCAGAGCTGTGTACGCACTTTGAGCACATCCAAATTTTCATGCTATCGTTTATAACTTTATTATATTCCAAATCACTTATTTTGGCACATGTTGAATGATAGATTTTTTTACAATTTCCAGCACAATAAACATATCGTTCCTTAATTAAATCAACTTTTTTTCCGCAGTCACCACAATTCACGTTCTTGTCCGCCATCTTTTCGATAAAGATATACACACACAACAGCTTAATAAAGTGGTTCTGAGTCATATGGACGATAAAAGATTCATTAGGGAGGATGGTATCAGCACCTATGCATGGGCTCATTTTAAAATAACCTGAAAACAGTATATGGTGTTAGCAATACTTGAACTACTTGCTTCTTAGTCTAATTTAAGTTTCAATACATATTTTTATCATTTAATTGTAATAGGTACTCAAACAAATAAAAACACTTGCCAATAGTCTTTAGAAAATTCATTTTATTTATTAAAATTTTTGTAAATAAACAATACAGACAAAATTACATGTAGTTATTTTACTTCATTTACATTTTCAGGAGGGTTTTTGGATAAGTAGGTAATTTTCTATTAAGAACACATTTTGGAGGGCACAACATTTGTTATGTGATAAGCATCTTTTTTCGTTGGGAAACATTATTTTGAGTTTCTTCAAACTAGGACAGTTTGTATTTTCAATATTTAGAACTTCAACGTTATCATTCAGAAGTTCTTTTATCTATTGAGATTTTTTATTTCCTTTCACATAGACAGTGCAATTTATAAGTTTATCTCGAAGGAATTCTTGGACCTTTTGATATTTTGTGAAGCCACCATTCCAGCACAGGCCATGATGATTTTGATACAACCACTTGCTTGTCTTTTTAATGAAGTTGGTAAATGCTTTAAGTCAAATGGAGGCGTGATAATAAAGTGATGTTGGTTGCCATCACGCAAAATAGCTATCTCCTTAACAATAAGCTGGTCTTTAGGTCCTCTAAATCCTTGAATATCAATAATGAATGCCATTGCTTGAACTGATGTCTTCTTGATAAAAATCTGCAATCAACTAACCCCATTAAATATTTCGAGATAAGTACTAATTGACTTAATGGATCGTAGTTAATAATTCGATCATGCAGTTTTAATAAGTATGCCGATGTATTGGATAGCAGTCCTTTTGCTGTTTTAATTTCCAAACGAATATCAACAGGTCCGGTTTTCACTACTTCATTCTGATGTCTACAATCAATCACAAAAATTGGAGCTTGTGACTTGAAAAGATTTCTTGTTAGTAATGGCTCTGGTACCAGACAATCATACTAATTTTTTCTAAAATAAGCATACATTTGGTAAATGATACTGTTGCGCTGGTTTCTTTTTCTTCTTAAAAAACTTGTTAGAATAAATGTACACTCTTTGGTTATAATTTTATGTTCTTTATACGACTAATTTAGCGAGAATTGAACCTTACAAAAATGATTTGCTCTGTGGCAATGAATGGCGAAGATGGCGGGTGGGTTGGTCAACGTTGTGTTTGGATGGTGGTTGGCAAAAGAATGAAAGAGCGAATATAATAAGGCGGATATTCTTGAGAAAAATTGGCTGGCCTGTCAAGTGGAACAGGAGGAAACAAAACATGAGTGCGTTCGCGCATTAAACTTTTTAAGTTGCATATTTAAAATATTTAAAGGTACTAAATACAACAATTTCCCATTTGATTAAAATTCATTCTATATATGAGCCAAATATGCTCGGTAATTTAGTAATATTACGAAACTAATTGAACAAATGGCAAGCGTATTATTGGATACTATTCGCGCATATTTTCTTTTTGAAATACGCTTTCAAGAATCGGATTAAAACGATGAAAACTGGGTTCAGTTTAATTCTGAGGTAGGAGAACGCAAATTTTGACAAATGAACGCTTGACAATTCCATTTGCCGTCTTTACTTCGGCAACTCGGATCTTGTTATCGGGCTCCGCGAACACGTTGATGACTCGCCCAAGGCGCCACTCGTCAGGCGGAAAATTTTCATTCCGAATGATAACTTCGTCGTTAATTTGCAGATCTCTTTTAGGATACTTCCATTTATAACGTTTGTGAAGTTCCTTTTAATACTCTTCCTCCCATCGAGCACTTAATTGATGATGTAGGAATTGTAGTTTTCTCCATCTATTTCGAATACTTAGCGACTCATCACTATATGCTGTTTCTGGCAAACCTACTAACAACCCACCCGTGAGGAAATGACCCGGAGTCAAGGGGATGATATCTGAAGCATTTTCAGTCATAGTTGACAATGGTCGTGAGTTCAGCGTATACTCAATTCGAGACAGGAGGGTTGAGAATTCTTCGAACGTAAGTTTTTCACTGCCCGCAATTTTACGGAAATGCGATTTAAAGCTTTCTACTCCCGCTTCCCACAACTCACCCATATGGGGAGAACCGGGAGGAATGAAATTCCATTTTAATTGCGAAAAGTTATGAGCTGCTGCTGTGGGGCAACGGATAAGTGATTTATGAAAATCTGAGAGCAACACCTTAGAGGCACCTACGAAATTAGTTCCATGATCGGAAAACATCTGCAACGGAGTTCCACGTCGCGTCGAGAAACGAAACGCGTAAATGACGCGAGAAACGCTTGCGTCGTCAGATGACTAACCAATTCTAAATGTATCGCCCGTGTTGCAAAACATACAAAAATGCATACATATCCTTTGTCCAAACGACATTTTCGACCATAATACGTCTTAATGAGGAAAGGTCCGGTAAAATCCACACCCGTATTCGTGAAAGGCCGACTCAACGTGGTAGCGCACCCATTAATTGCGTTTGCACGTGATGTTTATACCGAGTACATACTGGGCATTGGCGAATACACTTTTTCACCAAATTTTTGACTTGCGGTATCCAATATTCGGCTCTGATCATGCGCATCAAGAGTTGAATTTCGCCATGTACTGAAATTTCATGTACATATTGAATATACCGCTGAATAAAAAGGCATTGTGCAGGAAGCAATATAGGAAATTTTTCGTTATATGATAACGTCGATAAAGCTAAGCGACCGTTCACGCGCATGATAGCCTTTTTATCAATAAATGGATTGAATTTTCCCAGCCAACTTTTTGGTGCTACTTGCTTACTCAATAATATGTCGTTATATTCCCTTTCAAAATACTTCGCCCTTCGAATAAGGCCATGTCGACTGAGATTACCACGCGGGTCCATTACACCACAACGAATGGTCTTTAAAATCCTCCGGGGATATTCCTCTTGTGGCTATATCCGCCGGGTTTTCTTCTGATATCACATGACACCAATTAGTCACCTCTGTGTTTTTTAAGATTTCCGCTGTGCGTTTTGTTACAAAAGTTTGCCATGAACTTGGATGTTTTTGAAGCCACGCGAGAACAATAGTGGAATCTGTCCACAGATGGACAGCTGACATGTTTTCAATTCGACGGGAAGTTGAAGCTAAGTGTACCATTTTTGACAGAAGAACTGCACCCTGTAACTCCAGCCTTGGCAGCGATATCGTGTTTACCGGGGCAACCTTAGATTTTGCCCATAACAAATGAGACGTTATCTTTTCTTGATGTGGTACCCGTAAATAAATGCAAGCAGCGTAAGCCTTTTCGGACGCGTCACAGAACCCATGAATCTGTGAGACCGCATATGGAGTGTATTCTACCCATCGTGGAATACATATGCTTGCGACTCCTGGCAAACGATTCGCAAATACTTCCCATCTTTTTTTTGTGCTGGAGACTGGAGAGCAGTTCCCCATCACAATCGGTCTTATCTTTCCAGATTTCCTGCATCAAAATTTTTGCTTCGATCAAAATAGGGGCAAATCACCCTACTGGATCGTACAATTTAGCGATAACTGAAAGCACTGAGCGCTTAGTAGCGAGCTTTGCCTGTGCATCTGATTGCACCGAGAATGAAAAGGTATCCACGGTAGCCTTCCACTGAATACAGAGCTTTTGTCATCAAACTTTAAAAAATCTTCGTTAAAAAGTGAACCTTTTGGTAGAAATTCTAGCAACTCCTTCGCATTCGCCGTCCATTTTCTAAGGTTGAAACGAGCCGATTGTAACACCTTAATCAATTCTGCTTGAGCTTTCAATGCAGTGGAAATGTCGTGAGCCCCTGATAAAATATCATCGACAAACAATTCCCGCAATAGAATGTTTGATGCTAGAAAATGAGAACCTTTAACTTCGTTGGCTAATTGATGCAATGTGCGTATTGCCAAATACGGAGAGCTAGAAACACCAAATGTTATCGTTACCATTTCAAAAACGTTTAAAGGATCCTGTGGATTTTCACGAAATAAAATTTTCTGAAACGAAGTCTGATCAGGATGAATCTTGATTTGGCGGTAGGTACATCTTCTCGATGTCGCTATTGAACACGTATTTAAAAAGTCTCCAATTCAACAGTAAGAGCGTTATATCTGTCTGCAGAGCTGGACCCGGATAAAGAACATCATTCAAACTGTTCCAGCTTGAAGAGGCAAATGATGCATTGAATACAACGCGAACCTTTGTTGTAAGACTTTCGGGTTTGATCACAGCGTGATGAGTCATATAGTACGATGATGCATTTTCCCCAAACTTGTCTGAAAATTCACTGGGCCTCATATGCCCCAGATCAATATACCCGGATAACACTGAATCATATTGATTTTTCAACATGAAATTACCCAAAAGCGCTTTTCATTTCGCTGAAATTGTCGCTCCGCATTGGCATATGATACCCCTAGGTTTAGATTTTTAACGAACTCTTCTGTGAATGGTATTCGCACTACGTAATGACCCGTGTCGCCTCGATTATTGATGTGCCAAACCGTAACATTTACAAACCGAGTTGGACTTTGATTTACCCGAGTTGTAACTCGAGTTGGCTAACTCTGTTTACAAAAATAATATTTGCGCTTTTTCCTTCAATACTATTTTTTGAAAAATAGAAACAAACAAATTTTTCAATCAAAATAAACGGATTTAGTCAAAATGAATTTATAAAAAAAAACCAAAAGCATTGAGCGTACCTACTAATTAATCATACAAGAAAGAACCGAACCGACTTGACTCGGGATATTTTACAGAAATTTAATTTCTAACTGGAGTGGCAATATGTACCCAAAACATTCAAACCGTCTACCTATCAACAGACGACAATGAAAAAACCGAACCGCAGTCCAAATCGGGATAAGTTAATTCCTAACTCGAGTTGCAGTATGTATCCATTGTAGCTATACGAGGAATCAATTTATCCCGAGTCAGGTCAAACCGAGTTGGACTGCGGTTCGGTTTTTTCATTGTCTTTGAAAAAACCGAACCGCAGTCCAACTCGGTTTGACTTGACTCGGGATGAATTAATTCCTAAGTCTGCTATTATACGGAGAAATTTGTTTCATGAAACTGTTCGAACACCATAAGTGCAAAAGAGAACGAAAGTTCGAAAAAGAGAGATGCACAATGAGCTACCCTGTGTCGCATGGGCTAAGGTTTGGTGAAACAGCTTTGACGTTTCTCTTTTAGTGATGTGCCAAACCGTAAAATTTACAAACCGAGTTAAATCGAGTTGGATTTTGATTAACCCGAGTTGTAACTCGAGTTAGCTAACTCGGTTTACAAAAATAAATTTGCACTTTTTCCTTCAATACTTTGTTTTGAAAAATAGAAACAAAGCAAAATTTTCAATCAAAATAAACGGATTTAATCAAAATGAATTAAAAAAAAAGTCACACAAGAAAAAAATTAACGCAATGCGCAGTCCAACTCGGTTTGACTTGACTCTGGATATTTTACAGACAATTAATTCCTAACTCGAGTAGCAATATGTACCCAAAACATTCAAACCGCCTACCTATTAACAGACGACAATCAAAAAAACAAAAAAAACATCTAGTTTAACAGATGTGTGTGTTTCTGTATGCCTGCGCAAGTAACTCACTTGCTTTGATGCTTTATATACTATAAGTGCATTGTGTTTGGCACAGACCGCAACTAAAGGAGGGTAGCTTTGATTATGTTCACCGAAAGAAAAACCTTGGTAAAATCAAACAGGAAACTTGTTTGTTTTTGCGTCAAGCAGGAACATACTTAAATTAAACAAGCTGGCATTTTCATTTGATTTATTTAAATGCTACAATTTTCATTGCTCAAATCAATAACGTCATTTTCAATTTCATTGTTAACCAACAACGGTTGTGATACAAGAAACATAATGTCCATGATACTTTAACAACGTTTGTGTTTCGTCAACAATTCTGAATTGTTGGTAAAATATGAACATTGTTGATCAAGTATGCTTGTGAGAATTCCGCCACGTTTTTATTTGCTCAACAGTTTTAATGTAAAACTTTTATGATAAATGCCTGAATTGAAGTTTGACCTATACATTTGATAGGTCAAACTTCAATTTAGGAATTTATCATAGAAATTTTACATTAAAACTGTTGAGCAAATAAAAACGTGGTTGAATTCTCACGAAAAAACTTGGTCAACAATAAAGAATAATAATTAATTATCCCTTAAGATAAAATGGTTACGAAACTTATCATATTGAATTGAAGCTCCGTCATGCGCTTTCACGTTTTCTGTGGGCTAAAGTATGAAAAATATTGGAATTCAAAATTTTTCTGATACTTTAACTATTCTTTATTGATTAAAGAAGTGTGAACATTGTTGATCAAACATATTGGTGATAGTTCAACAATGTTTTTGGTATTTCAATCCCAAACGTGATGGTTTTTGTAATTTCAGCCTTAATTGTTAGTTGAATATGTTTGTTGTTGATCAAGTATGAAATCAACAATCACGTTGTTGGTTAAAAATTAGAACATATTCAAATCAACTACGAACATACTTAATTTAAACATTTTTATGATACTTACCTGAAAAAAAATTGATCACGGCAGCATACTTGATTTGAAAATGCGTTCTTATTTGAATTCATCACAAAACTTGGTTAATTTCACAACTTTAGATGAATTGTTGATTAAAAATGAAACATGTTTAAATCAACCAAGGTTTTTTCTTTCGGTGTTCAAGTGAACTCGGTCTGCTTGCATTAATTTCATTTTAATTCATTGGTTGACGGTTCGGTTTTTCTTCAATTTCCCAACTCGGATCGAAAAAATGTAAACCGAGTCAACTCGGTTTGGGCTCAACTCGGTTTGACTCGGTTTATGAAACCGAGTTGACACATCACTAGTCTCGATAGGCGCAGGGGCATAAGACCCAGGGAATTTACCCCCAATTAAAAAAATTGGGCTTTATGACCCACCAGAGTGGGTCATAAGGCCCAAATTGTAGTTGGGCATTGTTACCCACTTTGGTGGGTCATAAAGCCCGTTTCTTTTTGCACGACCTGGGTCTCAAACACCAATTTTTTTGTAAAAAGGAGAAAAAACTTCTCGGGAAAAAATAAGACAACTTTAGATTTTTGAACTTTATTGAAAACAAGGAAACAAAACAAAAAGTCAAAACGGAAAAAAATGGGTTCAATACAAATAAAAACAATTAAAGTCAAAGGTTAATCAACGCTTACAAAAGGTTGCTGGACATAATACTAGCAGTTTGAATTAGAGGTAAACAAGCATAGAATCTTGAACTATTTGTCGACAAAATGGACAAAGTAATTAATTTTGACGAGCTGTTGCGTCATCTTTTAATGTACAAAAACACATATTACACATTTTTACGTGTTTGCATGGCAATAGCAAAACATCTCGCGGATTCTCGCAACAAATTGTGCAGTTAAGAGTGTCATTGATTTGTGCACCGGCTATGACGTCCACAACATTTTCATAGTTGTCACTTGAAGTTTCGGCTTGAAAAACCGTATAATTTTGAAGTCATTTGATTTATGAACTCACTAAGAGTTATCCTTCCCATTCCCATTTCCAGTTTTTTGTTAAGCTTTCGATAAATTCGTTCCTCTTTTGGAATTTAAGTTTCGGGTGCTCAAACATATTCCATGTTTCTCCATCTAGTGACGAAGAAAAGTCGACCGTGGTTTTGAACTCTTCATCCAACAAAATGTCACAAAATGTAAAGAAATTGCCATGTTTTGGCAAAATTTGGCTTAATTTTTGACTAAGCTAGTTGTTCGCATAGGCTTTTTAAAAATTGAGAATTGTTTAGATAGATCCTGTAAAGAAAAAATACATTTGCATATACAGGGTGATTCGCATAAGGTGTGACAAAAAGATAGGGTGTGTAGGTTGGACCTAGACAAGCAAAAAATCGTATGGGAGGGGGGGGTCCATTTTCCCCCGTTTAGGCGGGAGGGGCAATTTAAGAAAAAAGTCACTAAAAATTGGAAAAAAATTATTTAAAAATAACGGTAGTACCTACAGAGTCTAACTATAGCATTTTGAAAAGCCAAAAACTTAAACATTAATTTAAATTTAAAACTAAGTTGTTCAAATAAATAGTTTTTGAAATATTAATTTTCAAAGTCAAAATTTTGAAAAAAAAACATAATTTTTTTTCTTAAAACCACTTTTCTTCCAAATTTTACGTAATTAAGTAATATTTTTTTGGCTTATTTTCAATGCTCTTATTTATTTTTGATCAAATACAAGAAACCGGATGTCAAAATAACTTGTAGTTTTTGAGAAAACCAAAAATTACAAAAACGACTTTTGTCAAAATTTTTTTTTTTAAGTTTTTTTTTTTCGTTATTGGATTCTTAAATGAACTTACGAAATAAAGGATGGATTTTCTCTTTACTTTTTTTATTGAGAATTCACTTAAAAGTCCAATAACGAAAAAAAAAATTAAAAAAAAAAATTTGACGAAAGTCGTTTTTGTAGTTTTTGGTTTTCTCAAAAACTACAGGTTATTTTGACATCCGGTTTTTTGTATTTGATCAAAAATAAATAAGAGCATAAGCCAAAAAAATACTACTTAATTACGTAAAATTTGGAAGAAAAGTGGTTTTAAGAAAAAAAATTATGTTTTTTTTTCAAAATTTTGACTTTGAAAGTTAATATTTCAAAAACTATTTACTTGAACAACTTAGTTTTAAATTTAAATTAATGTTTAAATTTTTGGCTTTTCAAAATGCTATAGTACGACTCTGTAGGTACTACCGTTATTTTTAAATAATTTTTTTCCAATTTTTAGTGACTTTTTTCTTAAATTGCCCCTCCCGCCTAAACGGGGGAAAATGGACCCCCCCCTCCCATACGATTTTTTGCTTGTCTAGGTCCAACCTACACACCCTATCTTTTTGTCACACCTTATGCGAATCACCCTGTATACATATTGAATATTGTTTTAGTCAAACTACCTTTGAAACCGATTGTTTCTTAAAATACTTAATGAAATCTTCAAAGTATTCATATTTCGAAGCTGTAATTTGAACGCTTCCTCAATTAATGAAGGCTTAAGTAAAGGCACAACGAAGAACTTATAAAAGGTGTTGCGGCTCTCTTTGTCTTTTCTTATATTCGAAAGAAAATTTTGTTTTCGAAAAGCTTTTCTTTTAATTGTTCTTATAAAATGGAACCAGCAGCCCCTTATTTCAGCCTGTGGGTATACTTTTTGAATATGTAAGTAGGTACAAATAAATGTAAGTTTCTGTTTGTTTTTAAAACTTAAAAAAAATCTCTGACTCCATTTGTTTGTAGTATATCATCTTCAATGGCTATAGTTTTATTATATTATTTTCTCCGATAATTTTTTTGTGAAATAAGAAAAGATAATATTCTAATTGTTTCCAATTCAATACAATCTGACTTTCTTGATAATTTAAAAACAAACAGAAACTAACATACAAAGGTTAGGGTTAGGTTAGGTGGAAGTGGCTGTCAGTCAATGAATACATTGCCTAACACACTTAGGCCAGGCCGCAAGGGCCCATTGTGATACCACAGAGATCAGCAAGTTAATCACCTACTGATCTCAGAAACCTGATGTAAGATTAACGAGTTGATCACTTATGAATCTTCCATTACGGGACTAGCCGGTTAATCACCTGCTAGTCGAACCACGTGGAACTTTTAATGTATTTTGAAAGACTTTTAGGGTCTATGTAAGCTAGGTCGATAGTATCATCGAAGAAGAGTTCACCGAGATGAGCCTTCCTCCTATGAAGCAGTGCAGGGCATGAGCAAAGAAGGTGTTGAACGGTCTCTTCCTCCTCCTCGTCCATGCAGCTTCTGCAGAAATCATTGGAAAACACACCAAGTCTTTTGGCGTGTCTCCCTATTAGACAGTGTCCCGTAAGAACACCTATGGTAGAACCTAGACACAGACGGTTCAGGGCCAACAAACTCTTTGATCGTTTTGAGTCTACACACGGCCAAACTTTTTTGGTTGCAAGGCAGCTGCTACTCTCAGTCCATCTAGTGTTTGTTATCCTTGAAGCGTCCTGTCTAAGCAGGAGTTTACATGTAGCGATAGGTACACCTATGTGACCTCAGAGACATCTGACAATTTTGGACCGTGATGGATTTTGTAGAGACAGAGGCAAGAGATTTAAGGGCAGCTTGGCTGTCTGAGAAGATCCGAATATCCGTGGAGGATATGACGTTTTCTTTGAGCCAAGACAGCACCTCCTTAATCGCCAGAATTTTCGCTTGGAACACACTACAATGATCGGGTAGGCGGAAGAAAAGACTGAGATTCAGTTTTTCTGAGTAGATTCCACTTCCCACACCTTCGCTGGTTTTTGAACCATCGGTGTAGAAGTGTATTGCTTCATTTTCCAAAAGAGCGCCATTTTCCCAAGCTTCTCTTGAAGGTATGGTTACTTGGAAATTATTGTCAAACACCAACTTGGGGGTGGTGTAGTCGGATCGATTCGGTAAGAATCTAAAGTTATCTAGAATGGTAGTGTGGCCGATTTGATTATTGGTCCACTGTGATGTAGCTCTGAGTCGAGTAGCTGAGCTAGCTGTGACTTGTTTGCTGAAGATATCTAGAGGTGTGAGATCTAGTAGTACATTGAGGGCTTCCGATGGGGTTGTCCTCAGTGCACCACTAATACACAGACTAGCCGTTCTTTGAACTTTGGCCAGCTTGTTGTAGTTGATCATCTTGTCTAGTGCTGTCCACCAGACTATCACCCCGTATGTGAGTATCGGTCTAATAACCGATGTAAACAGCCAATGGGTGATTTGGGGGGAGAAACCCTATTTCGCGCCAATGGCTTTTTTACAGGAGAAGAGTGCAACGTTGGCTTTATTTACTCTTTCCTCAATATTGGTTTTCCAGGTCAGTTTTTTGTCAAAAATGAGACCTAGATATTTAGCCTGATTTGACAGTGTGAGAGTTACCCCTTTAATAGTTGGGGGTCTGAAGTCCGGAATTTTGTATTTCCTCGTAAAGAGAACTAATTCCGTTTTGTGTGGATTGATATTCAGACCACAATCTGCAGCCCAATTGTTAAGCTTGTTAAGTGCTGTTTGTAGCAGCTCAGCTAGGGTTTGTGGGTGCTTGCCTGAAACGGCAATTGCTACATCATCGGCATAGGCTATAGTTTTGAAACCTTCATCCTCTTGGTCGATTAACAATTTGTTAACGACCAGGTTCCACAGTAGGGGAGATAAAACTCCTCCCTGCGGGGTTCCTCTATTGGCCATTCTGCTTGTTTTGTAGTTCCCCATTTCGGAACTAATGATTCTGCTGCTGAGCATTGTTGTTATCATGTTTTTGATGTGTTCCTCTATGAGCAGCTCATCAAGAGCATTAGTGATTGCTGAATTTTTAACATTATTAAATGCACCCTCTATGTCTAGGAATGCGACGAGAGAGTATTCTTTGTAGTGCAGGGATTTTTCAATGGTGCAAACCAGAGAGTGGAGTGCAGTTTCCACTGATTTACCTTTTGTATAGGCATGTTGCGCCGTTGAGATCAGACTAGGTTTAATTTCTTAACTTAAGTGTATGTCAATCATTCTTTCCAGTGTTTTAAGGAGGAAGGATGATAGACTAATAGGTCTTAAATCTTTTGGATTTACATGGGAGCTTTTGCCGGCTTTAGGTATATACGACCCTAGCTTCTCTCCAGGCCTTGGAAATATATGCATAGCTGATACATCCTTTCATTATCATCTCTAAGTTATAGATGATAAAGTCTGAAACCTGTTGCAGCTCCGCAGGGATGATTCCGGCAGGCCCTGGTGATTTATAAGGGTCAAAGCTGTTTATTGCCCATAACATTATATCTCTAGAGATAAAACCTTTACCTGATTGGTTTGCGAGTCGAGACAAGTGCTCCTCGTCTGTTATTGTCAACGAGCTACCAGGGGAATGAGTATCCAGTAGCAAGTTTAATGTTTCTTCATATGAGTTGGTCCAGTTGCCATTTTCATCTTTTATAGAACTTGGCATGTTTGGACTCGTTGATAGGATTTTCCTAAGTCTAGATGCCTCTGAGGAGTCTTCAATCAACTTACATACATACTTATACATACAATTCTAGTTTTAGAGAATTTGATTAACATAAAATCCTAACATCGCGTGTTTACATTTATCATATACGTATGTACGTATACGTGTTCGGTATGAGCAATGTTTATGATTATTAATTGCTTGCATCCGCATGTAGGTAGCACACTAAAAGTTCCGTCAATCAAAAAGTGCCTTTCCGATTGAGGCAAAGGGCTTTCAATTAGCTCCACTATCTTTGGAGATAAGAAAATAGTATAGCTGAAATTTTTTTTCTAGGATGGTATGCCTATAAAATTGTTTTTGTTTGTCGTATTTCGACATTCCATAGCTTGACAAAACATCGCTATTTGAAAACGCTGCTTTAACTTCCCCGAAATTCAGTGGCTGTTTCGGTAAATTGGCACTTTTTATTATGTTCATATTTCGCTTCATTGACGCGAAAGTTACCAAATGCGCGGAATCAGACATTTTTAGTCGTTTTTGATCAAAAATTTCTTTTGCAGTTGTTTTCCTTTTGTTCGGAGCACTGCAATCATTTTTTACAGAATTTAAGAATGCCATTTTTTATTGTGTCCGTTTGGTCGGGGTGGGGGTGAACGGCGTCATTGCAAGTAATTATTCTATTTAGAACAGTTTCAAACTTTACTCTTGCCTTGCATGTTCTAACGTAACACGTATAGTGTTTAATATTTGCTTTAAAAGAGCTCTTAACAGCATATAATCGCTTTTCACTTTTTGTATGCAAAAGTTGACCGTTTTTTCTAAAACCCGGCAAAAACTCGAAATCAATATTTCCCGCACTTGTGCTTGGTTCACTATCCATTCTTAAGAGACTACGAATGACAACTGGCAAAAAGATCTGTAGGCTGTAGCAAATCGAAGATAAGAAAAATACGGGACTTTCAATGCTTTCATATTGTTGAAATGATAAAAAAAAATAGAGTTGCAATTTGGAATGGGAGCAAACGCTACATAGAATCATAAAAAAATTACATATAAGAAATGCGTTCGAAGAGTAGGTAAATAGGCTCATATAAACTTGATTGGTAGCCTACACAGAGAAATTTCTCCCATTAGCACCAGCGGATCGAGTATTCGAAGCGAAATTTCTCTACTTCAAATGGTTTAAGATATATATATAATGTGTAAATTGTAAAGTAGTGGGACCTAACCCCCAACATTTTTGTTGGGCGTTATGACCCACTCTGGTGGGTCATAATTCATAAAGCCCAATTTTTTAAATTGGGGCTAAGCTCCCTGGGTCTTATGCCCCTGCGCCTCTCGATACGTGGTTTCTTTAAAGAGATCCCCACAATACTGCTCTGCTGCTGTCAACACTGGAGTTTCAGGAAGCTCTTCCAACTGCCAAAATTTTTGAATGTCGTCATTTAAGGGGTAATATCCACCAAATGCTCAAAAAAAGAAGGCTTTATTCATGATCTTTCTTAGAGGACATTTGAGATGTAAGGTATATAAATAATATATCATTGGATTAAGCAACTCTTGAAGAATAGAAAAAAGTTTTTTATTGTTATTTTTTTTACAAAATGGCGGCTGTGCAGCGATTGCCGTGAACCGCGTTTTTTAAAAGTTCTTTCGAGGAGAGCAGTAGAAGTCGTACCCAACTCCTTCTATAACAAAAAAAAATTTTTTTCAATATCAAAATGAGTGTTGCTAGTGAAGTACACATGATTAAATTTTTAGAAATTTTTTTCGCAAAATGGCGACGCGACGGTTTGAAATAAATTTTCTTTTTTCGACAAAAAAAAATCGACTTTAATTGCTTATAACTTTTTTTGTTGTAAACTAATCGCTAAAATGGTGTGTACTTCACTAGATAATTTAATGAAGAAACTACAGTTAAAGTTTGAAGTCAATCGGATGTAAACTTTTTCTGTTCTACTGCTCGCCGATTTCGAAACATAGTTTTGAGAAAAACGCGTTTAAAGTTTCAAAATGCGATTGTTGAGCATAAAATTTGTTCAGTAAAAATTGATTTAAACGAATTTTGAGTTTAGATCAGTACTTGGGCGTTGTAGATTTTGATTTAAGGATATTTTTAGCATAATTTAAGCCAATAAAAAAAAAATGGGGAAAAAAAATTTGGTGGATATTACCCCTTCGTTACTTCATTAAAAACGAAAGTGATCTTGAGCACTGGGAATCTAATTGCGAATTCAAATCTTCCAAAGGGCCAAGTAGCACCCACCCAAATACTGTGTTTTGAGCCTTAATCTTCTAAAACTTATTGTGTTTTATACCTTCCTTAATTATAAATGGATATAAATCAGCCCCGATCAATAAATCGATTTTCGAACACCTTTTAAAAAATGGGTCAGCTAACTGGAAATCAAACTTTCTTTGAAACTCTCCCAAGTCTGTTGATACCGAAGGCAGCTTGTCTGCAACCGTTTTGAAAACAAGTGCCTCAGCGAAAAGTGAAAAATCAGAGTCGTGTGTCGATTTTAACATGAATGAGCAAATTTTAGAGGATGTTGCCGTTACCGAAGAATTAACGCCTGCAACCGTTGCTCTCACCGATCGTGTGGGCAACCTTAACCTCTTCGAACTTTTTCAGATATGAATGATATTTCCTACCCCAGATCGATAAGCGCCCGCCACTCAAAATCAGTATGATTTTGCCGTATTCGAATTATCGCTGTAGCTAACAGCGCTGTTCGTTGCGGTCGTATCGGTCGGATTTGACCATTCGACATTCGTGTTACCGTGTGATATTGCACCCATAGCCCCTTGATTGTTGTTCCCGAAAGATTGTTGCGATCTACGCCCGATTGTTGGATTTGAAGTGGAATATAATTGTGATTTCATGTTCCCCGGAGAACCTTGATCGAAATGTAGTAGAGAGTGATGCTTTCCCTTACAATGAAAGCATGTACTGTCACTCTGGAAACTTGTTACCAAGTGATTGAAAGCTAAGCGATTATAGCAATTTTTTAATTTGCGAACCAAGTTTCGCCTTTGAGCAATGCTCATTTTTAAAAATTCTGGGCATGTACGCAATGAATGAGCTCCTGGACATACTTTGCACTGTGAACTTACTTTAGCATGATGTGCCCTAACGCGTGTAGTTTTGCGTGAAACTTGATTATTAGTTACTGCGCTTTTCGAAATGTTGTTGCTTTTTTGCATGTCGGAAACATTTTCCAAAACGCGGTACCTACTTGTCAGAAAGTTATTCATTTGATCCCACGATTGGATTTCTGTTGGGTTTTCTA
Source organism: Melanostoma mellinum (assembly GCA_914767635.1). Classification (NCBI taxonomy): domain Eukaryota; kingdom Metazoa; phylum Arthropoda; class Insecta; order Diptera; family Syrphidae; genus Melanostoma; species Melanostoma mellinum. The sequence continues at coordinate 93,312,417 of OU612060.1, read as the reverse complement.
AAGATTCTTCCCAAAGAGATAATGTTTGAGCGGGAAGACGACTCGCGCACATATAATTTATCAACGCATCCCATTTTTTCACGTCAATCTTGTATGACCCTAACGCTAAGACAGCTTCATTGATATTGCTTGCAATTCCTTGAGCGCGGTAGCAGATTCAACTGCGATGCATGGTTGACCCAGCAAAATATTTAAATGGTTATTTACGAGAACCCGTTTCTTTTCGTAATGTTCCTTGACCTCAAAATGTTCGTCCGTTGTCTCAAATTTTGAAACAATGCTTAACGCATGATCTTTCGTCCGAGCACGCAAGTGGAAAAGTTTTTGAACGGGACTTAACTTTGCGTGTCGGATATAGAGTGCAGTAAACATGTGTCTAAACGCTGGCCATTTTACAAAATCACTACTAAAAATTTCCGTTTGACATGGTGGGAGATGCATACTATGCAATAGAGAAGTATATTTATCGTCTTTTTCCCCGTTTTCACTTTTATTTTTCGCTTTACCCTCTTGCGGCTCTGTGGCCTCTAGTAGATCCCCGAGAAATCCTATATAAGTGTCTGAGCACTTCCTATACTTGGCTCTCACTTCCACAAGCGACGCCTTGAGGTCATCATCTTCAAACGCGGCACACACGAATTTATTGTACGCATCTTTCACGTCTGTCCATATTTCCTGGAGTTCGACTTTGTATGCCTTCAAAACCGATTGTGAAATCCCTTTAATAGGTTTTTCCTTAAAATTCGCGTGAAAATCTACCAAGGCATCACATGCCAAAATTAAACCCTCTCTACCGCCCAAATTGCACTGCTACATAGAAATTTTCAACCGTAAAACAAACGCTTACCACCCTACCGCGTGTTATCTTTACCCTAAAAAAACGTCTCAATTTGTACCGTTTCGATACTTAATATATCTTAAAAAAACGTCCCGATTGCTCGTTTCAATGTATAATATATCTTTAAAAAAAGTCCCGATTGCACCGTTTCGATATATACATATTGAAATATTGAAATTGATAACTAATCAACTCATTTATTTTAATACAAATGTAAAATTTTTGTAAGTAGTTACCTATATACTTCCAAGATTTACGATGCTGAACGATGTGGATGGCTTGACGATGGCGCTGACTGATGGTGATGATGCTGATTGATGATGATGCTGATTGATGATGATGCTGATTGATGATGATGCTGATTGATGATGATGCTGATTGATGATGGTGAATGGTGACTTTGGCCACAATATTGCGACACTCCTTGACTTGACGCTATAGCCATCTATTTGTCTTTGTCCTATGCTGCCCCTGTGACGAGCAATTCCTTATTATTTGCGTGTTGCGTCGTGCTGTTATTGTACAGCACCGTTGGCGCGATGGTTTTCTTTAAAATATGACGATATAGCCGTCTATTTGTCTTTGTCCTATGCCGTCCCGTATTCGCGTGTTGCGTCGTGCTGTTATTTGTACAGCACCCTTGGCGCGTTGGTTTTTTTAAAATGTGGCTTATTGTTGCCCAACAATCTTACACCAAAACTTTTTTAATCTCGCCTTTTGCGAAAATCCACCCGCCACAACGAGAAAATAGCACATCGACTTCTCCACTTGAAGCATGATGATCGCAGCTCGATTGTCACCACGACCACACCCTATTTAATTTTAATTTAATTTTTCGCAATTACTTAATGCGGTTTGAAGGACCAAAATATTGCGCTGGTCTCCTTTTCTTCTTAAAAAACTTGTTAAAATAAATGTACACTCTTTACTTATAATTTTATGTTCTTTATTCGACTAATTTAGCGAGAATTGAACCTTATACAAAAATGATTTGCTCTGTGGCAACGAATGGCGAAGATGGCGGGTGGCTTGGTCAACGTTGTGTTTGGATGGTGGTTGGCAAAAGAATGAAAGACAACTCTACTCTAGATGAGCGTAGCGAATTTGGTTCTGTAAAATGGATGATAGCGAAAAGCTACTTCATTGTTTTTCTATACAGCGCTAGATGGCCTACAACTAAAGCTACAAAAAAGCATTTTTTTTCTGTTTAATGACTTGAGAGATTTTTAAAAAATGCGGTGTGACACCGCATATTTGTTCACTCATACTGTTTTTATACTTGAAAAGCTACTAAAAAGCATTCGATTCTGTCAAATGACTTGAGAGATTTCTAAAAAAAATGCGGGGTAACACGAACCTACTCGATTTATTTCCACTCGTTATTTAAAATGCGGTGTAGCTTTAATTCAAAAGTGCGGTGTAACACCACATAAACGAACTACACCCTGGGTGCATTTAGACACGTCCGTTGTTTTAACATTCCAAATATGGTGATCATTTGTTGGTATGCTGGATATTCATATAATTCCCGATTTCGGAAGGCAATTGTGATAGATTTATTAGAATCAATTGATTTCAAGATTTTCAATTCCAAAGAATCTGATAGATGTATATGTGGTACTTTCCATTGAACTTTGAGTAAGGTTATCTCCGCTTGTTCATCTTCATCAGCAATTATTGAATTGACACCAGTTCGTGATCGTGTTAAAATTAAGTTATGTCGAGCGTTAGGAATATTTTTTTTGAAATCTTCTGCAAATCAAAATAGCTTGTTGAGTGGTAAGCAAAAATTAAAATGTAATCCGTTTAAGGTGACTGAAGAATCTAGACACAAACCCCCATTAATAGCATAACGCTTTCATTTTGAGTCAAAGAAATATAGTTTTTAATAGAAGTTGTGATTCCAACATTTCTGTTACTATCTAATTCAACACCATTTAGCTCATATCGAATCTCATCAAATAGGAATGCTATACAATTATTAACGAGTTTCGTTTTGATGACTTCCGATCCATCGCTTTTCGATACAGTCAGCTCAATATAAATGTAACTTTCCGAAGGTAATATATTGAGATTTTGATATTGCACGCAGATGTCGATAATGTCATTTTTGTCGAAATTATTCAAATAGGGTGAATAGGAATGATATTCGTATTTGGAAATACTATCATCAACTGCAGGGTCTTCAAAAATATTCATCATATCTTAATTTTTAAGATATTTTAATTAATTTGTTTTCTTTAGAGTAAATCCTAATGATAATAAAAAGTTTTGATTTTCTTTTGAGAGAGTTTGTACTTTCTTCTGGAGAGCTAATGAAGTATTGATTATAGAACTGGGTACTTCTTGTCTTATTTCCAAATTATTCGGAGAGATATTATTATATACAATCATTTTTGACGATTAAGGTGCAATCGAATCGTTATGAGTTCACTTCGAAAATTAATGAGGTAACTCTGTTGATCTAATAAGTTTATAGCTAACGAACTGATCTTCTTCACGTTCACTGGTAAATAAATTACATTCTTAGGAACTTCAATTATTTTATACCCTGGGCTGACTTTGATTGAAAACTGATGAAGTATATGCGCAGGTTGGTTATTGATAAATGTTCCATCAATTATACTGCACTCAACTCGTACAGTATTTACACGATTAATGTCAACATAAAGGTCTGATTCGTTGGTTTATTTGGCTGTGAGTTTAGTTTTGCTAAAACCCAAAAGTGAACCAATTTAATTCGGATGTGAAAAGTCTATTTCTTCGGTGCAGAATATCTCACATTTTAAAGTGTTGTTATTTGCTCTTATTTTTTCACTCGCTGTACTATTTTTGTGTTTAAGTGCTTTTTGGATAAAATTATTAATATCTTCAATTTCATAAGATCTAATAGGAAGAACAATCTCATCGTTACCCAAATGAAATAAGTTATTCATTACATCCAAATTTGGTATGGAGTTGTATGTTTAGAAATCCACTAGTCCACATACATAATTTGAATCTAATACAATACTCGTATGTGGGAAGTACTCTGCAGTAAGAGTAGACTTGTTTCCACTCAAAGTATAAGTGTTATCGACATTGTTAATGAAAATCAAATGAAACGAATTGTACATTGTTCAACACATTTATTTATTTATTTTGATCAATAAGAAAACTTGGCACGAGTACGATAACTATGGCGACAAAAAATAATAACGGTTTTTGGTGGAGGGGTTCAATACAAGCATTTTTTACTATGGGAGGGGGGGTCTATCTCCCCCCGTTTAGGCGGTAGGGGCAATTTTATAAAAATTGACTTAAAATCTAAAAAAAAATATTGTAGAACAACGGAAAAACTTACAGATACAATTTATACTTTTTATGAAAGCCAGAAACTTGCACTTTATAACAAATTTTAAATGAAGTGGTTTCAATTTATAGTTTTTGAAATAACTGACTTCAAAGTCAAAATTTACGAAAAAAAATTTTAAAAAATCACTTTGAGTACTATGTTTCTCGTGATTACAAATGCCAATAAAAAAAATTAGATGTAGTTAGTTGCTTCAATAAATTTTTTATCAAACGATTTAAATTACTTTTTTATATGTCTTATAGTTTTTGAGATAATTGAAAAATAGTAAAACTATTGAAGTATGCATTATTTTCAAAAAATTATGGAAATACGTACGAATTTACAATAATGTTAGGAAATAGACTAGTGAAAGTATAAAAATTCATAAGACAGGTACTTATGTGCAATTAATTTCCGTATGCAACAGCTTTCCGCATGGACCGCTTCGCGGGGCTCATTATTTCAACCCTTTTTCCGCAGGGTTAAGCTGCTCATGCTAAATATGAAAATAGCAATTAATTTCCGTATGCAACAGCTTTCCGCATGGCCCGCTTCGCGGGGACTCATTATTTTAACCCTTTTTTCCGCAGGGTTAAGCTGCTCATGCTAAATATGAAAGTAGCAATTAATTTCCGTATGCAACAGCTTTCCGCATGGCCCGCTTCGCGGGGCTCATTATTTTAACCCTTTTTCCGCAGGGTTAAGCTGCTCATGCTAAATATGAAAATAGTAATTAATTTCCGTATGCAACAGCTTTCCGCATGGCCCGCTTCGCGGGGACTCATTATTTTAACCCTTTTTTCCGCAGGGTTAAGCTGCTCATGCTTAATATGAAAATAGCAATTAATTTCCGTATGCAACAGCTTTCCGCATGGCCCGCTTCGCGGGGAATCATTATTTTAACCCTTTTTTCCGCAGGGTTAAGCTGCTCATGCTAAATATGAAAGTAGCAATTAATTTCCGTATGCAACAGCTTTCCGCATGGCCCGCTTCGCGGGGCTCATTATTTTAACCCTTTTTCCGCAGGGTTAAGCTGCTCATAAGCTTTGGGGTGCAAATTTTTTATATGAAAAGTTTCTTTTAAAATTAGAAAATTTTTTGATTTTAAAAAAGAAATATAGTTTTACTATTTTTCAATTATCTCAAAAACTATAAGACATAGAAAAAAGTAATTTATATCGTTTGATAAAAAATTTATTGAAGCAACTAACTGCATCTAATTTTTTTTATTGGCATTTGTAATCACGAGAAACATAATACTCAAAGTGATTTTTTAAAATTTTTTTTCATAAATTTTGACTTTGAAGTCAGTTATTTCAAAAACTATAAATTGAAACCACTTCATTTAAATTTTATTATAAAGTGCAAGTTTCTGGCTTTCATAAAAAGTATAAATTGTATCTGTAAGTTTTTCCGTTGTTCTACAATATTTTTTTTTAGATTTTAAGTCAATTTTTATAAAATTGCCCCTACCGCCTAAACGGGGGGAGATAGACCCCCCCTCCCATAGTAAAAAATGCTTGTATTGAACCCCTCTATCAGAAACCGTTATTATTTTTTGTCGCCATAGTTATCGTACTCTCCCCGAAAACTTAAACATAAATGTCCACAGTTGAAGGTATTGAAAAGTTGTTTACATTTATAGTTGCAGTAAATAATATTTGTACTTAAGTATTCAATTACTTCCTGTGGAGGTCTTATATTTCCAAAACTGTCAAAATATTGAACCTTGTTTAAATTTTTGCTGTAAGCTACCCAATGAGTACCGACTCCACTATTATCATCCAAATTAACTACTCCACACATTTGAATGGCCACATTTTTGAATGGCCTTATTGGTAATGTATCTCTCATGAAAACACCTCGAAAGTTTGATTAAATATCTAAAAAGAAATAAATTTCTTATTAGAAAAGTTGTTTGATCGTGAAGATCGACCTCAACTCCTTTTTGCGTTTCGCCCAGGTACGGCAATGGGCTCATCAGTTAGATGTTGCCGTACCCTTCTAAGACGCAAAATATGTTCGGTTTACACCGACACTTATAAAATCCACTGCACACAGATGCAGTGAATTTTATTTCTAAGTGAATGGAACTTGTCATATGCACTTAGAAAAATGTAAACAAAAAGTTTGCCATGGTTTGGCTTCAATTTATTAATTTTAAACAATAACAAAAAATATTTGCTAATGTCGTGTTGTTTTGTCCTGGAGTTGACAATTTAATTTGATTAAAAATCTAAAAAGTGTAGAATATTAAATAAACAGCTTTGTACGAGTGCTAAGAGTCAACTGAAACTGAATTTATTAAAGCAACGTAAAAGAAAATGTATATACATATGTTCGTGTTCATGTAATGAAAAATACAGTTTCATGTATAGAGAGAGAAAATACAATAAGTACAGTGGGGGCCATAAATAATGGAATAATAAATTATACAATTCAACACTTCCACTTTTATTATTCTATTTGGAAATTCTAAGTTCAAAATTCAAATTATTTACAAATGCCCATCTTTTGTCTTAAAATCTCGAATCTACTTCTAAGTAAGGGTTTAGTTAACACATCTGCAAGTTGCTCTTGACTCGGAACGTACTGTAGTGTGAAAAAGCCATCTTCAAACTTCTGTCTTATGAAATGGTATTTCACATCAATGTGCTTTGTTCTCTTGTGGAATTCCGGATTCTTGATAAGCTTGACAGCACTTTGGTTATCCAAAGCGATGGTTGCATTGTTTCTCCAAAGACCAGCTCCTTGAACAATCGTTGTACCCAAACAAGTTCTTTTACTCCTTCCGAAGCTGCGACGTATTCAGATTCTGTCGTCGAGAGTGCAATACATTTTTGCCGTTGTGAGCACCAGGAGATCGCAGCATTGCACATCATCAAAATACACCCGCTTGTTGATACCCTTGTATCATTATCACCAGCAAAATCAGCGTCTGTAAAACACAAAACACATGGATTAACTCTTTCATATTTCAAACCATAATCAAGTGTTCCTCGAATATATTTGAAAATCCTCTTTACAGCAACTATGTGAACACTTTTCGGGTCATCCAAATATCGGCTCACAAAACCAACTGCGTATGCAATATCTGGTCTTGTTCCTACCGATAAATACATCAAACACCCCACTGCCTCTCTATATGGGAATCTCGATGTATTATTGTCTACCAAATCAGAACATATTTTTGAACTTTCAGCAGGCGTTGTCACTGACTTCGATTGACTGAAACCAAATTTTTCAAGAACACTTTTTGCGTAAGATGTTTGCTTAAGTTGCATGCTTCCATCTGTGAGTGCTTTTATTTCAAGTCCGATGTAGTAGCTAGCCGTTTTAAACTTTACCTCGAATTCCTGTTGAAGATGATGAATGAGAGTATCAAGGTCTTTTTCATCCTCTGCAGCAACAAGTCCATCATCGATGTACAGTGCTAGAATAATCTTCCTATTATTCTGCTTTCCCACGAACACACAACAGTCTGCTTCGCTTACTTGGAACGAAAAAGTTTTCAAAAAAACTGTAAAACGTTTATTCCAACACCTGGATGATTGTTTCAATCCATAAAGACTTTTATTTAGCTTGCAGACGTTTTCACTGCCGTCTTCGTATCCCTTCGGCTGGCACATGTAAATATCTTCAATTAACTCCCCATACAGAAAAGCAGTTTTTACGTCAAACTGCATCAGCTTCAAATCCTCCGCTGCACAGAGAGCAATTATCATACGAATGGACGTAAACTTAACAACAGGGCTAAAAGTCTCTTCGTAATCAACCCCGTATTGCTGAGTAAAACCTCTAACTACCAAACGTGCCTTGAACCTCTCAACATTACCTTCAGCTGTGCGCTTCACTTTGTAGACCCACTTGTTTGATATTACCTTTTTATGTTGTGGCAATTTCACCAGATCCCACGTATGGTTTTTGCTCAGCGAAGATATCTCGTCATCCATTGCACACTTCCACTGCGCCCAATAGTTCGATTTTTTAGCTTCTTCAAAAGAGTGGGGCTCATCGCTACATGCTAAATAAGCAAAATAGTCAACAGTCCTTGACCTTAGCTGACGAACTCTATGATCTCCATCAAGATCACAAGCTTTATTATCTTGCTCAGGGTTTTCTTGGGCAAGTACTTCATTTTTCACTTCATTTTTAATTGAATCTTTATTTTCTTCGATTCCCATTTTTTCAACCTCTTGAGAGCTAGGATGTTCACACTCTTGCAGTTTGAGCAACAACTCATTGGCCGCAGATTCCTTAAAAATTACGTCTCGTGACACTTCAACTTTCTTGCTTGTAGGAAGCCATATTCGAAAACCCTTTGAGTCCTCCTCATAGCCGACAAAAATACCTTTTGCTGCCTTTGCTTGAAGCTTTCTTCTATTTTCCTTAGGTATGTGAACATAGGCACTGACACCAAAGATTTTCAAATGCGTTATATCAGGAGTTCTTTTAAACCATAGTTCAAAAGGAGTCTTACCTTTTTCAGGGCATCGTGCAGTGCGATTAAGTGTATAGACAGTATTGACAACAGCTTCGCCCCAAAACTTGTAACTCATTGATCGCGTACAAAGCATTGACCTAGCTGATTCAATTATTGTGCGCATGTCACGCTCGGCCCTTCCATTATGCTCCGGCGTATATGGAACACTCCGTTGATGACGAATACCACGTGACCTTAAAATATTTTGCACTTCTTTGTTGGTATATTCTAGTCCGTTATCGGATCGCAAAGTCTTTACTTGGAGGCCAGTATCTACACGCACTTGATCTAAAAATTGAAGAATGCAATCAGCAACATCCGTCTTTGACTTAATACAGTAGACCCTTCGATAATTGGAGTAATCGTCGCGAAACAACAGCATATACCTCGCTCCACCATAAGACGTTTCGTGCATCGGTCCACAAAGATCTGTGTGTACCAACTCTCCTATAGCTGTGGCTCTATTTGAAATTGTAGTAAATGGCATTCTGTGATGTTTTCCAAGAACACATGCTTCACAGAAAAATTCATCCTCGTCTAAATACTTTATTCCTAGATCATTTAACACCTTTTTTACATGACCTGAATTTTGATGACACATTCGTTGATGCCATGTGTGCAAAGAGTGCACCACGTTTGCTTGAGTGCATATTGAATGAGATTTCACACGAAAAACTAACTTAAAAAGCTTGTTTGGCTCTCGACGTGCAGTTGCAACAACCTGATTCTTCAAAAACAAGTCACATTTATCTGTATCAGCAACCATATGAAACCCTTTGTCTAAAGCTGAGTTTGTAGAAAAAAGGTTAAGTTTAATGTCTGGAACATAGAGAACATTGGTTATTTGTTTCATTGCCCACAATTTACCGTCAAATGCCTCGACATCTATGTTGCCTTTACCCATAGCCTTGATAATGTCTCCATTTCCAACCCTGACTGACATAGGCTTCTGAAAGCTCTGATAGTCGTTGAACCATTCCATTCTAAAACACATGTGCTCACTTGCACCGGAATCTAGAAACCAGCTGTCTCTTTCTGCTGCACTGAAAATCTTGGTAAGACCTACAAAAGCATCCCCTGTTCTGTCATCGTGATGTCTTACTTGTTTCCTCTTATTACACTCGTTTTTCCAATGCCCTTCCTTTTTGCAAAAAAAACATTTTCCTCGTTTTTTATTACCAGCAAAATTTCGATTAACTGCTTTCTTGGCAAAGAAAGCACCTGACACTCCAACATGCACTCCTAATCTAGACTCTTCCATGCACAACCTCGCTGTTAAATTCTTTAAATTACGTTCATCTTTTGACGTAGACTCCCATGATGTAAAAAAATGGCCAAAAGATTCTGGCAAGGTCATAAGAATTTTGGTAATCAACATATTTTCGGAAATCTCCTCACCCAAATCTTTTAGTTGCTGTGACAGTTTCTGTAACTTAGAAATATGAACTGCTATCGAATCGTCAGCATCCTTAGCGTAGTTAAAAAACTGCTGCTGCAGTAAATGTATGCTTGTTTCTGACTTTTGTTCATACACGCTTTCCAGTTTTGACCACATTTCCGCTGATGTCTCATAATTCATTATATGAAGCATCGGCTCCTGTCCAATAGTTGTCACTATCATCTTTTGTGCCTTATGATCTTTTCCTGTCCATACAGATAGTTCTGCTTCTCCTGAAGGCCGCTCTGAAACTCCTGTGACCACATCCCAGATTCTACCAGCTCGCATTAGAACTTTCATCTGAAATTTCCACAATGGCCATTGTTCTAGACTTTGCAGCTTCTCAATTTTTACCAATTCACTGTCCATATTGACGGCTGAAATTTTCTTCGTAAATTATGAGCTGTAGAATGTTAAAGAACTTAAGATGAATAAAAAAAAATTATGAACCGGTGACGATAAAAAAAACAGTTATTTGCGTTAGGTAGATATCGAATGATTTTAGCATGCTGGGCCCATAACCTGTAGAATATTAAATAAACAGCTTTGTACGAGTGCTAAGAGTCAACTGAAACTGAATTTATTAAAGCAACGTAAAAGAAAATGTATATACATATGTTCGTGTTCATGTAATGAAAAATACAGTTTCATGTATAGAGAGAGAAAATACAATAAGTACAGTGGGGGCCATAAATAATGGAATAATAAATTATACAATTCAACAAAAAGAAATAAATTTCTTATTAGAAAAGTTGTTTGATCGTGAAGATCGACCTCAACTCCTTTTTGCGTTTCGGTCAGGTACGGCAATGGGCTCATCAGTTAGATGTTGCCGTACCCTTCTAAGACGCAAAATATGTTCGGTTTACACCGACACTTATAAAATCCACTGCACACAGATGCAGTGAATTTTATTTCTAAGTGAATGGAACTTGTCATATGCACTTAGAAAAATGTAAACAAAAAGTTTGCCATGGTTTAGCTTCAATTTATTAATTTTAAACAATAACAAAAAATATTTGCTAATGTCGTGTTGTTTTGTCCTGGAGTTGACAATTTAATTTGATTAAAAATCTAAAAAGAAATAAATTTCTTATTAGAAAAGTTGTTTGATCGTGAAGATCGACCTCAACTCCTTTTTGCGTTTCGCCCAGGTACGGCAATGGGCTCATCAGTTAGATGTTGCCGTACCCTTCTAAGACGCAAAATATGTTCGGTTTACACCGACACTTATAAAATCCACTGCACACAGATGCAGTGAATTTTATTTCTAAGTGAATGGAACTTGTCATATGCACTTAGAAAAATGTAAACAAAAAGTTTGCCATGGTTTGGCTTCAATTTATTAATTTTAAACAATAACAAAAAATATTTGCTAATGTCGTGTTGTTTTGTCCTGGAGTTGACAATTTAATTTGATTAAAAATCTAAAAAGAAATAAATTTCTTATTAGAAAAGTTGTTTGATCGTGAAGATCGACCTCAACTCCTTTTTGCGTTTACGGCAATGGGCTCATCAGTTAGATGTTGCCGTACCCTTCTAAGACGCAAAATATGTTCGGTTTACACCGACACTTATAAAATCCACTGCACACAGATGCAGTGAATTTTATTTCTAAGTGAATGGAACTTGCATATGACAAGTTCCATTCACTTAGAAATAAAATTCACTGCATCTGTGTGCAGTGGATTTTATAAGTGTCGGTGTAAACCGAACATATTTTGCGTCTTAGAAGGGTACGGCAACATCTAACTGATGAGCCCATTGCCGTACCTGGGCGAAACGCAAAATTGCATATGACAAGCTCAATTCACTTAGAAATAAAATTCACTGCATCTGTGTGCAGTGGATTTTATAAGTGTCGGTGTAAACCGAACATATTTTGCGTCTTAGAAGGGTACGGCAAACATCTAACTGATGAGCCCATTGCCGTACCTGGGCGAAACGCAAAAAGGAGTTGAGGTCGATCTTCACGACCAAACAACTATTCTAATAAGAAATTTATTTCTTTTTAGATTTTTAATCAAATTAAATTGTCAACTCCAGGACAAAACAACACGACATTAGCAAATATTTTTTGTTATTGTTTAAAATTAATAAATTGAAGCCAAACCATGGCAAACTTTTTGTTTACATTTTTCTAAGTGCATATGACAAGTTCCATTCACTTAGAAATAAAATTCACTGCATCTGTGTGCAGTGGATTTTATAAGTGTCGGTGTAAACCGAACATATTTTGCGTCTTAGAAGGGTACGGCAACATCTAACTGATGAGCCCATTGCCGTACCTGGGAGAAACGCAAAAAGGAGTTGAGGTCGATCTTCACGATCAAACAACTTTTCTAATAAGAAATTTATTTCTTTTAGATTTTTAATCAAATTAAATTGTCAACTCCAGGACAAAACAACACGACATTAGCAAATATTTTTTGTTATTGTTTAAAATTAATAAATTGAAGCCAAACCATGGCAAACTTTTTGTTTACATTTTTCTAAGTGCATATGACAAGTTCCATTCACTTAGAAATAAAATTCACTGCATCTGTGTGCAGTGGATTTTATAAGTGTCGGTGTAAACCGAACATATTTTGCGTCTTAGAAGGGTACGCAACATCTAACTGATGAGCCCATTGCCGTACCTGGGCGAAACGCAAAAAAGAGTTGAGGTCGATCTTCACGATCAAACAACTTTTCTAATAAGAAATTTATTTCTTTTTAGATTTTTAATCAAATTAAATTGTCAACTCCAGGACAAAACAACACGACATTAGCAAATTTTTTTTGTTATTGTTTAAAATTAATAAACCTCGAAAGTTGTTTATATAACTTTTACCAAAATCATTTATGTCGATGTTAGTAAGAGGACGGTTAGGTAGCAACCTTATAAGTTCCATAAGTATCCATTTTTATATGGTTTTAAATAAAGACCTTTACCATGTTTAAGTTTAATTGCTTTCATGGTTTTATTATGTCGTTTACTTTCTTCTAATTGTTGTTTTCCGATCCTTGAATCGTTTATTGCCTTCGCTATTCCTGCAACACCTCCAGTTAGAGAACCTACAGCAGATAACCCCGCTAAGATCGGTAGCAATGGTAAAAAGCCACCAAAAATTGGTAATGGTATTACTCTTGGTATAGTAATATTCTTACGCTTTTTCTTTATAATTCTTCTGGCTGCATGTAGAGCAGTTGTTGCTAGTTTACTAGTGTCTTCAGGGTTTATATATTTTATTGCTGCTCTAGCTTCTTTTACTGCATTTTTAAACAAATTAGTTGTTTTAGACGGACTCTTACTTTTTTTGGGATTTTGATGATATACCCATTCGAAGAGTAGATTTAGCTTTCATAATGTTGGTAACTAAAAGACTATTGAGTTTTTCTGATAGTTTTGAATCTTTTGCTTGAAACCTTTGCCAGGATTTCTCAGTTAAAATCTTATCAGCTATATGTCTATCGTTTAAATTATTACTTCTACTGTATGTTATGTCGTGTTCACGATAGGCTTCATTTAATTTATCAATACCGTGGTCTCCTCTTGCAAGATGCTCTTTAAGTTTAGTGCCAGGTCCACAAAAGTTATATGACGGTATATGTAACTCAAATGGAAGCTTGTTTATTCGTGAATTAACTAATCCGCTCCCCTGAACTGAATTACTAAGACTAACGGAGGATGTTCTAAAAACTAAAATCAATCATTATATAACTGTTCAGTTACAAGATATCAATGTTTATGAAGCAATCTTTATAAAACACTAGATATGACTTATATCAAAACAGATCATTCAATAAAATGAAGTTTATTAAACAGCAAGACAGCATTTCCGTTCAAAATCTCGATGGAAAAATTAAAGAAAAAAAAAAACATGGAGCGTTGTTTCCAAATAGTATTCGTGGTATTATCGTAGGCCCACATAAAACTGTGGAAAAACAAATGTTATGCTAAGCATTCTTCTAGATGTTAATGGGTTAAAGTTGGAAAACATTTATATTTATACCAAGTCACTACATCAACCAAAATACGCATTATCTAAAGAGTGCTATAAATTCTGTATAAGGAATGGGGTATTTTGAATTCTTAAATAATAGTGAAATTTTGAAGCCTTCTGAGGCTAAACTTAATTCAGTCTTTATATTTGACGATGTTGCTTGTGAAAAGCAAAATACTATCAGAGACTATTTTTGTATGGGGCGCCATAGTGATGTTGACAGTATTTATTTATGTCACACATTCCGAAACACTTGTTCGAGATAACGTGAACTATGTTATTCTTTTTAAACAAGATGATCCAAATTTGAAGCATGTTTCGAATGACCACATAAATTCGGACATGACTTTTAAATAATTCAAAGAGCTTTGCAGTGAATGTTGGAAAAATTCTTATGGTGTTGTAGTAATTGATAAAGATAACCATGTTGAAAATGGACGATACAAGAAATCATTTAAAGACAGAGTTATGATATAAATTTGTACAGTCTTCAAACTGCTTCTCATATTAAAACACCTATCTCAGAACCGAACTATAGAGAATCACCCGATATAAAAAAAGCCGCCCTGCATTGAACCGCCCGGTTTAAGAAAACCGCCCCTGTATTGAACCGACCGGTATTGAACCGCCCTGTATTGAACCGACCGAAAACCACAATACTCACACTTATGGATACGACTACGCTGAAGAATCTCATTAAGACTAAAAATGATTTGCGAAAAAAATATATGCTTCTCAAAACTGGAAAATTTATTAAAGAGATTGAAATTGAAAATACTTTTAAGCCAATCATTGAAACTTTGCAAAACATTGCGAAAAAAGTCAAAGTGGAATACAATCAAACTAACAAAGTTTTGAATAATGTTTCAAGGCTAATAAAATCATATAAAGCAAAACCTAGTCTTTTACTTAAAAGTTTAAAAGAAGAACAAGAAGATGATGGTGATCATTGTGTTGATGATTCTGTAGGAGGTGAAGAGGAAAGTTGTTCATTCATGAATTCAACGTTATTTGATGATAATTCTACATTTAGAACGCCAACAAAAAGCTTTAGTAGAAGTACCTCCAGAAAAGATTCTCTGATATCAAATTCAGATCACGATAACATCTATGGTTCATACTTTGATAGTGAGTCAAACTCAAACAAATTGGGTAGATCGAGTTTCCAAGCCAACGAAAATAACGATATTGTGATCGATGGAGAAGTTTTTCGCGGAACTGCCGGTCTACTGGAACTTGTTTTACACAAAAAGCCACGTAGAGGTATTTATACAGCTGAGGACTTGCAGCAATATAACCAAATTTTACAAAAATCATGCGCTCACTTGAAAGATCACGATATAAACTCACAGATCAAGGGTAATAGAAGCGAAAAGTATACAAAAATTATAAAACCATTAGTTCAGAAGCAAACTGTTAAAAAGAAAATTGGAATGGCATACCTGAGCAGTAATTCACCTACAATGCTCGTTACAAATAACCTTATCGATTATGTGCATTGGAATTACCCAAATGAACTTGTAGATAGGTTGAAACTTTTGATTGCATCTCAGAGAGCGGGGAATAATAATCACAGAAATGAGATAAATTCAATTGTAGAAGAGTTGCGTGAAGCAAATTTCATTTATTAGTAAAATGAATGTCGACAAGTTCGTAAGGAGTTCTATACAACAGCATAAAAGAATGGTTGGTCTTCAAGGACCTCCTGGTGATGGATTTAAAAGAATGATGTATGGTGATTTTGATATCGAGGGGAAATACTTAAACAATATTGGAAATATTCCTTTTCTAAGCAATTTTAAGGACGTTGATAATGTTAGTTCGGTTCATGGATGTCATTTTGCAAACTATGTTTGGTCCTCAAACGCATGTCAAATGGGACCAGATACTTGTGCGTGTTATATGATTGAAAACAATTTTTATAAAACCTTCACGACATCCCAAAAACCTGCAAACCGATGATGGAAAAGAGCTTTTTAATAAAACACTTCATGATTTGATGAAAATCCATAATATTAATCACTATTCAACATTCAGTTCAGGCAAGGCATCAATTGTCGAACGTTTTAATCGCACTTTTAAGGAGAAGATGTGGGAGGAATTCAGTTTCAATAGAAACTATAAATGGATATCTATTCTTAATAACTTGATGAGTACATACAATCATTAAATGCATAGAACTATAAAAATGCGTCCAACTGATGTGAATGAGGAGAACTCCAAGCAGCCCCTGTCTACAGAATACAATAGAATAAAAGTCGCCCCACCAGTAAAGTTTCGAGTTGGAGACAATGTTAGGATAAGCAAGTTCAAACATGTTTTCGAAAAAGGCTATACCCCCAATTGGACAACGAAAATTTTTAAGACAAGAAAAGCGAACCTAACCAATCCAGCAACGTACCTACTCAAAGATCATAGTGGTAAGCCTATCAACGGATGTTTTTGCGAAAAAGAATTACAAAAAACGAATTTTCCTAATATTTACCTTGTTGAAAAAGTACTCGAAAGTAAAGGCGGAAAAGCATATGTTAAATGGCTCGGCCTACCGTCAGCTAGCAATTCATGGATCAATAAATCACAATTAATATAAGCCCTTTACCCCCCCCCCCCCCCTAAAATAGTCCTTCTTATAAAGTCATATCCATCCATCCATCCATACATACATTGCACACTCCTTTCAAAAGTACACTTACTACAAACAACTGATCTTTTTTCCCTGCATGACCACTACACTATTCTATTCATACATCGGTTACACACATCTATCTAGTCAACCACCAAAAACATAGCAAGATGATATTACCATTTTCAGCTTATACACAAATATTACTCGTACAAGCATATTTCAAATTGACCAAAAAACTATGCAAATGATCTTTTTTTTCCCTACACGACCACTATACTATTCTATTCATACATCAGTTACACCCAGCCATCATGTCAGCCACCAATAAAACTACTTGAAATTTCCATCACATCACTGATCAGAATCTACACTCGTAAAAACTTGATTCAAACCAAAAACTTTGATTTTGCACTACAAAAAATGCTGAAAAAGAAAATATTGTTCAACTGTGGTATCTATACTACTCTCCTACAACAACAAAACACATGACACACATTCTTGTCAGCACTATTTCTATGCTCAAAAATTACATTTTCTCAGTCCCGGAAAAAGTCCTCCAAAATTTTCTTCTGCTGACCTACAAAATATAAAAATCTTAATTTCCAACCATAGATTTCTTCTACACACAGTTTTAAAAATATATCATCAATTTTCATCCACCACTTTTTTACACGACCTTTGTCCAGACTTCTTTCGCACACACAGTTCTTAAAATAGAACTAAATATTACCATCCACCACTTTTTCGTCCACACAAAACCACAGCAGTCAACTCATTCCAAATTTCTAACCTACTCACAGGCTAACACATGAACTCCATAATCAGCGAAATCAGAAGAATTGAGATTCCTTTTATATGAAATTATACCGATCAGCAAAAAAATATTGCTGAACTGTGGTATTTTTACTACTGACCGAGAAGAAATTCATTTTTCATTTTCAATTCATTTTTATTAATTTTATCTTATATCTACTTCCGTGCTAACAAAAATGTGTAAAACTAGCTTATTTAATAACTTAATTAACTTACTGACCCTAAGCGGGTACTCTAAATTATTCAATATCTTACTGCTAATGCCTTTCGGCCTTAAGATAACTTATGAGTTAAGAACTAGAGCTAGTTAAAACTAAGAAAATTTTTAAAAAACTTAGTTCGAAAGATCATTTTTTTTTGTTTTCTTAAAACTAATTAAAACTAATTTAAACTAATTATAACTTCTTAAATCTACTTAAAACTAGAGCAGCCACAGTAGCTTTTGGGTTTTTTTTTTTTAAATTTTGTAATTTCTTTTTTTTGGGTTTTTTGTATTTTGTAAATTTTTTTTTTGTATTTTGTATTTTTTTTTTGGATTTTAAGTTTTTTTTTGGTTTTTGGATTTTTGTGATTTTATTATTTGCCACTGTGCCCACCCACTATACCCTTAGACTTACACGCTAAACCTGTGTAAGCCAGCCATTGGCGACTCGCTATCATTATCAAATTTATGTTGTTGCTCCGACAACCACCAGAACATTTTCGACGTTTTAAAAACGTCACGACGGTCGCGATCTCAGACCGCCCTACTGAACCGGAGGAGCTCTTCAGCTTCTCCGCCTACTGCGATGACGTCTCGGTTGTAAAGGAGCCGTCGTTCCACGGACTTCCGGCAGACGTGGTAGATTAGCGGAACCGCCAACCTATCCTGAATCAGCCCTACCATATCAAAATAGAGGAAAGCCTCCGGTGGGACGAATCCACTAATGCGCGTTTTCTCCATATATTCAGTGTCGGGGTAATAAGCCCCAAAAATCAGGCCATTGGTCGAGGTCATCGCTCTTGCAGTGTGACCACGAGTCAGTTTTATAATGAAGTTGTCGATCCTGTTTATTTGAGCCCCGTTGTAAAGGACCTCATTAGGATAATATTTTCTGTACTCCGACTCTGGTGTTCTGTGCAATCCAAGACAGGTACGCAGACACTGTCTCTCAAACACCCGAATCTTTTCCATTTGAGACGCTGTAACATTGAACCACACGGGGCACCCATAGACAATCATTGGCCTTATGAGGGCCATGTAGCAAATCACCTTCACTCTGCTATCAAGTTGACTGCTGTGAAACAGTCTCCTTGTCAGAGCAAAAGCTCTCTCTAGCCCTGGCCAGAGCTGCATCCATATGTTTGTTAAAATATAGATACTGATCTAGCCAGATGCCCAGGTACTTGAATACTACTTTGCTTGGCAGTGGGTGGCCATAAAGATCAACGACCACCAGCTTGCGCCAGTTCTTTCTCGTATCCCATGAGGCCCGAGCCAACGGGGTTCTAAAAACAATTGTTTCCGATTTCTGAAAGTTGATTTTCAACTTCCAGTCATCGCAATATTGCTGAATCTTATCGAAGTCACTTTGCAAGAGACTTCTGATGTTTTCGATCTTTGGACCTGTTCTGTACGCAATGAGGTCGTCAGCGTACGCTATAGCATGGTGAAGAGAACCAATTAGATCGCCGGTGAAAATGCTAAATAGAATAGGAGAATTCACCGCTCGTTGTTGCAGACCGTTCTGTATTTTAAAAGTTCTGGTAGAAGTTCTATTGCAACTTTTCACAACAAACGTTCTACCATGAAGCATGTCATTCAGAATATATAGTAGTGGTTCATGCCATATCTGATCAACTTATAAAAAAGACCGTCTAACAAAACGGTATCGAAAGCCTTCTCCAAGTCAACCAGAGACCAGACATGCACCCGTACACTGATTTTTATCATGGCCCGCCTTAAAACCGACCTGATTTTCTGGAATAATATGTTTGTCCTCAGCCCATGTGGACAGAGCTCTATTGAGAACTTTCTCGAATACCGTGCTGATACTCGGAAGAAGACTAATTGACCGGAGATTTGCTGGATTGGAACCATCCTTACCTTTTTTAAGGAGAGGATGGACCACTGCCGTCTTCCAACGAACTGGATAATATGCATTATTCAGCGCATTGTTGAACAACGTGGTGTATATGTCCACTGCTTCCGCAGGGAGGTTTCGCAGCACAACATTGGGTATGCCGTCGACTCCTGCTGACTTCTTTTTCTTTATTTTGTGAAAGATGTCCAAGAGGTCCATCTTAGAAACGAACAGGGTGTTATCCCCGTTTTGCTGGGCGATGACTGCATTTGCAAGTCGGTCGTCATTGAACCAAGTGAAACCAGGATTCTCAGATCGCCATCTCGTCTCTAAGATAGAGGTGTCCAACGAAGGCTATGTTCTCAAGGTCGTAATTAGGGCGAATGCACAATGAGTGCATTCTTATATACTTGGTCGAAAACAGTACCCACAGTCTCTACCTTCTCTTGAGCATCTTCCACTATAAAGTGGTCATCATCCAAGATGGTGTCATCTGGATCTATTCCTAATGTCAAAAGTAAGTTTTTGTTCTCTGTCGTCCTTTGGAGTTTAATACTCTGAAGGTCATTCTGATCTTTTCTCCTAAAAATTTTATTTATTTCCGGAAACATACTCGGGTTGTTGGACTGTACAGCCCGAATTCTGTTGTTCCAGAAAAGAGATATAGATATTCTGAAATTTTCTTTTATTAACTGTTGGAGATTTTTGATCTGTGACTTCAGAGTTCTAATCTCCAAATCGTGTCGGTCAGTAAACCTCCTGTGCAAGAGTTTGAGTCTTGACAGGAGTCTACTTTTTTGTTTGTAAAGTGCGTGTATATTGTCGCGTTTCTGTACATGTTCGTATAGTCATGTTGCCTATATTTAGGAATTGTCCTGTCCATTGTACTACGGATTGCATCCTCCATACGTTGCAGGTATCCATCGATCTCAACGTTCGACAGATTCCTGTTGCATGGTGGCGCAATACCGTTCGAACGACGTTCACTTGAGACGGCACCGGAAAAGCAAGGCCAACGTGTCTTACCGTAGTTGTAAGAGTGCGTCGGCACGTACACTTCCAGTTCCACAAGGTCGTTCGGAAGCAGTATAACGGCGGCAAGCCCACAGTGGTCACTGTCGTACTCAACCGTCGTCAAACAATTTTTCGTCCGTGGAAGAATGTCGTCGGTCAGTTTAAGTCTTGAGTCTAAAAGCAATAGATCCGAATAAGAGCCACTTCGAGGATATGAAGGCCTGTCAGTAGCCAGCAGATCGACTTTACACTCAATGCTGTGGAGCCCCAGCCAATTGAATAGCTGTGTCCCCCTTGGATTGGCTAATTGATTTCCCCAATCTTGGTGCTTAGCATTGTAATCACCAGCCATAAAGAAATAGTTTTCTTCAGAGTTCAGTTTCAGAGTTCGAAAAAGTGATTCGAGCTCTGTTATAAAACATGAATTTTGAGAAGCCTCCGGCGCATAGATCGTGACCACATACAACCGCCTCCCCTGTTGGAGAGGGATGCATACGATACACGCTTCAAGCAACTGGAATCGTACTTCACCGCTATATATTACCTTATGAGCAATGCCCTTACGTATGAAGATCGCAACCCCACCCGCGAAAGTCGAGTTGGGTCGGTCCCTCCTTACGATAATGTAATTGTTATTCGTCATTTTGTGATGCTGGTTTAGCCTAGTTTCGCTAACTATACATACATCTGGACGTTGGTCTTTCAACAACTCAAGGAAGTTGGCTCGTCGTTCTATCCTAACTAGCGAATTCACATTCACGGCTAGGATCTAAAAAGGCCTCTCCAGCAGCGCGCCCGTTAACCTAAAAATTGCGCAAGCGACGGCACTGCACGGTAGATTACATCCACCCTCCGCGCCTGCTCACTTATTTGCCGTGATAGTTCACTCATTTGTGCCTGAATGACACGCAGAGCGACCATCACCTCTGACTCCCCAGTAGCAGCCTTAGACACAGATGGCTGTGCGGCCGCTTTCTGGGGAGGCTGTACCGTTTTCCCAGCCCCCCACGCCATTTGGGCTTAAGAGACTTCGGGAACGACGGCCCTTGGAATTGGTTTGGCTGTTTGCCTTCCCTCATCCTAAGTCGCTGTTGGAGCAGCTTTTTTTGATTTTTTAATTATCTGGTATCGAGGACAACCCCGATAATTAGCAGGGTGCCCATCTCCACCACAGATAACGCACTTCAGTAGGGTCTTGTCTTTGACCCTTGTCTCACCGAGCTTACACTCTTTGTCGTTGTGGTTCTCTCCACACTTGACGCACCTCGACTGCATTTGGCAGTTGAATGCGGCGTGCCCGAACCGTTGGCAACTAAGACATTGTAAAATGTCCCCGTGCCTGTTTAGTTTTTCCCATCTTACCATCTGGTAGTCTAGGACGGAGATTACGACAATCTTATGGTCACCAATGTTTTCACATTGGATCGCATGCCGATCTTGACCTAATCGTTTTATAGTCAATTTATCGCCAATGGCGGACTTACATATGCTTTTCGTTGCTTGCAATTCCATTTTAAGGGTGTTAATAGGGGGCACCCTGCTCTCTTGTGGCTTCTTCTGCTGATGTTGTGCTGGCTGCTGCTGTTGTTCTGCTGGCTGCTTCTCCTTCTTTTGGGCTTGATTCTGGCTCGTTGTCGCGGCTTTTATAGCTGCGGTCCCCCGTGGCTGCTCATTGGTAGAAGTTTTCTTATTTATTTCCGCTTTTTTGGCTGTAGTCCCGCGTTGCTGCACGGGCGCATTTTTTTTGTTTATATTTTTTTCTGCTGCTGCTGGTCGCTGTTATTTTGGCGCATCAACTTTTGATTGCGACTGTTGTTGATGCGCCTACGAGCCTCTTGCCTTTCTTTGATTTCGGCAGCTTCTTTCCTTAGCTTTTCTAGTGTCTCGGTGAGAGACCGGATCCGCTCTTCGTCTTCGGCATTGTTGTCGTTGTTTTCTGTCAGGGCAGCTGGCAGAAAACGTCGACCTCTTCTACCGCTCCCCTCGCCTTCTGCTTACGAGGCACTAAATTTGGCTTTGTCTTTAGGCGCTGCCTCCTTTTAACTGCAGTTGCCTCTGCTCTTGTTGCGGTTGTTGGCTTGTTGCCGCTGTCGACTTTGCGGTTGTTTCCGCTGCTGTAGTTGTTGTTGTTGTTGTTGCTTCCAACAACGCTTTACTCGCAGAGGCATCTTTCGATGCCCCTGCCCTTTTCTCCTTTACCATCTGCTTTTCTTCCCAATCGATCACGTTTTCTACCTCTCGGTTGTGAAAAAAAGCTTCCAAAATTTTGGTCGCCTCTGAGTGGGATTTGATCCCACGACCCTCGGCTTGTGAGTTCGCCACTCTACCACTGAGCTTACTTTTCAGTTATCAAATAGATAACTTATTTTGCACTTGAACTTTCACTCACTTGAAAAAATACTTTTAGTATAACACTGTCTCCGCTGAAGTCTTTTCTGCTCGAAAGTCAAAGATCGACTGACCGAGAAGAAATTCTCCCTACCTACGTGCGGAATCTCCCGCTCAATCCCGAGAAATCCAAAAAAATAACACTCCCACTAGTGCAGGTAATGTAATGCTTAGTTAAAAAGCACAAGAAAAAAAAGTACTCATAATTGTGTAAATTAAAATAATGAGAATCCACTAGTGCAGTGAACGTCATGAGGCGAGGGGATTGGCCTTCGAGTGGAGGCACGTGTAGGAGCTAGAATTCTCTATATTCCCTGGAAAATAACTCTGCCACTGAATCCACCAACAAAAGTCGTCCGCTCAGCTCCAAAGCTACAAAATCAACTCGAGCTTCTATATAGCTTACCTATGCCTACAATCTCCATTTCATTTGATTGGAGCCCGCAGCATCATTAACATTCGTTCTTCCACTATCAGTCGACCGACTACGTCACGGACGCCGACGTGCGTTTATTAGTGGAGCAAGAACACTTACAGCAGCAACCCATTGAACACCTATTCCTCCAACCTGTCCGCATCTAATACAGTGGTGTACGATTGATCGTGCCATAATTTTTCTTTTATGGGCCAGAATCTTTGTCTCATGTGAGCCAATAATGCTTGCGGGCCACAGTGTTTACTTTTCTCGTGAATTTCTTTCATCAATAGTTTTGCCAATGGATTGTTGTATGGTAAAAGCATCGGATGTTTGATGTCAAATGGAAGTAATCCAGAATCTAATCTCCCTCCAAATCGAATAATTCCCTTGTCATCAATAAATGGAGCAAGACTACTGAATTGGCTGTTTCGCTTCGATTCCTTGTATTTCTGCAGGTCACTGATTTCTTCTTTAAAATCAAATGCCTGCATAGCTCTAATAATTATTGCTAGTGATTCTTCCAATTCTTGAGTGGTTAAGTGAATTTCTTGTATACGTTCTTTATTTCTGGCATGATTGCCGAAACGTCTGATATATGAAACTATCCGCTGAAGTTTGTTGAATGATCCTCCATGGTTGATGTTATAAATCATATTCTGGTCACAGTCGTGAGTCGCTATTGCTACAGTTGGTTTTTTCTTTCCATGTCATCTGAACTCGCCATTTTTTGGAAATACGTTGCTGGCCACATATTTTCTTGACCGTGTAGAAAAGGTGGACCGTAGAACCACAGTGTGCATGACGTGAATCCTTGTGGTTGCACCCCTCTTGAAATCACATCTGCTGGATTTTGCTTTGATGACACATCGTCGCCTTAAAATTGGGTTGCCGTAAACGCCAAAACTCGTTTTTTGAGTTTGATATGCAGTCATATGTTTTCGAGGGTGCTCTTTTCAAATTTTTCATCCTCTTTGCTCTATCTCTTTCCATTGCGGAGATATTCGGAATGATTTTGACGTATATCCACCGAAATCATTAAATTCAGGTATTGTTTTGACGTAAACGCCAAATTTTGGCATATACGTCAAAATTTCCATACAATTTTCCAAAATTTTATTGCAAGAATTGTTTTGACGTACGTTCTTTATCTTCCAACGTACGCCGTAAAAGGAAAAAATATTTTTTAGTATTGTTTTGACTTATGTGTATACAAAACGATGACTTAGATATGCACGTACGTCACTAAATAAAAAAAAATGTTTTCATAATTTGGCGTACGTGTATACGGTTTTACTTGAACTGGAAGAAGTATAAATAGAGTTTCTTCGAGAAAATTTTTCAGTCGCTTCCCAGCTTCCATCAAGAGAGGACGTGTATCTCTGAAAAATTAATTTGAAAATGAATTCTCCGATACCTCCAATGGATGAATCCCTTCTCTCGTAAGAATTAAAATTTTTATAGGTCATACAGAAGACTGAATTTAGTCTCTTTTAAGCTTAATAGATGAGCTTGTCCCAACTGAGGCTGAGTTCAGGGAAGAAACAAACTGTTCTTCATCTTTAACCGGATCAGACTTTGGTAAAGATTTACTTTCCAGCCTGAATCTCTGTATTATGCACTGTGTAATGTTTTTAGGTTCAGATGATAGCTGTAACGACCCTGACTACAACCTACCAATCTCGCCGAAATCTTTTACAGGGATAGAAAGAAGTATCCCATCAGAATGCGAATCTTCAGGTAATATGATCTTTGCATATAAGTGTGATTTTAAAAAGCCCTAGCTCTTCATTTTAAACATTCACATTCAACAATTTTTGACAGGAACTGATATGACTCCAAAAAGCTCCTCTCGGAAAAGGCAAAAAAACTGTGACTTATGGAAACAGAATGTAAGAAAACGCTTACGAGAATCTGGAAAGGAGTACTCGGATGTCAAAGGAAAAGCAAAAGGAGAGAGAAAAGTCTTGGAACCGTGTAAGCATAGGGTAAACCGTCCTATTGTTGGCACCCCCCCAATGATTGGCACATACATCATAAAAGGCTTAAATATATCGGATCTTAAAATTTTTTTTTTATATTTTCTTTTTTAATACTATCTTTACTTATTTCTGCATAGTTTGCCATCATTTTTATTCCCCCTTAAGGTTGATAGCCGTGGAAATACAGCTGTCAAAAATGTTGCCTTAATTTCGCGCCAAATTTAAGTTAAACCTTGTGATATGCACAAGCAAAGTGGAGCGCTTATTGCGAAGGAAAATAATGGACAAAAGGTCAATACCGTTGTGAAGTTTTGTTTTTATAAATAATTAAACTGCAAAGAAAAGGTAATTTAGCTTTTTTTTTTAATATTTCAAGTAAATTATAGTATTTATCAGGGGTGCTAACTATCGGATTGAAATTTCAGGCCTAGGCCAGTGATTGGCGCATGCCAATCACTAGAAAGGGTGCCAATCATTGGGTTGATTGGCACTGTGCCAATCATTGGAATCCATGCCAATCATTAGCAAAAATGCCAATCACTGGGTTGATTGGCACTATGCCAATCATTGGACACGTTATAAACTACAAATTTGGTAATTCTTACGAATTTTCCTTATAAATCCAATATGCCAATGATTGGATTGGCTAGTGCCAATGATTGGAAAATTGTGCCAATCATTGGGTATGTAGACATTGATGAACTTTTTATTCATTAATTAATCTTTTATTGTATGAATTAAGCTTCCGTTTACTTTAATAACGATAAAAATATATCAAAAAATTAAAAATCAAAAAAATGTGGAATATTTTCTGCTATTCGGAATTATTATGGCCCAAAAAATTGAAATTTCGCTTAAGGTTCCAATGAGGCGCAGAGACATAAGTCCCCGGGACATAAGTCCCAAATTTTAAGTTTGGGACTTATGTCCCATCTAAGTGAGACATAAGTCCCAACCTCGATTTGGGAGTTATGTCTCACTTAGAAGGGACATAAGTCCCAAAAATAAAAGTTGGGACTTTTGTCCCACCGAATATATTTTTTACAAGCTATAACATTTTTTTAAGAAGCTCTTCTGAAAAATTGTCTGTGTTTTTGTCAAATTCTTAAAGCTTCTTTTTTCAAAAAGCAAACTTACTACTCATTAGAAAGTAGAGATATGGTTATCCGGAACTAGGAGATGTTATTTTACTTTAAGAATTTAGTAAACATTTTTTAGTTTAAAAAAGAAACTCAAAAAATTTTGAATTCCGTTTCGAAGGCTCTGTTCGAAATATGATTTAAGGGCAGTGGGCGATGGAAAATGTTTACTTCAATTATAGCTGAGGTATTTGCACATATAGTTCCTCCGACTTTTTACGCATTCAAAATTAGAGATATGGTTTTCCGGAATTAGGAGATAATATTTTACTTGTAGAAATTAGTAAATTTTTTTTAATTTCAAAAAGAAACTTAAGAAATTTGAATTTTTGAGTTTTTGATAAAATAAAATTAAAAAATCGCCGCAAGTAAAATATTATCTCCTAATTCCGGAAAACCATATCTCTAATTTTGAATGCGTACAAAGTCGGAGGAACTATATGTGCAAATACCTCAGCTATAATTGAAGTAAACATTTTCCATCGCCCGCTGGATGGAATATATTATTTCGAACAGAGCCTTCGAATCAGTATTGAAAGAGTAGATAACGATTCTGAGACTATTTATAGGTTATTGGTTCCATAACTTAAAATCATTTGAGAGAAAGATATCAAGGACCAACAACTTTATGGCAAGCAAAAATTGTTTGGTTGCCTAGTAGAAATGTACGACGATTTACTAAGCTCTATTCCTGAAAAGTTGGGACTTATGTCCCATCTTCAACGGAAAAAAGTTGGCACTTATGTCCCGATGCCGTGGGACATAACTCCCAAATCGAAATTGGGACTTATGTCTCACTTAGATGGGACATAAGTCCCAAAAATAAAAGTTGGGATTTATGTCCCGGGGACTTATGTACCTGCGCCTCGATTGGGTGGTTCACCCTACTTGTTTTTATATGTGTTCAAAAATATTTTCTCCTCAAGTGAGAGAAGATATATTTAAGTCATTTTGGAGTTTATCGGACCAACAAAAGCCAACATTTTATTGCAAATTTGTGAAGCAAGTTCCAATCAAGCGTAAAAGAAAACCCGAATCAACTAAAAAGAATAATACTTTTCTTTTTTATTTGGAAACGGATAACGTCATACATCAAGTGTGCAACCTTTTTTTTTGAATACTCTCGCAATAAATGAAAAGAGAATTTACTATTATTTTAAAAACCTTGGTGCAACTGGTATCCAAAAGCCCTACATTAAAGGGAAAAATACCAAAAAAATTACTCCACCTGAAAAAATAATAGAAATACATAATCATATCAAAAGTTTTCCTACAATAGAGAGTCACTATTGCCGTGCAAGTTCTGACAGAAAATATTTGGAGCCGAACTTGAATATGTCAAAGATGTACTCGTTGTATAAAGAGTCAAAAACTGAACCAGTAAAACAATGCATCTATCGAAAAGAATTCAATAATTCATTTAATCTATCCTTTTACAAACCAAAAAAGGATCAATGCGATAGATGCTTGGCATTCAAAGCAAAGGAAAATCCTTCGCCTCAAGAAGTTAAAAAATTCGATGAACATAAAATGGAAAAATTAGTTATGAAAAGCGAAAGGGATTTGGACCGAAACAACTTAGAACCAAAAAATCTTATAGTGTGTTTCGATTTACAAAGCGTTTTTTCGCTTCCTAAAGGAAACGCTTCATCCTTTTATTATAAACGAAAACTAAGTGTTTTCAACATGACGGCAACCGTTTGCATCCCTGCTGAAAGCCCAAAATTAACATACTGCGCTCTATGGAGTGAAGTTCATAGTGGACGTTCGGGTGATGATATAGCCAGTGCTTTAATAAAAATACTCAACCAAATTATGACGGAATATCCTCTTGTAGAGACATTAACCTTGTGGAGTGATTCCTGCGTCCCTCAGAATAAAAACAGAATAATGTCCACAGCTCTTAACATTTTCCTGCACAATTCGTCGAACTTGAAAACGATTGTTCAAAAATTTTCAATCCCAGGACACTCTCTAATACAAGAAGTGGACTCGGTCCACAGTGTTATAGACAAACATTTAAAAAACATCGAAATACATAGTCCATTGGCGCTGATACGGCAATTGAAAAGTATGCAATATTCAAAAGTTACCCTGAAACTAATGCAAATGCAGCCAGCAGATTTCAAGGCCTACTCCGTGAAAGCAGGTCAACTGGATTATTCAAACATTCCCTTTTCTCAAACAAGATATATTAAATACGAAAATCCAACAATGTTTCAACAATCTTACAGATCGAATGTTAGAGACGTGGAATATAAAACAGTTTCTATTTTAAAAAAACCTTCGAAAACAAATTTGGGAACACCAAAAAATTTATTGAACCAAAATTTGGCTGTAATGCAAAAGCTTAAGATAATATCAAAAGAAAAAATAAAAGATATTCAAAGCTTGTATCCTTTTATGCCAAAGAAGACAAAAAATATTTTGAAGCTCTTTTTAATCTATTAAAATAATGAATAATATTTTTAATTTATTTTTGTTATTGCTTTGTTAAGTTTTTTTTCCTGTTTTTTTTATTGATTTTTTGTTTTTGTTTATGGAATATTTTTTTTTGTCAATCTTAATTTCAAAGTACAAAATATGAAATGAAATAAATTTTTATTGAATTGAATATAATAATAAACTTCTTATTTCTTATTTAAAATATGAAGCACAAAAACCGAGTTATTCAGAGAAATCTGTAATTTAAGTTTTTGTATTGGAATGCCGCATGTGCACATTTTTTGACGTACGTGCATGAGGTAAGAATTTTTTTTGATTTTGTGGCGCATACGGCAATCATGTTTTTTTAATAAACTTTAAATACATATTTTATAATCTAAAAGAATTCATGAACATCTGCTTGCACTTTTAGAAAGAAGGCACTCATAAAAGTATCTTGTAAAAAAATCAAAAAATCTCAGCGGTTTGTGTTTCTGAAACTGGATATCAAACATTCAAATGCGATTTCCCAAAAATGTAAGAATGGGGTATACGGCAACCCAATTTTAGGGCGACGACATGTCGCCATTGCTCGGGAAGTGTAAGTCTTTGAATAGTGGAAACTCGATTAGCCACAAATGTTTGAAAAGATGCTGATGGTGAATTAATCCATGCGAGGACAATTTCAGAATCCGTCCATAAGAATGTGGGAACGTCCTTTAGATTCAGATCGTTCTTGACCCTTGCTGTTAATTGAGCGCCCAAGACTGCAGCGCATAGTTCTAGTCGCGGTAATGTTTGTTTTTTCAGTGGTGCCACACGGGATTTTGAACATAGTAGCCTTACAATTATTGCTCCATTTTTCTGAACCGAGCGCAAATACACCACTGTGCTATATGTCTTTTCAGATGCATCAGAAAAAGTGTGAATCTGTATTTTCGTTGGTGCATCATTGTTGAACATGTGACGTGAGAAGTGGAAATTGTTTAAGCTTTTCAGGTTTTCACGAAATTGCATCCATCTGGTATGTAGTGCAGCTGGTAATGATTCGTCCCACGACAGCTTTAGTAACCATAGCTCTTGTACAAATATTTCTGCTGTAACAACTACTGGAGCCATTATTCCCAATGGATCGAATAATTTAGCAAGATCTGAAGTGACAATACGCTTTGTTATTCGATTTGTATCATTTAATGTTGTTTTAACACAAAATCTGTCGCTCTTAGGTTGCCATGTTAAGCCAAGAGCCTTAATTGATGCGTTATTTTCATTTCCAAAGTCCAGATCGATTTCCCGATCCTCTTTAGCAGTGCCTTGAAGTAGTCGTGGGTGATTAGCACACCACTTCCTTAATTTAAATCCTGCTTCTTTTAATATTTGTGTTACTTCTTCTTGCATTTTGAGGGTTACACATAAGCTATTATCCCCAGTCAAACAGTCATCGACATAGAAATCATTGTGTAGGGTTTTTGATCCTAATGGAAATCTTTCGCTGTTTTCCTTGGCAAGCTGTTGCAGACATTTAGTAGCCAAATATGGTGCTGCTCTTGTTCCATAGGTCACTGTGTTGAGTTGACAGTAGTTTAGAGGTCTTTTTTCGTCAGTTCTCCACACAATAGTTTGGTAGTTTCTATCTTCTGGATGCATGTTGATTTGTCGATACATTTTTTGTATATCAGTGCAAAAAACATATCTCGGCAATCGAAAACGAAGCAACAATGAAAATAGTTCACCTTGCACTGTTGGTCCTGTATACATGATGTCGTTTAAGGAACAACCTGATGATGTTTTTGATGAAGCATCAAAGACTACTCGAAGTTTGGTGGTGCTACTGTCTTCTTTAAAGACACAGTGATGGGGTATAAAGTAATTAGGCGCTTGTATGTTATTGATATCAATTTTGGTCATGTGGCCTAGATCTTCGTACTCTTCCATAAATTGAATATATTGGTCTTTTACTTTTCTATTCTTTGATAATCTTCGTTCAAGTGCTAAAAACCTGTTGACTGCTATGTCCTTGGATTTTCCTAATGCCGATGTGGGTCCATGAAATGGTAACCTGACAATGAACCGTCCTTCACTGCTTTTTTGTGTGTTTTGTGCAAAATGAGCTTCACACATTTCTTCATCTTTTGATAAGTTGTTGAGCTGGGATTCCACTTCTTCGAGGCTCCACAATCGTTCAATCATTTGATGGAGGTCGTTGTCATCATAACTGTTAATACCACAAGTTGCTGTGTTTGAACTTGCTTCAGCTAGTTTTCCCGCTATCACCCATCCAAGAACTGTATTTTGTAGTGTGGGTAGATCATCTGCTAAACGTATCTGCCCAATGGAAAGTAGCTGATGATAAAATTCTGCTCCAAGAAGAATATCAATTTTGTCTGGTCGATTGAAATATGGATCTGCTAATGGCACATTCTTTGGAATTGCCCATGATGATATGTTGAAGTATTGAGATGGCTGTGGAGCTATGATATGTGGTAGAACAAAAGCTTCTAATTGAGTATTAAAGCCACTTGTTCTTGACTGCAATTTGACGTTGAGATTCTTTCCTTCCGTCGCCAATGCCTTGGATGCTCATTGTAGTATGTTTTGAATGCAGGCCTAGTTTTTTCACTAAGCGTTCTGTTATTAAATTCACTTGTGATCCGGAATCCAATACTGCTCTACATTCTAACCTTTGACCATTGTTTGTGATCAACTCTACGCTGAGGAATATGTATTGATGCTTTTCTGGATTGTTGAATGCCGATAGCGTTACTGATGAACTAACATTTGTCTGAGACCTTGAATTGTTGTCCCTGTCCATGTTAGTTGTTTGCCTGTTAATGGTAGGTCCTTTGTGATTCTCAATATGCAAGAGCGTGTTGTGTTTCTGGTTGCATTTGAGGCATCCTCTTGAAAGGCAATTTTTGGCCCCATGGCCAAACTTTAGGCAATTAAAGCAATTTTTTGCACTAATTGAATTCGTTCGGATGTTCTTTGTTGCAGGAACTGCTTGCAAGCAAATAAAGGATGTGTTCCAGATTGACAGACCTTGCAAGTTCCTTTTTCGTTTGATGTTACAGATGCACAAGCTCGAGCTGAATCCTTTCTTTTAGGTCCGATTGATTCTAATGACTGAAATTGGTTTTCCAAGAACAACAAAAACTCTTTTATTGATTGTAGCTCTTTAGGTTTGACAAGGGATTGCTCGTACAAGATTCTTGTGCCTTGGTCAAGCTTGCTAACAAGAAGATGCAATAGAATGGGGTCCCATGATGTTGTATCTACGCCAATATTGCAAAGCGCCATTCAACATTCTTGTGTTATATCATGTAGATTCTTGATGGCCACTGATGATGGTTTTTGCTGTGTATGGTTGGTTGCCCAACTATCTTTTGCACGAGTGCTGACGTGAGAACCTGATGTTGTTGTATCTATCTTGAAGACTGCTCCATGCTGTTTTGTAATTTTCTTCGGTCAAAGATAAATGACGAATCAAATTCTCTGCTTCTCCGCTTAGATGTGTTTTGAGGTACCACATCTTTTGAATATTTGGGATTGACTGTTTGTCCACCATTTGTGAAAACAAATCGAAAAATTGTCTCCATTTCAAGTAGTCACCATCGAATTTTGGTAGTACTACCTTTGGTAACCTTACCGCTTGATTGCTGACTGCAGCCGGTCCTGAGTATGAATTGGGTCGACCATATAAGATTGTAAGTGCATCTTGCACTTCCGCCTCAATTTGAAAATAATGATCTACATCGTAGACCGTTGCATCCGGCTCTTCGAGCAGGTCCCAAATCTTGTAATGGAAACCTTGCACGGCTAACCAGTGCTGCTCAATATTGTATAGAAATCCTGTGCGTGGATTTCCCTGTCATCAATAAGATGCTTAAGGGACGTCTTAATTGTGGCTATCATCGACGCCTGTTTTTTGATTAAGTTTTTCATTTGATTGATTGGCGAAACGTTTGATGGTGTAGTTGCGGAAGTTTGAACCTGACGCAGAGATGGTGCAGGTTGAGAAACGGTTGGAACAGTTCCCGTTCCTCCTTTACTCTCTTCAGGAATGATGGCTTGAAGAGTTTGTATTATCTCTTCAGATAATTTTTGGACCTTGTCATACGTGTTTGACTGTATGTATGATGTGTCCGTCTTTACATGAGACTTGACCTTTTCGTGGTTTTCATGGAATTCCAACCAAAGGGATCCTACTGCTTGCAATCTTTTTGCTTTATACTCAGCAGTTTTGCGGTCAGCACCGTCCTTTGACATATTTATCTTGAGTCGTTGAAGTTCATCATATAAAGCCTTCTGGCGGTCTACGAATTTGTATACCTCCAAATCTTCCATTGTAGTGCTCTGCTTTTATAGGGGTAACAATTGGGAATCTGGATATACTGGATATGAAGAATTTGCGTTTGCAAATCTGCTCGATTGAATATATTGCTATTGAAATCTATAGCTGTTGCGATTGCTGTTGCTGAACCAGTGTTTAAGCCCTAATGACGCTTAGCACAATTATTTAATGACAATTAGTGTTCTTTTGTAATCACGTCGGGGTCACCAAAATGTTTAGACTCGTTTGTCTAATGAACAATATCAAGCACATAAAATTGATATCTTTATTTAGTGAGTGAACAAGCACTTGAACTTGGTCACTACTGGAGAAATTGATCACAAAAGATACACTTAAATTGCTTGTTGACTTTCGTATGAATGAATGTGTTTATTACTATTCTTTCAGTTTCTTTTATACCTACTTAAGCTACAATAAATAAATGACAAATTGCTTACACCTAAATTAATAAATATAGAACAGTTATGAAATGCAAAATTGCTTACACCTAAATTAATACATATAGAATGGTTATGAAATGCAAAATTGCTTACACCTAAACTAATACATATTGAATGGCCCAGTTGCGACATCCCCGTTGTTTACTCGTGTTGCAGCTTCAGTACTCCATTGAGTGCAGTTTGACCCACTGACGCTGTTTTTGGTGTTGACCTGAACTTACTAAGGTGGGCATTACAGTTCGGGGTGAACCTGGGTCTCAACCAACATCCTTCTATAACGACTTCGATTTCGAGCGAGCTCTCTCCAGTTTCTCACTCCAAGTCGGTTAAGGTCTTCATCCACTTGATTGCGCCACCTAAGACGAGGTCTTCCCCTTCAGCGATTTCCCTGCAATGTGCTTTCGAACACCCGACGAGCCAGAGCGTTTGGGTCCATCCACTCTACATGGCCCAACCATCGTAGCCTCGCGATGCGTACTCTTCTGGATATGCCCATGTCGCGGTACAGCTCATACAGCTCGTTGTTGTATCTTCTTCTCCACACATTGTCTTCGCATACGGGACCAAAGATCATTCGGAGAATTTTTCTTTCGAAACGACCAAGGGTTTCCTCATCCGCTTTCGATAAGGTCCATGCTTCCGCGCCGTTAAGCAGGACTGGGATGATTAAGGTCTTAAATAAGGTTACCTTGGTTTTTCTGGAGAGGGTTTTGTTTCTCAATTGCCTTCTTAACCCAAAGAAGCAACGGTTGGCAAGAGTTATTCTCCGTTTGATCTCCGCACTGATGTTGTTTTCCGTGTCTACAGCGGATCCTAGGTAGACGAAGTCCTGTACTACCTCGAAGTTATATCTGTCTATTGTGACGTTTTGTCCAATTCGTCAATGTTCTGTGTCCTTGTTTGATGACAACATATACTTCGTTTTGCCCTCATTAACCATCAAACCCATTTTTGCCGCTTCTGTTTCGATACTCGCAAAAGCACCTATGACATCACGCTTTTTTCTTCCCATTACGTCAATATCGTCTGCATAGGCGAGTAATTGTACAGACTTTTGAAAGATTGTTCCTCTGGTGTTGACGTTTGAGTTTCTTACAATCTGTTCAAGTATGATGTTGAAGAAATCGCATGACAGTTTGTCGCCTTGTCTAAAACATTTTTCGACATCAAAGGTCTCGGTGAGTTCTTTACCGACCTTGACGGAGCAGCGTGAATTCTCCAAAGTCATCCTGCATAGTCGTACGAGTTTTGCAGGGATGCCGAAACTAGACATGGCTCTGTACAACTCGTCTCTGTATATACTGTCATACGCGGCCTTGAAATCGATAAAAAGATGGTGAATATCGATATTATGTTCTCGAGTTTTTTCCAAGATCTGCCGTAATGTGAAAATTTGGTCTATTGTGGATTTCTCTGGTCTAAAACCACATTGATAAGGACCTATCAAGTTGTTGACGTAGGGTTTCAGACGTTCACATATTACAGCAGACAAGATCTTATAAGCGACGTTAAGGAGGCTTATCCCTCTATAATTGGCGCAATTGTGAGGGTCTCCCTTCTTCAGGATCGGGCATACGATACTGAGGTTCCATTCATCGGGCATGCTTTTTTCTGACCATATCATGCAGATCAGCTGGTGCATGCTTCTTTCCAACTGATCTCCAGCTGCCTTGAAAAGTTCGGCATCAAGGCCATCTGCACCTGCAGTCTTATTTGATTTAAGTTTGCATATAGCAAGCTTAACTTCCTATAGGTCGGAAGGACGGCCCCCCGTGCAGTGTCGGGTTAGAATAGCACTGCAGCGCCTCCCCGCTTGTCGTAAAAGGCGACTAAAGGAACAATCATATCTAGGCGACTAACATCAAAGTGAGTCTAGCGACACACATACCACCTAAAAACTCTCCCCAAGTATGCATGCAGATCCCGGGGTTTACACGACTGGAGATCACCGGTGTAGTAAAAGGGAAATCAAACTCATTAAATGGAGCATGCATGTGTCGAAAAGGATGAAAGAAAATTTTTGAAAAATTTTGAGCATTATGGAAGTACTTGCGAACATAAGAAGCACTACCCCGCCAGGCAGTTCCATTGCTATGCATGGAGCTGATCCTGGACCGAGCAGCAATGTTCGGGTCAGAGCTATACGGATTCCGGGGGCTAGCAAAGTAATGCGACGAGTTGGACGAAAATTTAGAGTCGCGAGTTGGAACGTTGGAAGTATGACTGGTAGAAGTCTTGAACTCGAAGAGATGATGAGAAGGAGGCGAGTGGACATCTTGTGTGTTCAGGAAACGAAATGGCGAAACACAGCAAACAAAGCCCGTTTCTTAGATGCAAAGACCAAGGCTTACAAGATGTTCTACTATGGAACGGAACAAGGTAGGAACGGAGTCGGTATCATCCTTGACCAAAGTTTATGTAACAGCGTGTTGACCATTTTGAAGTCCAGTGACCGTTTGATGTCTCTTAAATTGGTGATGGAAGGAAAGGTCTGGAATATAATCAGTGCATATGCTCCCCAAATAGGGTGTGAGCAGGAGGAAAAAGATGCATTCTGGCTTGATTTTCATAACCTACTTAAGAACATCCCAAAAGAAGAGTATTTGTTTGTTGGAGGAGATTTGAATGGACATGTCGGGAAGACAAACGAGGATTATGAAGACTGCCATGGAGGTTTGGGATTCGGCAGCAGGAACACTCCTGGTGAAGATATTCTAAGTATGTGCAAGTCATACGGTCTAGTCGTACTAAATACCATGTTCATCAAACAAGACCGACACCTTATCACTTACAGCAGTGGAGGAAATGAAACCCAGATTGATTACCATTTGGTAACCAATTACATGAAATCTCGGGTGAAAGACTGCAAAGTGATACTAGGAGAAGCTGCTGCTCAACAACACCGTCTTCTTTTAACAGAATTTTTTACGGATGCGGTAAAGGAAGTCAAACAAACAAAGTCTCCTAGGAGAATCAAGTGGTACAATCTGGAGAAAACCAAAGGACAGCAATTCATTTCGTATATGCAAAGTCAGCTGTGTAATACCATCGACGCAGTTTCAAATGCAATCACGGCACAAAATATGTGGGATCGCCTACAACGAACCTGCTTAGAGAGAGCCAAATCACTGTTAGGAGTCTCAAAAGGACACCACCAACAAGCTAAAGAGACCTGGTGGTGGGATGATGAAGCTAAAGCAGTGATTAGAAAGAAGAAAGCAGCTTTCCAAGCTTGGTCGAAGTGCCCCTCAAGAAATACAAATGAAAAAGCGCGTTTCAAAATGGAATACAAGAGCTGCAGAAAAGAAGCGAAGAAAAAGTGCGCCCAACTTCAAGCAAAATGCACGGAGGGCCTGTATCGAGAGCTGGAAGAGATTTCTGCTCCAGCTGCTGAAGCAAATCAGGCAATCCAAGAGCTAAGACAAAGCAACTTGAATAAGGGAGCAACCATTTTCAAAATAGCCGCTCAGAGAAGGAGAAATGCGCAGGAGATTCGTTCGCCGAAGTTCATCAATGATGCTCAAGGACTGCTACTTGTGGATGACGACAAAATTCTTCACAGGTGGCGACAGTATTGTGATGATCTTTTGAATGAACAGTTTCCTCGGCGCCACTTGCCAACAGCTGCACCTAACTTTACGGAAGTATCCGACGTCACAGTCGAAGAAGTTAGGGAGGCAGTTAAGTACTCCAAAAAAGGCAAAGCGATTGGGCCAGACGAGGTACCATATGAGTTTTGGAAAAATATGGGAGACATCGGGTTAAGATGGCTCACGATTCTCATCTCCAAACTTGTAAGAGGTGACAGTTTGCCTAATCAATGGAGGGAAAGTTTTCTTCTTCCAATGTACAAGGGAAAGGGAGATACCAGAAGCTGTGACAACTATCGTTCGATCAAGTTGATGTCCCACACTATGAAGATCGTTGAGCGGGTTTTGGATAGCCGACTGCGGAAAATAATAAGGCTTTCTGATGACCAATGCGGGTTTGTCGCGGGTAAGTCAACTACAGACGCAATCCAAAGCATAAGGATCATTATGGAAAAACACCGAGATGCCTTAGAGGATTTGCATATTGTGTTGGTTGACTTCGAAAAGGCATTCGATCGACAACCACGAGATTTGATATGGGTGGCCCTCAGACACCGAGGAGTTCCTGAAGCCTATGTGCGAATAATTATGGACATGTACGAGGGAGCAGTTACAAAAGTGAGATGCCCAGCTGGAGTCACCGAAAAATTCCAAATAACAGTAGGTGTACATCAGGGAAGTGTCTTGAGTCCACTGCTCTTTATTGCTGTTCTGGATTATTTGCTCGAAGGAAAAGTAACGGACAATAAAGTAAAACAATTATTCTTTGCTGACGATGGAGCCATCATAAGCGAGGATCCTACATCCCTGCAACGAGCACTTGACGTTTGGATTGATGTTCTGGAAGGAAATGGGTACCGTATTAGCGCTAAAAAGACTGAATACCTGTGCTGCCCTTTTTCAGATCCAGACAAGCCTATTCCAGACATTTATTTGAATGGAAATGTGCTTCCCAAGTGTGAAAAGTTTAAATATCTGGGATCTATGATCAATAGTGAAGCATCTTGTGATGACGACATCAATCATCGAGTAAGCGTAGGGTGGATGAAGTGGCGAGAAAACTCCGCTATCTTCTGTGATCGAAAAATGCCCCCTAAGCTGAAGGGAAGACTCTACACAGCAGTTGTCCGTCCAGCTCTGACATACGGTTCACAATGTTGGACAATGTACAAAAAGTATGAGAGCAAATTGACGGCAGCCGAAATGAAGATGCTTCGGATGACAGCAGGAGTAACAAAGCTTGATCGAATTAGAAGTACTAAGATCCGTGGAAGCCTTCATGTCAAAAGTACCATCTTGGACAAAATTCAGCACGACCGGCTCAGTTGGTATTGTCATGTTCAAAGGAGAGATCCGCAGAACCCCGTCAAAAAGGCAATATCGTACAACGTTTCAACAAATTCGCGACGAAAAAGAAAAGGCAGGCCAAAACACTCCTGGTACAAGCAAATGCAAAAACAGCAGCATTTGGTTGGCCTCAGACATGGAACAATCCAAAACCGGGAGGCTTGCCGACGATTTCTGAGGTCAACGCGGCGTACCCCACAGGCGGATCACTAGTGTGAAGCAGCAAAGTGGGAGAGTTGTGATCGCTTCAAGATCACTACTCGTAACGCCGAAAATGAAGAAGAAGAAGAAGGTCGGAAGGACGGCATTCTTGATCATCGTCCAAGCTGAATGGGGCAATCTGCCTAACAGCGGAATTTGTGTCCTCATCGCCGTTAAGCAGTCTGCAGAAATGATCTTTCCAGATCCTCAGTAGCGACTGTGACTCTATAACTATGTTTCCCTGCTGGTCTTTAAAGGCTTGAGTTCGGGGTTTGCCACCCTGGCAGGATCTCTTTTACCTTTTGGTAAACTTTCCGAATCTTATTCCTGTCATGGCACCTCTCTATTTCCTCAAACGAGCGCTTCTCATGCTGCTTCTTTTTCTTTTTGAGAAGTCGGTGTTCTTCCCTTCTTCTCTCCTTGTAAATCTTGTTATACTGATCGTAAGCAGCCCTCGTTCGTGTTTGCATAAGCATTTGTCGTGCTCTTTGCTTGGCTGCATTTGCCTGCCTGCATTCTTCATCGAACCATGGGTTTCGTTTTGGTGACCGAGTGAAACCCAGAACCTCAGAAGCAGCGGTCCTGTTGGCTTCTTGGCATTGCTGCCACTGGTCTTCAATGTTTAATGCTGATGGCGGCATGGGATTCAAGGATAATTGAAGGGACACTCGATTGGAAAAGGCATTGGCAATCTCTTGCGATTGTAGCTTTCCGACGTCATATCTCTTCACAGCGTTAGTTCGTGCTGGTCGTGAACAAGATATCCTCATTCGTACTTTGGCTACAACAAGGTAGTGGTCCGAGTCAAAGTTGGCCCCTCGGAAAGTTCGGACATCTAGCACACTGGAAGAGTGCCTTGCGTCGATCGCAACATGGTCAATTTGGTTGACGGTTAATTGATCTGGGGATCGCCATGTACCCTTATGAATTTTGAGATGCGGGAAGCGTGTACTACTTACAACAA
Organism: Melanostoma mellinum; assembly: GCA_914767635.1. NCBI lineage: Eukaryota > Metazoa > Arthropoda > Insecta > Diptera > Syrphidae > Melanostoma > Melanostoma mellinum. The sequence goes on along the minus strand of OU612060.1, from coordinate 93,272,581 downwards.
GATTTAGCCCCGCAGCAAAATCGATTAGCCTCAATCCGTTTTCGGAGGTTTTGTCGTGGAGGCTATGCTTACCGATTGTGTTTCCAGAGATGTCCTCCTTCCCTAGTTTTGCGTTAAAATCGCCAAGAACGATTTTCACGTCTTGTCTAGGGCACTGCTCATATGTTTCTTCGAGGAGCTCGTAGAAACAGTCTTTGGAATCGTCGTCTTTCTCTTCTGTGGGGGCGTGGGCGCATATAAGGCTAATGTTGGCGAGTTTAGCCCTGATGCGGATGGTCATTATACGCTCATTGACTGGATTTTGGCTAATCACCTTATCCCTGAGTCTCCCTCTTACGACAAATCCGCACCCAAATAAGCGCTGTTTCTGTTGTCTATAGCAGTCGCCATAGTAGATGTCACAGTTTCTCATCTTCTTTATGCCCGGTCCACTCCATCGCACTTCTTGGATGGCGGTTATGTCTGCTTTGCAGCAGTCCAGGGCGTCCGCTAATTGACCTGAACAGTCGGAGTATAAGTCAACTCAAGGTCGAACGAAAGTAAACAATCGTAAGCTTACAAAAGAACCATTCTGGTGAGTCCAATTTTTCTTTATTTTGAATTACAATATCTTAAATCTATTGAACGAAAAATAATTAAGTGTTGAAAAATTGAGCAATCTTTTTTTTTTTTGTGCTCAACAAAAAGGAAAAAAAAGGTACTCAAGAGAATGTTTTGAGTTATTGAAATCGGAGTGTAGTTTATTTGATTTGAAAGGAAAAAGAGAAATAGAAAATAATAAAAGAGTGTTTAAGAGAGAAAAACAAAAGATAAAATGAATTAAAAACTCTAAATTTAAGAGACACTGCGACAAAGTTCATGCACCTAGACAATTACAATTAATTTAAGGAGAACGAGACTATACGTGATGACAAACAAAAAGAATTAAAACATATAAGTAATATCACAGGAAACCACGGAGAGCGTTGAGTATACAGGGTGCGACAAAAGTATGAAAACCCCTGGAAAATGAAAAATCGATTTTTGGGTCGCTGGGGCTTCAAGGTTAAGTCCAAGGTCAAGTTCAAGGTTACCATCGGATTCCTCGTCGAAAAATGCGTCGGAAATGGGGTCTTTGTTTTTTTTTTTAACGAATATTCTGCGATATTTCCAAGGGTTTCAGACCAATGTTTTCATTTTTCACGTATTTTTTATTTCAAGCGCTGCACCTCTAATAATATCATTAAAAAAAATAAAATAAAATACATGTTTTTTCGTTAAATTTTGAGCTCTTTCCTAATCTGCAATAAAAAATGGGGGTTCCCATTTGAAAAATCGATTTTTGGTTCGCTGGGGTTTCAAGGTTACGTCCAAGGGCTAATTCAAGGACACCGTCGGATTCCTCGTCGAAAAATACGTCGGATATAGGGTCTTTGATTTTTTTTAACGCATATTCTGCCATATTTCCAGGGGTTTCCATACTTTTGTCGCACCCTGTATATGAATGTTAGTTTTAAGAGATGAATAAATAATCGATACCAAATAAAACAAATTGCACTTTTAAAATGAAATATACATTCTCTGTTGTCGGCAGTTATAATTTGTTGGAATGATGATTGTAAGAGATATGGTTAGTTAAATGCGGAGGTATATTCGACGAATAGCGGGTGAATCTTATTAATTCATTCCGGCTTTAAATTAGGGGCTAGTGTCATGACATGATTTTGCGAGACATTAGCCAAGGATGGTCCGAGTTCGTCAAACTCGACTGAGGGAGAGCAACGCAAAGGAAACTGTTACCATCTCATAGTTTCCAAACATTATAGTTCAGAATAGTTATACAATCTTTTCTTGTTTTCATTTTTGGTTTTAGTGGTTTTGTATGGTTACTATAGAAATCAGGAATGTAAAATTTAACGGGTCCGGTATAGTAGTGCAAGATCCTACGGCTCCGACGAGCTAGTGTCGCGCGATCGCAAGCATGCCTGCCGCACTTCCCTACCCGACAACCTAGTCTACGTCCTTTTGAACCTAAAGGGGTTTCTGTTCCTTTTTGTGATTTAGTGGGAAGCATATCCGTGCATATCGTAGATTAGGGTCAACCTTACCGTTACACGGAAAATCAAGACCATTTCTAACCCGAGAAAGAACAGCTCCTAATGTTGTTACACTGGCATCCGTGGTGAGGCAAAATTGTTTTTTGAAATCTGGATAGATAAGTATTGGTGGACTAGAAAGAATAGCTTTCAAAGTAGTGAAAGCCGTTTCACAATCGCTATTCCAACTAGATGGAACGTCTTTGTGAGTGATACTACGTAAAGGTCTTTCTAAATCGGTAAAGTTAGGAACGCTACGCCGTTAAAAAGTTGCCATCCCTAAAAATGACTGAATTTCTTAAGAACGTTTTTGGTGTTGTGATTTCTAATATACTTCTCACTTTTGCCTTGTCTAAAAAAACGCCGAAGAAAATTACATTTACGAGGTTGTAGCCGCAGATTTAAATCTCGAATTTTTTCGAAAACACATATCAGTTTTCTATTGTGATCTTAAAGATTTTTTCCATTGATCACAATGTCATCCAGATATACAGAACATTTGTTGCTTTGAAGCCCTCTCATTATGTGATTCATAAAGCTTTGAAAGGTTGCTGGTGCCCCTTTCAAACCAAATGGCATTCGAATAAATTCATAATGACCTCTATCAGTGCTGAACGACGTTTTCTGTCTGTCATTTTTTTTTTCGCTTGAAATTTGATAGCCACTCGCTAAATCTAATGTTGAAAAATATCTACTATTGCCTAATTGGTCGAGAATGTCATCGATTCTCGGCAAGGGAAAAACATCACCTACAGTAATTTCGTTGAGCTTTCTAAAATCAACGAAAACTCTGTGCTGCTTATTACCATTTTGATCAACTTTTTTGGATACAACTAAAAGCGGACTATTCCATGGACTTATGCTATTTTTAATAATATAATTTTTTAACATTTGTTTAAGCTGATCATCTATTATTTGTTTTTGAGATTCAGGTAATCTATATTGTTTGATGTTAATGGGTTCCCGACTTGTATCAGTGGGAATTGCGTGAGCCATAGCTCTTGTGTGCGGCAACTTGTCTCCTTCAAGATAAAAAACGTCTTGAACTGAGTACAGATTTCTTCGATTGTTTCTTTTTCCTCTTGGTTAAAAGTTTTTTGCAGACTTAATTCTTTGAATTGTCTGTTTAGTCTTTCAGTTTTTTTCTACAGACGCAGTGTTTGCTTTACTTAAAACTACTTGACCATTGTGTATTTTTTTTTTTTTTTTTTTTTATTGTTATTCTTCTTTATTTTTTCATATATAAGATTACAAATATTTAATATTCAAAGAATTACAAGCATGGCTTAAAAGCCGTCTGCCGATTTAATCAAAAATTAATTACATTGTGAGTGCTAACAAATAAAAATTAAAACCATTGAAAAGTACATAAGATGTTCTGATGAAAGATAAATTTTACAATTCAAAAAATCTAAAAAGAGAATCAATAAAATATCAACGAAATTCAAAAACGTTAAGTGAACAAAAAAATAAGATTATGAAATGATAAAAAGAAAATCAAAAAAAAAAATAGAATAAAATTAATGGTAATTTTAGAGTTTCAATATCTGTTGAAAAGTGGGCTTTTAGTTTAGCTAAAACAAAACAATAATAGATTGAATCTACATATTCACGTACAAATTTCTGTAAATGGTAGCTTCAGAGACAAACCGGATAAGAAGTTTCCATCCACTCTCTCCATTTAAAATTGAATAACACTCCTCTGTCGAAAGAAAGCTCTTGTTAAAGCATAAACGCCGAATTTCTTGAAGCATTGGACAGCAGGCTAAGAAATGATAAACGTTTTCGATCAGGTTAAGGTTACACAGAGTACAATTATGATTGATATCACCTCTGTGAGGTCTATAATTTAGTTCGAGCATCTCTGTACGGACCTTAAATATCAAGCTCATCTCATTGACTGAGAAAGTATTGCGAAAATAATTAGACTCCCCCAAACAGAGATTCAATTTGCTGTATACCGTTCTAGACATAGATGCTTTCGCACGATTATGGGAATCTTGAAACATTTTATCATCTATGACAGAGATACAATCGTACAAACTATCCTTCCAAGATCCAATGTTGTTCAGATATAAGTTCAACGTGCAATTATATTTAGCCGCTAGATCCCGCCAATCTTTGAACGGCGTGTAATTACGGTGAAATGCAGTTATGAGTATCTTTTTTTGCAGATTGCTACTAGCCCTACTTAAGACTTTAACAATATAGTCTGCATTTGCCTTTAGGTTTTTTAGGAAAATCGGAGGTAATCCAGATTCAGCATATAACGCGTAGTTAGGGGTGTTTGAAGGGAGTCTAAAGACACGTTTAAAGAAGTACCGTTGGATAACTTCAAAATCTTCGCATATTGTATAACCGTACACTTCATTAGCATAACAAAGTGAGTTTTTAACGGTAGCATCAAAAACTTTGAATTTGACCGTCGGATCTACATTTTCGTTTTTGAAAAACCTTGACCACATACAGTTAACAGCTGATTTCGCAGTGGATGATTTGTCTTTTATATGTGCTGCTAGGTTTAAATTACTGGTTATTGTAAGACCCAGGTACTTAAATTCTTTTACAACTTCTAAGGTTGCTCCATTAAGGTTCCAAGAACGGTCATTTCGGGCACCGCGGTTATGGGTTCTAAAAACCATAATCTTCGATTTTGAACTATTTATTTGGAGATCCCATAGATTGCAATAATTGTACAGTTTATTGATTTGAAGTTGTAATGTTACCGGATTATCAGTAAGGACAACAATGTCATCCGCATATAAAAGAATCTTAATGAGTAGATCACCATAATAGACACCCCCTGGCACACTTTCTTCAACGTCGTTGATAAAGAGCGAAAAAATCAAAGGACTCAGAATGCAACCTTGTGGGACACCCATTTCTGTCTTGAATTGTCTTGAAGAGACCTTGCCATTTGACACCACAGCAGTTGTGTTTGAAAGAAGTTGCTCATAAATCCTTAGAAATTTTGTCGATAATCCAATACTCGATAATTTGAAAAGCAATAGTTTCCTGTTTATAGTATCAAATGCAGCCTTGAAATCAACAAAGCAAGCATAGAGATTAGTTTTCTTTTCTAAAAACCGATTAGCAACACTATTAAACGTAAAAATTTGATCAACTGTTGAGAGATTGGCTCTAAAACCCGCTTGAAATTGACTTATTTTGCTGTTTGTTTCCACCCAAGATACAAGTCTTAGATACAGAACTTGAGTAAATAGCTTGCGTAGAGAGCTTAGAACAGAAATACCTCTGTAGTTTTCAGGAAGATTAGGATCATTTTTTTTATAAACCGCAGAGATGCATGACTGGCGGAAATTATTTGGTATCGTTTCGTTGTTGAGCATCCGGTTTAATAATAACAAAATATGTTCCAAAAATTGTGAGCTGGCATTTTTGTAAAACTCTACTGGGATACCATCTAGGCCCGAAGCTTTGTTGTTTTTCATTTTTTTCAATGCGACAACTAATTCTGGCATTGAGAACGGAGCATCCAGTTCTTCGATGTAGATGAGAGGTAATGCAAAGCTAATATATGATTGATTAGGGTCAGCTAATGTTAATTTTTCAAGATACGAGCCCATAACATCAGTACCGATTGGAGAAGCAGTAGACCTAGTCCAATTACCTAAAATTCTTACATTTTTCCAGAACTCTTTAGCATTTCTACAGTCAATTAATTGTTGAGCCATATCATGCATGTATTTCTGTTTTTTATAGAGGCATAAGCTTTTGTAAATATTATTCGCCTGTAGATAAAGAGATTTGAAGGCGGAATTGTTAGATCTCCTAAAAGGTTTCAACCATTTAAATGATCTGTCTCTACTTCTCCTACAATCTCCATCGTACCAACTGGCCTTATAAATGCTACTTTTGTTAGCTGAGTCGGTTGTAGCAGATGCTCTAATGGTGGCAATTATATTATTAGTTGCTTCATCAATTGTGTTTTCAGAAGAAAGCTGAAGATCAGTTGAGTGTTGATTTAAATTTCGCTTGTAGATGTCAGATCTTTTTTCCACCCAACGCAATTTCTGAACACCGGCTTCATTTTGTTCCTGAATATTTAATTCTTTTAGTTTAAACTCGCATGAAACACAGATGGGAAGATGCGATGAATAATTTGCTGGGATAACATCAAAATCTTTTACAACATCAAGCCAGTCACCTTTGATTAAACAGTAATCAATAATAGAACAACCTTGATTGCTAATAAACGTAAGATTTCCAGATTTATCACTTTTCGATACACCATTTAAAACAAAAAAACCAAAATCTTCCATCAACTCCATTAGGTAATTACCGTTTGTGTTAACGCAAGTATCAAGCTAGTTTCTTCTGAACGAAAATTGTTCAGTATTCATAAAACAAGAGTTTTGGAAATCTCCTATCCGACCGTTTAGATCACCAATTACTAAAATATTTTCATTATTCTGGTTCAACAAAAAGTTTTGAAGAGCTTCAAAGTCCTGTTTCCATTTACCAAAATTTAAGTAAATTGGAACAATAAGGAAATGTATTGTGTTAAAGACGCAATCTATTACTAATCTGTTTTCAATGACTTTATATTTAATTTGATTTTTAAAAATACTATTTTTTATTCCATATAGCATGCCCCCACTCGGACGACCCAAATTGCTATTTCTAACAGCTGGGATCCATTCAAGATTGAAACCTTCAAAATATTTCAGATATTGCAACTCTTTACCCTTGTGTATTTTATTTAAGCATGCACCAATAAAAACTTGAGGTATAATCTCGCAAGAATGACACATTGAGCCATTTGCAGCATCGTAAATGATGCTGTTAACTATTACTTCGCTCCTCGGGGGTAAAGTCACTGTAACTTTGGAAGCAATAACATTTTTAACGAATGACGTAGGCTTAGATTGTTTCTCAAAAAATTCATCTCCGATAATTTGGGTCGGGCAACATCCTTGCGAAGGTGGATAAGTTACAAGACAAACTGTTTGCCCAATTTCATCAAATGGTTGGACACCGTGCGAAGGTATTACTTAATTTGACTTAACTATAGGAAAAGCATTCTTCTGTGAGCGGTTCTTAGTAGACATCCCAATATTTTGTACACAGAGGTCACCCTTCGAATGAAGCATTTTTAGCAATCTGTTAGGACCTTCAATATTGGTAAAAGGAAACAGAATGTCACGCCCCAAGATACCACCACAATTTAAGGATGGAATTTTTTCCGTGACATGTAGCTTACATTCAATTGGCAGATCTAGTAAAATCTTAGATTCTGCTGACCCTAATGTAGTGCCGCTGGAAAATATGCCATCAATTGCAATAGCATCTGTTTTGTTAACAAAGACGTCATCTCCAAGCACGTCTTTATTTACTAAGCTGAAGTCTGAGCTACTGAAATATTTACAATTCCATCCTTTACCAATTTTTCGTTGGATGAGTGTTTGGCGTTTTTTGCCCTCATCCAACCTGTTATTAGTTTTTTGGCTGTTTTTGATTTTCGTCCCAGCGCCAGCGCTTCTTTGTGAAGCATTCCTCTATGTCATGCCTCTTTCGCAAGCAAAAGTCGCATTTTTTTGTTTTGCTTTTTTTGTAACCATCACCGAATACTTAAAGATGAAGTTTGATAATTATCCTTTATTGACCACAATTAAAAGAAAGAAATTCAAAATCAAAACAAAAACGCAAATTTTCCTTTTTTCTTTTGAATTAATTTATTTATCGAATGCATTTCGAGTTGACATGCAACTCATCATCAGCGATGTTAAAACGTCTACTAACATTAAACAATATTTTGAACGAAAAAGAAAAGAAAGAAACAAAGTTAAAGTATACAACAAAGTAAAACAGTATAAAAACATTACATTTACATATATACATTATGCTAGTGCAAACAAATGAGACAAAATATTTCCACCATCTGTGTTCATCCTCTCCTTCGTCTTGTGTATTATCAGCGACTCATATGCGTCAAGTTTCCTTGTACTTGGTACAGATTTTAACAACCGTACGCTCTCTTCAAACGGTCCGATGGTATGTGGTGGGTCTTCAGCAAACACATGAGCAGCCACAGATGATCGATTCACTTGCTTGTTTTTGATGCAGTTGACGTGCTCTTTGAACCTTGTTTTGATGCTCCGTTTTGTTTGTCCTATGTATTTTTTGTTGCAATCTTTACAGCTGATTTCATATATGCCGCTTTTTTCACTTGTTGGTGTTTCGTCTTTCGTTGAGCCGAGAATTTTTTTAAGCTTCGTGTTGTTGTTGTAAACTATGTGTATATTTTCTTTTATTAGAGGTTTTCTCAACTGGTTTGTTATTGTCGGTATATATGCGAATGATACGCGAAATTTTGTTGTTGATGTTTTATTTTGTGTGAAAAGTGTTGTTATATTATTTTTCCTTATATTATTTGATTGCTTTTTAATTATCTTTTCTATTATTTTTTTATCAAAACCGTTGACATTTGCTAGGTGCACAATAAAATCAAACTCTTTTTTAAATCTTGAAACTGAAAGTGGCAGTTTACATAATCTATATGCCATAGAGTGAAATGCTGCTATTTTATGTTGGTACGAACAAAATGAGTCCCTAGGAATGTATCGATCAGTTGTTGTGCTTTTTCTGTAGACCTCGAATTCCAATCTATTATTTCGATTTTTGCAAAGCACATCCAGAAAGGGTAAACAACCCTGGCTGTCTTCCTCCTCTATTGTAAAATTTATGCTTTCATATCGGTTGTTTAAAATGTTCAGTATGTTTTGTGCTGTTCCTTTTTTGATAATACTGAAAACATCATCTACGTATCTTAGCCAAATTCTTGGAAGTAAACCTTCATTCTTTAAGTCATTTTCAAATTTGGCCATAAAAGCTTCAGAGACGAGTGGTGACAAGGGATTACCCATGCTGGTTCCATTTTGGTTTTGGTAGAATTTACCACGGAAAACGAAACAATTGTGTGACATACAAATTTTGGCTGCTTTTATGTATAAAATTCTTTTCCTTTCTTCAATCTCTTTCGTTTCAAGATGAGATTTTAAAGATTCTAGAGCGATTTCAATTGGAATGCTTGGGAAAAGTGCTTGAACATCAAATGACACAGTGGTTTCATCATCTTGAAGGTGAATACCTTTTACCTTATCCACGAACTCAAACGTGTTTACCACAGACGCACTTTCGAATCTTCCATAAGTTTTCATCTCCTCAACGAGCCATTTTGAAACATTTACAAGAGGTGAATTATTTATGTTCGACACAATTTTACGCATTTTGTTGCCTGGCTTGTGAATTTTTGGTAAACCGTACATTTTTGGAACTTCCGGATTTGAAACGAGGAATTTATACTTATTTATACCAAATGTACTACATATTTCTTTAATTATTCCTTTAGCATCGTCTACCATTTTATTCAACGGTGACTTTTTCATGACTGTAAAGCCATCTTCAATTATTGATAAATCCATTCTTTCTTCATAGATTGACTTGTCTAAAATAACTATGTTGTTGCCTTTGTCAGCTTTTATGTAGTGAACCTCCTTTTCCTTTAATTGTTTTATTACTTTTTGGTAATTCTGTTGTTCTGTTGTTAGTTTTGTTGATTTCACTTTCTTGATTATATTTTTAGCTACCTTACGTACTTTATCTTTACATTCGTTTGATTTAAATTGTATGGCTGACTCAATGTCAACTATAGCTTGATGTATGTCAACTTTATATGCATTTGGAGTAAAGTTAAGACCTTTATTCAGTAAATCAAGTTCTTCGGTTTCGAATTGATAGGACGATTGGTTTATGACTAGGTTTTGCACTGGTTTAATTGTAGTTTTATTTGTATTCGGTTTTTGTCTTCTTATTAGATTGTTTAATTTTTGGATTTGAATGATTCTTTTGTTCTTAAACGTATTGTTTGCTATATCAATAACTATGTTTTGTTTCTCGATTAAATTATAAAATTCACAATCGTTCAAACCTTTAGTCATTTCTAACTGCAACTCATATAATTTTAACTGTGTATCATTAAGTTGGCTATAATGAAAACCTATTTCACTTTTTATCCACGATCTTTCGGCTATTTTTATTATTTTATCAGTTCTTGAATTTGAAATGTTACATTTTATTTTGATGAAAGATGGAGTTACTTTTTGTTCGACTGTTGCTTGCGCCTTTAAGGAGCCTGTGGTAGAACCGGTTGGTTCGCAACTGATGTCAATGAGATATTTTGGCTGCAGTTGCCAGCCTCATGCCCATGATTCATCTCTTTCTGCACTCTTGGAAGGAATGGTTTACCTCATTGTAAGAATTTCAATTTAAAGAGCCACTCTCCCCAACTCTAGGAGATTTTTGTTCGTAGGTGGGTAACTGATAAGGGGAATTCAAATAATAAATTCCTGTACTTGCTTGCCTGGTGTTTTCAAAATATTTGCCATTAAAACTTGTCACACTGTTAGTAATGAACGGAGTTGGTTTTTTTTCGTAAGTGGGTAATTGACTAGAGGAATTCAAAGAACAAAATCCTGCACTAGGTTGTCGAGGGCGTTCAAAATAATTGCCATTAAAATTTGTCATGCTGGGATTTTTATATGGGCTTGCTCCGTATTTAGCTGGGCTATGCAAATCATATTGCCAAGCTCCTTCACTATTAAAAGACGACGCGAAAGCATTTGGAAACTGTAAGAGACTTCATCTCTTATAATCATTTAATAAACACATAATATACTTGGCAAAGTGGCAACCCGTTTACGATATTATGCACTTGCCATAAATGTCAAATAAAAGCTTTTAAATGTTTCGTTCTAAGTTCAAATCAATCACACATAATTATGTCTGTATTCATTTTTTGTGATTTCTCTTAAGTAACAGAATTATCGCACGATCTTTGGAAAGTTTGTAATCTTAGCTTAATGCATTGTATTACAGTTAACAGTAATTAACAGATTAGAATATTGTAACGTGCGCTTAGTTCGAATAATAAAACTTCACTTTTCAATTTATTTCAACCACTTTTATTCAGTATCTATACTTTATTCGATCTCAACTCGACTTTTGGACTATCACTTGTAGACAATTTACTCTTCACTTCATCACTCTATAATCAAAACTGCCCTCTGGTTGCCTCGGGCGGGCTATTTATATCGAATGACATTTCATCTAGAACTCTCCAGTAGTTTCCACATGGTCTGCACTCTCCACTGTTTTGGCTGTCAAACATTTTCTCTCCTAGAATATTTCTACACTTACACTAGTGTTGCCACTTGTGTTTTCGGTTGAACGTTTTCGATTGGGAAACTGGTATTAAATGTTGGGTTCACGTTACACTGCCGCCTCCTTTAGATTGTTCGTCCCGAATAATTCCATCTGCAGCCTCGCCACTATATCGATGCAGCCGGTCACAATGAACTACTTTTAACTTGCCTCTTAGTCCTCTTTGGACGCGGTAAACCACGTCGTTAATCCTCGTAACAACAGTATAAGGACCTTCCCAGTTTTGCTGAAGTTTCGGTGACAATCCCTTTTGACGATGAGGATTATAAAGCCACACACGATCTCCTGCTTGGAATCCTGAAGTTGTCGCTTTTGTGTCGTACCGCGTCTTCATCCGGTCGCTGTAGGCTTTCATCCGTTCCCTTGTTCTTTTATGGATGTCAGCGAGCCTCTCCTTGAGGTCGTCCACATACTCGTTCGTGTCCTGTGGCTCCTCTGTGGGGCATCCAAATTTAAGTTCGCTGGGCAGCCGCATGGTTTTCCCGAACAGGATGTCAGATGGTGTTTGTCCTGTCGAGCTATGTACTGCACTTCTATAGGCCATCAGGAATAGTGGTACGTGCCTATCCCAGTCTCTTTGGTAGTCGCCTACGACCTTGGTGAGATGTTCTTTCAAGGTCCGGTTGAATCTTTCAACCATCCCATCAGATTGTAGATGAAGCGGTGTGGTTCTCGTTTTCTTAATGCCAAGTAGCCCGCACACTCCTTGGAAGATGTTTGACTCGAAGTTCCTCCCTTGGTCGGAATGGAGTTCCATAGGCACGCCAAACCTACTCACCCAGTTAAACACAATCTGGTCGACCACCGTTTTGAGCTCTTGATTTGGGATGGCATACGCCTCAGGCCACTTGCTAAAATATTCCATTACAACCAGAATGTACTTGTTTCCAGCGTTGGTCTCTGGAAAAGGCCCAGCCACATCTACTGCAATCCTCTCAAAAGGCGATCCAACGTTGTACTGATGCATCTTACCTTGAATCTTCCTACCAGGTCCTTTGGTTGCAGCACACTTGTCACATGTTCGGCACCACTTCTCCACGTCATCTCTAGCATGCAGCCAGTAGAACCGATGTCGCACCTTCTCCAATGTTTTATTAACTCCCAGGTGACCTCCAGAAGGTCCGTCATGCATCTCCCGAAGAACTTCACTGACTTTCGATTGCGGTACGATCAGCTGCATCACATATGATTTACCGTCAGCGGACTCCCATTTTCGCCTGAGGACACCTTCTTGCACATATAGTGAGTCCCACTGTGCCCAATAGGCTTTGAGAACTGGACTCCTGTCAGAAATGTCACCCCATTCAGGTTTCTCTTCATTTTCTTTCCATGCGAGAATGGGTTCGATATCTGGATCCTCCTGTTGAGCAGTCCTCACTTCCTCATTGCTCCATCCGCATATTGGGTCAGCTTTTAATCGCTGAGCGATAATATTTTCTTTGTCTTCTTGCCGCCTACAATGCTTGCAATCCATTTGCAAGGTCTTCGGGACTATGCGTCAGCGTTGGAGTGCAACTTTTCTCTGTGGCGTTGAATCTGGTAGTCATAAGTCTGCAGTCTTTCTATCCACCTTGCGACTTGACCTTCTGGATTTTTTAAGTTCAACAGCCAGTTCAGAGCACCATGGTCTGTCCGCAGAAGGAATTTCTGTCCATAGATGTACTTATGGAAGTGCTTTGTTGCCAAGATAAGAGCTAGCAGTTCCCTTCTGGTCACGCAGTACTTTCTTTCGGGCTTCGAGAGGACCTTGCTGTAATATGCCACCACTTTCTCTTCGCCATCATGCACTTGGGATAGTACCACCCCGATTCCAACGTTGCTTGCATCAGCGTCGATGATGAATGTTTTTCCAGGTGTTGGATGTGCCAGCACTGGAGCGTTACAGAGGCGGTGTTTGAGTTCCTGAAAAGATTTCTCACATTTTTCTGACCATTTAAACTGCTTCACCTTTTCGGTGAGCTGATGCAAACTCTTTGCAACTCCAGCAAAGTTCATAACAAATCGTCGGTAATATGTGGCAAGACCAAGAAAGCTTCGGAGTTGATGTTTGTCCTGTGGTGTTGGCCAATTTTTGACGGAGTCAACTTTTTCAGGATCAGTCTTCACTCCTTGGGAAGAGATGATGTGTCCCAAATACTTAACTTTGGTTTTGAAAAGTGCACATTTTTCCGGATTCAGTTTAAGGTTAGCCTCTCGAAGTCTCTGAAACACGGCTTTTAGGTTCTTGCAATGTTGGTCAAATGTTTTCCCGTAAACAATGACATCGTCCAAGTAGACTAGGCAAGCTTTCCACGTCAGTCCTTCAAGAACGCACTCCATCAAACGCTCAAATGTTGCCGGAGCGTTGCATAGCCCAAACGGCATAACTTTAAACTGCCAGAGACCATTGCCTGTAGAAAACGCCGTCTTTTCCCGATCATCAGGGTGGATGTCAACTTGCCAATATCCACTCTTCAAGTCCAGCGTCGAAAACCACTGGGCTCCCTCCATGGCATCCAAGGTATCACTGATTCTCGGCAGGGGATAGCTGTCCTTCTTAGTCACATCATTCAGCCTTCGGTAGTCAACACAAAAACGAGTGCTTCCGTCTTTCTTTTTCACTAGCACCACTGGTGAAGCCCAAGGAATTTTGGAATTTTCGATAAGACCGTCCTTCTTCATTGCTGTTATCATTTCTTCAACCTAACCTTGTTTGGCCAGTGGAAAGCGTCTTGCGGGTCTTGCATCTCCTGTGTTGATGCGATACTGCACCAACTGTGTCCTACCATATTGTCCCTTTTCGATGCGAAAATGTCAGTGTACTCTTGTAGGAGATTTTCAGCCATCCTCGTTTGTTGGTGATCAAGGGTGGATGAATTCAGGATTCTAGCTTTGATGGTTTTGAGCTCCTCCGAAGTTATAGTTTTTCTCGGGGCTTCGTCTGTGATCTTCGTAATTGCTGCAATGGACTCGCAACGTCCAACGACTTCTCCTTTCTTCATTTTTACATCGTACGGTCTGGTGTTTAGTTATCGTACGGGGACCATTTTGTTTTTCGGTGCTACCAGTGTTTCAGTGTTATCGAAGGCTTCCAAACTCACCTTCCAGTTTTGTCCAAACGATCACTTCAGAAGAAGGAGGCAGAATCAGATCTTCCGTGATGACAGTTTTCAGTGTCGACGAACTTTCGTTCGAATAGGTCATTGGAAGTTCCTTATTTTGGTACTTCAAAACCTGATTACCGATGTCCAAAATAACTCCGTGCTATTTCATAAAGTCGATTCCAATGATGCACTCGTCACATATATCTGCCACAAGGAATTGATGAGTAAACACTAGATCAGCCAGTCGGATCTTAAGACACACTTCTCCATATACTCTTGCTGCTTCTCCCGTTGCGGTTCTTAGACGGTAGCTATTGGAGTTATGAAGCCACGTCATCTTTACCAGGTCTCGACGTACTATGGATGCTGTGGCACCGGTGTCGATGGTAGCCACATGTTTGTTCCCGTCAATAGTAGTCTCCACAGTCAGACTCTTGTTGTCTCGTTTGGTCTGGGACACCTGGATGGTGGTTCTGGGGCCATCGATACAAGAAACCAGCCTCTGCCCCTCGAAGTTGGTTCTTACTCGTTTCCCTGATGGGAAATGGGCTGATAGACAACGCTGGTGTTGTTGTTACCTTGCTCTAGGTTGGATCTCTTGCTTCCTCAATGTTGACAACCGGCTTTATTTGGTGGTAGTCGGCATTGACGCTGTAAGTGCCCGGTCTTGTTGCAGTTTCAACATCTTGCTAGTCCACTCCGCTGGTTCTTTTGTATTTCAGCTCTTTGGCACGAGCACTTTTCGACTATGGCTTCTCTAAGTCGATGTACTCCATGAGAAGCTTGTTCTCCTGCTTCAATTGTCAATGCGAATGCTAAAGTTTCAGAAAGAGTACGTGTTCTAGCAGTTCGCACAGACCTCTGAAGATGTATATCGGAAATGGCACGAACGAAGGACTCAACAGCAAGCTGGTTGATGATTTCTTCTCCAGCATCCGGGTATGCCAGGTGAACCAGTCTTTCGACGTCTGCTTGGAGCTGCTGTAGACTTTCACCCCTTTTCTGGACTCTGTTATTGAGTTGGACTCGGA
The DNA here is from genome assembly GCA_914767635.1 of Melanostoma mellinum. Lineage (NCBI taxonomy): Eukaryota > Metazoa > Arthropoda > Insecta > Diptera > Syrphidae > Melanostoma > Melanostoma mellinum. The sequence goes on along the minus strand of OU612060.1, from coordinate 93,257,149 downwards.
AGACTTCTTTTAAGTGGCTATCTCCAAAGCGTTTATCTATAGCTGCCACGAGAGAACTGAAATCATCGCTCTTACCAGCTGGAACTGTTTGAAGTAATTCAGCTGCTGGTCCTCTTAGAGCAAGAGTCAGTGCTATGTACTTGTCTTCGTCATCCCAGCCATTTGTTGTCGCGGCTGCCTCAAATTGTCTCTTGTAGACTGGCCAAGAAGACTGTCCATCAAATGTTGGCGGTTTCATCTCCTTTTTCTTTACAAACTCTCCAGCAGATTCTCGAATTTTGATTTTCCGGATCTGGTCTAATTCCTTGGTGAGAACATCACATCGACTTTCTACGCCTTCGAAACGATTCTCTACAACAGAAAGCTGTTTTTCCACACCTTCAACGCGTTCGTCAATGGCACATACATTTTTCTCAATGTTGCCCAATTTGTTTTCTAGAATGTTTTTCTGACCTTCCAAAACATTCTGTTGCGTCTCAAGTCTTTCGAGAATATTCTGTTGTTCTTTCTTTTGTTCGTTTCGTTGTGCTTCCAGTTGTTCGAGAACATTCTGCTGTTCTTTCTTTTGCTCGTTTCGTCGTGCTTCCAGTTGTTCGAGAACTCATTCTCAAACCTTTGACGAGAGCGGACGTGTTTTACAAAGTGTCGTGGGGTGCGCACATTAACAACACAGTTTGTTTTTCATCCATCAATTTCCCTTCATTGCAATAAACTTTTAACAATGAATTGCTCGGTCTGCAAACGTGTTCTAATTGAAAACGATCCCGAAAAAATTGAATGCGGTGACTGCAAATGGTTGTTTCACGGAAAATGTGTTAAAATTCAGTTGTCTGACATCGAATATTACAAAGATAATAACATTACTCATCGCTGTGACAAGTGCTTAGTTTTGCGCCGAAGTACATTGCAACAACAAACTTCTTTGCCTTTGACTTCGCACAAAAATGTTCAAAGTGGTAAATCCAAATCTGCAACAAAACAACATAATGATCGCAGCACCAATGCTAAATCTTTTATTGCTGGACAACCCGCCGCAAATCACACCGGTTCATTACCACAACAGCCTGCGTCTAATGGTTCAATAACCTTGCAATTACTGTATGATGAAATCATTAGTCTAAAAAAAATCAACATCGACTTCCTAAGCACAATCGAAAAACTTGAAGCAGAAAACAATGCATTGCGTATTAAGGTGACTAATCTGGAGAATAAATTCAATTGGAGAGAACAGAAACAACTAGAGAACGTGATTGACATTGTTGGTATACCTGGTGTTAACAATGCTAATGCTAGTGAAAATGCACAAATTATACTCGAGAGAGCATTAAATTTACCTGACACTGCAATTATACAAAAATGTTTTGTCAAGCGGATCAAGCAGAAAAATCAACCTGACTCTGAAGCTGGAAATCGTGGTGATATTCTTTGTGTTCATTTAACATCATAAGATGCCAAGAAAAAAATTATGCAAGCAAAGAAAGTCAGCAAAGGAAAACTAAACTCATCGTTGTTCGTGGCAGGTAGCAGTAAAAATATATTTATTAATGATAGCTTAACACATTACAATAGACTCTTATTTATGGAAGCGAAGAAATTGAAAAAAGAAAAAAAGTTCAAATATTTATGGTTGCGTAATAGTACTATTTTAATGAGAAGGTTCGATAATAGTGAGGCTGTCGTCATAAGATCTTTTGATGATTTAGATGCTATCGCAAGGCAATAGTATGAATGATTTTGTAGATTTTATGCACGATAACCTCTCTATCAGAACCCTCAATAATATTTTTGATTGTAATTCAAGTGACAAAACATTATATATTTTGCACCAAAACATTCGAAGTCTGCGAAAAAATTTTGATGTCTTAATTGCTAACCTTGAAGCTTTTCCTAAATTGCCAGATTTTTTATTCGTATCGGAAATTTGGATATACTCCTACGAAGATAATGATTTTAATATTCCAAACTATACATTTTATGCCATTCCTAACGATTCTTATTCTGCTGGTGGAGTCGGAGTTAATGTAAAAGACTTGTACCTACAGTTGTAAAGTTGAGTCTCTAAAATTTAGAAGCGCCGATGTTATTCGAGTGGTATGTAACATGTATGGTGAAGAATTTTGTTTAATGTGTGTATACAGATTTCACTCTGTTCATCCGAATACGCTTGTAGATGAACTTTCAAATCATTTAGTAGTGGAGAATTCAAAAAACCTTGTTATTCTAGGTGATATCAATGTTGATTTGTTAGTAAATAACTCTTTAACAGACCAATATTTAGCGGTAATGGCAGAGAACGGGTTAATATCTTTTGTAAATGAACCTACTAGACCGATCTCTGGCACTTGTCTTGACCACGTATTTGGTAGATTTGCTAGTTTTTCTTTAAACGATTTTGCTGGTATCAACTGTGATTTGCAAATAACAGATCATTGTATGACGGGGCTATTGATTGAGGGTTTAGGGAGATGTGAACGCAAAAAAGACTGTCAAGAATTAATTCAAACCAAAATAAATTTTCAAAATTTAAATAATTTGCTTCTTTTTGAAAACTGGGAAAATGTTTATGTTGAAGAAGAAATTGACAAAGCTTTTGAGGTTTTTCTGGTGATTCTGAAAAATCACCTATCTGCTTCTACTGAGCTTCTTAGGCAAAGCAAAAAACATATGAGTTTAAAACCTTGGATAACGAGTAGTTTATTGAAAAAAATTAAAGTAAAGCAATCATTAAGTAAAAAATGCCGGAAACACCCTATGAACTCCAACTTGAAGAATCGTTTTATTAACTATTCGAAAAAATTGCTTAAAGAAATCAGGAGTGCTAGAGATAGCTATTATTTTATTCAAAAATAAATTCAGCCCATGGGAACCTGCGTAAGGAGTGGGATGTAGTAAATTGCATTTTAAATCGGAAAAAAATAGTGAATGTTGAGCCCATCGTACTGAAAAATGGTGATACAATTATTTTAAATCCTGCTGAAATAGCAAATGAATTCAGTAGATACTTTGCCTCGATCGGTCAGCAATCCTTTTCCAGTAATGTCAATGCTTCTTGTACCTGTTGCAGAGAAACAAATATAGAAGAAAACAGTAGAAATAGTTTTTTCTTTGAGCCCATTACTGGTCTGGAAGTGTTAAAAGTCATTAACAAATTAAACAATTCCAATTCAAGTGGAATTGATGGTGTCTCCAATGCAGTTCTTAAACGTATTGGACCGAACATTGTTGACATATTGTCTTCACTTTTCAACTCGAGTGTTTTGTATGGAAGTTTCCCAGATGAACTAAAGTGTGCTTTCATTGTACCTCTCCACAAAAAAGGGAACAAATATAACGCAAGCAACTACCGGCCTATATCGTTATTGTCTTCTATATCCAAAGTTTTTGAAAAAATCATGAAAGTAAGGGTTCTGGCATATTTGAATAAAAATAACTTCTTTAGTCCATCACAGTTCGGTTTCAGATCAGGGCTTTCCACCGAAGATGCTTTATTGGAGTTCTGTAGCATATTACAAAAAGGATTGGACGTTAAAAATTGTTGCTCTGGCCTTTTTGTTGATATTACTAAGGCATTCGACATGGTAAATCATAGTATTCTTTTAGGTAAACTCCATAAAGCTGGTTTCCGTGGGTTTATTTACAATTGGTTCGAGTCTTACCTTAAAAATAGGACTCTATTTGTAAAAGTTGGTAACAATTTGAGTAGTCCTGTTACTAGCTCTTTGGGTGTTCCCCAAGGGTCTGTTCTCGGACCAATTTTATTTTTGGTCTATGTCAATTCCCTGTTTTCACTTCCATTTGCTGGTACAGTTAAAGCATTTGCAGATGATCTAGGAATAGCTTACTGTTCTAGTAGCAAGCTTAATTTGATTGCGGACATAAACCATGATGTACACCTTTTAAGATGCTGGTTTGCCGAACATAATCTTATTGTAAGTAGTAAAACCAAATTAATGTTTTACAGTCTTTCTGGGCAGGAATATCCGGATATTGAGATTACGTTTCACTCAGCTGATTGTTGCAGATATGATTTGCTCAAAACCAATTGCAATGTACAACGTTCAATAACTTTTATCGGTGAAATTAACTGTCATGCTAATTGTTTTGATATTGGTGTTGTCGATGACTTTAAGTATCTTGGTGTCACTATAGATCATAATTTCAACTGGTCCAGGCATATTTCAAATCTGAAACAATACTTCCTTTCATCTACTCGTTGTTTTTATAGTCTTCAAAAATTTTGTTCCATGAACTTGCTGAGAACTGTATATTATGGTATTTTCCAATCGAAACTTCAGTACGGCTTGTGTTGTTGGGGTGGTGCTTACAATAACAAACTTCAACAACTTTTGATAATACAAAAATCTGTGATCAGGAGGATATGTAAAGCTCACCGCTATGCCCAATCAATGGATCTATTTAGGAGACTAGATATTCTGCCAGTACGTCACCTTTACTATTTCAAGGTTCTAAAAGTTTTTTTTGTAAGAGGGGGTTACCTCCAAAGCCCAATATCAAATTATCGCAACCTAAGAAGCAATTCCTTGTTTCTCGTTGATATCCCTCTTTTTTACACTACAAGCTACAGAAACTTCTACTCCATTGTGTCTTGCAAGTTATTTAATTTACTGACTGTTGAAACTCGGCTTATAAGAAGTCTGCGCTTATTTTTACATGCTGTAAAGAAATGGCTTCTCGGTTTTGACCACCAACAAATTCAAAATTTGATTCGTTACGTGACCTAGTGTTTGGTTTTTTTTCGTGTAATTTAATGTTTTATATAATGTTTTGCATTTTGAAAACTTGTTACATTTTGAAAACTTGTAAACTATAATATTTATTTATTTTCTTCATTTTGTATTACGTCATATATTTTCCATAAATCCGTTTTTTATTTATTACTTTTCCGTTTGTTAATTTCCAAAACTTTATTTTTCATTATTCTTCACTATTTTTCTTTTTTTATATAATAATGTTTTTTTCTGTACTTTTTCAAGCTTTGTCCACCATACACAAAGTAAACACAAATTAAAGATAATGTAAACCTTTTATTAATGTGGCATCATCACAATTATTGTTAATTTATAGATGCCACTAACTATTCTAATTTTCATATTTATAAATACTTGATTCTTATTAAAATTGTAAATATTTATTTAGTTATTTTTAAGTGAAAATGGAATAAAGATACAAATACAAATACAATACAAAAACATTCTGCTGTTCCTTCTTTTGATCGTTTCGTTGCTCTTCCAGACGTCCGAGAATGTTGTGCTGTTGCTCTTCAATCAGCTTCTTTTGTTGTTCTTCGAGTTTTTCGAGAACATTCTGCTGTTCCTTCTTTTATTCGTTGCGTTGCTCTTCCAGACGCCCGAGAATATTCTGCTGTTGCTCGTCAATCAGCTTCTTTTGTTGTACTTCGAGTCTTCCGAGAACATTCTGCTGTTGTTTCTTTTGTTCTAATAAAAGCTTCATCATACTAGAAAAATCTACACTTTCACTTACTTCCTCTTTTTCCACTTCTGTTTCAAAAACAAAAGTGTTGACGTCTTCCCCTTGCTGTTCCAAATAGTTGCGCAAGCGCAGGACGAGCTCATTTTTCGATCCCGCTCTAGAAAGATTTCGCTTACCTAACTCACTTTTACGCTCAGTGCAGTTGAGCTCTTCCAACAACTTACCCATTTTCACTGTAATTAACCATTTTTTTTTGCACTTAACTAGTTTCTTTTTTTTTATCAAATAAGTTTTATTTACACTTCTGACACCAATGTAACGTGCGCTTAGTTCGAATAATAAAACTTCACTTTTCAATTTATTTCAACCACTTTTATTCAGTATCTATACTTTATTCGATCTCAACTCGACTTTTGGACTATCACTTGTAGACAATTTACTCTTCACTTTATCACTCTATAATCAAAACTGCCCTCTGGTTGCCTCGGGCGGGTTATTTATATCGAATGACATTTCATCTAGAACTCTCCAGTAGTATCCACATGGTCTGCACTCTCCACTGTTTTGGCTGTCAAACATTTTCTCTCCTAGTGTTATAACTTGAATAAGTCGTAAAAATAATTAAAACCAAAAATCACTTGAAATAAAAACGAAAATAAAATGCAAACTTTTCCTTTGTGACACTTTCAATTGTAATTCTTGTATATAATTTTTACACCGAAAATCTTTCATCTGACCTCTAATCTCATTACATAGTTACATTTATTATATGGCCAGTATTCAACGTTTTTGTTTACAATTTTGACGTTTGACATTTCTTGTGGATTCTAACTTTAAGTATTGTTTGATTAAATATTTTTCTTTTAACATTTGTAATATTTCATTGTACTTTCGTACATTCCCCCGCCTCGGAATGGTGAATGGTACAATTTTGATGTCGCAGAAATATACAGTAGTATGGCATCACCGTTTCCATTTATTTCAGCCACAAAGTATACTATATTTATCTACTCTGTGGTTTCAGCATTGAGGTCGATTCCAATAAATGTTCCAATATGACCACTCTGCAGTCAGCACTCAGGTAGACATGCAAATATACAACAATATTAGTGCATAAGAATAATACAATCCCATGTACACCCATGCCCAAGTAAAATAACAAGACCTTTTATTACAACATATATGCATACTACGTAAACACAGTGTACTCAGAAGAAGTGTAATTTCATTCACGATTCAATGAAACTTTGATGTGTTGCTGGTAGTAAAGGTAGTACAATAATATTATACATGAATGGTATTCAGCAATTAGTTTATTGTATGTCATTCAAATGCCATTCATCTTCGTGTTTCATGTCCATGTTAATTATTATGTAGTGTATTTCTCAAATCTCAATAGTGCGGGTCGTTGAGTGAAAAGTGAAACGCGTCGTGTGTATTTTTTTGTTGTGTTGTTTTTCTTTAAATTAAATAATGAAAAAATGAAAAGTGATCAATTGCGGAGGTATTCGATAGATCCAGTTAATGTTCAGGTGAGTTTTTCAATTAATAATGATTGTTAATTTTATATTGTATAAATTTGATTAAAATGTGTGTTGAAAGTGTGTAGAATGTTAGAATGTGGTATTTCCTATATCGATTACCAAGCGCGCGCGAGATTTGTGTGAAATGTGTGTGTGTGCGCATGGGTAAATTTATTAATTTTATTCCCTTTATATTTTGATTGAGGTGTTTTAAAATTCATTGATATTTTTACTAATGAAATGTGTATATTAGTGAAATCTACATTTCAACGGTGGGCTTTAACGCCGTTATTTTACAATTAAGAATTTCGAGTTTTATATGCAATCAGCTATGTTATATACATAAGCAATAGTGCTGCTGTAGCTGTTTCGTGTTTGCCTATTGTAGATTTGTTAAATAGGCTCGTGTGTATTCGGTGGTTTTTTCGCGGTTCGCGTTAAGTACATAATGTTAATGTGCTAGCGTGTGTAAGCGAAATCCCTTGTTCAGTTTAAATCGGTGATGAACAAGTGTTGTCTCTTTCTAGTTAGAAAAGAATGCGAATTCTAACTAGAAATTGTTGTTTACGTTTTGGTGTTATAAGCAACTCGCGATATTTAGTTATTTATTTATAAGAAGTTGATTAAGTTTTAGGAGTGATTTATTCCAATTTAAGTGAAGTTGCTTTGGTGTTTTTCTCCATTTATAATCATTTAGTGGACTGTAGTGTTGAATATAGAAAAGTGTTGTGTTGTGCAGTGGTTTGTCAAATGCATTTTGCCGACGGCATTTGACATTTCGCGATTGCCTTGAATTTGTTTTTGTGTGGATTGTGTTTGCATTTTACGTAGAAGATCTGTTTTCTGTGCAAGTTGACTTGGCTCAGAATTCAAATTTTTTTTTTAATAATTGTGATTTAAAAGTGATCTTTTTTTAAAGTTTGTGTTTTAAGCATTAAGTTTTATAATATATGCATGCGTTGTTGCAGTGCAATAACTTCTATTAAAGAACATGCATTGTTACAGTTTTTTTTTTTTTTTTGATATTATAAGTTTAATTTTGTGTATGCGGTGTTGCAGCACAGCTTTAACGATGAATTGTATTCATGGCGATTGTTTGTAAATTTTTATATCTTTAATAAAGATGATTTAAAACAAAGTTTTGTTTGATTTATTTTTCTTTTTTAAAAACAGCTTTCAGGTGCCTTAAAGATGAGTTGATTGGTGTGTTTGAATAGCTTTATAGGTGTTTGAAGATGTGTTGATTGCTGTTTTGATATATATGTCTTACAGATGCCTTAAAGTTGGGTTGATTGCTGTTTGGAATGATGTGTTTTACAGGTGTTTTTTAGTAGGTTTTAGATTTTCTATTAATTTTTATTTCCTTTTAGTAGAGTAGATTTTAGGTTTCTATTAGTTTTTTTTTCTACGTGAGTGATCATATAATGTCGATTTGTTCGGAAGTTTTGTTCGACGGTAATAAGCAAATTTTTGCTATAGGCCGCTTCAATTGTCCGTTTTGTGTTTTTACTGTCACGACGCGTATCAATCCGTCCGATCCGGCGTGGGTTTCTTGTATTCTGGCAAGATTCCAATAGGTCGATGGAAGTCGTTCATCTTTAAGAAGAACCAAGTCTCCTACCTTCGGCATTTCTTTAATCTGCGTCCATTTTGGTCGTTGCTGAAGCCTTGCGAGATATTCGGAATTCCATTTTCGCCAGAATCCTTCTGCTAAAACTTGGACACGTTTCCAACGATCTGCGTGCGTGATGTTGATATCTAATTCGCCTTGTGGTATAGCGTGCAATGATTCGCCGACTAGAAAGTGTGCGGGTGTAAGTGCATTTAAATCGTCTAAGCTGTCGGAGAGAGGGCAAAGAGGGCTCGAATTTAAACAAGCTTCTATTTGAGCTAGAAGCGTCATGAGTTCCTCGAAAGTTAGCCTTTCCGTTCCAACGACTCGTTTTAAGTGGTACTTGACCGATTTCACACCCGCTTCCCATAATCCACCAAAGTGTGGAGAAGCTGGGGGAATAAAGTGCCATTCGGTACCGCGATTCGCCAAGTCTTCCGCAATTTCCTTCCAATCGTGTTGTGCTTCCTTCAACAGTTTAACTTACTCGTTGTTAGCACCAACAAAATTAGTTCCGCAGTCGCTATATACCTTCGTACAGGTTCCTCTTCTGGCAGTAAATCTTTTAAACGATGCCAAAACGCTTGTGTAGTAAGGTCTGAAACAACCTCCAAATGAATAGCCTTTGTTGCTAGGCAGATAAATACTGCAAAATATCCTTTGAGAATTTTTGCACCGCGTGCCTTCCAGGACTTAATCTCGATTGGACCTGCATAATCCACACCAGTATGACTAAACGGTCTAGACATACGCACTCTCGCTGCAGGCAAATTTCCCATTAATTGCTGCATTTCAGATGCCTTTTGTCGATAACATGAAGGACACCTGTGTAGCTGGTATTTAACGCTTCTTCTTATTTGCCCAATCCAGTAACGTTGTCGAATGTAAATAATCATTTGCTGGATACCGCCGTGGAGTGTATTTTTATGAGCATCTCGGACAACCAAATTCGTTAAATGATGGTTGTTTTGAAGCAATATCGGATGTTGGGCATCATAAGGAAGTAGAGAGTTTTCCAGACGTCCTCCCACTCGCAGTACTCCGGTAGCATCGATAAAAGCATTTAACGCACTTAACGGTTTGGGTGTCTTATTATTACGAATTTGTTGCATTTCGTTTGCGAACATTTCCTTTTGTGCTGCCTTAATGATGAGTAGATGGGCAGCTTGCAATTCATTAGGCTTTAGTGGACCTGAAATGGGCCCCAGTTTTGGTCTACATTTTGCTACAAATTGACAACAGGTGGCAACAACTCTAATAACTTTGAGAAGGCTCGAAAAGTTACATATAATTTGAAGTATACTATCACCTTCTATTGCGTTTATGCTCAAAACCTTGATATTTCGTTGCTCTTCCAACGTATCTATTTCGATGGGTTGATCTGGAAGATCGAATACCCATTTTTCTCGTAGGAATTCTGGACCATTCCACCACGATTTAAGTGATTCCAGTTCGGATGGATATACTCCCCTGGACGCTAGATCGGCTGGGTTATGAAGCGTTGCGACATGTCCCCAGCAATCGATCCCCACTAACCGCTGGATTTCCGACACACGGTTGGATACGAACGTGGTCCATCGAGCGGGAGTGGCGCGTATCCAGGCCAATGCAATTGTGGAATCTGTCCACGCATAGATTTTTACATCAGGAATTAGCAGAACTTCCTTGGTGTATTGTAACAACTCTGCTAATACTACTGCACCACAAAGTTCTAGACGAGGTAAAGTTATCGTTCGCTGATTTGGCGCTACTTTTGTTTTTGACAAAATAAGATGGACGTGAATTTTGTCTTCACTATCCAAGACACGTACGTAAACTGCTGCACCATAGGCCTTCATAGATGCATCACAAAACCCATGCAACTCGATCGACTTGTTGGTCTTGCTCATCTGGGTCCATCTTGGAATCCGAAGCCGCTCGATCAGATAGAGTTCTTGGAAAAAAGCATCCCAATCCTTCTTCAAAGCAGCTGGAATTGGTTCATCCCAGTCACAGCCAAGCTCCCATAATCGCTGCATCATTAGTTTTGCGGTGATGACACATGGTGAGATCCAGCCCAAATGATCAAACAATTTGGCTATAGTTGACAGCATTGATCTTTTTGTTGTTGATTCCGTTGCAGCTTGTAGATTTTGATAAGAGAAGAAGTCATCGATGGGAAACCACTTGATACCTAACGTTTTGACGTGATTTGCTAGATTAAGCGGAAGTTCAAAATCAAGTTCCCTATCCTGAACTGGGATATCTTCGACGAGTTCTCTCCTGTTACTCGTCCACTTTCTGAGGTTGAGTCCCGCTGTTGCCAAAAGTTGCTTTGCTTGATCACGTTTCTTTCTCGCTTCTTCAATGGTGTCCGCTCCACTTATCAGATCGTCGACATATATATCTTCACGAACAACCTTCGCCCCCTCCGGAAAATTTTCGCTCTCATCATCAGCGACCTTCTTCAAAATTTTGATTGCAAGGTATGGTGCACTCGCTGTACCAAAAGTAACCGTTTTTAGTTTGAAAATTTTCACAGGTCCGGTCTTCTCATCTCTCCACAGGATTAATTGATAGTATCGATCTGCTTGATTGACCCAAATTCGCCGATACATTTTTTCAATGTCGGCTGTGGAAGTAACTCGATGAGTTCGCCATTTCAGCACCAGATCAATTATACTTGATGGTAGTTTTGGACCGACAAGCAACCAATCGTTGGGGGATTTGCCATCCGTAGTTTTCGCTGCAGCATCGAACACCACTCGGAGTTTGGTAGTAGAACTCGCTTCTTTGAAAACCGCATGATGCGGTAAGAAATAATGGAATGGGGTGTCTAAAACCGCATCATTACCATCTACCTCTTCCATTTGACCAAGTTCTTTGTATTCTTGGATACATTTCTTGTAGCCTTCAGCAAGTTTCTCGTTAGAATCTAGCCTCTTCTCCAGATGAAGAAACCGTCCTAAGGCGTTTTGCCGACTCGATCCCATTTCAGGATAGCCTCCACCTCTAAATGGTAACTTCACTTGATAACGACCATCAGGTAAATGTGTTGTATGTTGGTTAAAGTGCTCGTCACAAGCAATGTCTTCTTCAGTTTCTTGCTTCTGAAAAGGTATCTCTTCAATAGTCCAAAATTTCTCTAATTGGGAACTCAGATCCGTTAGTTGAACAAAGCTTCGGACTTGTTGTGGAATTTCGGCTGAAACTTTCCCAAAGACAATCCATCCCAGTTCGGTGTTTTGAGCTACAGGTCCATTTCCATCTTTCAGGAAGAAATATTTCGGCACAAGCTTCACTTCCGAAAAGTAAGTCTATAGATGCAGGTTCATACAGATGAGGATCAGCTAACACAAGACCTTTCAAATGTTTCCAAGTGCCAGGTACCACTCGCTGGGCCGGGAGATGGCCAGTCAACGACTTAAAAACCAACGCCTGAATGGCAGTCTCGAACGTCGAGTGACGGGAAGCAAATCTTACTTCGACGGAGTGTTGCGCAGTGCCGTTGTTGACCAACCCTAACCCAGATACCTCTACATTTGTACGCCTTCGCTCCAATTTCATAAGTTGTGCCGCTGCTTCAGTGATGAAAGACTTTTCCGACCCTGTATCAATCAGAGCACGTAAAAGACGAATCTTACCATCTGCTGCTCGAACCTTTACCACCGCTGTCGCCATGAGCACCTGGTGTGCGTAACCACCTTGCGACGAGTGGTAACTAAAAGAGTGTCCTACCGATGGCTGAAAGACAGGCGCATCAGGATTTATGGATGTCTGAAAAGTTTTCGCTTGAGACGAAGACGCGCCTGAACTGGTTGCAGGAAAGTGTTGTACATGTCTGTTGCTTGAAGATTGTTGCTGTTGCTTGTCATGTAGCAGCGAATGATGTCTTTGTTGGCAAAAGTAACATGAAGTGAGACTGTAGCATGGTCCAATAAGATGTCCGTAAGACAAGCAATTTTCGCATATCTTCAGCCTGGAAACAGTTCCTTGACGACTTTTCACATCCATGTTGAGAAATCGTTGGCATTTTCTCAAAGTGTGCTTGCCTTGACTGCACAGCTTACAGATCAGTTGCTCCACGGTGTTGTTCCTGTTTACGGTGTGGTTCCTGTCTCCGGTGTGGTTCCTGTCTACTGGCTTGGATGGCTGTTTGACGACTTGCTTTGCGTGCATTACTTTCGTCTTAACTGGCTGAAAACGAGGCCTTGTTTTGACGTGTGGCTCTTCTTTCGTCCTGTATGCAGCTTCATGTTCCTGTTGACCCATCACTTCCAGAGTTCGGAAACGGATCTCCAAAAACTCGGTAAATTCTTTGAACGAAGGCAAATCTTTCCTATTACCAAGCTTTTCTTCCCACAGGTTTTGACAGGAAGGCGGAAGTTTCTGGAAAAGGAACCATATAAGGACGGTGTCCCAGTAAGACACAGGCACATCCATTTTCTCTAGCGCGAGAAAACACTCTCTGGTGGTGTACAGCAGATCTTTGATGCCCGTGGCAGTCTCACGAGTCAATGATGGTTGACCAAAAAGTGCTTGCATTTGTGTGTGCACCAAAATGCGCTTATGATCGTATCGATCATTTAATAACTCCCAAGCCTTACTGTAGTTGGCAGCCTCTACAGCAAAATTCTGTAAAAACCGATCTGCATCACCTGTCAAGCATGATTGCAAGAAATGCAGCTTGTCGATGCCATCAAGACTGTTATTGTTGTGGATCAGAGACTGAAACCTGTCATGAAAAGCGCGCCAGGTAGTATATGAACCGTCGAATTTTGGTAGATCTATCCGTGGAAGTCTTATTCCCGAATGAGCTGATGTACCAGCTGTATTTTGAGGCGTAGCACCCAAGTTTGGAGCGTTAGTAACGATCGTTGCCCATTTTACAATTTCTTCCAACAGCTCAATACGATACTCCAGGTAAATTTCATCTATTTATTCATAAACTACCATTAATTCCTCAACTTTCATACTCTCTTCCAGCATTCCACCTCCAACGATGGCTTCATAATATGTTTTGGCCGATGACATATCTTCTTCCAACTTGCTTAGCCGAGCTAACGCATACGCCTTTGTTCGACGTTCTTTAGAAGATTTCTTAAAATTGGTGAAATCCTTTATAATTTTCGCTAAAAGGTCCTTTTGCAACTGACCGTATTTGAAATTTTTTGTTTCACCCATAATAATATTTTTTCTTTCTTTTTATCAACAGAAATACGAATGAAAGTGAATCAGACAAGTTGACGACATGTAAATCAAAAAACTTACTGCTTGTCTGCAACTGTTGCCGCTTTTTCTGCTGCTAATGCTGCTACTGCTGCTAATGCTGCTACTGCTGCTAATGCTGCTACTCGAATACTATATCGATTTGTAGTGTCTCCTCTGGACACTTTTATTTAGAAACAAGTTAAATTTGTTAATTTAAACCACTTTTTAAACGAAAAAACACTTGTTAAAACGAACAAAGTATATTTTAAGTTAATTAAATTAATGTTAATCAACAAAAAAACTATTTTTCAATGTACATATAAGTCATGTAATATAGATTGTAAAATCTTTTTTCTTATGGGGGTATATACCGCACACACTTTAATTGTTTTTAATGTTTATCTTATTAAACTGATTCTTGAAGGCAAGAAGGACCAAATGTTATAACTTGAATAAGTCGTAAAAATAATTAAAACCAAAAATCACTTGAAATAAAAGCGAAAATAAAATGCAAACTTTTCCTTTTGTGACACTTTCAATTGTCATTCTTGTATATAATTTTTACACCGAAAATCTTTCATCTGACCTCTAATCTCATTACATAGTTACATTTATTATATGGCAAGTATTCAACGTTTTTGTTGACAATTTAAATTTGTGGATCGTAACTTTAAGTATTGTTTGTTTACTTATTTATATTTTAACATTTGTAATATTTCATTGTACTTTCGTACACCTAGAATATTTCTACACTTACACTAGTGTTGCCACTTGTGTTTTCGGTTGAATGTTTTCGATTAGGAAATTGGTATTAAATGTTGGGTTCACGTTACAATATGTTCTCTCTATTTTATAACGTTGTTATCTTGTTATACCGAGTCAGTCTCAATAAAGCCTTTGCAAGAAGAAGAAGTGGTCTTATGAATTCATATGAAATTTAAAGTTAATTGTTGGAGTTTAATTGAGTTTTACATTATAGAAGTCTTACAGTTTTCAGAAGTGGGATAAAGTACCCAAGAGATTTAATACGAGTAGTATTGTTACGAAGTTTTGGCTAGATTTCATATATTTTTTTTTTACTTTTTCTATAAAGATGAATAGGTACTAGTGCACGTGCATTGAATTTTCTGCAAAATGCAACTGCGCTCAAACTCAAGGTTAAGCTAGCCGAAATGGGCTTGGCCACACTTGGTACAAAGGCTGCACTTAAGGCTCGCTTGAATGAAGCTATTCAAACTTTTGACCTGGACCAAATTTAGAATTTTTTTCCTGGTGATGTTGAGGAAGAAGGAAGAAGGAAGAAAGAGGTAACGATGACCTGGAAAACGAAGAGAGCACTGTTTCGCAACGCCTGGAGAGACTCCGTGAAATTATCAGGAAAAAGGAAGAAATTTTTGCACTTAAGAAACGTTTGGCTGAGTTGAATAGCCCTGATAGTGAGTTTAGACATGCTGCTGTTGCTGCTGCATGTTCGTCATGTGATGTTGAAGATTTGTTGCCAACGTTTTGTGGTGACGACGACTATCCCATTAAGAAGTGGATAGAACATGTTGAAGAAGCAATCATTACTTACCGCCTTAGCCAATGAGTCTTTTATTTATTTTAAAAGGCTGCTCAAAGGAACTGCTAAATTGTTTCTCAGGTCTAGGACTTTCCGGACATGGGATGAGCTTAGAAGTGCTCTTATGATAGAATTCAATCACTACGTAACTGCTACAGACGTCATAACTCATAATGCTTTGAGAAATCGCAAGAAACGTAGCGATGAAAATTATCAATAATATGTCCTTGCTATGAAGGAGATAGCATCATCAGCAGAAATTTGTAAGCAAGACGTCATTGCTTACATTATAAAAAGAATACCAGATTCCATGTGCAACAAGCAGCTTATGTTTGTCGCAAACACCATCGCTGAGCTAAAATCCATCCTACGCAAGCACGAAAAGATTAAAGCTGAGCTGCGTCCATCAACGTCTAGCTACAATAAGTCCTCAGAGCACCCAAAATATTCGACACGATTTGAAACCAAAGTTAAGTGCTACAATTGCAACGAGGCTGAAATTCTTCGAGTTTGTATGCGCATGATGACCGTAATTGACACAGGCAGCTCCATCAGTTTCATCCAACAGCAGTATGTGCCACCAGTTATGATGACATCTTTAGAAACACCAACATGTGATTTTGTGTGTATAAATAACTCCAAATTGGATATTTTAGGTAATTTGTTGTGTAATGTTAAATTTGATGGTAATTATGTAAAGATATGTCTATCTGTTGTGAGAAATAAAACTATGAAAGATCCAGTCGTGCTAGATAGGGACTTTTTGATTAAAACAAATATTAATTTGACCATTCAAAACGATAAATACGATGAAGATTATGGGAAAGTTAAACATTTTGACGATGATAATGATTTTGACAGTTTTGAAAAAGAAATATTAAAAATTGATATATGTGATATCCGCGATGAGATTTCTCTTAATATAAACGAAAATTTAAGTACCAATGAACAAATTAAAATGAAAAATCTAGTTTCCGGGAGTATTTCAACTAGTTCAAAGTATTCCGATAGTAGTTAGGAAATGCAAATCGTTTTGACAAACTCCAATAGTTTTTTAGTTGTGCTCCTAGGCGTTTACCGTACGCTCATAAAATTGAGTTGCAAAAGGTCTCAGACAACTTGCTTGAAAACAATATCATTCGCGAAAGTAATTCACCTTATACATCGCAAATAGTATTGACTAAAAAAAGACAGGTGAAGCCATTTAAGGCCATTTAAACAAGGTCACGGTCAAAGACAATTTTCCACTACCACTAATAGAAGATCATCTGGATAGACTTCGGAACAAAACATTTTTTTCGCTGCTTGATCTTAAAAGCGGTTTTAAAATGAACTTCATTCGTCACTCCTATGATATTCAAATATTTGCGCATGCCTTTTTTTGTTGGCTAAACCAATGTACGATCTTTTGGAAAAAAAACACCCCCTATGTATTTACCGCACAACATTTAGAAACATTTAATACTTTGAAGCAAAAACTTATTGATGCACTGCTTTTAAGCATCTTTAATCCGACAGCAGATACAGAGCTCCACTGCGCTGCAAGCAGCTTGGGCTTTGGCGCTGTATTATTACAGCGTCAAGACGATAAACAGTTTCACCCGATTTTTTTCTTTTCAAAGCGATCTACTGATCAAGAATACCATTCCTATGAATTGGAGACTCTTGCCATTATTTACGCATTAAGAAGATTTCGAGTTTACCTACAAGTATTCGGTTCAAAATAGTCACTGACTGTAAGTCACTGACACAAACTCTAAATAAAAAAATGTTAAACCCTATAATCTCGCGCTGGGCATTGGAGCTACAGGATTTTGACTATGTCATCGAACATAGAGACGGTAAGAGAACCCGAGACGTTTGAGCATGCGCTTGCTTCATCGCAACAAAAAGATCCGGTCATAAAGAGGTTAGTCGATATGTTACAAAAAAGAGATAGTCAAAATTACGAACTAATAAACGGATTAGTTTATCGAAAGATAAATAAATTGGTTTTCTTTCATGTTCCCTCTTCGATGGAGAGAAATGTCATTCAGACATACCACGAAAACTTATGTCATCTAGGTGTTGAAAAATGTTTAAATTATTTGAGAAAAAAATACTGGTTTCCAAATATGAAAAACAAAATCAAACAATATATTGGTAGTTGCTTAAAATGTTTGCATTTTTCTACTCCAAGCGGAAAAAAGGAAGGGGTATTGCATAACATCCCTAAAAATGACAAGCCCTTTGAAACTATACACATAGACCATTATGGCCCATTACCACCCTCGAATTCAAATAGCAAAAGGCATATATTTGTTACAGTTGACGGTTTTACAAAATACACAAAACTTTATGCAGTCAAAAGTACTACAACTAAAGAAGTAATCCAGTGCCTCGAATCTTATTTGTCGTACTACAGCAAACCAGCACGCATAATTTCAGATAGAGGTAGTTGTTTCACCTCAGATGACTTCTACAGTTTTTGTAACAGATATCAAATTCAACACATTAAAGTTGCCACAAATTCGCCTCAATCTAACGGCCAAGTTGAACGAATTAACAGGTGCCTAACCCCGATATTGTCGAAGGAAAGCGAAATTGATTCAGGCAGTTGGATGAAATATTTGCAAAAAGTTGGCGTAAGCCCTAGCATGTTGCTTTTTGGAGTAGTTCAAAAGGGAGTTATCATGGATAATATACGCGAGTATTTAATTCAAAACATTATAGAGGTACAACCAAGGAATTTAGACGTTCTAAAGAAAAAAGCATGTGAAAAAACTATTGAAAGTCAAAATCAGAACAAATCTTATTTAGATAAGCGCCATAAAAAACCGTTTCAATATCAAATTGGTGATCATGTTTTAATTAAAAACGTTGTCAATACTCCCGGTGTAAACAAGAAATTTTTAGCAAAATATAAGGGACCTTTCGAAGTAGTAAAGGTATTATCCAATGACCGGTATATTGCCAGAGACTTACAAAACTTACAAATAGCTAGTGTTTCGTACGAAGGAGTATGTTGTCCCGAAAACATGAAACTTTATATTCAAACATATGTCATCTTTGCATATATCAATATTTAATATCGCTTAAATTAGTTTTATACACATATAAGAAAAAGAAAGAAAAAAATCGTTTCATGACTGATAATTATTAACGTTCTTTTATGTTAATCTATATTGACGTATCATTAGTAACTGAATTATTTGTATCCGATAAATATTGTCTATTTATTAATTGATGTACAAAATTACTAAGTAATGTCGTAACAAAATGTATTTAAACACAAAAATTGATTATTAATTTGTATTCTACGCAAGTGCATGCAATCATAAATCGAGGAGGATTTACTATGTCAGGACGGCGACTTCATCTCTTATAATCATTTAATTAACACATAATATACTTGGCAAAGTGGCAACCCGCTTACGATATTATGCACTTGCCATAAATGTCATTTAAGAGCTTTTAAATGTTTTGTTCTAAGTTCAAATCAATCACACATAATTATGTATGTATTCATTTTTGTGATTTCTCTTAAGTAACAGAATTATCGCACGATCTTTGGACAGCTTGTTTTCTTAGCTTACTGTATTTTATTACAGTTTACAGTAATTAACAGATTAGAATATGTTCTCTCTGTTTTATAAAGTTGTTGTCTTGTTATATCGAGTCAATCTCAATAAAGCCTTTGCCAGAAGAAGAAGTGGCCTTATGAATTCATATGAAATTTAAAGTTAATTTTTGGAGCTTAATTGAGTTTTACAGTATAGAAGTCTTACAAAACCCAGTAGCCATGTACGCTAATTGAGGATCTATTAGCTCCCGCTTTAAAATTTTTTGGATAGTTTCCGATAATTTTTTTTCATCAAGACATACTGACGGAGATGTAGATTACACAGCCCTATCTTGAAAGAGTGTATTGTAGCTAGTTCGAGATCCTTAATTATTGGCAAAGAATCTGGGCCATAACTTGTTTTGGCCTCTTCTTGGCAATTGCTTAGCAATATTATATTTAATCTAAAACCAAATAGCGTTACGGTCTCATTTGCTATTTGTCGACAGCTACGTCAGGCTCGTTTGTAATTTGAATGTACGTTTTTCTGGGTAGGAAACTTTGGTTAAGTATTTGATAAATAAAAAGATTAATATAATTTTCAACAGTTAAAAACACTTATTTTATTTCCTCAAATGCACATTTCAGAAGTGTTTTTAACTGTTGAAAATTAAATTAATCTTTTTATTTATTAGATTAAGAAACACATGGAATATCTCTACTACAAAACTCATTAATTATTTGCTCTAAGTTTTCGAGGCTCGCCACTGATTTCATTAGAAACAAAGCAAAGGTATTGTCCTGCAGCCTTGTTAACACAAGGTTGTTAAGCAGAGACTTTTCAACCTCTTCCAGACATTTCCACACTAGTTTGCAGCAACCTATATGACTTTGCACCTCGAGCACTATCCCTGGGTGATAAACACCCGAAAACGTGGGTATCAAAGTTGACACCAAACGTGCAACCTTTTCATAGCTCATTATGGGATGTTTTTTAAAAATATTTTTTGGTTGTATATCAGTATTTTTTATGGCTTTTTCTAAATCAACTCTTTGGGGTGTTAAGGAAAAGGAGGGGATAGGAATTCTGGGGCTTGGTTGGTTGTCTATGTTCCCTTTTTTAAAATTACTTATATCTAACTCAAACTGTTCTGATAACTTACTAAATTTTGCTAGGCGTTCTCTTTGGCTGTCGTCTATAACGTTTATTTTTTTGTATAGTTGCTTCAATTCCAAACTCACTATACTAAATACAAAATAGTCCTGCTTCTATTAATTTTTTTTTTTTTTTTCATATGCTGATGTTTTTGTTTGCCGTTTTCGATTTTTGTCGAAGAACTGTTAACTTTAGAAGAGACTTCGGTCGTAGTGCTCTTTCCTGGCTACTTTAAATTGTAGTATAAATAATTAACCCGACACGGTTGACTGTCAAGAAACAGCTCAGCTTTTCCATTAGGAAGATTCAATGTGATCGTTGCTCAAACTGCTGCTGGCTACCTGTGTCTGGGCTACGTTGCACGCACTCGGATCAGATTACGACAACCAAACGTGCGTGCAACTGTGTGGGGAACAGCATAAGACCCAGCACAGCACAGATAACTTATAAGTTATAACACATAACATATCAAATTTATAACCAAACATAACATAACACAATACATAATACCTGACCTCTATAATAACTACCTTTTATAATACCTACTTACCCTTTAATAATGCTAAATCCTATAATAAAATACCCTATAATTCAAAATATCTGCTTTTATAATATTGTAACGCGAACCCAACATTTAATACCAGTTTCCTAATCGAAAACGTTCAACCGAAAACACAAGTGGCAACACTAGTGTAAGTGTAGAAATATTCTAGGAGAGAAAATGTTTGACAGCCAAAACAGTGGAGAGTGCAGACCATGTGGAAACTACTGGAGAGTTCTAGATGAAATGTCATTCGATATAAATAGCCCGCCCGAGGCAACCAGAGGGCAGTTTTGATTAAAGAGTGATAAAGTGAAGAGTAAATTGTCTACAAGTGATAGTCCAAAAGTCGAGTTGAGATCGAACAAAGTATAGATACTGAATAAAAGTGGTTGAAATAAATTGAAAAGTGAAGTTTTATTATTCGAACTAAGCGCACGTTACATTGGTGTCAGAAGTGTAAATAAAACTTATTTGATAAAAAAAAAAAGTTAATTACAGTGAAAATGGGTAAGTTGTTGGAAGAGCTCAACTGCACTGAGCTTAAAAGTGAGTTAGGTAAGCGAAATCTTTCTAGAGCGGGATCGAAAAATGAGCTCGTCCTGCGCTTGCGCAACTATTTGGAACAGCAAGGGGAAGACGTAAACACTTTTGTTTTTGAAACAGAAGTGGAAAAAGAGGAAGTAAGTGAAAGTGTAGATTTTTCTAGTATGATGAAGCTTTTATTAGAACAAAAGAAACAACAGCAGAATGTTCTCGGAAGACTCGAAGTACAACAAAAGAAGCTGCTTGACGAGCAACAGCAGAATATTCTCTGGCGTCTGGAAGAGCAACGAAACGAACAAAAGGAGGAACAGCAGAATGTTCTCGGAAGACTCGAAGTACAACAAAAGAAGCTGATTGACGAGCAACAGCAGAATATTCTCGGACGTCTGGAAGAGTAACGAAACGATCAAAAGAAGGAACAGCAGAATGTTCTCGAACAACTGGAAGAACGACGAAACGAGCAAAAGAAAGAACAGCAGAATGTTCTCGAACAACTGGAAGCACAACGAAACGAACAAAAGAAAGAACAACAGAATATTCTCGAAAGACTTGAGGCGCAACAGAATGTTTTGGAATTTGCCATTGACGAACGCGTTGAAGGTGTGGAAAAACAGCTTTCTGTTGTAGAGAATCGTTTCGAAGGCGTAGAAAGTCGATGTGATGTTCTCACCAAGGAATTAGACCAGATCCGGAAAATCAAAATTCGAGAATCTGCTGGAGAGTTTGTAAAGAAAAAGGAGATGAAACCGCCAACATTTGATGGACAGTCTTCTTGGCCAGTCTACAAGAGACAATTTGAGGCAGCCGCGACAACAAATGGCTGGGATGACGAAGACAAGTACATAGCACTGACTCTTGCTCTTAGAGGACCAGCAGCTGAATTACTTCAAACAGTTCCAGCTGGTAAGAGCGGTGATTTCAGTTCTCTCGTGGCAGCTATAGATATACGCTTTAGAGATAGCCACTTGAAAGAAGTCTTCCGAGTCCAACTCAATAACAGAGTCCAGAAAAGAGGTGAAAGTCTACAGCAGCTCCAAGCAGACGTCGAAAGACTGGTTCACCTGGCAAACCCGGATGCTGGAGAAGAAATCATCAACCAGCTTGCTGTTGAGTCCTTCGTTCGTGCCATTTCCGATATACATCTTCAGAGGTCTGTGCGAACTGCTAGAACACTTACTCTTTCTGAAACTTTAGCATTCGCATTGATAATTGAAGCAGCAGAACAGGCTTCTCATGGAGTACATCGACTTAGAGAGGCCATAGTCGAAGAATTCTCGTGCCAAAGACCAGAAATACAAAAGAACCAGCGGAGTGGACCAGTAAGATGTTGGAACTGCAACAAGACCGGGCACTTACAGCGACAATGCCGACTACCACCAAATAAAGCCGGTTGTCAACATTGTGGAAGCAAGAGATCCAACCTAGAGCAAGGTAACAACAACATCAGCGCTGCCTATCAGCCCGTAAGAACCAACTTCGAGGGGCAGAGGCTGTTTTCTGTATCGATGGCCCCAGACCACCATCCAGGTTTCTCAGATCAAGCGAGACAACAAAAGTCTGACTGTGGAAACTGCTATTAACGGGAACAAACATGTGGCTACCATCGACACCGGTGCCACAGCCTCCATAGTACGTCGAGACCTGGTAAAGACGACGTGGCTTCATAACACCAATAGCTACCGTTTAAGAACCGCAAGGGGAGAAGCAGCAAGAGTATATGGAGAAGTGTGTCTTAAGATCCGACTGGCCGATCTAGTGTTTACTCATCAATTCCTGGTGGCAGATATATGTGACGAGTGCATCATTGGAATCGACTTTATGAAACAGCACGGAGTTATTTTGGACATCGGTAATCAAGTTTTGAAATACCAAAAAAAAGAAATGCCAATGATCTATTCGAATGCTAATACGTCAACACTGAAGACTGTCATCACGGAAGATCTGATTCTGCCTCCGTCTTCTGAAGTGTTCGTTTGGACAAAACTGGAAGGTGAGTTTGGAAGCCTTCGATACCTCGTGGTGGAACCAGACCCAGAGTGTTCCTCTCAAAGCGTCATCATTGGGAAAACACTGGTAGCACCGAAGAATAAAATGGTCCCTGTACGATTACTAAACACCAGACCGTACGATGTAAGGTTGAAGAAAGGAGAAGTCGTTGGACGTTGCGAATCCGTTGCAGAAATTACGAAGATCACTGATGAAGCCCCGAGAAAAGCTATAACGCCGGAGGAGCTCAAAACCATCAAAGCTAGAATCCTGAATTCATCCTTCCTTGATCACCAACAAACGAGGATGGCTGAAAATCTCCTACAAGAGTACACTGACATCTTCGCATCGACAAAGGGGCAATATGGTAGGACACAGTTGGTGCAGCATCGCATCAACACAGGAGATTGATTGATTGATTGATTATTTTATTTTATCTTCTTCCTTTACATCAATATTTACAAATTGTTAACTTAATAATCTCAATAAAGAATAATATGTACACAATATATCTTATTACAAACTATTCATGAAGTTACTATAATATTATTCTAATTAATAGTAAGAAGAGAAAAGGTAAAATCTGTTGTCTAGTGACAAGTATCGAAGTTACCAAAAAAGTGTTTAAGACAATTCATAAATGATTTATTAATAATTTTTATTTTTTTTAACAAGTGTTGTGGGGTAAATGTGGAAAAGTTATTTTTTGATTATTATTTATTTTATTAACTTTTTCAATTCAAAATTTAAAACAGAAAAATTAAAGTAATATTTTAATAATGCCATTGATTGTGTCGAAATCAAAGCTAAGTAGCCATTTTTTAATTCCTTTAACAAATAGATGAATAGAGCGGATACATCGAATTTCAATAGGTAAAGCATTAAACAACCTAGGTGCTACTGATGAATAAAAATTTAAAAAGTTTTGACTGTTGTGCGGAGGAACCGATGCAAGATTACGGTCACTACTACGTAGAGTATAGGCTGGAGTATTGTGACTTACTAGATATCCACATCTTAAATAGAAAATTTTTAATACTTTATAAAAGTAAAGGTGCTTAATTGGAAGAATACCCGAGCTGACAAACAATGAAAAACT
The DNA here is from genome assembly GCA_914767635.1 of Melanostoma mellinum. Classification (NCBI taxonomy): domain Eukaryota; kingdom Metazoa; phylum Arthropoda; class Insecta; order Diptera; family Syrphidae; genus Melanostoma; species Melanostoma mellinum. The sequence goes on along the minus strand of OU612060.1, from coordinate 93,232,943 downwards.
ATGTTCAAATCTTTTCTTTTTCCATATAATTCTTAAAATGTGCTTTTGGGTTATCAGCAACGGCTGTAAAGTGTTTTTGAAAGTACCACCCCAACAGATTATTCCATATTGAATTCTCGATTGAAATAGACCATAATAAATTGTCTCCATAAGTTTTCTACAACAAAGTTTTCTTAAGTGAAACATGACATAAGTGGTCGAGAGCAAGTATTTTTTCAGTGCTATAGTATGAGCTTTCCAGTTAATTTTATTATCAATAGTTAACCCCAGATATTTGAATTCAGTTACTTGCTCGATACGGAAACATTTCGGAGAACATACGGCATTCGAAACATTATTTGCAGCAGCATTAGAATAGCAACAAGATAAACTATTAGCAGAGAGTTTTACACAGTCAAAGCTATGCTGAATAAGAATAGGATGATTCAGATCTAAGGCTTTTAAATTGAAAAACATAACTTTTGTTTTAGGACTAACAACAAGTTTATGAATGCCAAACCAATGTCTGAATAACTCCAAGTCATGATTAATATCTGCAATCAGTTCTAAAATCGTAAGACTAGAGTAAACACAAGCTATGTCATCGGCAAATCCACATACTTTTCCTTTCAAATTAAGACTAAAAATTGAGTTAATGTATATTAGAAATAGAATCGGCCCAAGAACTGATCCTTGAGGAACACCTATGTTGATATAATTGGTTGTACTGAAGGTATCACCTATTTTCACCATTTGTTTTCTATTACTTAGGTAAGATGAAAACCAATCAAGCATGAAGCCTCTGAATCCCGCTTTTTCTAATTTTCTTAACAATATAACATGATCTACTGTGTCAAAGGCTTTTGTAATATCAATGTATAAAGAAGCTGTATACCTTTTCTTATCTAAGCTTTCAAATATGTAACAGCAGTGTTCTAAAAGCGCATCTTCAGTTGATTTACCAACTCTAAAACCGAACTGTTTGGAGCTAAAAAAAGAAGTTTTTTCCAGAAAGCTTAACATTCTAATTTTTATAATTTTTTCAAAGATTTTTGAAAACACTGATAAAAGAGATATTGGTCTATAATTTTCAACACATTTTTTGTCACCTTTTTTGAAAACGGGAATGACCTCAGCTGTTTTTAAATTGTCCGGGAAAATTCCATTCATAATGCTTTTATTAAAGAGATGTGTTAAAACATCAACAATAATTAAACTAATTTTCTTAACAAGGCTATTGGAAAAGCTCTTTGAAGTGGATGAACAAGAGTTATCTAGCGCCATAATTGTTTTATAGACTTCAAAGGAAGAAAACTGCTCAAAAACAAATGTGTTGTGTTGAAAAGATTCATTGAAACATAAATCAGGACAATTAATAGAAACATGGCTTATACCTGCATTAAAAATAGTTTCAATAGGTACTTGTATAAAGAACTTGTTAAAAATGTTTGCTATTTCCATATGATCAACAATAATGGAAGATCCGATGTTTAAACTGGACGGAATATCGAATGAATTATTTTTGTTGAATAGCTCATTTACTATACCCCATTCTTTTTTCAAATCCCCTTTAGCTTTATTGAACTTGTCCATATAAAAGTTTTCTTTATATAAAGAAACTTCATAACTGATCTCTTTGCATAGAAGTTTATAGTTATCACGCAAAGCAATGTTATTTGGGTGTTTCCTACACTTAATCCCCATTTGATTTTTTATATTGATTTTTTTTATTAAATCATTTGAAATCCAGGGTTTAAGTTTTTTAATTTTTCTTTTTACAATACTATCACTTTTTGTGCATAAATCAACGTATCTCTTTAGAATAAAAACAAACTTTTCAAAAGCAATAGAGGTATCAGCAACAAAAATAACACTTAACCAATCTTCAAAAACCAAATTAGAATTAAGAAGTTCTATATTTGTTCTGGTGCAAGACCGATTCGTCAATCCGCAAGACGCCTTCCACTGGCCAAACAAGGTGAGGTTGAGGAAATGATAACAACAATGAAGAAGGACGGTCTTATCGAAAGTTCCAAAAGTCCTTGGGCGTCACCATTAGTGCTAGTGAAAAAGAAAGACGGAAGCACTCGTTTTTGTGTGGACTACCGAAGGCTGAACGATGTGACTAAAAAGGACAGCTATCCCCTGCCCAGAATAAGTGATACTCTGGATGCCATGGAGGGAGCCCAGTGGTTCTCGACGCTGGACTTGAAGAGTGGATATTGGCGAGTTGACATCCACCCTGATGATCGAGAAAAGACGGCGTTTTCTACAGGTAATGGGCTCTGGCAGTTCAAAGTTATGCCGTTTGGGCTATGCATCGCTCCGGCAACAATCGAGCGTTTAATGGAGTGCGTTCTTCAAGGACTGACTTGGAAAGCTTGCCTAGTCTACTTGGACGATGTCATTGTTTACGGGAAAACATTTTACCAACATTGCAAGAACCTAAAAGCCGTGTTTCAGAGACTTCGAGAGGCTAACCTTAAACTGAATCCGGAAAAATGTGCACTTTTCAAAATCGAAGTTAAGTATTTGGGACACATCATCTCTTCCCAAGGAGTGAAGACTGATCCAGAAAAAGTCGACTCCGTCAAAAATTGGCCAACACCACAGGACAAACATAAACTCCGAAGCTTTCTTGGTCTTGCCACATATTACCGACGTTTTGTTAAGAACTTTGCTGGAGTTGCAAAGAGTTTACATCAGCTCACCGAAAAAGGGAAGCAGTTTAAATGGTCAGGTGAGTGCGAGAAATCTTTTCAGGAACTCAAATACCGCCTCTGTAACGCTCCAGTGCTGGCACATCCAACACCTGGCAAAACGTTCATCATCGACGCTGATGCAAGTAACGTTGGAGTCGGGGCGGTACTATCCCAAGTGCATGATGACGAAGAGAAAGTGGTGGCATATTACAGCAAGGTCCTCTCGAAGCCCGAAAGAAAGTACTGCGTGACCAGAAGGGAAGTGCTAGCTCTTATCTTGGAAACAAAGCACTTCCATAAGTACATCTATGGACAGAAATTCCTTCTGTGGACAGACCATGGTGCTCTGAACTGGCTGTTGAACTTCAAAAATCCAGAAGGTCAAGTCGCAAGGTGGATAGAAAGACTGCAGACTTATGACTACCAGATTCAACACCGCAGAGGAAAGCTGCACTCAAATGCCGACGCATTATCCCAAAGACCTTGCAAAGTGGATTGCAAGCATTGTAGGCGGCAAGAAGACAAAGAAAATATTCCCGCTCAGCGACTAAGAGCTGACCCCATATGCGGATGGAGCAATGAGGAAGTGACGACTGCTCAACAAGAGGATCTAGATATCGAGCCCATTCTCGCATGGAAAGAAAATGAAGAGAAACCTGAATGGGGAGACATTTCTGAAAGGAGTCCAGTTCTCAAAGCCTATTGGGCACAGTGGGACTCATTATATGTGCAAGAAGGTGTCCTCAGGCGAAGATGGGAGTCCGCTGACGGTAAGTCATATTTGATGCAGCTGATCGTACCGCAATCGAAAGTCAGTGAAGTTCTTCGGGAGATGCACGAAGGACCTTCTGGAGGCCACCTGGGAGTCAACAAAACACTGGAGAAGGTGCGACATCGGTTCTAATGGTTACACGCTAGAGATGACGTGGAGAAGTGGTGCCGAACATGTGACAAGTGTGCTGCAACCAAAGGACCTGGTAGGAAGATTCAAGGTAAGATGCATCAGTACAACGTTGGATCACCTTTTGAGAGGATTGCAGTAGATGTGTCTGGGCTTTTTCCAGAAACCAACGCTGGAAACAAGTACATTCTGGTTGTAATGGACTACTTAAGCAAGTGGCCTGAGGCGTATGCCATCCCAAATCAAGAGGCCAAAACGGTGGTCGACCAGATTGTGTTTAACTGGGTGAGTAGGTTTGGCGTGCCTATGGAACTCCATTCCGACCAAGGGAGGAACTTTGAGTCAAACATCTTCCAAGGAGTGTGTGGACTACTTGGCATTAAGAAGACGAGAACCACACCGCTTCATCCACAATCTGATGGGATGGTTGAAAGATTCAACCGGACCTTGAAAGAACATCTCACCAAGGTCGTAGGCGACTACCAAAGAGACTGGGATAGGCACGTACCGCTATTCCTGATGGCCTATAGAAGTGCAGTACATAGCTCGACAGGACAAACACCATCTGACATCCTGTTCGGGAAAACCATGCGGCTGCCCAGCGAACTTAAATTTGGATGCCCCACAGAGGAGCCACAGGACACGAACGAGTATGTGGACGACCTCAAGGAGAGGCTCGCTGACATCCATAATAGAACAAGGGAACGGATGAAAACCTACAGCGACCGGATGAAGACGCGGTACGACACAAAAGCGACAACGTCAGGATTCCAAGCAGGAGATCGTGTTTGGCTTTATAATCCTCATCGTCAAAAGGGATTGTCACCGAAACTTCAGCAAAACTGGGAAGGTCCTTATACTGTTGTCACGAGGATTAACGACGTGGTTTACCGCGTCCAAAGAGGACTAAGAGGCAAGTTAAAAGTAGTTCATTGTGACCGGCTGCATCGATATAGTGGCGAGGCTGTAGATGGAATTATTCGGGACGAACAATCTTAAGGAGGGGGCAGTGTAACGTGAACCCAACATTTAATACCAGTTTCCCAATCGAAAACGTTCAACCGAAAACACAAGTGGTAACACTAGTGTAAGTGTAGAAATATTCTAGGAGAGAAAATGTTTGACAGCCAAAACAGTGGAGAGTGCAGACCATGTGGAAACTACTGGAGAGTTCTAGATGAAATGTCATTCGATATAAATAGCCCGCCCGAGGCAACCAGAGGGCAGTTTTGATTATAGAGTGATGAAGTGAAGAGTAAATTGTCTACAAGTGATAGTCCAAAAGTCGAGTTGAGATCGAATAAAGTATAGATACTGAATAAAAGTGGTTGAAATAAATTGAAAAGTGAAGTTTTATTATTCGAACTAAGCGCACGTTACAATATGTACTTACCTTATAATATTTATTTATAATACTCACCAAAGATAATACAATTAATATCTCAATAATACTTATCTGTTATAATATCATTTTTCATAATACCATCCCTTATAATGTCCTGAAACCCTATAAACAATAACACACATAATACTTACCCCTCATAATACTAAAATTATCATAATACTTACCTGTGAAAATACAGCAATAACCTACCTTGCATAATACTTACCTTCATAATCTAACTAAACCTAATAATAGTACTTACCTATGATCAACACCAAACCTAAAAAACGTACTCCTCTATAATACACTTGAAAATTGCATTAATAACAAAACATAATCATATTGACCCTTATAATACTTAATAGACGATAATACCACTTTTAATTTGAATAAAACTTACCTTACCTAATACATTATTACCTATAAACTAAACCCAATAACATTGAAATAACAATAATACTTACCTCATAACAAAATCCACACACATGCTTTTTCTGATTTTTTATTGTCATCCCGGTGACACGTATTGACTTCGTGGGTTGGTAATTTTTCTTTGAAATCCAGTTTGGAAAATTCGAAAATTCGAGACGTTGTTCCATGGAGGCCATGATGGCTTAAAATAAATTTTTAGGTCAACGGTGAAGATGTTGTATTTTTCCCAACAAGTCAGAGTCAGAACTCATGAGCCAACCATAACGAGACAAAACCCTCGATCTTTGAACAACCAAACAATGGTCTAATAGTTGGTAGGGTGCTCATACTAAAAGCACCTACTACATTAGATCTTGCTTATTACGAAAGGGATGGGAGTGGGATATGGGGAACAGCATATTTTTCGCAGCCTGCTGTGAGGCTAAAATGTAAGGCCCTTAAAAGGCCGATTTGTTTTTGTACTTACTTGAGATATTGGTACAATTTGTTCCTGTCGTAATAAATACTCCAAACTTCAAATATCTTTAAAATGTATTCTTTATTATCTGAGTTCCGGTGAACTACTTTACTAACACTTTTTAATTAATTGACTTACTTTACTAACATGATCTCTTTTATATCTTATTATACTTAGCTTACGGAACTATATTTGGCCTCATAACCGCCAGCTGGTGTCGTCATTTGCCAGTCATCATTTTTGTTTGCAAACCACTGTTCCAATTGCATATTGCTTGCGTTTATGGGCTGCAGGTGTTTCTTTTAACCCAATGTGTATTTGGGTCATAGTCGATTGGTTGTTTACTTTTTTTGTATTCCCACAATGTCTTTTGTTTGACATGTGGGTCAATCAATACTATGACTATTAATCGAACTTATAACTATACAACATTCCTCCCCATCGTAAAAAAGTGTCCAATTCCCGTTTTGGAGAGACGGAAATTGTCCTTCTGGGTGGTTGTTAGTGATCTGCACTCTTGCTAGACATGGTTTATTCTGAGAAACTGGCAGGGTTCTTTTGCTTCTTTAAACTGGTGATCTCTCATGGAGAGTTTATTAGTGGTTGATGAATACTGGAATTTTGGCTTCTGTATGTTTTTCCTTCTTCAAATTCCTGTCCTTGGCGCGAATTCAGCTTAGGTTTGAATAGGTCTATGAGGTGCCAAATAAAGTTCCCTTATTTTTGTATTTCATAACGTCTAAATTTTTTTTTTTTTTTTAGTCGCTTTCAATAATTTATTGATTTATTTATTGCATTGATTTGATTTTTTCAGTACTTAAATTGTTGTTTATTTTTATTTAATATACATTAATTTAAAACTTAAATTTCTTTCTTTGATTAATTTGAATATCAACGAATTTATTTAGTTAAGACTAAGCTTACAACTATATTTAATTATCATTAATTTAATAAAAAATTTTATTTTACATTATTGTATGTTTATCATTATATTCGTTTCTTATGTTTTATATTTTTTGTATATATATATTTTCATCTTTATATAAGTGCAAAGATTATCTGTTGACCTCTTTTTTATACTCTTTATTTGTCAATGTAAATTTATTTATGACTTTGAAGAACACTATTTTTAACTTTAAATTATGTAGTATTTGTGGTATTATTTGACGGTTTGGTTTACTTTTTGTTCAAGTTACATTTTATTTCTTTTTTTTTTTTTGTTTAAGTATTTTAATAAATTTCTTTATTCTTCCCTTTTTCTTTTTTTAATTCACATATATTTATTTATGTTTATTGAATATTCTTGAGTACAATAATTTTACAGGAATTTTGGTTTTAAATATTGTTATTATTTTTGTTTTTGAAAAGTGTAAGTTTAGGTACATATTGATTGAATTTGAAATCAAAAATATAGAAAAAATTATAATTTTTTTTTTTACAAGTGTGTATTTATTTAATAAATTTTCTTTAATATTCCTAACTATATAATTATATCTATTAAATGAAAGTTAATTTTTTAATTTACATTACATAATACAAGTTTTTAATTTTAATGATAGTATGCAAGATATGTAACAATGTATAATTAAAATATGTCAAAAAGTTGCATTCTGTTCATTTAAATATTAAGTCTTATGATATATTTGTTTCCTTGCAATTTATTATTATCTTGTGTTTACTTATTAGTGAAGAGGTTTAAAAAAAATCTTTAACCATCATAGACTTTTTTTTTCATGTATACATATATATGTACATATGTATGTTTGAAGAATATCAATTGTTTTTGTTTTTAAATTTAATAAAGTACATTTGTAGACAGATATATTTAATAAATAAATATATAATTTTTTTTTTTTTTTAAATTTCAATTTTTAATGTGTAGTATATTTGTATACAAATATATACTTTTTTTTTGTCTTCTCAAAAAAAATTGTTTTTGAAGATGTTACTCTGTGTGTGTTTATTTTGTATGTGTATGTGTTTAATGTGTGTGTGTATTTTTGTTTTAAGTGTATGTTTCTTGGAGCTCTTTAGGTCTCTCTTTTATTTATTATATATTTTTTTTTTTTTTTTAATTTTGGGGAATATTATAAGATCATGTTTGAGATAAATTTATTTTTCTTATTTTTTTTTTAATTTGAGGAATATGTTGAACAAAATTAAAACTTTTTTTTTTATCTTGTTTGGATATATTTTTTTTTTGTTTCCCTCTTTTCAAAAAAAATTTTTTTTTTTTTATCTGGAACTTTTTTTTTTCTGGTAATTTTTTTATTCTTATATCTGAACTCTGGGTAGTCTTTTATTTCTTTGGTAAGTATTACTTCGAATTTTTGTAATTCATCGATTAGCGGACTATTCGTTTTTTAAATTCCAATTTTCTTCTGCGGACTTTACTATGTTCGTGTGTTGGGTTATGTCATATGAAATTTTCCGTTGTTGGGCTAGTGTTAAGATTGTGTTGAATAAACTAACGTGTACAATAATATTAATATGATTCATATTTAAATGAACAAAATTTGTATTAACTGAAAGTAAAATGTGTTGAGAGCTACACTGCTTCCCTTTTCTTCTTTCTATATCTCTATATCTATTTCTACCTCAAAATATTTGATTGTGTTAACCTTCTCATTCCATTACATAACAACATGACGCTCAAATGTCCGAACATAAGAACCGTCAATGTTTTTGGCGTGTGCCCTAGTAATCAAAGACCTGAATGCGGTGTTGCATCACATATTCACATGACACCATGACATTTAAATGTCCGAACATAAGAACCTTCAATGTTTTTGGCGTGTGCCCTAGTAATCGAAGACCTAAATGCTGTGTTTCTTTGATAAAAAATGTTCTGGTTACTTTAGCTTCTATATTGTTATGGGTCAAATGAATAGTATTTAGTCAACAATTTTTTTTTTTGTTTATTGTGTAGTAGGTTAAACAACTTAAGCTTTTTTTTTTGAACTTGAGCTGCTTCCTTCTGAATGAAAAAATTACCTTTGGTTATTGTACGTAAAAAAAATTGTCTTGTAATGAGTGAATTTTGCTGATTGGAAATTTAACAAGTGAAGTTCGTTTTTTTTTGTATTATTTTTGTTGGTTGTTATTCGTAAAAATGTTTTAAACGGTTATTATGAACAGTCACCTGTTTTTTCTTTATTTGAACTACACTATTAATGTCATTGATGATTTTTACTATTGTGTATGGGCCTTTCCAAACTTCGTCCAACTTGTGGTTTTTATTTGGATTCTTTATTAGGATTTTATCTCCTATATGGAAAATATTGGGTCTTAGTTTTGTGTCATGATAGTTTTTAGAAGTTATTTTGCTCTGGAGAAGGTTTTTCCTAGCTATAGCGTAAGTTTTTTGGAGTTTGTGTCTTAGAACATAATAATAATTTTCGTGGTTGTAAAGGGGTTCGGGATCTCTTTTTAGATTAGAAGGTACACTAGAAGTAAAACCGTAAAGGCAATCCATTGGGGTTAGTTTGGTTCCCTCATGTATACTATTATTGTATACGAATGCTGCAGTTCTGAGGTACTGATCCCAAGTTCTTGGACTGTCGTCACATACAGTGCGGAGATATTCCACTAAAGGCCTATGAGCTCGTTCAAGCGAACCATTTGATTGTGGGTGGTATGCAGTAGTCTGAAGTTTCTCGATCTGTAGGAGTTTACACACTTTTTTGAATAGTTTCCCTACGAAGTTAGCACCTTGGTCGGTTACTACCTGCTTAGGTATTCTATATCTTGCAGCTATTTGTTCGAAAAATATGTGTGCCACTGTTTCAGCTTCGGCGTTGGGCATAGCATACCAATCGACGAATTTTGTCAGATTATCTTGGAAAGTTAGAATGTACTTGTTTCCGATTTGAGAATCTGGAAGTGGTCCTACAATGTCGAGGTATACCTTGTCAAAGGGTAAATTACAGATGTCTGTAATTACCATTGGCATTTTGGTTTCGAGACTTGACTTCATTTTCTGACATTTTTGCATTTTTTTATGTAGTTGGCTATATCTTTGATCATATTGGGCCATTTATATTTTTCTCGGATTCTCTTGTAGGTCTTAATAACACCTTGGTGTCCGCCAAATGGAGAGTTATGGTAATCATTGAGAATTGTGGAAATTTCTTCTTGAGATTTTATGGTTTCATATCTTTTCTTTGCTACTTCTTCTACTGGGTATATTATAGGAGGGGTATCTAAATTGGTTTTTTCCGCTTCTTCATCGTTTTTTCGCGTTTGTGCTCGGGTTACAGCGAGAACAATATTGTTTGATTTTTTGTCTTCACTATTTCCGGATTTAAAAGTTATTTCTGTCTTTTTGTCAACCGTGTGTTCGACCGAATTATTGGGAATTCTACTAAGCGCGTCAGCGTTAGTATTATACTTCCCGGGTTTGTATTCGATTTTATAATCGAACTCGGAAAGTTTGTGATGAAACCTAACCAATCGGGATGTTGGGTCTTTGACGCTAAAAATGCCTTTTAAAGGTTTGTGATCGGTATATATAGTCACTTGTCTCCCTAGCAGGTAGTACCTATAGTTTTTGGTTGCCCAAACGATAGCTAAAAGTTCTTTTTCGATTGTCGAATAATTTCTTTCTGCTTTGTTCAGGGTTCTACTTGCGTATGCGATTGGATGGTCTTTACCAACCTCTCCTTGAGACAGAACCGCACCAATTGCGTCATTACTTGCATCAGTGGTTAGGTTGAAAGGTTGATTAAAATCGGGATATATAAGTATAGGGGGTGAAATGAGTAGGTCCTTAACTTTCTGAAACGATTCTTGACATTTTTCTGTCCAGGTGAATTTTACATCTTTTCTTAGCAGATTTGTCAAAGGCTTAACTACTTTTGAGAAATTCGGAATGAACTTTCGATAGTAATTTGCTAGACCCAAAAAGGATTGCATTTGTCGAACCGTTTTTGGTACTGGAAAATCTTGTACACAACTGGTTTTACTGGGGTCAGGCTGTGCTCCGGCGGCGGAGCATTTACCTATGTCCCAAGTATACCACTTCTTTGCGCAAGAATTGGCATTTCTCCAGCTGTACTTTTAAATTGTGCTCTCGCAACCTATCGAAAACTAGTTGTAGTTTTCTATTATGATCTACCAAATTCTTTCCGTTAACCATAATATCATCTAGGTAAACAAAGCATTCCAGACCTTGCAGTCCGATTAAGATATAATTCATTAAACGTTGAAATGTTGCAGGAGCACCTTTTAGACCGAACGGCATCCTTTTGAACTCATAGTGGCCGTATGATGTGCTAAATGCTGTTTTTTCCCTGTCCTTTAGGTCAACCAGCACTGGATGATATCCACTCGCCAAATCTAGTGTGGAAAAATATCTGGCATCTCCAAATTGGTCGAGAATGTCTTCGATTCGGGGTAGAGGAAAAGCATCTCCTATTGTAATTTCGTTTATTTTTCTAAAGTCTACAACTACCCTCCATCGTACCTCACCGTTTGGGCCTGCCTTTTTTGGGACTACCAAAAGTGGAGAATTCCAAGGGCTTTTACTCGGTTGCACTATGTCGTTATCAAGCATCTCAGCTAGTTGGTCATTGATGATATCTCGTTGCTTTTCAGGTAACCTATACATTTTGGTGTTGATAGGTGGTTGATCTTGTTTGGTAGGTATACTGTGTTTTATTGTAGAAGTATACGTTAGCTTATCACCTGGTAGAAAAAATATGTCGTTATATTCCATTCATAAATTAATGATGGAATTTCTTTCCTCGTCATTTAGTGTTTCATCTAGAATAAGTTGCTCTTTAAGATTCTTTTCTCTGGTATTGTTCGTTGTCACGTTAGTATGGTAGCACTTCGGTTCAGGGATACTTACAATATTATTTATTGATGTGTTTTCCAAAGGCATGTAATTTTTTAACTCTATTAGATGTAGTACAACTTGTTTGATAGTTGCATTGTGTTCTAGAGTGTTTATGACCGGAACAGACACCTTTTCTCGTCCTCCTGCTACAATACAATTTCCAAGAAGGACTCCTTTTTGGATATGCTTTGATAAGCAAATCATATCTTCGTTGAGTTTGACCGGTAGTTCTACGATCATTTTTGATCTTTCTGGTACCTGAATTTTTTCTTTTAAAATAATTTTTATTTTACTACTCGCTTCTTCAGAGAATTTTTCGTTTTGATTTGTATTAGCCAAGCCTCCTAGGGCTGACTTTTCCGTTTTAATTTTATAATCAGAGCCGCGTTGGGTTGTTTTTATATCATTTGTTTTTGAGTCAGATCCGCTTTGGGTTGACTTATCATTAGCTTGAATTTTTGAATCAGAGCCGCGTTGGGTTGATTTATAATTTTTGATTTTTGGATCAGAGCCGCGTTGGGTTGATTTTATATTATTTATTTTTGAGTCATATCCGCTTTGGGTTGACTTATCATTAATTTGGATTTTTGAATCAGAGCCGCGTTGGGTTGATTTATCTTTTTTGACTTGTTCTCTATTATTCGGTTTGCTATGGATACCAGAGCCTCTTTGGGTTGGTATTTGTTCCCTACTAATTATAAATTTTGTTAAATTTGGTTTACCTTCTGTAACGAATGAGGATGTTTTAGCCATATCAGAAAGCTTTTCTGCAAGGTCTATTTTCCTCTTTCCACAAGTGTCTTCTTTATCTTTACTATGGGAATTGCCATGATTAATACCAGAGCCTCTACGGGTTGGCATTGTCTTCTTTGTTCTGTCGATTACTAATTTTGTAAAACTTGGTTCACCTTGTGTAACGATTGAGGAGGTCTTAGCCATATCAGAAAATTTTTCTGCAAGGTCTATTTTCCTCTTTCCACAAGTGTCTTTTTCCTGATGGTTACAATGAGGTCCATAGGAGTTATCTCCATTTTTTGTACTTGGTAATTCGTGAACCCCTGTTTTTGAATCTAACAGTGGAGTTATATATTCTTGCTTGTTGGTGATGAATTTTAAAATCTTTTTGGGACCCTCCACATTACAGTGTGGCCCAATGAAATTATATCCCAATATTCCGTCATCTGGAATGGGTAATTCATCTTCAACTACTTGAAAGTTGCAAGAAGGTTCCGTGGGTATTTTGAATTTTCCAGTACATTGTCCAAGTGTTTTACCTGAACCAAATGGAGTATTTATGGATACGTTTCTGGTTTTGTCAATTTTTGTGTTTTGTCTTAACACCTTCCTCTGAATGATGTTTAATGACCAAGTTGAATTGTAGTTATAAAAGAAAACTATGAATGTTTTTCATCGGCTCTTTTGGTCGTAATGTTATAATGAATAGAAAAAACTCTATTTCATTCTTTTCCCAACGTTTCGATGGTAGTTGCCATCTTCTTCAGGGGAGTCTTTATTAACAAAAAAGAAAGTAGGTAATAATACCTATACACACATGTCGTACAAATAAGGCTTGTTGTTTGACTTACATTTAATTTAACAAATACAGAAATTTAAACTCAAGTTGACATATGTACGTTAAAACGAAAGATTTTAATAAATAATTTTCCTAATGAGGCTGACTTCAGATCCAGTATCCACTAACAGACGAACGGTTTTATTTTTAGTAAAATCTGTTGGGATTTCAACAGAAGGCAATTCATAGTTTTCGGAAAACTGTTGTGTTTCAGTATACCCTTTAAATTGTTTGCTATTTATCGTCGACTCGGGGTTTTTTTCGGTCGACGATGAAGCGTTTCCCGAAGTTTTGTTTTCCCACCTCAGTCTACACGGAGCTTTTGTCTACGTACGACGTGTATTTCTTATCTACGAATTGTTAAGTAACAAATCATCATAAGTAAACGCGGGAGAAACGAGGACACAAGTCTGTCCTTGGGAAAGAAATTTTGTTCCAACATGGCCAGTCCTAGTGTTCAAAGAAAAAACTCTAATATTTATAAAAATAGTGTTGATTATGATGATGGCTGTAGATTCCGTCCTCTTCAGTGCCAACCAGACTCCGATAATGAAGAAATGGATGAAGTTAATTCTCCACCAGAAAAAAAAGTTTACATTCCACCAATTAAACTCTTACAAAAATCTCCTGAATATGTGCATAGCATGATGAAAACTCTAAAAATATCCACCTATTCAATCAAAAAACTCTCCATTGGAATCAAAATTCTTTGTGAATCAATTGAAGCTTTTAATCTTGTTCTAGGTAAATTAAACACCGAAAACTGCCAATATTTTTCTCAGGAACTAAAAAGTGCAAAAACATTTAAAGTAATATTATATGGTCTCGGAGACACCGAGGATAATGAACTTAAAAGCGAATTGATTAATCTTGGTCTTAAGTGCGTTGAAACTAAAAAAATCATAAAAAAATATGAGCATTTTAGTGACACATTTTACATAATTTCTTTCGAAAATGGTTCAGTAAAATTACAAGATTTGAAGAAAAATGATGGCTCTATTTTTCACACTCAAATAAGTTGGAGTTATCAGAGGAAAATACGAGGTAAGCTAACGCAATGTCACAATTGCCAAATGTTTGGTCACGGGGAAAGAAACTGCCACGTAAAAACATATTGCGCCGTCTGCGCTGGTCCACATAAAACTAATGAATGCGATAATACAACAATATATAAGTGTGCCAACTGCAACGGCAATCATAAATCCACTGACATTACATGTACTAGCAGAGCGAAGTACATTGAAATAAAAGAGAACTTGTCGGGTAGAAAGACGTATACTCATACTCACACTCAACCAAGAGTTTCGTTCTCTCCAGCTGCTCAAACCCACGTTTGTCCGCAAAAACAAGTTTCTTTGTCATCTATGAATGACTTTCCCACGCTCCCACAAAGGCAGCAGCGACAGGTGAACGCACCAATGGCGAACAATATGTATGCCAATGCAAAGGCAGTACCACCTTCATCATCTTCAAATGCATGGGAGATGAACTCGCATACCCCATCAACATCAAAGGCATATAGCAACAACAACAACTCTTCAAACAACAACTCTACACTTTTCTCCATTGAGGAACTAAATTCTTTGTGCATGGAAATGGTTACTAATTTATCTGTTTGTAAAACTAAAATTGAGCAGTTTAATGTTATCGCACATTTAGCGGCTAAGTATGTTTATACAATCACTAATAATAAGTAAAATGGCAGACACAAATGTTAATATTATAACTTGGAATGCAAAGGGCATTCGAAACAAATATTTTGAGCTCCTAAACTTCTTAAATGGCAACAATGTTGATGTTGCATTAATAACAGAAACCTGGCTGACGTACGATGTTCGATTACCCACCTCCGACTTCAAGTGCTATCGCGTAGATAGAAATGATCAGAGGGGAGGTGGAGTGGCAATTTTAATTAGAAAATCAATTCAACATTCGCTCTTACCTGTGCTACGCACACGCGTAATTGAAAACATAGGAATAGAGATTAAATTAAAAAACCAGAATACAATTAAAGATTTTCCAGGAGGATCTTCATCAATCACTAAAAGAATATTACTCAAAAATGATATGAAAAATATTTTCTCCATTGAAGGCAAGTTTTTATTTGGTGGCGATTTTAACTGCCGTCATAGGGACTGGAGTTGTTTGAGGGCGAATTCTTGGGGCAACATTCTTTCAAATTTCCCCCTCATCTTTCCTATTAAGATATTGTATCCACCTACTCCTACATATTTTCCTGCTGGTTCCCGCGGAATTCCATCTGTCCTTGATCTTTTTGTCACTAATGTTTCGAGTCTTATCTCTGAGCCAATATCTGTAAGTGCTCTTGGCTCAGATCATAATCCTGTTTCTTGTCGTCTTTCGTCAACAGCTGTTGTAAAAATAGAGTACTTTCAGAACTTTAAAAATGCCAATTGGAACTGTTTTCGAAAAAAAATCAACATGCATCTTGCTAACAGTCCCACTGACCTAGAAAGCATATCTACTAAAGCTAATGTGGACTCCATTATAAGCAATTTTACAGAGAGCATATTGAGCTCAGTAGAGGAAAGTGTCCCAAAAGTTGTAAAAAAAGAATCGCGAAAAAATCTTCCTTCTCCAATATTGGAACTTATTAAATTAAGAAACTCGCATAGAAGAAACTGGCAAAGGTACCGCCAGCTTTTCTCGCAAAATATGGTCTCCCACTTCAAAAGGTTAATCTCTAGTCAAATCGCCAAACTTCGCAATGAAGAGTGTAATAATAAGCTTAGTTTACTAGAAAAAAAAATTCTGACAATGTTCCTTTCTGGAACATTGTCAGAATTGTAAGAAACAAAAGCAGACACATACCATTTTTAAAATGTCCTACAAAAACGTATTTTACAGAAATTGAAAAAGCCGAAGAACTAGCTCGTACGTTTTCAAAAAATCATTTGGTGTCACAAACTTTGGGTGATGGTGCAACTACCAACCTAGTTTGTGAAAAAATTGAAGCTTTCACCGCTATGACTGTGAGTACACCAACAAATGCTTTCGTAGGGGTAGAAAATATAAAAAGGGTAATTAAATCACTAAAAGTACAAAAAGCAGGAGGTATAGACCAAATTAAAAACATTTACATAAAATATCTACCCATGGCTGGCATAAAGTTTCTTACATTTATCATAAATGCATGCCTTAAATTGCAATATTTCCCAAGCGCTTGGAAAATAGCAAAGGTTGTCCCAATTGCTAAAGCAGGAAAGCCTTGTGATAAACCTGAAAGCTATAGGCCCATTAGTCTGCTGAGTAGTTTAAGTAAGATTTATGAAAGAATATTAAAAGAAAAACTCAGCTGTACAATTGCTGACAAAGATATATTTCCAAACGAGCAATTTGGATTCCGACCAGGTCACAGTACTTGTCATCAAGTAAAAAGGATTTGCAATTATGTTAAAAAAAATCGTTCAGTCGGAAAATCTACTGGAATGATTTTACTAGATATTGAGAAAGCTTTCGACTCTGTATGGCACAGAGGAACTGTTTTTAAAATGATACAGTATTCTTTTCCTATGTACCTGTGTAAAATAATTCAAAGCTTTTTATTAGACAGATGCTTTAAAGTGTATGTTAATTGTAGTGTTTCCGAAATCGTCCATTTCAACTCTGGTGTCCCTCAAGGCTCAGTCCTTGGCCCAATTTTGTATAATATTTATACTTCAGATTTTCCCAAGCTACCGGAATGTGAATATGCTATATTTGCAGATGACACAGCAATATTTACTTCGCATAAGTTTGCTCTCAATATTGAGACAAATCTAAATAATGCAATAGTAATATTAGAAAAGTATTATAACAAGTGGAAGATTAAACTAAACGCCGGAAAAGTACAAGCCATCTTTTTTTCGAGAAAAAGAAAAGCTTGCTACCTACCAGCTAATAATCTTCGGGTAAGCGGAAATGAGATTGCTTGGGAGAAATCCGTTAAATATTTAGGTATATATCTCGACAGCAAACTTACTTTTGGTTATCATATAAACAAAACTCTAAGAAATGTGAGCATTGCCATTAAACTACTGTACCCTTTTATCAATAGGAAATCCTTTCTATCAAATGAAAATAAAATTACTGTTCATAAAGTCATTTTCCAAGCTATTTTATTGTATGGTTGCCAAGTATGGGGAAACGCCGCAAAATGTCACTTAAAAAAATTGCAAGTTTCACAAAATAAACTATTAAAAATGATGCTAGACTTGCCTTGGCGTCACTCGACAAATGATCTTCACCAAAGAGCGAATGTTGAATTGATAACTGAAAGAATTCTAAAACTTTCAAATAAATTTATCTCCATTTGCGATACTAGTGATAATTGCCTCATAAGCCATCTATATGACTAAGACTGATACTATTATTATGAGTGTTTAATAAATTGTGGTCATAAATACTTTCGTTTACTATTTATTTGTTTATCATTTTTTTTCCTGTGTATATTAGTTTTCTTTAGTTATTTATTTAATTTGTTTATTTATCTATTTATTTATATTGAATAACTCACTTATTTATTATTTAATTGTATACTTATTAATTTTTGCTCATTTAACATTCATTTACCTTTTATATATTTATTTATTTATTCATTTGTTTTGTTGTATATTTATTTACTTTTATTGACGCATCTATTTAATTATTTATCTATTTATTTATTTATTTATTTATTTATTTATTTTTTTCGTTTTGTTTTTTTGTTTTTTGTTTATATATTTACTTGAAAATAAAAATGTTTTGTTATTTATTTATTTATTTATTTATTTATTTATTTATTTATTATATTATTATAATTATTATTAATTATTGTGCTTATTTTTGGCTTGAAGTCATATAATATTTATTTATTAATGTTTAATTTATTATTGAATCTAGTTAGAGCATTTCAAAATACAGCTTTATACACACATATATCCTAAATTTTTTATTGTTTTCAATTTTATTCAATTCCTTTTTCTTTTTATCATTTATATTGGAGGTTTTTTTTTCGTATTTTCCTCCAAATTGAACTATGTCAAAAACTCTTATTCTTCACAAATTATAAATAATGTTTCAGATGAAAGATATTATATATCAAATCACTGTATTGTAAAATGTGCGGTAACAACTTTTTGTGAAAATATTATTACGAAATAAAAATCAATCAATGTTTTCCCACCTGAGTTTTAAACCACATTGATTAATGGAGTGTGAGTTTATTCCGCAAAACTCACATTCAGAATTCATTTGAAAAACCCTCGCCCTAGGATTTAACTCGTTCCTATTTTGGGTTGAGAAATTGGGTTTGAAATTAGGTTCGTTATGAGTATTCCTAAATGGATTTGTGTGGTTTTGCTTTGGAACATACTCGTCTCTATTATTTCTATTCCAGTTGTGATCTTGGAATTTTGTGCTTTGATAATTTGAATTATTTTTTCTGCGGCAGAGTCGGGTCTCATGTCCGTAGGTTTTACAGTTTTCACATACGGGTGTGTTTTTCCTTTTCAAACAATCCTCGTATGTGTGACCTTTAAACTTGCAAAAACTGCAAGTAATTTGGGGTTTTGTTTTGTGTTCTTTTCTTTGGCTTTTCTCGAAGTCTTTATCTATAGGAATCGTTTCCTCTGACAAGTATAGTTGAAACATTTGCTTCTGTGCCGCCCCTTTTTGCAGTTTTTCCATCATGAAAACTTTTTGTAGAATGCCTTCAAAAGTGGGTTCGGATAGCCCTAATAAATACTGCCCTAGATGGGGATTTAGAACCCCACTAGCGAAAGAGGATATGGCAAAATCTTCTAACTGCGTTTTCACAGTGTCCGCATTTTTAAGATATTTTATTGCTGCTTTGCGGCACTGTGCCAACTTGTGGCGAAGTCTTGAAGCAAACTCTATTGTACTTTCTTGTCTTTCCTGTTTGCACGATATCAAACGCGTCACTAACTCGTTATAGTTTTCTACTGGGAGGTATTTCCTACTGAGGAAATCCTCGGCTTCCCGAAAAGTTTCGGGTCTGGCTGTATCTATTAGGTCGTATGCTTCACCTCGCAATCTTGTGGTGAATAAACTTGCAAAAGCTTCCTTTTCCTCCTCTGAGAGACAAAACATCACCTGCCTACAACATCCAATGAATGTTTGTAGTTCTTGGGAGATTTTTGGGTGTCTCTCTCCGGAAAATAAAGGAACGACCTGGGCCGTAAGCTTGATCATTTTCGTGTAATCCACCGCCATGTTTAAATTAATGGTCTCACTCTCTGAATCGGAAAAATCTTGGAATTCCAAGTTAGTTTGAGACGGGTCCGTAAAGGAGATTTGTTGTGGGGTCTTTATTTGAGCTATACGATCAGTTAGTTTAGTACTGCTTTGGTTTAGAAGGATTCCCTGGAAAATCAGAGAATCTGTCTTTAACTTTGCTATCTGTTTTAGCCGTTCAAGCCATTGTTTTTCTGAGGATGCTTCGAGTTGGTCTAAAGCCAGTAGGGATATATTTCCCGTGGATTGAGCCTTTTCATGAAGTGCTTTAACTTGCTCCAATACGGTCTTTTGTTTGCCGGGTAGGAGAGTAGCAGCTGTTGAGGTTGACGCTTTGTAGAATTTGCGTTGCCTCAGATTAAGGTAGGTCTCGTTATTTGACTCCTCTGAGTCCGAATTTGACATTTGTTTGGAAAAAAAAAATTTTGTTTGGTTCTAAAATGATGCCTCCTTTTATTTTTTATTGTTTAAACAACCTGCGAGTTGTTAAAAGAAATTAAAAATTCGGATTTAATGAGATGAATCTCTAGCATCATCCTACCGGCTGCGCCATTTGTTGTATTTTTCCCAACAAGTCAGAGTCAGAACTCATGGGCCAACCATAACGAGACAAAACCCTCGATCTTTGAACAACCAAACAATGGTCTAATAGTTGGTAGGGTGCTCATACTAAAAGCACCTACTACATTAGATCTTGCTTATTACGAAAGGGATGGGAGTGGGGTATGGGGAACAGCATATTTTTCGCAGCCTGCTGTGAGGCTAAAATGTAAGGCCCTTAAAAGGCCGATTTGTTTTTATACTTACTTGAGATATTCGAACAATTTGTTCCTGTCGTAATAAATACTCCAAACTTCAGATATCTTTAAAATGTATTCTTTATTATCTGAGTTCCGGTGAACTACTTTACTGACACTTTTTAATTAATTGACTTACTTTACTAACATGATCTCTTTTATATCTTATTCTACTTAGCTTACGGAACTGTATTTGGCCTCATAACCGCCAGCTGGTGTCGTCATTTGCTAGTCATCATTTTTGTTTGCAAACCACTGTTCCAATTGCATATTGCTTGCGTTTATGGGATGCAGGTGTTTCTTTTAACCCAATGTGTATTTGGGTCATAGTCGATTGGTTTTTTACTTTTTTTGTATTCCCACAATGTCTTTTGTTTGACATGTGGGTCAATCAATACTATGACTATTAATGGAACTTATGACTATACAACAAAGAGATGGGCCACCTGAGAGTGAGTTGGCGATGACAGGGTAAGAAGTAGGCGAATTTGTTGATATACGATTAGGGGCTGCTGCACAAAATCGGAGGTCGCAGTAGGCATTGGGTTTTCTAAGCGGATATACGGGTGGGCTAACCTCCAGGGTCACTACCATCATCGACCCTCCCCTTCGGATATGCACCCTCTTACCCTTCAAGGATTCAATTCGGCCCTTCATCGAGTAGAACTAAATTGGCATGAAAATTTTCGTGACACCGTTCAGAGCTGTGGTTGCAACTTTTCACAACAAACGTTCTACCATGAAGCATGTCATTAAGAGTATATGGGTGATTCTTATACAACTGTGATTTTTGCAACTCAAAATTTTTGAAAATCAAAAATGCTTTAAGACTTGTGATCTGGGTGTTTTTGGTCTTTTATTATACTCAAAATTAAGCCTGTAACGTAGCTCTACTACAACTGCAATAGAAAAGAAGCTAGAACAAAAATTAGAAATTTCAGTACCACGGTACTGGCATCAAAATGAAATATTCAGAATATTTGGCTAAATCTCTTAAAATAATAAAGCAAATGATAAATTATAGGATTTTGGTAATCATACAGAGACATTTACTGTATTTTCTTTCTTGATTTTAACAATCTTTAAAATTTATTAACAGTAGAATTAAAATAAATTTTTTTATAATACATACTCAATAAACAAAGTTTAACATTAGTTAAATATTGAAATTCTTTGAAGTTTTTAACAAAATAAAATTTTAATTTTATAACACTAGATCAATTAAGTATCATGATAAATTAAAACATCAAGGAAATATTCATTTAAATATTATTTGCTTTGTTTGCCATGGTACTGACATCCACGGTACTGACAAATGTCAGTACCGTGGATGTATAATTAACCTACTAAAATTCTCACACGTAATTTAAATGATTGGCCACATAATTTTGAATTCACACTTGAATTTATATAATTATTCAGTATAATTGACCTAATCATTCTATTAACACGCCTGAATTTCTATACCATGGTACTGACCGGTAATTTTATGACATACCTTTTAAAAAACACAACAAATTATTTCTATTTTAACATCGAGTCTAAAAACAACCACACAGCTATGAATTGTACACAAATAGTCATTCTTCAGATTGCCACTAGAGCGAGCAACAGAAACTGAAAAAAAGATGGCGGTTAAGCGGGAAATACTTTAGTTTGAAAATTTAAGAAAATTCCAGGACATGAATCAATGACCATTATTCCTTTCTACTAGTCAATATTGGGATACAATTGTAGCATAATTTGATGAAATGAACAATAGGTTTTAGGTATAAAAGCAAAACTTTTCATTATAATACGACTATTTATAGAAATATATGTATTTAGTTCGAAAAACGAGATTCGGACATGCCAATTTACTGACATTTTGGATATAATCTTGCAAATTATTCGTGATCCATCAATACTTATGCTTCAATATACATTGTCGACAGTAAAAAACTATCAAATTCATCATAATTATCAGTTTTTAATAAAAAAAAAACATACCAAAGAATAAATACAGTACTAGACATAAAAAATCACAGTTGTATAAGAATCACCCATATAGCAGTGGTTTACTCATGTCAAACCTGATCAACTTATAGAAAAGACCGTCTAACCAAACGGTATTGAAAGCCTTCTCCAAGTCAACCAGACATGCACCCGTACACTGCTTTTTAGCTTTGTTCCATTGAATATCAGATACTGGTTTAGACGTGACATGTATGGTATCATGACCCGCCTTAAAACCGAACTGATTTTCTGGAATAATATTTTTGTCCTCATCAAATGTGGACAGAGCTCTATTAAGAACTTTGTCGAATACCTTGCTGATACTCGGAAGAAGACTAATTGACCGGAGATTTGCCGGATTGGAACCATCCTTCCCTTTTTTAAGGAGAGGATGGACCACTGCCTTCTTCCAACGCACTGGATAATATGCATTATTCAGCGCATTGTTGAACAACGTGGTGTATATGTCCACCGCTTCCGAAGGGAGGTTTCGCAGCACAACATTGGGTATGCCTTCAACTCCTGCTGACTTCTTTTTTTTTATTTTGTGAAAGATGTCCAAGAGGTCCACCTTGGAAACGAACAGGGTGTTATCCCGTTTCGCTGGGCGATGACTGCATTTGCAAGTCGGTCGTCATTGAACCTAGTGAAACCAGGATTCTCAGATCGCCAATGCGAGATCTCGTCTCTAAGAAAGAGGTGTCCAACGAAGGCTCTGTTCTCAAGGTCGTAATTAGGGCGAATGCACTCATTCACCTTATATACTTGCTCGAAAACAGCACCCACAGTCTCTACCTTCTCCTGAGCATCTTCCACTATAAAGTGGTCATCATCCAAGATGGCGTCATCTGGATCTATTCCTAATGTCAAAAGTAAGTTTTTGTTCTCTGTCGTCCTTTGGAGTTTAATACTCTGAAGGTCATTCTGATCTTTTCTCCTAAAAATTTTATTTATTTCCGGAAACATACTCGGGTTGTTGGACTGTACAGCCCGAATTTTGTTGTTCCAGAAAAGAGATATAGATATTCTGAAATTTTCTTTTATTAATTGTTGGAGATTTTTGATCTGTGACTTCAGAGTTCTAATCTCCAAATCGTGTCGGTCAGTAAACCTCCTGTGCAATAGTTTGAGTCTTGACAGGAGTCTACTTTTTTGTTTGTAAGGTGCGTCTATTGTCGCGTTTCTGTACATGTTCGTATAGTCATGTTGCCTATATTTAGGAATTGTCCTGTCCATTGTACTACGGATTGCATCCTCCATACTTTGTAGGCACCCATCGATCTCAACGTTCAACAGATTCCTGTTGCATGGCGGCGCAATACCGTTCGAACGAAGTTCCCTTGAGACGGCACCGTAAAAGCGCGGCCAACGTTTCTTACCGTAGTTGTAAGAGTGCGTCGGCACGTACTCCTCCAGTTCCACAAGGTCGTTCGGAAGCAGTATAAGTCCACAGTGGTCACTGTCGTACTCAACCTTCGTCAAACAATTTTTCGTCCGTCGAAGAATGTCGTCGGTCAGTTTAAGTCTTGAGTCTAAAAGCAATAGATCCAGAGGTATTGCCTATGGCTAGGCAAGCATGCCAGCGTCTACATTCGGACACCCCTCTCTCTACTGCTGCCCGGATCAGCCTCATATGCCTGTACATATGGGGTTGTAAGGGTAATCTACTAGGAGCGGGAGGGGAGAACACCGGTTCCGTTACAGGTGGCGCCCAACGTGGGGCCCGAATTGTGGGAAGTAACTTCGAGTTATGAAAATTTAATGAGGGAGGTTGGACGCGGAGAAGTGATCTTGCAGTTGAAGCAATGTTGGGAACTTGAGCGTGGGTTGACGGATATTCCTTAAGGAAGAATTTTTTTTTATTTGTGGTTACGATAGCGTACAAGCGGCCGGTAAGCGGGGTAATTTACCCAGGCTTACGGAGTTGCGCTTATGCGTCACTATCTTATGTTAAACAGATACAGTTAATAAATTTAATTAAATCCTAAGTTAGGATGTATATTGAAATTCCGGCTTCAGTTGTTTAATTGTTTTAGTTTTGACTGTTTTCCTTTTGGATTGGCTATAAAAGTTTTCTGAGGCTTGGCTGCCAGATAGGCTTAGATAGCCAGTTGAGCAATGCAAGCTCAGACCTTTAGCTCCGTCTTTGAACGCTCAGGGTACTACGTTGTGAATGCTGTATGATCGCTTTAACGTTACAACTGGTGTGTATTTCGTTGGGGGTTACTCTGTCTTCGTCGTCTCGTAGGGGATTCCTTCCTCAGTGTTTCATTTCCACCCCGACCGCCTGAACCAAAACAACCCAGAATTTTTTTTTTTTTTTTTTTGAAATTACAGATACCGCATTTTTATTAATTTTTTTTGATGATAAATATAATAATTATTTTATTATTTTTTGGATTGATTTTTTTCATTATATATCTTTTAACATTTAATTTTTTCTGAATTTTAGCAATTTTTTATATATTAAAATTATTATTATTTTTTAATTTTTTTTTTATTTTATCCTTCCCCTGCATTTACTTACCACCGTGAAATTTGAAATAAAAAAAATACCGATAGCCACAAAGAAAAAAAAACCTTTTTTGTTTTATCGGTCCATTTTGAAAGAAAAATTTTTTTTTATTTTCGTACTCATATTTTTTTAAATTTACAAAAAAAAAATAAACATATTTATATACAACCAGCAACTGCTTCAAAATCAAAATACTCCATACGTACTTTTAGTGTTTTCGCGACATACACATTCCCGGGATAAGTTGACGATTTACCTACTCCCTTTAATATATCCTATCCTCTCTAACAGATACATATAGAAACTTTCCCTGCCAGATAACCTGTATCGGCCTAACCCTACCAACGGGTACTCATTTCTCCATTGTTTTTTTTTTTTTTTTAATATGCCTGGAGTTCTTGGTCCTAACAAACCCAGATCGTCCTTACGTGGGCGGGTCCTTCGTTCGCGTTTGCTCGCCGACTCCTTTTCAGAGCTCAACGCAGAAGAAGGAGATCAGTCGATCGAACCAGGTCGACCAACCTTAGAAGGAACTTTTGCGGAGGGGGCAGCCTCTTTACTTGCCCAGGCCCACACGCGAGCTTCCCCTAGTGGACAGCTTCCTCAGCCCATGCCTCGTAATTCCGTAGGAGGATCCTCAGAAGCCCTTACGGGGTACATTCAGGAGGTAGTGCAAGCCGCTGTCGGGGCGAACAGAGCTGCAGACATGCGGTTTTTTGCCGGAGAGATGGAGCGATCCAGAGCGAGTTTGCGGGACGAATTGGCAACTATTATCCGGGATACCTTGGCCTCGGCACCCACGCCGGAACTTAGGACACAACCCCGTCCGCCAAGTGGGTTTGAAAACCAGCCAAACTCTACGGCTCGAAATTTTCCACCGGACGCTCCCGGCAAAACATCCCCATCAAGGAACCCATCCCCTTCTAGGAACCTATTTCGGCACCAGTCACCACCACGACGTCAGTCACCACAACTGCCGACAATTCGAACATGGACGACTACCTGCTGCAGCTTCATAACCTGTCCATGAGCGACCCGATCAATGCCTCGCAATCTGCACCTCGTTTTTCAGGAGCTAGTCATAGCCACAGGTTGCAAAATTTCCACCAATGGGGACTGAAGAACAACCCCAAAAAGATGTCGGTGGAACAGTTCCTGTTCAGACTGGAACGTCTCCGGATAAGCTACGGAGTGACCTGGGACGAGGTGGTGATAAATTTCCACCACTTTATTGAGGGATTAGCGGAAACCTGGTTCTGGGCTTACCTCAAGGCAAATCTGGAAATGACCTGGCCAGTGCTCAAAGGCACTTTGATTGAGCAATTTCGGGGTTTGGAGACCGACTTGGAGCTCTCCAGGATGCTCTTCGATAGACACCAAGGTCCCAGCGAAACCTTCGACGATTTCTACTCCGATCTCCAGAAGTTGAATGGAAGGTTGCGGATTCCCAAGTCTGATGCAGAAGTCATTGAACTGCTGAAAAAAATGTGCTGCTAATAACCTTTCATACCAACAATCTGGCGGAGATGGTACACGCATGTCGGAAGGTCGAAAAATACCTGGTTGACTGAGAGGTGCAGAAAACGTGAGGGGTACCGACTCCTTATCCAAGGAAATCTGCGGTGGCGGAACTGGTTGCGGAGGTTTCGAGAGAAGAAGACGGACCGGTACCCGAGCTTGAGGCATTTCAGCCGAGAAGAGACAGAGATACTCGAAATTACAATTGTTGGAATTGTAAGGGAAAGGGTCACTCGTTTTTCGAATGCCCTGACCCACAGAGATCTCTGTTCTGCTTCCGGTGCGGTATGGAGAATACCACCTCTCCCCAATGTCCTCGATGCTCGGGAAACGAGACGAAGAGCAGTTTAAGATCCCGGGGAACTGCTCACTGGAGAAGAACCCGGACATGCAGTTAATCTTCCCGCACCCATACCAAAATTCCCGAAAATTCCAAATCCCCCACAATCTACCTTATTCCCAAACCCTGCCTTAACACCAATCCCAATCCCATCCATCACCCCTGTCCCTGCTCTAAGGACCCTTACTCGACCAAAGTCAGACGATCAGGAACCAAAACATGTTGTCAAAGAAATGCCCATCAAGACTTTGCATTAGAGGATACAGAAATATGTAGCGGTCCGCAAGCGGATCTTTGGAAGCGAACACACTGTTGTATCCGACAAATTCTTGAAGTTGAGGCAGAAATTTAGGGAAAAGAAGTAGGCTCACCAGGTTATCGAAGCCACCACCTTGTATTGCTCGGATGATCCACGGCCGTATGCAACTGTCCACATGTTTGGCGAACCTCTTCAAGGCTTATTGGATAGCGGGGCCAGTATCAGTTGTCTGGGCGTGGATGGGTTGGATTTCCTTCGGAAACATGGCCAGAGCTGGAGCCAACTCTCGACAGGTGTGAAGACAGCTGATGGGAAACATCAAGCCATAGTAGGCAAAATCTATGCCGATGTTTACTACAAAGGGACGACGAAAAAAATTCCCCTGTACCTAGTCCCAACTTTACAACAAAGGCTCTATCTCGGAATTGACTTCTGGCGAGAATTTGATGTCGCGCCCCATTTGATATCAGAATTATCTCCACTTCCCAATACTGACGATACGAACGCTCACGTGCTAACTCCGCAAGAATCCAGATGTCTGAAGGATGCCATTAGCTTGTTTCCGTCCTCTGACGTACAAGGCTTAGGAAAGACAACGTTGGCGGTACATACCATCGACACAGGGGATGCTGAGCCCATTAAGCAGCGTCATTACCCGATTTCTCCCGCGGTGCAGAAACTTCTTTATGAGGAACTGGATCGCATGCTGAAACTTGGTGTCATTGAAGAGAGCACTAGTGCGTGGAGCTCTCCTGTAGTTCTTGTTCGCAAGCCCGGGAAGAATCGCTTGTGTCTCGACTATAGAAAAGTTAACGCGAAAACCAAGAAAGATGCGTATCCACTTTCTCATATTGGAGGATTGCTATCGCAATCAGATACACGTTTCATTTCGAGCGTTGATCTGAAGGATGCTTTTTGGCAGATCACGTTGGAGAAGGAATCTCGGGAAAAGACGGCGTTACTGTGCCCGGTATGCCCCTGCTTCAGTTCACGGTAATGCCCTTTGGCCTTTGCAATGCGCCTCAACGCATGGTAAGATTAATGGACAAAGTGGTGCCGCATCAACTGAGAGAGAAAATCTTTCCGTATCTGGATGATTTGCTGGTAGTGTCAAGTACGTTCGAGGAGCATGTTGAGTCGTTGAAGATTCTTGCCGGTCGACTGAGGGAAGCAGGTTTGACGATTAATGTCCAGAAGTCCAAATTCTGCTTCAAGGAGCTAAAGTATTTGGGGTATATTGTTGGTGACGGCTGTTTGAAGACTGATCCGGAGAATGTGACAGCAATAGCTGATTTTCCTTTACCAACTTCCCCTAAACAGGTTCGTCGATTCTTGGGTATGGCGGGATGGTACCGAAGATTTGTGAGAGACTTTTCCTCCTTGTCGAGTTTTCTGACGGACACTCTCAAAAAGGGAAAGAAATTTGAGTTCAATACAAAGCGCTGGAAGCCTTCAAAAATCTAAAAATGCCATTAGCTTCTGCCCCGTTACTGGTGAACCCTAAATTCAATAGGGAATTTTTAATTTTATGCGACTCCTCCAACACGGGAATCGGCTGCGTGCTGTGCCAGCAGGATGACGAGGGAAACGAAAGGCCAATTTTCTATCACTCGCAAAAATTCAACTCGGCCCAGCGAAATTACAATGTGACCGAGCGAGAATGTCTGGCTGCTGTCATGGGAGTACAGAAGTTTCGCGCTTACGTCGAAAGACACTCGTACAAAATAGTGACGGATCATGCGAGCTTGAAGTGATTGATGGGTCAGAAAGATCTTAGTGGCCTACTAGCAAGGTGGAGCCTTCAAGGGTTTGACTTCACCATCGAACATCGCAAGGGATCTCAGAATGTTGTGCCGGATGCACTTTCACGAGTTCATGGAGTAGACTCTCTGGGTTGCGATGTTTCGGTGGTGAACGATACCTGGGATGTGTTGCACACTGATCTTGAGGACCCCAGCTTTCAATCTGCGGAATACCGCAAGATCATAGACAGCATCAGAGACCAAACGGATAAGCTGCCTGACCTCCAAGTGTCGGAAAATTTCGTCTACAAGAAGGTCAAACATTGCACAGGTCATCCAATTGAAGATGACCAAGTATGGAAGCTTTGGGTTCCTGAACAGCTGACCGAGCGTTTGATCTCGCTTGCCCATCGTCCGCCTCGCGCTTCGCACGGGGGAGTCGCGAAGACTCTATTCCGACTGCAGAAACTCTACTATTGGCCTAACATGGCAGCACAAGTCAAGACATTCTTAGGAGGATGTGAGATTTGTAAGACGTCGAATGCTCCTAACGCAATCCTTAGACCTCCTATGGGTAAGGCCTTCGGAGCTGATAGGCCCTTCCAGATGCTCTACATCGACTTTCTAGGTCCGTATCCCCGCTCGCGAGACGGGAATACACACATTGTGATAGCGCTGGACCAGTTGACGAAGTTTATCGTAGTGAAAGGGATCCGTAAAGCCACCACCGAGGTTGTGCTCAAATTCCTGGAAGAACAGGTGTTCTTCATCTTTGGCATGCCCGAAACCATCCTGTCGGACAACGGGAAGCAGTTTGTGAGCCGCGACTTCGCGAAACGTATGGGCACCTATGGCATCACACATGTGAGGACAGCGTACTATTCCCCGCAAGCTAATGCGAGCGAGCGCGTCAATCGCTCGATACTGGCAGCTATTCGTTCGTATATCGACGCTGATCAGAGGAATTGGGATGCCAATCTCCAATCCATAGCCTGTGCCCTGCGTACCACCATCCATTCTGCTGTACATATGTCGCCTTACGAGGCCTTGTTTGGCCAACAATGTATAGAACATGATGCCGATTACCGTGGACTGCGTAAACTCAACGCCCTTAATAACCCAAACCTCCAGGTTATCTCAAAAGCAGCGCAAATGAACATTCTTCATTCCCACATTAAGAACTCCCTGGGTGACGCGCATACGCGCTACGAAAACGCGTATAGCACGCGAAGTAAGGATTTGAAGTATAAGGTAGGAGATACTGTCTTTAGGAGAAACTTCGCTATTAGTGATGCAAACAAACGCTTCAATGCGAAGCTAAGTCCGAAATTTGTCAAACTAAGAATATCCAAACTGATAGGTAACAACCTGTATGAGTTAGAAGACTTCAACGTCAAGAAGGTAGGGGTATGTCACGACAATGATATAAGGAAATAGATTTTTTTTTTAAAACCCGGCTGTCAATCTGAGCATGAGACACTCGGAAGATACGTTCCTTTCCTTCTCCTAACCTTCAAATAAAATTCTTCAGGTTATGAGAAGTTTTGTGGGGAACAGCATAAGACCCAGCACAGCACAGATAACTTATAACACATAACATATCAAATTTATAACCAAACATAACATAACACAATACATAAAACCTGACCTCTATAATAACTACCTCTTATAATACCTACTTATCTTTTTATAATGCTAAATCCTATAATAAAATACCCTATAATTCAAAATATCTGCTTTTATAATATGTACTTACCTTATAATATTTATTTATAATACTCACCACAGATAATATAATTAATATCTCAATAATACTTACCTGTTATAATATCATTTTTCATAATACCA
Source organism: Melanostoma mellinum (assembly GCA_914767635.1). Taxonomy (NCBI): domain Eukaryota; kingdom Metazoa; phylum Arthropoda; class Insecta; order Diptera; family Syrphidae; genus Melanostoma; species Melanostoma mellinum. The sequence continues at coordinate 93,202,428 of OU612060.1, read as the reverse complement.
TCCCTTATAATGTCCTGAAACCCTATAAACAATAACACACATAATACTTACCCCTTATAATACTAAAATTATCATAATACTTACCTGTGAAAATACAGCTATAACTTACCTTGCATAATACTTACCTTCATAATCTAAGTAAACCTATTAATAATACTTACCTTTGATCAACACCAAACCTATAAAACGTACTCCTCTATAATACACTTGAAAATTGCATTAATAAAAAAACATAATCATATTGACCCTTATAATACTTAATAGACGATAATACCACTTTTAATTTGAATATAGCTTACCTTACCTAATACATTGTTACCTATAAACTAAACCCAATAACATTGAAATAACAATAATACTTACCTCATAACAAAATCCACACACATAACATTCACCAAAAATAATAATAATAATAACCTAACATAACCCTGTAACACAGACTGTATGTCCATAATAGACAGGGCCGGATTTCATTAAAATGCCGCCCTGTGCACCTTAAAAAATGCCGCCTTTATTATTGATTTATAAATAATTGAAATGTTAGTGAGATCGTTAACTATATAATTAACGAATGAAATGAATGGAAAATGTAAGGTTTGAATTCATTTATTGTTACATGGTAAAAGAATAATCACATAAAGCTTTTTCATAAGAAAATAAAACTCTAAGTTGACATACAAGATAATTACGGATGTTTATAACCGTTTTCGTTTTCAAATGCAAACACGCCTTACTTTCTTTACCGCAAACTGATCTATTAGTTCTTCACAATTCAAGCGTTCAAGCAAATCCGACTCGATGCACAGAATTGCTAGACTATTTAGCCGACTGCCGACTGTTGAACGAAAATAGTTTTTGACTCTTTTCAAACAAGAAAATGAACGTTCTGCGCTGCAATTCGTCACTGCTAATGTCATAAATATACGATATGCTATTTCAACGTTTGGGAACTCGGTATATAAGTCGTTCGTTTTCAAGAATCTTGATAGCTTGGATGGTGAATCACGTTCTAATTTTTTCTCGGAGCAATACGCGTGGAAGTGCACCTATTCGTCATCCAATGAATGTTTGAGGTCCGAGGTATAAATTGTCCTTAGATGTTCCGACTTCTTACGAATTTCGCAGGAATTCAAATCTCCAAATTCAGTGCTAACTGAAAACTTTCCATGAATTTCTTCATATGCTTGGCATCTTCTTCGAAATACAGAATCAAAATTGTCAAGAATTACGTTGAAAGTGTTGACTCGAAAATTATCCCTTCCTGACAATTGAACATCTTCATCTCGCGATTCTACAGCCTGCAACTTTCTCCTTCTTCTTCTGGAAACACTTGTCTGGTACTCTTGACTCTCTGAGATTTCTAACGCTTTCTGTTCATAAACTTCGAATTCCATTCGTATCAGCTACTACTTTGATCAGTCCACGATAGTCATCAATCACATCAGTTATGCTGTTATACCTTTGGCTGACAGCATCGAACCTTGAAAGTAAAAAATGCCAAAGAATCTGCATGAATGTTGTTTCCAGTCGTTCAAGTTGAATGCGAAGTCCTTTTGCTTCTTGCCTCGTGATCGCGTTCTCAGTAATATCTTCTTCAATGGTTATTAGAGTTTCAATTATCTCACCATAGAACTTGTTGAGCACTTTAACTGCCACGTGACGAGCTGACCATCTTGTTGCTGACAATGATTTCAAAGCAATCTTCTTTCCTACATGAGTTTGTAGAATTTCCCAGCGATGTGTTCCTAGATGCAGTAAAAAAGTTGTACAATGCTTGGACTGTGTTGAAATAAGATGCTGCTTCGGGGGTACTCTCGACTGCGTGAATCCCGACCAAATTCATTGAATGACCAGCACAAGGAGCATGCTCTGCAAGATCGTTGATTTCTTTGACTCTTGCCTGTAAACCTGAATAAATGCCTGACACATTGTTCGCGTTATCGTACGACTGACTTCGACAATTTTGAATATCAAGGTCGAAGCATTCAAGAACAGATATTACAGCCATCAACAAATCTTCTGCTTTATGTCCAGTGTTTTCAATGAACATGAGAAACCATGAGAAACAATTGCCGTCATTAATACGCTTTTTGCCTTCTTTCTTTTTAATAAAAAAAACTTTCCAGTTTTGGCACAAAATCTCCTCTTCCTTGCTGGCCTTATTTGAAGCGCGCTTTTTATAAGCAGCGCCGCTTAACCTTTTCCGCCCATCACTCATAGTCTACTGAATATATTTTATCAACTTGAACAAAAAGATAAATATTAAATTGTTTTGTTTTGATAATATTAACTTGACTTGATCGGAAATCGAATCACAGCAGCTGACAGACGATGGGCAACAGAAATATTGCCAGAGTGTATAGAGTATAGAGTTTTTCACAATAGTGTCACCGTCAAATGAGAGAGAGAAAAAAATGGACAGCTGAATCACTTGGTATAAAAACATTGTTGGCGGTAGTGGGTAAAAACATAAATATATACACTCGTCGCTACTACCACGAAGAAACAGCTGCCGCCCGTGCGGCAAGGATACTTGAAGACGAGTATCGTTGACGACGAGTGTATCAGGGAGTTTTATTCTTCGTATGCTAAGGAGCGTGATTTTAATTTTAATCGGGAAGATGTAGATAATTAACTCCAAATGAATAGTAATAAGATAATCGGAATTCCGGAAATTTACAGTGATAATGTGATGCGTTTCAGGCGTATATAGCACCTTTGTCCCGAAAAATTCTTTTATGACTGAAAGAATCTTTGACTTTCGTTTCAAATTTTGCCGCCCCCATAGAATTTGCCGCCCTGTGCCAAAGCACCGAGAGCACCTAGTGTAAATCCAGGGTTGATAATAGACCAAAACTTAAAATAATGCATTACACTCATAATAATCCCCACATATTATATCTTCAAATAACAACATGCCTAAATAAATACCGCTGCCCACGCACATATAAATAAGTCCCACTATCATCGTTCGATGATCTGCTGAGGATGGCCTGTCGCACAATGCGCACTGATTTTGCTACAGGTGGCCGTTAGCCAGATGGTGTGACGTGCGTAAGTAAAGAAATCCTAGAAATTGAAAAAATAATAATAAGATAATACCTACTCGAAAAAGTGCTGTGTTGTGGTGCGGGCAAATGAGTCCCGAAAAAAAAAATATTCATAATAAAGGAATCGTACAAAGCAAAAAAAAGAAATAAAACCAATAAAAAAATTTAAAAATCTAAAAATCTTGACCCTATTGCAAATAGACATATTTCAGTGTCGCTGAAAGAATAGAATATAAAAAAAAGGAAAACAAAGAAAACAAATTAAAGAAAGACGAATTTCTTAAGTGTGGAAGTGCCCCCTCCTATAAGAAAAAAGTGAATTAAGCGGAATCTCTCTGAAATAGCAAAGATTCACCCAGAAAAATAAACGTATAAGGCTAAATGATTTATAGAGCTTGGAGTATCCGGGAGAGTTGCTGGTTGCGGTTTTGCGGTCCTTTGGTGGTCATCGTTCCCCTTTAAAATAAAAGTGTACCGCGTGTCAAAATCCCCCCTCCTTTTAACCTAGTGTAATTTCAGTGTTACCCTGCCCCGACAATTGTATCCTGAAGTCCCGCGTTGTGTTTTTTTTTTTTTTTGTGTAGAAAACTTTGTAAACAAAAATTGAATTTGGTAAAAAGAAAAAAGTAAAGTGTAATTTTGTTTTAAAGAAGAAAAAAAAGAGAAAGAAAGTGGAAAAAAATCTAATTAATTAAATGAAATAAAAGAAAAAAAAAGAAGAAAAAAAATAATAAGATAGTGAAACATAACCATAGGTACCCATTCCCTACCAAGGAAAAAAATATATTTTTTTAATCTTGTTACAGTGGATCGTGGTTTTATTTGGAACCAAAGTACCGCAACAGTTCAGCTGGTTGAGATAAGCCTATCCTTTGACCATCGTAGGTATCTTTATCGGTAGCGAGTTGTGTGTCAGGTCATTCAATGTGTGATCTTTATCGAGTACGGGCGAAAAGTAAGGTAAAAGTGTTTTAGCTGTTATTGGCAAATTTGAATTGAAGCAAAATAAAAGAGAACTTAAAACTGAAGACTGACATTTCGCGAAACGATAGTGGTTCATAACCGTGAGAAAAAAAAATAAGTAAAGAAATCCTAGAAATTGAAAAAATAATAATAAGATAATACCTACTCGAAAAAGTGCTGTGTTGTGGTGCGGGCAAATGAGTCCCGAAAAAAAAAATATTCATAATAAAGGAATCGTACAAAGCAAAAAAAAGAAATAAAACCAATAAAAAAATTTTAAAATCTAAAAATCTTGACCCTATTGCAAATAGACATATTTCAGTGTCGCTGAAAGAATAGAATATAAAAAAAAAAGGAAAACAAAGAAAACAAATTAAAGAAAGACGAATTTCTTAAGTGTGGAAGTGCCCCCTCCTATAAGAAAAAAGTGAATTAAGCGGAATCTCTCTGAAATAGCAAAGATTCACCCAGAAAAATAAACGTATAAGGCTAAATGATTTATAGAGCTTGGAGTATCCGGGAGAGTTGCTGGTTGCGGTTTTGCGGTCCTTTGGTGGTCATCGTTCCCCTTTAAAATAAAAGTGTACCGCGTGTCAAAATCCCCCCTCCTTTTAACCTAGTGTAATTTCAGTGTTACCCTGCCCCGACAATTGTATCCTGAAGTCCCGCGTTGTGTTTTTTTTTTTGTGTAGAAAACTTTGTAAACAAAAATTGAATTTGGTAAAAAGAAAAAAGTAAAGTGTAATTTTGTTTTAAAGAAGAAAAAAAAAAGAGAAAGAAAGTGGAAAAAAATCTAATTAATTAAATGAAATAAAAGAAAAAAAAGAAGAAAAAAAATAATAAGATAGTGAAACATAACCATAGGTACCCATTCCCTACCAAGGAAAAAAATATATTTTTTTAATCTTGTTACAGTGGATCGTGGTTTTATTTGGAACCAAAGTGGTGCACTACCTTGGGAGTAACCAAAGAAAGAAATCAGAGTAAGTGATCCCGTATATTTCCTTTTAGTTTAATTGGGTTATTGGGGACGAGGTTGAAAAAAAGGGTTGACAAATAGGTACATGAAAAAAAAAAAAATTATAATTAGAACTACTTTCTTTGTTTTTTTTTTCTGGTTTTGATTTTTTTCTTATGTACTTTTACTTAAACTTTTAAAGGAATGAATTTCTAGATATATTTTTTTTTAATTGTATTTACATAGACATTTTAATAAAAGTTGGATACTTTTTTTTTATTTTGTAATGTGGTAAACCGATTTTTTATTGTCATTCCGGTGACACGTATTGACTTCGTGGGTTGGTAATTTTTATTTGAAATCCAGTTTGGAAAATTCGAAAATTCGAGACGTTGTTCCATGGAGGCCATGATAACTTAAAATAAATTTTTAGGTCAACGGTGGAGATGGGCCATCTGAGAGTGAGTTGGCGATGACAGGGTAAGAAGTAGGCGAATTTGTTGATATACGATTAGGGGCTGCTGCGCAAAATCGGAGGTCGCAGTAGCCATTGGGTATCCTAAGCGGATACATGGGTGGGCTAACCTCCAGGGTCACTACCATCATCGACCCTCCCCTTCGGATATGCACCCTCTTACCCTTCAGGGATTCAATTCGGCCCTTCATCGAGTAAAACTAAATTGGCATGAAAATTTTCGTGACACCGTTCAGAGCTGTGGTTGCAAGAACCCCCCCCCCCCCCCGCCGACGAGCTATTGCCTATGGCTATGCAAGCATGCCAGCGGCCACAGCCTGGACACCCCTCTCTCTCCTGCTGCCCGGATCAGCCTCATATGCCTGTACATATGGGGTAGTAAGGGTGGTCTACTAGGAGCGGGAGAGGAGAACAACGATTCCGTTACAACTGCAATGTTACACCACAGGTCCATACAAAATCAAAGTTATTGAAGTTATTACCAAATTTAAAATAATTTACTTCAGTCACAAAAGTTTCAAACAAAAATATGAAATCATACCTGTTTCGAGGTCGATGTAAAAAGATTGATTTTCTTTCTGAGCAAAAAAAATAAAACAAACTAATTTTATTGTGGAAAAATACATAGAAATAACCCACTTCAATTCCTTTTTATTTGATACAACGGATCTACTTTCCCTTTATTATATGTATTTAGTCTTTCCCTAATAACAACTTGGTCTTTCCTTTGCTCCGTCTGAAATATAATGATGATCTTTCGATCAAAAGTCATGTATTTATAGAAAAGGTTTCGATAGGAATAATTATCGTTCTTTTCAATCATCGAACACGAGAGTTGCCAGCTCTCGTCGTTCGATACAGTCCCGGCGAAAACCTTCGGTTTTTCATCGTCAATATTCGATAATCATACATTTACTCCTTCGTTGGAAGGATGCAGATTTTCTGTACCGGCCTTGTCAGCTGATTGGTTGCCGTAGTCACTACCACATTCCTAACAAGTCCGTCTTTACTCCGAATCAGCTTCGAGATGTGCCCCATCGCGCACGCAGATGGTGGGAAGCTCTCGCTCTTCATTATGCACAGCTGTCCTTCCTGCAATCCATATTTCTCTTTCCGCCATTTCTTTCTTTCGAATAGAGTAGTCAAATACTCTTCTTTCCACCTGACGCAAAAATGGGAAAGCATAGTCTTTCGCTCTTTCCACAATCTTACTCCATTTGAGTTTGGCAAATCGCCAGTGGTGAATGGTAAAGGTAATACCAATGGTTTACCGACAAAAAAATGTCCCGGCATTAACGCCTGTAGATCATTTGGATCGTCGCTGATAGGGTTTAGCGGTCGAGAATTCAGAATCGCCTCTACCCCGGTAAGCAAAGTTAACAATTGCTCAGTAGTCAAAATCTTTGCACCAATCACTCTCGTCAAGTGGAACTTCATTGATTTGACCGCTGCTTCGTATATGCCACCCTGATGTGGTGCTGCAGGCGTCATAAACTTCCATTCCGTCCCTTTTCTTCCCAAGAAGTCAAGGGTTTCTTTCCCGTGCCAAGTCTTTCTCGCTTTTTCCAGTTCTTTCGCGGCTCCGACAAAGGCTGTGCCGTTGTCACTATAAATTCTCTCGCATCTGCCCCTGCGAGCTATGAATCGTTCATAGCAGGCAATGAAGGCTACCGAAGTAAGATTGGATACTACATCGATGTGCACTGCTCTTGTCTTAAGGCAAACGAAAACCGCAACCCAGCACTTCTGCCTTATGATTTGTTGACCAGCTTTGTCTATCATCTTTATCTCGAAATGCCTTGCGTAGTCTACTCCAAAATGTAGAAACGCCTTTCCCGGGGCTACTCTTTCCTCTGGTAGATCGGCCATCAATTGTGTTTCGAAACGATGATTGTATCGAACACATACCAGACATTTATGCAGAAACATTCTCAATTCATTCCTAAGTCTCGGAATCCAATATCTTTCCCGTATGTGCTGCATCATAATCTGAACCACCCCGTGCTTTTTTGCTCTATGAGCACTATCCATAATCAACCATGCTAATCGTGACCCTCTAGGTACGATTGCTGGGTGTCGTCTTTCATATTTTATCTTTGCTCTCTCCAGTCGTCCTCCAACCCTTAATATACTCTTATCATCTAGTATGGGCTTCAAGGATTCAATACTGCTTTTCTCTGGTAAGCACCCGTCTTTCCTTAAATGTGCCATGTCTTTCCCATAATATCTTTCCTGTTCTTTCGATAACATGTAATCAATTGCCTGACTCTTCTCAACAGATGTCAGCTGAATACATATTCTTTCTTTTCTTTCCATTAGACGCTTACAGCGTTTATACCTCTTTCCGTATTTCCTTTCCTCTTCCTTTCGTCGCTTCATATTCGTTTTTAGTGAATTGACAAAGCGAAATATAAAACCTATTATATTGATTGCTTTTTCGAGCTTCGATCACTGAAACACTTTTTCCATCTTTCAAAATATTCAGATTTCCAACTTGATCGCGGTTGCTCTAACCAATCTGGCCCGCACAGCCAAAATTTGTTGTCTACTAATGCTGAAGGTTTGACCCCTGCTTAACAGATCAGCAGGATTGTCTTTCGTACTCACATGCCTCCATTTTCTTACCTCCGTATTTGTCTGGATGGACGAAACTTTATTTGCTACAAAGGTTTTGAGACTGCAAGGCAACTTGTTAATCCAATGCAGTGTGACTAACGAATCTGTCCATAAGTTATATTCGACGTCTTTCCATTCCATCGTATTGATCACACTGAAGATCAATCTTCCCAAAAGCTCCGCTGCGGATAATTCCAGCCTTGGAATCGTTACTGTCTTCAACGGTGCTACTCTCGTTTCTGCTACGAGAATATTCGTTGCTGTCTTTCCGTCCTGACATAAATAACCGCCCCCTTTGTCCGAAGCATCGGAGAAGCCATGCAATTCTTTCCAAACGACCGGTGATGTTCCCAACCATCGATCGATTCTAATCTTCTTCAGAAATATTATGTCTTTCCAAAAGTCTTTCCATCTTTTTTGTAACTCTCCCGACAATTCTTCGTCCCAATCGACATTTAGCCGCCATATATCTTGAATAATGATCTTTCCAGTTATTATCGCCGGTGCTATGAATCCATTTGGGTCGTACAGCTGCGCAATACAACCGACAACTTTCCTCTTGGTCATTTGCTCTATCGCTGGTGCCTTCACTAGGAATGTGAATTGATCCTTCTCCAGAGGCCACTTTAGCCTCAGAATAGAAGTCTTATCGTCATCCTGAAATACTACCGATGACTCTTCTTCGTAATTCATGCTTTTCATCAGAAGTCTGGAATTTGACTTCCACTTTCTCAACTCAAAACCTGCACCTTTAAGCGCCTGGTCGATCTCTTCCGATAGCGCTATTGCTTCTTCTTCGAAATCCGCGCCTGTTGTGCAATCATCCATGTAGAAATCTTCCATGATTACCTTTGCGGCTCTCGGAAATGTCCTCTCTACGTCTTTCGCACACTGCATGAGCGTTCTTACAGCATTGAAGGCTGAAGAAGTCATTCCATAGGTAACGACCGTTAACCAGTATTCTTTCAATCTTTCCTGTGGGTTCTCTCTCCAAAATATTCTTTGCAGGTCCCATTGCTCTCTTGCCACCTTAATCATTCTAAACATCATCTTTATGTCTGCATTTATCGCAATTCTGTGGCGACGGAAACGCATTAAAATGTCAACTTGATCTTTCTGTAACGACTCGGAATTTCTTCGTCACACAATGATGTGGTATGTGATAGACGATCTCTCCTTGGACTTCACCTTCGACTGGTCTCATATGCCCTAGTCTTTCGTATTCTCTCATGAAGTCAATATACTTCTCTTTCAATTCACTATCGCCACATAATCTTCTTTCTAGCGCGAAGAATCTTCGTTTGGCTATCAGTTCGGTGTTGCCTATGTCTCTCCCAAGTTCCTTTAATTGAATTGTAACTATATATCTTCCTTCTTCATCACGCTTGTATGTCTTAATAAAGTTTTGTTCAACTTGCTCCTCCTCTTCCGTTCTCATAGACGCAAAACCAATTTCGTCCATAGACCAGAATCGCTTGAGCAATTCATGCAGTTGATTGTTATCTATACAAGCTACCAAGGCTTGTTGACCATCTTCTTTGGCTTTCAATCTGTCCTGTTCACAGAGAACAATCTTTCCAAAAGTCGTGTCCATACATAAGACCCCACATCGATGCCGTCCTTCCACTGAAACCAACACCTCAGCCAGGAATTTGCACCCAAGTAGTAGTTCGATGCGACCCTCTTTTCAATATTGCGGATCGGCCAGCAACGTCTCCTCAAATATGTCTTTCTGTATATCGATCGCATTGTGGCTTAGTCGCCATTGACTATTCTTTGGCAACGCCCAAAATGCTTGCTCGATTGAATCTGAGTCTTTCGTGTCGAACCAAGGAAAAATCTTGAGAACGACCTGGTGCTTGATATGGAAGGGCTCTCCTTCTATACCAATAATCTTTCGTGTTACCTGCATTGGTGGAAGCAACAGTCCTTAACATAGCTGGTAAGAAATCAAATTCGGCTGAGCTCCAGTGTCCAAGAGCGCCCTGAAAGGCCCAAATTTCTTTCCATCAATTTCTATTCTTACCTGCGCCGTTGGAGTCAAAACTATACCTTATCTTTCCCTATCAATAAAATAATTCGAGTAAACCATTGAACATTCTTTATTTTTCTTTCTCTTAAAATTATCCCATGAGGCGACACTGCCTTCATTGGATAATGAATCACGTCTTTCCCATCTAGTCTCTCCTGCTGTCTTTCTGTCTTTCCCTGTTGAAATGCGGGCTCGTTTCACCGGCGGCACTCCTAGTCATTCCCTTTTTTCTTTCGAGTCTCTCGCTACCACATTCTTCCTCTTTCCACTTTCCTGGACCCGGAACACAGTCGCCTCTGCTTTTTGCAACTCCTTCATTGGACATAATATGCTGTTGTGCATCTGTCTACCGGGGCATTTGGCGCACGGTCCCAGTCTTTCGCCATATGTCCCAGTTTCAGGCAGTTGGGGCATAAGTTCTTTTCCTTCACCACTCGATTTCTTGCTGCTAGGTTAAGAACTTGGAACTCCGGACAGTTCCAAATGGGGTGTGTCATGGAGCGGCACACATTGCACGGCATCCTTTTCTTGCCCAAAGTGCCTTGCTGACCTGCCCTACCGTCTGGCTTTTTGTAGAACTGCTTGGCTTGTTGAGACGTTGACGGTCCTTCTTTCCCATTTGGCTCTGCCAGCCTCACTTGCTGTGGGGCGGACGGCTCGTCTCTCCATCTTTCCTGGACACTTTCCAGTGCAGTCGCACGTCTTTCCAAAAAGGCCCACATTTCGCGTACTGTGGGAAACTCTGATGTCCTTGTCTCCTCCCACTTGCACGCCGTCTCTCTGTCCAACATTTCATGGAGCATGTGCACTATTATGACATCCCAATATTCAGTTGGGACTCCCTGCCCTGCCAGCTGCCGCAATGTCTCATGGGTGATGTTCGACATCTTCTGCTACTCGCCTGCCTTAGGAAGCCCCTGCAGCATCGGCAGCTTAAATAGCTTCCTTAGCAGCTCACGGCATGTGGCATATTGCCGGTGGTACATCTCGTTGATCCTTTTCCAGGCCTCGTTGTAGTTTCTTTCGGTCAGCTGCCACTCTCCCAGCGTTCGAGCAGCCTTTCCGACCAACGACGCTCTCAGGTACGAGAATTTGTACGCTGGAGATATCCGGTCATTGTCGTGGACCGCCGCGACAAACCTGTCGCGAAACCCTTGCCATTTCGTGATCTCACCGTCGAACTGCCCCCATGTATTGCCTACATCCTGCTGGGAGAATGGCAGGTTTACTTGCACCGAAATAGGCGGCGCGTCTTTCCGTCTTTCCTGGTTTTCCAACTCTGTCCGTCTTTCCCTAAGCGTGGCTGCAAAGTACTTTTCCTCCGCCTCGGCGGCCTTTCTCCCGATCTCCGCCAATCGGAGCACTTCCTCTGTCTTGGCGATCTCCGTTTCGCCCGCCTTCACCTGACGCCATGCGTCCTCGAGTGCTTCTATTCTCACCTTGATTGCCTCCAAGGTGCTGGCGGCAAAAGTCTCCGCTTCTACGAAGGCCACCATGCGGAACATGGCATTACATCCCGCCTTGAAGATATATTCATGATTTTCGTTTTCCATTTTCTTTCCAAATTTACGTCTTTCCAATTTAATTTATGTTTTCTTTCCTTTCTCTTTCCAAATTTACGTCTTTCAAATTTAATTTATGTTTTCTTTCTGCTGGCTTTCTCACTAAACTATCTTTCCAAATCTTTCCGAATCTTCAAATCTTTATACTTTGTTCTTATTAATTGTTTTTGTATTCACACTAACTGTGCTTACTATACCTCCAAGCGGTATCCACTGGGACCTGGGATGCTCCGTCCAGAGCTGACCTGCTAAACTAGTAAGTGTGAGTGTTGATAAGGGAATCCGGAACAAAGAATTGTGATCGATCAACACTATAATTGCTCTGCGAACAATGACTGACTGCACGAATCTCAGTGGTCTACGAGAGCTTTCGTGTAAATGTCCCAGCGGATGAATTCGAAGGACAGAATCAACGGTGGACTTCAGCAGCCATAAAAGCAGAAACCCCTGAAAGAGCTACTCCAACATATTTGGTTTAAAGGTCTTTTAGGGTCTTTCAATACTAGGACAGGGTATTGAAGTAGAGATGGTGGCGGACGAGCTCCTGGTGAGCCAACGGCAGCACTCACACCCCTGCAGCAGGGTACTGACTCTGGATACTCCAGCCCTTTGTGTCCGAAGGGATCCAAAAGGACCTGGCCCTCCAGGTTGGGGGTTGTGCGTAGGGTTAACTACCCAACCACGTAAGAAAAGCCCAGTTCCGAAACAACAAACAGCCTCGGATAACGATAATGATTTCAAAGTTGACGACCCATGCAAACGAAAAAAGGACAACGACCTCCGGATCTGCACTTGGAACGTAAGATCTCTTAACGGACTAGGTGCAGCTGGAGAATTAGCGGACGCCCTGGACTGCTGCAAAGCAGACATAACCGCCATCCAAGAAGTGCGATGGAGTGGACCGGGCATAAAGAAGATGAAAAACTGTGACATACACTATGGCGACTGCTACAGATAACAGAAAAAGCGTTTATTTGGGTGCGGATTTGTCGTTAGAAGCAGACTCAGGGATAAGGTGATTAGCCAAAATCCAGTCAATGAGCGTATAATGACCATCCGCATCAGGGCTAAATTCGCCAACATTAGCCTTATATGCGCCCACGCCCCCACAGAAGAGAAAGACGACGATTCCAAAGACTGTTTCTACGAGCTCCTCGAAGAAACATATGAGCAATGCTCTAGATACGACGTGAAAATCGTTCTTGGCGATTTCAACGCAAAACTAGGGAAGGAGGACATCTTTGGAAACACAATCGGTAAGGATAGCCTCCACGACAAAACCTCCGAAAACGGATTGAGGCTAATCGATTTTGCTGCGGGGCTAAATCTTGTTGTAAGTAGTACACGCTTCCCGCATCTCAAAATTCATAAAGGCACATGGCGATCCCCAGATCAATTAACCGTCAACCAAATTGACCATGTTGCGATCGACGCAAGGCACTCTTCCAGTGAGCTAGATGTCCGAACTTTCCGAGGGGCCAACTTTGACTCGGACCACTACCTTGTTGTAGCCAAGGTACGAATGAGGATATCTTGTTCACGACCAGCACGAACTAACGCTGTGAAGAGATATGACGTCGGAAAGCTACAATCGCAAGAGATTGCCAATGCCTTTTCCAATCGAGTGTCCCTTCAATTATCCTTGTATCCCATGCCGCCAGCATTAAACATTGAAGACCAGTGGCAGCAATGCCAAGAAGCCATCAGAACCGCTGCCTCTGAGGTTCTGGGTTTCACTCGGTCACCAAAACGAAACCCTTGGTTCGATGAAGAATGTAGGCAGGCAAATGCAGCCAAGCAAAGAGCACGACAAATGCTTTTGCAGACACGAACGAGGGCTGCTTACGATCGGTATAACGAGATTTACAAGGAGAGAAGAAGGGAAGAACACCGACTTCTCAAAAAGAAAAAGAAGCAGCATGAGAAGCGCTCGTTTGAGGAAATAGAGAGGTGCCATGACAGGAACGAAACTCGGAAGTTTTACCAAAAGGTAAAAAGATCCTGCCAGGGTGGCAAACCCCGAACGCAAGCCTTTAAAGACCAGCAGGGAAACATAGTTATAGAGTCACAGTCGCTACTGAGGATCTGGAAAGATCATTTCTGCAGACTGCTTAACGGCGATGAGGACACAAATTCCGCTGTCAGGCAGACTGCCCCATTCAGCCTGGACGATGATCAAGAATGCCGTCCTCCCGACCTAGAAGAAGTTAAGCTTGCTATATGCAAACTTAAATCAAATAAGACTGCAGGTGCAGATGGCCTTGATGCCGAACTTTTCAAGGCAGCTGGAGATCAGTTGGAAAGGAGCATGCACCAGCTGATCTGCATGATATGGTCGAAAGAAAGCATGTGGTTTTAGACCGGAGAAGTCCCTGATAGACCAAATTTTCACATTACGGCAGATCTTGGAAAAAACCCGAGAACATAATATCGATATTCACCATCTCTTTATCGATTTCAAGGCCGCGTATGACAGTATCTACAGAGACGAGCTGTACAGAGCCATGTCTATTTTCGGCATCCCTGCAAAACTCGTACGACTATGCAGGATGACTTTGGAGAATTCACGCTGCTCCGTCAAGGTCGGTAAAGAACTCACCGAGACCTTTAATGTCGAAAAAGGTTTTAGGCAAGGCGATAAACTGTCATGCGATTTCTTCAACATCATACTTGAACAGATTGTAAGAAACTCAAACGTCAACACCAGAGGAACAATCTTTCAAAAGTCTGTGCAATTGCTCACATATGCAGACGATATTGACGTAATGGGAAGAAAAAAGCTTGATGTCATAGGTGCTTTTAAGAAGTATTGAAACAGAAGCGGCAAAAATGGGTTTGATGGTTAATGAGGGCAAAACAAAGTATATGCTGTCATCAAACAAGGACACAGAACATCGACGAATTGGACAAAACGTCACAATAGACAGACATAACTTCGAGGTAGTACAGGACTTCGTCTACTTAGGATCCGCTGTAGACACGGACAACAACATCAGTGCGGAGATCAAACGGAGAATAACTCTTGCCAACCGTTGCTTCTTTGGGTTAAGAAGGCAATTGAGAAACAAAACCCTCTCCAGAAAAACCAAGGTAACCTTATATAAGTCCTTAATCATCCCAGTCCTGCTCTACGGCGCGGAAGCATGGACCTTATCGAAAGCGGATGAGGAAACCCTTGGTCGTTTCGAAAGAAAAATTCTCCGAATGATCTTTGGTCCCGTGTGGAGAAGAAGATACAACAACGAGCTGTATGAGCTGTACCGCGACATGGGCATAGCCAGAAGAGTACGCATCGCGAGGCTACGATGGTTGGGCCATGTTGAGCGGATGGACCCAAACGCTCCGGCTCGTCGGGTGTTCGAAAGCACATTGCTGGGAAATCGCGGAAGAGGAAGACCTCGTCTTAGGTGGCGCAATCAAGTGGAGGATGACCTCAACCGACTTGGAGTGCGAAACTGGAGAGAGCTCGCCCGAAATAGAAGTCGTTATCGAAGGATGTTGGTTGAGGCCCAGGTTCACCCCGAACTGTAATGCCCACCTAAGTAAGTAAGTATTCACACTACTAGCGATCGCTAATAATTTTATCACTACTCTACAACTTGTTTTCAAACTACAAATTTATTTTTCTTTTAAATCTTTCACTTGAAAAAAAAAACTCTTTTGATCTCTGATGCTTACTGGCACACGACAAACTAAAGAATGCCGCTCACAGCAGCAACAACCAACAGAAGCAACATGCAATGGCATGCATATTTCTCTTGCACCCTTTTCCGCATGTATAAACCTATGTAATCGCATATTTGCTTGCTCCCTTTTTTTTTTTTTTTTTTATTCATTAAAATATTGCGGAGAAGTAGACAAAAGAAAAGAATCGAATAAAAAAGAAGCGTTACCTGAGGATGAGTGTGTTGTTATTTTCTTGTTTCGTTGCCACGCAAATGGCAAATGTTCATTTCGGTCTCTCCTAAATTGTCTTTCTTCTTGTGTATCTATATGTGATGTGTGTGTACCCTCTGTTAATTATAAAAAACGCTGAAATGAAAATTCTTTCGTCGTGACCACAGCTGCGCTGTGTTAAGCTTTTTGTATGTCTTTCTGTGTGTCTTTCGTTTGGTTTTTGTTGCGTACATTCAGACCGTGTGTACGTACGTGCCTTATGTAGCATCGTGGCGTACGTGCCTTATGTAGCATTGTTTTTCTGAGTAGCGGACTGTACTTTCTTTCCTTCTATCGCATTTGTATTTTATTATTTCATTTTGTACTTACATATTCTCTGAAACTTTCCGATTTTGCGCTTACTTGTAACTTGTTTCCTTATGTATATGCACTAGATCTATCTCCGGCTCGTTATGGACCAATGTTTCGACGTCGATGTAAAAAGATTGATTTTCTTTCTGAGCAAAATAAATAAAACAAACTAATTTTATAGTGGAAAAATACATAGAAAAAAACCACTTCAATTCAATTTTATTTGATACAACGGATCTACTTTCCCTTTATAATATGTATTTAGTCTTTCCCTAATAACAACTTGGTCTTTCCTTTGCTCCGTCTGAAATATAATGATGATCTTTCGATCAAAACTCATGTTTTTATAGAAAAGGTTTTGATAGGAATAATTATCGTTCTTTTCAATCATCAAACACGAGAGTTGCCAGCTCTCGTCGTTTGATACAATACCTGTTAACATAGTTATAAAAACTGCTAAATAAGTTCTTATTGACTAGGCCTGATATATTATAAGCAGCGATTGAGTATTTAATTGCTTTGACATTTAATACATTTTTATAACATTTACTATGGCAGACGGCATTTCTATTAAAAATTACAATTTTTGTTATTTTGGTTCAGCATGGAACGGTTGCTACATGCCTCCATTGTGTTTCCCAGAGTTTGCAGAACGAATATCTGTCATCCCTGACATCCCCGACCAGTTGCTGTAGAAACGTCAATTTATCAAAATAAAACGTAAAATTGCTGACTTTTAATGTTTTGCCTTTGATTTGAGTTTTTTTTTCCTTATTTTTTTGCAATTATATTGTTTTTTAGGTGCACAATTCGTCTCCTTCACTCTCTTGCCGCCCGTGGCGTAGCGAAGGGCAAGGGCGTGGGGGGCGGACCGCCTCGGATGTCACCCGTTTGGTGGTGACACCCAAAAGCTACCATGGAGTATATGTGCTATGGCGCTATAGATCGTAGAAGATGCAATTAACCTTGGTATAAAAACATCGGCGAAATACGACATTCCAACAGAAAAAAGAATTCGTCGTAGAAAGCGAATGGCTGGTGGGTTTGCAACTTATGCAGGACTTTCTCTGAGCACTGAACTACGGAAAGACATGGTCGCGTGTCTTCATCGACTCATCACTGAATTTCGAACAAGAGCTGAGTCTATTAAGGAGGTGGCTTCATTATTTGAAGTTGTGCAGGCGAATACTTTACTTTTAGCAAACATTAATGATTTGAAAATTGCTGTTTCAAAATTTGCTAGTGCTTATGATGAGGAGTCAGAGTCCGAACTTATCTCCGAGATGCCAAGTTTGAGAAGTCATTTGAAAGCGGCTAAAGTGACAACATCGAATTGGTTATCTTTAGACTTTATGAAATTAATCCTTCAATAGGACATTGCAGAATCTTTTCCGAATCTCATTGTCACATTGAAAATGTTTATGACAATATGTGTGTCACTTGCGTCATTTGAAAGGAGTTTTAATAAGCTTAAATTAATTGAAAACTACTTGCGGACAACAGTGACGGAAAAGAGGCTCAACAATCTGGAAATTTTAACTATTGAACATGAGGCGACCCAGCAAATAAATTTTGATGACGCTATTAGCGAATTTTCTGCTTTAAAAGTTAGGTTTTAATAATGTTTTTTTTTTTTGTTTTTTAAACAATGTGAATATGTTGATACACTCAATAACAAAAGTAAGTAAGCAACCTTAAATTTAAATATTTTTGCCTCGTTTTCAAAATGAATAAATGAGATAAGTTTTTTTTATTTTGTAATTCATTCATGTATTTCGAACCAAAAAATAACATCTGAAATCAACAAATTACTTGGACATATCTGAAAATTTGAAAATATTCCGCTCGAACTAAAAAAAGTAACAAATTCATATCTTTTATTTTTTTTTTGTTCGAGGCTTTTAAAATACCAGCTGGAGCACTCAGACCTTAATACCGGTCCATTGTACTACCAGATAGCAACCTTCTATTTGTTATAGCTTTCCAGATGTTTTGAGAAAAGCCAAAAGACGCTGCCATGATAAGGAGCCTAAGTTACAAGTTCTCACCATGTCTGCGCCGAATATCTGTAACCTCATGCGAGAAAAAGCAGGACATTCACAGAGGAAATGCCGCTGGCAACGCCAATAAGCTTTCTACAGTCTTTTCTGCTACGAGCTAGCAAAAATGTTGCAGTCTTCTTACTAACGTTGGGGAGCATTCGCTTGATTTGTCTGCATCCAATGGAGGCATGCCATCTACGGTTGTGCTCTTCACAGATCCAATCGTTGATTGAAGCCCTCACTGAGGACGCTGGCAGATCCTCAGATCCTCGACCGACGGTTCAGGTCCTGAGAAAGCTGTCTGAGATCCCTGCCAAGCGAGTTCATCGGCGATCTCATTTCCAGCTATGCCGTGATGTTTCGGAACCCAAATGAGACTGAAGGAATTTAATCTTGCGATCGCATACAGAGAGCTCTTGCATTCCTGGATCACTTTCGAAGTAGTTAGAGGGTTGAGAAGGGCCTTAAGCACAGCTTGGCTGTCGCTGCAAACAAAGATACTTCTCCCCGTCCATCCATTGTTCTTAACGTGGCTCAAGGCCATTAGGATAGCATATGCCTCCGCTTCTGGAAAACGGATGCGCATGATCCCAAAGATGAGTGCAGTCGTATGTCGTCGTTCTCAACAACGGCACCAGCAACAGAACCCTCGTCAGTTTTGGAACCATCTGTGACGATACGATAACTATTCTTTCCAGGCTCAGATTCTGGAGCGAACCAGTCCTGAACCGAAGGAAAGTTGACTGAATAATTTTGACGCAGTTTGAGCCTTGGCATCATCGTGTCAGACGGCATATCCATTTGACGTGAGTCAACAGATATGCTGTTAGCGAGATCCTCAAAGCTCCAGTGCGAATTGTGCCAGAGACCACATCGCTCTATGATGTAGGTATCAAGGGGAGGAAGATTCAACAGTGCGTCGAGAGCAGCTCCCGGTGTGCTAGAGAAGGTCCCAGTAACACCAACACAACCTGTTCTTTGAAATTTGGCAAACAAGGCAATAACGTATTTACGCGATAGCTTATTCCAACAAGCAACTGACGCATAGGAGATGATTGGTCTTATCATAGCCCTATAGATCCAAAGGACCCTTTTCGGTGAAAGACCACATGTCTTGCCAAAGGCTCCTTCACATTGCCAGAAAACTGATAGTGCTTTAGTAGTTTTAGACTCGACATGTTTAGACCAAAGAAGTTTGTTATCCAGGATTACTCCAAGATGTTTGAATTCATTTGAAAAAGGGATGTTGACGCCTTTAAGCGTAAGTTGGGTCAGACCAGTCAATTTTCTACGTCTCGTGAAGAGGACAACCTCGGTTTTAAGAGGATTAACGGAGAGACCGTTTCTAACACACCAGGTGTCAATCATATAAAGCGCAGCCTGTGCTCGGGAACAGACAGCTTTGAGGCTAGAACCAACCGAGAGCACGGTGACGTCGTCTGCATATGTTTGGGCATGAACGTTAGAACCATTGAGCATTACAAGTACAGAGTCGATTAACATGCACCACAGAAGAGGAAATAAAACGCCACCTTGTGGGCAGCCCTTTTTCACTCCCGTTGCAACATATTGTCCACACTTCGCCTCAGCGATTAAGGTTCTATTCATTAGCATTGCTTTAATCCACAACACTAATGACTCGTCCACACCGTATTCTCTGGCAGCATTGCACATACCATCGAAACTAGCATTGTCAAAAGCACCTTGAATGTCGATGAAGATGCCTACCGCAAATTCTTTCCTGTCAAGCGCGCATTCAATCCTGCTAACAAGATTTGTTCCTCTTTGGTTGTAAGAGGCATTCTTTGATCTTCGAATAAACCTTTTAAAGTCCTTCTGTTTAGATCGATACAGGTTCCAGTCGACCTATGATTTGGTCTTGAGGGACCCAATCAGAATACTTCTGGTTTCCCTACGAAGTTTCTGTAGTTCACTGTTCCACCACGGAACCATAGATCTACTAGGTAATTGTCTAGCTGAATATGCGAACTCGAAGCTACTTGTAAGGGCATAATTCACTTCTAGAACTGCATCTTCCACTTTTTGTGATGTTGAGAGCTTAGGTAGAGTTTTGACGAAATTACCGAGCTCATCATTGAAAAGTGTCCAGATAGTTTTTCTAGGATTTCTTGTAACTAAAGGAGTGGGAACCACATTTGCTACATGGAATTGAATGTATCTGTGGTCTGAGAGTGACACAGTCCAGCAACACTTTCCAGTTGGTAATCTTCTTGGCATATCTTTTAGAGAGTGTCAAGTCAATTACGTCCTGTCGTATAGCCGTAACAAAAGTTGGCCTATTACCAATGTCATGTTAATGTCTCAGTCAGAAGACAGAATGTAATTAAGAAGATGGTTGCCTCTCATGTTGCATTTGACGCTACCCCAAACTGTGTTTTGAGCATTAGCATCACAGCACATGATAAGCCCCAACCTCCGGTTTTCACAAAACTCCACCAGGTCCACGACCTCTCTTGAGGGAGGGGGTAGAATGGAGTTCCAGAGAAAGTAAACTGACGCAACGACGAAAGTTTTCCACTCACCGTTCGTTTCGTAGTTTACCACAGCCGCAACCAAGTCCTGACCACTGAAGTGATCAAGTTTAGTTGCTGCAAAAGAGCTCGGTATGATGAGACAGGTTCGGTAAGTCAGACCGTTCGTCGTAGAGAATATTGAACCCTCGTAGCCCTCCAAGAATAAGAGCTCGGCCCTTCCAGGCCCATGGCTCTTGAATTGCCACGAGGTGAGTTTTTGTATTCAACACGGAAAGCCTGCTACATAGGAGTGCAGTAGCAGCCTAAGAATGTTGAAGGTTTATCTGAGTTATTATAATTTATAAATACTAGTAATCCATCCATCAAATTCACCGATTGGAATTAAGTTGGAAATAAATCCTTCCAAATTCATATCACAAAAGTAAATAAGCAGCTAAAAAAAAGTTGAATTCATGTTACATTTACATCGGTTGAGCACTTTGTTGGGTACCACTTGGATTTATAACTGCCTTCATAAGTGAAAGCATTGAGTTTACCAAATTTTTAGTGATATACTGAAAAATTTAGACTATTCCTCATAAAGAACAATTTTACAATCGTCTTTCGTTGTAATCGCGTGTTTCCGGAATGCGATATTGGTAAAATTATGAGCAAAAGTCCATCTACCATACACAAAATAATTACCAAACATAATAGATGTTTGAAAAGTATAAGCCTCGATCTGGGCGGCCCAGGAAATTTACTAAACAGGAATGCCGTATTATTGAAAGAAAAGTGAAAAGACCCCTGAAAATAAGTGCGCTAAAGATAACAACTGAAATATCCAATTAAACAGGTAAGCCATGCAACCCCCTAACTATTCTTCGAGTGCTTTCATAAGCAAATAAAATCGCCAAAAGCGTCTTTTATTTGCAAAAACTTATGAATTTAAAGGAACAGGTTTTTGGGATAATGTAATTTTTTCCGATGAACGTAAGTTCAAAATCTATAAGTTTGACGGACATGAAAAAATATTTAAATTTAAGGCTGCTTACTTACTTTTGTGATTGACTGTATGTAGTATGTACATTAATTTTTGTTCTCCGTTTTGAAATTTCTTATTTGAATTTAAATAAAAAATCGCACTATATGGATTAACATTCTGGGGGTGAACCATAATTGCAGCCCCAAATGCCAGCATTGTGTATAGAAACTATAGTATTATTATGTAGACTTTTTTACTGGTAGCGTTCGATTTCAATTTCAATTTGTGCTCATCCGGTCCAAAGCATTGTTAAATCGATTCATGAACTTACTATAGTTTCTTTATACAATGGTGTCACCCATGCTAGCTAGCTACGCTACTGCTTGCCGCCTATGGATAGTCCTTGTGCATCGAAATACCAGTGCCGACAATATTTGCTTTGACTAAGCAATTCAATTGCATCATTTTCATCTTGCATATCGACAACAACATTTGCAACATTTCCAGTTGAGTGCAGCTTACGTATATTTTTTATTTTCTCAACATTTGTTGGTTGTAGCATCTCGAGGCATAGAGTTTTGGTTTGTTCTATGGCGCTTACACCATTTTGTTTGGGTAGGTGAAGAATTATATTTTGTTCCGTGGACTTCCTTTCAAGCAACCTGTCGTTCCAAGGTTACACAGCGCGACTGCATATTTTGACTTGCAACGATTTGTTATTTATTGCAAGTTAAGTATTTCCGTACTTGAACCCTCCGTGTCTGATTTTGTTGCCATATTTTTACATTTGTCATCAAGAAGAGATGCAAAAGACGATTGAATAAGAGTTCTTAAATCTTCCAACCATCATCGTCGCCGACTCAATTATTGCTCCATTGTTCGATGACAAAGGGGATGGGGTTAGCTGTCTATGCTATCTCTTAGCCGAGCTATCAGCATTTCGGACAGTTTGATTATTGTTGGGGGGGAGTTTCTCAAAGGCAATTTCGCGTGTCTTACTGCTTATTAATGGCTAGTATAATACCAACTGACGGCTTGCCTCCTTATAGCTATTTTAACAGCGTTATGATGGGTCTTAATTATAAAATTGTTATTTTAATGTAAAAAAAAAACTTTTAAATCAAGAGCTCAAAGTAAACCCAACTTTCACCGCCTCGGATGTCACCCATTTGGTGGTGACACCCAAAAGCTACCAAGGAGTATATGTGCTATGGCGTTATAGATCGTAGAAGATGCAATTAACCTTGGTATAAAATCATCGGAGAAATACGACATTCGAACAGAAAGAAAAATTCGTCGTAGAAAGCGATGGGTTGGCAACTTATGCAAGACTTTCTCTGAGCACTGAACTACGGAAAAACATGGTCGCGTGCCTTCATCGATTCATCACTGAACTTCGAACAAGAGCTGAGACTAATGAATTCAAAGGAACAGGTTTTTTGGGATAATATAATTTTTTCCGATGAACGTAAGTTCAAAATCTATGAGTTTGACGGACCTGAAAAAATATTTAAATTTAAGGCTCCTTACTTACTTTTGTGATTGACTGTAAGTACATTAATTTTTGTTCTCCGTTTAGAAATTTCTTATTTGAATTGAAATAAAAAATCGCACTATATGATAAGTCGATTGTGATCCGATGATGACTGTATAGTCGAAACGCGTCATTAAAATAAATAAATTTAACAAGACTATAAGGTGTTTCTTTTGACTTATAACAATCGCACTATATGGATTAACATTCTGGGGGTGACACCATAATTGCCGCCCCAAATGCCACCATTTTGTATAGAAACTATATTATTATTATGTAGATTTTCTCCGGTCCAACTTAGCAGTCTCCGTTCGATTTCAATTTCAATTTGTGCTCATCCGGTCCAAAGCATTGTTAAATCGATTCATGAACTTACTATAGTTTCTTTATACAATGGTGTCACCCATGCTAGCTAGCTACGCTACTGCTTGCCGCCTATGGATAGTCCTTGTGCATCGAAATACCAGTGCCGACAATATTTGCTTTGACTAAGCAATTCAATTGCATCATTTTCATCTTGCATATCGACAACAACATTTGCAACATTTCCAGTTGAGTGCAGCTTACGTATATTTTTTATTTTCTCAACATTTGTTGGTTGTAGCATCTCGAGGCATAGAGTTTTGGTTTGTTCTATGGCGCTTACACCATTTTCTTTGGGCAGGTGAAGAATTATATTTTGTTCCTTGGACCTCCTTTCAAGCTGCCGAACCTGTCGTTCTAAGGTTACACAGCGAGATCAGTCGTTCAGCAACTGCGAGAGCGCATAGACGTGTTGGCGACTTTGGCAGTATTTAATAAATTCGGTTTGTGATTAGAAGTATTAAAATCAGTGAATTTTTAATTCGGGCAGTAGCCTAACTAAAGAGGTGTTCGAGTTCGGTGCAGAGGGTCTCAGGATCGACCCCCAGCAGTGGCATTGAAGAAAGTTTTTTTTCTTATTTCGTCGGTGTGGAGGAACACGATCTCGATCCCGACGCAAATTTAAAAGTGCACATCTTCTGGTTGAAGAAAATTGCACAACAAAAGGAGAGGGAGCGGCTCCTCAAAGAATTTGAGGAGGCAAGTGGTACTTTGATGGACCTGTCCGGTCCATCATCGTCAAGAAAGTTGGAGTTGGCGGAAACAACAACAACAACAAATACAGAAGCGGCAACAGCCGCAGATCAGATAGCGGCAACAGTCGCTGACGAGATAGCTGTATCAACAGCAACAACAGCAGTTGCAACAACTGCAATTAAGAGGAGGCGGCGCTTAAAAGCGAAGCCGAACATGATGCCCAAGCAAAAGGCAAAGAAGGGAGCACCAGCGGAGGTCGACGACGATGGAATGTCGACCAGCACAGAGTCCATAGTCAGTTTGAACTCAACATATGACTATGAGTCAAACGGTGGCGAGGGCCGTTACAACGGTAGCGGCAACTCCTTCGCTGCTTTAGCAGACGGAGACGTAGTTGAAGACATAAACAAAAACACAGATAAGAACGAAGAAAAACGACTACAAGAAATGAATATGATAATTCAGAAGCTGTTTGGCGAGATCGAGGCCATAAAAGCAAAGCAAGAAGCCCGCAGGAAAGCGGAATGTGAGGCCAAGCAACCGTTGCAGCCAAAACAACAACGGCAGGCAACAACAGAGAAAACTGCCAAGCAACAGCAGCCAGCAACAACAAAGGCTGCTGTCAATAAAAATGCAGCCGCAGACACAGCTAAAATAGCTGTAGAGGTAAAGAAAACTGCTACACATGAGCAGCCACGGGGGACCGCGGCTAAAAAAGCCGCGCCATCGATCCCCAGCAAGAAGCAGCAGCCAGCAGAGAAGCAGAAGCCGAAGCAGCAACAACAACAACAGCAACAGCAGCAGCAGTCCCAAAAGAAGAGCATGGTGCCCCCAATAAATAACCTAAAGATGGTATTCAACGACACAAAAAATTTATGTAAGTCCGCCATTGGCGATAGTTTTACTATTAAGAGACTCGGGGTTGATAGACATGCGATCCAATGCAATAGCATTGGTGAACATAAGATTATTCGGGAGTTGTTAGCAAAGACAACCACCCAACATTTTTCGTATACTCCCAAAGAGGAGAAACCTAAATGCATGCTTTTGAAAGGGGTAGAGCCTTCCTCTGATCCAGAGGAGCTCTTAACTGAACTCCGCAGGTTGGCGGACGATGATCTCGAGTTTATGGGGGTTAAGTCGTTCACCACGGCCAAGGCAAGACGGGAGAAGCGGCTATTGCCGATGTTCCTCGTCACCCTATCACCCAGTAGCCGTCTGGAGAGTCTAAGGAAAATCTCCGTCCTGGACTACCAGATGGTAAGATGGGAAAAATTAAACAGGAACGGGGACATTTTACAATGTCTTCGTTGCCAACGGTTCGGGCACGCCGCATTCAACTGCCAAATGCAGTCGAGGTGCGTTAAGTGTGGAGAGAACCAAAATAATAAAGAGTGTAAGCTCGGGGAGGCAAGGGTCGAAGACAAGACCCTGCTGAAGTGTGTTCTTTGTGGTGGAGATGGACACCCTGCTAATTATCGGGGCTGTCCTCGATACCAGACGATTAAAAAGTCAAAAAAAGCTGCTCCAACAGCAACTAAGGATGAGGAAGGCAAACAGCCAGAACGACTCCAAGGGCCGTCGTTCCCGGAATCTCCTACGCCCAAATGGCGTTGGGGGCTGGGAAAACGGTACAGCCTCCCCAGAAAGCGGCCGCACCGCCATCTGTGTCAAAGGAAGCTTCTGGGGAGTCAGAGGTGATGGTCGCTCTGCGTGTCATTCAGGCACAAATGAGCGATCTATCACGGCAAATAAGTGAGCAGGCGCGTAGGGTAGATGTGATCTACCGTGCAATGCCTACGCTTACGCAATTTTTAGGTTAACGGGCGCGCTACCGGAGAGGCCTTTTAAGATCCTAGCCGTGAATGTGAATTCGCTAGTTAGGATAGAACGACGAACCAACCTCTTTGAGTTGTTAAAAGACCAACGTCCAGATGTATGTATGGTTAGCGAAACTAGGCTAAACCAGCATCACAAACTGACGAATAACAATTACATTATCGTAAGGAGGGACCGACCCAACTCGACTTTCGCGGGTGGGGTTGCGATCTTCATACGTAAGGGCATTGCTCATAAGGTAATATATAGTGGTGAAGTACGCCGATTCCGTTTGCTGGAAGCGTGTATCGTATGCATCCCTCTCCAACAGGGGAGGCCGGAGGCTTCTCAACCCTCATGTTTTATAACAGAGCTCGAATCACTTTTTCGAACTCTGAAACTGAACTTAGAAGAAAACTATTTCCTTTTGGCTGGTGATTACAATGCTAAACACCAAGATTGGGGAAATCAATTAGCCAATCCAAGGGGGACCCAGCTATTCAATTGGTTGGGGCTTCACAGCATTGAGTGTAAAGTCGATCTGCTGGCTACCGACAGGCCTTCATATCCTCGAAGTGGCTCTTATCTGGACTTATTGCTTTTAGACTCAAGACTTAAACTAACCGACGACATTCTTCGACGGACGAAAAATTGTTTGACGACGGTTGAGTACGACAGTGACCACTGTGGACTTGCCGCCGTCATACTGCTTCCGAACGACCTTGTGGAACTGGAGGAGTACGTGCCGACGCACTCTTACAACTACGGTAAGACACGTTGGCCGCGCTTTTCCGGTGCCGTCTCAAGGGAAATTCGCTCGAACGGTATCGCGCCGCCATGCAACAGGAATCTGTTGAACGTTGAGATCGATGAATACCTGCAAAGTATGGAGGATGCAATCCGTACTACAATGGACAGGACAATTCCTAAATATAGGCAACATGACTCTACGAACATGTACAGAAACGCGACAATAGACGCACTTTACAAACAAAAAAGTAGACTCCTGTCAAGACTCAAACTCTTGCACAGGAGGTTTACTGACCGACACGATTTGGAGATTAGAACTCTGAAGTCACAGATCAAAAATCTCCAACAGTTAATAAAAGAAAACTACAGAATATCTATATCTCTTTTTTGGAACAACAAAATTCGGGCTGTACAGTCCAAAAACCCGAGTATGTTTCCGGAAATAAATAAAATCTTTAGGAGAAAAGATCAAAATGACCTTCAGAGTATTAAACTCCAAAGGACGACAGAGAACAAAGACTTACTTCTGACATTAGGAATAGATCCAGATGACGCCATTTTGGATGATGACCACTTTATAGTGGAAGATGCTCAAGAGAAGGTAGAGACTGTGGGTGCTGTTTTCGAGCGAGTATATAAGGTGAATGATTGCATTCACCCGAATTTCGACCTTGAGAACAGAGCCTTTGTCGGACACTTCTATCTTAGGGACGAGATCTCGCATTGGCGATCTGAGAATCCTGGTTTCACCAGGTTCAATGACGACCGACTTGCAAATGCAGTCATCGCCCAGCGAAACGGGGATAACTCCCTGTTCGTTTCTAAGATGGACCTCGTGGACATCTTTCACAAAATAAAGAAAAAGAAGTCAGCAGGAGTCGACAGCATACCCAATGTTGTGCTGCGAAACCTCCCTTCGGAAGCGGTGGACATATACACCACGTTGTTCAACAATGCGCTGAATAATGCATATTATCCAGTGCGTTGGAAGACGGCAGTGGTCCATCCTCTCCTTAAAAAAGGGAAGGATGGTTCCAATCCAGCAAATCTTCGGTCAATTAGTCTTCTTCCGAGTATCAGCAAAGTATTCGAGAAAGTTCTCAATAGAGCTCTGTCCACATGGGCTGAGGACAAAAATATTATTCCCGAAAATCAGTTCGGTTTTAAGGCGGGTCATGATACCATACATGCCGCGTCTAAACTAGTATCTGATATTCAATGGAACAAAGCTAAAAAGCAGTGTACGGGTGCATGTCTGGTTGACTTGGAGAAGGCATTCGACACCGTTTGGTTAGACGGTCTTTTCTATAAGTTGATCAGGTATGGCATGAGCAAACCACTGCTATATATTCTGAATGACATGCTTCATGGTAGAACGTTTGTTGTGAAAAGTTGCAATATAACTTCTACCAGAACTTTTAAAATACAGAACGGTCTACAACAGGGAGCGGTGAACTCCCCTATTTTGTTTAGCATTTTCACCGGCGATCTAATTGGTTCCCTTCACCATGCTATAGCGTACGCCGACGACCTAATCGCGTACAGAACAGGTCCAAAGATCGAGGTCATCAGAACACTCTTGCAGCGTGACTTCGATTAGATTCAGCAATATTGCGATGACTGGAAGTTGAAAATCAACTTTCAGAAATCGGAAACAATTGTGTTTAGAACCCCGTTGGCTCGGGCCTCATGGGATACGAGAAAGAACTGGCGAAAGCTGGTGATCGTTGATCTACATGGCCACCCACTGCCAAGCAAAGTAGTAGTCAAATACCTCGGCCTCTGGCTAGATCAGTATCTATATTTTAACAAACATATAAATGCGGCTCTGGCCAGGGCTAGAGGAGCTTTTGCTCTGACAAGGCGACTGTTTTACAGCAGACAACTTGATAGCAGAGTGAAAGTGATTTGCTACATGGCCCTCATAAGGCCAAGGATTGTCTATGGGTGCCCTGTGTGGTTCAATGTTACAGCGTCTCAAATGGAAAAGATTCGGGTGTTTGAGAGACAGTGTCTGCGTACCTGTCTCGGATTGCACAGAACACCAGAGTCTGAGTACAGAAAATATTATCCTAATGAGGTCCTTTACAACGGGGCTCAAATAAACAGGATCGACAACTTCATTATAAAACTGACTCGTGGTCACACGGTAAGAGCGATGACCTTGACCAATGGCCTGATTTCTGGGGCTTATTACCCCAACAGAGAGTATTTGGAAAGAACACGCTTCAGTGGATTTGTAAGTCCGTGGAACGACGGCTCCTTTATAACCGAGACGTCACCGCAGTAGGCGGAGACGTTGAAGAGCTCCTTCGGTTCAGTAGGGCGGTTTCAGATCGCGATCGTCGTGACGTTGTTAAAATGTCAAATATGTTCTGGTGGTTGTCTGAGCACGAAACTCAAATTGATATTGATAGCGAGTCGCCAATGGCTGGCTTACATAGGTTTAGCGTGTAAGTCTTAGGGTATAGGGGGTGGGCACAGTGGCAAAAAAAAAAACAAAAAAAAAACAAAAAACAAAAAAAAAAAAAAAAAAACAAAAAAAAAACAAAAAAAAAAATAAAAAAAATTTAAAAACCAAAAAAAAAAAATATACAAAAATTAAAAAAAAAAATCATAAAACATAAAAATTCCAAAAAAAATCATAAAACATAAAAATTCCAAAAAATACGAAACAGAAAACAAAAAAAAGCTACTGTGGCTGCTCTAGTTTTAAGTAGATTTAAATAGATTTAAGTAGTTTTAAGTAGTTTTAATAAAAATCAAAAAAAAAATATGATCCAGCAAACTAAGTTTTTTGTTTTTAAATTTTCTTAGTTTTTAACCATAGTTCTAGTTTGTAAATTCGTAAGTTATCTTTAGGCCGAAAGGCATTAGAATTAAGATATTGAGTAATTTAGAGTACCCGCTTAGGGTCAGTAAGTTAGTTAAGTTGTTATATAAGGGGCCAGTTATAGCGATCAGGAAAACGAATCAGGAAAAATTTTCAAATGGAATAATTACTATGTTTTTGTTACAATTGAATAACAAATGTTATACCAATAAATAGTAAACAGCCCAGAGAATTTTTTTTGTCAAGAAAATGTTCAATTGAACAAATACTTTGCTGTAAAATTGTATTTTTCTATTTTACTGATGGAATTGGAACAGGAAAATAGAAAAATACAAATTAAACACAAAATATTTGTTCTATTATATCTTTTTTGGGCACAAAAAATTCTTTGAGTGATTTGCCATCGATTGGTATAACATTTGTTATTCAATTGCAACGAAAACATAGTTATTAGTCCATATGAAAATTTTTCCTGATTCGTTTTCCTGATCGCTATAACTGGCCCCAAAGCTATTTTTATACATTTTTGGTAGCTCCTAAGTAGATTTAAGAAAAAGAAATAAAAAATGAATTAAAACTAAACTTACACAGCGAGACTGCATATTTTCCAATTGGACTTGCAACGATTTGTTATTTTGTTGCAAGTAAAGTATTTCCGTACTTTAACCCTCCATGTCTGATTTTGTTGTCATATTTTTACATTTGTCATCAAGAAGAGATGCAACAGACGATTGAATAAGAGTTCTTAAATGGATAAACTTCCAACCATCATCGTCGCCGACTCAGTAATTGCTCCATTGTTCGATGACAAAGGGGATGTGGTTAGCTGACTATGCTGTCTCTTAGCCGAGCTATCAGCATTTCGGACAGTTTGATTATTGTTGGGGGGTGATTGTCTCAAAGGCATTTTCACGTGTCTTACTGCTTATTAATGGCTAGTATAATACCAACTGACGGCTTGCCTCCTTATAGCTATTTTAACAGCGTTATGATGGGTTTTAATTATAAAGTTGTTATTTTAATGTAAAAAAAATCTTTCAAATCAAGAGCTCAAAGTAAACACAACTTTCACTTGCAAAAGCAGGGCTGTCAATCCATTATTAAATTAATAAATCATAAGTCCCTACTAGTCCTTACTAATATTTTAAATCTGATTCCAAAAATTCTTCCCATCGCTAGAATGCTACATTATCCATGAGTAGCAATCATGTAATTAAACTCCCATTATTCAAAGGGATCGGGATTCGGGAACCTAGAAACTATTGCGATGACTTTAAAAATTGTGTTACAGTTATACCGTTTTTCATTAAAGATAAGAGTTATTCCTTTTGTGAAAAATTGCTCTTTTCCCATTTTCAATTTTTCATTGAAAAATAAGAGTTAATTCGGAGTTATTCTAAACGCAAAGATCTACTCCCATTTGGTTGGAAGTTCTACTCCGAAAGCACGCGCACATAAAATAGCAAATGTTCTGTCAAACGTTAAATGAAAATTAATTTACTTATTTTAAATTTGTTTTGCCACCGTTTGGTTGAAAAAGTGCTATGAGTTATGAAGAAACGAGTAAATAAGTTAGAATTCAGTAATTTGTTGGTGAAAATGTACTACAAAAAATGAAAATATGAATTCCTATATGTGAAAGCCATGGTATACTAGCCCCTGGTATGAATGTCATGGTACATTTTTTTTTCTTTCATATCACTAATCTCAACCCAAGCTTCTTCCTTTACTTTTGCTCAAAAGAATTTTTATTTTCAGGATACACAATACAAATCCTTGTTTTGACTCCTTTTTATTTCCAATTAAAGAAATAGGAACTAATGTGTGAAAATAACAAAATATTGAATGCTAGTTGTACGGCAAATACAAGTCATATAAAAATGACCGTTTTTATATGGCTAGTTCATTTATTCATGCTTGTCATGTATTTATGTCACAGATTGCCATACAAATGTGATCGCTTTACTTTTGTTTGTCATATTATGTCCATATAAATATGGCATAGTCCATAGTGTAATATTACTTGCCATTCACGGAGATGGTCATAAACATTTATTTACATATTAAGTTCTTAAGTATATACCATCTAGAATACATATTCTTAAATTAAAATTATTATTATAAGGAAAATTTACAGGAAAATTTCAATTTAGGAGTTGAAGATGACTGGAGTATAACTTATTTCTGAGAGAAGGTCAACTAACACTAAAATCAAGGATATCTTGTGAACTATTGGCTAAGCGTAACATTCGAGTAATAGGCTTAAAATGGCCATAGTTGGTGCGGTGAGTAGGATGGTTGTGTGAAGGAGTGGACCGTAGATTACGAGGATTATTTGGTGTACAAATAGTACGTCAGCAACAGTACGACGCTTGTTGAAGCTGTGTAACTGAATTACTTTAAGTTAGGAGCAGCGTTGCCACAATGATACAAGTGTAACAAAAGTGTTACACTTTTTAGTTATATTATAAATTTGTTACAATGTTACTTTTTTCTCCATTTTGTTACACTTTTCCCGTAAAAATCTTTTTGTTTTCTTTTTCGTAAAAAAAAATATTGAAAAGCTTTTTTCTTTTGAACCATTTGTATATGAATTCTATAGCCGGATTGTAAATAAGTGATATTTATATTGAGGCTAATGCAGAATATTTTATGAACAAACTAGGTCTATCTATTGTTAAAAAAAATGTATAAAAACAAATATGAAATTTTTTTATATAGAACTATGTTATCAGATTAAAAAGAGGTTCGATTTTAAAATTAAAAAATGTTGCACTGCAAGATCCTTGTAAAATTGTTTCTGAAAACAATTGTATCTCGCCACTGCACTTTTCAATAACACAAGTCTGCAAAAAAGTCTAAGCTCTTAAGTTCTTCCGGTTTTTTTGTGACACACTTATGTTTTTGGGTGTGCTGAATCTGAAAATGACTTTCATTTGCTCGTAGAACGTCACGTTTTCTGCCAATAGAGCTATCCGTCTAATATCTGTTCCAGTGAAAACACCTTCTTTTAACTTTGCCTCCGGGAGGCCTGGAAGCTTTAATACCATATTTAAAGGAATTTCCATCTCTTATAAGTGACTTTACAAATTGCTTCATCAATCCCAGCTTTATGCGAAGCGGCGGTAAAAGAATTTTATAACGTGGCACCAAAGTTACATGCGGGGCGTTCTTTGGCCTACCTTAAGCTCCCTCGAAGGCCACACTTTTCACTCAAAAAGTAATAATAATAATAACAAAATATAAATTTACTTATTTATTCATGACTTAAGTTAGCTCAAAAAAACAATTTTTTAAGAATATTTTGGGCTTAGCAAAACAACCTGAGTATTTTTTTTAGTTTTCAGAACACCTAAATGCATAAAAATCAGTTGAAAGCATCCAGACAGCTTTTTCTTTGAAGACCTGTGTAATTTTCCGAGTTTGTGTGATCCCGAAAAAAATAGACTTTAGAAATTTACAGTTACAACAAAACTTGAAATAGGTATATTTACGATATTGAAACATTTTGGGGCTTTGTTAAATCTTTACAAAACTCACAAAAAGTAAATTGTTTGAAAATAGTGTACAATTTGTACAATTTGTAGTTTACCTCGCAGTTCCGCTGCTTCAGAACGTGTTTTTTCTGAACGCTCAAGTAAGGTTAGGTTTAAGAAATATAAACCACGATCGATAGATCTCTAAATACTTTTCTTTAGAGCTCAAACTTTTTGGAATTTTTTTAGAAACAATATTTTCTATATGGTTTTTGAAACAAAAAAAATTTTTTTTTTGGTCCACTCTAATGTTACATTTTCTTTCCATTTGTTACACTTTTTGAAAAAAAATGTTACACTTTCAAAAAGACCTGCGGCAACATTGGTTAGGAGGTAGGATGAGGCGATTTGAGCACGATAGATGGCGTACGGCGAACCAAAGGAATCTACGTTCAACGGCTTCAATTCCTTGTAAAACAAGTGATTTGATAGCGAGACCAAACCTGAGATGGATGGATATGTCTGACAAGAATTATACAAGAAGAATTATTTAGCAACTCCTTAACACAATAAACGCCAAAATCTGGAATAGAAGAAATAACTGGAGCGCAAAAGTCATATGTCAGAGGGAGTGCAGAGAATCGTTTTCGTGAAAAATTTGTGAATTGATATTTGCTTGCATTGAGATCAAGCAGATTATAATATAAGTAAGCAAAGAATCTAAGTCTTGTTGATTGAAGAAGAGATTAATCGAACGGAAGTTAGAAATATCGCTTTTACAGCTTTTTTTATAGATTGGAAATATGTATGAACAAAATTCTTTAAAGTTGGAAAAACTGCTTGGGAGAATCAGAGTTGAAACAAGGTTGTTAGGGGTTGACAGAGTACGATTTGACGATTTTTAAGGAAAATGTCAGGAATACCATCAGGAACAGGAGAGAGCATTTTTGATTTTTGAGTGCATTGATTTTATCATAAGCACTGTCAAGGCTTACTCTAAGAAAACAAGAGAAGTTTGAGGACAATTCGCAAGATTACTGAAATATTCTAGGTCAGGTTGAACTGTATTAACGCTTTATGATTGCCCAAAAAAAAATCCGCAAACAAGTTAGTGATTGTTTGAAATCTAAAGAGGAAGTGTAGAGAATGTTGAAAGAGGTAGGAAGAGGCTGGCAGTGCTAACGCAGGGGCACAGCCACATTACAGCGCCCTTTTGGCGAAAATAGTACCGGACACCTACAACACAACACCAGCAACAACAAACAACAGGAGCGATTTTCTCTTTTTTATAAATTAAATAGCTGACCCGCCCGGCGAGGCGTAGCTCAGGCCCTACTTTAATCGAATTAAGTAGGTAAAATTAGTTAAGTAGTTTCCAAGTTTCCATTCTAGTGGGAGAATGGGGATGAAATATAGTTTATGTTACTCAGAAACACTTAAGCACTCTAACAATGACATAGTTTTCGGAATCGGCCCAGTACTGTTAAAGTGAAATACGAATTGAAATCGGTAGAGTTGTTTTTTTTTTTTTTTTGATTCCCGTTCCCGTTCCTGTGGAAAAATGGTGATGAAATATAGTTTAGATTACTCAGGGACAATGATTTTTCCAGCTCCTTGGTTATTTCGCCATTCCCGTCTCCGTTCCCGAAAGAGTATGGGAAGGATATATATAGTCTTTAATACTCAGGAGCGATGAAGCATTCTAACATTGAAAAAATTATTGGGAATTGATCCAATATTTTCCAAGTTCCCGCTAATGTTGTTGTTCCCGTCTCGTTACTGAAGCTCTTGACACTTATTGAGTACATCAAGTGTTAGAATCTGCATCGTTTAACATGGTCACAGAGACCACCAAGTGGTTTTAGGTTAGGTAGAATGGGCTGACGATTAATCTTATAACCGTCACACTTAGATCAAAAAAGATCCATTGTGATACCCTGGAGTATTGTAACGTCCTAGAAACATATGAGTTTATGTCTGGTCAGTTTTTAACCATTTTGTGACCTTATTGAAGTTTAACAGGCTGCTTTTTGAAGTGTCTGATAGTTCTTCTAGTTCATTGAAAAAGTAAATGCCTAGAAATTTTTTCCTAATGTGGCAGATTGCTGGGCATTGACAAAGGAAGTGAGTTGTATCCTCATGCTCATCTTCGTCATTGCATCCTCTGCACAGGTCATCGGTACAAAGACCCATTTTCTTTTTGTTGTAACCTAGTAGGTTATGTCCAGCTATGATACTGATAAGCATTCGTAATGAAGGTCTATTCAATGATAGCAGATTTCAGATCCGTTCTTATCGTATTTCAGCCATAGTTTCCTGGAAGTAACACAAGAGTTTAGGCATACCCATCTTTCATTGGATTTTCGCATTATTTTGTTACCAATGATCTGTTTAATTATATAGGGTGGAATCCTGATTGATTGATCAATGAGAGAAAGGTCAAGTGCTGATCCTTTCCTCGCTAGTTCGTCCGCTTTTTCGTTTCCCGATATACCACTATGATCAGGAACCCAGCAGAGTCTAACGTAATGCTGTGTGCCAAAAACCCTTAGCTCTTCGCGACAGCAAGAAACAAACTTTGATTTGACAACAGTGGCAGAAGTCGCTTTTATTGCTGCTTGGCTATCAATGAAAAAGTGATATCAGCATATGATAGCGCCATCATGGACACCTGTTTTGCAGCGTTTGTAACTGCCAAGATCTCGGGCTGGAAGACGCTGCTGTGATTTGGAAGTCTGAAGGAACTGGCTAGGTTTAGGCTTTCTGAAAAGAAACCTGCCTCTGTTCCAACTTCCATTTTAGAACCGTCGGTATAGATTGATATAGACATCTCGTTCGGGTAAGGAGTTTCATTCTCCCAATACTGTCTATTGGGGAAGCTGGTTGTGAAGGATTTTTGAAAGTCCAGGTATGGGGTTATGTAATCCGTGCAGATATTGTTATCTGCGTATCGTGATAAAATCTGTGCGTGTCCTGTTTGGCTGGTTTTCCTGACATTACACTGGCTTAGTCTAAGTGCTCTATTTGCTGCCGCTTCTTAAACATAGAGATCAATGGGTATGAGATTGAGGATTACTTCCAAGCTCGCGGTTGGCGCAGTTCTCATTGCACCAGTTACGCAAATACAGGCTGATCTTTGTACTTTGGTTAGAGTTATTAAATGCGTGGATTTTTCCAGCGCCTTCCACCAGACCAAATTGCCATAAGATAGGATTGGTCTTACAATGGCAGTATACTGTATACATCCACAGGATGATTCTGGGATTTGGTCCCCAGTTTTTGCCAAAAAGCCTGTTGCACGAGTACAGTGCTATCATAGATCTTTTGTGTCTTTCTTGTATATTGGGACCCCAATTTAGTTTTTTGTCTAAGATCACTCTCAAGTATCTGGCTTGTTTAGAGATCTTAAGAGGGGTCCCATTTAGTGTTCTTAACTCAAAAGTAGTTATTTTTCTTCCAATCTGTTCGTCTACTATTACGAAATGGTTTGATTGGGCGATGTTTATCGTTTAAAACGTTCTTTTAAAAAATTCAACTCGATTTCTAAAACTCTTCTCTAAAAACTCGCATATATTTTCTCAAAACTCAATCTCATAAATAAAACACAACCAAAACTTTCGGTATTAAAACTTCAAGTAAAGACCTTTATTTAACCTTCCTAGTGTGTGACATAATCTTCAAAGTCATTGGAAGTTGTTTATGTTTACGTTCAATATTGAATATGGGTGAACGTATACAGCCTTTGGGATGACATCATTGATTGATAGCATTCAACATTCCCCCCCCCCCCCCCCCCAGTGACGAAGTAAACGATCGTGTCCTTGTGGTCCAGCTCAATTTCTTCCATTATACATCCAGACCTTATTATCTCACATGCAAAGAGATAATGTGTTTAATATTGTTTGCGAAATTTAATATAAATCAATTAGAGTAATAAGGCGATAATTTTTTACAAGCAGAGACTTTATTTCAACTTTTCAACTTTATAGCAACTCCAAAGTGATTTGTGCCCAAATTGCCTAATCGCAG
Source organism: Melanostoma mellinum (assembly GCA_914767635.1). Lineage (NCBI taxonomy): Eukaryota > Metazoa > Arthropoda > Insecta > Diptera > Syrphidae > Melanostoma > Melanostoma mellinum. Next base: position 93,165,524 of record OU612060.1, on the reverse strand, counting down.
ATATTCAATTTTGTGAACCTCAATGAACACGGTCTGAGCTATTTTAATTGAGCGCATTTTTAAAAGTCGACACTCGTTTGTTGTTTCGATTACCGAACTTATTTTGACAGATGTTTGTGTATTTCGGTGTGCAAGTTTTACTTCTATTAATTTTCATTTCATTTCAGTTTAGATTTGTTATTAGTTCTTATTTGTTATTAATTGTTACTGTTGTAATTAGTTCATAATTGTTTATTCTTGGTTTTAATCATTCGTAATGTGGTTTCGGCGGTTTAATATAATATGCATTGGGTGCATTGCTCAAAAATACATGTTTGATCCAAATGTGATGGTGTGGTATTTTCCGCTGGGTGAATATGGTATTTATGTTTGTTTAATTTGTTTAAATTATGTTTCTTTTGTGTATTCTAATCTAGTGCTATTATTTATATATTTAAATTTTCCCTTTTACGTCTCCTTACGTCCTTATAATGTACATAATGTACTTGCTTTTATTCCCATTCTCGATCTCCAAGTGTGTTATCTAGAGTCACGGCGGCGTCTTAGGACTTATATGCCTGCCGTGTACAAATATGTATGTGGTAAAGGGTGTGAATTTGAATTAACGATGGTCAGCTGACTAGGGTCGTTGCCCTTACTTGGTTGAGTTGTCGATTGGTTTTTATGAAATATATTTTTTAACTCATGTTCGGTTCTTTTGTTTTGATGATTTTGCCTTTTGTCTATCCAATTTAATATGTTTAAAGTTTTGATAGCTTTTAATAACGTAATAGTTTTGTGTTTATACTCCGTAAACTTGATAATTTTCCCTGCGATGACACTCGATGATTTTGTTTTAATTTCAATTTGTTATGGTACTTTGACTGGTATAGAAATTGTATGAATTGTGGATATAGTGGCCAATGTTTGCTTAACAGTAGCTGTAACATCGCCTTAGCTGTCATTATATCCATACTCGTTTGATCCGAGGCCTTAGCGAAATCGTATGCATATCTGAAATTTTTATAGTGCAGTAATGACTGCTTTTAATGTTTGGGGTGTGATTCCACCCCCAGGATTCTTGTCCTGGCACTTCTATCATTAGGAGTGTATGAAACTTAATAGCTTCGCATACGTTCCATATCGGTTTCTTAAGTTTAATAATTTTAGAGTTGATGTACTGAGTGTGTTTTTGATCAATGTTTTGAAAATATATAGTGAGAGTGGTTTTTTGATGGATGTATGATTTTGAACTTCGAACGATGTGTATTTTGATTGAGTGATTCGACATCCAACGTATGGTTTTAAATTCGAATGTTTTATGTGTTATGAGTGCGTGAATGATCCAGAATATGGTTTTAAATTCGAATGTTTTAATATGAGTGGGTGATTAAAGTATTGTTTTAGATTCGAATGATTTGTATTATGATTGAATTCTTGAAGTGTTTGGTTGAAAATTCTGCATCGATGGGTTGATTGATGAGTGAATGAGTTAGTTTGATCGAAAAGGTATGAATGTGTATGTATGCTCATGCTTGAAGGGTTTAAGGGGACTGTATGTTATTAAGAAGAGTTGATTTGTGTTTGGATATGGTATATGGTTGTTTGATAATGAAATGAGTGAGTGAGCTGTTGAATTGTTTCAGCAGTGGTTTTTATGTTGAGTGAATATTGTATGGGTATGATATGATATGCCTTTAATTTCGGTTTTGGGTGTAATAAATGAATTTGGTTATTTGGGTTATATTATCAAATTATTGTTTCTTCGGTGTTAGTGTTGTTTGATGGTAACGGGCAAATTTTGGTTATTGGTCATTTTAGTTCTCCTTGCGTTGTCTTCAGGTTGACAACTCTTATTAGGTTATCTGATCCGGGGTACGTTGCGATGATACGTGCTAGAAGCCATTTCAATGGTGGAAGTCGTTCATCGCGTACAAGTACCAGGTCTCCGATTTTGGGTTCCTTCTCGGTTTTTAGCCACTTCGGCCTATTTTGCAGTCGTGTCAGGTAATCGCCGCTCCATTCTTTCCAAAATGATTGGAGTGATGCCTGAATACGCTTCCATCGGTCCAAGTATCCAAATTTTTTGGATTGATAAGTCTGCTTCTGGAACGACATAGCTTGAAGGGCCTATCAAAAAGTGCGCAGGTGTTAGTGCAGCGAAGTCTTCGAAATTATCCGTTAACGGACAGAGGGGTCTCGAGTTAAGGCATGCTTCTATTTGGGCTAGAAGAGTGCTGAGTTCCTCAAATGTTAGCGCTTCATTTCGCGCAATTCGTTTCAAATGGAATTTAGCGGATTTCACTCCGGCTTCCCATAATCCTCCGAAGTGGGGAGAAGCGGGAGGAATGAAATTCCATTTGGTACCTATGTTACTTATTGATTGAGCTTTTTCATTGTAGTCATGTTTCGCAGCCTGTAACATTTTAAAAAGTTCCGTGTTAGCGCCTTTGAAGTTGGTCCCACAGTCGCTATATACGTTGGAACAGATCCCACGACGTGATGTGAATCGCTGGAAAGCCGCGATGAAGGTTTGTGTTGTCAAATCTGTCACAGCTTCGAGATGGATAGCCTTCGTCGCTAGACAGATAAATACGGCAAAATATCCTTTAAATTTCTTTGAACCTCTTTCTTTCCAGGCCTTTACTTCCATGGGTCCAGCGTAATCGACGCCTGTATGGGCCTTGACATCGTGATTCTTGGAGCCGGTAGATTTCCCATTAGTTGTTGCATGGGTTTCGGTTTATACCTATAGTATATGACACATTGGTGCAGAAACCTTTTAACTGCGTTCTTGATTTGAAATACCCAGTATTTACTTCTCAAGAAATTGACCATTTGTTGAAATCCGCCATGCAGTGTTCGGTCATGTGCATCATTTATGAACAGGGTTGTTAAGTGATGGTTCGGTTTTAAAATTATTGGATGCCTCTGATCATAAGGCAACTCTGATTTTTGAAGCCTACCTCCTATTCTAATAATCCTGTCTCCATCAATGAAAAGATTTAAGCCTTTATAATGCTTTTTTGTTGTTTCTGTCTTCCTAAGTTCTTCAAATAGATCCGAAAACATTTCCGTTTGTGCTATTTGAATAGCTGAATGCAGAGCAGATTGCAGCTCCAACGGCGATATGACGGTGTTCAACTTTATTCTATTAGGTTTTCTTGTGTTGTGTATAAATCTTTGGATATATGCCAAAACTCGTAAAAGTTTTGGAAGTTTGGAGTGGTTGTGAATCAATCGCGATATATCATTTTCATTATTGTAACAGAGAAATACTTGAACAGCTTTTGCTTCTTCCTCTGTTTCAAGTTGTGTTGGTTGTGTCGGAAGAGAGAAATCCCATTTCTCTCGAAGAAAATCTGGACCCTCCCACCAAAGAACATTTTTAATCAGCATTGATGGTTAAGCCCCACGAGATGCTAGGTCCGCTGGGTTTAATTTTGTTGGAACATGTTTCCAAATTGTGTTTGCTGACCTTTGTATTTCAGCCACTCTGTTCGATACAAAAGTTTTCCATCGGTGTGGTGATGCCTTTATCCAGCAAAGCGTAATTGTGGAGTCGGTCCATGCATAAATTTTGGTAATCTTACAGGGCAGTACAGAATTTATATATTTCAATAGGTTCGAGAGTATCACTGCTCCGCACAACTCTAACCTTGGCAATGAGACTGTATTGAGTGGTGCTACTCGGGTTTTGGACATCAGTAAATGAGTGTTAGTGCAGCCGTTATCTAAAACCCTAAGATACACTACAGCTCCATAAGCCTTGATGGAAGCATCGCTGAAACCATGTAGTTCCAACTGTTGTTCTTCTCCATGGGTGTTTATCCATCTAGGAATGCGAATATCTCCTAGACTTGTTAATTCTTCTTGGAACGATGACCATTCCAGTTGTAATTACGTTGGAATCGTTTCGTCCCACGACAGACCACGCAGCCATAATTGCTGCATAATTATTTTTGCTTTCACTGTGCAGGGTGAAATCCATCCCAAAGGGTCGAACAGCCGTGCGATCGTCGAGAGTATTGTGCGTTTTGAGATAACTTCTTCAATTTCAACTTACTTACTTACTTAAGGTGGCGCTACAGTCCGGGTCGGAATAGGGCCTCAACCAACATGCTTCTCCAGCCAACTCGGTCCCTAGCTAGCTGCCTCCAGTTTTGCACGCCAAGTTGGTTGAGGTCCTCTCCTTCTTGCGTGCGCCACCTGAGTCACGGTCTTCCTCTACTGCGCCGTCCCTCGGGATTGGATTCGAAGACTTTCCGGGCCGGAGCGTTGGTGTCCATTCGCTCTACATGACCCAGCCATCTAAGCCGCTGGACCTTCACTCGTTTGACAAGGTCAGTGTCGCTGTACAGCCCGTACAATTCGTCGTTGAATCTTCTTCTCCATTCTCCATCTATGCAGACGGGACCAAATATCACCCGAAGAATTTTTCTCTCGAAGCATCCTAAAGCGTTCTCGTCTGCCTTTGACAAGGTCCATGCCTCTGCGCCATATATAAGAACCAATTTCAACTTGCTTAAACGAAAATGAATCAGCCGATGGATACCAGCTGATACCTAATGTTTTCGTGTGTTCTAGTTGCTCTGATGCTCCAAATGTAAGCGACACACTTGTTTCCCGATCTTCCATCGGTATTGGGTTTAAAAATTCTTCGGAGTTGCTCATCCGTTTCCGAAGATGAAAACCAGCCGAAGATAATAACTTTGTTATTTCATCATATTCTTGCATAGCGATTTCGAGTGAGTCTGCACCAGACACCAGGTCATCGATGTACATGTCGTTGCGAACCATTTGTGCAGCGAGTGGGTACGTTGCTTCCCCATAGCCGGCCAGCATCTTCAACGTTCGGTTTGCCAGGTAGGGTGCAGGAGCTATGCCGAACATCAAAACTTTAAGGGGCTCGGCTAGTTTCTCGAGCTCAAATGGAGGTGATTTTTTGAAGGCGTGTAAAAAAAAACTATAGCTTCAAATGTTCTGTAATTTTAGGAGTTTATTATTCATATATTCATGTAAATTGTCGCGAAATTTCGAGTTAAAATATTGAAATCCAAGAGAGATATGGACCATTTCTTGAACTTCTTAAAATTAGAAGACGTCAATTTGCCGCATTTTTATGAATTTTTCTGGTACCTGTAACAAGAAAAAAAAACATGGCGTTAAAGAAGACCCTTTTTCCCATACAGCTATCTATAATTATAGTGAAGAATTGAAAACTGACAAAATGGCAGCAATTTAAAAAAAAAAGTCCAAATTTCGCCAAAAAAATCGTCTGTCGATGGCTGCCAAAATTACAATTTTTATCCGATCGTAAAAGTTGTAGATGGCTGTATGTAAAAACATATGGAGAGTATGCAGTTAAAATTTCAAGACGATTCGTCAATATTTGCGTGAGTTACAGCTGCGGCAAATTTGAAAAATGTAGTTTTGAGAAAAACGCATTTAAAGTTTTCAGAGCAGGAGTTCAAGCGCCCGAGATGCTTCTCTTCTATACTCTGTCATTTCAAAAACATCCAAGATATCATTCCAATATTTTAGGACATCATTTTTGAGATATTTACCTATCGAAAAATGAAAAAAAAAATCGATTTTTTGAAAATGAGAAACTAGCTGAGCCCCTTAACTTTATACAATTTAATGGGTGTCATCGGGTTTTCTCGCCAAAAGAGAAGTTGATAGTACGCGTCTTGGGGATGTATTTGTATTTGACGGTACATTTTAGCTATATCAGCCGTGAACGTGATTCTATTGGCCCTCCATCTCAACACTATTGACGTAATGTCCGTTTGAGTTTTTGGCCCAGTCATTAAGTGGTCGTTTAGAGATCTACCATCCGAGGTTTTAAACGCAGCATTGAAGACCACTCGCAGCTTGGTGGTTGTTTATAGAACATTTTTAAAACAGTTTCTTTTGCAGATGGCATTGATGGGCGTTTATTTTCTTTGAACGGAAGGGACACTTCAAAAAGCCCTCCCGGCACTCTCTTGGTGTGTTGTTAAAAAAGGTTGTTCACATGCAACATTTTCCTCATCTTCTGGTTTTTGGTAAGGTAACTCCTCGATTTCCCAAAATTTTCTGAGTTGTGTTTCAACATCAACAAACTGGGTGTAGACTTGAACGTTTTGTGGTATTTCCTTAGGTATTTTACCAAGTATAATCCATCCAAATTGCGTTTTTTGCGCAATTGGAGAAATCGGATCCTCACCCCTAATTATGTGTGGTAAAACCATTTCACAGAAAACGTCGTTACCAAGTAACAGATCAATGCCTGACGGCTGATGAAAAGTAGGATCTGCCAGTTTCAACCCTTGAATGTGTTTCCACTTGTTGGGAAATACTTGCTGGTTTGGCAAAATTCCTGTTAATGTTTTAAAAACATAACCTCTGGTCGATGTTTCAAAGTTTGAATACTGTGAGCCTTGGTGCAATTCTACATAGTTTTGACAAGAACCATTCTTTACTTGTCCTAAAACTGATATGTCAAGGGATGTGCGATATTTCTTTAAGTTTAAGATCTGTGCGGCTGATTCTTTTATGAAAGTAGCTTGTGATCCAGGATCAACAAGCGCTCTCATGTTGAAGTATTCTCCACTAGCGGATTTTACTTTAATGATGGCTGTTGCGAGCAATATCTGAGCGTCAGATTGCTGATTGTTTGCGTGAAAGCAATTTGCGCATGGATGTATTCCATTTCGCTCTTCAGAGGGTTGAAATGGTTGTGCATAGGGGTTTATTTGTGTTGTTATATGATTTGTTTGTGATTGCAACTGATTACGTGTGCTTGGGTTTGAATGAGTACATGAGTTTTGATTTGTGTTTGAGTGAGTATGGTTACTTGGGTGTGCTGATTGATTGCAACCATAAGTACTAGTGTTGTTTGGGTTGGATGAAAATTGGTTTGAATGCGAGAATGATTTTTGTGAGTTAGTCTTGTGTTGTAATGAATTAGAATGAGCGAATGATTGTGAGCGTGAGTTATTGGGTTTTGTGTTGTTATTGTTGCCAAAATGCAGCAATGAATTGTGTGGCCTTTGACAAAAATGGCAAGTTTTGATACTAGGGCAACTATTTGTCCTGTGACTATAGGCCAGACAATTAAAACAATTGCCAAATTGTTTAACTAATCGTTGCCTTCCATTCACGTCCATTTTTAAAAATTTTGCATATATGCGCAATGAATGAACGCCTTTATGGCAAACTTTACATGTGAAGCTTTCGGTTGCTTCCGAATTGACATGGAAAACGTTTTTTGTGGATTTTTTCTGTGTTGTTGATGTTGATTTTCCACTTTGCTGCTGATCAACCATCTCCAGGGTTCTAAATTTTGTTTCTAAAAACTCCGAGAATTCCTTAAATGTGGGTATTTCTTTCTTGGTTCCCAGAAAAGTTTCCCCCAAAGATTGCACCTTTGTTGGGAGTTTTTTCAACAACAGAAAAATATCGATAGCATCCCAACGTTGCACTGGCACATCTAAATTGCGTAATGCATGCAAAATTTTTGTCGAACCGTTTAGCAGCTCACGGATGTTATTTGCATTTGTGGTATTCCCACATTCCAATCCCACGGGCACCTAAGCTGTTCGATTGACACCACACACGTTTTGCTAAGTCAGTCCACGAGCAGCTTATTTGCCCGTCATTTGAAACCACATTCAATGAGTGTGGGAATATTCAATGCGTAGTCATAAGCTAGTAATAAAATATAATTAAGATTTTTAGGAGTAATAAAAAAGCATTCAAACCTGAAACTCTTTTGCGTTCACATATCATGGCGATCTTGCCAGTTTGTGTCGGAAATAAAAATATTTAATTCTCAGTTCGAATAATAAAGATGCGAAAAGCATAGTTTAAGAACCCGAAATCGTGAGTGTCGTCAAATTGAAAGTATTTAATTCACAGTTCGAATAATAAAGATGCGAAAAGCATAGTTCAAGAAATCGAAATCGTGAGTGTCGTCAAATTGAAAGTATTTAATTCACAGTTCGAATAATAAAGATGCGAAAAGCACAGTTTAAGAACTTGAAAAAATCAGAACGAAACATTCTGGACCGTCAATTCTTGATAACATGCCTACATTAGGCAACACAAAGGAGAATATTGAAGATGCAATGAAAACTCTTAATATAGACAAGACATAGTATTTGACAAACTGTCATTACATCTAGGACGAGCTCACCACCAGAATAATATTTATTAACGCTTCTACTTGTGACATCAACTCCCTGCCAAACAATCCATCCATAGTATTTGATACATCGCTACTCAAAGGATTTTCCAAAGACGTTTAGTAGATGGACAATCGCATTGCTGTAAGCCTTTTGTATATTTTGTTATTATTTTTTTCAACATCTCTGAACTAGTGAGTAAAGTATGAAGAGTTTGTTTTAATTTTAATGAAAATTATTCTAGTTATGACTTGTAGTGCCATGTATATTTAGCAAATGACAGTCAGTCACACACACAGTCAATTGCAATAGCCGTAAGTTCATTAGAAAAAATAAAGAGTATGTAATCCAAACATTGATGAACATATTAATACAAAAATCCCAAGATGTTTTTTCAAATATGTTAAAAGAACGTATAACTTTCAATTTAAGCTGTAACTTTAATGAACATTGTTTTAATGTTGTCCAAGTAAGAAAAAAGTAAAGCTATTGAACGACATGCACACATGTTAGATTCGTAGAATTTCTTTTGTATTCGATCATTTTTTTTTTTTTTCATCAAATTAAATTAGATAATGGCACTGCTAAAGAAATTGCCAAGCGCCATTTTAATGGGTTTATCAGGTTATGAAATAGTAAAGACAGGCAGGAAGAAAAGATAGAAAAGCTTAAAGACATACAAAACAAATTTTACGAACAAATTAATAACAACAACAACCAGCCAATCCAAGACAATAACCAAACATTACTTATCTAAGTAGCCGTATTTATAGTCGTGGTAATTTTGTTTTGGTCAGTTAAATTTTTCCTGCTAATCAAGTTTAATAAGATAGTCCAAAGACCAGGAATCTAAACCTATTTTCATGGCTCAACCAATAACATGGGAAAGCTTAACACAGAAACTAAAAGAAATTAAAACCGAATTTGATAAATCATACAAATGTTTGAACAGATTGCCTATTCCAAAAAAAAAACAACGCAGATTAAACATCTGAATATCTTACAATGTCTACACAATACCATAACAGGTATTTTTAATTCGGTAGACGCAGATTTAACCACAGAACATCGCATCGGGCAGATTTCACTATACATTTCACAACAATAAAATGAAAACTTTAATCATTATTTGATTTACTTCAAATTCCCCAAGAGGTCCCAAAAGACTTCAAGAAATTTTTAAAAATAGACTTCGAAATCTTTTTTGATCCCGATCCCGATACAGAAATAAACATAGACCAGAAAGAAGCAAGTACCAGTAAAAGTAATCTAGTTTCAAGCAAAATGCCACAAACGGCTTTAGAATTTTTAAGCATTGCATCGAAAATTCTTCCGGATTTCTCTGGTAATGCAGGCGACCTTCAAAGCTTCTTAGCTGCGTTAGAGTTAATTGATAGCATAAACGAGGGCAATAACACCGTGGCTATTAATCTAATTAAAACTAAGCTAAAAGGAACAGCAATCAATCTAATTTCTGGCACAGAGAAAACTGTTGCTGAGGTAATTAGTCAGTTAAAAGTTTCAGTAAAAGGCGAATCTGTAGACGTAATCACTGCAAAGTTGATGAACGTCCGCCAAAATTCCAAACCGGCTAATGCATACGCAAAAGAGGTCGAAGACCTCACAAAAAAACTTCAAAGTGCTTACATTTCCGACGGCCTAATGCCTCAATTAGCTGAAACATATTCCACCAAGGCCGCCATTAAAGCCATGATCAAGAACTCCAACAATGATAAGGTTAAACTTATTATGGAGTCCGGTCAATTCAACAACATGAATGAAGCAGTGGCTAAATTCGTAAACTGTTGCACTGAAGCTTATGGTCAGCCAAATGCAATATTGCACGTCAAAAACAATCGAGAAAGAAAAAACTATTATAACAGTAATAATAGTCAAAATAATTACTTCCGCGGAAGCGTACGAGGTCGCGGAATGGGACGCGGAAACTTTAATAACCGTTATAATAGCAATAATTATAATCGATTTAGAAATAACAATAACATTGCAAACAACAGCAATAGAAACGTTAGAATAACACAACATATTGCGGAAAACGAACCAACCCCAAGTACTCATTAGAAAACACGAAAAGATGCAGTAAAATTTATAATATTAGATTAACCTTAACATCATTCATAGCAAATAATGATATAACATCATTTTTAGTAGACACGGGCGCGGACATTTCTATAGTAAAGCGGGGACAAATAGATCAATTCAAAACCATAAACACTTATAAAACGACAAGCCTACACGGCATTGGTGAAGGAGCAACTTATACAATAGGAAAGGTTCACATTGATTTCAAATTCGAAAACCTACTAATAGGTCATGAGTTTCATGTCGTAAGTGATGATTTTCCAATACCGTCCGATGGAATAATTGGACTTGATTTTATCAAGAGCTTTAATTGTACACTTAACTATGACAAAAATCAAGATCTCCTTACGTACTTAGACCAGATAAGTTTAACCAAATTGAAATACCAATGTCATGTTCACCAAATAATAACGCAATAGTAATACCCGCAAGATCCGAAGTTATCAGACAGGTAAACGTCAAATGTCAGGAAGAAGATGTGCTTATACCACAACAACAGCTTAAAGAGGGTATCTATATATGTGGCAAACACAATTGCCAAAAGCACTAGAGCATTTGTCCGTGTAATAAACACAACAAATGAGGATATATTAATACACAATGTAGAATTGAAAACAGAAAGTCTAAACGACTATGAAAATGTATCAATACAAAGCTCCAAAAACAATCATGTTAAATTACAAAAACTGTCCAAAAATGTTCCCTCCTTCATAAAGACTGATTTACATAAACTCTGCTCGGAGTATATTGACATATTAGCACTCGAAACAGATAAGATAACGTATAATAACTTTTATAAACAAAACCTTCGTTTAAAAACCGACGAGCCAACTTATATTAAAAACTATAGAATACCGCACGCTCAGAAAAGTGAAATTACAAAACAGGTTGAAAAATTGATAAAAGACGATATAGTGGAACCTTCGGCGTCTGAGTACAACAGTCCTATACTGTTGGGTGTTGGTACCGAAAAAATCTTTACCAGGGAATCACCAAAAACGGTGGAGATTAGTAGTGGATTACAGAAGTATAAACAAAAAACTTATTGCAGATAAATTTCCTTTGCCAAGAATAGATGATATTCTTGACCAACTAGGCAAAACTAAATATTTCTCTTGCCTTGACTTAACGTCCGGCTTCCATCAAATTGAATTAGATGAAAATTCGAGAGACATAACGTCATTCTCTACTGACAATGGTTCATACCGATTCAAGCGACTTCCCTATGGCCTAAAGATAGCACCAAACTCATTTCAAAGAATGACGACAATTGCTTTCTCTGGTTTATGTCCGACACAAGCATTCTTATATATGGATGATTTAGTTGTATTGGGCCGTTCAGAATCACATATGTTCAAAAATTTAACTGATGTATTTAAAACGTGTCGAAAATACAATCTAAGGCTACATCCGGATAAGTGTACTACATTTTTCGGATCCGAAGTAACATACTTAGGTCATAAATGCACAGATCAAGGCATTCTTCCAGATGATAGCAAATTTCAAATTATATTAGACTATCCAACTCCCAAAAATGCCGATGAAGTTAAGCGATTTGTTGCATTCTGCAACTATTACAGACGATTTGTTCCTAATTTTGCTGAACATTCCAGGCTCTTAACAAGGCTCTGTAAGAAAAATATCCCTTTTGAATGGACCATAGAATGCGACAACGCATTCAAACATTTAAAAAAGTCACTATTAAGCCCAAACATTCTCAAGTATCCAGACTTCCAAAAACAATTCTGCATAACAACCGATGCAAGCAAATACGCATGTGGTGCTGTGCTAAGTCAAGAATACGAGGGATACCAACTCCCAGTAGCATATGCCTCCAGATCGTTCACCAAAGGTGAAAGCAACAAGTCCACTATTGAACAAGAACTAGCTGCCATTCATTGGGCAATACAACACTTTAAGCCCTACGTATATGGTACTAAGTTCTTAGTAAAAACCGACCATAGACCACTATCATATCTATTTGCTATGAAAAAAAAAAAAAATTAACACGCATGAGACTAGATCTTGAGGAATACGATTTTACTGTAGAGTACTTGAGTGGAAAAGATAATCATACAGCGGACGCATTGTCTCGCATTGATTTTAAAGAAATTCAAAGTATAAGAGTTTCAGCCAACAAAATATTAAAAGTCACAACTAGATTGCAATCTAATAAACATAATGTCGAATCAACTGCAAACCAAATAGAAGAGTCATCTGCTAAGATAAATATATATGAAGCGTTTAGGAACAGAAGTAAGAAAAACAGTGCCCGGCTAGCTATTAATGGCGACTGTATAAAAATCATTAAGAATAAAAAAGTGATCACTATAGAAATCAATAACCTTATCACTAATGGAAAAATTGACTTAGATCAATTATTTCTACTGCTTGAAAAAATAGCAAGTGATAACGGATTGAAAAAGCTACAACAGTCACTAAGTGACGTTATTTTTGAAAAGATCCGGATCAATGAATATAAAGAACAAGGAAATAGAGCTCTAACAAATCTTCGAATTGCACTAACGCCTTCAATTATAAAAATATTTAATGATGACGAGAGAAAAATAATTATGCAAAAGTACCATGATGATCCAATCTGTGGTGGCCACGCAGGAATCACACGTACTTTAAAAAAGATACAACAAAAATATTTTTGGAAAAATATGACCAGAGATATTATAAAATACGTCAAAGGATGCGACAAATGTCAACAAAATAAGTCTCAGAATAACATTAAAGAACCAATGATCATAACTGAGACTCCAACAACCGCATTTGATGTAGTACTGATAGATACTATTGGACCATTAACGATATCAGAAAGTGGCAATGCGCATGCAGTCACAATTATATGTGATCTTACCAAATACCTGGTATCAATACCTATCGGTGATAAAAGTGCAAAGACAATTGCGAAAGCAATCTTTGACCATTTTATACTAATTTACGGGCCAATGAAAAAATTAATTACAGACATGGGCACCGAGTACAAAAATCAAACATTTAATGAAATTTGTAAGCTATTAAAAATAGAAAATGTCACTTCAACTGCATACCATCACCAAACATTAGGAACTGTAGAAAGAAACCACAGGACATTTAATGAGTATGTTCGATCATACATTTCGGTAGATAAAACAGACTGGGACGAGTGGTTAAAATATTTCACGTATTGCTATAATACCACGCCATCAGTGGTGCATGACTATTGTCCATTTGAATTAGAGTTTGGCAAGTCTCCGAATAATTACGATTTTCTTTTAAATGCTAAAGTAGACCCCATTTATAATTTGGACGCGTATGAAAAAGAAATAAAATTTAGACTTCAATCGGCTCACAAAAGGGCCGTGGAAATTATAAAAAACAAAAAAATTAAGGAAAAATCCTTATACGACAGATATACTAATAGATTAAATATAGCAGTAGGAGATTTAGTTCTAGTAAAACAAGTAGGACATAAGTTAGATAAAATTTATAAGGGACCATTTAAAGTAGTGACCATAGACAATAGAAATAATGTAGTCATAAAAGATGACAACGACAAGACGACAACCGTGCACAAAGACCGACTTCGACATTACCATTGAAAAAAAAAAAAAATGATAAACTGAAAAGAGAATTAAAGAATAAATTAAAAATAAAAAAATAAAAAAAACCAGAAAAAAAATAATTGAATACAAAAATATTAAATAAATATAAGAAAAACACAATGTAATTTAGATTTTAAGAATAAGCTTATGTAAAAAAAAAACCTAATATATACACAAAAAAAAAAAAAAAAAATTTAAAATTAAATTTATAATTTAAGAATAAATTTATATGAAATAAATTCATTCATGTGAAAAGGGAGGTGTGGTATTCCCACATTCCAATCACACGGGCACCTAAGCTGTTCGACTGACACCACGCACGTTTTGCTAAGTCAGTCCACGAGCAGCTTATTTGTCCGTCATTCGAAACCACATTCAATGAGTGTGGGAATATTCAATGCGTAGTCATAAGCTAGTAATAAAATATTATTAAGATATTTGGCAGGAATAAAAAAGCATTCAAACCTGAAACTCTTTTGCGTTTACATATCATGGACTTCGGGTAGATCGTAAAATAGCTTCAGTTCATGATTTACTAAAATTCTCTTAAAATCATACCGAGACTTAAGAAGTTCCCACGCCTGGTCGTAGCTCACATCATCTACATTGACGTGATCAAGTAAGTTGCCTGCGCTTTCCTTACAACAAGATTTTAAGTAATGCAATTTTTCAATTTTAGATAGCGAGGTGTTGCTGTGCACGAGTGACACGAATTGGTCATGGAATGAACGCCAATTTTCGTATTCACCTGTAAACGTGGGCGGTTGTATTTTCGGAAGGCGAACATCACGTTTCGTTTGAACATTTTCCTTTTCATTAGACACATTTGATGTCGTGGGTACCGAAAACTTCTCCAATACGTCTAGCAATTGCTCCTTATAATCAAGATACATTTCTTTGATCTGTTAAAACATTGTGTTGAATGGTTTGAACTCGTCTTCTTTTAACTCTTGACAGACGATATCATTGTAGCGTACATTGATTTCTGACATGCTCGTCTCCAACATATCGAGTCGCCCGCTCGCATAATTTTTTGTTTGACGAGCCAACCCAGTCTTTTTAAAATTATCGTAGTCTTGTTTGCAATTATTTACAAATAATTTGTTACTACTCATTTTGTTAATTAGTTTTTAAATTAGGTTTTAAATTATGATAAACGATTAGTATTAAGGTATATTTATATATATTAGTAGTTCTATGTAAATTAGAAACGACTCACTCGTTTTCCTTTGTAGATCAGCAGCTTTTCTTCGTTTTCCAATAATGTTTTTCTCCGTTTTCGTGTTGTATCGTGTTGTTTTCGTGTTGTATCTGCAACTCACTTTTAAATACGTTTTCTTTTCAATTTTCAACAATAAATGCAAAAAAACCACGACAAAATGTCGGCACAATGTCTGTTTTTTGCCCAACGTTGATGCTTACCCTTTTCGACAAACTCAACTTAAGCAAAAAATTTTATAAATAAAAATTCGGAATTTTTGTGATAGTTTCAATTAATAATACCTTTTTACTGTCAATATCTGATTTACTAATGGTAAACAATGTTTATCGTAAGTCAATTGATATGCGTTTACGTATTACCGTGTAACGCTTTCCAATTGATTTTTTTAAACAAATAAGTATGTTAATATTAGCTTATCCACTATTCACAATTTATTGCATTTATATTCAACTGATGTTCGTTCTACGTATAAGTTCGTGGGAACGTTTTCCAGTTGATCAATTCTACGATTCTACTTAATAGAGATAAGTCTCAAGCTATATTCGAATGACGTATATATCATCAATCGATTTCAAAGTTCAAACTGATCCTTTTTCTCTTTTAATTACTACAAGTTTACTTACAGATCAAAATATATTTGTTAAGCGTACAATTCGCTTAGCAATTTCAAATTGATTTACACTTTCACAATTTACCTTGATATTTACACGTTGCTATCTCCTTGAGGTCAGAGACTGAAGTGACTGATGGTAGAAAATCCCGGGCCTTTTATACTGTCTTTTGCTCCGTGGTACCGTTTTCGGGCAGTGAAATGCTGCCTGCTCCTTATTAATATTGCAATTCGTCTGAATTTGTGCATAGACAAATTTTTAATTCGTTATTTGGCATCACTTTTTCATTTTTCGCGCAGCTTTTATTATGCGCAATCTTGACTAAAGTTGCCATTTTTTATCTCCCTCTAACCTATTGGGTATATTGAATAAATTAAAAACATTAATTTTCTCGATAGTTATATAAAAATTTGATGAAATTGTTTCGAAATCGCGTTCGGCGTTAAAAAGTTTATTTACTAAACGCGCCCATTCGTTTGGGTTGTTAAAGTTTGCCGTCAAATTGACACCTTTCAACTGACACATGTTGAAGGTGACGTTTGTTTCAATTTCGTGTGTGTTTTTTCTTTAATTTCGTTTTGTTTTGTCTAAATTGTGTAGAAATTGTTATCGCGAATGTTTAATCGTTGTATTTTATTTGTTTAAATATACGTGTTTATGAAATTCAAGTGATAAAGTGCAATTGAAAATGTGTTGTCACCTTGCAGGTTATAAACATAACCTGTGGTGTATTGAATGTTTAGCTTTTGTTCTTAAATGTGTGTAATTTTAGTTTGTACTTGATAAACTTTGTTGTGTGTTTATTAATACATTGAATATGTTCTAAAAAGTGTTTTTCTTTTTCCCTACAGCTGGTTTACAAGGTTTCTGATGTCGGTGCTTCGGTGGGCAAGACCGAAAAACACCTTTATATTGGCAAAGTGCCGAATTTCGTTCTGGTTGGTAAGTATGTATCTTGTATACATCTCAAATATCTACTAATCAGTTTTTCCTTTTGCAGGTTTTAGCTTTTAAGTGTATATTTTAGCTTTAATTATCATGTATATTAGGTATTTAAATGAAAAACAATGTATATAGTTCATAAGTATGTTTTTTTTTTATTAAAAGTTCAATTCATGTCAATTTGTTACTGTTTTTTATTGTTGCTATTTTAAGTTGGTGAGTGAACAATGTCTTTTTATTTTAAGGGTGGGAATAAAACTTGTTTATTTTTGCTGGTTTGCAATTTTTGGCGCAGAAGGACCAAAATGTTTATCGTTTAAAACGTTCTTTTAAAAAATTCAACTCGATTTCTAAAACTCTTCTCTAAAAACTCGCATATATTTTCTCAAAACTCAATCTCATAAATAAAACACAACCAAAACTTTCGGTATTAAAACTTCAAGTAAAGACCTTTATTTAACCTTCCTAGTGTGTGACATAATCTTCAAAGTCATTGGAAGTTGTTTATGTTTACAATCAATATTGAATATGGGTGAGCGTATACAGCCTTTGGGATGACATCTAATCAATGATAGCATTCAACAGGCGATCTGTAGTTGGAATCATAAAATTTATCAGACGATGGTCTGAAAAAGAATTTTTTTAAGTGCTTTCCACTGCTCTACTGGCCAGGTGTCCGAGTTGTTTGTGAGGGTAATATAAAGTACTTCTTTACCGTTTTTTGTAACAAAGGTAGGTGTGTTACCTCTATTGATAACCAAAAGATTGTTCCTTATAATAAATTCAAATAAAAGTTCGCCCCCAGAATTTGTGTCGGTGCTTCCCCATTGTACATATGGTGTGCATTGGAGTCGCAGCCCATAATAATATCTACTACTTGCTTACTCTACTCTTACTTGTGTATTCTACCAGTTGGTAAGTGATATCCGCTGGCGGTCCTTCAATTCCATCATATGGCATGTAGATGGAGACCATAATTAGAGATGGAACTCCTTCGCGTTCCATCTTTACTGCGGTCTGGTCTATTGTGCTATAAGTAGTTAGAAGATTTAACTGTTTTCTAGCTACTATGCATTTTCTGAGGTTACTGTTTGGGCTAACAAAATTGTATTTGTACAGCGTAAGTTTTTTGGAGTAGGCACTTGATTTTTAATCTTTTTATCCAAGGTTATTGTATAAGGGCTACATCAATTTGTCTACTCTCCATGAGGTAGACAAGGTTTGCGGAGGTGGCTCTACTATGGAGGAGATAGATTTGTATAAACTTCAATTCCATTGCATATTTTGTTTTTTATACAACGCCTTACTAACCTGTTTTTTGATTCTAGCTATCAGCCTGAGTTTGCATCGGGTAATGCCAACGCGAATTTTGAAGCTGATTCTCCTTAGAAGTGGTATAGAGTTGTGGGTCAATCTCACAATCACTTCAGTGCCTGTCTCCGTTTTCTCCACCTTCACGATCTTTCAATTGTCGCTCAGAAGTTCGGCATTTAGTGAAAGTATGTACCTTTCCAGCCGATCGCGGGGAATAGCGGGGCCTCTGACCAACAGTTTTTCCATTGGTCGGTTTAGATCTTAATCTCTTAATCTCATTGGCAGTCACGAACCGTAACTCGGCATTCTGCCAGGGAGCTTGTGACGAAGCGTCACAGTTTCGTTTCATACCTTGTTGCGGTAAAATTTACCACAACAAGTTCTATCCACCGTTCTTCTCCCGCTAATAAACTTTATCTATAGCTGCTCGGAAGTAGTAGAAGAGTTCAGTTGAAACCTGGTCCATCAGCCAGAGACCTGTTCTTCTAAAACTTTCGAAATGCCATTTTCAGGTCATATTGTTCCCCGATGCAAAAGATTGCACAGCAGAAGACGCTTTTCTTGTGTGACGGTCGGTCCACAATAGTCGTACGGCAGGTGGCCTACGCAAACATTGATAAAAGGAGAAAGACATGAAGATTGTTACCCATGTCCAACAATGTGTGAACTATACTCACACCAACATACATTTTCGATTAGCTTGCAATTCAGTTTAAATTGAAAATCACTAAGAAGAATTATTTGAGACGTGTTTCCGTTTTTATTTCCCTCTTTTCATCTGGACGAAGGTCTACGGAATTTTCCGTCAATCTATAAAAAATTAGCTTCTTGGTTCTTCGTTCTGTGAGAAAACGTTTTTCTTGGTATTTTAGTTTGGGTTAATGTGGGGCGGGGACTTTGCGCGATTAAAATAAATTTTTCGGAGTAAGTCTTTTGGTAAGGGGTTGAACTCGTCCACTAGGCTACTGGTGAGCATATCACCTGAACGCGAAGGACCGCGGGGTGATTGATTCGTGACATCTCACTCGCACATCTTAGCCTAATGGCGGGATGCTGCGGAGCAAGTGAGACCGAACAACCCACGCAATAAGGTCTGATGAGGATGGCCATATGGTCGATGCCGGATGGACGAGAAAAACCCGCCATCTTGATGGTCTCTTTGACTTCAGATTGAGAAGAAGAAGGATTACCGAAAAAGCGTCCAAAGGATTTTTTTTGCGAATTTTGTTAAAAAGGAGAATTTTTGTTTTTGCGATAACGAGTGGCAAAATTCCAGTTGGGAATTTTGTGATAAAGGCTAGATTGGAGAATTTGCGAGAATTCCAGTTGGGAATTTCTAGGAGTTAACCAGAGAAAGCGTTTTCCCTAGGAGTAGGAGAATCATACCAGGAATCAGAGCTAAGTATCTTTTTTTGCTATTTCGTTGTGTATCGAAAAACCTTTAATTTCTAAGGGTTTTTCGAATATTTTTCGCGTAGCCTTAATTAGGCAAATACAGATCCGCTAGGCCTTCGTTGCCCTACCGTTCTTTTATCCCGAAATTGCGGGACTCGCGTCCGTTCAATTTTCTTCCTACTTATTTATTCTTTTCCGGAAACTTTCCACATATAATTCTTCTTTGTGCTCAAACGACACACATCTGTTCTTTTTTTATTCTATTTTTCTATTCCAATACATTTCCTTTATTTCGAGAATTGGCCTGCCGCCAATCTTGAAAAGGATTTGTACTACTTGTACTCTTTTACATTTTGTTGAAAAGATTCTGGGTTTTAATCCAGGCTTCGGCCACGGTTTCCCAGACACCCTTATTAAGCAAATAAAAATTCTTAATTTTCCCTCCAGGAATTTCTTATTGTTTTATTTAGTACTTTCTTTTTTTTTTCTTTCTTTCTTTCTTCTTGAAACATTTCAGCTTCTGGTTAAGGCAAACCACCACTCAAAAAGGTTTCCTGGCGCCCATTTTATAAGTGAGTAAGTACGCCTCTGTACTTTCCTCACCAATCATAATTTAATTAGATCGCGATAAATTTATAAGTGTTTGATATTCCCTTTTAATCAAAGCGGATTAAAAAGGAATATCAAAACGAACCCGCCCATCAGACTGAGCTACGGGAGACAGCACTGTATGTGTTGTTGGATTGCCGAAACACGAACAAACCTGTGTCATTTTGACATTTCTCCTTACTCGAGTCGCGCACGTCGGGATTGTTGATATCCCAATTTTAGTTTTCGCGTTTCAATAATATTATATCTAGTTTCGCTTTCGATATTAATTCATTAGTTTGCTCGCGGTGTGTGGAATTTATTCCCATCGTTTTAAATAATAAATTAAAGTTCGGTTCGCGTGTAAATTTCGGTAACAATTGGCGCCCAACGTGGGGCTTTCTTGTGCAATTTTTTTTATATCGTGTACATATACCCTTCCCTTGTGTGCTGTATTTAGGGAAGTTTCTTTTAAAGTGCTATATCTTTGAAATATTTACTTTGTGTTTTTTTATCCCTAGAGTGCGTGAAAATTTACGAATTTGTGTGGAAGACCTGGGAACAAACATAGGATACAGGATTGAAATCTGTGGAGGAGGAAAACGCATGACTGTGGAATAGGCAGTGGATAGTTTGTCTTTTGGAATTATATCAGTGTTCAGGAGTAAACTGTGAGTTTTTTGTTTTGATTTTCTTTTTTTGTTTGTGGCTGCAATTTAAGTTAATATTAGTATAGTGATAAAAGTGCTTAGTAAATTTAATAAATTTTTTTTTGTTTTGACATTTCGCGAATTCCGATAGTCGCCATTTTTGCAAAAGTAGTTTAGTTAGTGTTAGTGTATATAAATTCATTGCAACCAAAGATCAGGGCTGTCACTGGAAGTATTAATACTTTTTAATACTTTTGGTGTGTTTTACTTTTTTTTAAATTTTGAATTCATTTTTCTAGTATTAAGTTGCCTGCTTTATTGTATTTTACTGATTTTATTAAATTTTGTTTCAAGTGTTTATTTTTTTTTTTCTCGCTGTGAGATTACAATATTGTTGCTAACGAGATTTGCCAAGATTCAAGCTTGCTACGAGTACTAGGTTTTTGAGTGAGTCGGTTGATTTATTTTAACTCTTGATTTTACTTTTCTTTACGTTTATTTTTGGTTTCCTTACAAGATTCTGATAGGTAGTTTTTAGATAGTTACAAAATGGAGTTAAGTCAGGTAAATAGATTGTCTCAGGATGAAATCATTTATGAAGTTGAATGTAGAGGGTTGAATGTAGGGACTGTGGAGGATATGCGCAAAGCGCTTAGGGTAGCTATAAAGTTAGAGCGTAGGAATTCGTTTGTGTCACCCGCATATCCGTTCACTTTCGAACAGGATTCAGCGGCAGTTGAAAAGAAGTTGGTTGAGATTAACAAGTTATTAGAGAATCCTCCGAAGTCAGAGACTTCGAAGGAGTATGTGAAAATTTTGATCAAAGTTGAATGGTGTTTGCGTAGGTTGGATAGGAGCATTCCTGAGAATGAGAAGGATGATAAGGTGAAATTTAAATTGAAGAATGACGTGGTGATGGCGATGACTATTTTGGATGGGGATGAGGATGAGGATGAGGATGTGGATGATGATGAGGTCTTATTAGAAGAAGTAACTGTGCAGGATAAAGGGTTAGAAAGGGGTAGTGAGGTCGCAAAGCAGCATTCAGCTGCACCTCAAAATATTAGTGCTAGGGAAAATAATATCGTTAGTCAGGACAGTGTAGATAGGAAATTTCATAATATTGCGAAGTGGGAGGTGAAGTTTACTGGGGAGCGCTGTGGCACCTCAGTGAACTCTTTTCTAGAAAGGGTTGAAGAAATGAGACAGGCTAGGGGTATTTCAGAAGCTTATCTTTTTAGAGCGGCGGTGGAGCTTTTCGTAGGCAAAGCGTTGATTTGGTTTAGGGCAATTAGGATGTCTGTGAAATCATGGCCAGAATTAATTAAGGAGTTGAAACTTGAGTTTCTACCACCTAATTATGATGACCAGCTTCTTGAGGAGATTAGGCACCGCACACAAGGGAAGGATGAAACGATAGGCGTGTACGTTGCTACGATGCAAAATTTATTCGGTCGGTTAAATGATCCCATTTCGGAGAATAGGAAGCTGTCAATGATTCAGCGGAACTTGACACCTTTCTACCAAACCCAACTTGGGTTGGCTAAGCCAAGCTGCGTGTCGGATTTGGTCGCGTTAGGTCGTAATTTAGAAGCAGTTAGGGCAAATGTTGAGGCGTATGTTCCCCCACCCAATGTTAGGAGTAATAGGACTTTGCTAGAACCGGATCTAGCATACGTAGGTGTTGATAATCCTTCGGTTTCGGTTGTTGCGGTGAACAACGAAATCACTCGTCAGGCCCCATCTTCAAGTCGACAAAATTCTTCGGTTAGGTGTTTCAATTGCAATGGATCAGGCCATTTTGCAAGTAGTTGTTCCGCTCCTAGGCGTTGTTTTGGTTGCGGGGCTGCGGGGGTGACTAGGCAGAATTGTAGGAAGTGTTCGGGAAATGGGAAACGGGCTCCTGCGCCAGCAGGGCGGGAAGTCCGCAGACAGTGAGAGGGTCGCCTGCTGGAGACCAGCTGGCAGATAGGGTTCATTTAGGATTTACTTTAGAGGCAAACGGTAGGGATAGGAGACCTTATTTAACAGTTAGCATTTATGGTTCGAGATTTTTAGGATTATTAGATTCAGGAGCTACTCGAACTATAATAGGTAGGGACGCATGGAAAATCCTGCAGAATTTAGGGCTAATCAGTAGGAAGGACACTGTGCACTGCGTGTGTTTGGCAGATGGAACAGGAGTCGAAGTGTTAGGGACGATCTCTCTTCCAATTTTAGTTGAGGATAGGGCTATATTAGTAGACTGTTTAGTCATTCCGTCGTTACCACATACGGTGATTCTCGGCGCAGATTTCTGGGCGCTGTCGGGTATTGTCCCGGATTTGAGGTCCCGTAGCTGGAATTTTTCAGAACAGGATAGTTCAATTTCGATCTGTTCTATTACAGAACGTTCGGAATTGAGTGTTAGGGAATTAGAATCACTAGAAACATTAATTCAAGAATCTTTTAGGAAGATGCCTGAGGGCTTAGGGTGTACGACTTTAGTCGAACATAAGATTAGGACGTCGGCGGAGCCGATAAAACAAAGGTATTATCCGGTCTCCCCGGCAATGCAGGAACACATAGATAGGGAACTTAATGAAATGTTAGAGGCAGGAGTTATTGAGAGATCGACTAGTGCTTGGTCATCTCCAATAATATTAGTTAAAAAGAAAGATGGCTCCTATAGATTCTGCGTAGATTATAGGAAGCTAAATAAGAATACAGATAGGGACGCGTACCCACTTCCATACATTAATTCAATTTTAGATAGGCTTCGAGGTGCTAGGTTCTTGTCTTCACTGGATATCAAGTCAGCTTACTGGCAGATACCTATGGAGGCAGAATCGAAACCCTTTACTGCTTTTACAGTTCCGGGGAGGGGTCTTTATCAGTTTAGGAGAATGCCTTTTGGCCTTCACAACTCGCCCGCGACGTGGCAGAGATTCATCGACACGGTTTTAGGTGCCGATTTAGAGCCATTCGTTTTCGTCTATTTAGACGACATTATCATCATTTCAGAAACTTTTAAGAAACATCTCGAAATTCTGAATGAGGTTTTGAAAAGATTATGTGAGGCAGGTTTGAAGGTTAGCAAGGAGAAGTGCAACTTTTGCATGTCATCCTTGAAATTTTTAGGGTATATAGTAGATCAGAACGGATTACATGTAGATCCAGAAAAAGTAGATAGTATGGTTAGGATTCCAGCACCGAGGAATGTTAAAGAGGTTAGGAGCTTTATAGGGACAGTTTCATGGTACAGACGTTTCGTACCGAATTTCGCAGAGTTGCTAAGGCCCTTAACGGACCTACTAAAGAAAAATAGGAAGTTTAGTTGGACAACGGAATGTGAGGATAGCTTTAGGAAGGCAAAGGAGTGTTTGGTGACAGCACCTATACTCACATGCCCAGATTTTAAGCGACAATTTGTCGTACAAACAGACGCTTCAGATTATGGGATCGGTGCAGTTTTATCCCAAAACTTTGAGGAAGGGGAAAAGGTTGTCTGTTACCTTAGTAGGTCTTTGAATAGGAACGAGCGTAACTATAGCACTACAGAAAAGGAATGTTTAGCGGTACTGTGGGCTATTGAGAAATTGAGGCCTTATCTCGAGGGGGTTAGGTTTACAGTAGTAACTGATCATTACTCACTGATATGGTTAAGTAATCTGAAAGATCCGCAGGGTAGGTTAGCTAGATGGGCCATTAGGTTACAGCAGTTTGACTACGAAATCATTCATCGTAAGGGGAAAGAGCATGTGGTTCCGGATATGCTGTCTCGGGGAGTGCCGCAGTTGGGTGGTATCTCAGAAGAGGTTTTAGATCCTTGGGTGTCAAAAATGATTTCGGATGTCAATACAAATCCACTTAGGTATCCGGCTTGGAGGGTTGAACAAGGCAAGTTGTTCAAACTCGTAAAGCCCAATCACATAGTAGTTCATGAAAGCAATCAGGAATGGAAGAGAGTGATAGGGAAAAATGAGAGGTTAGGTATTTTACAGGAGAACCATGATGGTCCTTTAGCGGGCCACATGGGAGTTAGGAAAACGTTTGCCAGAATTGCGGCGAAGTTTTACTGGCCAAAGATGAGGGCCGATATCACAAAATATGTTAGGAGTTGTAAAGTTTGCCAACAGGTTAAGCCAATTAATGAGAAGCCAGCTGGTTTGATGAAGGAAAGGGTAGGAGTCAAATCACCTTGGGAGATGATTTGCATAGATTTAGTAGGGCCACTTCCAAAATCTAGTAGGGGCTTTATTTATATATTAACGGTAGTGGATTACTTTACGAAGTTTCCACTGCTGTTCGCGCTGAGGTCGGCTACGGCCAAAGCAATCTGTAGGGAACTGGAAGACAATGTTTTCCTGCTTTTTGGTATACCAAAAGTCACTATTTGTGACAATGGTCCACAGTTTCGTTCTAAGGAACTCAAAACGCTGTGTGACGCATATGCGTCCCAACTACGCTTCACGGCGCATTACCATCCGCAGGCTAACCCTGCAGAAAGGATCAACCAGATCCTTAAGACAACATTACGAGCTTACGTTGCTGAAAACCATAGAGTGTGGGATTCGCAACTAAGCAAGGTGGCGTGTGCAATTCGCACGTCACAACACGAGGTTTTGGGTGTTTCACCTTACTACGCCAATTTTGGGAGGGACATGGTGACTTCGGGTCAGGAAGCACCAACTGTAGGAGAGAGTTCCGAGGATGTTCAAGATCTGGGTGAGATCACCGAACGTTTTCGAGAACTGAGAAGAGACATAGAGACGAAGTTAAAGGCAGCATCTAAGAGAGCTGCAGAAGCTTATAACCTTCGACGGCGTGATATACAATATCACATCGGCGATATGGTTTGGCGGAGGAACTTCACGTTATCGGATGCCGCGAATTACTATGCAGCCAAACTAGCACCGAAATTTGTCGGTCCGTTTTTGATTAAGAAACGTGTGTCACCTTGGACATACGTACTTCAAGATAGTAATAATAAAGAACGCGGGACTTGGCACGTCAAAGATTTAAAACCGTATAATGATGCATCCGAAAACGATTAATGTTAACGTAGCTTATTTTTTTGTAATCTTATAACTCACAGAAACGTGATTGAGACTTTTTTTTTGAGTTTTTTTTTCTGATGGAAAGTCCTTTTCCCACACCTTTTAATCCTAGGTACCTTTTTGGAAGTTTGTTACAGTTCTTACGAAATGTAAGCACACTTCCGAGGAGGTGAGGGTGGGATTTGTTGCGGTAAAATTTACCACAACAAGTTCTATCCACCGTTCTTCTCCCGCTAATAAACTTTATCTATAGCTGCTCGGAAGTAGTAGAAGAGTTCAGTTGAAACCTGGTCCATCAGCCAGAGACCTGTTCTTCTAAAACTTTCGAAATGCCATTTTCAGGTCATATTGTTCCCCGATGCAAAAGATTGCACAGCAGAAGACGCTTTTCTTGTGTGACGGTCGGTCCACAATAGTCGTACGGCAGGTGGCCTACGCAAACATTGATAAAAGGAGAAAGACATGAAGATTGTTACCCATGTCCAACAATGTGTGAACTATACTCACACCAACATACATTTTCGATTAGCTTGCAATTCAGTTTAAATTGAAAATCACTAAGAAGAATTATTTGAGACGTGTTTCCGTTTTTATTTCCCTCTTTTCATCTGGACGAAGGTCTACGGAATTTTCCGTCAATCTATAAAAAAATTAGCTTCTTGGTTCTTCGTTCTGTGAGAAAACGTTTTTCTTGGTATTTTAGTTTGGGTTAATGTGGGGCGGGGACTTTGCGCGATTAAAATAAATTTTTCGGAGTAAGTCTTTTGGTAAGGGGTTGAACTCGTCCACTAGGCTACTGGTGAGCATATCACCTGAACGCGAAGGACCGCGGGGTGATTGATTCGTGACATCTCACTCGCACATCTTAGCCTAATGGCGGGATGCTGCGGAGCAAGTGAGACCGAACAACCCACGCAATAAGGTCTGATGAGGATGGCCATATGGTCGATGCCGGATGGACGAGAAAAACCCGCCATCTTGATGGTCTCTTTGACTTCAGATTGAGAAGAAGAAGGATTACCGAAAAAGCGTCCAAAGGATTTTTTTTGCGAATTTTGTTAAAAAGGAGAATTTTTGTTTTTGCGATAACGAGTGGCAAAATTCCAGTTGGGAATTTTGTGATAAAGGCTAGATTGGAGAATTTGCGAGAATTCCAGTTGGGAATTTCTAGGAGTTAACCAGAGAAAGCGTTTTCCCTAGGAGTAGGAGAATCATACCAGGAATCAGAGCTAAGTATCTTTTTTTGCTATTTCGTTGTGTATCGAAAAACCTTTAATTTCTAAGGGTTTTTCGAATATTTTTCGCGTAGCCTTAATTAGGCAAATACAGATCCGCTAGGCCTTCGTTGCCCTACCGTTCTTTTATCCCGAAATTGCGGGACTCGCGTCCGTTCAATTTTCTTCCTACTTATTTATTCTTTTCCGGAAACTTTCCACATATAATTCTTCTTTGTGCTCAAACGACACACATCTGTTCTTTTTTTATTCTATTTTTCTATTCCAATACATTTCCTTTATTTCGAGAATTGGCCTGCCGCCAATCTTGAAAAGGATTTGTACTACTTGTACTCTTTTACATTTTGTTGAAAAGATTCTGGGTTTTAATCCAGGCTTCGGCCACGGTTTCCCAGACACCCTTATTAAGCAAATAAAAATTCTTAATTTTCCCTCCAGGAATTTCTTATTGTTTTATTTAGTACTTTCTTTTTTTTTTCTTTCTTTCTTTCTTCTTGAAACATTTCAGCTTCTGGTTAAGGCAAACCACCACTCAAAAAGGTTTCCTGGCGCCCATTTTATAAGTGAGTAAGTACGCCTCTGTACTTTCCTCACCAATCATAATTTAATTAGATCGCGATAAATTTATAAGTGTTTGATATTCCCTTTTAATCAAAGCGGATTAAAAAGGAATATCAAAACGAACCCGCCCATCAGACTGAGCTACGGGAGACAGCACTGTATGTGTTGTTGGATTGCCGAAACACGAACAAACCTGTGTCATTTTGACATTTCTCCTTACTCGAGTCGCGCACGTCGGGATTGTTGATATCCCAATTTTAGTTTTCGCGTTTCAATAATATTATATCTAGTTTCGCTTTCGATATTAATTCATTAGTTTGCTCGCGGTGTGTGGAATTTATTCCCATCGTTTTAAATAATAAATTAAAGTTCGGTTCGCGTGTAAATTTCGGTAACAACCTCACCTCCAAAACACCGCATCAAAACACTGTACGTGTTCCTTTTTACTAAAATGCCCATACGCATTTAAGTTACACAATGAAAATTTATTCCAAGGCCAAATATCGTTTACTTTTACGTGCCTTATCACTGTGAATACATTTCCTTAAGGGGAAATACATTGGTATTTCCCATCCGATTTTTTGTATGCAATATTGTCATTGACTTACAACTCACATTTAGTTGTAGTAGAAAAATCTATGAATAGAAGTGAATTAATCACCATAATTCAGAAAAAGATTTACGGGCTTTTATGCCTCAACGTATTATTGCTTTTTCTCTTTCCTGTGAAAGATATTCTTTCTTTGACTTCTATAGTCTCCTTGCAAGAGAACTACATTGTTGCGGTTTGTTTTGGCCGAGCGTGTAAGTCCTTCTTGCCTTTTGTCGTCATTAAAGCAGATCTATTCGTTGCGGTTTGGTTGGCCGAGCGGTAAGATTTCCTTTTTCGATAGACAGCCCCCGATTTCAAAGGGAAATACATTGTTGCGGTTTGGTTGGCCGAGCGTGTAAGTTCTTCTTGCCTTTGGCGTCATTGAAGCAGATCTATTCGTTGCGGTTTGGTTGGCCGAGTGGTTAGATTTCCTTTTTCGATAGACAGCCCTCGATTTCAAAGGGAATTACATTGTTGCGGTTTGGTTGGCTGAGCGTGTAAGTTCTTCTTGCCTTTTCGTCGTCATTGAAGCAGATCTATTCGTTGCGGTTTGGTTGGCCGAGTGGTTAGATTTCCTTTTTCGATAGACAGCCCCCATTTTAAAGGAAACTACATTGTTGCGGTTTGTGTTGGCCGAGCGTGTACGTTTGCCTTGTCGTTTTGTCTCCACTGAAACGGAGCTATTCGTTGCGGTTTTGTTTGGCCGAGCGGGTAGATTTTCTTCTACGGTAGACGTTGTCAATTTGTAAAGAAAAGCTCTTATCACTATACGCATACGCAACCGACGACTTTTGTTGCGAAGTCCGCCGCTGCCGACAGAGTGTTTTGCCTCTAAACAGACGCATACACTTCCTACGAAGTCCGCCAACGCCGATAAATTGTTCTGCCGTTCTATATAACGCAGGCACTTCCTACGCCGTCCGCCGCCGCCGATAAATTGTTCTGCCTACCACGCAACGCAGACCTCTGCTACGAAATCCGCCGCCGGCGACAGAGTGCCCTGCCTAACGCAGATAGACGTTCACCGCTGCCGAATAGAGGAAACAGATGCCGTAGTATATAGACCCGAAGGAACCATCATCACTACCCCAGAGAAGAACAGCCATTCCGAGGACCAGCAACAGAAACAAACCTTAGTCAAGACATTGTTAAAACTTGCTTTTGAGAATCAGAATAAAGATTTGTTTAAAACTGTAAACTGAATCCTGAGAGAACTTGTAAAAAAATAAATTTAGACTTATTTAGAAATTACCCGACCGTCTCTTCGTTTTCATTTGTTTGAGAAGTTGGACCGCCGAAGCCCAAGTCTTACGAAGCTTCCTTGAGTAGACCCTGGACACCCTGAGTCCTACCCCAGCCTCGCAAAAGAAGCATCACAAATTGGCGCCCGAGCAGGGACCTGCAGAAAGTTCAACCGTTTGCCGTACCTGTGCAGGAACTGACGCAGAGTCCACCGACCGACACCGAAACCTGACCGACCAGCTTCCAAGATGCTTGCCGATACCGACCCCAAAGGACCTGATAACGATGCCCAGGAACTCGAGGAGAATCGAAGTCCATACCAAAATGTAGGTTTCATATATTTCCTGAAGAAACCCGAATTGATAGAGACGCTGACGCAACTTGGGCAAGACGCTAGTGGAACGGTTCAGGAGTTACGCCAACGTCTGAGTCGTCACCTAAAAGAAGCCCGTATGCACCGCTCAACACAGAATTTGTGCGCTGAGTGGGAAGACAAGATAGAAGAGAGGAATAATGCCGATACTTCGGACGAGGAAGACCACGCCACTGCTTCTGGATCGCATATACCGCCGTCCACGTCGGAACACAAGCAGCAGAAATTATTCCAAAGCAGACTCCAGGTTCCACTGTTCCAAAAACCAGCCATGACCGCACCCACGTCTTCCCGAACAACGAGTTATGTTCCCCCGCCAGATTCGAATGAGCAGTCTCCGCCCCTCCGCAGGTCGAACAACATGACGGCACCCGTACATACCCCGCCACATCCACATATCCCCCACCTGGCCGATTCGGTCGCAGTTTCGAAGCCGAATTAATGAATACCGTCCGCAAATGGGGATTCCGATTCGTTGGCTCCGGAAAACCATTGGAATTCTTAGAGAGAATCGAGCACCTGGCGGTGTGTTACGAGATACCATTGAACGACATGCTCCGGACACTTCCTGAGATCTTCCGCAACACGGCTCTAGAATGGTTTAGGATTAACCGAGACGCTTTAACCACTTGGGCAGTATTTCGCCAGGCCTTCCTTCGTCATTTCTTGCCAGCACGTTATTTCCATAAACTCGAAGACGAGATAGTGCGCAAGAGACAAGGCCCCAAGGAGAAAGCGAAAGACTACGTACGTTCCTCTCAGTACTTGATTCGGCAACATCCACGCATGACAATCGAGGATAACAAAGACCACATTTATGATGGATTACGGCCGAGTACCGACTTTACATTAAGCGTATGGAGTTTACGACCTTGGACGAGTTGATGGATCTCGCGGAAGAATACGAGTTCGTGCGACAAGAAGATCAAAGCCCGCGCCCTACCCCAAGTCACCAGCAATACTCGTACCAAAGCGCACCCGTCCCTCGACTACAGGTGCAGCCTCCCTCACCTTTTTTTCCGCGCCAAGCCGTCATGCCACGAACGCCGATACCGCAACCTACCGCCGCGTACAGTAGAAACACGCACTGCTGGCAATGCAAGCAAAGGGGGCATAATAAGAAAGATTGCCGACGCCCTTTCAGATTATTCTGTTCATACTGTGGGGAGGACGGTCGCCTCACCAAGTACTGCCCTTGTCACCAGAGTTCCAACGTCGTCCTCGGCCAGCCTGGCCCCACCAGTCCCACCGACCCCCGACCGTTCGTCCATATCGAGGCTGGCGACCAAACGTACTACGCTCTGTTGTGATCCGAAAACCACAACTATTCCCAACCTCCAACATTCATTCAGAACCAACTCATTCAGAAAAACACCAACCACAGGGCATAGTTTTCATTTTCGTCATGTAGAACAACGTATGCACGTCACTATGACTCAAGCCATATGCGCGCCTCTATAGCAACGAAAACAGATGAGTAGACAACTGCTATGCAATAGAGTATGTCAAGTGCAATGTGCAATACGAGACCTACAAACTGCGATCGATGAAGACACACCCAGAAGTACTTGAGTGGGTCACCATACGATCGGCATATAGGTTTAAGCGTGTTCTATGTAATGACCAATGAAGAATTGTGACCATGGTGTGTGGCCTAGTTTGGATGAACTAAATGAGGTAACATGGTTCTGACGATGGTAAACGGCTAGCTAAGTAATAGTAATGAATAAAAACCAATAAATAGAGAAGCGAATGGGAAGAAGGGCAGAGTTGAAATTTGAGTTTATATAGTAAAGGTTGCAGCCAAATGCATTGAGACAGCGGGCCTTCTACTACATTCAAATATATTCAAATAAAAAGAATTTAAACAAAGTATTATCTTTTGTTTCGACTCTCCGTCACCTGCTCTTCCTTTTGAAGCACGGCAGAACGTAACATTGGTGGCAGCGGTGGGATTAGTCAATTTAGCCCAGGATAGTTATTATCCCTACCAAAACACAAGAGGTCTATTTCGTTGACTCTTGATGCGTACTGGGGCTAAACACCAGTAGGTAATTTTTTTTGTGTGTGGTGAGAAAAAAAAAAACACCATTAAGTGATTTGTGTTGTGAAAAAAAAAGCCCTATAAACATAAGACCTGGCGAATTCCCAAGCGGACGCCGGAGGCAAAAATTAGGCAGTGAAAAGACCAGGTCGTAATTGGCAACTATAGGGCGTGAAGCCTGCCTGGCAAGTGAAAAATCAGCAGCAGCAACTACATCAACACCAACATCAGCAGAAAAAATCAACTTCAACAACTTTAACATCAACAACTTTAACAGCAACTACAACAACCCTCAACAGCAACCACAAAACAAGTAAATTCTTTTTATTATTTACTATTTTTATTAAAATCGAAAAGATTTAAGTATAGTATATTAAAGCGAAATCAATTTTTGCTATCTATTGACCTAATTAAAGTGTTCAATTCAATTGAATTTTTTAAAATAACAGCACAAGTGATTATTAAAGTTATTTATCTTGTCTTCTACCCGAACCCCAAATTAAACTCTTTGTTTTCTCTCGTCTCTCGATACACTTCACGACTTCACAATTACTACCCGCAATCAAAAGCTTAAAGTTAGTTTATTCGAGGTTTTGCCTTTTCATTTAGTCTCTGACATTTCGGAAATAACAGAATATAAATTGAATTTTAAGGATATCATTAATATTGTCCCCACTTTCGATGGAAAGTCGGAAAATCTAGGGAAGTTTTTAGCGTGTGGAGATATTTTGTTCAAGTCAGTGAAACCTGACGAGCACAAACTTTTCCTCAGCATAGTAAAAACCAGGCTTGAGGGACCAGCTTTCGAATTAATACAATTCAAGACTGTGGAAAGATGGGAAGATCTTTGTTCAGTCTTGAAAATGGAATATTCATCGGTAAAGTCAAGGTCCTCAGCTCAAAATGAGTTGATTTCAGCTCGACAACGACCAAAAGAAACAGTTAAAGAGCTTGGCGAACGTATAGGTCAACTCTTAAATGCTTTAAATTCGGCAACATACGTCAGCTCAACGGAGGAGGCAGTTAGAAATTTTCTTTTCAAAGAACACGACAAACTGGCTATACAAACTTTTGAGGATGGCATCCGAAATCAAAATCTCAGGTTTATGGTTCAGGCTCATGGAGAAACGGATTTAGAGAAATCCATTCTCTATGCTGAGAAGCATTTGAACCGACTAGAACGCGTTAGCCCTTCTACAAGTTCTGCAAACATTTCGCCCTCGATACGTCCAACGTGTCAATTTTGTAACAAGGTAGGTCACACAAGTGCACACTGTTATTCTAATCCCAGCAGGACATCACAAAACACAAACCAACACACAAATATAAAAAGGGAAATACAACGGCTCACTTGTGGGTACTGTAAAAAACCCAACCATCGAGAAGTAGATTGTAGGTTAAAGCAGTCTCAACTCGGTTCGACCAAACCTAACCCATTTAGGGACAATTCGCATAACAAAAACAATCAAAATTTCTCCAACATCCGGCGATACAACGCTAAACAAGGGTATAGGAACTGGAATCCTGGTGAGGAGTTTTTATTCTCAAAATTCGGGAAACGAATACGCTCGGGAGGAAGAGATGGGTCATCCATCCCGACTAAATTAAAATACCGACCCACAACAATAAAATCTAGTTTCTTGACTGTTTCCTTTTGTCCAGAATTCCATGAGCCGGTAATACGAATTCAGTTCGAGCCGTCTAACAAAAAATACTCTACTTTTTTAATAGATACCGGAGCAGATATAAGTTTGTATAAGGACAAATTCGGAACAAATTCTAACCCAGGAAAAAGACTTACTATACTTCAATTTCTGGTGATTCTGTTTTCACTCTAGGGGAAATAACTGGTTCTTTTATAATTAATTCCAAGTATAATCTCTCACTCACACATCCCTTCCATCTACTCACTCCAAATATAAACCTGCCATACGATGGTATTTTAGGAAACGATTTTCTTTCCAAATACAGGTGTAAAGTAAACTATAAAGAAAATGTTTAAGAGGTTTACGACATTCAAATCGAAAACCCTGTTATCAGAGAAAGCATCCGAAAAGCTACCCCTCACGAGGTGGTGCCTACGGGCTGTGATTTGGAAGCAAAAGGTGATGAAAAGGCTGAGGAGAATAACTTTATTCTTAAATCCAATAAAGCCACCATCAACCGAAATTCCGATAAGCTTAAATTGAATGCTGACTCCGACAACAAAGAATTAGATTTGAATAAATCACCAGTCAAAGTAAAAAACGATTCAATAAATAAGACTACATTAAACAGTGATGTAGCAGCTAAAAATAAAAATAAGACTTTAGAAAACAACAGCCAAAAGAGCAAAGAAACTAAAGCGTCTACTGATAAAGATGCAGCAATACGTAAGACTACATCAGAAACAAGCCTTTTCAAAACAAATTTATGTTTTATCCTTCCACCTAGGAGTCAACAAATGATCGAAATTCCCTTTAAAAAAGCTAACAAAAAATCTGTAGACATTTTGATCAAAAAGAAACAGATTTGTCCGGGAGTTTATGTTGGCGAATCCATAGTAAGGCCTATAAACAATAAAATCAGAGTTCTAACTATGAATGCTTTAGAAACAGAGAAAATACTCTATATTAATAATCTTAATTTAAATTTTGATAGTTTAGATCAGTACGAGCAGTACAATATGAAAAATTTTAGTAGCAAAGTAGAAAAACGAATGGAAAAACTAGAGTCCATGTTGATATTAGACCATTGCAACGCTGAAGAAAAGAATTCTATACTCAAGATTTGTAGAGAGTACAACGAATTATTTTATCTTGAGGGTGATCATCTCACCAACACCGATTCCATGACTCACAAGATCGGTACTGATGAGAGTAAACCGCACTTTACGTAAAACCTTATCGACTCCCTGAAAGCCAAAAAGAAGAAATCCATAAACAAGTTCAAGAGATGTTAGACGACGACATCGTACGACCAAGCTCGAGTCCCTGGAACTCACCCCTGCTACTCGTTGCCAAAAAACCTGGAAACGATGGAAGCAAACGTTGGAGGGTAGTTGTAGATTTCAGGAAACTAAACGATTTAACCGTCGGCGATGCATACCCATTACCAAATATCAGTGACATATTTGATCAATTGGGTAGAGCTAAATATTTCAGCACCTTGGATTTGGCTAAAGGATTCCATCAAATCTTAATGGATGAAAAAGATCGATGCAAGAACGCATTCAGCACTCCCTTTGGCCATTATGAATATAATCGAATGCCATTCGGTTTAAAGAACGCTCCTGCAACCTTCCAACGCCTAATGAACAATGTTCTCACTGGCTTACAAGGTTTTGATTGTTTCGTTTATATGGACGATATAGTTCTATACGGATACGACCTTAAAGATCATAACTCCAAATTATTAAAAGTTCTCAACCAACTCAGCATCCACAATCTGAAATTACAACCAGAGAAATGTAATTTTCTAAAACACGAACTCATGTATCTAGGTCATCTTATTTCGGAAGATGGACTTAAACCAGACCCCGAAAAGATCAAAGCGGTTAAAACTTACCCTACACCTAAAAATGGTAAAGGTATAAAATCTTTTCTAGGCTTCGTTGGCTATTATAGAAAATTTATAGAAAATTTTTCTACGATAGCAAAACCTCTTACAAAGTTACTGAAGAAAAACTGTGTTTTCAAATGGGATGCCTTCTGCGATGAAGCTTTTAGAGATCTAAAAAATAAATTAATAAACCCCCCAGTCTTAGCTTACCCCAATTTCAAAGAAGAATTTATTGTGACCACAGATGCAAGCGATGTCGGAATCGGAGCTATTTTGTCACAAGGTCTAATTGGAAAAGACAAACCCATATCCTTCGCAAGCAGAACGTTGAATGACTCCGAAGTCAGGTATAACACGACCGAAAAAGAACTACTTGCAATTGTCTATGGCATACAACAATTTCGTCCCTACCTTTATGGCAAGCCCTTCACTATTTGTACGGATCATCAACCTTTGCAATGGTTATTTTCTCGTACCGATCCTATGTCCAGACTAGCAAGATGGAAAATTTTACTATCCGAATATGAATATACCATCAAGCATAAACCGGGGAAAATCAACTTAAATGCAGATGCTTTAAGTCGAATTATAGGAGAAAGCAATATATTGGTTGTAACACGAGGGCAAAAACAAAGACAGATCGAAGATAATGTTCAAGCAAAAGTAGCTGTGGCTCCTAACAGAAAGCCAACCCCTAAGGAAAAGAAGAACGACCATGCCATATCAGAACAAATTCCTGAAGGTGAAATAATAACTGATTTGTCCAAAACAGCATGGAAAATCGGACCGTCTACAGGCATGGGAAGTCATGGTCAAATATATTCAGCGTGTAAAGCTTCAAGTTCATCAAAGAAGCCGTCCGACTATGAATATGTCGTCAAATTTGAACCACATGGCAATGGAACTTTGTTTGTTGAAATGCACTTTTGTATGCACAATGCTCGTCTTGAAGACATTACACAGTTCAAACAGCAGCGCGGACTTAAATCTTTTGGGATGCCTTATCTAGTTGGTAAGGGATCACACGACATTTACGATGTGAAACATCGCTTTGTTGTAATGCCACGTTATGGAGACGATATTTGGAAGCTTTTCTTGGAAAACGGAAGAAAGATTCCAGAACATACAATTTATCGTCTTGCCTTACAGATGTTATATGTGTATGAGTATATCCACGGCCGAACGTATGTCCATGCTGATTTGAAAGGAGCCAACATCTTATTAGGTTATGGAAAAGGTGGTGCTTCTCAAGCATATCTGGTAGACTTTGGTTTAGCTAGTCACTACACCCAAAAAGATTTCGAGCCAGATCCAAAGAAAATGCACAATGGTACAATTGAATACACATCCAGAGATGCACATCTCGGTGTAGCAACAATGCGAGGAGACTTTGAGATCCTTGGGTATAATCTAATCGAGTGGTCAGGCGTGATACTGCCTTGGGAACAAGAAAACCTACTTAAAGTTCCCATTAAAGTCCAGAAGTCTAAGGAAACTTTTATGAGAGATGTAAGTACTGGTTTGGAAAAACTATACCCCAGAGGAGTGCCAAATCCAATAATGGAATTCATGATTATGGATTACAACGAGACGCCAGACTATGAAAAATGCCGACAGATATTTCAATCGGGACTTAAAGCCCTTAACGCTAACAATTCGGGAGACTTAGAATTCAAACTGAAATTATCACAAGACTCTAAAACAGGACCTGAATGTAATATTATCGAAAAATTCGAATCTATCTTTATAAACAAAAATTCCGACTATAAAATCGTAATATTACCTCTAATAGACTCGATAGACGAGCAATCCTTAGTAAAAAGAATTCAAAACTTTACAAAACCCACTATAGGTAAATTTAATGTACATGATTCTTTGATTGTCGTTACACTACCCTTACCGTTCCGTACGACAAAGGACGAGGAGATAACCGAAAAGAGTCTCCGAACAATTAAGGAACACACTAAGTTTGAACAAACTATTTCTTTTTCACTACCTGTCTCAGATAACCAAGTTAGACATACCTTCAAAAAAATATTGAATGAAGTTTTCGGAGATTTGACATTAGACATATACCTTCACATTGATGAAAGGATTTCCGTGACTGATCCAGAGATAATTTCTAAGATTCTGTCAGAATATCATGATTCCCCATTCGGAGGCCACCAAGGTGTTTCACGGATGTATAACCGAATAAAGGCGAAATACTTCTGGCCAAACATGAAAGCTGATGTACAAAAGCATGTGAGGATGTTGTGATCCGAGAACCACAACTATTCCCAACCTCCAACATTCATTCAGAACCAACTCATTCAGAAAAACACCAACCACAGGGCATAGTTTTCATTTTCGTCATTTGTAGAACAACGTATGCACGTCACTATGACTCAAGCCATATGCGCGCCTCTATAGCAACGAAAACAGATGAGTAGACAACTGCTATGCAATAGAGTATGTCAAGTGCAATGTGCAATACGAGACCTACAAACTGCGATCGATGAAGACACACCCAGAAGTACTTGAGTGGGTCACCATACGATCGGCATATAGGTTTAAGCGTGTTCTATGTAATGACCAATGAAGAATTGTGACCATGGTGTGTGGCCTAGTTCGGATGAACTAAATGAGGTAACATGGTTCTGACGATGGTAAACGGCTAGCTAGGTAATAGTAATGAATAAAAACCAATAAATAGAGAAGCGAATGGGAAGAAAAGCAGAGTTGAAATTTGAGTTTATATAGTAAAGGTTGCAGCCAAATCCATTGAGACAGCAGGCCTTCTACTACATTCAAATATATTCAAATAAAAAGAATTTAAACAAAGTATTATCTTTTGTTTCGACTCTCCGTCACCTGCTCTTCCTTTTGAAGCACGGCAGAACGTAACACTCTAGTTGACACCGGGTCTTCACGGTCTTTCATCGGCCCTGATTTGCGGGAAGAATTTTGCCGGCTCGGGGCGGCAAGGAGAGATCAACCGCACGCTGTACAATTCGCCAACGGTCGAACAGCCGTGACGTCCGAAAACTACGTCCTGTCGCTGAATCTGAATGGGAGAATGGTGCAGGGAGAAGCCATCTTTCTACCTACCTTGGCAGAAGACGCCATACTAGGCATGGACCTCCTGGGAAAGGCCGGATCCTCGCTAAAGATAGGAGGCCGGAAAATCGTCATGGAACGTCCCTCGAGTCCACCTGAGGCCACGCGAATACATGCCATATCAGACGCTGGTACCCACCACCAAAATGCAAAGTTACAAGAGTTTTTAGAAGAGGAAATACCAAAGTTCAAAGAAATGAAAGGTATATCAACCGTCGCTCCGCATAACATAAGCCTGAAAACAACCGAGCCTTTTAAACAGCGGTACTATCCGCACAATCCCGCAATGCAGAAAATTATTGACGACGAAATCGATGATCCGCTACAGTCCGGTAAGATCAGTCCTTCAAAAAGCCCGTACAGTTCGCCGGTGGATCTGGTTCGGAAAAAGGAAGGATCCTGGCGCGTATGCATAGACTTTCGGCAGTTGAACGAATTCTCATTTAAAGACGCTAACCCTCTTCCGTATATCACCGCCATTTTGGACAAGTTGCGAGGGGCCTGTTTTATGTCTACCATCGACCTAAAACAAGGCTATTGGCAGATCGCCCTAAAACCCAAATGCCGCCCGTACACCGCCTTTACCGTGCCCGGCCGTGGTCTTTACGAATGGAATGTCATGCCGTGTGGCCTACATTCGGCCGAAGCAACCTTTCAGAGAGCCATGGACGAAGTATTCGGCCCCGACATGCAAGATCACGTACTGGTATTTTTTGACGACATCATCGTTCTGAGTAAAACGTTCGATGACCACCTGGCGTATCTGAAAGAAGCGTTCCGCCGTCTTAGAGAAGTAAACCTGAGGATAAATTTGGACAAATGCCACTTCTGTCGGCCCTCCCTTAAATACCTGGGGCATGTGATATCAAAAGAAGGTATCCATACCGATCCTGACAAGGTTGCCGCCGTCCGCGATTTAAAAGCTCCGACTAGCCTCCGAGAACTCCGAAGAATCCTAGGAACTTGCTCTTGGTACCGCCGCTTTATCCAGGATTTTTCCACCGTGGCTGCCCCTCTTACTCGTCTGCTGAAGAAGGCCGTGAAGTGGAATTAGACGCATGAGCAACAAGAAGCATTTGAGACCCTGAAAAGACGTTTAACCGAAGCCCCGGTATTGGCCTGTCCAGATTTTACGCAACAGTTCACGTTGCAAACCGATGCCAGCCAAACGGGACTAGGGGTGGTGTTAACGCAAAACTTGGAAGGGCACGAGAAAGTGATCGCATACGCTAGCCGTACGTTAACGGAGCTAGAGAGCAAATACGCGGCCACTGAGAAAGAGTGCTTGGCGATCCTATGGGGGATCATGAAGATGAGACCGTACCTAGAAGGGTACCAATTTAGTGACCAAGGTAGTGACGGACCACCATTCGCTCAAGTGGTTGCATTCATTGGAGAACCCGTCAGGGAGGTTGGCCAGATGGGCGTTAGAGTTACAACAATACGATTTTACTATACAATATCGTAAAGGCGCACTCAACGTCGTAGCAGACGCTATGTCCCGGGATCCCCTACCTATTTCAGAACCAGACCGAATCGCCGCTGCCCGCGACGCTAGTCCCGATTGGACAATGAATCGGAAAGAACAAGTACGCCTCACTCCTAACCGGTACCCCGAATACAAAATAGAAAACGACCTGCTATACCACCAATTCACTTCCACCAATCCTGCCGCCGATCCGAACACGCTCGAGTGGAAGCTATGCGTGCCTACCGCCGACCGCAACAAGATTTTGTTTGAGAATCACGATGTAGTGACCGCTGGACATCTAGGAGTCGCGAAAACGACCGCGCGTATTATGAAGCACTATTACTGGCCGGGCATGTTCCGCGACATCGCTAAATATGTTCAACAATGTAACGTGTGCATTCAGTTTAAACCCTCGCAGCAGAAACCTAGTGGTATGATGCATACTACTCTGTCTGATTTCCCCTGGGACGTCGTGTGCGCCGACTTCGTAGGACCACTACCGCGGTCAGCCAGAGGAAACACTATGATGTTAGTGATGGTGGACAAATTTTCGAAATGGGTAGAAGCGGTCCCGCTGCATGCCGCGACCGCCAATGGTTTGATAAAGGCAGTTTGCGAGCGAATTATCACTCGGTTCGGAGTGCCTCGCACCTTCATATCAGACAACGGGAGTCAATTTAAGAGCCGTCCATTCAAGGAATTTCTAGCAGAGTTAGGAATTGCACACCGCTTGACCGCCCCGTACACCCCTCAAAAAAATAACACCGAACGGGTGAATCGT
Source organism: Melanostoma mellinum (assembly GCA_914767635.1). Taxonomy (NCBI): domain Eukaryota; kingdom Metazoa; phylum Arthropoda; class Insecta; order Diptera; family Syrphidae; genus Melanostoma; species Melanostoma mellinum. Next base: position 93,124,982 of record OU612060.1, on the reverse strand, counting down.
GTATTGAAGACCATGATCGCGCAATACACTCAAGGTGACCAGAGGAAATGGGATGAACATATACCGGAGCTATCATTTGCGCTTAATACCAGTCGTCACGAATCAACAGGATTTTCTCCCGCCTTCCTCAATTTCGGACGAGAAATGCGGGCCAAAGGCCACTTGTTATCCGACTTATCCCCGAATACCCCTCTTGAAGAACCCAACCTACGTACAGAACGTATTCGAACATTATTCTCACTTGATAAAATTAATCTCCAGCGCGCCTCCCAAACACAGGCGAAATATTACAATTTACGACACCGCCCATGGCGCGCATGTATCGTTGAGCGAGTGTATAAAAAAGACCGCGTAATGTCATCTGCAGCAAAATACTTCACCGAAAAACTGGCACCAAAGTATGAAGGACCATACGAGGTCATCAATATTGTTTCTCCCGTTATAGTCATACTACGTAGACTGGGAATTCGCAATCGCACAGCTGCCACGACCCGAGCCCATGTGCGAGATTTAAAAGGAATCACAACAACAGAAAATGCATGCAATGGAGATAACAGATGCGCAGCTGATGTTGCGCAGGTAAATGCAAACAACGAAAACTCCAGTCAGCCATCGACCACCGAGCGACATAGAGCCCTTTGTGAAAGTAAAAGATTTAATTCGAGACAACCAACGAAATTAAAAATAATGGAGGGCGGCAAGCAACCAAGGAAAAGACCACAACCTTCTTCACCCGACAATCCGTGTAAGAGGAAACCAACCCAGCCCTGTCGACCGCATCCCGGAGACCGTCCGGTCGCTTTACGGTTGGTACAAGCGGTTCCAGCCAATATGGTTACGACTAGGTGGGTAAGTTGTAGACCCACTCATCCTCCAGCCGTGCTCATCCGGCCACCGCCTGGCCCTGAGGTGCAGATGAGCCAGGTCAAGTCGGTGCGGGACAAGGCCAGCGCTTTGTGGGACGAACGCTAGCTGAACGGTCTGCAACGAGCAACTCCTAGCGATCCCCCGCCGACGGTAGCAACGACCACGTGGAAACTGCATGAGATCGACTTACCTCCAATGGACGAGGTACGTCGTTTAATCGTTCGCGACGTTTTGGGAGGCTCAGCGGCCAACCAGTTGCACCGCTTGGATCCCCGTTTATTTCCCCCGACCGAAGAGCCCGCGACCATACCCGAGCCACAGAGCCCTAGGTCCCCGGATGCCGAGGCGGATGCAGCTAGCGCAAGAGGCGCCAGCATGTCCAAGTTATACTAAGAGCCGGAGGAACGCTCACAGCCTCCGCTCACCAAGACCCAACGAAGGCGAGCCGACTGACTGAGGAACCCGGCAGCAGACCCGTTCCAGGGCATCACATCCCTGTTCCGGCGCGACACCAGACCCTTCGTCATTCAGAACAGGGGCAGAGATATCGACGTGACTCCCAACGACACCGGGACCGAGGCGATGTTGTCGTTCCAGGGTAGGAACAAGGTTGTCCCAATGGAGCTGCGGAAGTGGTAGGCAGAGCAGGGTTCAGTTTTCTTTGCTATGATCGTAGGACGATCGGTTTTGTTTTTTGTTGTGATTGGAGAACGATCGGATTTGGTTTTTTTTGCCATGTTTAAAGGGCGAATGTTCTAGTTCTCTCAGGATAGGGATTAAGTTTTTTTTTTTATAACGCTTGAATATAGATTTATTTTGGTTACTTTTTTTATAACGTTTACAAAGAGGAAAAAATATATATAAAAAAAAGAAGGAAAAAAAAGGAGGAAAAAAACACACACAAAAATAAAAAAATAAAAAAATAATAATAATAAAAAAATATATATATAAAGAAAATGAAGGGCAGGATTTAAGTCCCTCAAAACAGAAATACATACAAGAACTCCTCCAGTCAGTACCAGAGGACACTGAGACGAGAGGGTTCTCGTCTTTTGAAGAAGGGGGGATCCGTGACGAAGCGTCACAATTTCGTTTCATACCCCACCTCCAAAACACCGCATCAAGACACTGTACGTGTTCTTTTTTACTTAAATGCCCATACGCATTTAAATTACACAATGAAAATTTATTCCAAGGCCAAGTATCGTTTACTTTTACGTGCCTTATCACTGTGAATACATTTCCTTAAGGGGAAATACATTGGTATTTCCCATCCGATTTTTTGGTTGCAATATTGTCATTGACTTACAACTCACATTTAGTTGTAGTAGAAAAATCTATGAATAGAAGTGAATTAATCACCATAATTCAGAAAAAGATTTACGGGCTTTTATGCCTCAACGTATTATTGCTTTTTCTCTTTCCTGTGAAACATATTCTTTCTTCGGCTTCTATAGTCTCCTTGCAAGAGAACTACATTGTTGCGGTTTGTTTTGGCCGAGCGTGTAAGTTCTTCTTGCCTTTGGCGTCATTGAAGCAGATCTATTCGTTGCGGTTTGGTTGGCCGAGCGGTAAGATTTCTTTTTTCGATAGACAGCACCCGATTTCAAAGGGAACTACATTGTTGCGGTTTGGTTGGCCGAGCGTGTAAGTTCTTCTTGCCTTTGGCGTCATTAAAGCAGATCTATTCGTTGCGGTTTGGTTGGCCGAGCGGTTAGATTTCCTTTTTCGATAGACAGCCCTCGATTTCAAAGGGAATTACATTGTTGCGGTTTGGTTGGCTGAGCGTGTAAGTTCTCCTTGCCTTTTCGTCGTCATTGAAGCAGATCTATTCGTTGCGGTTTGGTTGGCCGAGCGGCTAGATTTCCTTTTTCGATAGACAGCCCCCATTTTAAAGGAAACTACATTGTTGCGGTTTGTGTTGGCCGAGCGTGTACGTTTGCCTTGTCGTTTTGTCTCCACTGAAACGGAGCTATTCGTTGCGGTTTTGTTTGGCCGAGCGGGTAGATTTTCTTCTACGGTAGACGTTATCAGTTTGTAAAGAAAAGCTCTTATCACTATACGCAACCGACGACTTTTGTTGCGAAGTCCGCCGCCGCCGACAGAGTGTTTTGCCTCTAAACAGACGCATACACTTCATACGAAGTCCGCCAACGCCGATAAATTGTTCTGCCGTTCTATATAACGCAGGCACTTCCTACGCCGTCCGCCGCCGCCGATAAATTGTTCTGCCTACCACGCAACGCAGACCTTTGCTACGAAATCCGCCGCCGCTGACAGAGTGCCCTGCCTAACGCAGATAGACGTTCACCGCTGCCGAATAGAGGAAACAGATGCCGTAGTATATAGACCCGAAGGAACCATCATCACTACCCCAGAGAAGAACAGCCATTCCGAGGACCAGCACTAGAAACAAGCCTTAGTCAAGACATTGTTAAAACTTGCTTTTGAGAATCAGAATAAAGATTTGTTTAAAATTGTAAACCGAATCCTGAGAGAACTTGTAAAAAAATAAATTTAGACTTATTTAGAAATTACCCGACCGTCTCCTCGTTTTCATTTGTTTGAGAAGTTGGACCGCTGAAGCCCAAGTCTTACGAAGCTTCCTTGAGTAGACCCTGGACACCCTGAGTCCTACCCCAGCCTCGCAAAAGAAGCATCACAAGCTGCCGTCTTCTTCACGAGCTCCTGGAGCCATTGAAAGGCCCATTCGTTCTCGCAGTTCATCACCTTGAAACCATGGACGGTAGTGAGGTCCCCGAAGAGTGGTGGTTGCCCACTCTTAACGATCGCCTCATTTACCTCTTCCAGGATCCTTAGTTCAAGTAACTGCCATTCGTCTTCACTCAGTTTGAGGTCAGGTTTCCCAAAGTCGGCGATAGCGACTAGGTGGCTCTTTGCAGCAGAGTCTTCATCTTCTTAGGTATTCCGTTGGCTTTATTTGAGCAGCTTGGCATATCGGTGTTGATAAGGGGCAGGGAGGCCACCTCACCAGTTCCGGTGTTTGCTCCGCAGCCAGCTCGTTTTTTGTCGGTTGGGTCTTGTCCAGTTCGTTTTGTTATGTCTGTTGGTGTCATTGTCCGTAGTCTCCATTTGGACCTCACCAGAGCCCTTTTCGCCTTTTCCGTTAAGGAGTCGGGGTTCTTTTTCGATAGGCGCCTGATGGTCCTTTCCGCATTGCGTCGTTGGCTCAGTTGAAGTTCGTTTTTGCTGAGGACCCTCGCTCGTCGTTGTCCGGCATTTCTGTCGATGACAGTTGCCAGACTGTCCGTCGTTTTGTTGTGTGCCGGATTTTCGGGGATGGACTCCTCAGCCACGTTCAGGTCTTGCGGAGAGCTATGGCCTTCTACACTACCTTCAAGCTTCCGTTCTTCCTTCTCTCAGCAGAGGCTTCGTTTCCTATTTCTGGGTGAGAAGTTCTGCTGTGTTTCCGTACTTTAGGGTCTGTCTGTTTGCACTTCGTGTTATGTCCTGTATTCGTAGTAGTCCTTGCACCAGCCGTCGATGGGGCTGGCCCTTTCTTCAGCTGAATTTTATCAGCGTAAGGAGCAGGTGGACCCATCGAAGTCCTAGCACCCTAACCTTGAAAGGAGAGAGCGTTCGGTGCGGGATTTGCAGTTGGCCCATCTTTTCCCAAGTCCTCTTTACCCAAAAAGGCTCATGTGTTGTGCGGTTCGTTTTGGTCAGTCTTGTCAGTATTGTCCAAGTGTTTTTACAATACCTTTATTGGGTCTGAGCCATAATAAAAATTGACTACATAATAACCAAAGAACTAACACTTCATTTCGAACCTTATATTCTTTCGAGATCCTTATCTCTATCAAAGGCCTAGAAGACGCTGTCATTGTTTAGGTCAAAGTATATAGTATCACTTTAAATGAATTCATTTTGTTTTGCGAATGTAGATAAAGTTCAATATGCGGTCATTTCATATGAAAAAATATTTTGGATTAGGTATTATAAAAGTAACACTTTTAACTAAAAAAAAATTAAATCTTTATTCTTACCAGGCGAAAATCAAAAGAGTTCTTAAAAACAAACAATCCAACAATCTTACTATTTGTTATTTTATTAGCAGAGCCGCCTGGCGTTGCTCGGGTCTGTAGTTTTAAGGCTCCCGTGCTAATTCCTGTTTCTGTTCCCATGGGATTATAGGGATGAAATCTGCGCTAAGTTACTGAGGGACTATGTGGCATCCCAGTGCGGAAAAATTTTTGAAATCTGTCCAGTGGTTCTTAAGTTTCCATTTAAAACCCCGTTCCTGAAAGAATCTTCTGTTCCCGTGGAAATATGTGAATGAAATATAAGTCTATGTCACTCAGGGATAATGTAATCTGTCGAGTAACTTTACGGTTCCCGTTCTCGTTCCTGTTTCTGTTCCCGTGGGATTATAGAAATGAGATTTACGCTAAATTATTAAGGGATTATGTGGCATCCCAGTGCCAACAGAATTTTTGAAATCTTTCCAGTAGCTTATAAGTTTCCATTTCCAAACCCGTTCCTGAGGGAATCTCCCGTTAACGGGGAAATATGTGAATGAAATGTAAGTCTATGACAGTGAGGGATAATGTAACATCCAAGAGTTGAAAATTTTTTTGAAATCTGTCAAGTGACTTTAAGATTCCCGTAGTTTCTAAGTTTCCATTTCCAACGCCGTTCCTGAGAGAATGTTTCGTTTCCGTGGAAATATGTGAATGAAATTTAAGTCTATGTCACTGAGAGATGATGAGATGATGTTACATTACATCCTAGAATTGAAAGAATTTTTGGAATCTGTCAAGTAACTTTAAGGTTCCCTTTCTCGTTCCTGTTTCTGTTCCCATGGGTTTATAGGGAGAAAATAAAAGCTTTTAAACCTTCCCTAGACCTACATCATTTTAAATCAATATAAGATAAATCTGTTCAGCCGTTTTTGAGTTTTAGCCAGACTACCTAATAAACAGCAATTCATTTTTACATATATAGATAGAAGCGCTTAGGCTCAAAGATGAAACAAGCCTACGTTTATCAAGGTAATTGTGTTAAAGAGTTTCAAATAAGGATGAAATGTTCAAGAAAGCTTGTCGATAACTTATGTATTCAATATAAGAACTAGATTTTATGTAAGTTTTCCATAACTTATTCCTGAGATATCGAAGTGTAGGCAATTAATTAGTGCACCATGGGGGAGATGTTACACAATATTTTTGTGGTGAATGAGGAACAGTTTGGATGATGCACTCGAAGATGGCAGTAAAGAAGAAAGAAAGAGCGATATCGATGGGAGTAAAAGCATTGATAAAAAGGTTAAAATCGATATAATTTACAGATAGAAAAATCTAATTTTTGTTTATTGATATATTTTCTATGTTTTGTCAACTAAGCAGACGGCAAAAATGCAATGCTTTTTGCTTTTTTTTGTAAACTTGGTAATAGAACAATGAAAACTAGTAAAAAACTATCTATCTATCTATCTATCGATCAAACTTATCAAGACTTTAAGTTGATTGAAATGAGCCTTACGATACTTACGAACTGTGGATATAACTTTATCATAACTTTCTCGAAGGAGAAGATTAGAGAAAGGGGGAATGAAAGTCTTCAAGAGTAAAAGATCGATAGAAGATTTCAGAAACATCAGAGTTGAAAGGATCAGAAGAAAAAACGAGGTCAAGTTGTCTTCCTAATTTCTTAGTTATACTTCTTATTTGGAAAAGCCCAGAGTCAGATAAGAGATCACAAAAAATGGGCTGCGAACAACTCGTGGATGTCAAAAATCTTCTTACTCATTTTGCAACAGTCAGCTCGCAAATTGTCATTTCATCTTGCACTGATCTCGCTGAATCATAAATTTGCATAAGTTACTGTGGATTTTTTTTCTTTTGTGTTCCAATCAACTATCTTGTAGTGCAACTGGCTGATAATGCTTTTGAATTCCCTTATCTCGCAAACAGTTAACTCGCCATACGCTGCTAATCCACTTGTTTAATGTTATTGTTATTTATTTCTTTGTCATCGTCTTTTTGAGTGGACGATATACTAAATAATAAAGTGAAGTTTAATAACTATTTCTACACACACTGGTGCTTTATAAAATCTTTTATAAAATTGATAATACTAAGTAGTCTAGCAAGACCAATTCAAAGTCGGCAAATTAAAAAAATAAAGAAAGATATATATATATGTATGAATACATAGATTTTAAGAACCCAATGTGTTAAAGAGAAAATCTCAATAAAGTTTACTTACTTACTTACTTATTTATTTCTTTATTTATTTAATTCAGTCAATCAGAATTACAAAATTCTTATCTTACAGACTATTCTTTACATAACATTGATTATATCTATAATATAAATATATAATACCTAATTAACCACCAGAGTGCAAAATAGATCTCAAAATTTATTTAAAAATATTTCTATTATAAGAAAAGTTGAAAATATCAATACCTGCATTATGACTTACTGAGTTTTCTTGTCTCATAAGTAACGCGTGATGGGTCCATAATTAGCTCTATGATATGGTACAAAAAATATATTATTAGATCGAAGGAATATGATTGGCAATTAATACCAATCAAATCAAGCAAAAAAGAACAAGCAATTTTATCATTTAAGACATCTCTTACAAACATTACATCAAAATATTTACGACGTGTTTCCAGGTTTTGTAGGCCAAAAAGCAGGCAGCGAGCATTGTATGAAGGTCTAACAATATTCCAGCGAAAAAAATTAAACAAGTATCTAGTCAAACGTTTTTGAATTCGCTCCAATAAGTTTGAATGTGTTGAATAAATCGGATTCCATATAACACAGCTAACGTAGCTAACGTGCAATCTGGTTATGGATAACAAATGTCTTGTGCGTTTTGGATCTAGTCCTGGCCATATCTGTTCCATAGAAAAGTAAACTTTGGCATTTTGAAATATTGAATTACAATTTGTAAGATTAATTATTATATCTTATTAAATATAGATAAGTATAATAAGTCTTTTTGCAATTTTTAAATACCACATCCGCTATTAACCGTGCAATATATTTTTAAATCATCAGCATACATAAGACATTGGGATTGAACAAGAACATTTGGAGTATCCTTAACAAGTAACAGAAATAAAAAATAATAATTTCCCAAGATGGCTTCTTTGAGGAACACCGAATGTTACATTCATGGCATGCGATAAGCACTTATCTATACGAACATATTGAGTTCGGCCAGATACTAGATACGAACTGAGCCAATCCAACATATTTGAGTGAAAGCCAAATCATTGCAACTTGTGAATAAGAACGACGTGATCTACTTTATCAAAAGCCTTCGAAAGTCTGTGTAAATTACATCGCACTGTGAACCACTTTCAAGAGAGCTAAGCACAAAATAGCGAGATTGGTGGTAGTAGGTCTGCCGCTAACAAAACCGTGCTGATATGTTGAAATTAAATACGAGTATTTTAGTGAAATGGTACGTTTTTATAAACAATTTTTCAAATAGCTTTTAAATTGTTGATATTTTACATATTGGCATATAGTTTATTACTTCGTTCTTAGATCCAGCCTTGTCTATTCACAAGGCTGGATCTAAGAACGAAGTAATAAATTATATGCTATATAAACTATATGGGTAACAAATGAGCTTTTCAAACAATCTAAAAAGAAACATACCTCGAGTTAACGTTTCAAAATGACATTTAGAGGCAGCGAGGCAGGGCAATAGACTGCGCACAATTTTTAAAAGTTTAGGAGGAAAACCATCCATTCCCGGTTGCTTATCCAAGTTCAATGCACACAACTCTTCTAACACTTCATCAAAAGAAATACTTAAAAAGCCGATATCCATCAAACTCGAAGAACCATTTCTTTCGAGCATTAATGAAATTCCAAAAACATTTTGCATTGCTTTTGAGTTTGGTTTCAATACAAAAATTGTGATGTTTGTACAAAGACTTATTAAGAACATCAAACCTTTTTTGAACACTGCAATATTTTTCGTATAATGTAAAACTATTATTAGAGTTTCGATGCTCTGTTTTTACGGTTGTTTAGACTAAGCATTTCTCTATTGAACAACGGCGGTTTGTTAGAGACATTCTGAATAGTCTTAGGAATGAATACATTGACTGCCTCTTTAAGCTTATCAGCAAAGTTGAGGTTTGTATTATTAAGATTCGAGTTGTTAATGCTGATTATATGTTTTGATATATTTTTCTTTTTGGAAATAAAATAGTGTTTTACCTACATATTCACTTTATCACATGTTCACAAATTTCGTGCAACCCCTACCCCCTATATTCTTTCTATGAGGGGGATTATTTACAGGGAACAAAGTCTGTCCTGTCTTCGGATGGAGTTCAATATAAATTAGGTAAATTGAGATTACCGATACTAATAAAATCATCAATGGGCTCCGCAGTCTCAAACACAGAATTTAAAGGATCAACAAATTGTCAATTAGCAAGAGTAGGTTGTGATGTGTGAACACAACAGCAGAGGATATAAAAACACTGTTTGGGCACCAATAGTTCAATGTACATGAATTCGGTGAGTTTTGAGCTTGATGATTCAACCAGAGTTGCGTTCAAGGTGCCGTGAAATAAGGTCGAAGGCAATAAGGCCGAATTGGAAAAAGAAATTCGATCTTATTTCCCAATTTTTTGGAAATAAGGTTGTTGTTCCTTCTGACTAGTAAGTGAAACAACCTCCTCGTTTTGGTCTTTGAAACAGAGTGAACGAACTTCTTCTCATCATTTCTTACGCTACCTCTGCTATTGCCTAGATCATCACTTCTTTTAGGTCAACCACGCATTCTGTTTCCATTCGCTTGACACAGTTTGTTTAACCAATACCAATACAATAGTGCAACATCAACATTTATGTCGCACACGATGCGCTATTATTGCATAATGATCCCTTATTGTATGGTGTTTATTTAGTTGACATAGTTTGATTGCCGTTCCTATGATTGTATAACAATATACATAACACATGCGCATCTCTTGGTCGTAATCAAACTATGTCATGTGTCTTGAATGCGATTCATAGGAATTGGGTAATTGTGACTAAAGGCACTGTGTGTGTTCTCTGTAACTAAACCCTTAAAAAACGAAAGGCGTCCGAGGCAGCGAGTGAAATCTTTCGGCTTTTGTTGCGTAAGATGATGACAAATAGATGATCCTCACTGTCGCCGATATGACGAATGAAAGAGTACGAATTTAACTCACGCACGCATATCGTGTTCTGTGGTTTATTTCTGAAAGAAATGGAATTTTACATTGCTTTACATATATTTTAACGCTTGGCGGCATATGCGAGCCAGCTGGCTGCATCGACTCGTCCATAAACTCTGAGGATGCCATCGTTATCGATATAGGGAGAGAGTTGGAAAAGTACACTTCCCTTTGGCACGGCTTTGTTGCACCTAAGTTGTCTCAACTCTGCAGCGAACGCTTCAGATTGGGCTTGACGATATAACTGTTGTTTGGCGGCCTCGAGCTCATAAGCTGCGAGACTGTTTCCTTCGTTTAGGGAACTGTTACGACATCGAAGAACCCAGGCCATGGTTCTTACTAGTCTGTTGAGAGAGGAAAAACGATCAAAATCTATAAGGTCTATACTCACGATGATTAGAGAATATTTTGTACGAAGCTCTTCATCATCGTTCTCAGGATCGTTGGCAGTGGTAATGATATTTGGAGGCCACATATCTTCGTTCTTCTGCATGAATTCGGGACCCCTTAGCCAGCGTGATAAAGCGCTGAAATCAGGTTGGCTACTTGACTGTGTAGCATCATCAGCAGGGTTCTCGTGGGTTGGTACCCATCTCCAATCTGATGAACTGGTTGTGGCAAAAATCTCAGCGATTCTGTGAGCAACAAATGGTTTGTAGCGACGATGCTCGCTCCCGATCCATCTAATGACAGTTGTCGAGTCACTCCAAAGAATACTTCGAGTGATACTTACAGAATGTTGCTCCACGATAGTTGACATTAAACGTACTCATAAGACGGCTGCCTGAAGCTCAAGACGCGGGATAGTCAATGGCTTCAAAGGGGCGCATTTTGATTTTGAGCAAATAAATGATGTTTCGACTTCATGATTCTCATTTAATGCTTTCCAGTATGCCATTGCAGCAAAGGCATCCTCGCTGGCGTCAACAAAAATATGAAGCTGCAGCTCTTGTGGTGAACCGTTTCGGAAGTAAAACCGTGGAATATTGAAGTTGACCACTTCCGAAAGCTTTGACCGCCATCTATTCCACCCTAGTAGGACCTCCGCAGGCAACGGCTCGTCCCATGGCACGTTACGTCTCCAAACTTTTCGCATCAGCAACTTAGCGGCGACAGTGAAATGGTTTGGAAATCCCAACGGATCGAAACTGCCATTATAACGCTCAGTAGATTTCTCTTCTCGTTGGGTTTCGCCCTCTGTTGATGACTGTTTTATCAAGATGGTACCGGAAGTTGTCGCTGACCGGCTGCCAGAACATGCCAAGAATTTTCTCGGTCTCCAAGCAACTTTTAGTGTTCACGAACACAACAGCATCGTTTCCCTGAAGAGTATTTAGAACTTCTGGCGAATTCGAGGTAAAGTTTCTGAGTTCGAAACCTGCAGCTTTGTGAATCATTCTTACTTGCAATGATATTTCGAGGGCTTGCTCTATAGATTCGAAGCTGTCTATAAAATCGTCCACATAGTGATGGCATAAGATGGCTTCAATGGCACGTGCATGGCAATGTTGATGTTCCATAGCATTGGTTGTCTTCACGTATTGGGCGGCACAGGGCGAACATGCAGCTCCAAACGTCACGACGGACATTTCATAAACATCTGGCGGTTTTGAGTCGCCACCATCGTTGAGCACACCTGTCCTCCTGCTGAATCAGTATTTGGTGGGACATTTCTTTGATGTCCCCACACACAGCAACGGCTCCTTCACGAAAAAGAAATAATACTGATGGCAGCGGTTGATATTGTTGAGGTCCTTTCATGAGGTGCGAGTTAAGTGAAGTCCGGTTCACCTCGGCTGCGGCGTCAAATACAAGACTTAATTTCTTGTAAGGGCTTACCACTGCAAAATGTGGCAGGTACCACGTTTTCGATCCAACGACGGCGGCTTCAGCTGGTGTTTACTTACGAGCGTAGTTCTTGGCGACGTGAGATTTGATGATGGCACTGTAGGCAATGGCGAAGCTGTCATCTCTTTTCATCTTTCGTTCTATTCCAACAAGTCGTTTCAGCGCCATGTTGTAGCTGTTGGGTAGCTCCACAACATCGGACATCCACAACAATCCAGTTTGGAATCTATCTTTTACCCTCTTCGCGGTCAACCGAAGAATATCTCTAGCTCGAACATCAGCTTTACTCACAATTGGAGGTGATGGCCTTACTCCGAAACTCGCAGTTTCAAAATACTCCACGACCAGTTTGTGCAGTGACTCATCATTTGTTGCACAGGTGAAAAGGCATGTCGGCGGTGTTGAACGAGCGATTTCTGTGGTTGGACCGAACACTACACAGCCCAGCTCTGTATTCGGTGCGTACGGACCCTTTCTGCTGGCCATCTGGAAGTCATTTGGCAGTCCTAAATGACAGTGATCCAGACCAATTAACAGTTTGGGTACAGCATTCGAGTATGGCTGCAGTTTCGATCTTCCAAGGCGGCTGTTGAGACTACGAAGTTCACTTTCAGACAAGCTTTGAGTAGGCAGATTAAGATTTGACACACCGTAAACGTCTCGCAGCATATGCTTCTTTTTATTTCCAACTCCACTGACGCGAACATCGACTACAACAGTGTGCTCTTGAGCCTGTCTTCCTCCAACCCATTGCATATTTAGTCGGCGATTTTGGCCACGCAGACCCAGCTTCTTCATTACGTCAGCATCCATCATTGTTATCGACGATCCCTCATCCAATAAGGCGTACGTATCAATGGCTTTACTTGGACCATAGAGAGTGACTGGCAACACACGAAATAATAAATTGCTGCACCTTGCGACGTCCTGCATAGCAAGCAATGGGCTACCAGAAAAACTTGCTACTGGTTCTTCTGCTATTGACCTCTCCGACTGTTGTTGTTGTTGAGAACCAGAACACCTATCTGTAGTTCGTGTAGTAGCTCATGATGTCGCCTCTGGCACCCATTTATGGCACAAAGGCCCTTGCTGCGACAGTCACGAGTTACATGCCCAGGTTTCAGACATGTGAAACACAAGCGCAAATGTTTAACCTTCGACCACCTTTCAGGTATTGTTAACTTAATAAATTGCTTACACTCACTGGTCTTGTGTTGACCTTGGCAGGTAGAACACTTCTGCATATATGGACGTTGCTTTTCAGCAGCGTGCAGAATTGGCATGCGTCTCTTCGGCTCCCTTTTGTCACTATCTTGCATGGTGAAACTGCAAACTAGATTGGCCACTTCACAAAGCCAGTCGCTGAAGTTTACTATCGTTGGGTATGGCTGCACTTGCGCTGCGCACCTGGCCCAGTCTAGTTTCTTGGACATTGGAAGCTTGAAGACAAGCTCATCCAATAATGTTGGGTTCGACATGTGCTGTTGAGCGTTCGCTGTTTGGAGGAACACTGCTTAGTTCTTGACTTCAGTCGCAAATGGAATTAAACGACTCATTGCATGCTCACTAATTGGTGTTATCTCCCTTACCAGATTCAATTGGCTGCGTATTAGTTGTTCTGGACGCCCGAACCGGAAGCGAAGCTGTTCCATGATGGCGTTCACATTATCAGGATGAATCAAGAGAGATTTAACAGTCTCTCTTGCTTCACCTGTAAGGGCTTTTTGCAAGCGCTGGTTGTTTTCCAGATTTGTATAGTTATAGGCGGCTGTTGACTGTACAAATGCTGTAAAAATCATTGGCCAATCTTCGGGCTGTCCCCCGAACGCTGGAAGATCTTGAACCTTTCTGAGACCCGTGGCACGTGGGGAGTAGGCAGAATTCATGGCAAAAATCTGGGGAGTGGCACTGTAAATCGAAGACGGCGGATGTGCGTACGTCGAAGACGGCGGCTGTGCGTACGCGACATTTGTCGTGTGAGTGAAGCTCATGTCCTCTATGGCGACATTTGGATAGACGTGACTTGCCGGCGGCATGGTGGCATAAGCATATGGCATACTCGTTGCTGCTTGCGTATATAAATATATGCTACCATATGGACTTGGTCGTGGTTGAGACTTGAGACATACATGACATTGGCTGAATGTCGAACGGTAAGTTTTTTATTGTAGAAATACCACTAACTGACGATGTATGCAGAGGCTGTATTGATGGCTTTGTCTCATACACTGTTGCTGTTGCTGCGAGTGAGACGGCTGGTGGTACCTGGCCTTGCACCACCATTTTGAGAGAGTCGTATTGCAAATTGCTTTTCTCCAAGCATGCTTTCGTGGATTTAAGCTGACTTTCCAGAGCGGCGATTTGATTCCGCATTGCTAGCAAAATGTCCTCTGTTTGTGCTGCATCGGCAGTGCCAAAACTCATGGACAAAGGACGTTTTGCTGCGGTGCTACAGGTGGAGCTTATGGAAGCAATTGTCTTGGGAATCGCAGCTGACGTTTGCGCAGAGGCGCTAAATTGGTTTTCGGATGAGGACTCTTCCTCGTTCATGTGGATTGTGGCGGCGGCGTCTACTTCTAAGAACCGGGGACTTCTTCTTGGTGCTGACGGCGGCGTGCGTTGCATTCGCAAAACTAACTGGCTGCGGGCGGCAGCATATGCAATAAAAATTCCAAAATGGAAATGGCGGCTATTTCTGCAGAATAATTGCAAAAAGATTCGCAATAGATGCGAAATAAAGATTTGTCGCCGATATGACGAATGAAAGAGTACGAATTTAAATCATGCACGCATATCGTGTGTTCTGTGGTTTATTTCTGAAAGAAATGGAATTTTACATTGCTTAACATATATTTTTAGATTACTTACCGCAGTCTTACTTCTTCCTTTCATTATCGGCTGACAAATGGCAAATGACAAATGGCGAATGAAAAAATGCGCACACGAGGCGAATAGCCGATAAAGGAAAATAATTAAACGTCAGATGAGGCAAAAGAAAGAAAGTATCGCTGCGTTTACATTTAGGGTAGTTCACACTGGTCACGTTCTGCAACACTCACAATTCATTTCTTATGAATAATCTGCAGGTGTAGTATATTAATACATAATTTTTCTTATAATCGTTATAATTTCTTTTTTTTCTACATTTTGAATTTGTACATTTTTTTATACTCGCGTTGTTTCATCAACGCCAGGTGTTACATTTTCTTCAAGATCGTTCACATTTTTTGTTGGCTTATTATTTAGTGTACATTTTATTTTAATATTTTTTTTTTTCAAAATTACATATATAATGCTGGGGCTACACAAAAAAAAAATAATTGAAACAGAAATGTGAGCATCTCCATGTGTGACATATTATATATTTATTCTATATATTTATTCTACAATTATCTTAGTCCAGTTTTTCAATATGGGTTGTATGAGGTGAAATTTGGAATAAGTTTGTGAGAATTATTATGTTTTCAGGTATGGTTTGTTCTTCAACAAAGTATGAAATAGGAATTTTATATTGTATGGTATTTGATGCCTGGAGGTAAACTTCTTTTTTTATTGCTTTACAGAATGGGTCTACCTACACTTAGAATTCCACTGTCAGAAGATATTGTGATCGTTTTTGGTACGTCTCCGCACAGAATCCTAGCGTTCGTTGGCTTTGGCATGACAAACAGGCATGAATTCTTGCTCATTAGATTCAACCAAACTTCTTGTTCAAGCGCAAATATTTTTGTTTCGCAATTAGCATTGTTTTGCATTCCTGATATTAATAATATAATGCAGTTGTTAGTATTATGGTTGTGAACTACAAAGTTTTTCTCACATATGAAGTGATTGGAGTCGGTTTTGGTACACTTATCTAGATCTTCGCTATTCAAAAATATGTATGTATCGTCTTTAATTTTCGTTTATAGATACAAACTCGCTGTATGTTGAGACATAGCTATACGTATTCTCTTTGCATTTTGAAGGTAACGGTGTAAGTTTAACTAAGTTAAATTGTTCATCTACCAATGGAATAGTAGCTTGTATCATAAGGTTTTGATTAACGAAAATAGGGGTCGTTGTTGTGATTTTATTTATAAGAGGAATGTTCATTCTGAATATTTTTTCGGGTGATCTTATATTGTGTGGAAGTTCTAATTGGATTTTTTTTTTTTTTTTTTTTTTTTTTTTTTTATAATTTGCGCGCACTCAAGGGGTTGTGACTACCCTTAACATGTTAAGTAACACAGTACGGATTTGTTTTAACGTAGTAATGGAAACTTGTGAATTGAGGGATCTACTATCTAGCTTATTTACCTTTCCACCTTGTAAGATGCTTTGTATTTGTTACTGTTTTGAAAGGATTTGTGTAGCACACAAAGATGCTTAATTGGATATTTTATTACAATTATGTTATGTCTTTTCGAAATTAGTCAGATTATTGAGTTTCAGTGTGTTCTGCCTAATTTCTTTGGTAACTGCTTTAAAAATATTATTTATGTTTTCAGCTGTTTTG
Organism: Melanostoma mellinum; assembly: GCA_914767635.1. Classification (NCBI taxonomy): domain Eukaryota; kingdom Metazoa; phylum Arthropoda; class Insecta; order Diptera; family Syrphidae; genus Melanostoma; species Melanostoma mellinum. Next base: position 93,108,564 of record OU612060.1, on the reverse strand, counting down.
TTGAAGGCGTCATACACGTTGGTAATTATTGTCATTTGGTTTTCTGTTATGTGGTGTAAGCTATTCTGGCTTTCCTGAATTAACTGTAGTGCTTCATCTATTCTTGCCGCATCTTCTAAATCCATTGTTCCAAATCGGAATTTCTCTGCCCTCCCCATTAAATAGTCCACTTCGTTTAGAAAGTTTGTTTTTAAACAATATACTGTCAAGGACCTCGTTGTTATAATTTATTTCTTTGAGGTGATTGAGTAAAATTTTTAATGTGATTTTGCAATGATCTAAATTATACTCCTTTATGCTTAGGATACACAGTTCGGAAAGGGAGTCGAAGGTTTTTTCTAAGGATTTTGTATTATGTTTAATCTTTGTACTATTGATGTTAAAGAGAAATTTCCATCTTGTGAGAGATTTCTCTAGCACTTCGGTGGGTTCCAGCTTCCAGGTATACTCCGGTTTTATGCAGAGGTTGTATCATTCGCCTGAGGACACCTTCTTGCACATATAGTGAGTCCCACTGTGCCCAATAGGCTTTGAGAACTGGACTCCTGTCAGAAATGTCTCCCCATTCAGGTTTCTCTTCATTTTCTTTCCATGCGAGAATGGGTTCGATATCTGGATCCTCCTGTTGAGCAGTCCTCACTTCCTCATTGCTCCATTCGCATATTGGGTCAGCTCTTAGTCGCTGAGCGGTAATATTTTCTTTGTCTTCTTGCCGCCTACAATGCTTGCAATCCACTTTGCAAGGTCTTCGGGATAATGCGTCGGCATTTGAGTGCAGCTGATTAAAATGTTTTAGACGAAACCACTCAAGATAAACACGACTGTTTTCATTTAATGTTAGATAGGTAATAAATTTATTTGTTCACATGGTAACGAGAGCCCCTGTGTAGACCATTGCTCCTACTACAACTTGCCAGACGCAATAAGAAACTTAGGTATTTTTGTTGGCACGTTTTGTTTAGTTTGCGATTCCCACGTATTGACGGGATCTTATAATCAACATGAAATACTAAATGAAACTTAAACATACTCTCCCCTTTTGAGGGTTCTTAACTCTCTAAATTTGATTTTTAAAATAAATATAGCTTAATCTTAAATGTTGACCTCGAAGTTTCTTGGCATAGGGGTTGGTCTTCTTGTGCGACGAAAAAAAATGATGAAGATCCCAATCATGATGCATGCCAATATCAACAGACTGCTTCCATAGTGATGATAGTCATCTGCATCGATGTCAGTAGTGGGGGCAGGCAGTTTCTTAGAATGTTCAATTACTTCTCTGATTTTGGACTTCAAGCTTTCAAACTCTGAGTGGTCAATGCGATCCTGTATTTTCATATCTGTTGTATTTGCTGTTTTTCCTTGGCTTATAGTTATGTTCCAGCTACTTGTATTTAATCTCGGAATAAATGGTGGAGTTATTTTGCTCTCATAATTAATTTTACCTTTGATTATTACATTGGGCAGTTGAAGAACACAAGTTTTCTTGAACTCCAGAACACCGTTTCCATATCAATTAATAGCTGTACTTACATCGTTCCAAATCAGATGGCCAGAAACCTTTGATGGAATAGAGCAAATCCAACTGTTTGAAAACTTGAGTGCTTTCCATACGTTTTGTGACTGCGTTTCCCTCAAGTTACATTTGCTGAAACTCTCTTCTTTATGATTTAGTAAAATCATTTCGCAGATCTCCAAAGTTCCTTGTTGGATGTTAGTAGGATGAATTTGATTACACATGTAGTTGGTTGACGTTATTCGTTTGCATGCTCCCAGCTCGAGATCACTCAATAAAAAATGTTTATCTCTAGGTAATGACACAGCTAGATATGTCGCAGATGTTTTTACTATAAACGTATTGTTTCTATGAATAATAGGAATGGGAACAAGATTAAAAAGTTGAAATTCTTCAGAGTCCATCAATGGCAGTAGCATTTTAAACACAATTGAATCATTTAAGTACCGTCCTTTCACTGTTGAGATTTTATAACCTTCTGGCAATGATAAATAGGAAGGTAAATACTTCCTTACAAGCTGCAACTGCTCACTTAATTGTTTGGGTGTAGTTAGTTGTGGATTAATTTTTCCGTGATTTAAATCCAAAAGAACATCTAAAAGCATTTCTTGTATGTGCTCGAAATTCGTGAGAACAAGAATTAGATAAGAGGTCAATGCTCCGAGGTTCTGCTTTATCCCATTAGTCTTTTGTTTCTCGTTGATGATTGCAAAAGTCTTTTGGAGATGTTCATTTAAAGCTTTAAATTGATCCTGTACTTGAATGTGATCACGTTTTAAAATATTTGACGTAGCATCTGCAATTGAACTTTGTTTTCTCAAAAGCTCAATCAAATGGTTTTCATTCTTGAAGGCATTGTTGATTTGACCCTGAATGTTGTATGCACTTTCTTGGTCAAGGATACCAAACAAACTATGTGCCAGAGTTCCTACAATGTCAAATGGTGATCTTGCCATCCTTGTTTTTTCATATTTTGGTGCATGATAATTTTGAAGCAACTCATTGTTGTGTTCGATTACTGCGATTCTGTTTCGTAGTGTGTCTATTATTGGCTTGTAATACATTTGAATAGCAGGAGCTTCTGTGCTTATATCTTGCATTCTGTTGACATATGCTTTAAGCTCATTGAATTCTTGCCAGTACGTTGTCAAATTATAGAATACAAAAATTTTCCAGTGCGTGTTTACCGTGCGAGTCCTGCCAATATCTTCAAAGTACATGCCAACACCATCATCAAGTTTCTTGATATTTATTTGTTCCTGTGTCAAAGTCTGACCTAAGGATGCAGGTATCATTATAAGTGTTACAAGTAAAACCGAAAGCAACGTCAATTTTTTAGCTTTTCTAGGTTTTAAACGTCTCGTGCTTCTAGTTGGTTCAACACTAGAGCAATCTGTATTTTTGTTTTCATTCTCCGGTTCATTTATTGGAAGTTGGCAAAGATTATGTATTGCTCTTTTGTACGTACCGGTTTGAGTTCTAACATTAGCTACGCGTACTTTATCATCACTTCCCTTGAAGATTTCAATCACACGGCCTAGTTTCCAGCGCATTGGAGGAATATTTTCTTCTTTGATAAGCACCAAGGTTTCAGGCTTGAGGTTGTTTGATTCAGTCTTCCACTTAAATATTTGCTGCAGAAGATGTAAATACTCATCTGACCACCTTTTCCAGAAGTGCTGTTGAATATGTTGAATTCGCCGGAATTTATTTAGGTTATTCATTTCGCAGTTTGTTACATCTGGTTCTGCCATAGCTGTAAGAGGACTTCCTATTAAGAAGTGACCGGGTGTAAGAGCTTCCAGGTCGTTTGGATCAGATGATAACGGTGTCAAAGGTCGAGAATTTAATATAGCTTCGCTTTGTATGACAACAGTTAGCAATTCTTCGTTCGTAAGTGAAGCTTCACCTAAGTGACGAACGAGTAGCGTCTTTGCAGATTTTACGGCAGCCTCCCAAAGGCCTCCAAAATGAGGTGAACGTGGCGGAATGTTTTTCCAAGTTATTCCTTCCTCGAGGCAATGTGTCTGTATTGCCGCTTGCATTCTACTGGAATTGAATTCTCTTGTTAGCTCTGCTAATTCATTCTTCGCACCAACAAAGTTCGTTGCATTGTCGCTAAATATTGTGTGGCAGAGTCCTCGCCGTGCTATAAATCGTTTTAGAGCATATATGAATGATTGAGAAGATAAATCTCCTACCACCTCTATGTGTATGGCTTTAGTAGAAAATCAAACGAAAATAGTTAAATATGACTTTGTAGGAGTCTTACCTCTGACCTTGTTGTGAGTTTTTATGGGACCGCAAATGTCCACCCCAGCATAATAAAATGGTCTTGCTGAATTCACCCATTCCACAGGCATGTTTCCCATCACCTGATTGATGAATTTTGGCTTTGCTCTAAAGCGTATGATGCATCTGATAATTACTTGTCGAGCTGCATGTCCAACACATAAGATCCAGTATTGTTATCGAGAGATGGCTATTAACGCTCTATGTGAGGCGTGCATGTGCTTGAAATGAAGATATGTTAATATTAATTTAGTTACTGTATTGTTTTTTGGAATTAAAATGCTTATAGTCTGAAGAGATCTTGGCATTTGTCAACCTTCCCCCAACTGGGATCAGTTTTGTTCTTTCATCAAAATATGGAGCAAGAGAAACTATAGATAAATTTCTATTTACAAGCCTTTTCCTTCTAACGCACGGTATTCGTCAGGGAATGAAACTCTTTGCGTGTAAACAAGAATCCATCCCGTTCCTTCTCTTAATTCTTGAACTGTTAGCTGGCCTGTGTTTCTTAGTTCATTTGATTTTCTGCAATTATATTAAAATCTGAAACAGAATGCAAATATTTTTCTGAATGTAAAAAATGAACTCCTATAATTGATATTTTCGATTAAGCTTAGATCGTTTTGAATTGTTGCCGACAGCACCGATTTTTTCCTACGTCGTTCTGGGATTACGTCAGGATATTCGCATTCCGAAGAAACTCTGAACCTTTGAACCATACTGATGATTTGAATAGTCCTGATAATTTGATTTGATCCTCTCGATACCAAGTCCGCTGGATTTAAATGGCCCTTGATGAATTGCCATTGATGAAACTCTGAGAGTGATTGAATTTTTTCAACTCTATTTGCTACAAAAGTTTCCCAAGCGTAGGATGGTGATTTAAGCCAGGCCAGCACGGTGGTAGAATCTGTATAAAAACATACCTTGTCAATTTTCTTTGGAAGTATTTGAATTATCCAATCCACCAGCTCCACCATAAGTACTGCTGCTTCTAGTTCCAGGCGGGCTATGCTGACAATTTTCAGTGGAACAACTCTTGATTTTGAACAAAGCAGTTGGCACAATGTTTGATTTCTTTCATCGATTGAACGTAAGTAAACGCATGATCCAAAGGCACTTAAACTGCTATCGGAGAAAGCATGAAGTTCAATTGTCTTGGCGGAAGGAAGAAGAACGCACCGTGGAATGCTTATATTGCTCATTAGGGAGAACTGTCCAATGTATTTAATCCACTTTTGAGCCTTTTCATTTGAAAGATTGTCATCCCAAGACAATTTTGATTTCCATAATTCTTGTAAGAATAGCTTTCCAATGACAATTATGGGTCCGAGTAGGCCAAGTAGGCCACCTCTGTCTATCAACTCCTACTCTCACCTCCACGTGGTGAACATCGGGTGCCTAGTACCTCAACTGGAGATTGGGTCTCAACCCTAGTGGAAGGTTGTTGGTGGCAGCAAACGAGAGAGGGGGGGAGAGGTGTTCCCACTAAGGCACCTCTTCTTTCATCCAGACGGCAGCGGAGGAATTCCCTAAATGGAATCAACGGTGGCGTCTACAGTTCCAGTCAGGTTGAACTACTTAGTGAACACCTTATAGGGCTACTACAGCATATTTGGAGCCCAGGCCTATAAGGAGCGGTTTATCCGGCTTCCCATCCTTGGAGCTATACAAGGATCTGGTCCTCCAGGTTGGGGGTCGTGCTGTCGGGGTGACTTCCCGGCCACGTAAAGCAATTGTTAGTTGCGAAGCACCAACAAGCCTCGGATACGGACGGATTTACTGATGACGAACCTAGCAAACGAAAAACGGACAACGAGCTTCGGATCTGTACGTGGAATGTTAGGTCCCTTAATAGACCACGTGCAGCCGAACAATTAGCGGAAGCCCTAAACTGCTACAAAGCAGATATTACCGCTATCCAAGAAATGCGATGGGATGGGCCAGGTAGACGCAGACTAAAAGACTGCGATATCTACTACGGCGATTGCTACCGGGAACAGAAGCAGCGACTGTTTGGATGTGGATTCGTTGTTGGAACTAGACTTAGGCAAAAAGTCTTGAGTTTCAACTATGTGAACGAGCGCATAGCAACAATCCGCATCAAGGCTAAATTCGTCAACATAAGCCTCATTTGCGCACACGCCCCCACAGAGGAAAAGGATGAAGACACCAAAGACGTATTCTACGAGCTCCTGGACAAAACATATGAGCAGTGCCCTGGCTATGACATTAAGATTGTTCTAGGAGATTTTAATGCCAAGCTAGGAAGAGAGGATATCTTTGGTGGAATAATCGGAAGATACAGCCTGCACGACAACACCTCCGATAACGGATTCAGGCTGATCGATTTCGCTGCGGGGCGAGATGTTCGGGTAGCTAGTACGCGGTTCCAGCACCTCAATATCCACAAAGGGACATGGAAATCTTCTGATCAATCAACCGTCAACCAGATTGACCACATTGCGATCGACGCACGGCACTTCTCCAGTATAGAGGATGTCCGAACATTCCGAGGGGCCAACATTGACTCGGACCACTACCTTGTTGTAGCCAAGGTACGACTGCGGATATCCCGATCCAAGCCAACACAAGGAAATACTGTGAGACAATTCGACGTTGGACGACTACAATCGCAAGAGATCGCCAAGTCTTTTTCCGATCGAGTCTCTTACAACCTCTCAAGGAGTCCTATGCCGCCAGCATCAAGTATTGAGAACCAGTGGCAGCACTGCCAATCAGCCATCAGAGATGCCGCCTCTGAAGTGCTGGGTTTCACACGGCCACCACAACGAAACCCCTGGTTTGACGACGAATGCCGGCAAGCACATGCAGCTAAACAGGAAGCATACAAAGCGGCGCTGCACAAAAAGACTAGAACTGCTTATGAGCTCTACAAGCAGAAGAGGAGAGACGAACACCGGCTTCTCAGACGGAAAAAGAGAGAGCATGAGAAGCGCGCGATCGAGGAGATAGAAGGGTGCCACAGCAGGAATGAGGTTCGGAAGTTTTACCAGAAGGTAAAAACAACAGCCTCAGGCTACAAGCCCCGAGCCGAAGCCTGCAAAGACGATCAAGGGAACATCGTGGTGGAACCGCAGTCTATGCTGAGGATATGGAAAGACCACTTTTCCAAGCTCTATAACGGCGATGATGGACCCAATTCCGCTGTTAGAGAGATAGAACCATTCGATTTAGGCGACGTAGACCAAGAATTCCGCCAACCCGACCTGAACGAAGTGAAGACAGCAGTGTCCAAGCTAAAGTCCAACAAAGCTGCTGGAGCTGATGGCCTCACTGCCGAATTGTTTAAATCGGCCGGCGATGACCTGGTCAGGAGTATGCACCAGCTCATTTGCAAAATATGGTCGGAAGAAAGCATGCCCGATGAATGGAACCTCAGCATCGTTTCCCCGGTCCTCAAGAAAGGAGACCCTCTGAACTGCGCCAACTACAGAGGTATCAGTCTTCTTAACATCGCGTACAAGATCCTCTCTGCCGTATTGTGTGAGCGTCTGAAGCCATTCGTCAACAACCTGATAGGTCCTTATCAGTGCGGCTTTAGACCAGGAAAGTCCACCATAGACCAAATCTTCACACTACGGCAGATCTTGGAAAAAACCCAGGAGCTTCAAATCGATACCCACCACCTTTTTATCGATTTTAAGGCCGCATATGACAGCATCTATAGAGAGGAGTTATATAGAGCCATGTCTAGTTTTGGCATCCCTACCAAACTTGTCCGATTGTGTAGGATGACGATGGAGAACGCACGCTGCTCCATCAGGGTCGGAAAAGATCTCACCGATACATTCGATGTCAAAAAAGGTTTTAGGCAAGGCGAGGCACTGTCATGCGACTTCTTCAACATCGTTCTTGAAAGAATAGTGCAAAACTCCTACGTCAACACAAGAGGCACAATCTTTCAAAGGTCCGTTCAATTGCTCGGATATGCCGACGATATTGACATAATTGGAAGAACGCAGCGTGATGTCAATGGCGCGTTTATGAGCATTGAGACGGAAGCGAAGAAGATGGGTTTAGTGGTAAATGAGGGCAAGACCAAGTATATGCTGTCATCAAGAAAGGACACCCAACACCGACGTCTTGGACAGAACGTCACGATTGACAGCTATAACTTTGAGGTAGTTAAGGACTTTGTCTACCTAGGCGCCGCTATTAATTCAGACAACGACACCAGCGCTGAAATCAAACGAAGAATAACTCTTGCCAATCGCTGTTTCTTCGGACTAAGAAGGCAATTGAGTAGTAAAGTCCTCTCTCGAGCAACTAAAGTGTCCCTGTATAAGACACTTATCATCCCGGTTCTTATATATGGCGCAGAGGCATGGACCTTGTCAAAGGCAGACGAGAACGCTTTAGGATGCTTCGAGAGAAAAATTCTTCGGGTGATATTTGGTCCCGTCTGCATAGATGGAGATTGGAGAAGAAGATTCAACGACGAATTGTACGGGCTGTACAGCGACACTGACCTTGTCAAACGAGTTAAGGTCCAGCGGCTTAGATGGCTGGGTCATGTAGAGCGAATGGACACCAACGCTCCGGCCCGGAAAGTCTTCGAATCCAATCCCGAGGGACGGCGCAGTAGAGGAAGACCGCGACTCAGGTGGCGCACGCAAGTAGGAGAGGACCTCAACCAACTTGGCGTGCAAAACTGGAGGCAGCTAGCTAGGGACCGAGTTGGCTGGAGAAGCATGTTGGTTGAGGCCCTAGTCCGACCCGGACTGTAGCGCCACCTTAAGTAAGTAAGTAAGTAAGTAAGAGTAGGCCAAGACGATCAAAAAGTCTGGCAAGATCGGCCAAAACTGTTCGTTTTGTTATTTGTTTGGATATTTTGTTTACTTTTTCGTCATTGAAGCTGAAATCAAAGACATCTTGAGAGGGATCCCATATTAGTCCTAATGTTTTTACCATCTCAGATTGATGAAGTGTTACTAGTTTCTCTTTATCTTCTTCAGGAATTCCCTTTAAAATCATAGGATGATTGGAACAAAATTTTTTCAATTCAAAATTGCCTGCCTTGAGTAGACAAATTACCTAATTATGCAACTCATAAGTGTCATCAATAGTCTCTGAACCAGCCAGGCAATCATCCACGTATACATTGTATTTAACGGCTTGTGACGCTCTAAAGAATGAATTTTGATTATCTTCTGCTAACTTAACTAGACATCTAGTTGCTAGGTAGGAAGCCGATGCGGTCCCATACGTGACGGTGTTTAATTTGTACAGCTGTAATGGCTCATCATTTCTTGATCTCCAGAAGATAAGTTGTAATGCTCGATCATTCTCGTGCATTAAGACCTGGCGATACATCTTGGTTATATCTGCTGTAAGAACATACCTGTGCATCCTGAAATTTAGGACTATTGAAAATAGATCTGGTTGAACAGTTGGGCCTACCATGAGTATATCATTTAGTGAGTGACAAGAAGTAGTCTTGGCTGATGCATCAAAAACTACTCTAAGTTTCGTCGACGAGCTCTCGGGTTTCATGACGCAGTGATGAGGTATGACGTAGTGCCTCTTTGGAATATTGCCCTTGTTAATTGGCGTCATGTGACCCAATGTCTTATATTCCTCCATGAAGTTGATGTAAGATATTTTTAATGTTTCATCCTTGCTCAACTTGTTTTCTAATGAAAGAAACCTTTTTCTTGCTACTTGAAGGGAGTCACCTAATGCTATAGTAGGATCGTCTTTAAATGGTAATTTAACAACAAATTTACCTTCAGAATTTTGCACTGTGTATTTCTGGAAATGTTCTTCGCACCGATGTTCTTCTTCGCTCTGGGTGTTAGTTGGAGTGTCATGGCTTTCTGTTTCCCAGAAAGAGCGAACGAGTTTATCCAACGATGTTAACGATGGCTTTGTAACTATGTGACAATGAGCACATGAATTTGAAGCTGGAGCACTTCCGGCTACTATCCATCCTAGAACTGTTTCTCGTAAGATTGGTAGATCGTTCGAAACTCTATGTTCTCCTGGTAAAAAGAGATCAAAGAGTAGTTCGGCTCCCAATAGCATGTCAATTTGCTTGGACTTGCAGAAAGATGGATCAGCCAGTTCGATGTAAGGTGGAATCTTCCACACTGAGACGTCGATTTCTTGACTACACTGGTAATCACTTATTCGAGCCATGAGGTTCGCTTCTCTTGTTGTTTGATAGGTTGACGTCCTAGATTCCAATTTTATTGTGGCCGCAAAACTCAGATCTGCATTCATTGCCACCTATTCCGCAGATTGATGTGTCCTTGTAATGTTTCTTGATTCCTAGCTGCTGTAGTAACGATGTTGTTTCAAAATTCAGCTGTGATCCAGAATCAAAAAGCGCTCTGCACGGGATTCGTGTACCGTGTGATGAGATCACATTGACCACTGACGTTGCTTAATAGACATGACGTTTCTTGAAGTGTGTTCCTGCTGCTGCATTGACAGCTTGAAGTGTTGGTTGTGAACTACCCTTCTCACCGAACTGATGCGTACTTGGTGATTTTTGCTGCTGCTTCTGCAAGTGAAGTAGTGTGTTGTGTGGCATGTTGCATTTTTGGCACTTTCGAGATGAGCATGATTGGGAGTAGTGGCCCTTCTTTAAACAGTTTCTGAATAACATCAGCCTGTGAACAGCCTTTCCTCGGTCCGAACCTGAAAGTGACAAGAATTTTATACAATTGTAAATCCCATGCATACCAGAATTGCAAAATTGGCAATTCAGTGTCTTATCCAGATCCATCTTGGGGGCTATTGACTTCCGTCCATTGTGGCTGCTAGTGGTGACCTCTAGGCTCTGGAACTTTCTTTTTTCGTCTCGGAAGTTGATTGCTTCGAGTGTTTGGAATCGGGACTCAACAAACGTCAGGAACTCTTGGATGGTTGGACTGCTTCTCGGATCTTTTAACACGAACTCAAACTTTTCTCTGCTCTCCCTGTCGAGTTTTTGCAGCAGAAGATGTACCACTATTGGGTCCCAACTTGCGATATCACAATTCATATTTGTTATAACTTGTAAACACTCTTTTGTAATGCCGTGAAGCCTTCTTAAGCTTGAACTCGTCGATGTTGTAATTGACTGTGTTAGCAGCTTGTTTAGTTGAGCAGTCAATAGCAATCTTTTGTTGTTGAAGCGTTCAACTAGTACTCCCCAAGCTACCTCGTAGTTACTGTCTGTTGGCTTGAAGTTTTGTATCAAATCCAGGGCCTTTCCAGTTACATTTGCGCTCAAAAAATATAATTTTTGTGCCGGCGGTATTGGCTGATCATGGATCATTTGTTTGAATAAGTCATGAAACTGCAACCAATTCAAATATTCACCGTCAAATTTAGGCAGCTCGATTTTGGGAAGCTTCATCATTACATTCGAAGGCTTTGGACCACCTCCACTTACTTGCACTGCTGGAATGTCCATGAAAGCTTAAGTAACGTGTCCTCAACGCTCTCTTGCAGATTGAAGTATTCTTCTACTTCCACCGTAGTCAACTCCTGGTCTAACTTACGATATAGATTTGCAATCTCCTCCCAATTCTGCTCCAAACTTCTTGCCTCTATTTGGGAGAATTACTGAGTATTATTCATGGCTGACTGCCCATGAATCTTGATAATGGACCTTTTTAATATATTTGTCAACAACATATATCGTGCCTTGGAGTTCATTTGCACGCCAGGAAAGGTTGACTCTTGATTAGAATTTGTAACAATCCCCTTCTTGGGTTTGGGAATTGCACCTTGTTGCTTACCAACTGCAGAAACTTCATCTGCAGGTTTCTCCCTGAGTGGTTTTACTTCTCCTGAACCTTGTATCCGCATCTGAAGATCACCTTGGTTTGGAGTCTCATGTTGTTAAAATTCTTCTAATCTCGAAAAAATATCGGGAGTCAAGACTTCTGCTGCCTTTCGTACCATTCCGAAATAATCCTTTTCGAAATAGGGACGATCCATGTGATCTGAGAACCTCTCTCGCAGAATCGAATCATTTTGGTCGAATTGTTCCCAGAGAGGTTCTAGTTGCGCCTTTTTCTTATTTAGATACTCTAGCGTCTTCCTGGTTGAACTATCCTTGTTATAGTTGCGGACTATGGTGCAGATAGATTCGCCCACTTGCTCTTGCTGAGCGGGGATCTCTTCGATGGTGTGGTTTACATTCCAATAAGCAATTTTTTTTTTTTTGGTTTTCGATGTTTTGCACTTGCACTTAGTTCACTATAAACTGCGGATCACAAATTATTAATATTTCTTACTACGCGGATTATTACTTGCTTGCACTTTCCTTTTCATTGAAATAACAAACAGGCTACTTAAACTTTTTTTAGCAAGTCCTGTCACGGTCACCAATGACTAAAATGTTTTAGACGAAACCACTCAAGATAAACACGACTGTTTTCATTTAATGTTAGATAGGTAATAAATTTATTTGTTCACATTGTAACGAGAGCCACTGTGTAGACCATTGCTCCTACAACTTGCCAGACGCAATAAGAAACTTATGTATTTTTGTTGGCACGTTTTGTTTAGTTTGCGATTCCCACGTATTGACGGGAACTTATAATCAACATGGTTGACACAGTAGCTCTCCCAAAATATTTTCTGTAACTGTAGCAAGTTAAGAATAAAATTATGAAAATTGAACTGAAATACTAAATGAAACTTAAACAGCAGCTTTCTTCTTTGGTGTTGAATCTGGTAATCACAGTTCTGCAGTCCTTCTATTCACATTGCGACTTGACCTTCTGGATTTTTGAATTCAACAGCCAGTTCAGAGCACCATGGTCTGTCCGCAGAAGGAATTTCTGTCCATAGATGTACTTATGGAAGTGCTTTGTTGCCAAGATAAGAGCTAGCAGTTCCTTTCTGGTCACGCAGTAGTTTTTTCGGGTTTCGAGGGGACCTTGCTGTAGTATGCCATCATTTTCTCTTCGCCATCATGCACTTGGGATAGTACCGCCCCGATTCCAACGTTGCTTGCATCTGCGTCGATGATGAATGTTTTGCCAGGTGTTGGATGTGCCAGCACTGGAGCATTACAGAGGCGGTATTTTAGTTCTTGGAAAGATTTCTCACACTTTTCTGACCATTTAAACTGCTTCCCTTTTTCGGTGAGCTGATGCAAACTCTTTGCATTTCCAGCAAAGTTCTTATTAAAACGTTGGTAATATGTGGCAAGACCAAGAAAGCTTCGGAGTTGATGTTTGTCCTGTGGTGTTGGCCAATTTTTGACGGAGTCAACTTTTTCAGGATCAGTCTTCACTCCTTGGGAAGAGATGATGTGTCCCAAATACTTAACTTCGGTTTTGGAAAGTGCACATTTTTCTGGATTCAGTTTAAGGTTAGCCTCTCAAAGTCTCTGAAACACGGCTTTTAGGTTCTTGCAATGTTGGTCAAATGTCTTCCCGTAAACAATGACATCATCCAAGTAGACTATGCAGGCTTACCACGTCAGTCCTTGAAGAACGCACTCCATCAAGCGCTCGAATGTTGCCAGAGCGTTGCATAGCCCAAACGGCATAACTTGGAACTGCCAGAGCCCATTACCTGTAGAAAACGCCGTCTTTTCTCGATCATCAGGGTGAATGTCAAACTGCCAATATACACTCTTCAAGCCCAGCGTCGGAAACCACTGGGCTCCCTCCATGGCATCCAAGGTATCACTGATTCTCGGCAGGGGATAGTTGTCCTTCTTAGTCCACACAAAAACGAGTACTTTCGTCTTTCTTTTTCACTAACACCACTGGTGACGCCCAAGGACTTTTGGAATTTTCGATAAGACCGTCCTTCTTCATTTCTGTTACCATTTCCTCAACCTCACCTTGTTTGGCCAGTGGAAGGCGTCTTGCAGGTTGACGAATCGGTCTTGCATCTCCTGTGTTGATGCGATGCTGCACCAACTGTGTCCTACCATATTGCTCCTTTTGCGATGTGAAGATATCAGTGTACTCTTGTAGGAGATTTTAGGCCATCCTTGTTTGTTGGTGATCAGGGTTGGATGAATTCAGTATTTTAGCTCTGATGATTTTGAGCTCCTCCGGAGTTATAGTTTTTCTTGGGGCTTAATCTGTGATTTTCGCAATTGCTGCAACCGATTCGCAACGTCCAACGACTTCTCCTTTCTTCAACCTTACATCGTACGGTCTGGTGTTTAGTAATCGTACGGGGACCATTTTGTTTTTCGGTGCTACCAGTGTTTTCCCAATGTTGATGCTTTGGGAGGAACACTTTGGGTCTGGTTCCACCATGAGGTATCGAAGGCTTCCAAACTCACCTTCCAGTTTTGTCCAAATGAACACTTCAGAAGAAGGAGGCAGAATCAGATCTTCCGTGATAAAAGTCCTCAACGTTGACGTACTTTCATTCGAAAAGGTCATTTGAATTTCTTTATTTTGGTGATTTAAAACTTGATTACGGATGTCCAAAATAACTCCGTGCTGTTTCATAAAGTCGATTCCAACTATGCACTCGTCACATATATCTGCCACCAGGAATTGATGAGTAAACACTAGATCAGCCAGTCGGATTTTCAGACACACTTCTCCATATACTCTTGCTGCTTCTCCCGTTGCGATTCTTAGACGGTAGCTATTGGTGTTATGAAGCTTCATCATTTTAACCAGGTCTCGACGTACTATGGAGGCTGTGGCACCGGTGTCGAAGGTAGCCACATGTTTGTTCCCGTTAATAGTAGTCTCCACAGTCAGTTGGAGTTTGGTCTGAGAAACCTGGATGGTGGTTCTGGGGCCATCGATACAAGAAACCAGCCTCTGCCCCTCGAAGTTGGTTCTTACTCGTTTCCTTGTTTTGAAACGGATTGATAGGCAACGTTTGTGTTGTTGTTACCTTGCTCTGGGTTGGATCTCTTGCTTCCACAATGTTGACAAGTGGCTTTATTTGGTGGTAGTCGGCATTGACGCTGTAAGTGCCCGGTCTTGTTGCAGTTCCAACATCTTGCTAGTCCGCTCCGCTGGTCCTTTTGTATTTCAGCCCTTAGGCACGAGCATTCTTCGACTATGGCTTCTCTAAGTTGATGTACACCATAAGAAGCCTGTTCTCCTGCTTCAATTGTCAATGCGAATGCTAAGATTTCAGAGAGAGTACGTGTTCTAGCAGTTCGCACAGACAGCTGAAGATGTATATCGGAAATGGCACGAACGAGGGACTCAACAGCAAGCTGGTTGATGATTTCTTCTCCAGCATTCGGGTATGCCAGGTGAACCAGTCTTTCGACGTCTGCTTGGAACTACTGTAGACTTTCACCCCTTTTCTGGACTCTGTTATTGAGTTGGACTCGGAAGACTTCTTTCAAGTGGCTATCTCCAAAGCGTTTATCTATAGCTGCCACGAGTGAACTGAAATTGCCGCTCTTACCAGCTAGAACTGTTTGAAGTAATTCAGCTGCTGGTCCTCTAAGAGCAAGAGTCAGTGCAATGTACTTGTCTTCGTCATCCCAGCCATTTGTTGTTGCGGCTGCCTCAAATTGTCTCTTGTAGACTGGCCAAGAAGACTGTCCATCAAATGTTGGCGGTTTCATCTCCTTTTTTCTTGCAAATTCTCCAGCTGATTCTCAAATTTAGATTTTTCGGATCTGGTCTAATTCCTTGGTCAGAACAGAGAACTGTTTATCACATCAGCTTTCTACGATTTCGAAACAATTCTCTACAACAGACAGCTGTTTTTCCATACCTTCAACGCATTCGTCAAGGGCATGAACATTTTTTTCAATGTTGCCCAATTTGCCTTCTAGAATGTTTTTCTGACCTTCTTTCAAGAATATTCTGTTGTTCCTTCTTTTGCTCATTTCGTTGCTCTTCCAGATTCTTTTGTTGTACTTCGAGTCGTTCGAAAACATTCTGCTGTTCCTTCTTTTGCTCATTTCGTTGCTCTTCTAGCTTCTTTTGTTGTACTTCGAGTCTTTCGAGAACATTCTGCTGTTCCTTCTTTTGTTCGCTTCGTTGTTTTTCAACCAGCTTCTTTTGCTCGTTTCGTTGTGCTTCAAGTTGTACACTTTCACTTACTTCCTCTTCCTCCACTTCTGTTTCAAAAACAAAAGTGTTTACGTCTTCCCCTTGCTGTTCCAAATAATTGCGCAAGCGCAGGACGAGCTCATTTTTCGATCCCGCTCTAGAAAGATTTTGCTTACCTAACTCACATTTAAGCTCAAAGCAGTTGAGCTCTTCCAACAACTTACCCATTTTCACTGTATTTACCTTTTTTTTTATTTTACACTGTACTAGTCTTTTTTTATCAAATAAGTTTTATTTACACTTCTGATACCAATGTAACGTTCGCTTAGTTCGCAAAAATAAAACTTTACCTTTCAATTTAATTAAGCAAACGATAGAGGGGGAGAGGTGTTCCCACTAAGGCACCTCTTCTTTCATCCAGACGGCAGCGGAGGAATCAACGGTGGCGTCTACAGTTCCAGTCAGGTTGAACTACTTAGTGAACACCTTATAGGGCTACAACATATTTGGAGCTCAGGCCTATAAGGAACGGTTTATCCGGCTCCCCATCTTTTTAGTTATACAAGGGTCTGGCCCTCCAGGTTGGGGGTCGTGCTGTCGGGGTGACTTCCCGGCCACGCAAAGCAATTCTTAATTGCGAAGCAACAACAAGCCTCGGATACGGACGGATTTACTGATAACGAACCTAGCAAACGAAAAACGGACAACGAACTTCGAGTCTGTTTGTGGAATGTTACGTCCCTTAATAGACCACGTGCAGCCGAACAATTAGCGTAAGCCCTAATCTGCTACAAAGCAGATATTACCGCTATCCAAGAAATGCGATGGGATGGACCAGGTAGACGCAGATTAAAAGACTGCGATAACTACTACGGCGATTACTACCGAGAACAGAAGCAGCGACTGTTTTGATGTTGATTCGTTGTTGGAAATAGACAATGTTGACAAGTGGCTTTATTTGGTGGTAGTCGGCATTGACGCTGTAAGTGCCCGGTCTTGTTGCAGTTCCAACATCTTGCTAGTCCGCTCCGCTGGTCCTTTTGTATTTTAGCCCTTAGGCACGAGCATTCTTCGACTATGGCTTCTCTAAGTTGATGTACACCATAAGAAGCCTGTTCTCCTGCTTCAATTGTCAATGCGAATGCTAAGATTTCAGAAAGAGTACGTGTTCTAGCAGTTCGCACAGACAGCTGAAGATGTATATCGGAAATGGCACGAACGAAGGACTCAACAGCAAGCTGGTTGATGATTTCTTCTCCAGCATTCGGGTATGCCAGGTGAACCAGTCTTTCGACGTCTGCTTAGAACTACTGTAGACTTTCACCTCTTTTCTGGACTCTGTTATTGAGTTGGACTCGGAAGACTTCTTTTAAGTGGCTATCTCCAAAGCGTTTATCTATAGCTGCCACGAGTGAACTGAAATTGCCGCTCTTACCAGCTAGAACTGTTTAAAGTAATTCAGCTGCTGGTCCTCTAAGAGCAAGAGTCAGTGCAATGACTTTTCACTCTCGGAGAAGATGTTTATAAATGAATGCTTGTCATTTTCAACGAGACAATTGTTTAACACCGCAAAATCAATGAAGATATCAAAGGAGTATAAATACGTGTGGACCAAAAATGGGATTGTTTACATGCGGAAGAAAGAGGGTGAACTTTTTGTTAGAATAAATTGCATTTCTGATTTTAATAAGTTATGAATATTAGTACTGTCCCTATTTCAAACGCATGTTTATATCCTGATCAAACAAATACCTGTGTAGATTTTTGCTTTTGTTTGCATCAAAATATACGTAGTTTAAGAAAAAAAATTTCTGTACTCTTAGCTCATGTTGAATCAATGGAAACTCTTCCTATAGTATTAGTTGTAAGTGAGATTTGGATTTTTGATTATGAAGCCAGCCTTTACGAAATACCGGGTTACAATTTATTTTGCCATTGCAATAATTCATACTCTGTTGGAGGTGTAGCTGTGTACGTAAAAAATGGTTATGTGTGTCAATGTTTAAACTTGAATTTAACTAGTGCGGATGCTATGAAGCTGTCGGTTGTAGTTAATAATACAAATTTATACGTTGTTGTGTATTTATAGACTACACGAATACGTTAAAAGTGTATTTATTGATGAATTAGCAAATGTTCTTTCTTCAATTAAATCGAAAAACGTTATAGTTTTGGGTGATATAAATATAAATTTGCTTGACGAATTAGATAAAGATACTGAAAACTATTCTTTAACAATGGCAGTAAATGGTCTTGAAAGTTTAGTAAACGAACCAACTCGTGTGACCGAAACATCAAAAAGTGGCATTGATCATATTTTTATTAGATCTCAAAACAACAACATAAATGTTTTTAGCGGTAGAGTTTACAATCTTCGAATTACAGATCATTGCATGATTGGCCTTTATACCAAAAGTGTTTCAAACGATAACAACTTAGAAAGAATTTCGAACTCAAGTAGATACAAGGTTGATTATGTTCTTTTAAGAGAACGTTTAAAATTCGAATTTTGGGAACCAGTTTACTCTGAAAGCAATCCCTCTACTGCCTTTGATATTTTTGTCAGCATTTTACAAAGCCACATAAAATCGTGTTCATTTTTGTCTAGGAACAACTCCAGAAAAAATATGCATCTTAAGCCATGGATGACAAATAATCTGCTGAGGCAAATAAGAAAGAAAAATAAGCTAGGCAGCAAATGTAAAAAACATCAAAATAATATTAAGTTGAAAAAGTATTACGACTCTTATTGCAAATCGGTTGTAAAAAAAATTGAAGACACGCGCAACAAGTATTATGCTGATTTATTTGCAAAGGCAGGTGGTGATGTAAGAGAAGAATGGCGAGTTGTTGATAGCATTTTAGGAAATGATAGAAGCCAGGTTTTAATTGAAAACATTGAACTTGAGGGTGTTATAGAATCGGATTTCTTTAATATTTCAAATATTTTCAACGAGTATTTTACTGAAGTCTCTGAAAAGCTCAAACCAGTTTTCATAAGATCTTCAGCATGCAATTGCTTAAGTGCTTCTAATATTCGTGAAGATATACAGTTTAACAGTTTCGTTTTTACTTATATTACCGCCAGTGAAATTTACAATGTTGTCATGCGTCTAAAAAATAAAAATTCATGCACAAATGATGGAATTTCAAGTGCATTAATAAAAAATATCGTTTGGTACGTCATTGATGTTTTGAGTTTCCTTTTTAACAGCAGTGTTAAAAAAGGTTGTTTTCCTGATATTTTGAAATGCGCAGAGGTTATTCCATTATTTAAAAAAGGAAACAGAAAAAATGTTGCGGACTATAGGCCAATTTCCTTACTCTCCACACTTTCAAAAATATTTGAAAAACTAATAAAGACTCGTATTTTGTCGTTTTTAGACAAGCATAAATTTTTTTGCAACAACCAGTTCGGTTTTAGAGCAGGAATGTCGACAGAAGATGCAATTTTGAGAGTTTGTAGTCAACTTTATAGTAGTCTCAATAACAATAAATCAACGATGAGCTTATTTATTGACATGACTAAAGCGTTTGACATGGTTGATCATAACTTGTTGTTGAGTAAGTTATATAACGCTGGTTTTCGTGGAAACACTTTTGAATGGCTAGAGTCATATTTAAAAGGGAGAATGCAAAAAGTTAAAATAAACGGAGTCTTAGGTGAACCAAGAGTTCTTAAAAATGGTGTTCCCCAAGGCTCGGTACTTGGCCCGTTGTTTTTCTTAGTTTATATTAATTCTTTTTTCAAACTTACTCTAAACGGGTCTTCAACCGCCTTTGCTGATGACAAAGCAATAACTTATGAATCAAACTCTCTATTCGACTGTATTGCTAAAATTGAAGAAGATCTTGAAGTTATGAGGCTGTGGTTTACTTCGCATAGTCTTATTATAAGTGAGAAAACAAAGTTAATGTACTTTAAGATATCGGGTGATAGTCTCTTTGAGTTTAGTCCTTGCTTCCATGCGCATGATTGTAAGCAATTTCCTTTTCCTGTTCATAAGTTTGGTACACAAAACATTAATTCTAATTTGCAGTGTTCTAGTAGTTGTTTCAGTATTAAATCAGTTAATCAGTTTAAATATTTAGGTGTTATGATTGATTCAAAGTTGAACTGGAAGGAACATATCCAGTCGTTAAAATCATATATGTTGTTGTTACGCGAAAATTGTATCTTTTACAAGATTTTTGTTCAAAAAAAGTTTTACGTAGTATATACTATGGCCTTGCACACTCAAAGTTACAATATGGCATTACTAGCTGGGGTGGTTCGTATACTAATACTTTTGGACCTTTATTGACATCTCAAAAGCATTTATTAAGAATAATTTGTAGAAAGAATAGATACGCTAGAAGCTGGCCGTTATTTAAAGAACTGCATATTCTTCCAATGAGACATTTATATGTGTTTAAAGTATTAAAGGAGTTTTTTATACAAAGTGGTAATGTTCCAAGCCGAAATTCTCAAATTTATAATTTACGAATTAATAATCTGAGGATGGTCTGTGTCCCATTTGCATATAATAACCATTTTGCACATTTTTATACAAGTACAGCTCCAAAGCTATTCAACAAGTTGCCGTTGAGTATTAGGGAAACTGTAATTGCTTCCTCTTTTATCAAAAAAGTTAAATGCTGGCTATTTGCCTTAAGTTATAACTGTATTGAATCATTCTTTTAGCATTTTTCAATTTCATAATTTTTTTTTTATTTGATCATTCGAATTCTTCTGTATCAAAGAGTATAATTATATCGTTATCTTTGAATTTATTTTTGGAAGTTAAACAAATTAAGCTTATTAAAATTCATTGCACTGATGTTACCCCACATCTTATTATATTTCTGAATTATTTGTTTACTGATGTGTCATTCATCACTAACTGTTAAAGTTAAGAATTGACACTATTATTCTATTTTCAACTTATCAACTTCAATTGTTAATTTAGTTTTAAGCTTGAAATGAATAAAATATTCTTAATCTAAAAAAAAAAAAATTTACTTGTCTTCGTCATCCCAGCCATTTGTTGTTGCGGCTGCCTCAAATTGTCTCTTGTAGACTGGCCAAGAAGACTGTCCATCAAATGTTGGCGGTTTCATCTCCTTTTTTCTTGCAAATTCTCCAGCTGATTCTCAAATTTAGATTTTGCGGATCTGGTCTAATTCCTTGGTCAGAACAGAGAACTGTTTATCACATCAGCTTTCTACGATTTCGAAACGATTCTCTACAACAGAAAGCTGTTTTTCCATACCTTCAACGCATTCGTCAAGGGCATGAACATTTTTTTCAATGTTGCCCAATTTGCCTTCTAGAATGTTTTTCAGACCTTCTTTCAAGAATATTCTGTTGTTCCTTCTTTTGCTCATTTCGTTGCTCTTCCAGATTCTTTTGTTGTACTTCGAGTCGTTCGAAAACATTCTGCTGTTCCTTCTTTTGCTCATTTCGTTGCTCTTCTAGCTTCTTTTGTTGTACTTCGAGTCTTTCGAGAACATTCTGCTGTTCCTTCTTTTGTTCGCTTCGTTGTTTTTCAACCAGCTTCTTTTGCTCGTTTCGTTGTGCTTCAAGTTGTACACTTTCACTTACTTCCTCTTCCTCCACTTCTGTTTCAAAAACAAAAGTGTTTACGTCTTCCCCTTGCTGTTCCAAATAATTGCGCAAGCGCAGGACGAGCTCATTTTTTTTTTTTGCTTACCTAACTCACATTTAAGCTCAAAGCAGTTGAGCTCTTCCAACAACTTACCCATTTTCACTGTATTTACCTTTTTTTTATTTTACACTGTACTAGTCTTTTTTTATCAAATAAGTTTTATTTACACTTCTGATACCAATGTAGCGTTCGCTTAGTTCGCAAAAATAAAACTTTACCTTTCAATTTAATTAAGCAAACGATAGAGGGGGAGAGGTGTTCCCACTAAGGCACCACTTCTTTCATCCAGACGGCAGCGGAGGAATCAACGGTGGCGTCTACAGTTCCAGTCAGGTTGAACTACTTAGTGAACACCTTATAGGGCTACAACATATTTGGAGCTCAGGCCTATAAGGAACGGTTTATCCGGCTCCCCATCTTTTTAGTTATACAAGGATCTGGCCCTCCAGGTTGGGGGTCGTGCTGTCGGGGTGACTTCCCGGCCACGCCAAACAATTCTTAATTGCGAAGCAACAACAAGCCTCGGATACGGACGGATTTACTGATAACGAACCTAGCAAACGAAAAACGGACAACGAACTTCGAGTCTGTTTGTGGAATGTTACGTCCCTTAATAGACCACGTGCAGCCGAACAATTAGCGTAAGCCCTAATCTGCTACAAAGCAGATATTACCGCAATCCAAGAAATGCGATGGGATGGACCAGGTAGACGCAGATTAAAAGACTGCGATAACTACTACGGCGATTGCTACCGAGAACAGAAGCAGCGACTGTTTTGATGTTGATTCGTTGTTGGAAATAGACAATGTTGACAAGTGGCTTTATTTGGTGGTAGTCGGCATTGACGCTGTAAGTGCCCGGTCTTGTTGCAGTTCCAACATCTTGCTAGTCCGCTCCGCTGGTCCTTTTGTATTTTAGCCCTTAGGCACGAGCATTCTTCGACTATGGCTTCTCTAAGTTGATGTACACCATAAGAAGCCTGTTCTCCTGCTTCAATTGTCAATGCGAATGCTAAGATTTCAGAAAGAGTACGTGTTCTAGCAGTTCGCACAGACAGCTGAAGATGTATATCGGAAATGGCACGAACGAAGGACTCAACAGCAAGCTGGTTGATGATTTCTTCTCCAGCATTCGGGTATGCCAGGTGAACCAGTCTTTCGACGTCTGCTTGGAACTACTGTAGACTTTCACCCCTTTTCTGGACTCTGTTATTGAGTTGGACTCGGAAGACTTCTTTCAAGTGGCTATCTCCAAAGCGTTTATCTATAGCTGCCACGAGTGAACTGAAATTGCCGCTCTTACCAGCTAGAACTGTTTAAAGTAATTCAGCTGCTGGTCCTCTAAGAGCAAGAGTCAGTGCAATGACTCTTCACTCTCGGAGAAGATGTTTATAAATGAATGCTTGTCATTTTCAACGAGACAATTGTTTAACACCGCAAAATCAATGAAGATATCAAAGGAGTATAAATACGTGTGGACCAAAAATAGGATTGTTTACATGCGGAAGAAAGAGGGTGAACTTTTTGTTAGAATAAATTGCATTTCTGATTTTAATAAGTTATGAATATTAGTACTGTCCCTATTTCAAACGCATGTTTATATCCTGATCAAACAAATACCTGTGTAGATTTTTGCTTTTGTTTGCATCAAAATATACGTAGTTTAAGAAAAAAATTTTCTGTACTCTTAGCTCATGTTGAATCAATGGAAACTCTTCCTATAGTATTAGTTGTAAGTGAGATTTGGATTTTTGATTATGAAGCCAGCCTTTACGAAATACCGGGTTACAATTTATTTTGCCATTGCAATAATTCATACTCTGTTGGAGGTGTAGCTGTGTACGTAAAAAATGGTTATGTGTGTCAGTGTTTAAACTTGAATTTAACTAGTGCGGATGCTATGAAGCTGTCGGTTGTAGTTAATAATACAAATTTATACGTTGTTGTGTATTTATAGACTACACGAATACGTTAAAAGTGTATTCATTGATGAATTAGCAAATGTTCTTTCTTCAATTAAATCGAAAAACGTTATAGTTTTGGGTGATATAAATATAAATTTGCTTGACGAATTAGATAAAGATACTGAAAACTATTCTTTAACAATGGCAGTAAATGGTCTTGAAAGTTTAGTAAACGAACCAACTCGTGTGACCGAAACATCAAAAAGTTGCATTGATCATATTTTTATTAGATCTCAAAACAACAACATAAATGTTTTTAGCGGTAGAGTTAACAATCTTCGAATTACAGATCATTGCATGATTGGCCTTTATACCAAAAGTGTTTCAAACGATAACAACTTAGAAAGAATTTCGAACTCAAGTAGATACAAGGTTGATTATGTTCTTTTAAGAGAACGTTTAAAATTCGAATTTTGGGAACCAGTTTACTCTGAAAGCAATCCCTCTACTGCCTTTGATATTTTTGTCAGCATTTTACAAAGCCACATAAAATCGTGTTCATTTTTGTCTAGGAACAACTCCAGAAAAAATATGCATCTTAAGCCATGGATGACAAATAATCTGCTGAGGCAAATAAGAAAGAAAAATAAGCTAGGCAGCAAATGTAAAAAACATCAAAATAATATTAAGTTGAAAAAGTATTACGACTCTTATTGCAAATCGGTTGTAAAAAAAATTGAAGACACGCGCAACAAGTATTATGCTGATTTATTTGCAAAGGCAGGTGGTGATGTAAGAGAAGAATGGCGAGTTGTTGATAGCATTTTAGGAAATGATAGAAGCCAGGTTTTAATTGAAAATATTGAACTTGAGGGTGTTATAGAATCGGATTTCTTTAATATTTCAAATATTTTCAACGAGTATTTTGCTGAAGTCTCTGAAAAGCTCAAACCAGTTTTCATAAGATCTTCAGCATGCAATTGCTTAAGTGCTTCTAATATTCGTGAAGATATACAGCCTTATTTATAAACCCGTATTATCGGCGGATTAAGGTTACTACGAACTTAATACTCCACTAATACTCCAAACCTTATTTATAAAAAAAATACACCAGTATTAGCGGCGGATTAAGCTAATACTGGTTCATAGGAGTTTCAAGGGAGTATTAAGGTCGTATTAAGGTCTAAATGTCATTTTGTTCAAATTTTTGGAGGAAAAGTGGAAAATTATTTTGGTTTTGTGAATAATTTTAATTCTTTTTCCGCCTTAACTACGAGATAAATAAATTAATAAATGAAAACTAATATTTCTTGTTTTGTTTTGTTTAATATCCATTTTGGAAAAATTTCAGCCAACCACAAAAAAAAAATCATAATGCTCGGGTTCAACGCAATTAAGTTTTTCAGATAATCTATAACTTTTTTGGCCTCTGATTGGTCACAAGTCACGCATCAAAAGAAAATCTAAGACTCTGGCCAATCAGAGCCCAAAAGAAGTTAGATTATCTGAAAAAACTTAAGGCATTGAACGTGCACAATGGCATTTGTTGACGTTTATAGTAACCAAAGCTATAGATGGGTCATTTTTCTTATGAAAAATTTGACATAAGCAAGTATTAACTAATACGGGTTGGAAAACGTTTTATAAATAAGGATTCGCTCGACCTGGCGTAAGGGAGTATTAAGTGCTAATACTAGTATCAACTAGTACCAGGTTGAACCGAGTATTAGCGAAATCTAATAAATAAGGCTGATACAGTTTAACAGTTTCGTTTTTACTTATATTACCGCCAGTGAAATTTACAATGTTGTCATGCGTCTAAAAAATAAAAATTCATGCACAAATGATGGAATTTCAAGTGCATTAATAAAAAATATCGTTTGGTACGTCATTGATGTTTTGAGTTTCCTTTTTAACAGCAGTGTTAAAAAAGGTTGTTTTCCTGATATTTTGAAATGCGCAGAGGTTATTCCATTATTTAAAAAAGGAAACAGAAAAAATGTTGCGGACTATAGGCCAATTTCCTTACTCTCCACACTTTCAAAAATATTTGAAAAACTAATAAAGACTCGTATTTTGTCGTTTTTAGACAAGCATAAATTTTTTTGCAACAACCAGTTCGGTTTTAGAGCAGGAATGTCGACAGAAGATGCAATTTTGAGAGTTTGTAGTCAACTTTATAGTAGTCTCAATAACAATAAATCAACGATGAGCTTATTTATTGACATGACTAAAGCGTTTGACATGGTTGATCATAACTTGTTGTTGAGTAAGTTATATAACGCTGGTTTTCGTGGAAACACTTTTGAATGGCTAGAGTCATATTTAAAAGGGAGAATGCAAAAAGTTAAAATAAACGGAGTCTTAGGTGAACCAAGAGTTCTTAAAAATGGTGTTCCCCAAGGCTCGGTACTTGGCCCGTTGTTTTTCTTAGTTTATATTAATTCTTTTTTCAAACTTACTCTAAACGGGTCTTCAACCGCCTTTGTTGATGACATAGCAATAACTTATGAATCAAACTCTCTATTCGACTGTATTGCTAAAATTGAAGAAGATCTTGAAGTTATGAGGCTGTGGTTTACTTCGCATAGTCTTATTATAAGTGAGAAAACAAAGTTAATGTACTTTAAGATATCGGGTGATAGTCTCTTTGAGTTTAGTCCTTGCTTCCATGCGCATGATTGTAAGCAATTTTCTTTTCCTGTTCATAAGTGCGGTACACAAAACATTAATTCTAATTTGCAGTGCTCTAGTAGTTGTTTCAGTATTAAATCAGTTAATCAGTTTAAATATTTAGGTGTTATGATTGATTCAAAGTTGAACTGGAAGGAACATATCCAGTCGTTAAAATCATATATGTTGTTGTTACGCGAAAATTGTATCTTTTACAAGATTTTTGTTCAAAAAAAGTTTTACGTAGTATATACTATGGCCTTGCACACTCAAAGTTACAATATGGCATTACTAGCTGGGGTGGTTCGTATACTAATACTTTTGGACCTTTATTGACATCTCAAAAGCATTTATTAAGAATAATTTGTAGAAAGAATAGATACGCTAGAAGCTGGCCGTTATTTAAAGAACTGCATATTCTTCCAATGAGACATTTATATGTGTTTAAAGTATTAAAGGAGTTTTTTATACAAAGTGGTAATGTTCCAAGCCGAAATTCTCAAATTTATAATTTACGAATTAATAATCTGAGGATGGTCTGTGTCCCATTTGCACATAATAACCATTTTGCACATTTTTATACAAGTACAGCTCCAAAGCTATTCAACAAGTTGCCGTTGAGTATTAGGGAAACTGTAATTGCTTCCTCTTTTATCAAAAAAGTTAAATGCTGGCTATTTGCCTTAAGTTATAACTGTATTGAATCATTCTTTTAGCATTTTTCAATTTCATAATTTTTTTTTTATTTGATCATTCGAATTCTTCTGTATCAAAGAGTATAATTATATCGTTATCTTTGAATTTATTTTTGGAAGTTAAACAAATTAAGCTTATTAAAATTCATTGCACTGATGTTACCCCACATCTTATTATATTTCTGAATTATTTGTTTACTGATGTGTCATTCATCACTAACTGTTAAAGTTAAGAATTGACACTATTATTCTATTTTCAACTTATCAACTTCAATTGTTAATTTAGTTTTAAGCTTGAAATGAATAAAATATTCTAAATCTAAAAAAAAAAAAATGTACTTGTCTTCGTCATCCCAGCCATTTGTTGTTGCGGCTGCCTCAAATTGTCTCTTGTAGACTGGCCAAGAAGACTGTCCATCAAATGCTGGCGGTTTCATCTCCTTTTTTCTTGCAAATTCTCCAGCTGATTCTCAAATTTAGATTTTGCGGATCTGGTCTAATTCCTTGGTCAGAACAGAGAACTGTTTATCACATCAGCTTTCTACGATTTCGAAACGATTCTCTACAACAGAAAGCTGTTTTTCCA
Organism: Melanostoma mellinum; assembly: GCA_914767635.1. Lineage (NCBI taxonomy): Eukaryota > Metazoa > Arthropoda > Insecta > Diptera > Syrphidae > Melanostoma > Melanostoma mellinum. The sequence continues at coordinate 93,081,284 of OU612060.1, read as the reverse complement.
TACCTTCAACGCATTCGTCAAGGGCATGAACATTTTTTCCAATGTTGCCCAATTTGCCTTCTAGAATGTTTTTCTGACCTTCTTTCAAGAATATTCTGTTGTTCCTTCTTTTGCTCATTTCGTTGCTCTTCCAGATTCTTTTGTTGTACTTCGAGTCGTTCGAAAACATTCTGCTGTTCCTTCTTTTGCTCATTTCGTTGCTCTTCTAGCTTCTTTTGTTGTACTTCGAGTCTTTCGAGAACATTCTGCTGTTCCTTCTTTTGTTCGCTTCGTTGTTTTTCAACCAGCTTCTTTTGCTCGTTTCGTTGTGCTTCAAGTTGTACACTTTCACTTACTTCCTCTTCCTCCACTTCTGTTTCAAAAACAAAAGTGTTTACGTCTTCCCCTTGCTGTTCCAAATAATTGCGCAAGCGCAGGACGAGCTCATTTTTCGATCCCGCTCTAGAAAGATTTTGCTTACCTAACTCACATTTAAGCTCAAAGCAGTTGAGCTCTTCCAACAACTTACCCATTTTCACTGTATTTACCTTTTTTTTATTTTACACTGTACTAGTCTTTTTTTATCAAATAAGTTTTATTTACACTTCTGATACCAATGTAGCGTTCGCTTAGTTCGCAAAAATAAAACTTTACCTTTCAATTTAATTAAGCAAACGATAGAGGGGGAGAGGTGTTCCCACTAAGGCACCTCTTCTTTCATCCAGACGGCAGCGGAGGAATCAACGGTCAATCAACCGTCAACCAGACTGACCACATTGCGATCGACGCACGACACTTCTCCAGTATAGAGGATTTCCGAACATTCCGAGGGGCCAACATTGACTCGGGCCAGTACCTTGTTGTTGCCAAGGTACGACTGCGGATATCCCGATCCAAGCCAACACAATGAAATATTGTGAGAAAATTCGACGTTGGACGACCACAATCGCAAGAGATCGCCAAGTCCTTTTCCGATCGAGTCTCTTACAACCTCTTAAGGAGTCCTATGCGCCAGCATCAAGTATAGAGAAGCAGTGGCAGCACTGCCAATGAGCCATCAGAGATGCCGCCTCTGAAGTGCTGGGTTTCACACGGCTACCACAACGAAACCCCTGGTTTGACGACGAATTCCGGCAAGCACATGCAGCTTAACAGGAAGCATACAAACTGCTTACGAGCTCTACAAGCAGAAGAGGAGAGACGAACACCGGCTTCTCAGACGGAAAGAGAGAGCATGAGAAGCGCGCGAACGAGGAGATAGAAGGATGCCACAGCACGAATGAGGTTCGGAAGTTTTACCAGAAGGTAAAAACAACAGCAAACAAAGACGATCAAGGGAACATCGTGGTGGAACCGCAATCAATACTGAGGATTTGGAAAGACCACTTCTCCAAGCTCTATAACGGCGATGATGAACCCAATTCCGCTGTTAGAGAGATAGAAGCATTCGATTTAGGCGACGTAGACCAACGATTCCGCCAACCCGACCTGAACGAAGTGAATACAGCAGTATCCAAGCTTAAGTCCAACAAAGCTGCTGGAGCTGATGGCCTCACTGCCAAATTGTTTAAAGCGGTAGGAAATCACCTGGTCAGGAGTATGCACCAGCTTATTTGCAAAATATGGTCGGAAGAAAGCATGCCCAATGAATGGAACCTCAGCATCGTTTCCCCGGTCCTCAAGAAGGGAGACCCTCTGAACTGCGCCAACTACAGAGGTATCAGACTTCTTAATATCGCATACAAAATCCTCTCTGCCGTATTGTGTGAGCATCTGAAGCCATTCGTCAACAACCTGATAGGTCCTTATCAGTGCGGCTTTAGACCAAGAAAGTCCACCATAGACCAAATCTTCACACTATGCCGCATATGACAGCATCTATAGACAGGAGTTATATAGAGCCATGTCTAGTTTTGGCATCCCTACCAAACTTGTCCGATTGTGTAGGATGACGATGGAGAACGCACGCTGCTCCATCAGGGTCGGAATAGATCTCACCGATACATTCGATGTCAAAAAAGGTTTAAGGCAAGGCGATGCACTGTCATGTGACTTCTTCAACATCGTTCTTGAAAGAATAGTGCAAAACTCCCAAGTCAACACAAGAGGCACAATTTTTCAAAGATCCGTTCAATTGTTCAGACATTGACACCAGCGCTGAAATCAAACAAAGAATAACTCTTGCCAATCGCTGTTTCTTCGGACTAAGAAGGCAATTGAGTAGTCAAGTCCTCTCTCGATCAACAAAAGTGTCCCTGATCGTCGATCTTTATTGTGCTCAAAGTTATATCGTTATATTTAGTATTTAAAAAGTAAATTAAAACATAAAAACTAGTGAAAAATATTTCTTAAGTCAATCTTTAAATAAAAGAAGTGAAATATCCCGAAATTAATTGAAGGTAAAGTTATTTAAGGCCTTTTTAATTTGGGTATCTCAGAAGGCATCCATTTTCCATTGCTATACCAATTATATGAAGCCGAAGAGAAAATTGGGGGAAATATCTCCAAACAAACTGCCAACTAGCAAAAAAACACTTATATCTAAGGATCCGTCACCGAGCAATAACTCTATTAGAATGGCACCAACGATTCCCAAAGCCAGTGATTTAAAATCTATTGTGGACAATTGTTTGGTTGAACATTTGAGAAACATCGCAACAAAGGAAGACGTTTTAGCTGTCACCGCCGAAATACAGCTCTTACGGTCTCAAAACGAGCATCTTGCGGAACGACTGGCCACCGTGGAGAACTATTGCGAAGTACTCGAAAAGCAATTGGAAGTTTTACACCAGAAATCACACGAAAGCATGATTGTTTTGCATTTACCTCCAGATGAGAAGACAGACATGAATAGTCTAGCGAAACAAACTTGTCTTGGCCTTCTCAATCTAAATGAGAATGCAGAGCTTTCTTTTGTTAAAACACAAGAGTTTGTGAACCGACACAACAACAAAACAACGATGGTGCTAAACTTTGATGACAAAAACACCGCACAAAAAATTATTGAAGCAGCACCTAAGCTTAAGAACACAGGAATTGTTGTGCATCGAGAGCAATCTCTGCTTTACCGAAAAAAAAGAAGAACACTATACGAAATCAGAGGTAAACTTCTGCAAAGAAATCCGAATGTAAAGATTTTGATCAGGGGATCGAAACTGAAAATTGCCGATTTTTTATTCACGCACGATTCACTACGAGGACTAAAGCTATCAACAAGAGACGAGATGTCATTTGTCAAAACAACATTTGGTGAGGAGGCAATGTGTCTTTTTGACAACTTCAACGTCAGTGTGAAACACAAAACCCCCGATAATCCAAGAGAGCCCTCTATGAGCCAGTGTGCAAAGAAACATAATGGTTCCGGTCCCAGCTACAATCATCATCAACATTCTACATAGGATAGAGTTGCCGTCTGCCACAAAATTAATTTCAATTTTAATATTTTATGTTATAATGTCACAGGGCTCAAAAACAAACTATTAATGCCAGATTTTTTTAAATTAGTCTTAAATCATGATATTTTTATTTTATTAGAAACATTTGTGGAGGAAGGTAAGGAATTGCAATTCTTAAAATATTTTGAAGGTTTTAGTTTAAAATGGATACCAGCTATTAGAAATAATAGACTTGGGAGAGCTAGTGGTGGCATATTGTGTGGCATCAAAAACTATATTTCGAACAAAAATACTACTTTTAAAACCATTGAAAACAGAATTGTAATAGATTTTACTGTCCAGTCGAATCATTTTTTAATTGTACCTGTTTATATTAATTTTAACGCTTGGAATTCTGATTTTGAGGAACTTCAAAACTTCCTTTTAAATCAAAGTAATGAAAATATTTTGATAATTGGTGACTTAAACAGTCGTATAGGTGACTATCAGAACTCTACTTTTTTGAACGATGGGCAATTCTCATTTGAGAGAAATTCTTTAGACCCTTGCATAAATTCCAATGGCAATTGTTTAATAAATCTAATTGAAGATTTTGGATTTATGATTTTAAATGGGATTTCTAAAAGTGATTGTGTCGGTAACCTAACGTTTATATCCACCCAAGGTTGCTCAGTTATCGATTACTGTCTTGTAAAAGGGGAGTGGCTTGATGTTGTGAAAGATCTCGAAGTTTTCCCAACTAATTACTCAAATCATCTACCAATCGTTGTTTCTTGTGAGTTTATTATCCAAGATAGACTTGTTACACATCAAACAGGTAATGAATTCAACAGACTTCGGTGGAATGAAAAAAAATCGGATGTCTACAAAAGAAACCTAAGTCAACATTCACTTAATCTTCCAACTCAAATTGCGAATACTGTTGATGAAGCGACTAACTTAGTTTTTCAAGTTATAAGGCATTCAGCGCCAGTTCTGTCCAATAATAATGGAATGACTTTTAAAACCTGTTGGTATGACGAGGAATGTAGGAAGAGTAGAGACAGATCTTTCAAGTTTTTAAAACTTTTTAGAAGCTCCAATAATTTAGCTATGAAGGCGCTTTACATACAATTTAATACTGCTTTTAATGAACTATGCAAACACAAAAAAGAACTCTATTTAAGAAAATTAGCTTCGAATCTCTTTGAAAGCCGTGATTCAAGTTCATTCTGGAAAAATGTGCGCATCTTAAGTGGGCGCAATAATTCGTGTGTGGCCTCCATTGGATTGGATATTTTGGCCGGATCCAAACCACGTGTCTATAAGCTTTGCCCTTCCATTTGTTTGTATTGAAGAATTGGACTCTCCTTTTTCAATGTTGGAATTGCTTAATGCGCTAAAAAAAAAAATGAAAAATAACAAGGCTGCGGGTCCAGATGGCATTCCAGCTGAATTCTACAAAAATGCAAACTCCCAGTTTCTAGAATACGTATTGGTGCTCTTTAATAAAATGTACCATGAAGAAGTTTTTCCAAACTGCTTCCGGTCTGCATCCATTTCAGCCATTTTTAAAAAAAGGTGACCATAATTTACCTGAAAACTATAGAGGGATTTCTGTACTTTGTTCTTTCCGAAAAATATTTACACAAATTCTATACTTCAGACTTTCCTCTTGGGTTGAGAGAAACAAAAAAATTAGTTGCTTCCAAGCTGGCTTCCGCGCTAATCTATCGACGGTTGACCAAATTTTTGCTCTAACGAGTGTCGCAGGACGTTATTTGAACAAAAAAGTAAATTTATACGCGTTATTCGTTGATTTTAAGTCAGCTTTTGACACAATCAACAGACGGTCGCTTTTATTTAAAATGGCAACCATCGGGTTATCAACCAAATTCATAAAAATATACGAGCAGCTTATCTCAAACACGACAGCTGTTGTTTCCAATGGAAGAAATAAATCGAAACAGTTTCGATCTGATGTGGGTGTCCCGCAGGGTTGTGTTCTAAGCCCGTTAGTTTTTTCACTGTATATAAATGACCTTGAAGATCACATACCTGGCGGTGTTACCTTTGGTGATGTATTTGTCAAAGTACTGCTGTATGCTGATGACGCTGTAGTTTTAACGGACAACCCAGTAACACTTCAACTTCAAATAAACAAATTGAAAAAATTTTGTGATTTGTGGGATCTTAAAATCAACACATCAAAATCTAAAATTATGATTTTCAGAACCCAGAACCGTAGCACAGGAAATGACCGTACTTGGACACTTGATGGTGTCAATTTAGAAGTCGTCAAAGAGTTCAAATACTTGGGTTACACAATTACCCACAATCTGAATCTCCGAGTTCATATAAAAGAAAAATTAGCAACGGCTAAAGCAGCAATCAATTGCATGTGGTCAAATTTCTTTAGAAGCAAATATATAGACCCGTCATCTAAGTTTAGGGTATTTGATGCAACAATCAAAAATTGTTTCTGTTACGGGAATGAAGTCTATGGGTGCAATGAACTACAGGATATAGAAACTATACAAAGATATTTTTTTAAACGTATCTTCCGTCTCCCGGTAAATACACCGAACTATGCGATTCACGTTGAGTCTGGACTGCCTCCCATTTTTTTGAGAAATTTAAAAGCTAATGCAGATTATATTCTCAAAGTCATGCAAAGGTCAAACGACAATTTACAGAAAAGGATTATGTTGGTTTGTTTAAGATGTCGGTATACACCTTTTAAGGACTGGTATGAGCTGGCTTCGGCACACAACTGCCCTCTTGTCCTCTCTGTGGAAAACTTTAATTCATGGAGGCCTGCTCTTTATGATTGCATTGCTTGCGTTGATGAGCATATGTTCCTGTCATTTCTTGATCGGGCGAGGGACTCTGTATCGAGAACAATATATAGTAAACTAGCTGTACCCGCGACTTCGTCCGCGTGGAATAGTGACTTACGGCAGCATTTTTAAATTTTTAGGCTACTTAATTTGCAAATAAGACACATTCATGCGTTTCAGTAAACTATTGTTATATTATTTTATTTCAGTACATTTTTCCACACGACGTTCTTACTTTTTCCATCTTTTGTCAAATAAAAAGGTTTTGCATGTTTGATACACTCCAAAATGACAAATTAGTGTGAATTAAAGAGTTACGGGGCATCAATAGTTTTTTCCTTTCGCTGTTCCAGTCATTATTAAAACTTTTATAATGCCGCATCCCAGATGTGTAATTTGTAGCTGTGTACAATTCTAGATTACTCATTATTGGCACTGGAACACCAACTTGCAGCCACTCCTGATAATTCTAAGTAATTGGGAAACTCTATAGGGTATGATGTGACTTGCTCATGCTCAGTGTCCATAATATTGTCTTTTGATATAGACATTCAACAACATCCCCTAATACGTCAAACATAATTTATTAGTTTATATGGTTAACTATCTCATTAGTCGGCGCCGAAATCGACATTTTCATACAGTCATTACCGATCGCCAATATTTATTTGAAGATCAAGATAGACATTTCTTCTCAGATCAACTGTGTAATCGACAATTTGACAGAAATCACCTCACGGTGAAAGAACCTATGAAATCGGTCCAGTAGCTTCTAGGTTCCAGTTTAAGTTGCCGTACCCGTAGAAATGTTGGGATAACAAATACAGCCCATGTCCTTCTTCAGGCTCAAGACTATCTCTGCACCGAAATTCTTAGAAATAGGTTCAAAAATTTTGGGCGGGAGATAGTAACAAAGAAAAACAGACAGACGGAGTTGATTTCGCATCTATAATGTTAGTAAGTACTTCCGTCCCTATGGGAATATGGGGATAAATCAAAATTAATGTTACTTTGCGATAGTGCGTAGCATTCTAACGGGGAAATAATTCTTGAAATCAGTTCAGTAGTTTCTAGGTTCCCGTTAACGTTTGCGTTCTTGTGGGAATACAGGGATAACATATATAGCCTATGTCCATCTTCAGGCTCAAGACTATATCTCTGTACCAAAATTCATACAGATAGGTTTAATAACAAATAAAAATAGACAGACAGATTTCATTTCAGACTTATGATATTAGTAAAGACCCCCATTTCCGTGGGAATATGGTGACCGTTCCCGTAGGAATATGGGTATAAATTACAGTTTATGTTACTCAGGGATAGTGTAGCATTCTAACGGTGGAAGAATTTTTGAAAATGTTGCTATAGTGTCAACGTATGAACGTATGCGTTCTCGTTTCCGTGAGAATTTAGGGATAAACAATATTGCCTATTGCCTTTCTTAAATGTTAGACTATCTCAACAAAATTTCATTTCAATCTGTTCATTAGTTTGGGCGGGAGATGGTTACATAGATAGGCGAACAAACAGAGCTTTTTTTGCATTTATAATATTAGTGAAGACTGGCTCCCGTGGGAATATTCAAATGAAATGCATCCTATGTCCTTCTTCGGGTTCTAGATCATCTCTGTACAAAATTTCATTTAAATCGGTTCTGTAGCTTGGGCAAGAGATGGTAACATAGAAAGACGAACAAAAAGAGCTTCTTTCGCACTTATGATATAAGTATAGACTCCCGTTCTCGTAGGAATATGTGAATGAATCAAAGTTTATGTTACTCGGGGATAGTGTAGCATTCTAACGGTGGAAATTTTCGAAATCGGTGCTGTAGTTTCTAAGTTCCCGTATGCGTTCCAGTTCCCGTGGGAGTTTAGGGATAAAAAAAATAGCCTATGTCCCTCCTCAGGTTCTAGGCTATCTCTGTACAAAATTTCACATCAATCAATATAGTAGTTAGGGCGCGAGACGGTAACATACAAAGTAGGACAGACAGAGTTACTTTCACATTTATAAATATTAGATAGGAATTAGGATTTATGTCTAGTTAAGAGCATTAAACATTTTTTTGAAACTTTTAGCCTTAAAAATGGTGGTATTTCCAAAAAACCATTCATCCCCTATGTAATGTTCACTGGTTTCCAAACTACCAAATCGCCAAGCATTCACTGCTGTAGGCTCAAACCTCTTCGCACTAACTGCAAAGTTGAGGGATGGTAGTGGAAACAACTTGGAACTATCCAGGAATTGCCTTCGGCTCAATGCCATATATCAACAAAAACCAGGGAGTATGTTCGATCGAGTCCACGATCACTAATGACTTTATTTCCAAATTTATGTTCTATTTATACAAAGCTACTATGTTCGAGTTCTGGTTATCGAACGATCGACTACACTTCGATATCCGATTAGAACGCTTCATCATCACATTCTTTTCGGTGAGCGCCAATGACCTATATCATAAACAAATGCTCATACCCAAAGACTATTGCTGTGACATAAACAGCGCGCATGCAGCCAAAGCAATATGATCCCTTACTACTTCTGTCGGCTGGCAGTGGCCTGCCGTTGGGAATCATATTGTTCTGAGTACAATGCACTCTATGGATACACAAGCAAGTCAAGTGTTATGCATTTATATGCAATGCAACTGAATGTGAGAGGATCGGATATCGAGGCACAGTCGAAGGTTGACAACCCGTTAATAGTTGTAGAGCAATTAATTAAGAGGTCGTTGGCTGTGACTCCTTCACACCACCCTTCCTGGGGAAAAAGAAGAAATCAAGACAAGAGTGTTGATTTCTACTTTTCCACGACTCTTTTACAAATACGGGAGTATGAAAAAAAAAAATTTTTTTTCTTTTATCATATTGTATTGAACATTGTGGCTATTTCTGGATGTTTACTTTTAGTTAATATTTCAGTATTAATTGTGATATTTACATTAGTATTATATTTTGATTAGTTTACTTTTCATTAAAATTTAGTCAGTGTTTGGTATCATTTGCGATATTTACATTTTAAAATCTAGTTCTCTTTTTTTTATGTTTTGCAGTTTTTGATACATATATTTGTTTTGATACGTCACATTAGTTATAGGGTACATACAATGTTCAGTATTTACCTTTATAGTTCATATGTTATATATTTTCAATATTTACAGTAGTTATCAATATATGTATATAAATTTTTTTTTTTTTTTTTTTTTTTTTTTTTTTTTTTTTTTTTTTATTAGCAATAATTATTAGATCAATGTATTTAAGTCAATGCATTTAAGTCAATCTATTTAAGTTAATCTATTTAAGTTAATCTATTTAATATATTTAAGCCAATCTATTTAATATATTTAAGCCAATGCGCATTGACATGTTGATAGTTTCTTATAATTAGTTTAATGTGACCTTAGTTCTAATTTTACAATTACTTTTCAATTAATTTTACATGTTTTTTTTTTTCAAAATACACGAGTTTTGTACAATAATAACAAAAATGTTTTTGATATATTTTTCTATTTAATGAACAATTAGTCTCTATTTTAATTTAACAATTCCTCAGATTAAACAATTCTTCAAATTACAATAATAGCATATAAATATAAAATGGTTTTAACCTATTTTTGTGAACAATTAATTTCTTATTGTCACATTGGATTTCACAATTCACTCCTTTTTGTGATAATACTTCGTAGGGTCCTATATAGATCGGGTCTAATTTCTTTCTACTTTCATTTCTCAACAGGACTAAACTACCTACATTGAAATCAACAGTTTTAGCTTTTGCATCAGCATCGTATCTATCCTTCCTAGAAATTTTCTTTTGTATTAAAGTATCCCTAGCGTCTTTATGAGCAATTTGTAGCCTATGTTTAAGGTCTATGACATAGTCCTCGTAGTTGTAAACTGGTTCAACTTTCTTTGTAAGATTGGAAGGCAAGTTACATTGTCTCCCAAATACTAGCTCAAACGGGGTGTATCCTGTTTCTGAATGTATTGAAGTATTGTAACAGAAAACATAGTAGGGCAACCAGTTGTCCCAATCTGTATGTTTCTCATCTACATAATTTCTAAGATATGCTCCTAAAACCTTATGCGAATTTTCTAGTGCTCCAATACTTTCGTGATGGTACGCTGTGGATTGTAGCTGTTCTATCTTTAATAGTTTACACAGATCTTTGAAAACTCTATTTATAAATTCTGTACCCTGGTCAGATGCTATGGTAGCAGGGACTCCATACTTTAGGATAAAGCCTTCTACAAGTCCCTTAGCTACGGTATTAGCCTCCTTATTTGGCAAAGCAATAGCTTCTGTAAATTTCGTTAGTTCGTCTTGAAGTGTTAAAATGTATTTTGACCCGTTTTCTGTCTCGTCAAGAGGTCCAACTAAGTCAAGGTATATTTTGTCAAAACACGTTTCTGCTGTTGTAGTGATAGTCATTGGTTGTTTTTTGGGTTGTATATGCTTATTTCGTTGACACATAGGGCAATGCTTAACGTATGTCGTCACATCGTTTTGCATCCCTGTCCAAAAGTATTTTTTCTTGATGTTACGCAACATGCGATTTATTCCCGCATGTCCACTTGTAGGTAACATATGGTAATCGTTGAGTATAAGTTTTTGTTTTCCAGGGTCCGTTACTCTTATTTTATTATCAATTATGTGCACTTTTATTTTACTTCCTTTGAATAATTCTTCTATCTTTTTCTTTAATATATATAATTTCTCTTTTCGACGGCCGTCTGAGAGTTTACCTAACTCTTCTTTAGTTATATAAATATCTTTAATTGATAGAGGTCCGCAAATTGTACGCACGTCCCTCAACAACATTTTGTCAAATGATGCCGATCGAGCAATAGTGGTATTTTTGGATTCCTCTTCATTATTTAATAATGGTTCACCGTTATTTTGCACGTCCCTCAACAACATTTTGTCAAATGATGCTGATCGGGTAATAGTGCTTATCTTTGACCTATTTAATATCAAACAATTATTCCCTGGAATGTATCCTAAAATGAGGTTTGGACTTATAACTCTGGTACCTTTTAATAAACTGTAATCTTTGTCTTCATCTTTGAAGCTATTTAATATTTTCAACTCGACTATTTTTAGCCCCTTTTCTGGCGGTTTAAGAAGCTCACTTATGATTTTTTCGTTCTCTAATTTACTTGTTGTTGGGTTTTCTTCTTCTAAATTTGAGTTTCTAGCTTGTGCTCTTGTTGTGACACACACAAATAAATTCTGTAAGTCCTCTGACTTTAGTTGTATTCTACTTAGTGCATCCGCAGTGCAGTTGTCTTTGCCTGGTGAATACTCCACAGTAAAGTTATATTCCTCTAATATTAGCCTAAATTTAGTTAATCTACTTGAAGGTTCTTTTAGTGAGAACAGATATACTAGTGGTCTATGGTCTGTTAGTATTTTGAAACGTCTTCCGAAAAGATACGGTCTGAAATGTTTTACTGCCCATACTATAGCAAGCAATTCTTTTTCTATAGTACTATAGTTCTTTTCGGCTTTATTCAACGATTTACTTGCGTATGCGATAGGTTTATCATCAAAATTCGATATAACAGCACCTAAGGCAAATCCAGAGGCGTCTGTGCGGAGTATGAATTCTTTTTCAAAATTTGGAAACTGTAAAATATTTGGGCTTATTAGGAATTCTTTTAGCAAATTAAATGAGGTATTGCAATCTTCGGAAAATTTAAATTCTACGTTCTTTCTTAATAAACGGTTTAAGGGAATTGCTAGTGTTGCAAAATTTGGTATGAATTTTCTATAGTAGTTAGCAAATGCTACAAATCTCCTTACTTCGTCTGCATTTTGTGGGACTGGATAATTCTTCATTACTATGGATTTTGATGGATCTGGTATAATACCTTTGTCTGATATTATATGACCTAGATATAAAACTTCTTTTCTAAGGAAAGCACATTTACTTGGATGTAGTTTGAGATTTACTTCTCTCAGTCTTTCGAATACTTCAATTAAATTTTTATTGTGGTGTTCTAGATTTTTATTCTTTTTTTTTTATACTGTAAGATTGTCAAGATACACAAAACATTTTGAATATGTCAGACCCGATATTGATAGAAACCTTGAAAACGTACTGTGTGACAATATGTATTTAATAGGTAGTTTAACCCAGTTTCAAAAATCAAAAGAAGGAGTAAAAAAAAAAAAAAAATGGTTAAAAATTTATGTGAATTTCTCATCTTTGATAACGTTATAATGATTCTTTTGCTTCTCTTTTCGTAAACCAAAAAAAAAACTATTTCCTAAAATAACTAATTCTAAATGTAGTACCTAGTTGTAGTACTGTAGTATATAATATAATCAATTTGCAGACTCATCTGCTTTCTTCCTGTGAAACTCTTTGCGATGGAAGCAATGTAGTGTTCGGGAAAAATTTAGAACGTTGTTGGTGCTGCTTCTTTTGATCGCCCTCATGATGTTGTTTGGTTTTTGTAATTTGTGTTTAACTGTAGTCATCTTTGTTGGTGTGTTTTTGTGTTTATGTACATGCCTTCTGTACTCTTGTATGTACAGAGGACACGGGTCAATAGTTTTGTCGTTGTTGTTTCTTCTGAGTTCTTGTTAAATTTAGTGTATATTTTTAACGTGAATGTGAGCCACCATCCGCCTGTTCTAGGTGGACTCCAATAGTGCTATCTTGTTCCATTTCCAGTGAATTTGGTGTGTCGTATTCCTTGATTATACGTCCATTGTACTTCAGGTATATAACCTCGAGCTCGTTAGACATTTTTACGAGCGATAGAGCAAAAAAAAAAAAACTACTTTAACTTGTATGCAAAAAAAAAAAACTTTAACTTTAGCTTATAAAAAACACTCTCTCTGAACAGTATCTGGCTTCGATTCTGTTGATTTAGAATTAAACTGGCAAGATCGCCATGTAATGTTCACTGGTTTCCAAACTACCAAATCGCCAAGCATTCACTGCTGTAGGCTCAAACCTCTTCGCACTAACTGCAAAGTTGAGGGATGGTAGTGGAAACAACTTGGAACTATCCAGGAATTGCCTTCGGCTCAATGCCATATATCAACAAAAACCAGGGAGTATGTTCGATCGAGTCCACGATCACTAATGACTTTATTTCCAAATTTATGTTCTATTTATACAAAGCTACTATGTTCGAGTTCTGGTTATCGAACGATCGACTACACTTCGATATCCGATTAGAACGCTTCATCATCACATTCTTTTCGGTGAGCGCCAATGACCTATATCATAAACAAATGCTCATACCCAAAGACTATTGCTGTGACATAAACAGCGCGCATGCAGCCAAAGCAATATGATCCCTTACTACTTCTGTCGGCTGGCAGTGGCCTGCCGTTGGGAATCATATTGTTCTGAGTACAATGCACTCTATGGATACACAAGCAAGTCAAGTGTTATGCATTTATATGCAATGCAACTGAATGTGAGAGGATCGGATATCGAGGCACAGTCGAAGGTTGACAACCCGTTAATAGTTGTAGAGCAATTAATTAAGAGGTCGTTGGCTGTGACTCCTTCACACCTATTTCAACAGCCTTGCAGCCTTGTTAAAAATACTTTTGAGAAAGTAGTTTTTGATTTCCCATTTCCGTTCCCGTTGGAATATAAGGATAAATATATAGCCTTTATCCTTCCGCATGTTCTAGACCATCTCTGTAGCTAATTTAATAAAATCTGTTTAGCAGTTTTAACGGGAGACATACGAAAAACATACCGACATAGCTACATTCGCATTTTCAATATTAGTTAAGACTCCCGTTCCCGTGGGAATATGATGACCATTTTCGTGGGAATATGTGGATGAGTTGAAGCTAATGTTACTCCGAAATTATGGAGCATTCCAACGGTGGAAGAATTTTTGAAATCGGTGCTGTAATCAAAGTTCCCGTAAACGTTCCTGCTCCCGTGGGAATATAGGGAAAAAATATAAATCCTTCCTCATGTTCTGAACAATCAGATGGTAACATAAAAACGGCGGACGGACAGAGCTACTTTCCCACTTTTTATATAAGTAAGGACTCCCGTTCCCGTAGGAATATGTGGATGAATTAAAATTTATGTTACTCAGGGAAAGCGTAGCATTCTAACGGTGGAAAAAATTTTGAAATTGGTGTTGTAGTTTCTATGTTCCCGTATACGTTTCCGTTCCCGTGGGAATATAAATATAAAATATATAGCCTATGTCCTTCCTCAGGTTCTGAACAATCTTTGTACAAAAATTCATTTTAATCTGTTCATTAGTTTGACCGGGAGATGGTAACATAGAATGGTGAACTAACAGAGCTTCTTTTGCACTTATAATAATAGTGTGGACCGGTTCCCGTGGGAATATTCGAATGAAATACAGCCTATGTCCGTTTTTAAGTTCAGAACAATCTTTGTACAAAATTTCATTTAAATCGGTTTATTAGTTTGGGCGGGAGATGGTAACATAGAACGACGGACAGACAGAGCTTCTTTCACACTTACTATATTAGTAAGGACTCCCGTTCCCGTAGGAATATGTGGATGAATTAAAATTTATGTTACTCTGGGATAGTGAAGCATTCTATCGGTGGAAAAATTTTTGAAATCGGTGTTGTAGTTTCTAAGTTCCCGTATACGTTCCCGTTCCCGTGGGAGTTTAGGGATAAAATATATAGCCTATGTCCTTTCTCAAGTTTTAGACCATCTCTGTATCAAATTTTATTTAAATCGATTCAGTAGTTTTGGCGGGAGATGGTAACATAGAAAGCCGGACAGACAGAGGGACTTTCACATTTATAATATTAGTTAGGATAGTAAACTAAACCACAGTTTGAGGGAAGCCAACTACTTCCGAAGAGAATTCTCAGTAACGGAGATGAGTCTGATATTTAAAGCTCGCACGGAGATGCTGAGGATCAATTATAGGCCACACAGAACTGACCTAAGCCCGAACTGCACGTTATGCAACTTGAATGAACCCGAAAACATTTTCCACCTCTTGGCCTTATGCCCAATGTTGCAAGAAATCCGAAGACTTCATTTCAATAAGAGTTTCCTCTCGTTAGAGGAATGCTTAAGAGTTCTGAATGGAGAGAGTGATTGGAAGTTACTTATACGGTTTCTTTCACAGGCGGTTCAATATAGAAACATGTACGTTGATCAGCCTTAGTACAACTTAAAAATTAAATATCTTACAATTTTGTTTTAGCCAAACTAAAAGCCCGTTTTTTACAACTGTTATTGCACGTCTTTAAACTGCTCCCTTTTGTTTTGTTATAGGTAAACTAAGAGGCCTATTAAAGATATTTTAACAAATTTTTAATTAAAAGCAATTGAATTTTTTTTTTTTTTTGTTTTTATTGCATACTTCTGCATTTTATTTTAAATTTCATTAATTTAAACCATTGTTTTGTTTTAGCTAAACTAAAAGCCCTATTCTTAAACTCACTTGTAATTAATAGCAATTGTACTTTTTCTGTATTTTAATGCACTGTACATTAAATTTTTTTTTTTTTTTGTTTTAGCTAAACTAAAAGTCTTTTTTGAAGATATCTAAAACGCATTTATATTTAATATACTTTTTTTTGTTATTTGATGCATTAGGTATGTCTAGATTGTTACTGACTTAAGCCTTTGTTTTGTTTTAGCTAAACTGAAAGCCCTTTTTTTCAAACTATGTATAATTACTTAAATTTATAATTTTTCTTTTCTCTCAAAATGTTAAGAGTAGAAATCTTACCGGCAGACGGCTTATAAGCCATGCTTGTAAATCTTTTAATTTGATTTCAAATTGTACAACAATGAAGAAGAAAAAATAAAGATTTTTTAATAATAATAATAATAATAAAAGTGTCCCTGTATAAGACACTTATCATCCCGGTTCTTATATATGGCGCAGAAGCATGGACCTTGTCAAAGGCAGACGAGAACGCTTTAGGATGCTTCGAGAGAAAAATTTTTCTTGTGATATTTGGTTCCGTCTGCATAGATGGAGAGTGGAGAAGAAGATTTAACGACGAATTGTATGGGCTGTAAAACGACACTGACCTTGTCAAACGAGTTAAGGTCCAGCGGCTTAGATGGCTGGGTCATGTGGAGCGAATGGACACCAACGCTGCGGCCCAGAAAGTCTTCGAATCCAATCCCGAGGGACGGCGCAGTAGAGGAAGACCGCGACTCAGGTGGCGCACGCAAGTAGGAGAGGACCTCAACCAACTTGGCGTGCAAAACTGGAGGCAGCTAGCTAGGGACCGAGCTGGCTGGAGAAGCATGATGGTTGAGGCCCTAGTCCGACCCGGACCGTAGCGCCACCTTAAATATAAATTTCAATTTATTTCTACCACTTTTATTCAGTATCTACTTTATTCGATTTCAACTCTACCAATAATCACTTTCTCACTCTTTACATTATCACTCTATAATCAAAACTGACATCTGGTGTCCTCGGCGGCCTATTTATATCGAACGACATTACATGCAGCCAAGCAAAGAGCATGACAAATGCTTTTTCAAACACGAACGAGGGCTGCTTACGATCAGTATAACGAGATTTACAAGGAGAGAAGAAGGGAAGATCACCGACTTCTCAAAAAGAAAAAGAAGCAGCATGAGAAGCGCTCGTTTGAGGAAATAGAGAGGTGCCATGACAGGAACGAGATTCGGAAGTTTTACCAAAAGTTTAAAAGATCCTGCCAGGGAGGAAAACCCCTAACTCAAGCCTGTAAAGACCAGCAGGGAAACATAGTTATAGAGTCACAGTCGCTAATGAGGATCTGGAAAGATCATTTCTGCAGACTGCTTAACGGCGATGAGGACACAAGTTCCGCTGTCAGGCAGATTGCCCCATTCAGCCTGGACGATGATCAAGAATGCCGTCCTCCCGACCTAGAAGAAGTTAAGCTTGCTATATGCAAACTTAAATCAAATAAGACTGCAGGTGCAGATGGCCTTGATGCTAAACTTTTCAAGGCAGCTGGAGATCAGTTGGAAAGGAGCATGCACCAGCTGATCTGCATGATATGGTCGGAAGAAAGCATGCCCGATGAATGGAGCCTCAGTATC
The DNA here is from genome assembly GCA_914767635.1 of Melanostoma mellinum. NCBI lineage: Eukaryota > Metazoa > Arthropoda > Insecta > Diptera > Syrphidae > Melanostoma > Melanostoma mellinum. The sequence goes on along the minus strand of OU612060.1, from coordinate 93,064,047 downwards.
GTATGCCCGATCCTAAAGAAAGGAGACTCTCACAATTGCGCCAATTAAAGAGGGATAAGCCTCCTTAACGTCGCTTATAAGATCTTGTCTGCTGTAATATGTGAACGTCTGAAACCCCACGTCAACAACTTGATAGGTCCTTATCAATGTGGTTTTAAGCCAGAGAAGTCCACAATAGACCAAATTTTCACATTACGGGAGATCTTGTAAAAAACCTGTTACGTAGCAAAACCTGGAAAAAAAGATACCCAATGTATTATCATTTAATCCAATAACTTCATGCTACTTACCATAGGTCATTTCAGGGGCCATCTTCACAAACAAGGCCAAGAAGATGGCATTTGGTTGTATCGGACCGATGCAAGGGAGGGTTGGCCATGACTTCGTCACCAACATCTGACGAGCGCGTCGGAGCCTCCAGCAGAGTTCCATCCGACGGTGAAAGGAGACAAGGGTGTTTTCGGTTTGAAAGGTAGTAGTAAGGTAGTAGTTTAGTAGTAAATAGTATTAAGTAGGTAGTAGGTTAATTTAGGGTATTTTGGTGTTGGGTTAGGTAGGTTAGATAGGGATTAGGTTTTTTTTTTATTATTTTTTTTATTTTTCTTCTTTTGGAAAAAAATTTCTTTCAGTAGAAATTTGAATTTTTTGAGTCGAAACACCACCTTCTTCTATCCTTGGATGGAGCTCACGTCTCTAGGTTTTGCATTTCCTTTTGTTCCTTTTCCTTTGTCCTATCCTTATATAGTAGCTTCCCCTCCTATTCCTTTTCCATTCCTTCCTAAATCCTAGGCACGATAATTTTGTTTAGTGAGTGGGAGGTACTAGAGAAAGAGCAAGAATCCCCCCATCCGACGAGTTAGTTCCGAGCAACCACAAGCGTGCCACTGCTCCTTTCAATATTACCGAAGTTCATCCCCTGTTTATTCCCAGCTCCTTACAATGGCGCCCAACGAGACCTAGCGATAGTCCGATTTTGGCCTATCGTAGATAATTTTCATTATTTTTTTTTCATTTTTTTTTTTCAATTTAAATTTTTTTCCCAAAACCCGATGCAAATCTAGGGACAGAGGGAACTCTTGGTGGTCATGAATCGGTGACTGCTATCCAGTCTGAAGGCTTTACGTCTGAGACCTAGTGAGGTAGTTCACTTTTGATTCAAGATGACGCCAAGAGTAGAGTGAGGTTAACGACGTCTGACCCTCAGCTATCCGTTGAGTAGGGTTTACCCAACTTCTCGTGAGGTAGAGGATTAGGCGTCGATAACTTCATTCATCTGGAAGTAAATTCTCACTTCAGAACCAACCATATTTCTGGCTAGACGCCGTGGTTTATGTAGTGGTTTTGAAGTGGGGATGAACTGAAGCACCAGCTGGACTCCGAGCGCACCAGCTGAAACAGACGGACAAATACTTAGACAAGACAACCAAAACTTTGAAACAATCTACCAGTAACCAGTAAGCATTCGGAAATTAAACCTGGTACAGCCTCACACACCTTAGCATAACATAGAGATACCCACAACAACAACAACCAAACTAAAAATTTTTAAAATACAAAAACCTAAAAAGAAATAAATTTCTTAAAGGCATTTTTAAATGATCGTGAAGATCAACCTTCAACTCCAAAATTGCGAAACGCAATTTTGGAGTTGAAGGTTGATCTTCACGATCATTTAAAAATGCCTTTAAGAAATTTATTTCTTTTTAGGTTTTTGTATTTTAACAACAACAACTCCAGGACAAAAACCACGACAATAACAAAACTTTTTTGTTATTGTTTAATTTATAATTTGAAGCCAAACCATGGCAAACATTTTGTTTATTTTTTCCAAGTGCAATATGACTTGTTCATTCACTTGGATATAAAATTCACTGTGTGTGAGCGCAGTAAATTTTATAAGTGTCGGTGTATTCCGAACAAAGTTTGCGTCTTAGAAGGGTACGGCAACATCTAACTGATGAGCCCATTGCCGTGCCTGGGCGAAACGCAATTTTGGAGTTGAAGGTTGATCTTCACGATCATTTAAAAATGCCTTTAAGAAATTTATTTCTTTTTAGGTTTTTGTATTTTAACAACAACAACTCCAGGACAAAAACCACGACAATAACAAAACTTTTTTGTTATTGTTTAATTTATAATTTGAAGCCAAACCATGGCAAACATTTTGTTTATTTTTTCCAAGTGCAATATGACTTGTTCATTCACTTGGATATAAAATTCACTGTGTGTGAGCGCAGTAAATTTTATAAGTGTCGGTGTATTCCGAACAAAGTTTGCGTCTTAGAAGGGTACGGCAACATCTAACTGATGAGCCCATTGCCGTGCCTGGGCGAAACGCAATTTTGGAGTTGAAGGTTGATCTTCACGATCATTTAAAAATGCCTTTAAGAAATTTATTTCTTTTTAGGTTTTTGTATTTTAACAACAACAACTCCAGGACAAAAACCACGACAATAACAAAACTTTTTTGTTATTGTTTAATTTATAATTTGAAGCCAAACCATGGCAAACATTTTGTTTATTTTTTCCAAGTGCAATATGACTTGTTCATTCACTTGGATATAAAATTCACTGTGTGTGAGCGCAGTAAATTTTATAAGTGTCGGTGTATTCCGAACAAAGTTTGCGTCTTAGAAGGGTACGGCAACATCTAACTGATGAGCCCATTGCCGTGCCTGGGCGAAACGCAATTTTGGAGTTGAAGGTTGATCTTCACGATCATTTAAAAATGCCTTTAAGAAATTTATTTCTTTTTAGGTTTTTGTATTTTAACAACAACAACTCCAGGACAAAAACCACGACAATAACAAAACTTTTTTGTTATTGTTTAATTTATAATTTGAAGCCAAACCATGGCAAACATTTTGTTTATTTTTTCCAAGTGCAATATGACTTGTTCATTCACTTGGATATAAAATTCACTGTGTGTGAGCGCAGTAAATTTTATAAGTGTCGGTGTATTCCGAACAAAGTTTGCGTCTTAGAAGGGTACGGCAACATCTAACTGATGAGCCCATTGCCGTGCCTGGGCGAAACGCAATTTTGGAGTTGAAGGTTGATCTTCACGATCATTTAAAAATGCCTTTAAGAAATTTATTTCTTTTTAGGTTTTTGTATTTTAACAACAACAACTCCAGGACAAAAACCACGACAATAACAAAACTTTTTTGTTATTGTTTAATTTATAATTTGAAGCCAAACCATGGCAAACATTTTGTTTATTTTTTCCAAGTGCAATATGACTTGTTCATTCACTTGGATATAAAATTCACTGTGTGTGAGCGCAGTAAATTTTATAAGTGTCGGTGTATTCCGAACAAAGTTTGCGTCTTAGAAGGGTACGGCAACATCTAACTGATGAGCCCATTGCCGTGCCTGGGCGAAACGCAATTTTGGAGTTGAAGGTTGATCTTCACGATCATTTAAAAATGCCTTTAAGAAATTTATTTCTTTTTAGGTTTTTGTATTTTAACAACAACAACTCCAGGACAAAAACCACGACAATAACAAAACTTTTTTGTTATTGTTTAATTTATAAAAATTTTTTTTCACGAATAATTGAAATTTTGGATTTGTTTTTTTTTATTTTTATCCTTTTATTATTTTTTTTTATATATATTTGTTTATTATTATTTTCTTTTGGAATATTTTGAATTTTCGAATTTTTGAATTTTTTTTAATTTTTTTTGATTTTTTTGATTTTTTTTGGGTATTATTTTTGAACTTTTAAATTTTTTTCAATTTATTATTTTGGTTTTGAATTCACTTTCCGTTCTTTGATTTTTTTTTTTTACTATTTTATTCCTGGTTCTGGAAAGGTTTGAAGTTTTTTGTTTGAATTTTTTTTAGGAAACAACAAACATTTTTTTTAACTAGTTTTTTTTTTTGAAGTTTTATTAAAGTTAGTTTTTTTCAGCATTTATTTTTTTTTTTTGAATAGGTTAGTTTTTTTTAGTTTTTTTTTTTTGTTTTTTTTTTTTTTGAATTTCAACACAAAAAAAAGGTTTATTTTTAGCAGTTTTTAGGTTTTGAAGGTTGAATTTAGTTTTTTAGTTGATTTTTTTCTTGAGTTTTTTTTGTTTCATAAATTTCCTTCAGCCTTGAAAGAAAAGAAAAAGGAAAACCTGAAGAAAAATTTCTTTTCGGTGTTCTTGGGAATAAAGTGCTTGGTTTGAGTTCCGTTGTGATGCTTCTTTTTCAAGGCTGGGGTAGGACTCAGGGTGTCCAGGGTCTACCCAAGGAAGCGTCGTAAAACTTGGGGGCTTCGGCGGTCCAACTTCTCAAGATGAATAAAAACGAGGAGACGATCGGGTAATTTCTTAAGTAAATCTAGGTTTATTGTTTTACTCTTTTCTCAAAATATAAATATAATTCCTTTTTATTACAAAAATGAGTATTTAACAATTCTGCGGTTAAATCTGGCTTCTGGTACCGGTCTTCGGAACGTCAGGTCGTCTTGGGGGCGTATTGTTGTTTCCCTGGGAGCGGGATGCTGCGGTTACTGTGTCCTTTGTGCGGTGATGATAACTGCTTAGTTGGCGCTGCGTTAGGCAGGGCACTCTGTCGGCGGCCGCGGATTTCGAGGCAAAGGTCTGCGTTGCGTGGAAGGCAGAACGATCTATCGGCGGCGGCGGACTACGTAGGAAGCACCTGCGTAGTGTAAAACGGCAGAGCAATTTATCGGCGTTGGCGGACTTCGTAGAAAGTGTATGCGTTCGTCTTAAGGCAAAACACTTTGTCGGCGGCAGCGGATTTCGAGGCAAAAGTCTGCGGTTGCGGGTATTAGCAATAACACGATCTCCGTCTCTAGGAGAATAAATGACGAGGAGAGTATACAACACCGATGTGAGGTAACTTCCTATACGGTGAGGCTAGGTGGCAAGGAGAGAATACACGGCGGTTACACACCACTGCAATGCAACTTCCTATACGACGAAGCTAAGTGAGGAGGGGAGTATACACGGTGGTTACACACCACTGCAATGCAACTTCCTATACGGCGGAACTAAGTGAGGAGGAGAGTATACACGGCGGTTACACACCACTGCAATGCAACTTCCTATGCGGCGGAGCTAAGTGAGGAGGAGAGTATACACGGCGGTTACACACCACTGCAATGCAACTTCCTATATGACGAAGCTAAGTGAGGAGGAGAGTATACACGGCGCACTATGGAGTAAATGCTTGCAAAAATGAGTCATAAGTCAATTCTCTAGATTGTAAAATTTAGAAGTGAAGTTTTTATCAAACGGTTGTTATATTCCCATAGAAAAATAAGCTGTAAATTTTTTGCTTTCATTTCAACTTGTTTCAATGCAGCACAAGTTCAAAATCAGTGAAAGAAAGAGTGTTCATTTTTTTGCATCTAAAAGAATTAAATTTAAAAAAATATTTTGCTTTGTAGAGTGCGTTTTTAAAAACGGTTTTTGAAATGAATTTTTCTGCTGCAGGTATGTTCTATTAAAAAAATTAATTTTTTGTTAAAAAAATGTGTTTTGGTACGTACACATATATAATATCTTTTAAAGTGTATTTTTATGTTTATTGTGCAATGTTCGTTAATCGTTTTGTTTATGTATTCGGTCGAATTCGATTGTGTGGTTTGTGTTAAATAGTAAAGTGATACATAAAGCTTCGTTTAAAAAAAAAATTGGGTGCTGGTTTTTGCTGGTTTATGTGGAATATGTGTTAGAAATGTGATGTTTTTTTCTGCTTTATTTTCTTTAAAAATTGTTTATTTTGATGTACTTAAAAGATCTTCTAGTGTCCTGGTTTTAACCAATAAACGTTTATTTGAAGTAATGAAAATGTGTCCTGACATGGCATTTGAGGCTAGATGGGATTATTTAGAAAAATATTTGATTGATAAGGCTTGTTGTGAGGAGAATGAATTCAACAAATTTAAATTAAAAATAAAGCGTTTAAGGTTTGCATTTTACTTCAAATTGTGGAAAGTGTTTTGATACATTTTATATTATTTTATAGATTTGAATTTAAAAGCAGATGGCTTCGCGCTACTAGAGTTGAAAAAGATTTCCTTAAAAAAAATGAGACAGCTGCACCTAACTTTACGGAAGTATCCGACGTCACAGTCGAAGAAGTTAGGGAGGCAGTTAAGAACTCCAAAAAAGGCAAAGCGATTGGGCCAGACGAGGTACCATATGAGTTTTGGAAAAATATGGGAGACATCGGGTTAAGATGGCTCACGATTCTCATCTCCAAACTTGTAAGAGGTGACAGTTTGCCTAATCAATGGAGGGAAAGTTTTCTTCTTCCAATGTACAAGGGAAAGGGAGATACCAGAAGCTGTGACAACTATCGTTCGATCAAGTTGATGTCCCACACTATGAAGATCGTTGAGCGGGTTTTAGATAGCCGACTGCGGAAAATAATAAGGCTGTCTGATGACCAATGCGGGTTTGTCGCGGGTAAGTCAACTACAGACGCAATCCAAAGTATAAGGATCATTATGGAAAAACACCGAGATGCCTTAGAGGATTTGCATATTGTGTTGGTTGACTTCGAAAAGGCATTCGATCGACAACCACGAGATCTGATATGGGTGGCCCTCAGACACCGAGGAGTTCCTGAAGCCTATGTGCGAATAATTATGGACATGTACGAGGGAGCAGTTACAAAAGTGAGATGCCCAGCTGGAGTCACCGAAGAATTCCAAATAACAGTAGGTGTACATCAGGGAAGTGTCTTGAGTCCACTGCTCTTTATTGCTGTTCTGGATTATTTGCTCGAAGGAAAAGTAACGGACAATAAAGTACAACAATTATTCTTTGCTGACGATGGAGCCATCATAAGCGAGGATCCTATATCCCTGCAACGAGCACTTGACGTTTGGATTGATGTTCTGGAAGGAAATGGGTACCGTATTAGCGCTAAAAAGACTGAATACCTGTGCTGCCCTTTTTCTGATCCAGACAAGCCTATTCCAGACATTTATTTGAATGGAAATGTGCTTCCCAAGTGTGAAAAGTTTAAATATCTGGGATCTATGATCAATAGTGAAGCATCTTGTGATGACGACATCAATCATCGAGTAAGCGTAGGGTGGATGAAGTGGCGAGAAAACTCCGCTATCTTCTGTGATCGAAAAATGCCCCCTAAGCTGAAGGGAAGACTCTACACAGCAGTTGTCCGTCCAGCTCTGACATACGGTTCACAATGTTGGACAATGTACAAAAAGTATGAGAGCAAATTGACGGCAGCCGAAATGAAGATGCTTCGGATGACAGCAGGAGTAACAAAGCTTGATCGAATTAGAAGTACTAAGATCCGTGGAAGCCTTCATGTCAAAAGTACCATCTTGGACAAAATTCAGCACGACCGGCTCAGTTGGTATTGTCATGTTCAAAGGAGAGATCCGCAGAACCCCGTCAAAAAGGCAATATCGTACAACGTTTCAACAAATTCGCGACGAAAAAGAAAAGGCAGGCCAAAACACTCCTGGTGCAAGCAAATGCAAAAACAGCAGCATTTGGTTGGCCTCAGACATGGAACAATCCAAAACCGGGAGGCTTGCCGACGATTTCTGAGGTCAACGCGGCGTACCCCACAGGCGGATCACTAGTGTGAAGCAGAAAAGTGGGAGAGTTGTGATCGCTCCAAGATCACTACTCGTAACGCCGAAAATGAAAAAGAAGAAGAAGAAGAAAAAAAATGAGACTTGGCTCAACAGAAGCTTCGTCATACCAAACACAACCCGGCCTGGTCGACCCGCTAAATCGTTTGAAAACCTTTCCATTCGTAGTAAATGCAGACGAACTGAAAATATCCGGCGATCTCATCAAACAGAAGAGCTTACGTTTGCAGCACAATTAAAATTACGTGAAAGTGGAAACCCAGTTTCAGCGAAAGTTTTGAAAGAAATAACAAATTCTCCAAGAAGGGCCAGTCTTTGTAAAAAAGCTTTAAACAATAACCAAATTTTAAAACGAGAAAAAATGTCAACTTTAAAAGCACTGTCAATTTTTGTTGAAGCTGGTTTATCCCGCAAGCAATACGAAATTGTTACAACAAGCGATAAGAAACTGTTCCCGAGTTACAGTACACTTAAAAAAGCTAAAATCGATTGCTATCCAAACTTAGAATCTTTCAAAGTAACGGAAACTCTAGCTGAGGTAAAATTGCAGAGTTTGCTTGATCACACCATTAAGCGCTTGCTGATGTATTTGGATATTCGTCAAACTTTTACAGAGGAAGAAATGAAATCCCTGGGGCTTATTTCAAAATGGGGCTGCGATGGATCGCAACAAACCCAATATAAACAAAAATTTGAAAATAGTTCAGATTCAGACGCAAATATATTTCATTGCTCTTTTGTGCCTTTGAGATTGTTTTGTGCGTTTAACGGAAAAATTGTATGGCAAAATCCGACACCATCATCACCAAGGTATTGTCGACCTATAAGAATTATTTTTAGTAAAGAAACTAAGGATATAACGCAGAGTGAAATTACCTATATAGAGTCGCAGATCGATTGCCTGGCAAAAACAAAACTGGACTGTTTTGAGCCAATAGAAGTCAAACATACCTTTCTATTTACAATGATTGACGGCAAAGTCTGTAATGCTGCAACCGACACAAAATCAACCATGAAGTGCTACATATGTGGATTAACTTCTAAAGACTTCAACGATTTGTCAAAATCAGGAGACATTGAAAAAAAGGCATTGAAATTCGGGTTATCAATTTTACATGCCCGAATTCGTCTTTTTGAGAGCATTTTGCATCTTGCATATAAGCTTCCTCTAAAGAAATGGCAACTCCGAGAACAGGAAGATAAAGATGTCGTTAAAGAAAGTAAACGCACACTGCAAGAAAAATTTAAGAACCGGCTGGGCCTATTAGTGGATATACCAAAGCCAGGTTTCGGTAACACGAATGATGGCAATACAAGCCGTAGATTTTTTAATGATCCACAACTTTCAGCCGAAATAACGGGTGTTGACATTCGGTTATTTTATAGGCTGAAGATTATATTGGAGGTTTTGTCCAGTGGATATAAAATTGATATTTTAAAGTTTAGTAAATACTCATTGGAAACAGCAGAGCTTTATGTTGAATTGTATTCTTGGCATCCGATGACACCAACAATGCACAAAATACTAATCGATGGAGCTACTGTCATTGAACATGCAATTTTACCAATCGGCCAACTATCTGAAGAAGCCGCAGAAGCGAGAAATAAGCATTTCAGACACTACCGCCTTAATAATTCAAGAAAGCATTCAAGGATAAATTGTACTTTTGATGTTCTTAATCGCTTGTTGTTGACCTCTGACCCACTTTTAACAAGCCTGAGACCTACTCCTGTTAAAAAAACAAAATGTTTTTCCAAAGAATCAATGGAAATGCTTTTATCGGAAGATCCAATTTCAAATAATAATTTAGGAGCTTTAGGTTACGACTCAGAAGATGAAAAGAGTGTTTATTCTGACTCAGAACGCGATTCAGACTAATGAAGATAAAAAAAGATAAAATGTAAATAAAATGTAAAAAAATGTAGTTTTAATGAAAAAAACATTTTTTTTTGCTCATAACAGTGATCGATAGAGTTTTTTTTATTGGAAAATATCTTTTCAGGTGGATATCTAACCATTGAATACAAAAAATAGTTTTGTCTTGTTTTTTCATGCTTTTACTCCATAGTGCGGCGGTTACACACCACTGCAATGCAACTTCCTATACGGCGGAGCTAAGTGAGGAGGAGAGTATAAACGGCGGTTACACACCACTGCAATGCAACTTCCTATACGGCGGAGACTAAGTGAGGAGGAGAGTATACACGGCGGTTACACACCACTGCAATGCAACTTCCTATACGGCGGAGACTAAGTGAGGAGGAGAGTATACACGGCGGTTACACACCACTGCAATGCAACTTCCTATATGGCGGAGACTAAGTGAGGAGAGTATACACGGCGGTTACACACCACTGCAATGCAACTTCCTATACGGCGGCGACTAAGTGAGGAGGAGAGTATACACGGCGGTTACACACCACTGCAGTGCAACTTCCTATACGGCGGAGACTAACAATAGTCAAAATCAGGAAGAGTATCTTCCACAGGAAAGGAGAAATAAGCAACTATACGTTGGAGGTACTAAGACCCTTATATCTTTTTCTCTCTTTATTGCAAATAATTCACCTCTATTCATAGATTTTCCTGATGCAAGGAAATGTGAATTGTAAGGCAATGACAATATTGCATACAAAAATTGGCTGACCATTGCCAATGCATTTCCCCATACGGAGATACACACAAACTAAGCAATACATGCTATTTGGCCTTGAAATACATTTTTATTGCACGATTTGGTTGCGTATGAATATTTTGATGGGAAAAGAACGACACGTACAGTGTTTAGATGCGGTGTTCTGGGGAAATTGTGACGCTTCGTCACAGATCCCCCCTTCTTAGAAAGACGAGAACCCTCTCGTCTCAACGACCTCCGGTGCTGACTGGAAGAGTTCGTGTATGTTTTTCTGGATTGAGGGACTTAAATCCTGCCCTTCTTTTCTTCTTTATATATTTTTTTTTTTGTATATTTTTTTTTTTATTTTGTTTGTTTTTTTTTTTCCTTTTTCTTTTTTTTTGCTTTTTTTTTGTTTTTTTTTGTGTTTTTTTGTGTGTTTTTTTTTCTTATAAACATAAATCAACATATTCGGAGAAAAGAAAACGATCGCCCTACGATCATAACAAAGTTAATAAAAAAAAAAACAACTGGAAAATTGATCTTTCTAAAAATAATCAAAAAAAACCCGATCGTCCTACGATCATCATCACGAGCAGGTAACCTTCGCGTGGCCTAACCTTCCCGTAGTTCCATAGGCACCACCTTGTCCTTACCTTGGCATGACAACCTCGCCTCGGTCCCGGCGTCGTTAGGGGTCACGGTGATTCACCGGTCCTTTTTGTGTATCTCGAACGGCTTGGTATCGCGTCGGTACACGAAGTCGATGCCTTGGAATAGGTCTGCCACCGATGCCCTTTTTCTGATGGCTTTCCTGCGCTGGTTCTTGGGAAGCGGGAGCTGGGAGCGTTCCTTTGCTTCTACTGCGACCATGCTGTTGCCTCTGGTATGCGTTGCGTCTGCTTCGGCTTCTGGGGAGCTAGGGCTTTGTGGCCCTGGCGGAGTTGCGGTCTCTTCGGTAGGGGGGATCAACCGGGGATCCAGACGGTGCAGCCGTTTGGCGGCTGGGCCCTTTAGAAAGTCGCGCACGATCGAACGCCGTACCTCGTCCATCGGCGGTAAATCTATTTCGCGGACCTCCCAATTGGGCGTCGCTACTGTCACCGGGAGATCGCTAAGATTCGCTCGCTTCAGCTCTTTTATCTGGCGCTCGTCCCACAGTGTGCTGGCCTTATCCCGCACCGATCGGACCTGGCTCATCTGCACTGCTGAGCCCGGCGGAGGCCGAATGAGTACGGCTGGCGGGTGAGTGGGTTTCTGAGTTACCCGTCGGGTTGTAGTTGCATTGGTTGGCGCGGCTTGCACCAGTTGTAACACAACCGAGCGGTCTCCGGGGTTTGGTCGAAAAGGCTGCGTTGGCTTCCTCTTGCATGGATGGTCAGGTGAAGTCGGCGGGGGCCTTTTCCTTGGTTGCTTGTTGTTATTATCCATTTTTTGTAATCGAGCCGGTTGTTTGGATTTCGAATTTTCTTTATTTCTAAAAATAGGTCTGTGTCGCTCGGTGGTCGGTGGTCGAATGAAGTTTTCCTTGTTAATATTCGCCAGCGCATTATCTGTTGCGCAGTTGTTGGTGTCAACAAGACATGATTTTGCCGTCGCTGCGGCTCCTTTCATCTCTCGTATATGTGCTCGGGTCATAGCAGCTGTTGGCATAGCCAGTCTGCGGCCTCCTAGCTCTAGCGTGCATCCTGCCTCTCCTAAAAGGTCCATACCTAATATGGCGTCTTCTGCCAAGGTGGGTAGGAAAATAGTTTCTCCTATTTTCAAGGCAGAGGCAGGACATAATGCTCGGACAGTTCAGCCGTTCGACCGTCAGCAAATTCCACGGCGTGCGGCTGGCCTCTCCTAGCTGCTCCGATTTGGCGGCATTCTTCCCGTAAGCCAGGGCCGATAAATGATCGCGAAGAACCGGTGTCGATCAATGCATAGTATACTCTATCGCCAGCCTCGATAGGCACGAACGGTCGAGGATCGGGTGAACTGGTTGGGCCGGACTGGCGGAGAACGGCGTTATAACTCCGATGACAAGGACAATCTTTGGTGAGCCGACCGTCTTCCCCACAGAAAGAGCAGAACAATCTGAAAGGGTGTCGGCAGTCCTTTTTATTGTGCCCTCTCTGCTTGCATTGCCAACAATGCGTGTTTCTGTCGTACGCGGCGGTAGGTGGCGGTATCGGTGTTCGTGGCATGACGGCTTGACTAGAGTAGGCGGGTGAAGACCTCTGGACTTGCAATCGAGGAACAGGTGCGGTCGGGTACTGGTATTGCTGATGGCTTGAGGCAGGACGAGAGTTTCGCTCTTCTTGGCGTACGAACTCGTATTCCTCCGCAAGATCCATCAATTCATCCAAAGTCGTTAATTCAATACGCTTGATGTAGAGTCGGTACTCTGGCCTTAGTCCGTCATAGATGCGGTCTATGTTATCATCAATAGTCATGCGTGGATGTTGCCGAATCAGGTACTGGAACGACCGTACATAATCTTTCGCTTTCTCCTTGGGGCCTTGTTTCTTGCGCATTATCTCGTCTTCGAGCTTATGGAAATAACGTGCTGACAAGAAATGACGTAGGAAGGCCTGGCGAAATACTGCCCAAGTGGTTAAGGCGTCTCGGTTGATCCTGAACCATTCTAGAGCCGTGTTGCGGAAAATTTCGGGCAGTGTCCGGAGCATGCCGTTTAACGGTATCTCGTAACACGCTGCCAGATCCTCGATTCTCTCCAAGAATTCTAAAGGTTTCCCGGAGCCGTCGAAACGGAATCCCCACTTGCGCACCGTATTCATTAATTCGGCCTCAAAACTGCGTCCGAATCGGCCAGGTGGCGGATATGGGGCGGCGCGGCGGTCTGGTACGTATGAGGACTGTCGTGTGGTTCGACTTGCGGAGGGGCGGAAACTGTTCGTTCGGATCTGGCGGGGGGACAGTAATTCGCTGTTCGAGAAGAAATAGGTGCGGGCATGGCTGGTGTCTGGAACACTGGTACCTGAAGTCTGCTTTGGAACACTTTTTGCTGCTTGTGTTCCGACGTGGATGGCGGTATATGCGATCCAGTAGCATGGTCTTCCTCGTCCGAAGGGTCGGCATTATTCCTTTCTTCCACCTTGTCTTCCCACTCAGCGCACAAATTCTGTGTTGAGCGGTGCATACGGGCTTCTTTTAGGTGGCGACTCAGGCGTTGACGCAACTCTTGGACCGTTCCACTGGTGTCTTGTCCCCGTAGGGTCAGTGTCTCTATTAATTCGGGCTTTTTCAGGAAATAGATGAATCCTAAGTTCTGGTATGGATTTGAGTTCTCCTCTAATCCCTGGGCATCTTCTTCAGGTACTTTGGGGTCGGTCTCGGTAGGCATCTTGGAAGCTGGTCGGTCAGGTTTCGGTGTCGGTCGGTGGACTCTGCGTCAGTTCCTGGACAGGTACGGTAAACGGTTGAACTTTCTGCAAGTCCCTGCTCAGGCGCCAAATTTGTGATGCTTCTTTTTCAAGGCTGGGGTAGGACTCAGGGTGTCCAGGGTCTACCCAAGGAAGCGTCGTAAGACTTGGGGGCTTCGGCGGTCCAACTTCTCAAGATGAATAAAAACGAGGAGACGATCGGGTAATTTCTTAAGTAAATCTAGGTTTATTGTTTTACTCTTTTCTCAAAATATAAATATAATTCCTTTTTATTACAAAAATGAGTATTTAACAATTCTGCGGTTAAATCTGGCTTCTGGTACCGGTCTTCGGAACGTCAGGTCGTCTTGGGGGCGTATTGTTGTTTCCCTGGGAGCGGGATGCTGCGGTTACTGTGTCCTTTGTGCGGTGATGATAACTGCTTAGTTGGCGCTGCGTTAGGCAGGGCACTCTGTCGGCGGCCGTGGATTTCGAGGCAAAGGTCTGCGTTGCGTGGAAGGCAGAACGATCTATCGGTGGCGGCGGACTACGTAGGAAGCACCTGCGTAGTGTAAAACGGCAGAGCAATTTATCGGCGTTGGCGGACTTCGTAGAAAGTGTATGCGTTCGTCTTAAGGCAAAACACTTTGTCGGCGGCAGCGGATTTCGAGGCAAAAGTCTGCGGTTGCGGGTATTAGCAATAACACGATCTCCGTCTCTAGGAGAATAAATGACGAGGAGAGTATACAACACCGATGTGAGGTAACTTCCTATACGGTGAGGCTAGGTGGCAAGGAGAGTATACACGGCGGTTACACACCACTGCAATGCAACTTACTATGCGGCGGAGCTAAGTGAGGAGGAGAGTATACACGGCGGTTACACACCACTGCAATGCAACTTCCTATATGACGAAGCTAAGTGAGGAGGAGAGTATACACGGCGGTTACACACCACTGCAATGCAACTTCCTATACGGCGGAGCTAAGTGAGGAGGAGAGTATACACGGCGGTTACACACCACTGCAATGCAACTTCCTATACGGCGGAGACTAAGTGAGGAGGAGAGTATACACGGCGGTTACACACCACTGCAATGCAGCTTCCTATACGGCGGAGACTAAGTGAGGAGGAGAGTATACACGGCGGTTACACACCACTGCAATGCAACTTCCTATATGGCGAAGACTAAGTGAGGAGAGTATACACGGCGGTTACACACCACTGCAATGCAACTTCCTATACGGTGGCGACTAAGTGAGGAGGAGAGTATACACGGCGGTTACACACCACTGCAGTGCAACTTCCTATACGGCGGAGACTAACAATAGTCAAAATCAGGAAGAGTATCTTCCACAGGAAAGGAGAAATAAGCAACTATACGTTGGAGGTACTAAGACCCGTATATCTTTTTCTCTCTTTATTGCAAATAATTCACCTCTATTCATAGATTTTCCTGATGCAAGGAAATGTGAATTGTAAGGCAATGACAATATTGCATACAAAAATTGGCTGACCATTGCCAATGCATTTCTTCATACGGAGATACACACAAACTAAGCAATACATGCTATTTGGCCTTGAAATACATTTTTATTGCACGATTTGGTTGCGTATGCATATTTTGATGGGAAAAGAACGACACGTACAGTGTTTAGATGCGGTGTTCTGGGGAAATTGTGACGCTTCGTCACACCGTTACGATTCGTGGTAGGATGGCTGACAAAGCTCGAAAGCAAGGAGCCATTCCGAGAAATGGGCCAACCACGAGAAGTTCGGCAAATCAGGTTGGGGACTCGATCGCAGGAAGATCAGGTGTGCCAGTGCCGGCGGTTGACGTTCCGGAAGCAAGAAACGCGATAGACGGTACTAGACCAGACCAAGACGTGATAAACATGATAAGAAATTTGAACGATAGATTGCAAAACGAAGACACAGACCCAACAGATACGAACAGGAACCAAGAACAAGGACAGTACGAACAAGAAAGGAACCACAGTGAAGACGAAGAAGAACACGGTGGTGATGAAGATTACTTGAACAACGAAACTGGCCAGACAGAACGCGACAGACTTATGGAAGAGAACAGGAAACTACAAGAAGAACATTCGAGACTGCTACAAGAACAAAGACAAAACCAGAATAGCACGGGTATAGGGGACGCTGTAAGGCCAAGAATTTTGACAACGCAAGACCTATACGAAAGAATGGAGACGGTGGCGAATCTAGCTGTAAAGGAAAGCCAGACAAGGACGATGGGCTTCTTAGCAGAAGGCTTAAGTAGCGTTATGAAACTACTGGACAAAACGATGACGACAATGGACCAGAAATTCAACGCACTAGAACTCTCGTTAACGGAACACAGAAACACGACGACCAGGAGATCTGACCAAGACCAAACACTGACGAACGAAAGGGCCAGCCACTCGAGAAATAGTCAACCTCGACATGGTCCATCAAACGCTCATCACTCATCTAGGGACAACAACCCGAGGGTTGATGTTCATAAATGGGGGGTGAACGTCAAAAACCATGTCGGTTGAAAGTTTAATTTTTAGAGTGGAGACGATACGAAAGAAGACAGGACTGACAGACGATCAGCTGTTTGCGAACTTCCACCACCTCGTTTCCGGAGCGGCAGAACAATGGTACTGGCAATATCTGGAGGAGAACCAGGACGATTACCTCCTAAACTACCACGATTTAAAGAGTGAACTCATTAGACAATTTAAGCCGAACAAAAGGGATTTCGAGATCCTGCGATCGATTATGGATCGGAAACAACAGCCTCACGAGACATTTGACGAGTTTTACGCTGATATCAGGAGTTTGACATTACAAATGCAAGTCAAACCAAGCGAACCGGACCTGATATCGATGGTGAAGAAAAATTTAAAAGAGAGAGTTGCGACGTTGATATTTGGTTGCTCTATCAATAGTGTAAGGGAATTGAGAGAGGAATGTAGACGAGCAGAAGAACATTTGAC
Source organism: Melanostoma mellinum (assembly GCA_914767635.1). Classification (NCBI taxonomy): domain Eukaryota; kingdom Metazoa; phylum Arthropoda; class Insecta; order Diptera; family Syrphidae; genus Melanostoma; species Melanostoma mellinum. Next base: position 93,047,483 of record OU612060.1, on the reverse strand, counting down.
GGCTAGAGACGCAAAGAGGAGATTTGTTAATGAGTTAGGAGAAGAAAGAAAAGTTAGTACTAGGAGATATGACGAGTCAGATGACGAAGAACTAGAAGTAGCAGCTTTCCAACCGAACAGAAACGACAAAAGACATGACAGGTATAATGACAAACAAAAACCAATAAACAATGACAGAGATAAACTAAATGACAATTTTAGAAACAGACAACAGACGGGAGTATGTAACTCGACGTTTCATACTCTGACTTGTTTTGGGTGTGGACAAGGTAACATACCCTATAGATGCCAAAGTTGTCAGGAAAACTCCAGGGTCGGCAGTGTACCCGGGAGCCAACAGCCGACGAAAATGACAATCCCGGAGAACAAGATTAGATTTTAGATTAGATTAGATTAGATTTATTGATTTATCAAGAAAAATTTTACAAAATCATTGTTTAATTGACTTAAATCTTTTAAGGCATGGCCAGAGGGGCCGTCAGCCAGATGATAGCTTTGCTTAATGTTTTTAATTGAATTTTGTAAATTAATTGATTTTTTTTTTTAAATTTTAATTTAACAATCCCGGAGAACAACAAAACGGACGACAAACTGACCAAGTAAGCCTCTTAAAGAGAGAGATAGAGAAGACTGAAACCCCAGTGACTCACTTGACCAATGGTATTGACCCTAGGTTGAGCTTACACGAAAGGAAGAGACGCTATGAAGAAGCACGAAAGCGAATCTTCGGTGAAGAACTGGACACTACAAAGACGAGAAGTAGAAACTATAGGAAAATAGCTAGGCTAAGGGAAATAAGTGCAATAAAAAGACAAATGCATAGCAGGATAGAAGCTTCAATTTTGACAATAAGTGACGACAATAGACCTTTTACAAAAGTGCAATTAGAAGGTGAGGACATTTTAGGTCTATTGGATAGTGGAGCCTCAGTGACGCGTTTGGGGAAAGGTGCAATAGACTTTGTCAAAAGAAAAAAACATACAAATGACGAACATGCAACATGCGATAAAAACTGCTGACGGAAACCAACAGAGAATCGAAGGTAGTTTCAACGCGAATGTCTCGTGGGGTGGAAGATCCAAAATCTTGGAAGTATTCGTGGTCCCCAGCCTACAACAACCTCTCTATTTGGGTGTAGATTTTTGGAGCTCTTTTAATGTTGCTCCAAATATTGTGAGCGAACTCAATGTGACGACAGTGCCTAGCACCGAGAAACAACAAAACATAGAGTTAACCGGAGAACAGACTAAGCGACTGGAGAGCGTCAAGGTATTGTTTCCTTCTTTCGCTGTACTCGGATTGGGTAAAACCAATCTTGAGGAACATGCCATAGAGGTGGACGACGAAAACATTCCCATCAAACAGCGACTTTACCCCATTTCACCAGCCGTTCAAAAACTGCTTTACGCAGAGATTGCTTGGATGCTTGAAATGGGTGTGATTGAAGAAAGCAACAGTGCTTGGAGCTCCCCAGTCGTGTTAGTTAGAAAACCCGGAAAAAATAGGCTATGTTTAGATTCAAGCAAAGTAAACGCTAGAACGAAGAAGTTTGCATATCCTCTGCCACACATTGAGGGAATAATAAGCAGGTTGCAAGACACTAGATATATCTCTAGTATTGACTTAAAAGATGCATTTTGGCAGATTCCTCTAAAGAGTAAATCGAGAGAGAAAACAGCATTTACTGTCCCTGGCCGACCGTTGTATCAATTCACGGTGATGCCGTTTGGACTGTGCAATGCGGCTCAGAGGATGTCCAAATTGATGGACAAGGTGATACCAGGTCGCCTACGCCAGAACGTTTTTGTTTATTTAGACGATCTCTTGATTTGCTCTCCAGACTTCGAATCTCATATCAAGACTCTAGAGGAAGTTGCGTTTGCTTTGCGTCAGGCAGGTCTTACCATTAACATGGAAAAAAGTAGGTTTTGTTTTAAGTAGATCAAGTACTTAGGAAACGTATTAGGAGACGGACACATTCGAACGGACAGAGACAAAGTGTCGGCAATCGACGATTTCCCAATCCCGAAATCCCCAAAACAACTCCGCAGATTTCTAGGCATGACGGGCTGGTACAGACGCTTCATCCCGAACTACGCGACGATAGCAGCCCCAATGACTGACTGCCTGAAAAAAGGGAAACAGTTCGAGATGTCGGATGAAGCGGTGACATCATTTGAAACACTTAAAAGATGACTTGTAGAAGCACCAATACTCAACAACCCGGACTTTACGAAACATTTTTACATCCAATGTGACGCTTCGACCACAGGAGTAGGGAGCGTGATCTTCCAGATGGATGACGACAAGAACGAGTTGCCGCTGGCATTTATGTCCCAGAAGCTTAATGCAGCTCAAATGAACTACAGCGTGACAGAACTCGAATGCTATGCGGCAATTCTGTCAGTGAAGAAGTTCAGAGCCTACGTTGAGGGCCTACCTTTCACTATCATCACCGATCACGCCAGTCTCAAGTGGCTGATGACACAGAAGGACCTGTCAGGGCGTTTGGCAAGATGGAGCCTTAAGCTACAGGCGTTCGATTTCACCATCGAACATAGGAAAGGCGTCCAAACCGTAGTACCTGATACTTTGTCGCGCATCCATATGGAAGAGATCGTGAAAACCGACTCGACTCCTGGAATTGACTTTAGTTCCACGCACTTTTCATCCCAAGAGTACGACGAACTAAAGAAAGTAGTGGAGCAACAACAAGACCGACTTCCCGACATTTGCAAATCAGACGAATACGTTTACAAACGCACTGACGTACGGACAGGTGACGCAATACAGGAGGACCGTGCCTGGAAACTGTGGGTTCCCGAAGGACTGCGAGAGGAGTTGTTAAAGACTGCACATGACTCAATAGCGTCTGGACACGGAGGTATAGGCAAAACTTTAGCGAAACTGCGTCAGTTTTACTATTGGCCTGGGTTGGCCACCGATGTTCAACACTGGGTGAATTCATGTGACAGTTGTAAGTGCAATAAATCCATAAACCAGACGACTCGACCGCCGATGGGACAACAGACAATCACTGAACGACCATTTCAATGCTTATACATTGACTTCTTAGGACCACACCCACGGACTTCAAACGGAAATATACACATATTCATAGTACTTGATCATTTTAGTAAGTTTGTGTTTTTGAAAGCAGTTAGGAAAGCAACATCATCTGAGGTAGTTAGATTTTTGGATGAAAACGTCTTTCATGTTTTTAGTGTACCTGAATTTGTCCATTCAGACAATGGTAAACAGTTCGTCTCAGAACTTTTTACCAGCTTTCTGAAAAGATACGGTGTAAGACACACCCGTACGGCCATCTACTCTCCACAGGCAAATGCCTCAGAGAGAGTAAACCAATCGGTGTTAGCCAAAATAAGAGCCTATCTAGGCACAAACCAAAAGCAATGGGACCTCCACGTTAGCAACGTTGCATTCTCACTTCGTAGTGTGATGCACGAAGCAATCGCGGTGGAACCATATTACGCTGTGTTTGGTTACCACATGATACAAAATGCGAAATCATATGATCTCCTTCGAAGACTTGACGCGGTGAAAGAATCCAATATTGAGATTCTAAACCGAGAAGATCGATTAGAATTGATTCGCGCGAAAATATTTCAAAATTTAAAACTAGCGCACCAAAAAGGTATGAAAGCTTATAACACCAGAAGTAAGGATGTAGTATATCGACCAGGACAAATTGTATATCGCCGAAATTTTAAGCAAAGTAACGCTGCCGAGGATTACAAAGCTAATCTCGCTGCTAAATTTACGAAAAGCATAGTTTTGAGAAAGATAGGCAACTCCTTGTATGAAGTCGGTAACACAAGAGGCGAAAAAGTAGGAGTTTTCCATGCCAAAGACTTACACGCTTAAAGTACGCATGGTCATGACGCACTCAGATGATGTTGTCGTTAGTCGAATAGTACCTGATAGTTAGTTTTATTAAATGTTTTATTTATTTATTTATTATGTATTTGTACCTATTTATTATAATCTTTATTACTGTGATATTATTAGTTATAAGTATATACCCTACTGTGATATTTTTAGCTATAAATATATAGCCGCCTACTGTGATATCAGACAGCACCGCTGGATAAAACGTATTCTGTGATATTGCTAATTATTAGCACCCATTTTTCTGTGATAAACCTTTTTTTTACCTCTCTTAGTCATCTGTGATATTTTTTTTTTATTTTTTTATTTATTTATATATATTTTAATTTATTTATTTATATATCTATAGTTTTATTTATTTATTTTATTTATTTATTTATTTATTTATCAGCGTATTTATATGTTTATTTATTTAGTGAAGTTCAATTAGCCCGACTTCGTTCATTATCCATAGTGCAATATAGAATAGAAGACGATCTAACTACCACCCCCCAACTCAGACATTGAACAATTAGCATAGGTATCAAAATAAATAGTCAGCACACATTATATATATCAGTTGCATAAGTTTATTTCAGCATAAGAATATTACAAAATAAGAATCCAAGCTTAACTTAGAAATAAAAAGATAGCATGAGACTTATTAATTAACTCAGGGAGTAGGCTTTACCACACGATTCGAGACCCTATTTATAAACAAAGTGTTTTGCAACGCATGAATTTTTTTTACGATGTAAGTGTTCTCGCGACCACTCATCCACTTCCACCGAGCCTGTTACGTAGCAAAACCTGGAAAAAAAAAAGATACCCAATGTATTATCATTTAATCCAATAACTTCATGCTACTTACCATAGGTCATTTCAGGGGCCATCTTCACAAACAAGGCCAAGAAGATGGCATTTGGTTGTATCGGACCGATGCAAGGGAGGGTTGGCCATGACTTCGTCACCAACATCTGACGAGCGCGTCGGAGCCTCCAGCAGAGTTCCATCCGACGGTGAAAGGAGACAAGGGTGTTTTCGGTTTGAAAGGTAGTAGTAAGGTAGTAGTTTAGTAGTAAATAGTATTAAGTAGGTAGTAGGTTAGTTTAGGGTATTTTGGTGTTGGGTTAGGTAGGTTAGATAGAGATTAAGTTTTTTTTTATTATTTTTTTTATTTTTCTTCTTTTGGAAAAAAATTTCTTTCAGTAGAAATTTGAATTTTTTGAGTCGAAACACCACCTTCTTCTATCCTTGGATGGAGCTCACGTTTCTAGGTTTTGCATTTCCTTTTGTTCCTTTTCCTTTGTCCTATCCTTATATAGTAGCTTCCCCTCCTATTCCTTTTCCATTCCTTCCTAAATCCTAGGCACGATAATTTTGTTTAGTGAGTGGGAGGTACTAGAGAAAGAGCAAGAATCCCCCCCATCCGACGAGTTAGTTCCGAGCAACCACAAGCGTGCCACTGCTCCTTTCAATAGTACCGAAGTTCATCCCCTGTGGATTCCCAGCTCCTAACAAACCCGAGAACGTAATATCGATATTCACCATCTTTTTATCGATTTCAAGGCCGCGTATGACAGTATCTACAGAGACGAGCTGTACAGAGCCATGTCTAGTTTCGGCATCCCTGCAAAACTCGTACGGTTTGATGGTTAATGAGGGCAAAACGAAATATATGCTGTCATCAAACAAGGACACAGAATATCGACGAATTGGACAATACGTCACAATAGACAGACATAACTTCGAGGTAGTGCTAGACTTCGTCTACCTAGGATCCGCTGTAGACACGGACAACAACATCAGTGCGGAGATCAAACGGAGAATAACTCTTGCCAACCGTTGCTTCTTTGGGTTAAGAAGGCAATTGAGAAACAAAACCCTCTCCAGAAAAACCAAGGTAACCTTGTATAAGACCTTAATCATCCCAGTCCTGCTTTACGGCGCGGAGGCATGGACCTTATCGAAAGCGGATGAGGAAACCCTTGGTCGTTTCGAAAGAAAAATTCTCCGAATGATCTTTAGTCCCGTATGCGAAGGCAATGTGTGGAGAAGAAGATACAACAACGAGCTGTATGAACTGTACCGCGACATGGGCATAGCCAGAAGAGTACGCATCGCGGGGCTACGATGGTTGGGCCATGTTGAGCGGATGGACCCAAACGCTCCGGCTCTTCGGGTGTTCGAAAGCACATTGCAGGGAAATCGCGGAAGGGGAAGACCTCGTCTTAGGTGGCGCAATCAAGTGGATGAAGACCTTAACCGACTTGGAGTGCGAAACTGGAGAGAGCTCGCCCGAAATCGAAGTCGTTATAGAAGGATGTTGGTTGAGGCCCAGGTTCACCCCGAACTGTAATGCCCACCTAAGTAAGTAAGTAAGACATTACATCTAGAACTTCATAGTAATTTCCACATGGTCTCCACAATCCACTATTTTGTTGTCAAACGTTTCCCCTCCTGGTATATTTCTACACTTATACTAGTGTTGCCACTTGTGTTTTCGGTTGAACGTTTTTCGGTTAGGAAATTGGTATTAAATGTTGGGTGTGCATTACAATATGTAAGAATTATTTGAGGAATTCCGTAGGTACAAATTATTTTCTTTACTAGTACTTCGGCTACGGTTCTGGTTCCTTGAGTTTATATTAAATATTAACCAACAATTTGTTTTTAACATTTGTATGCTTTTTTTATACTCTATATTGATTCGTAAAATACATTTTTAGGAGGAATCCTAACTAATATTATAAATATGAAAGTAATTGTGTCTGTTCAGCTTTCTATGTTTCCGTCTCCGGCCCAAACTTTTCAACCGATTTGAATGAAATTTGGTACATAGATAGTCTAGAACCTGAGAAAGGACATAGGCTTTGCATTTTATCCCTTTATAGTAATGAGGACGGGAACGTATACAGGAACCTAGAAACTACAGCACCGATTTTTAAAAATTTCTTCCACCGTTAGAAAGCCTCACTATCCTCAAGTAACTTAACTTCAACTCATCCCCATATTCCCACAGGAACAAGAGTCCTTACTACTATAACAAGTACGAAAGAATCTCCCGCCCAAACCAATGAGTCGATTTAAGTAAAATTTAATACAAAGATGATCTAGAAGGACATAGACTTCAATTCATCCGAATATTCCCACGGGACCGGTCCTTACTAATATTATAAATGCAAAAGTAGCTCTATCTGGTCGTTCCGCCAAAACAACTGAACCAATTCGAATAAAATTTTGTACAGTGGTAGTCTAAGACCTGAGGAAAGACATAGACTTTATGTTTTATTCGAATTTCTACGGGAACGTAAACGAGAACTTAGAAACTACTGCACCCATTTCAAAAATTCTTCCACCTTTAGAATGCTACACTATCCCCGAGCGAGTAACATAAGCTTTAACTCATTCCCATATTCCTATAAGAACAATCACCATATTCCCTCGGGAACGGGAGTCGTTACTAATATTCCAAAATTTCCAAAATGAAATCTGTCTGTTTTTTTTTCTTTGTTCCATTATTCCCATGGGAACGGAAGTACTTGTACTTACTACTTGTAAGTAAACAATTCTATTTGGCAAAATATGAAAAAAGTGAGATGATCGTTTGCAAAAATGTACTTAAGTTAAATAATATAGCAAAAGGCTACAGAAAAATTCAAATTGCTGCCGCAAGTCAGTTAGTATTTTATAAAATGAAATCAATGCGCGTTGGAACTTTTGCCATTTTTATATTTATAAAGTCCTCATAGTCAACCTCAATACTTTTATAGATATTCAGCAACATCAAACCGTTCAGTTGCTCCTCGCTGGTTCTTCCTTGCAGATAAGTTTTTAATCTGCGCAGATATGAAAAAGATCGCACGCTTGAAGCCACGAATACCGGAAGTGTGGCAACGATCTGCATAAAACAATGAACTGTTTTATATAGGGACGAATCGCAAACATTTAAGGTGTCTATAAAGTTGTTGGGCTGTTTTTCTTTTGGCATACTCAAGCAATGTTCATTGGTATGCATATGCTTATTCATACATAAGTATACCCTTTCCTAGTTGCCATTGTCGATCCCATTCTTATACAGAGCCAGTGCGACTGGTTTTTAGTATGTGTGATGAAAATTTTAATTTTCGTAGATTTTGGTCGCGCCTGCCGTTAGTTTAGGAGTGACCGATACGATGTGCTTCGGTCGCGACTGCCTTTTGTTTTGAATCGACCAATGCGATGTGTTTGCAATTTTCATATATTTCTATCGTAGGTCCCATTGTATACAACTGTGGTATTCTCACATTCCAATCCCACGGGCACCTAAGCTGTTCGATTGACACCACACACGTTTTGCTAAGTCAGTCCACGAGCAGCTTATTTGCACGTCATTTGAAACCACATTCAATGAGTGTGGGAATATTCAATGCGTAGTCATAAGCTAGTAATAAAATATTATTAAGATTTTTGGGAGTAATAAAAAAGCATTCAAACCTGAAACTCTTTTGCGTTCACATATCATGGCGATCTTGCCAGTTTGTGTCGGAAATAAAAATATTTAATTCTCAGTTCGAATAATAAAGATGCGAAAAGCATAGTTTAAGAACCCGAAATCGTGAGTGTCGTCAAATTGAAAGTGTTTAATTCACAGTTTGAATAATAAAGATGCGAAAAGCATAGTTCAAGAAATCGAAATCGTGAGTGTCGTCAAATTGAAAGTATTTAATTCACAGTTCGAATAATAAAGATGCAAAAAGCATAGTTCAAGAAATCGAAATCGTGAGTGTCGTCAAATTGAAAGTATTTAATTCACAGTTCGAATAATAAAGATGCGAAAAGCACAGTTTAAGAACTTGAAAAAATCAGAACGAAACATTCTGGACCGTCAATTCTTGATAACATGCCTACATTAGGCAACACAAAGGAGAATATTGAAGATGCAGTGAAAACTCTTAATATAGACAAGACATAGTATTTGACAAACTGTCATTACATCTAGGACGAGCTCACCACCAGAATAATATTTATTAACGCTTCTACTTGTGACATCAACTCCCTGCCAAACAATCCAACCATCGTTTTTGATACATCGCTACTCAAAGGATTTTCCAAAGACGTTTAGTAAATGGACAATCGCATTGCTGTAAGCCTTTTGTATATTTTGTTATTATTTTTTTCAACATCTCTGAACTAGTGAGTAAAGTATGAAGAGTTTGTTTTAATTTTAATGAAAATTATTCTAGTTATGACTTGTAGTGCCATGTATATTTAGCAAATGACAGTCAGTCACACACACAGTCAATTGCAATAGCCGTTAGTTCATTAGAAAAAATAAAGAGTATGTAATCCAAACATTGATGAACATATTAATACAAAAATCCCAAGTTATTTTTTCAAATATGTTAAAAGAACGTATAACTTTCAATTTTAGCTGTAACTTTAATGAACATTGTTTTAATGTTGTCCAAGTAAGAAAAAAGTAACTTTTGCTATTGAACGACATGCACACATGTTAGATTCGTAGAATTTCTTTTGTATTCGATCATTTTTTTTTCTCATCAAATTAAATTAGATAATGGCACTGCCAAAGAAATTGCCAAGCGCCATTTTAATGGGTTTATCAGGTTATGAAATAGGTAAAGACAGGCAGGAAGAAAAGATAGAAATGCTTAGAGACATACAAAACAAATTTTATGAACAAATTAATAACAACAACAACCAGCCAATCAAAGACAATAACCAAACATTACTTATCTTAGTAGCCGTATTTATAATCGTGGTAATTTTGTTTTGGTCAGTTAAATTTTTCCTGTTAATTAATTTTAACAAGACAGTCCAAAGACCAAGAATCTAAACCTATTTTCATGGCCCAACCAATTACAGAAAGAAGCAAGTACCAGTAAAAGTAATCTAGTTTCAAGCAAAATGCCACAAACGGCTTTAGAATTTTTAAGCATTGCATCGAAAATCCTTCCGGATTTCTCTGGTAATGCAGAGGACCTGCAAAGCTTCTTAGCTGCGTTAGAGTTAATTGATAGCATAAACGAGGGCAATAACACCGTGGCTATTAATCTAATTAAAACTAAGCTAAAAGGAACAGCAATCAATCTAATTTCTGGCACAGAGAAAACTGTTGCTGAGGTAATTAGTCAGTTAAAAGTTTCAGTAAAAGGCGAATCTGTAGACGTAATCACTGCAAAGTTGATGAACGTCCGCCAAAATTCCAAACCGGCTAATGCATACGCAAAAGAGGTCGAAGACCTCACAAAAAAACTTCAAAGTGCTTACATTTCCGACGGCCTAATGCCTCAATTAGCTGAAACATATTCCACCAAGGCCGCCATTAAAGCCATGATCAAGAACTCCAACAATGATAAGGTAAAACTTATTATGGAGTCCGGTCAATTCAACAACATGAATGAAGCAGTGGCTAAATTCGTAAACTGTTGCACTGAAGCTTATGGTCAGCCAAATGCAATATTGCACGTCAAAAACAATCGAGATAGAAAAAACTATTATAACAGTAATAATAGTCAAAATAATTACTTCCGCGGAAGCGTACGAGGTCGCGGAATGGGACGCGGAAACTTTAATAACCGTTATAATAGCAATAATTATAATCGATTTAGAAATAACAATAACATTGCAAACAACAGCAATAGAAACGTTAGAATAACACAACATATTGCGGAAAACGAACCAACCCCAAGTACTCATTAGAAAACACGAAAAGATGCAGTAAAACTTATAATATTAGATTAACCTTAACATCATTCATAGCAAATAATGATATAACATCATTTTTAGTAGACACGGGCGCGGACATTTCTATAGTAAAGCGGGGACAAATAGATCAATTCAAAACCATAAACACTTATAAAACGACAAGCCTACACGGCATTGGTGAAGGAGCAACTTATACAATAGGAAAGGTTCACATTGATTTCAAATTCGAAAACCTACTAATAGGTCATGAGTTTCATGTCGTAAGTGATGATTTTCCAATACCGTCCGATGGAATAATTGGACTTGATTTTATCAAGGGCTTTAATTGTACACTTAACTAATCAAGATCTCCTAGTACTTAGACCAGATAAGTTTAACCAAATTGAAATACCAATGTCATGTTCACCAAATAATAACGCAATAGGAATACCCGCAAGATCCGAAGTTATCAGACAGGTAAACGTCAAATGTCAGGAAGAAGATGTGCTTATACCACAACAACAGCTTAAAGAGGGTATATATTTGGCAAACACAATTGCAAAAAGCACTAGAGCATTTGTCCGTGTAATAAACACAACAAATGAGGATATATTAATACACAATGTAGAATTGAAAACAGAAAGTCTAAATGACTATGAAAATGTATCAATACAAACCTCCAAAAACAATCATGTTAAATTACAAAAACTGTCCAAAAATTTTCCCTCCTTCATAAAGACTGATTTACATAAACTCTGCTCGGAGTATATTGACATATTTGCACTCGAAACAGATAAGATAACGTATAATAACTTTTATAAACAAAAACTTCGTTTAAAAACCGACGAGCCAGCTTATATTAAAAACTATAGAATACCGCACGCTCATAAAAGTGAAATTACAAAAAAGGTTGAAAAATTGATAAAAGATGATATAGTGGAACCTTCGGCGTCTAAGTACAACAGTCCTATACTGTTGGTACCGAAAAAATCTTTACCAGGGAATCACCAAAAACGGTGGAGATTAGTAGTGGATTACAGAAGTATAAACAAAAAACTTATTGCAGATAAATTTCCTTTGCCAAGAATAGATGATATTCTTGACCAACTAGGCAAAACTAAATATTTCTCTTGCCTTGACTTAACGTCCGGCTTCCATCAAATTGAATTAGATGAAAATTCGAGGGACATAACGTCATTCTCTACTGACAATGGTTCATACCGATTCAAGCGACTTCCCTATGGCCTAAAGATAGCACCAAACTCATTTCAAAGAATGATGACAATTGCTTTCTCTGGTTTATGTCCGACACAAGCATTTTTATATATGGATGATTTAGTTGTATTGGGCCGTTCAGAATCACATATGTTCAAAAGTTTAACTGATGTATTTAAAACGTGTCGAAAATACAATCTAAAGCTACATCCGTATAAACGTACATTTTTCGGATCCGAAGTGACATACTTAGGTCATAAATGCAAAGATCAAGGCATTCTTCTAGATGATAGCAAATTTCAAATTATATTAGACTATCCAACTCCCAAAAATGCCGATGAAGTTAAGCGATTTGTTGCATTCTGCAACTATTACAGACGATTTGTTCCTAATTTTGCTGAACATTCAAGGCTATTAACAAGGCTCTGTAAGAAAAATATCCCTTTTGAATGGACCATATAGACAATGCATTCAAACATTTAAAAAAGTCACTATTAAGCCCACACATTCTCAAGTATCCAGACTTCCAAAAACAATTCTGCATAACAACCGATGCAAGCAAATACGCATGTGGTGCTGTGCTAAGTCAAGAATACGAGGGATACCAACTCCCAGTAGCATATGCCTCCAGATCGTTCACCAAAGGTGAAAGCAACAAGTCTACTATCGAACAAGAACTAGCTGCCATTCATTGGGCAATACAACACTTTAAGCCCTACGTATATGGTACTAAGTTCTTAGTAAAAACCGACCATAGACCACTATCATATCTATTTGCTATGAAAAACCCTTCCTCTAAATTAACACGCATGAGACTAGATCTTGAGGAATACGATTTTACTGTAGAGTACTTGAGTGGAAAAGATAATCATACAGCGGACGCATTGTCTCGCATTGATTTTAAAGAAATTCAAAGTATAAGAGTTTCAGCCAACAAAATATTAAAAGTCACAACTAGATTGCAATCTAATAAACATAATGTCGAATCAACTGCAGACCAAATAGAAGAGTCATCTGCTAAGATAAATATATATGAAGCGTTTAGGAGCAGAAGTAAGAAAAACAGTGCCCGGCTAGCTATTAATGGCGACTGTATAAAAATCATTAAGAATAAAAAAGTGATCACTATAGAAATCAATAACCTTATCACTAATGGAAAAATTGACTTAGATCAATTATTTCTACTGCTTGAAAAAATAGCAAGTAATAACGGATTGAAAAAGGTACAACAGTCACTAAGTGACGATATTTTTGAAAAGATCCGGATCAATGAATATAAAGAACAAGGAAATAGAGCTCTAACAAATCTTCGAATTGCACTAACGCCTTCAATAATAAAAATAATTAATGATGACGAGAAAAAAATAATTATGCAAAAGTACCATGATGATCCAATCTGTGGTGGCCACGCAGGGATCAGACGTACTTTAAAAAAGATACAACAAAAATATTTTTGGAAAAATATGACCAGAGATATTATAAAATACGTCAAAGGATGCGACAAATGTCAACAAAATAAGTCTCAGAATAACATTAAAGAACCAATGATCATAACTGAGACTCCAACAACCGCATTTGATGTAGTACTGATAGATACTATTGGACCATTACCGATATCAGAAAATGGCAATGCGCATGCAGTCACAATTATATGTGATCTTACCAAATACCTGGTATCAATACCTATCGGTGATAAAAGTGCAAAGACAATTGCGAAAGCAATCTTTGACCATTTTATACTAATTTACGGGCCAATGAAAAAATTAATTACAGACATGGGCACCGAGTACAAAAATCAAACATTTAATGAAATTTGTAAGCTATTAAAAATAGAAAATGTCACTTCAACTGCATACCATCACCAAACATTAGGAACTGTAGAAAGAAACCACAGGACATTTAATGAGTATGTTCGATCATATATTTCGGTAGATAAAACAGACTGGGACGAGTGGTTAAAATATTTCACGTATTGCTATAATACCACGCCATCAGTGGTGCATGACTATTGTCCATTTGAATTAGTGTTTGGCAAGTCTCCGAATAATTAATTTTCTTTTAAATGCTAAAGTAGACCCCATTTATAATCTGGACGCGTATGAAAAAGAAATAAAATTTAGACTTCAATCGGCTCACAAAAGGGCCGTGGAAATTATAAAAAACAAAAAAGTTAAGGAAAAAGCCTTATACGACAGATATACTAATAGATTAAATATAGCAGTAGGAGATTTAGTTCTAGTAAAACAAGTAGGACAGTTAGATAAAATTTATAAGGGACCATTTAAAGTAGTGACCATAGACAATAGAAATAATGTAGTCATAAAAGATGACAACGACAAGACGACAACCGTGCACAAAGACCGACTTCGACATTACCATTGAAAAAAAAAATGATAAACTGAAAAGAGAATTAAAGAATAAATTAAAAATAAAAAATAAAAAACCAGGAAAAAAAATAATTGAATACAAAAATATTAAATAAATAGAAGAAAAACACAATGTAATTTAGATTTTAAGAATAAGCTTATGTAAAAAAAAAAACCTAATATATACACAAAAAAAAAAATTTTAAAATTAAATTTATAATTTAAGAATAAATTTATATGAAATAAATTCATTCATGTGAAAAGGGAGGTGTGGTATTCCCACATTCCAATCCCACGGGCACCTAAGCTGTTTGATTGACACCACACACGTTTTGCTAAGTCAGTCCACGAGCAGCTTATTTGCCCGTCATTTGAAACCACATTCAATGAGTGTGGGAATATTCAATGCGTAGTCATAAGCTAGTAATAAAATATTATTAAGATTTTTGGGAGTAATAAAAAAGCATTCAAACCTGAAACTCTTTTGCGTTCACATATCACATCCCAATACTACCTCCACATCAACATATGAAATTTGCTTACACTAGAAAAGGGTGATCATGCTAAAAACATACCAAAACCAAAAAGTCATTCCAAAACATATGAAATACCTGCAAATTAACTTATCGATAGAAATGGATTCCACATTTGGAAGGTATTCCTCAAAAATTTTTGACAGAATGAAATTTTCAGATGAATTTTATGCTTCCATGTTTTATATTTTGATTTTTGTTTTTAAAAACTAGTGGTGGGCGTTCGCCCCTGACTTCGCGTTATCACTTTGACTTCAGCTACATTCAAACAAGATAAGGCGTCTGCATTTGTGTTAAGATGACCTGCTTTATAAGAAACAGTGAAGTCATACTCTTAAAGTTTGATACGCCAGCGCATTAATCTCGAAGAAAGATCTTTAAGGTTAAACATCCACACAAGTGGCTTGTGCTCGATAATTACTTCAAAATGTCTTCCTTACACATATGGTCGGAAATGCGTTACTGCCCAAACAACAGCTAAAGCTTCCTTTCTGTAGTGGAATAGTGTTTTTTCCGATTTATTTAATATTCCACTAGCAAATGCTATAGATAAATCGTTTTCATTGTTGTCTTTCTGTGACATAACTGCACCTATATTCATTGCTTGCATCTGTTGTTATACAGGATGTCCCGTACTTCGTGTATTATCCTTTAGGGTGTGATTCTTGGTCATATTCTTAGAAAAAAATTGTTATACAGTAAAACTCGTTTCTCAACTTTCACATCACTTTTTGACACTTTAAAAAAAGGCTAACTTTGGTGTACCTTGAGCCTTGACCTATGTTAAGTTCGATATCTCTGCCATTACTGGTGATAGAGACCTAATCTTAGACTTAATTTTTTGAAAAAATAACAACCTTTAAGACTGTTTTTAAGTTTAGCTTCCATAGGTTTAGGGCTTAGGTTGCCTGATTTTCAGATTTTAAGTGGTGTTCAAATTTTCTTCACGAGACAAAGTTTTGACTTTAAGGTAATTTTTTTGCAGAAAATGCCTGAAAAACATAGAGTTACTTTATTTTTTACAGATGAGCAAAACAATAATTAAAAAACTCAGTAATTAGTGCACTCAAAAACCCATACCTACACTTTATGATATTTGAAAAAATTAAAATGGGTAAAATTGTAACGTACGCTCGAGGTTATGTTCGAGTAAAGGGGTCGTGAAATTTCCCAAAGAGTCAAACCCAATGTCATCAAAGAGATCCAACATCAGAAAATCTCATTTCCTTTGAAGCCACCTACTTCTTATGCCCATCGGTACTTACAGGGACACTGTAAGGATACTGGAAGCAAAGCAGGTGGTTGTCCAGGGTTCCAACCGCTTGGCATGCTTGCATATGCCAATAAACTAGCTTGTCGGCGGGGGGGGGGGGGGGTTCTTGCTGTCGGTTACCTGAACGGCCGTTACGTTTATCATGCCAAAAAAAGTACTAAAATTTGCGGAGCCTAAATCGTCCCTGATTATGACGAATTCTGAAAGTTCAATGAGAAAGGAGAGCACTGTTGGAAAAGCTCTCTGAGGATAGTCCCTCCCACTGTACCACTCTACATGCATAGAGTGGCATCGTCCTGGTTATCTGTACCTCAATGATTTTTGATTACCCCTAAATAAGCTCAGGAAATCCTTTAAGATTCCTTTTTCATGGCGTCTTCTTAGTCGCCTACTCTCCCAGGTAACTCAGTAAAGCCACATCCACATAAAATTCTTAAAACTTGTTCATCTTTTTAAACGAAACGAAAATATTTCCCAAAGATGGAACTACGAAATTTAACCAACATAAACCGAATCTTTATGAAACCAAAACAAGCTAGAAATCTAGAACTCCGGATTTTAAATTCATGTAAACATTTTAATTTCAATAATAAAAATATTAAATCTTAAACTAAACTACTCTGCTGAAGATCGTATATGTATATTTCTATTTATATAATTATATATATATATATGCATATACATATCTATATAAATATATATATATGTATTTGCATATATATATATATATGTATATCCTTAGCATAAGTACTTTAAAAACCAACAAAACAAATATATATAATGTCCTTAACGAGCAAGTATCTATTGCAACTATTGGAGCTTAACTCTACTTAATGTACCTATTTACAAATGTACATATGTATTCCAAAAAAAACAGACATTTTTGATACCAAACCAAAATCAATTATCAATTTCGATCGTTTTTTACTTTATTTCCCAAAAAAAAAACAGAATTTTAATAATATTCGTTGCTTTACTAATTAATCTTTCCAACCAGTATCGTTCATTCATTCAAAAAAAAAAAAAAAAAATACAATGCTCGTATCACACACACCTTGCTTGAAGCAAAACTAAAGGAAGATTAATAATATTGAGAAGCGAATGCGAAATTTTAGTTCTCTTTTCTATCATATTCTAAAATTCAAAACTATCTTTGAGAATATTAGCTTTCAAAAATTTTATAGTTTTGAGTATCTTTATGCTTATAAAAACTTATAGATGGATATTCTTAAAATCGTTCAAAATGTTTGTATATTATATATATATATTTAATCACATAACTTACCCCGTTCATTTGACATTAATCAATATCGTTTTCAATATTCTTGATCTTTATGTTATGTTTATGTGAAAAATCATCCGGAATGTTGTGCACAGCATCCAAGGTATCTTGTTGACATATATGTATGTCGACGTAATCTACTTTTGTACCTAGATATTGTGATTAAAGAAAAAGAAACAATTTGAACGAGCGAATAATCTCTTGCTAATTTGTCGAGTATTAAACTCCAAAAAAAATTACTTAACTTTCTTTAATACGATCTGGTGGTGGAACGGAATGGAAATGAAACCTATGTCTACGTCTGTATTTGAAATAGGGTTTGGTTTGCTTAAGTGAGAGGACCTTGATTGTGTGACTGCGTCTGGTTGAACATTTTTGCACAGGTGCTGCGGCGAATTCGGGTTGATTGTGTGGGCTTGATTGAATGGGTTGCAGCTGCCGTATGATGTTAATGCTGGTGTATGTGAATTGAATATTGATGGCTGCGTGGGTAAAACTGTCTGAAGCGCGAATGTCTTCTTCTGCGGTGATACGTGTTGTGTGTGATGCGTGTTATGAGTATGTGTGTGATGGATTATGTGAGATGTAATTGGTGATCTGACTATTCTGAGGTGTGTATGTACTATTGTGGATTTTGATGATCGGATGGATGTTGAAGATGGTACTTTGACTAATGTGAGATGTGTATGTACTCTGGCTGTTGTGAGAGGCCTATGAAATGTACGATTGTGGATTTTGATGATCGGATGGATGTTGCTGGTACTTTGACTAAGTTTTTTTTTCTCTGTGTGCTTGAGGATTCTCCGGTTCGTGGACGTACTCTAGAGTGTACATCATAGAGTTCCGTAACGTAGATATAAGTTTCGAACTACTTTTGGTTTATAAAATTCATTTGATTGAGCCCCTTGAATCTTGAATGTGGTTTTAAGGAAGCACCTTCAGATTTCAGTTTTGTTTCTCTGTGGCTAGGTTTTACAGCGAAAGTTGTTTTCTTCTTTCTTTTTCTTTGTGTCACTTTTACTTTTAGTTTTTAGGGCAGACGACTTTTGCACTTTTTAAGGGGCTCGGAACACATACGTTGAAACTTTGCAACTAGATCTTCATTAACCATCATTTCATTTTTCATTTTTAATTCAATTTTTCTTATATCTACTTACATGCTAACAAAAATGTGTAAAACTAGCTTACATAATAACTTAATTAACTTACTGACCCTAAGAGGGTACTCTTAATTATTCAATATCTTACTACTAATGCCTTTCGGCCTTAAGATAACTTATGAATTAAAAACTAGAGCTAGTTAAAGCTAAGAAAATTTTTTTAAAAAATTTAGTTGAAAGATCATTTTTTTTTTACTTTACTTAAATCTACTTAAAACTAGAGCAGCCACAGTAGCAGCTCTTGGGTTTTTTTGTTGGTTTTTTGTATTTTGTAATTTTTTTTTTTTTTTTTGTTTTTTTGTACTTTGTAATTTGATTTTTTTTTTTGTATTTTGTAATTTTTTTTTTTGATTTTATGTTTTTTTTTTGTTTTTTGGATTTTGGGATTTTTTTGTTTGCTACTGTGCCCACCCCCTATACCCTAATACTTACACGCTAAACCTGTGTAAGCCAGCCATTGGCGACTCGCTATCATTATCAAATTCATGTTGTTGCTCCGACAACCCCCAGAACATTTTCGACATTTTAACAACGTCACGACGATCGCAATCTGAGATCGCCCTACTGAACCGGAGGAGCTCTTCAGCTTCTCCGCCTACTGCGGTGACGTCTCGGTTGTAAAGGAGCCATCGTTTCACGGACTTCCGACAGACGTGGTAGATCAGCGGAACCGCCAACCTATCCTGAATCAGCCCTACCATATCAAAATAGAGGAAAGCCTCCGGTGGGACAAATCCACTGAAGCGCGTTTTCTCCATATATTCAGTGTTGGGGTAATAAGCCTCAAAAATCAGGCCATTGGTCGAGGTCATCGCTCTTGCAGTGTGACCACGAGTCAGTTTTATAATGAAGTTGTCGATCCTGTTTATTTGAGCCCCGTTGTAAAGGACCTCATTAAGACAGGTACGCAGACACTGTCTCTCAAACACCCGAATCTTTTCCATTTGAGACGCTGTAACATTGAACCACTCGGGGCACCCATAGACAATCATTGGCCTTATGAGGGCCATGTAGCAAATCACCTTCACTCTGCTATCAAGTTGGCTGCTATGAAACAGTTGCCTTGTCAAAGCAAAAGCTCCTCTAGCCCTGGCCAGAGCCGCATCCATATGTTTGTGAAAATATAGATACTGATCTAGCCAGATGCCCAGGTACTTGACTACTACTTTGTTTGGCAGTGAGTGGCCATCTAGATCAACGATCACCAGCTTTCGCCAGTTCTTTCTCGTATTCCATGAGGCCCGAGCCAACGAGGTTCTAAACACAATTGTTTCCGATTTCTGGACGTTGATTTTGAACTTCCAGTCATTGCAATAATGCTGGATCTTATCGAAGTCACGCTGCAAAAGTATTCTGATAACTTCGATCTTTGGACCTGTTCTGAACGCAATAAGGTCGTCGGCATACGCTATAGCATGGTGAAGAGAACCAATTAGATCGCCGGTGAAAATGCTAAATAGAATAGGAGAATTCACCGCTCGTTGTTGCAGACCGTTCTGTATTTTAAAAGTTCTGGTAGAAGTTCTATTGCAACTTTTCACAACAAACGTTCTACCATGAAGCATGTCATTCAGAATATATAGTAGTGGTTTACTCATGCCATATCTGATCAACTTATAAAAAAGACCGTCTAACCAAACGGTATCGAAAGCCTTCTCCAAGTCAACCAGACATGCACCCGTACACTGATTCTTAGCTTATTATTTTAGCCATTGAATATCTGATACTAGTTTAGACGCGGCATGTGTGGTATCATGGCCCGATTTAAAACCGAACTGATTTTCTGGAATAATATGTTTGTCCTCAGCCCATGTGGACAGAGCTCTATTGAGAACTTTCTCGAATACCTTGCTGATACTCGGAAGAAGACTAATTGACCGAAGATTTGCTGGATTGGAACCATCCTTCCCTTTTTTAAGGAGAGGATGGACCACTGCCGTCTTCCAACGCACTGGATAATATGCATTACTCAGCGCATTGTTGAACAACGTGGTGTATATGTCCACCGCTTCCGCAGGGAGGTTTCGCAGCACAACATTGGGTATGCCGTCGACGCATGCTGACTTCTTTTTCTTAATTTTGTGAAAGATGTCCTCGAGGTCCATCTTAGAAACGAGCAGGGTGTTATCCCCGTTTCGCTGGGCGATGACTGCATTTGCAAGTCGGTCGTCATTGAACCTAGTGAAATCAGGATTCTCGGATCGCCAATGCGAGATCTCGTCTCTAAGATAGAAGTGTCCAACGAAGGCTCTATCTTCAAGGTCGTAATTCGGGCGAATGCACTCATTCACCTTATATACTCGCTCGAAAACAGCACCCACCGTCTCTACCTTCTCTTGAGCATCTTCCACTATAAAGTGGTCATCATCCAAAATGGCGTTATCTGGATCTATTCCTATTGTCAAAAGTAAGTTTTTGTTCTCTGTCGTCCTTTGGAGTTTAATACCTTGAAGGTCATTTTGATCTTTTCTCCTAAAAATGTTTTTTATTTCCGGAAATATACTCGGGTTGTTGGACTGTACAGCCCGAATTTTGTTGTTCCAGAAAAGAGATATAGATATTCTGAAATTTTCTTTTAATAACTGTTGGCGATTTTTGATCTGTGACTTCAGAGTTCTAATCTCCAAATCGTGTCGGTCAGTAAACCTCCTGTGCAAGAGTTTGAGTCTTGAAAGGAGTCCACTTTTTTGTTTGTAAAGTGCGTCTATTGTCGCGTTTCTGTACATGTTCGTAGAGTCATGTTGCCTATATTTAGGAATTGTTCTGTCCATTGTACTACGGATTGCATCCTCCATACGTTGCAGGTATCCATCGATCTCAACGTTCGACCGATTCCTGTTGCATGGTGGCGCAATACCGTTCGAACGAAGTTCCCTTGAGACGGCACCGGAAAAGCGCGTACCCGTACTCCTCCAGTTCCACAAGGTCGTTCGGAAGCAGTATGACTGCGGCAAGTCCACAGTGGTCACTGTCGTATTCAACCGTGGTCAAACAATTTTTCGTCCGTCGAAGAATGTCGTCGGTCAGTTTCAGTCTTGAGTCTAAAAGCAATAGATCCAAATAAGAGCCACTTCGAGGATATGAAGGCCTGTCAGTAGCCAGCAGATCGACTTTACACTCAATGCTGTGGAGCCCCAGCCAATTGAATAGCTGGGTCCCCCTTGGATTGGCTAATTGATTTCCCCAATCTTGGTGTTTAGCATTGTAATCACCGGCCAAAAGGAAATAGTTTTCTTCTGAGTTCAGTTTCAGACATCGAAAAAGTGTTTCAAGCTCTGTTATAAAACACGAATTTTGAGAAGCCTCCGGCGCATAGATCGCGACCACATACAAGCGCCTCCCCTGTTGGAGAGGGATGCATACAATACACGCTTCTAGCAACTGGAAACGGCCTACTTCACCACTATATATTACCTTATGAGCAATGCCCTTACGTAAGAAGATCGCAACCCCATCCGCGAAAGTCGAGTTGAGTCGGTCCCTCCTTACGATAATGTAATTGTTATCCGTCAATTTGTGATGCTGGTTTAGCCTAGTTTCGTTAACCATACATACATCTGGACGTTGGTCTTTTAACAACTCAGAGAAGTTGGCTCGTCGTTCTACCCTAACCAGCGAATTCACATTCACGGCTAGGGTCTTGAAAGGCCTCTCCGGCAGCGCGCCCGCTAACCCAAAAATTGCGCAAGCGAAGGCACTGCACGGTAGATTACATCCACCCTACGCACCTGCTCACTTATTTGCCGTGATAGTTCACTCATTTGTGCCTGAATGACACGCAGAGCGATCATCACCTCTGACTCCCCAGTCGCAGCCTTAGACAGAGATGGCTGTGCCCTGCCCCCATGTCATTTGGGCGTAAGAGACTTCGGGAACGACGGCCCTTGGAATTGGTCTGGCAGTTTGCCTTCCATCATCCTTAAATGCTGTTGGAGCAGCTTTTTTGATTTTTTAATAATCTGGTATCGAGGACAACCCCGATAATTAGCAGGGTGCCCATCTCCACCACAGAGAACGCACTTCAGTAGGGTCTTGTCTTCGACTTTTGTCTCACCGAGCTTACACTCTTTGTCGTTGTGGTTCTCTCCACACTTGACGCACTTCGACTGCATTTGGCAGTTAAATGCGGCGTGCCCGAACCGTTGGCAACGAAGACATTGTAAAATGTCCCCGTGCCTGTTCAATTTTCCTCATCTTACCATTTGGTAGTCCAGGACGGAGATTTTCCTTAGACTTTCCAGACGGCTGTTGGGTGACAAGGCGACGAGGAACATCGGCAATAGCCGCTTCTCCCATCTTGCCTTGGCCGTGGTGAACGACTTGACCCCGATGAACTCGAGATCGTCGCCCGCCAACCTGCGGAGTTCAACTACGAGCTCCTCTGGGTCAGAGGTAGGCTCTATCCCTTTAAGTAACTTGATTTTGGGTTTCTCCTCTTTGGGAGTGAAAGTAAAATGTTGGGTGGTTGTTGTTTGCAACAACGCCCAACGATCTTATGGTCACCAATGTTTTCACATTGGATCGCATGTCGATCTTGACCTAATCGTTTAATTTTAAATTTGTCGCTAATGGCGGACGTACACAGATTTGTAGTGGCTTTCAACTCCATGTTGAGGGTATTTATCGGGGGCACCCTGCCTTTATTCGTGGTCTTTTCTTGTGGCTGCTGCTGTTGTTGTTCTGGCTGTAGTTGTTGCTGCTTCTGTTGTTGCTCTACTTGCTGCTGTTTTTTGCTGGACATCGTTGTCGCGGCTTTTATAGCCGCGGTCCCACGGGGCTGCTCTTCTTTGGCAGTTTTTTAATTTTGTACAGCTTTTTTTGCTGTATTCCCGCGTTGCTGCACGGGCGCAGTTTCAATATCAGCAACCTTTGTTGTTGTAGGTTGCTGTTGTTTTGTTGTTTTATCTGCTGCTGTCGTCTGTCGCTGCAATTTTTGGTTTGGCCTCGGTTGCCGCTTGCCTGCGGGCAATCTGCCTTGTTTTAATTGCTTCAATTTCTTTTTTAAGCTTCACCAATGTCTCTGTCAACGATTGGATCCGCTCATCATCTTCTTGTTCGTCGTTTTTATCATCGGCTAGGGCCACGAACGAATTGCCGCTACATGTGTAACGGCCCTCTCCTCCGTTCGATTCGTACTCGTATGTGGAATTCGTACTTTCCTCATCAGAACTGGTTGACATCATGTTTTATTCAACCTCCTTATCTTCCACCACTTTCTGTTTACGCTGAACCAGATTTGGCTTCACTTGAATGCGTCGCCTTCTCTTGTGTGCGGTTGTTATCGCTGTTGTGGTTGCGGTAGTTTCCGCTGCTGATGTTGCGGTTGTTGCCGCTGCTGTGGTTGTTGTTGTTGTCACCAACCTCGCCTCACCAGATGTTGATGGACCTGATTTGTCCATCACATCATCAGTTTTCTCCCTCATCTCTTTCAATAACTTTTCTCGTTCTTTTTGCTCAGCAATTTTTTCTAGCCAAAAAAGCTGAACTTTTAGGTTCGCGTGGGGATCGATCCCGTGTCCTTCCACACTGTAGTCGAACGCTCATTTTTTTTATTTTTAATTCATTTTTAATTCAATTTTTCTTATATCTACTTACATGCTAACAAAAATGTGTAAAGCTAGCTTATATAATAACTTAATTAACTCACTGACCCTAAGCGCGTACTCTAAATTATTCAATATCTTACTACTAATGCCTTTCGGCCTTAAGATAACTAATGAATTAAAAACTAGAGCTAGTTAAAACTAAGAAATTTTTTTTAAAAAACTTAGTTGAAAGATCATTTTTTTTTTGTTTTCTTAAAACTAATTAAAACAAATTAAAATTACTTAAATCTACTTAAAACTAGAGCAGCCACAGTAGCACCTTTTTTGGTTTTTGTATTTTGTAATTTTTTTTTGGGTTTTTTGCATTTTGTTATCTTTTTTTTTTTTTTGTATTTTGTAATTTTTTTTGGATTTTATGTTTTTTTTTTGTTTTTTGGATTTTTGTGATTTTTTTTGTTTGCCACTGTGCCCACCCCCTATACCCTAAGTATAACACGCTTAACCTGTGTAAGCCAGCCATTGGCGACTCGCTATCATTATCAAATTCATGTTGTTGCTCCGACAACCACCAGAACATTTTCGACGTTTTAACAACGTCACGACGATCGCGATCTGAGACCGCCCTACTGAACCGGAGGAGCTCTTCAGCTTCTCCGCCTACTGCGGTGACGTCTCGGTTGTAAAGGAGCCATCGTTCCACGGACTTCCGGCAGACGTGGTAGATCAGCGGAACCGCCAACCTATCCTGAATCAGCCCTACCATATCAAAATAGAGGAAAGCCTCCGGTGGGACAAATCCACTGAAGCGCGTTTTCTCCATATATTCAGTGTTGGGGTAATAAGCCCCAAAAACCAGGCCATTGGTCGAGGTCATCGCTCTTGCAGTGTGACCACGAGTCAGTTTTATAATGAAGTTGTCGATCCTGTTTATTTGAGCCCCGTTGTAAAGGACCTCATTAGGATAATATTTTCTGTACTCCTACTCTGGTGTTCTGTGCAATCCAAGACAGGTACGCAGACACTGTCTCTCAAACACCCGAATCTTTTCCATTTGAGACGCTGTAACATTGAACCACACGGGGCACCCATAGACAATCATTGGCCTTATGATGGCCATGTAGCAAATCACCTTCACTCTGCTATCAAGTTGGCTGCTATGAAACAGTTGCCTTGTCAAAGCAAAAGCTCCTCTAGCCTTGGCCAGAGCCGCATCCATATGTTTGTTAAAATATAGATACTGATCTAGCCAGATGCCCAGGTACTTGACTACTACTTTGTTTGGCAGTGAGTGGCCATCTAGATCAACGATCACCAGCTTTCGCCAGTTCTTTCTCGTATTCCATGAGGCCCGAGCCAACGAGGTTCTAAACACAATTGTTTCCGATTTCTGGACGTTGATTTTGAACTTCCAGTCATTGCAATAATGCTGGATCTTATCGAAGTCACGCTGCAAAAGTATTCTGATAACTTCGATCTTTGGACCTGTTCTGTACGCAATAAGGTCGTCGGCATACGCTATAGCATGGTGAAGAGAACCAATTAGATCGCCGGTGAAAATGCTAAATAGAATAGGAGAATTCACCGCTCGTTGTTGCAGACCGTTCTGTATTTTAAAAGTTCTGGTAGAAGTTCTATTGCAACTTTTCACAACAAACGTTCTACCATGAAGCATGTCATTCAGAATATATAGTAGTGGTTCATGCCATATCTGATCAACTTATAAAAAAGACCGTCTAACTAAACGGTATCGAAAGCCTTCTCCAAGTCAACCAGACATGCACCCGTACACTGATTCTTAGCTTATTATTTTAGCCATTGAATATTTCATACTAGTTTAAACAATCGAACTTAGGAGCTGTATTTGCTTCTTATTTTCCATTTGTTCTTTCTTAAAGATGTTGACAGTAGAATCAACTATGGTTGTCTGGTTCTTCATTAGATTTAATAGGTGGCTTTCATTTTCCTTGACAGCTTCAATTATTTGCTCATAAGCTTTAGCAAATCTTTGGTCCAGAATTCCAAATAATTCATTAGTAATTGTTCCAATGAAGTCAAACGGTGATCGTTTTTGACGTCGTGTTGAATCTTCGTTTGCATGTAATAAGATCTCATTGTTAAGCTGTATTTGTTGAATTTGATGTTGAAACTGGTGCAGCATTCCCTCACACATGACCGGTTTGAAATCTTTTAATTCACTAGATGAGCAAATTTTTTCCATTTGCGACACAAGTTTTTTGTAAAACACAAATGTCTTCCATGAACTCGAAATCAAATTTGCCTGTCCAACATCTTCGAAGTATATTCCAGGGTGTGTTTGAAATGGAATTATCTCGACATCGTTGGGGACTGGAGTGGAGCCAACTATGTTGAGAAAGGCAAACAAAGTGCACAAAGAAAGAATTTTATGTGAGCGAGTTGTTGATGTATTGACTTGTCTCACTTCCTTTTCTTCTTCATCATTTTCAATTGGTAATTTACATAACTTTGTTATGGGTCGCTTGAAGTGTTTCTTGTTGCTGAACACTGTTGCAGCTCTAACCCCGTTGTCTTTTCCTGGATGAACGTCTGAAATTTTTCTTATCATCCAGGTTGTTGGTGGTAGTCGGTCTTCTTTAATAAGAACGATGTCCCCAATTTTCATATTGTCTTGTTTTTGCTTTCACTTCGGAAGTTGTTGTAATTGAGTCAAATATTCAGATGACCAGACTTTCCAAAAGTCCTGAGTTATTTTTTGGATTAACTGCCATCGAGATCGGAATGCTCGCTTTTCATCAATTATTGGTTCGGGTACTGCATTCAGGGAACTTCCGATCAAAAAGTGTCCAGGAGTTAGAATTGTAGTATCCTCAACATCATTCTCGATTGCTGTTAGTGGTCGAGAGTTAAGACACGCCTCTACCTGTGTTCAAAGCGTGGAGAGCTCCTCAAATGTTAACACAGTTTCACCGATTATTCTCTTTAAGTGGAATTTTGTTGACTTAACGCCTGATTCCCACAATCCACCAAAATGAGGTGATGCTTGAGTATGAAGTGCCACTGCATTTCGTTTTTAGCAAGCTTTGAGGAGACATCTTCTTCACAGCGTTTAATTGTTTCTCGCATTAGGTGCTGGATTTCCTTGTAAGCCCCAACAATTGTAGTTCCGTTGTCACTGTAGAAGTGCGAGCATATTCCTCTTCTTGATGTGAATCGTTTTAACGCTGCTATGAGTGCCGCTGAGCTAAGGTCACTCACAAGTTCGATATGAACAGCCTTAGTAGCAAAGCAGACGAATAAAGCGATGTACCCCTTTGTTGATCGGTTTCCTTTTCCTTTTGAGATTAATATCTGAACTGGTCCAGCATAATCAACGCCTGTGTATGTAAAGGGTCCTTATGGTGTTACTCTAGCTGCTGGAAGTAGTCCCATTTGTTGAGTATTTGGTTGTGCAGCAAACCGAAATCATCTGATGCACTTATTTATAACTTGTCGAACACATCTTTTTGCTTGAATGATCCAATAACGTTGTCTCAGTTTTGCTATTGTAAGTCGAATACCACCATGCAGTGTGCGTTCATGGGCGTCTTCTACTAATAGTTTAGTGAACCACTCTTGATGAGGTAGGATAATCGGATGTTTCTCTGTACTTCTACTTCAATGGTTAAAACCTTCCTGGTTTCGGGAATATCGATCACTGCATTCGTATTTTGTTCGTTCAAAGGCCATTTTTCGGAGTCGAATTTCAGCCAACTAGGTCCATTCCACCATAAATAATTGTTTGCCATCTGTTCTTGAAAGCAACCTCTTGAACCATAATCAGCTGGATTGTCGGTTGAACGAACATGTCTCCAGCAGTTTACGTTTGTTACCTATTGTATTTCTGAGACTCAATTCGCAATAAACGTCTTCCAGGTAGATGGACATTTTTGGATCCAAGCTAGTGTTATAGTAGAATCTGTCCGGGCAAAGGTTTTTTCTACTTGTAACCCAAAGGTTTTCTTTGTTTCCGCAAATAATTTTGAAAGCAGGTGAGGACCGCATAGTTCCAGTTTCGGAAGAGGAAGTTTCTTCCTTATTGGTGCCACTTTTGTTTTTGCAGTTAAGATGGTGCAGGCATATAGGCCAGATGGAAGAGTTACTCTTGCGTACACAACGGCTGCATACGCTGCTTCAGAAGCATCACAAAATCCGTGGAGCTCAAACTGTTGATCTTTTTTGGACTCTATCCACCTTGGGATCCTGATGTCTTCGACTGCAATAAGGTTCTTCTCCAATTTGTTCCACTGTTTTAATAGTTCAATAGGAAGTGGTTGGTCGCACTCGAGTTCAGCTTTCCAAAGCTGCTGCATTAAGATTTTCACGCTCACAGTTACTGGAGCCAACCATCCAAGAGGGTCGAATAGTTTGGCTATTTCGGACAAGGTTTTCCGTTTGGTAAGTATTTCCGGGGATGTTGCTGTTTCCAGGTTTACTTTGAACTGGAAGTTGTAACTTAAAGGGTTCCAGTGTATCCCAAACGTTTTTATTGTTTCGTCTTTCATTACGTCTTTCTTTTGTTGATTACGTAACTCAATCGGAATATGTTGAAGTAGCTTCTTGTTGTTTGCAGCCCATTTACGAAGCTGAAAGTCTGCTCCTCTTAGCATTTCATCAAGTTCTTTCTGAGCTCTTTTGCATTCGGTAATCGTATCTCCTCCGGACATCACATCATTCACATAGAAGTCGTGGTTGATTATTTCAGCTGCGATTGGATACTTGGATTGATCGTCTTTAGCCAGTTGTCGAAGAGTCCTTATAGCCAGGTACGGTGCTGATGCTGTACCATACGTGACAGTCGTAAGTTTGTACTCCGTAATCGGTTGGTTGTTAGAACTGCGCCATAATATTCTCTGGTAATCCTGATGGTCTTCATGCAGATCTATTTGACGGTACATTTTTTCAATGTCCGATGTAAAAACGTATTTATGCTTCCTCCAATGCGTCAAAATTGTAGTGATATCGTCTTGGAGTTTAGGCCCTATCAACATTAATTGGTTAAGGCTGACTCCAGTCGTTGATTTTGCCGAACCATCAAATACAACCCGAAGTTTTGTAGTTGTACTCGAAGGTTTAATAAAAGCATGATGTGGCATGTAGAAAATCTCATTTTTGGTACATGATTTGCTATTGACTACAACCATGTGCCCCAGGCTTAGAAATTCGTTTATGACTTTTGTATAGTCGTCTTTGAGTTTTGGATTTTTGTTTAGTTGTGACTCGAGCTGGCGAAATCTGGCTGTAGCTCTATTTTTCGATTCACCTAGTTCTTTTGTCTGGATTATGTCTTCGTTGAATGGGATCTTTACGACATACCTCCCATTTTCTTTTCGGTAGAACGTATCCTCATAGATTTGCTCGCACTGTTTGTCTTCCAGCTTTTGAAGTTTTGGTTGAATTATTTCTTCTATCCCCCAAAACTTTTCTAATTGCTCATCAATCGATGTTAGTGCCACCAGTCCGGTAACACTGTATTTTTCAGATAACTCGTTCGATGTCCGCACAGAAACAAGCCATCCTAGCTGTTACTTTTGAGCGACCAGAGCATTAGAAGTCACTCGTTTAATACCGCTGAGGATGATGTCACTGTAAGTATCAGCACCATCTTCAGCTTAAATTTTGACTCGAAATGTGGCGCTATTGTTACTTCCACTTTGTTCTTCCCAATTCCTGCCTTTGAGGCTCCTAGCCCACTGCCCTCAACACAGATGCTTTGTTTACTCAGTTTCAATGTTTGAACAACTGATTCAGTGATGAGTGAAGCTTGTGAACCAGGATTAATGAGTGCTCGTACTGTTATGCTTCAGACATTATCACTGTGAACCGTTAACATTGCTGTAGCAATCAAAACATTCTGACTTTGTTCGGCATGGTTCACCTGTTTGGATGAAGGTTCTTCAAGATCGGATGATTTTGACTTCTCTGTATAGTCCATGTGTAGAAAGGTATGATGTTTTTTGTGGTAGTGATGGCAATTCCTCTCACTGAAGCGCTGGAGCTGCTTGTTATGACTTAGACAATTTAAGCATAACTTGGCTTGCTTGCTCTGATGACATCTTTCTTTCGAAGATAGCTTGAGGAATTTTGAACACTTGTATATTTTATGCTCTCCATTGCAAATTGGGCACTGAACTGCTTTAGCGTCTATGACGAAGTTACGAACTGCATTTTTTGGTTCGTCAGGAGTCTTTTGTTGTTTTCTTCCAAGGCCTGTTGCCATAACTTCCAAGGCCTGATACCGCCTTTCCAGGTATTCTAGAAGAGTTTTTATGGCAGGCATCTTGTTTGGTTCGTCAAGTCCTTGTTCGAATAGGTTTCTGGACTCTGTGTCGATGGATTTTATTGTTAAGTGAACAATCATTGGGCCCCATGATGATGTGTCATATCCCATATTACCCAATGCCGCTAACCCTTCTTTGATCGCATCTAAGGTGTTCTTAACTGAAGTAGCTTTGGTGTGCTACTATGCCCAGTCCTTAACATCTTTTCAATGTGCATTGATACAATCTTTCTTTCATTATTGTATCTTCCCTTTAGAATTTCTCAGGCACTGTTGTATTTTTCGCTGGAGAATGTTAGGTGTTTTATCAACTGAAGATGTTCGCCTTCCAAATGGGTCTTTAGGTACTCCATTTTCTCAGTGGTAGACAGGCTTGTTTTGGCATGAATTATATTTACGAACAAGTCATAAAATTGTTGCCATTCAAGAAAATTGCCTTTGAATGTCGGAATTTTAAGTCTATGCAGCACTGATTCGTGTTTATTTTTCGGCTCGCTATTGCTGGAACTAATTCTTGATGCCATTTCATGCAAGATTCGATTTATATCTTGCTTTATCCCTTTGTAGTGGTTTTTTGCAACATACTCCACTTTGAAGTCTTCTTCCATTGCATTGGATATGAAGTCTTCGTGAAGCTCAGTCAAGTTTTTCAATTGCTCCAGCAATATTTTTTGTTGGTATTCAAATATTTCTTTAGAATATTCGTTCAGACTACCTTCAAACTCTTCCATGTTTTCTACAATTGATGTTATCTTCAATTGAAGAATTCGAAGCCCTTTTCTTTGGGCCATATTCTCATTTACCCTTGTATTTTCGTTGAACTTGGCGGCCGCATCACTTGTCCTGGGTAATGCGACTGGCATGATTGGAGCTGGGACAATATCCTCCAGCTTTTTCTTGTAGTCTTCGTAAGCTACTTTTACTTTGCCGAGTGTATCTCTTTCCATGTATGGCGTATCATGCTTCAACTGAGCAGCAACTTTATTATGGTTGCTTTCGAACTGCAACCACAATGCTTCAAGACGCTGTAGTCTTTCTTCCTTGTACTTCTGAGTTTTCCTCGAAGCACTATCTTTGCCAAAGTTTCGACTTTGGTTGTCGATTTCCTCGGCGATTTTCTTCTGTTTGCCGATGATAATAAATACTTCTGTCTCGTCAATCATTTTGTTGTATTTTCTTTATAATTTTAGTTGTATGTAATAGGGCCCATACACTACGCATGCATGCATGCGCAATCAGAAGATTGCGCAATATTGCTTTCGCCCTACACTACTCATGCAAACTGCGCAATCTTCATTCGTGTTTTTAAAGCCGTGTAGACAAGTTGCAAAGATGTCAAGCCGAAATTCCGCTGCTGCTCTTCTCTTCATTCAAATTTTATCACTTGACTGAGCAATTTTGCCCACACACTACACATGCATGCATGCGCAAACAAGAAAATATCAGAAAATTCTGATTTTGCTCATGCCGCATGCACAACCACTCAGTCAACACCATACACCTTCAATCGGCATGCGCAATCACTTGATTGTGCATGCATGCATGTGTAGTGTATGGGCCCTATAATTAACTGGATTTATTTTCACTTTTCGTTGTCAATTTATCAGTGTTAAGAGCCCTGATAACGCTTTTTCACCAGATGTATTTAGTATAAACTTGTATTTAGTACTAAACCTTGTTTACGCTTTGACACTTTACACTTCGATTTTAAAAATTAATTCAAAATTAAACCAATGTTTGAAGCCCTGGTTACGCTTTATTCACTGTTTCTTTCCTCAAAGGACCAAATGATAATTCGACAATTTGAAGTATTAGAAATAACTCCTTACCGACTGGTGGGGGGAAGTTAGAAACAAGTCAAATTGTTTATGACTCGCTGTTCTAGTAGCAAGTGAGTTTTATTCAAATAAATATTCTTCTTTTATACTAATTAAATGCTTACGCGTAACTTAGTTCAGCTTAGGAAATAATATGTACACAAAAAATCAAATTGCCTAGTAGACAGAAAGTGCAATTTGTGAGAAATAATAAATTTGATATGACCTGCGTTCGTGCATCGGTGCTGTTGAACTCGTTGTTCAGTTGTTGAAATATGATTCTGGAAATGTGTTCTCATATTTGAGTTGTCATCGTTTATTAGAATTGTGATTCCGAATTCATTCATATTGTTGTCACAACAATAACAAAAAAAAAAGGAAAAATAAATTACGGGCGATCTGTGGTCGGGAAGGGGGAGGGGGAGAGTTTTTAAGGGTAAAAAACGGTTAATCTCGATTTCCGGTAAAACCGCAAGTCTTTTGAAAAAAAAATCAAATGGCAAAGTTGTAGGTAATAAAAAGATCTACAACTTTTGTAAATATGTACTTTTTTTCACATAACCTCAAAATTTATGTGAAAAATTCGAATAACCTAGTTTTTGGTTTCTTATTTTTATCTTTTGCAAAAAAATTTATTTTTTCACGAAATTCGGTGAAAACTTACCTTTGTATGTCCCAAACATACAGTAATTTTTTTGATTTTAAATATTTATTTTTTCACCTTATATTGACTTAATATTTTCAGTTTTTTCTGTCAGACAAAAATTGGCGGAGATATAATTGTTTAAAGAGCGCGTGCCAGCGCAATCGTAGCCTCTCTTAAGTCCTTTAACCCTTCACCGTTTTAGCAAAAGGTTGTTTACTATATATTGCAATTAAGGATGTTGTAGCTCTTTTAATTACCTTTACAATGGTTTTTTATAAGTTGTGATAGCATGAAAATTGAAGGAGTTATGGTCCAAAAACTCATTGATTTAAAAGAAAAGAACATTAAATGCTCCCTTTATTTGCACTACAGCTCACTTATTTTACGTGCAAAAGACTTTAAATAGTGCTCATTTTAAAGGTTTTTTCAAGCACTACAAAACATTATCTTGTATTAGAATGCATAAATGCATCTGCTCGCTGCTAAATGGCATTGACCACAACGATTAAATTTCAGACAAAATAAAAAATGGCTTTGATCTTTTATATCTAGCTTAATATTGTTCTAAGAATACTTTATAAAAAACCAAATTGTTCATTGTTTTACCTGCTACAATTTTATTCTTTATAAAATTTTCGATAAAAAGTATAGTTTTGGTACTCCGAGAAAAAGATCCCCGTAAGGAAGTTGTTGTTCGGGATGACAAAATGCATGTTGAAGGCAAAGTCTTCACCTGGGATCCGAACTGGGGGTTGAGGTGTGGTGAATTCGATGGCACTGTAATTTTAAACTCTATTTTTGGAGACATACCGCACTTAAAAATCTTTATGAATGAGCAGTTAAATAAAAACAATGTGTATAATGTGTCAAATATGACATTGAACCAAAATGCTGTCAACTCAACTGACAGCCCACAACACAGGGTGCTAACACAACCAATAATGGAAAGGCAGGGTGGAAGCACAAATGGTGCTCGTTTACACGAGGCATGAGATATAGGAGTCTACCAGAACGATGCAGCCTTAATTAAAAATTTTAAATTACTTAGTTATAACATATCAGGATTTAAAAATAAAATATCATTTGTGAATTTTCTCAACTATATACAAAACTTTGATATATTTGTTTTGTTTGAAACACATTTATTAGAAGATGAAGAGGATATATTTAAAAAAATATTTTATAATTATGAATTAAGATGGAACCACGCCGTTAAAACAGCAAACTTCGGACGAGGAAGTGGGGGAGAACTTTTTGGGTACCGCAAAAACATTGATGGTGCAAATATAAATTTCAGAAGAGCAAATGAAACATACGTTTTAGATATTGGGACTGACAGCAACCAAATGTGCATAATACCTATATACCTCAACTGTAGCCATTGGCAGACTGATCTCGAAAAATTATGCGACAACTTGCAAGTTATAGATCCATCGAATGTAATGCTCATAGGAGATTTCAATGCCAGAATTGGTCTGTCACAAAACAATTTCATTAGTGCACATTTTCCCATCTTTAGCTCGAACCGTAATTCAAAAGATACAAACTGTGATAGTAAAGGTTCAAAAATCTTGGAGCTTGCAGATGCCTACGACTGTCATGTCCTGAACGGTAACTGCTCAGATGATTTAAAAGGGGAGTATACTTTCATCAGAGGAACCGCATGCTCTGTCATCGACTACTGCTTCATATCAGGAACGTGGAATAACATCGTGCAAAATTTTAGAGTTGGAGCCAAGACCTTTTCAGACCATATGCCCCTAGAAATCACCTTTACACTCAAGTCAACAGATCCATCGCCCGATACTAAGCAGCTTAAACTTATTCCAAAATTAATCTGGAATGATAAACATCGAAACGAATATCAAATATGCTTAAACAAAGAACTAGGAAAACTACGAAGTCTAAATATAACCGCTGATATAAGCGCACTCACAGAAACTATTAAAAAAGCTACTCCACAACACGGTCCGTCAAAGAAAAGAAAAATTTGTAAGCAAAAATGGTTTGATACTGATTGCCTAAAAGCTAGAGACATATCCTTTAATTACCTTAAACTCTTCAGGACTTATAACACGCAAATATTCAAGAAACTGTATGCAGAATCTAATACAAAATATAAGCGAATATGCCATAGCAAGAAGATAACTTACGAGAAAACAAATATAGCAATGATTAACAGATCTCGATGCTCCGCAGACTTCTGGAAAGCAGTTAAGAACTTTAATGGCAAAACAAATACCATATCAATAAGATTACGAGCATCAAACCTTAAAGAACATTTCAGTAGTCTTCTTAACATCACTTCAGTAGCACCTTTGGTACAATACGCTGCCCCCCTTATCCTGGACGAGTTTCTAGACGCACCTATTGCACTACAGGAAGTAAGAGATGCCATCATGAGCTCAAAAGCAAACAAAGCCCCCGGAAGTGACCGCATTCCATTTGAGTTTTATAAAAACGCCTCCGATGACTTCATTGTCCTACTTGCTGATGAGTACAATCGAATCTTTGAAAATGGTATAATACCTGAAACCTTTAAGAAAGCTATAATCTTTCCTATCCATAAAAAAGGAAGCTATGACGATCCGTCGAATTATAGAGGAATTTCTTTTCTGAACACCTGTGCTAAATTGTTTGCAGGAATCATCTATAACAGGTTAACGCAATGGGTAGAAAATAAGAATATCCTCACCGAATTCCAAGCCGGCTTTAGGAAAAAATACTCAACGTGCGACCATTTATTTACACTCTTTAGTATTGTTGAAACATTTAAAAGGAAGAGAAAGAAACTATATGCGTTCTTCGTCGATTTTCGTGCGGCTTTCGACTCCATTGACCGTGAAGCGCTTTTCTGGAAACTTTACGAGATGAAGGTGTCAAGTAAAATCATATGCCTGCTAAGAGCGATGTATTACAATAATACAGCTTACGTCTGGGATGGAGACACTATATCCGAAGAATTCACGACAAAAATGGGCCTGAAGCAGGGTTGTGTCTTAAGTGCATTGCTTTTTGTTATATTCCTTAATGACATTACGGAGGAAGTAAGAGGCGGAATAGAGTGTGGTGGTATAACAATACCTGCCCTTTTGTATGCAGATGATGTAGTTTTTCTTTCCGACACAGTGGAAAAAATGCAAAGCATGATAAACAGACTCGGAGAATATTGCAGTCGGTGGAATCTCGAAGTTAACCTTCAAAAATCAAAAATGATGATCTTCAGAGAAGGAGGGGGCAGACATGCAAAGAACGAGAAGTGGACATTTAACAGAGAGGCAGTGGAAATTGTACGGGAATACAAATACCTAGGTATATTAATAACATCTAACTTGAATATGAATAGACATTTAGAGGCGAAACTATCTGAGGCTAAAAGAGCAATCTCTTCGATATGGGAGCGGTGCATAAAAAGCAAATATATCGAGCATAGCGCAAAGCAAAAGTTATTCCGCTCTACGGCAACTTCCATCCTTCTGTACGGAGCTCAGGTCTGGGGATACCGCACTTTTGAACCTATAGAAAAATTCTTTCGCTACTTTATTAAAAGGATTTTTCGCCTACCAAGAAACACGCCTAACTATATGCTTTACCTTGAAACAGCGACACCCCCAATGTTTATGGATACACTGGCAATGCACTTTAATTATATAAGTAAAGTTATGAATATGGAGGACAGAAGACTACCAAAAATAGTACTAAAAGCAATAGTGCAGAACAAAGGAGCAATGTTGAGAGAATGGGAGAGTCTTTCTTCACTATGCGGTATTGACCTAGAAATTGGACCAAGCGAACAACCCCACTCTTTAAGAAGCAAGTTCAACGAGCTGCTAGAAAAATTCGGTAACAATCTGCATGAAAAATACACATCTGAAGCGAATGCCTCGCTGTACAGAAGCTACTATAGTCGTTTGAATTTCAACCTGCAAAACAATACGTACCTTCTCAACAGCAACTCAGTCGATAAAATAAGCACGATTTTTAAAACGAGAGGAGAACTATTGAACCTGAACTTCATGCCACACCGACCGGATTTGCCTGTTCTATGCAGCCTCTGTAACTTGAAGGAACGTGAGGACACCTATCACTTTGTTGCAATATGCCCGATTTTGAAAGAGTTTCGAATCAGATATTTTGGTGAACCCATTCTTAATGAAACTGAGCTGTTCAAAAAACTGAATGGAGAGGAAGACTGGGATGAACTTTACAACTATGTGGTTGCTGCTCTACGGTATAGAAAACTTATAATTGAAGAGAGTTTTTAAAATAGTAATCGAATTCAAATTGAACTTAATGTTTCTTTTCTTTTTTATATACATGTAAAATTAATTGAGATTCTTAATTTAGATTTTCAAGTAATGTCAGTCTGGTAGACGGCCAAAGGCCATACCATTAAGACTTAAGAATACTTTTGATACAATAATAATTTATAATCTATTTATATATTATCAAATTATAATTATTTTGAAATAAATGGAGTCATTAAAACTAAACTAAACTATAGTTTTGGCGATATTTGCAATAAATAGATGAAAAACGTGAAAAAATTGCGAATTTTCAATTGCCAATAACTCGAAAAATATTTGACTTAGTGAAAAACTTTATATTTGATTTTTTGCTTAAAATTAGGCCTTCTATCGATATCCGAGGTTATTTTGAAAAAAAAAATTCACCCCCGAGAAGGCGTGGCAACCACCACCAGGGTGGTTGCGGTGTTCAAATCATTTTCACTTTTGAAGTTAAGGGTAAGATGAGCCTAATTCCAAAATTTCATGCAAATCGGTTCACAGTAAAAAAATTCGGAGGTAAGGCCCTATTTTTCGCTTCATTGACTGCACTAATAAGCGAGAATGAGATTGTGCTCCCTTGAACTCTCGCTTATCCAGGTTTGACTGTATATATAAATAACCACTTGGTTAAGGAATAGATTTATGGTATGGGATTGTTTTTGAAGTTTTGGGTTAATTTGCTTATCTTAAGAAATCACGCATGTAAAATTTATAATTTAGTGATAGGACTTTTGAGTTACTCATATTAATATTTCTTTCAATAAATGTAATGGAATATCGGAAAATTGAACTTCACAGTGTATGTTGATTGCGCAGATTTAACAGAGTGACCGAGAAGATGTTGAGACAATAAGGAAATTTCAAGGGGTGAGTGTGGGGGCGGAAGAAACTCGAAAGCGACTAGGAAGGTACCATAACCGATGGTAAGGTTTAAGTTATTTAATTATTGTACAATTTAGGGGGCTGCCATATTCAAATTTCGTGGTAGTGGTAGCTGTAGGTCGTGTTACTTGTTGACGCGTGGGGGGGATATCCACAGAGGACTAAAGATACCAAGTCCTCATTGTCGTTAGGGTTACCTCCCGGGCACAATGATCGCGTTCCCTTTAAAAAGATTTCCTTGTTATTTTACACTTTCCATAAATCAATCATTGATATCCGATCAGAAAGAACTTTTTTTATGATTCTTTTGGACGAATTTCGGCTCAGGAATTTTTTTTCTTTGAACCAACTCTATCGAGCTAAACTTTTTTTTGTTATTGTTTATGTGGCATGATAAATCGTAACAACTGTTCTATTCTATGTTGGCAAGAACCCATCCTCCCGACGAGCAGAGGCCTGGCAAAAGCAAGCATGCCGAGCCAACTTAGATAGAACGCCCTTCACTCTTGCCTACAGAGATGGCTGATCGTTACCTGTAAGACGGTGAGTTGCCCTGGGGATAAGAAGGGTGAAGGATTACGGTGACACTTGACATTTGTGCTTTGAGAAGGCGAAAAGTTATTTCGGAAACGGTGAATGGCACCTCCTCTTTGGGAGATAAGAAAGATGTTAATACATGGTTCCGTTAAAAACTTAAATACAGTCTTAAAAGTTGTTATTTCTACAAAAATAAGGTCTAAGACTAGGTCTCTATCATCAGTATTGATAGAGATATCGAATTTAACATAGGCCAGGATACACCAAAGTTAGCCTTTTTTAAATTGTCAAAAAGTGATGTCAAAGTTGAGAAACGAGCTTTACTGTATACTGTTATTACCTTTTTCTTAGAATATGACCAAGAATCACACTCCAAAGCCCAAAGGATAATACACAAAGTACGGTACACCCTGTATAGAAAGTTATTTCCAAATTAAAATATTGTAGAATAGGGCAATTGCTTGTTTTAATTGATTAAAGGACTCATCGCAAAATGCATTCCATTTAAAGATAACATCTTTTCGTAAAAGTTTGTTCAAGGGATTAGCTATTTTAGAAATGTTTTTTATGAACTTTCTATAATATGTATCCTGCTAAACCAAGAAAAGATTTAATATCTTTTTGGTTTTTGGGAATCTCTATATTTTGAATAGCTGATTTCTTTCCTGGATCAGATTTTACTCCTGACTCCGATATAACGTGTCCTTAATACACATCACTTCTTAAAAACCGCATCTACTTGGCTATAGAAAAGCAATCAAAACATCCAACAGAAAAAAGAGTGTTATACAGCCAAGAGCCAACTGAATTTCAATTTACAACAAAGGAACTACTTCCACGATTCATTAAGCTATGATGAAATTTCTATAATCTTCAAAGCAAGGTGCGAGGTCCTAAACCTCAATGGCAACCCATTTAATGGAAGTTTTCATCAATAGCCGCGTTTTACTATCACAATGATCCAATCCGGATCAGATCTTGATAATAAAATAGCTTTGGATCATCATATTTCCAGTTGGAAGTTGTGAGAGACTCGCTCTTTCAACTGACTTTTCAAAAGTGTTGCAGAGTTGCCCTACTAACTTTTTTTTCAATGGTTAATTTTTTGTTGTTTTTTTAAGGAAATATGATACTCATGCACTTTGTCAAATATATATTTTTTTGCACTAATTCTTATTAATTTCACGAATATATGTTTTGTTTTGTAAAACTTTCTCATTATGTCATGTATTATACAAAAATGAATAAATGTGAAGTTTCTCGCTATCTATCTAAAATATATATTTCATTTCACACAGATAAAAATGTTCATGTGCCAATACTGTTGTTATTGGAAATATTGGAAATGATACCAACGTTTTCAATGGAAAGTCTCCTCTTGTGTGAAATGGAAGAACTAATTTTTAGATCACAAAAATAGATCCAACTAAAAAGCAGGATTTCGCTTTGTTGTTGTAACGCTAATAAACCCATGATCTGATCCGGATCAGATCAATTATAAAATGCGGCTAATTCTGCTCGCAGGCAACCTTAATTCGAAAGAAGATTGCTATCATATTATTGGTATGTGCCCTATATTCAGACCGCAAAGAGTTAAGTATTTTGGGAAACCCACATTAACATTACAGGAATCTATACAACTTCTAAACGAGTGTGAATGTAAAATCCTAAGCGATTTCTTGAAATCAGTTTGCAATTACAGAAAGTTGTTAATATCTGAATACGTTTGAATATTTTGTCTTTTAAATTTATTGAGAATTTATTTTTATTTACATTTATACAATTAAAATAATAAATTTGTCAATCCGACTGACGGCTAAGCCATAGCTTTAAGATTCAAATTTTGTAATAATCTATTGTATTTAATTGTTAATAAATGAATATCTTACTTACTTACATCACTTCTTTCTCTAAAAACTTGCACTTCTCTATTTGAGTTTTAAGATTGTATTCATCTAAAGCTTGAAATTCTTTAATTAGTTTTTTGTTATGATCAACCAAGTTTTTTCCATATATCATTATATCATCCGAAATACTAAACATTTTATTCATCAACCGCTGGAAAGTGGAGGGAGCATTACGTAAACCAAATGGCATTCTATTGAACTCGAAATGTCCGTTAGGTGTACTGAATGCTGTTTTCTCTTTTTCTTCCGTAGTATCTTCAATTTGATGAAATCCACTGGCTAGATCCATATTGTGAAGTACTTCGACCCACCCAGTTGTCCGAGGATGCCTTCGTTGACTGGAGGTGTATTTGGTATTGTTTTTATTTGATGTGAAATTCCAGACGTAGTTGACAAGGTATCGCCATCGAGAAAGAATAAATGGTTGTAACTCCGACGAATATCGACAAAAGATTTCTTTTCTTCACTATTTAGGTAAGGTTCGAGGGGTCGTGAATAGGACAAATTTTAATTATTCTATCAGGTCTAGCAGGTATAGTTATAGATATTCGTTTATTAACGATAAATTTTCCCGCAACAAAAACCAATCTCACATTTAGTTATTTTGATTTCGATATCCCTATCTTTTCTTCAAACCCCTCCCTATCATTTCTTCGTCCCATCATTTCTCCGTTGTTTGCTCTTAGCAATGTGATCGAAACATAGCTTTGCTTTGAGCAAATGGTATTCGTGAGGAGGTTGGCGGTGCATCGGTGGTAGTTGGTTTTTCCTGGCAGCGGTGATCGCGTTCGGGGAACATGACAATATGGCCGACCGAGTTCCATGGTTGGGTGGGCTACAGGCCACACTGCGATGTCACCATGCAGTGCCTGAAGTGTGGTAAGGTTTTTGTGGTGGTGGTTTTTTGGCACGATTTATGTTTTGTAATGTGGTTTCCGTCTGGCGAAGGGGCAAGATCCCCCCTAATCCGGCGAGCTGAGCCGTGCCTCGCAATCGTGCCAGGTCTCTTCGTCATGACACTTCTTTTTCCCTTCCTTTTCCAATATCCGTTTCCTTTCTTTTCTTTTAACTTTTCCTCTTTCCTTTCCTTTTCCATATTCCTTTCCAATCCTATACTTTTTCCTCTACCTTAACTTTCCCACTACCTAACCCAAAACTCTACCCATCCCAATTCTATTCCTTTATCCAACTACCTTTCCCAAACCTTCATACCCCCCCATATTACAAATGGCGTTTGGTATGTCAAGCCAGAAGCCTCTGGAGACTCGCACACCATTTACTTAATTGAATGTCATGTAATACTTCGTCACTCACAAACATCATCATTCTCGTTCATCGAAATTCACATCATTATCATCATTTACACATTCATATACTGATACCATCATTCACCCTTTATTATCATTACAACTATCATCTTTACACATTCACATCACAACTATCATCATTCACACACCTCATTACACACACTACACAAGCAGAATATCACACACACAACACTATACACATACATACACATATGACAGGTGAGAACAATAGAAATGGCACGTGTGAACGCCATACTTCGATATGAGACACACTGTGCAGCGAAATGCGGCAAGTGTAGACATCCTAAATTTAACTCTTATTTTTGTAAAACCGAATCATAAGAATGAAACGTTAATAGTTTTCCCTTTTCCCCAAATCTGCGCAAAGATCCACCGTCCTAGTTTTAGTAGCTTTTCCTCCCTTCTTCAACTTTCGAAAAGTTTTAACATAAAGTTTATCCTTCACCTGACTCAGTAGAATAGATAGTAGAGTAACTGGGAGAATGCCCAGAAGTATTATTTTCAACGTTCAAATGTTTTATGGGAGGGGTCTGTCTCGACTAATGAACTTGGTAAGTTTTCGAACAAACCCCCAACATGCTTTATATGAAGAACAAAGGTGAACCCAGATCCTGCATATTGGTAAGAAAGAGCAGTAATGTATTTCTACTCCCTAATTACAACAATCGAGATGTAACCACAGTAAAATACCAGACAACACCTACTGGCTGGTATCTGCTTACCTCGGCCACGACCATCCTGGCCCTCCTCCAGGCGTTTTTTTAAAAACGATTTTCGCTGAAGCAGTACGGCAGAAGATTTGCCTCATCATTGGATGTGATGCCAATGCGCATCACACAGTATGGGGAAGTACTGACATAAATGAAAGGGGTGAGTCACTTTTTGATTTGATTTTAAGTACTAACCTTATACTAAGTAATATTGGCAATGAACCAACATTCATTACCAGAAACAGACAAGAAGTTTTAGATATCACTCTTGTCTCCGATTCGGTTCATCATTGGATTACTAATTGGAAAGTATCTACTGAACACTCTTTTTCTGATCATAGATACATTCAATTTAATCTTAATGAGGAACCTCTTAACCAACCAATCTTCCGAAACTATCGGAAAACTGACTGGGAAAAATATTGGGTAGCTCAAAAAAGCTTATTAAACCTGAACTTTAACGAAACCCTTCAAACAAACATCTAGACAAAAAAGTCAATGATCTTAACACTAGCCTTAACCATTCACTGCAGATATCCTGTCCTCTTATAAAAATAAAAGGAAAACAGAAACCACTGTAGCGGAGCTCGGGGCTAGAACCGCTCAGGAAGGAATGTAGAAAACTTTTTAACCGAGCTAAACAATCTAAAATTTTAGTAGACTGGGACTCCTACAAGGAATCCCTCAAAACCTATAAATATCAACTGAGGAAAAATAAAAGAACTTCCTGGAGAAACTTCTGTGGAAAAATGGAAGATACTTCAGAAGCTTCTAGATTAAGCAAAATCCTCTCAAAAAGTACTACCATGCTTAACAATTTGAAAACAGCTCACGGCTGGACAGAATCCTGCGAAGAAACGCTCAATCTGCTTCTTGACACACACACTGAACCAAATCACGTAGGTGTATTGCAGAAAATATTTTGTTAATTTTTGAAGAATCAATTTTTCAAAACAACAATTTTTCATTTTTTTTTTTTCGAATTGAAGACCAAATATTCAAAACGAAAATATTTTCTTCAAATGATGCATGTAAAAAAAGCCATTGGCGGGAAATGGGGTTTCTCCCCCCAAATCACCCATTGGCTGTTTACCTCGGTAATTAGACCGATACTCACATGCGGGGTGATAGTCTGGTGGACAGCACTAGACAAGATGATCAACTACAACAAGCTGGCCAAAGTTCAAAGAACGGCTAGTCTGTGTATTAGTGGCGCACTGAGGACAACCCCATCGGACGCCCTCAATGTACTACTAGATCTCACACCCCTAGATATCTTCAGCAAACAAGTCGCAGCTAGCTCAGCTACTCGACTCAGAGCTACATCACAGTGGGCCAATAATCAAATCGGCCACACTACCATTCTAGATAACTTTAGATTCTTACCGAATCGATCCGACTACACCACCCCCAAATTGGTGTTTGACAATTATTTCCTAGTAACCATACCTTCAAGAGAAGCTTGGGAAAATGGCGCTCTTTTGGAAAATGAAGCAATACACTTCTACACCGATGGTTCAAAAACCAGCGAAGGTGTGGGAAGTGGAATCTACTCAGAAAAACTGAATCTCAGTCTTTTCTTCCGCCTATCCGATCATTGTAGTGTGTTCCAAGCGAAAATTCTGGCGATTAAGGAGGTGCTGTCTTGGCTCAAAGAAAACGTCATATCCTCCACGGATATTCGGATCTCCTCAGACAGCCAAGCTGCCCTTAAATCTCTTGCCTCTGTCTCTACAAAATCCATCACGGTCCAAAATTGTCAGATGTCTCTGAGGGAGATGTCAAATCAGTTTAACATTCACCTTTCATGGGTGCCAGGGCACAGGGACATACCAGGCAACTGTATGGCACACGAACTAGCCAAAAAGGGCAGGACCACTTCCCTACGCTCAGAATGGAACAACATAGGTGTACCTATCGCTACATGTAAACTCATACTTAGACAAGACGCTTCAAGGACAACAAACACTAGATGGACTGAGAGTAACAACTGCCTTGTAACCAAAAAAGTTTGGCCGTGTGTAGACTCAAAACGCTCGAAGAGTTTGCTGGCCCTGAACCGTCTGTATCTAGGTTCTACCATAGGTGTTCTTACGGGACACTGTCTAAAAGGGAGACACGCCAAAAGACTTGGTGTGTTTTCCAATGATTTCTGAAGAAGCTGCATGGACGAGGAGGAGGAAGAAACCGTTCAACACCTTCTTTGCTCATGCCCTGCACTACTTCATAGGAGGAAAACTCATCTCGGTGAATTCTTCTTCGATGATACTAGCGACTTAGCTTACATAGACCCTAAAAGTCTTTAAAAATACATTAAAAGTTCCACGTGGTTCGACTAGCAGGTGATTAACCGGCTAGTCCCGTAATGTAAGATTCATAAGTGATAGACTCGTTAATCTTACATCGGGTTTTTGAGATCAGTAGGTGATTAACTTGCTGATTTCTGTTTTATCACAATGGGCCCTTGCGGCCTAAGTGTGTCAGGCAATGTACTCATTGACTGACAGCCACTTCCACCTAACCTAACCTAACGCTTCGGAGAGGGTGAATCAGTCAGTACTCACAATAATTCGATCTTACATTGATAAA
This sequence comes from Melanostoma mellinum, assembly GCA_914767635.1. Taxonomy (NCBI): domain Eukaryota; kingdom Metazoa; phylum Arthropoda; class Insecta; order Diptera; family Syrphidae; genus Melanostoma; species Melanostoma mellinum. The sequence continues at coordinate 93,002,533 of OU612060.1, read as the reverse complement.
GATCAAACTAATTGGGATAAACATGTTAGTAACGCAGCGTCTTCTCTGAGAAGCGTAATACATGACTCCACGACCTATGAACCGTATTATGCAGTGTTCGGCACGCAAATGGTTCAACATGGAGACAAGTACCAACTTTTACGAAAATTAGACATGCTAGCGATAATAAGAATAAAATATTTTCGATAATTTAAAGCTATTCCATGAAAAAGCGACGAAGACATATAATCTAAAAACCAGAAACATATCATATAAAACAGGGCAGGTTGTTTATAGGCGTAATTTCAAACAAAGCAGTGCACCAGATCACTACAATGCCAAACTAGTTCAAAAATTTATCAAATCAATAATATTAAGCCAGTAGGGAACTCTCTATCTGAATTCTGAAATTAGCAATATGAAAAGAGATAAGGCAGGCGTCTTTCATGCGAAGGACCTACATTTCTAAACTCTTATCCCCACATGAACAAGCTGGCAGTTCTCGATCGGAAGATCCTGCGGATCTGCACTGAACTACATTATGACAGGATACGAAGGAAGAACGTCAGCAACAGAAGACTCTACTAAGAAGCAAGAATAGTACAACTAGACAGGTACCTCATTGACTGAGGCCGTAGATGTCTGCGAAACATGACCGACCACCCGAATCTACTAATAAGGAGCATCATAAGCCAGCCAAGACATCAAAGCTCGCGGTATATTCTAGCTATGGAACTTCTGGATGAGGATCTTATCCCTACAAGTGATGAAGTGAACATCAACTTCTATGCTGACCCGGGGTCAGCATACCACCGTGGCTAGGAGATACCAACCCCCCACCCTCACCATTTCCCATCAAAACACAGTTACAACCGAACTTGAACAATCCGAGAGAAGAAAACGACAGACGAGGAGATTAGCCAATCACAGCAACAATTAATTTTAATTATTTTTTTTTATCTAGGTCAATGTAAGAACGTTAGGCCCCCTCTGTGCCAACAACATATAAATACCCACATTGCTAACTTTAAGTAGATCTATATACTAAGTTCAATAAAAACTAATGCTAAAAATCTAAACTCTTATCTGTGATCTGATAGTAGATAATAACCTGTGATACCAAACTGTGATATATGATAGTAATACCTGACGCACTCAATCTGTTGTTGCTTTCGATTTAGTGAAATATAATGCTGTCTGTGATATTTAGTTCTAGGTAGGTATTTTATTTATTTACAGAGCTTAATTATACATTTATTATTTTATTTATTTACGGAGTTTCTTTATTTATTTACTGTTTTATTTATTTATAGAGGATTTATTTATTCAACGAGGTATCAATAGAGTTGTTCGTTTATTATGATGAGTTTACCAGCGCAATTTATCAGGGAAGGTATAACTAGCTCAGATTAGAGACGCGGAATGAGCTTGCACATCTTTAGGTATGAGGCCTAAATGATTTCTATTGTTTCAATAGATAATTTTAACACCAGAACAAAATGAACAAAAAAAAAGGTTTCGTATAGGATGAAAGTTACTTGAAAATTAAATGCCCTTGGTAGTCAAGAGACTCACTATCCAGGTAGTGGACGAGCCACACGATACGAACAGCGTCACCAAAAAAAAAATCCAAAAGTGATCAATATGGTCAACTACGTTTGTTTCGCCGTTCCTTTAATCGCGACCTCTCCTAAAACACCATGGTGTTTGTGACGAAGTGGACGGAGGATGAATTGGGGGCCAGACATAGTGTCCGCATTTTGCCCAATTAGTGCCATTTACTTTTCATGCCACCATATCCATAATCTAGATTATTAATCTAATCCCTTCAAATACAGTAAAAAAACCAATTTTCCCGTGCGCCGCGATTAAAAAAAAATATTCATTGTTTTTAAAACAAAAACAAAAAAAAAAGAGTGTAAATCAACACCAGTGTCAGTGCTTGTGCAGTGCAATCCATTTAAATGCCAGCTACCACCCATTTAAATTAATATAAAGAAAAAAAAAAGAACATCAATAGCCCAAACACAAAGTGCGGTTCCCTTCTGTGTCATCTCCTGCCCTGCACCACTCTTGCAGTCACGGCATACAGCATACACATTTCATATGATTTGAATTTTTTCTTATCAATGCAGAGTGTGCAAATGCTGTGGCTGTGAGTTTGCTAGGCGAATAGTCGATCAACGGTGTTGGTTCCGTTGGTGAAACACAAACAAGTTGCTGGCTGGGCATAACACCGGACACCGCTAGTAATTTGCTTGTGTTCTCCAATCGAGACCTTTACTTGTTGGTTCGACTGAGGTTGCGTCTGCGTTTGATATTTTGTTTTGTGTGTTTTTGTGAATTGTAATGTCGGGTAAATTTCGGGTCGATTTAAGCAACATTAGGGGGCTGCGATCGAACTTCTTTGCTGTGTACGCTCACACTGCAAAATGCAGGCCAGCTGTTTTGGCACTGAGTGAAACACAGGTGGGTGTTGATTCTGATCCCACAGAGTTTAACCTGCCTGGATATAGCTTAGTGCCTTTATTCTTTTCCTCCCATGGCCTCGCCGTATATGTTTGAAATGATATTGCTTACCAAGTTCTACCACAATACGGCCTCTGTTCTAATACGAACTTTAATTTCATGTGGTTAAAATTCACCTTCCGTAAGCAAATCATTCATTATTGTTTTATTTATAGAAGCCCCAATTTAGATAGCAATTCAACCTCTAACGAATTTGATGCGCTATCTGACTCCATAATAAGAATTGTTTTATTTATTGTGTTATTGAAGGCCATGCGGCCAACACTCTTGACTTATTTCTCACTTCTCATCCCGAAAAATACAGGGTTGTAGTATCATCTCCTTTAGGCAAATCGAACCATTGTGTCATATCGGTAGATCTTTCGTTTTCCGTCTCTGTAAAAAAAGATAAAGTCCCTTAAAGAACTGTGTGGCAATACGAGAAAGCCAATTGGGACGGCCTGAATAATATCTTTCGAAATTTTAATTGGTCATTGTGCTTTCTTGACGGAAACGTTGATGCATCAGCTGATATGATTTCTAACGTAATTCTCAAGGGCATGAGAAATTTCGTTCCTCATAGAACAAAAAGTATCATCCCCAAAGAGAATTCGTGGTTTGACTCAAGCTGTAAAGAGGCGATTAGGGATCGAGAAAGTAGTTTTCGAAAATTTAAAGATAACCCTACTGTAGAAAACCGAAATCTGTACAAACGGGCCAGAAATATCTGCAATGCTCAAATACAAAAGGCTAAGTTTTTACATGACCAAAAAGTAAGGCAAAAAATACTGTTGTGTCCAAAAGGAAGTAAAAACTTTTGGTCTTTTGTCAAGAACATTAAGAACTCGACCACGTCATCGGTCCCAACGCTCGTCTTCAATGACTCTCCGTATGTCAGCTCCATCGACAAAGCCAATTTGCTGGCAGCTCAATTTGCTGCCAACTCGACACTTCCTCATAGCATATTGGCTCCACCTGAGCTCGAGTCTGCAAATTCTTTGATGAAGCAGATATTTTTTCAAACTCGCTCGGTTACGAGAGTCCTTAAAGATCTCAATATACACAAATCCGCTGGTCCAGATGGTATCCCCGCCGTTATTCTGAAGAGGTGTTCTTCTACGCTGGCAAAGTCACTGCGTAAACTTTTCCATCTTTCCTATTCAGCTGGGATTTTTCCGAGCAGATGGAAAACTGCCTTTTTCCAGCCGGTCCCTAAAAAAGGCGAATCTTCCTCCCCTTCCAATTACCGTCTAATTGCACTAACGTCCCTTCTTTCCAAGGTCATGGAAACGTTGATAAACCGTCAACTTATGAAATATCTTGAAGAACGAAAGCTTCTAAATGACGGTCAGTACGGCTTTCGTAGCAAACGGTCCACTGGTGATTTGATGGCTTATCTCACCGAAAAGTGGAACCAATCTTTACATTGTTTTGGAGAAAGTAAGATTATTGCGCTTGATATTTCTAAAGCATTTGATAGAGTTTGGCACCAGGCTCTTTTATCGAAAATGCCTGCTTTTGGTATCGATGAGTCTCTTCTTCGTTGGATTAGAAATTACCTTTCCGACCGTTCAATACAAGTTGTGTTGGATGGCTTCAAGTCTGATACCCATTTCATAAATGCTGGTGTGCCCCAGGGCTCCGTTTTGTCTCTGACTCTCTTCCTCATTTTCATTAATGATCTCTTGTCTGAAACTTCTAATCCGCTTAACTGTTTTGCTGACGACTCGACCCTCAGCTTTTCATATTCGTTTCCAAATTCACGTCCTGCTCTTCGGATGTGGAACTGGAACGGTTGCGTATGGTAAGCTCATTGAATTCTGACCTTGACAGCATTGTTGCATGGGGTCTTATGAACCGAGTAGAATTCAATGCTTCGAAAACTCAATGCTGTCTCTTGTCGTTGAAGCTTAACATTCCCCCATTGCCATTATCCATGAATGGTACCTGCATCGAAGAAACCGAAAAGCTGTCAGTACTTGGTATGTGTGTAAACGATGATCTTCGTTGGAATGACCACATATTTGAAGTCGCCAAAAACGCTGCTAAATGCTTAGGTTTCTTGAGACGATGCAGGAAGTTTTTCACCCCGTCTGATCTGGCTACCATTTATAAGGCCTTCATCCGCCCAAAACTGGAGTATAACTCCCATATCTGGTCAGGTGCTTCTCAAACATCTTTGCGCCTACTTGATAGGGTACAAAATAGAGCGTTAAAATTGATAGGTGATAGTTCAATCGTAGAATTGATTGATTCTCTTGAACATCGTCGAAACGTCACCTGTCTCTCTCTCTTTTTTATCGCTTTTTTCACAAGCAGTGCTCTAGTGAAGTAGCCAGTTGCATTCCTCCCCTGAAACAATTAAGCCGCAACACCCGCCTCGCTAGGAATGCTCATCAGTTTTACCTTGAGCCCAACTTCGGACGTACAGTCAAGTATAGAGATTCGTATTTCAGTCGCACCACCCGAATGTGGAATGCTTTACCTGGCTCTGTATTTCCCCTTCATTACGATTCACAAAAATTCAAAAGCAACATGCATCGGTGTCTCCTTTCAAATCCTCTCCTATTTTCCTAAATGCTCGCACTGTGTTTTTATAACATTATACATTATAAGGGTAGTCATAACCCCTTGATGTGAGCGTTAATTATAAAAAAAAAAAAAGAATATATCGCAGCCCTGGGCCTGTTAGGGTTGGTACGATGGGGATGTATGAATTTAGGAGAGCAGGAGGTAAAGAAAAAAAACCTAGAAAATAAATAGGAACTAAATTAGAAAAAGAAATTAAACAGAAAATAAGAAGATTGTCACAAGAGCTGGCTAGTGATGTCAGTTATCTTGTGAGTGTTGATGGGGACAAACACAAGCTAGAGAAGTTCTATTTTATTGTTTTAAGTTCTTATAAATTTGAAAAGTATCGAAGTTTCTTTTGTTGCTCTTGTTAATTTTAAAATTTTTCTTAATATGAAGTGCAGCGTTTGCAGTGGTAACCTGAATAAAATTGACAATAAACTTAAATGTTCAATTTGTAGTCTGTTTCTCCATGAAAAATGCGCTAAACTTAAAGACAGTGAAATTGAAGCAATTTCTAAGAACAACAACAACTTTAATTGTTCTCCTTGTGCTAAAAAGAAAGCTCATCATACGGCACTATTGCCGCAGTCATCATATTCATCGTCATCTTCTGTTAATCCACTTGTTGATGATAAGCATAATCATACGTTCTCTGCGAATTATTCCAACAACAATAATACGAGTCAAAGTCAACATGTGACCGTAACAATTGAGTCGTTGTACAATGAGATTATGGTTTTGCAGAAGATTAATAGTGAAGCTCTTTTAAAAATAAACTCGCTGGAGAAGTCAAATGCTAGCCTCGTCACAAAAGTCAACACACTACAATTGAAGGTGAATATCTTGGAGCAGAAGGAGAGATCATGTTTTATTGACATCGTGGGAATTCCTGATGCTAATAATTCTAATGTGCAAGAGAAAGTGATCAGATTGATCAATGAAGGTGTAGGCGAAAACATTGCTGCAGATCAGATTGAGACGTGTTATGTGAAAGACATCAAAGGAAAAGAAGGAAAAAAACCTGTCAAAATTGCTTGTGTTAAATTAACCTCGTTGAAAATGAAAAACAAAATTATGGTCAAAGCTCGTCTGAATAAATCGAAATCTTTCGGAAATGTTTTTGGTTCCAAGAATAAAATATTCATTAATGATTCACTAACGGTCTATTCACGATCTCTTTGCCAACATGCTAAAAATCTTAAACTTGCAAATAAATGCAAATTTGTATGGATAAATAATTCTAACGTTCTCATAAGGAAAGCTGAAGGAGATAAAGTATTAAAAATTATGTGTTTTGACGATTTTTCTAAGCACGGTTTAATTTTATAAATTTTTTTTTATTTTTTTTTTATTATTATTTGTAAACTCATTACTTAATTTCACATTCTTTCATCTCTGTTGAAATTTCGATGAACTTTTGTCTCATCTTGCATCTTGTGATCACCTACCTGATATTATTTTCTTATCGGAAATATGGATATATCAATTTGAAATTTCCAATTATTCCATTCCAAATTATATTTTTGTAGCGGCATGCAATGATTTATATCCTGCCGGAGGAGTTGCAGCTTTTTATAGAAGTGACATCTCATGTGAAACAATATTTCCTAGTTTAAATACCGCTGATTCATTATGCTTGAATATCAAGGTGTCTGGTGTTTTGTATTGCTTTGTTTGTGTTTATAGGTTACATAGTTTTATTTTATTTATTTATTTATTTGTATTGACTACAGTTTAAAAACTAACAGTCTTGGTTAAACTTAAACTAACTAAATGAAATTTAATTTGAAATAATTTAACAAATGTAATTTTGTTAGATCGCTAGTTGAAACATCACAAACAGAATAGTAATCATTAAAAAATCTGCAACATCTTGTCAGAGGCTCGTTGGCTAAATAATTATATCTTTGGAAGCTGACGTGTAAAGGTGTATAGTTTCGAGTCGGACGGGCAGGTACGTTAAATTTGATTAGGGAAAGTAAATATGGTGACGATATTTCTCCATTGATGATAATTGAAAACCTTCCTCCTGTCTTCTAGTGTGTTCATTTGTAATAACAACAACCTATGACAATATGGTGGAAGCAAAAAGCGATCATTCCAGTTTAAATCGCGAAGTGCAAATAGTAGAAACTGTTTCTGGACTGATTCTATCCTTTGAATATGGGTAGCATATGTAGGTGACCAAATTTGACAAGCGAACTCTAAGCAGCTTCGTACGAGTCCAACATAAAGAGACTTTGTAACATATGGGTCGTTAAGTTCTTTCGACCAACGCTTAATCATCCCCAGTCTTGATTTTGCTTTATTGACTACGTAGTCAATATGGTCATTGAAAGTAAGCTTTCGATCAAAGAGCACTCCGAGATCATTGAACTTTTCGCATCGTTCAAGTAACTGCCCGTTCAACACAAAATCCACGTGGTGATCCGAAGATTTACGAGAGAAAGTCATAATCTTGCACTTTGAATTTTTCAGTGATAATTTATTAATCGCAGTCCATTTCAGAAGAGCATCGAAGTCGTTTTGTAAGTACGAAGAATCCGTAGGATTTGAATACGATAAAAATATCTTGGCATCGTCGGCGTAGAGGAGAATCTTTGAGTGATGGAGCACATCAGGCAAGTCATTTATGTATAATAAAAAATGACTTTCTTGTGGTACACCTGATGTAACATCTATCGCTGTTGAAAAACAAGTTTTAAATTTTACGTATTGGGTTCGACCATTCAAGTATGAAAAAAACCATTTTTGAAGAGAACCAACACAGCCATGTTGATCCAACTTTTTTATCAGTATACGATGATTCAGTTGATCAAATGCTTTTGAGAAATCAAAGTAACCAACATCAGTTTGTTGGCCATTCGCGAATCCTTTAGAGATGTTTGATGTTAGTTCCATTAAATTTGAAACAATGGATCTTCCACCGAAAAACCCATGTTGATGTGGTGAAATATATGGTTTTAAATTAAAAAACATAAAGTTTACCATGAGTGATTCAAAAAGCTTTGGAATACAGCTCAGTTTTGCAATCCCCCTATAGTTGGAAGCAATAGATCGAGATCCAGATTTGTAAAGGGGTAAAATGAATGATTTCTTCCAAATATCGGGATAAATTGAATCATGCATGGACTTGTTGAAAAGAGAGCATAAGACTCCACACAAAGATTTGGAACATCTTCGTAGTATGCATCCAGGAATTTCATCATAGCCAGGTAAAAAAGAGTCTTTGACTTTCCGACAAGCAGCTTCTACATCACTTTCAATAAAAGACGGAGCTTGTAAAATATTTGTGTTGATTGTTGTCAGGAAAATATCATCTTCATTATCCTCACTGGATTTGTAAACTGTTTTAAAATATTCTGCAAACGTGTTGCAAATCTCGGAGTCACTCGTGGATAATTTGTTTTCATGAGAGAGGGAAGAAGGATCTGATGTCTGCTTTCGTTTCCTTTTAATAAAGTTCCAGAACAATGAGGGATTCGTTTTTAAATTAGATTTAATCGTGCAGATATACCTTTCATAGGCAATCGATGTTTTTCTTGCCAACTCTTTCCTGGCTACTGTGAAGCTATTGTAAGTATTTATACAGAATCTCCTTTTCAATTTTTTATGTAGAGAGGTTTTATAGTTTTTTAGTTTCCGCAATTCAGCTCCGAACCACGGGCTAAAAGAGTATCTTTTCGGTCTAATCCGCTTTTGTGGAATGTGTAAAGCAAAACACTTGAACAAGGTTGAATAAAAGGTATCCACCATGGATTTTAAGTCCATATTTTGGAACTTAACGTTCCAGTCTATGTCAGAAAGTGTATTGTCTAACCCAGTGAAGTCAGCTGATTTTAAATCAAATATAAGTTTAAAATTGTTAGTTGTGAAGTCATGCTTAGGAGCTGATATTTCGAACTGAAACTCGAGGGCTGGATGGTATTTAACTTCATTTAGAATTGGATCAGCTCGGTGGACAAGAAGTCCATTTGGATCATCACATAAAATAAGATCCAGGTTTCTTTCAAGTTCGTTCCGAATTCCACTAAACTGAAACAAAGGGAGGGTTGCTACTTTGTCCATAAAGTCGACATAAATTGAGTTTAACGAAGTTGGTAAAAAGTAATTTATATTTTCGTCTCCATTTTTCGTCCAGGAGATCTCTGGCATATTGAAATCACCACAAATGATAAATTTATCACATGGCTTCGCATGATCCATCACATTTGCAATATTGTTGAAACAGGATTCGTACAATAAAGGATCGGATCTCGGTGGAATATAAACGTTGAATAAATATGCATTGATGGATTTGAGATCAACTTCGACACAAACCATCTCAACATTTAAGTCACGCAGCTTGATGTATTTAGCTTCTAGATTAGATCTGAGCGCTATTAAAACCCCACCACCTGATTTCTTATTGCTACTTTCTAACGAACGATCTACTCTGAAAATTTTGTACTCATCATTCATCACTTCAGAGCTAAGAACCGTTGAATCCAGATTAGTTTCAGTGAAAAATATTATATCATAATCCAAAGAAAAACTTAATGTATGCAGAGAAATTAATTTAGTTTTCAATCCTCCAACATTTTGATAGTAGCAATAGAGATGATTTTTGTTAGTGTTCCGCGATTTCACGCTTTCTGGCACGAAAAAACTCATGAACGACTGTGTGCAAAGGCCACAGTTTATAATTATTTAGGAGTTTGAAGAGCTCCAAATCTCTACCAACTTTGACTTCAAATGATGAATAGTCCTTTTGATGAGCCATTGCAAACTTTCTAATATTTAGACAGTTAAGGTCGTGGGACGGAAATTTTTTGAATATATAATTCTGGATCATACTTTCGGTAGTATTGGGCGAAAGACGAGAAATAAAAAGACTCTTGACAGGAGGTAATGCTACAAGCTCTCTTCAACAGCATTCGATCCGGTATCAATCCCAACAGTGAAGTCCACTCCCTGGTCAGAAATCCCCTCATCCATAACGGAAGCTATTGGGGAACCTGGAGGCCCGGTAATGGAAACTCCGTTGGATCGATTGGGAAATCGACTAGTCTCTTGAGAAGAAGAAGATGCTATTACCGTTTCGGGTTTTTTAGCGGAACCTGAGCGTAGTTTTCTATTAGACTGCTGTTGCATTGCAGAAGTAATAGACATTTGTTTTTGTTGATTTTCAGAACTTTCTTGCCTTTTTTGTTGTTGTTGGGGCTTTTCTTTAATCTGTTGCTGATTTGTTACCAGATTTTGGTTTGGTTTTAAGTGTTGCTGCGGTTGAGTTTGATTCAAAGATTCCCGTTCAGTTGGTTTGGGTGTAGGAGTCAGCATTATTAAAGGCTGTTTCTGTTGTTTTTGTTGTGAAACATTCAATGGCAGAATTGTACTCTCAATACTATCAAAAGCACAAGTCATTTGAGTTGGTATTTCAAAATCAAAAGTAGCTTGCAATTCTGAAAAGATCTGAAAAGTTATACTGCTAATTCTTTTGTGGAAGAGTTTTACTATATTTTTGGAAAGTCAACATTCAAAGAATATGATACTCATAGGTGATTTTAATATCGATCTGCTGTTGGATTCAATCGATACTGATTTGTATTTATCTGCCTTATCTGCTTTCGGTTTTGTATCTTTAGTGAATAAACCTACTCGTATTACACTGGAAGGTTATTCATGTTTGGATCACACATTTATACGTCTTCATAGATATAATAATACTTCTTACAAAACTTTGATTCAAGATCTTAGAATAACTGATCATTTTCTTACTGCTATCCAACTGGACTCAATTGTAAATAGAGCTAAAAATAGCTCTTTTGTTAACCATAACAAAATTGATAATATTGCTCTCAAAAATGCATTGACTTTTGAGTTTTGGGATGAAGCTTATACAGCTGGAGATCCATCTTCTGCTTTTGATTTATTTATTAATAAACTGCAGCTTCATTTAAGAAGTTGTACCTTACTACATATCAGTAGAGTTAAAAAAACTAAGCTGTCTAAAAAAGTGGATGACTCTTCCGTTGTTACTCAGATTTTGACGTAAATTTCATTTATGTAGACGTAGTGTAACGAGTATTAAGGAAATTCACCTCGTTCTACTACAAAAATTCCAAAAGGGCTTCTATGAGTGTATAAGTTAATATTTAAAACACTTTATTCTTTAAAAAAATATTTTTTCGTCAGGCAGATTGCCTGAACCTTTATTATTGACAACTGATTAGCAACTCAACCTTAAGTTTAACTTCACATGTATTTATAATGGGATAGACAAAGAATAAGAATGGTGACACAATTTGGTTTATTTCTTAGGAATTAGTTATGATGAAAACTGCAGCTGGCGACTGCGACATGAAGTAATTCATTTCTGGAAATTCGGTGATGCGATTGCACTATTGCATCATTTAGTCTTCCCCTCTTAAATGCGATTGTCCTCGATCGCTTGAAGTGCATTAGGTCATGGAACTCTGTTGTTTGTATTATGTAATTTTAAAATGATGTAACGTCTCAAAAGTAGGGTAGGTCATAGAACTTTGATGTAGGTATTACGTAAGCTGGTGATGATGAGATCGTTGACTTTGTTTCATCTGTAATGACTTGGAGTGGAATATCGTCTCGTTTTGCTTCTGCTGTTTTTATAGTGATATTGGACTGATTTGATTTGGTTAATAGTGGTTTGCATATGGATGATAGCGTGAATAGAATGCCAAGGAGTTGATCAGCCCATAGATAGTGAATTGATGGGTTTTTCCTTCTGATTGAATTTGATGGATCTCTTTAGTGTTGTTGATGTGGAGTTCGTTGACCATTTCCAATGATATTAGTTTATGATATTCTTTTTCTGTTGGAGAGGGTTGTAGTATAGCTGGAAGAATTTTGTGTGTTGTTATTTCTCTTGCAATGAACTGTTGATTATCAATGGTGAGGTTGGTATCGTGATATTTGATGAGAAACGTGCCATTAAGATTTTGACTCATATTTTCGGCCATGATGGTTCCGTTGAAGTCGTTTAGTAGTATTATGCCAAGTGATATTTCTTCGAGATGGGAAAGATGTTGACTGTTCATTAAGTTACATTCTGCTTTCAAACTTTTTAATAATTTTGGAATACATGTGGAGTTAATTTAGTTTACAATATTTTTAGTATTACAAATCGTTACATAATTAATAGTTTAACAATTGTTATCGATTGCATATATTTCATTTTTATTTCTTATTATATTTTCATATTTTAAATCAAGAGCCATATTTCCCTTTCTTATGGGTTTTAACATTAATTTTTCAAAATTAGTTTCTTTTGTAATTGGTATTGGAAGTGAAGTCACATTGGTTACAATTTTAATTTCAGCAAAGTTTAGTGCTTCTTCTATTGTTTCGTAGGGAATCTTTTCTTTATCTAATGTATTTATAGCTAAGTTTATTTCTTCTTTTGATAAAATTACTGAATTTATGATTCCCATTTTTGCCCAATTGATGGCATGATTTATATTTTGCAATTCATCTTTAATCATTCTTATTTTATATTGTAGCTTATTTACTATTTTGTTGTTGACAGTATTATCTTTCTTTAAAAATCTTAAAATTTCATTATTAATTCTTGTTAGGTTGTTTACTCTTTCGTTATGTAACTTATTGATTACAACTTGGTTATTATTATTTGTTAGCAAATTTGACATTTTCTTTTTTATAATTACAAAATCATCATGGTCAGGATTTCCTGCAATCCATTTCCATGCGGATCCAATAAAATTAAGTGATCTCTTCACTTTCATGTGTTTTGGTTTGATGTTTAAAATTAAGTTCTTTATTTGCTCGACCTCGAGCGAAATTAATGGAAATAATGTGTGGTTACGGGTGATATTTAGATTTAGAGTCGGGGTAATATCATCAATAAATTTTTGGTATTGTTCGATATCAACATCGTGTATTATCTTAAGGTTTCCTTCTTGTATTTTTGCTTGTCCAACATGTAAGGATACAAATTGTGAATTCGAGAAATCCAGAATTTGAATTTCTCCTTTAACGGTGATGAATAGTAATCTGTAAATAAGATTTCTATTTTAGTTTCTTATTAGACTTTTATGAATTGTTTTGCCTGATTCTGTTGTAACTATTGTATTCTTATTTTCCTTCACTACTTCTTTTCTGTACCTATGTGTTAATTTTGATCCTAATCTCTTATTGTGTTTGACAAAGATAGTTTCACCGGGGATGTAGTGTTTTATTGGTTTTCTTGTTTTGTTGTGGTATTCTAAATCTTTTTGTTGTTTTAATTTAAGGGTTTCAATATTGGAAGTACGAACTTTTTCGAATTCTTCGGGATTCAATCTGGGTATTCGACCATAAAATAGTTCGACAGGTTTAAGAAACCTGTGGTAGAATGGATTGAGAAGTTGTATGCGTTTACTGAGGGTTCTAAGAGTTGCTCAAATGTACGAGTAGGCCCATCTGCTTTAAGGCATCTCATAATTTCAGATAATGTGGAGTGAAATCGTTCCACTTGGCCGTTTACTTCACTTTTATATGGAGGTGTCGTAAAGACTTTGATTTGGAGGTCGTCCTCTAGCATTGAAGTGATTGATGCGGAATTAAGAGATTTTTCATTGTCAATGACAACATTTTCTGGAACGCAGAAGTAGAATAAAATATCTTGAAGAGGTCTCTTAATATGTTCTATTGAACGAGATTCGATTATTTTTGCTTGCGCAAATTTGGTGAACTTATCGAGTGCTGTAAGCACGAGGAATTTTTCTGTCGAGAATATGTCAATATGTAAGGTATGACCTGAGTAATTTGGTATAGGAGTAGGTTCGATTACTTGCTTGTTTGGATGACGGTCATATTTATTAGATTTGCATACAGTGCAACGCTTTACTAGATTTTGTATTTTACTGTTCATACGAGGGAAGTAATAATTTTGTAGAATCTGAAGTTTGTTCTCTTCAGCGTTTCGATGAGCTCTTTTATGTTCAGTAAGTATTAATTCTTCTTGACTGGTTTCATTTTCTATGTCTTCCACAAGAGTTTGAGTAAATCTAATTTTATAATTTTTAAAATGCAAAGGATAAATTTGTTGTATTTTTCCCATGACTTGTTCTGGTGCTGAAAGTCTGTTAATCAAATTGGGGTTCAAATATCTTTTAAAGATATCAATTATATCTTTTTCATTGTATTTACGCTTAACTATAATGTGTCTGGTGTAATTCGAAAAAATGGGTTTTATTTGATAACTATCTTCATTATCTAGTTATAAAATTATTTGATTGCGAAAAATATTTATAGGAGATTCGACTGAAGGAATAAGGTTATGAGAAGAACTTTCGGAACTATGCTGAGTCATATTTAAAGAGTTTAAATGAGTTATTGGCAAGATTCTTGAAAGTGCATCTGCTATTACGTTAGTATTACCTGGTTTATATTTCAACTCGTAATTGTATTCTTCTAAGATGGCTTTCCATCTTTTCATTTTACTGTTTGTATTTTTATTACTCAATGCGTTGCGTATGTTAATGGTTGATGATCTGTAAATATTTTTACTTTCCTTGATCCGTACAGGAAACTTCTAATTCTTGTTAAGGCCCAAATGATTGCCAACATTTCCTTCTCATTAGTGGCGTAGTTTTCTTCAGTTTTGTTTAATGTCCGAGAAAGAAATGTAATTGGTTTATTATCTTGGGATAAGACTGCGCCGATGGCATAGTCAGAGGCATCTGTTGTTAGTTCAAATTCCTTTTTAAAGTTAGGATGATTAAGTATGACTTCTTTAGAAGCAAGGGCGTTCTTTAAATTTTTGAATGCAATAATCGCATCTGCGTCAAGCTCTATTATTTTTTTCTTTGATAAATTTTTGGACACGCGTCCATCTTCCCCTCTTAAAAGAGAAGTTAGCGGTTTTGCTAACTTGGCATAATCCTTAATAAATCGTCTGTAATAACCAGACATGCCGAGGAATGAACGAAGTTCTTTTAGGTTACGGGGCGGTGAAAGATTCACAATTGCCTCAACTTTAGCAGGATTCGTCCTTATGCCGTTGATACCTACTAAAAATCCTAGAAATTCTATCTCTTTTTTAAGAAATTCTGATTTGTCCAACTGTATCTTCATATTTGCTTTATTTAGGGCCGTAAAGACCAATTCTATGTTTTTTAGATGTTCGTCTTCAGACTCGCCAAAGATGATGATATCATCTATATAGACATAGCAGCGCTTGCCGATATGTTCCCTTAGGATATCGTCCAATGTCCTTTGGAAGATTGAGGGAGCGTTTTTGAGACCAAATGGTAGTCTCAGGAACTCGTATTTTCCATTGTTGACAGAAAATGCAGTTTTTTCAATATCTTCAGCCCTTAACGGAATTTGATGGAATCCGCTTTTTAAATCAATAATAGTAAAAAATTTATTTTTACCTAATTGCGCTAAAACTTCAGTGATCTCTGGGATCGGATACTTGTCTGAAATAGTAATTGCAATCAGTTTCCTGTAATCAATAACCATTCTAGATTTTTTCTGACCAGAAGCATCTAACTTCTTTGGAACTATCCATACAGGCGAATTGTATGGAGATCGAGATGGTCTTATAATTCCTTGGTCAAGTAATTCTTTTATTTGGGATTCGACAACTTCTTTAAGTGCCATTGGATACGGGTATGTTTTTGAGTACACTGGTGTATCTGTAGTAGTTCTTATTTCACCTTTTACGTTACTCGTATAGGTTAGTTTTTCGTCGGGGTCTGCGAAAAGACTAGGACATTTCCTAATAATATTGTGAAGTTTTTTAGCTTGGGAATCAGATAGATGTGAACTACGTATATTTATATTATTTACTGTCTCAGATTTGAATTGTTTTAATGGAATGTTAATGTTTCCAAGGATGGTCATAAAGCTTTTATCTGCGTGTATGATTGCCTTAAGTTCTCTTAAAGAATCGTTTCCTATGATACCGTCGAATGCTGTTAAATTTGGAAGAATAAAAAATTTAAGTTTATTAGAGCTATTTTTTTCGAATGGGTTGAAAAAAGAGTGGTGAGTAACTTCTATGTTACCACCAATAGAGTTAGCAAAAAATGATTTTTCGTTTGGTATTGGATTTCTTATACGTTTTGATTGAACATAATTTTTATTGGAGCCTGTATCGATTAAAAACTTTAATATTTCTCCACTCTTCACTTTGAGTTCAGCGTAAGGAAGTGAAGAGTCGTTTAGTCTAAAAAATAGATATTGTCTGGTTCTTCAGCTTGGTCAAGGGGGGTGATTTCTTCTTCTTCTGGATATTGGTCTGGGTCTGGGTTTTCCAATTAATCCGGAATTGGTGTTCTATGGTCTTCTGGATGTTTGTCTCTTTCGGTGTCGTAAGTGTTATAAATTCTCTGAAATTTTTCTGCTGGTCTATGATGATGCTGTTGTGAATTAACTGGATTTCCACGTTTTACGGGAAAATGACGAAATGGTGGTCGATTAGCGTAGTTTACTTGCCTGGACTGGATGCTTCTATCGACATCCATTGGTTCTGGTGGAGGCTGAGGCCTGGGGACGTAGTGTCCTGGATACCTGTTTGGTTGTGCTCCGAATGGTGTCCTGTTCTGAAATCTCTGTTGACCAAATTGTTGCCTGTTTTGTTGGTTGTAGTTGGGCTTATATGGCTGCGGATCGTGAAACAATTCGGGATAGAATTGTTTGTGGTGACCTGAAATATTTTGATCACGACGTCTTGGAGGTATCGGTGGTGGTTGCATGTGTGTTTGAGTTCTGCGCATAATATGTTGACTATTGTTCGCGTATTGCGTTCTATAGTCTATGTTTTGAAGTTTCAGACAAAGGTGGAGAGCCTGTGGAAGATCTACAGGTTCTTTAATGCTGAGGAGGCGTGGAAGATCGCCTCTTAATCCTCGAACAAATGTGTCTAATGCTTTTCCACGATAACATTGTATCATATTAGTGAGGGATTCATGGTTCATATCCATGCTTGAAAGTTTATTGAGGATGAGAGAAAGGTGTTGGTACACCATTTGGTAAAATTCGGGAATGGAATTATTTCCCTGTACTAGAGTAGTCATTTGATACTCTAGTGTGCCGATGTCTCGTTTATCTGCGTAATGCAGGGTGAGACATTTTGAAATTTTTTGCCAGTTTAGTGGCGTATTGTATGATTCGAGGGCTATATCAGCTAAACCAACAATTTTGTTGCGAATGACGCTTAGAATTCCGTAGTATTTTGGTGTTCCTCTGAGGTGTTCATAGATGGTTAAAATTCTGTCGACACTTTTTCTCCAGGAGCTAAATTCTCCTGCTTGTCCAGAAAATTCTCGGAGACTTTTGACAACATCTGGGATTTTGTCAAGGTCTGCCAAGTTCCTATCATTTCCTAAATTTATTGTTTGGTCTGTGTCGTTTGTAAAATCGAGATTTGAGTTTAGTAAGGATTGAAGGATGGTCCTACCTTCCCTAGCAAGGTTTCGTGAATAATCCTATTCACGTGTTCAGCGATAGCGTTCATATTGAAAGCTTCGTTGTTAATATTTTGGGGTGGTTGTCCTGCGTTAGCAGGTGGTGCACCAGGTGGTACAGGAATATCGACACGAGGGGGTCTGATTAAGTTATTTGGATTCATTTTTTAATAAAATATTTAAATAAAAATGTGCAAGAAAGTAAGGAGATAAACAAGGGTTTATAAAAATTGTTTTGTAAATAACTTTTATAGTTTAATAAATTCACTTTTATAGTTTAATAAATTCACTTGTAATATATTTCAATTGATTATTTTTCTTATTTCAATAATTTGTTTTCAAATATAAAATTCTTATTTAGTTTTTTTTCTTGATTATGTTTGTTTTCTTTTATTCTTTAATTCTAATTACTCTTTTTTTTCTTGTTCAATTATTTGCTTTTTTAGCATTATTAAATACTTTCTGAATCAATTTAATTTTTTCTCCTAAGGTATATTTTTGTGGCTCAGCTTTAATTATTTCAACAACTTTTTGTGCCATTTTTTAATTCACATATGATAATTTAATACTTTTAATTTTTCTTAAAATTTTCATTGGTTTCCTTTTATAACTTTTTCAATATTAATATTTCTTAAATTTCTTTTCTTTGTTCAATAATTTTTCTTTTGTTTACTTTTCTTAATAATATTCACTTCTTATTTAATATAACTTACAAGATTATAAACATCTTGGGAGTGCTTTCCAGTGTTTTCTCAGGTAAACGTGAGGGTAACTCTCTTGGTGTAAGGGTTGGCGGTTTCCGTTTTGTCCTTTCTTCTATTAAAGGTGACTCCGGGGCCTTCTCACTTATCACTTGCTGATTTAAAGTCCTTCACTTTAACGTTAATTTTCACTGTTGCTTTTAAATTTTTACTTAATTTCTTTACTTTCACTTTTGCTTTGAATTTTTACTTTATTTTTTGACTTTTCACTTTTGCTTTAAATTTTTAGGTACTTTATTTTCGAAGCGAGAGTTTTGAACACTATCACGGTCCCTACTGCTCGGGCGCCAGTTAATATTTAAAACACTTTATTCTTTAAAAAAATATTTTTTCGTCAGGCAGATTGCCTGAACCTTTATTATTGACAACTGATTAGCAACTCAACCTTAAGTTTAACTTCACATGTATTTATAATGGGATAGACAAGGAATCACCTGCGTAATGCAGGGTGAGACATTTTGAAATTTTTTGCCAGTTTAGTGGCGTATTGTATGATTCGAGGGCTATATCAGCTAAACCAACAATTTTGTTGCGAATGACGCTTAGAATTCCGTAGTATTTTGGTGTTCCTCTGAGGTGTTCATAGATGGTTAAAATTCTGTCGACACTTTTTCTCCAGGAGCTAAATTCTCCTGCTTGTCCAGAAAATTCTCGGAGACTTTTGACAACATCTGGGATTTTGTCAAGGTCTGCCAAGTTCCTATCATTTCCTAAATTTATTGTTTGGTCTGTGTCGTTTGTAAAATCGAGATTTGAGTTTAGTAAGGATTGAAGGATGGTCCTACCTTCCCTAGCAAGGTTTCGTGAATAATCCTATTCACGTGTTCAGCGATAGCGTTCATATTGAAAGCTTCGTTGTTAATATTTTGGGGTGGTTGTCCTGCGTTAGCAGGTGGTGCACCAGGTGGTACAGGAATATCGACACGAGGGGGTCTGATTAAGTTATTTGGATTCATTTTTTAATAAAATATTTAAATAAAAATGTGCAAGAAAGTAAGGAGATAAACAAGGGTTTATAAAAATTGTTTTGTAAATAACTTTTATAGTTTAATAAATTCACTTTTATAGTTTAATAAATTCACTTGTAATATATTTCAATTGATTATTTTTCTTATTTCAATAATTTGTTTTCAAATATAAAATTCTTATTTAGTTTTTTTTCTTGATTATGTTTGTTTTCTTTTATTCTTTAATTCTAATTACTCTTTTTTTTCTTGTTCAATTATTTGCTTTTTTAGCATTATTAAATACTTTCTGAATCAATTTAATTTTTTCTCCTAAGGTATATTTTTGTGGCTCAGCTTTAATTATTTCAACAACTTTTTGTGCCATTTTTTAATTCACATATGATAATTTAATACTTTTAATTTTTCTTAAAATTTTCATTGGTTTCCTTTTATAACTTTTTCAATATTAATATTTCTTAAATTTCTTTTCTTTGTTCAATAATTTTTCTTTTGTTTACTTTTCTTAATAATATTCACTTCTTATTTAATATAACTTACAAGATTATAAACATCTTGGGAGTGCTTTCCAGTGTTTTCTCAGGTAAACGTGAGGGTAACTCTCTTGGTGTAAGGGTTGGCGGTTTCCGTTTTGTCCTTTCTTCTATTAAAGGTGACTCCGGGGCCTTCTCACTTATCACTTGCTGATTTAAAGTCCTTCACTTTAACGTTAATTTTCACTGTTGCTTTTAAATTTTTACTTAATTTCTTTACTTTCACTTTTGCTTTGAATTTTTACTTTATTTTTTGACTTTTCACTTTTGCTTTAAATTTTTAGGTACTTTATTTTCGAAGCGAGAGTTTTGAACACTATCACGGTCCCTACTGCTCGGGCGCCAGTTAATATTTAAAACACTTTATTCTTTAAAAAAATATTTTTTCGTCAGGCAGATTGCCTGAACCTTTATTATTGACAACTGATTAGCAACTCAACCTTAAGTTTAACTTCACATGTATTTATAATGGGATAGACAAGGAATAAGAATGGTGACACAATTTGGTTTATTTCTTAGGAATTAGTTATGATGAAAACTGCAGCTGGCGACTGCGACATGAAGTAATTCATTTCTGGAAATTCGGTGATGCGATTGCACTATTGCATCATTAAGTTATATAGCTACTTTCACGATGGCTAAACCTTTACTTCTATTGGCGCGCAAGTTCCTTTTATTTACATTGTTGTTTTCGTAGCACGACAGAGATAAAAAGAAAGCAAAAATAAGAAGAAGACAAAAATGAAAAGGATGGATTGGTCGAACAATCTATATAAAAGCATTTAACGGTGATGTATTCAAACTCCATTTAAAGATTTAAAGACTTATAACTACTTATGAACTACCTTATGTGATTTGTAATTTTTTTGGTTTGTTAAAGCTCTATTTTTTTGTTAAATGAATAAAAATGTTTATGTCATACATATAATTTTTTTTTATTTAGTTTTTTTATGTTCTCTATTTTTTTCTACAAAGTTCTCTTTTTCAATAGTTTTTAGAGTGACTTGTCCTCTTTTTTGGAAGTAGCCAGATGGACACCTTATTCTATGGGTACTTATTTACAAAGGCCAAGACATTAAATGACACTTCCTGGTGACACTTTTCACACTCATCTTATGAAGGGAAGTCCACTGGAAACATAAGTAGCGACTTGAAACCTAAAAACAAAGATGGGAGATTAACTTGACCGAAGGAAAATATTAGAAAGAATAGGAGAAGAAACTTACCGTTGGACCCATTGAAGTCCCATTGAAACTCCTCAAAGAGGGACAAAACCTTAGGTATATTTTAATTGACCACAAGTTAAACCAACAACGAAAATATACCTTTTTTTTGTTCGTAAACGTTTGTAAAATAAATAACACGAGAAAAGAAAACGAAATGTCATAACAAAAGAAAAGAGTAAATGGTGCAAGCGCGATCTAGTGATGAATAGCCGCAATACAAAAAAACATAGTGAAGAAGAGCCATTACACCGGAAGGACGGTGAGAGGTTTAAGTTTAAACCGAGGTAAGGGTCTTCATCTCCTTAATTGGTTAGGTGGGCTGTAAAGGACTTCGAAATACAAGGAGATCCACATCTAAACAATACACAGACCCCTGGCATAATTTATTCTATAAGATCGACTCCGGCAAAGTGAAACCCTTACCTCGGCAGAATTGGTTGGCGGATTGACCTTCACCCCTGAATTCCTTTTGTGGAGGTTGTCGGTGACCACTGACTTACTGGATGGGTGCTCTTGTGGAGGTGCAACAATGAGGCTATAGAACATCATAGAATCTCAGCGATTTGTAACATCATTAGATAGAATTTTTTTTTTGAATTAATTGGTTTTATTTTGAATTGCTGAAAGTTTGAAAAGTGCTAGTAGCAAAAAAAAAAGGAAGAAAAAGTATAGAAAAAAAAGAAAGAAATAATTTTAGTCCAAAAGTGTTTAAATATCCGTGCAGGTATAGTGTTGTGAACGTGGTGGAATATAAATAAATATACATATAAACCCCTAGTATAATAGAAAATACACCAAGTGAGCATACTTTCTACTTGGAACACCATCCTACACTGGAACGTGCTGCCGGCAGGACTCCGTGGGAAAAAAAAGAAAGTGAGGGACTTTATTTTGATAATTTTTTTTATATTTGTATTTATATCTATTTACTATCCGACATGTCATACCCTCCGTATTGAATTTTTACGGATTTTGAATATTAACGTAGAAAGATAAGTTTTATCGATTTGAAATATCTCGTTCTTTTGAAAAGTATCGAATACAGTTTTTTTATGCTACTTTAAATTTGTTAAGAGTAATTTCAATAAGTCGTTGTTCAGTTCAAGTTTAGCCTTCATACGCTACGTTCGCTTTTCTTTATTTTCTTAATCATGTCTGCTTGTGCTATTTGCAATAAAAAAGAACCCACTGATTCTTTTTCATGTGGTATCTGTAACTCACTATTGCATTTAAACTGCGCTAAAATTAAAAAGTCGGACTTAAATATCATCAAATCTAAAAAGAATTTTTTCATCAAATGCGATAAATGTTGCTCTAGTGCACAATTATATTCACAACATTGATAATTTTATTCATGGTGTAATCCTAAATCTAAATTGTCTAAAAAATGAATTTCCGAATTTATGCAACAACACAAACGTTGATCTTAGTGAAATGGGTGTCACAACGCGAAGCAAATAAAAAAAAAAAAGACAAAGTCAATGAACCTTCTGCCGGCAACTATATCAAAAGCTTTAATTGTCCCTCGGTTTCCCATCAAGTGAAATTACCACTGCCAACTTTGACGAATTCATTTGCAACCCTTCCCGCCACTCCACCTACGATTATTGTCCAACACAACACCAGTGATAATACGAAGAAAGGTGCAAAAGGAAATCGGAAAAATGAGTTGGACGTTGTTGTTGGTAAAAATAATAATGTGTTCGCTTATATGGATCTCGGTGCCAAAGCTAACACGACTAAGGCTATGTCCTAATTGGAGTTGCATCGCGCGATTAAACGATGAACTTCGGTCGGTCGCGTTGCTTGTTGGTAGTGCTACCACAATGCGTGTCCTAATACCAGTCGCAAGATGCTCATAAGATCGCGCGACCAGGCTGCATCATTGGCATTGCGACACTATCTTCTCAATTATAAAAAAAAAAGAGAAAAACGTCAAATAACATATATAAAATCCGGTTGTGATTTGGCAAGTTCCACCACTTGTACCCAGAGCTGCGAAGCCAACAAGATATTTTTTACCAATACACATACCTACATAAATAAAATTCACATAAATTTCACATAAATTTCACTTGTAAAATTGTCTTCGAATTCCATTTTCACTTGCTATTTGCTAAGAGCAACGCGACGAAAATCAAATTGGTTGATTTGAAGCAACCAGACTACTTTTCGTAGTGTCGGTCGCACGAGTATACACTTTGAATATGAAAAGCTTTAATGATAAAGCTTGAACGATCATGAAACAAACATCTGCGACCGTGCTACCCCATCGCGCGATCGCTTTCCTGTGTTAATAAGGACACACAATAGGGTTATTAATGTTTGATATTTTGATCGTCCGATGCAGCGCCCGTCACTCGTTGTTCAGTCGCGCGATGGCTGCCAATTAGGACATTGGGTAATGCTGCTGCTGTTTGTGCTGCAGCTCGAGCTGCTGTGGCTTCTGATGTGGATGTTGTTGTTGCTGATATACTGAATGCCGATGCTGATGCTGTTGATGCTGTTTCTTCTGATGTGTCTGCGGATATTGGAAATTCTCATTCTCAATTTCCATCTGCCTCTGATTCTTCATGTGCTGATAATGAATCTTTTCAAACCGTCATAAACAATAATAAAAACACTTTTTCCTACAATAATACTTACCAAATCCATAGTCATAAACATATCAACAAAATATATGGTTCTGATTTATTTTCTTCGTTAAATGAGAGAACTGTTTCTTATTACAAATGGTTCCATGTTTCCAAGTTTCGTGCTGATACTGATCCTATTCTTTTGATAAATCATATCGCATCTAAAACTGACATTGCAGCTGAACAGATAAAGTGTTTTAAACTTATTAAACTCAACGCAGATTTATGTGATCTAAAATTTGTCAACTTCAAAATCAGTGTTCCCGCTAATATGCTTTCTGCGGCCATGGATCCCCGTATTTGGCCTAGCTCAGTGCAATTAAAAAAGTTCATTACACTTAAAAAAAACGACCAGCCCCCGTTCTCTGCCAAAATAACGTAATACCTGCTCTTTCTAAAACTAAATCAAAAAACTTCTCATTTTATTATCAAAATGTTGGTGGCTTGCGCACCAAGCTTAATACTCTTCGTCTTTTCTCAACATCGTGTCAATATGAAACATTTACTATTACTGAAACATGGCTCACAAACGACCACCATAATGCTGAACTCTTCGATAATAATTTATATTCAGTTTTTCGTAAAGACAGATGCTTAGTGAAAACTAAGAAAACCAAAGGTGGCGGCGTATTAATCGCCGTTCACTCATCTTTCTCGTGCCACGAAATCAAATTACCTTCGTCATCTCTTGCTGCATCTTCAAACTTTGACATCGATCAACTGGCTGTGTGCATCCATTTAAATAATCTAAGTGATTTATATATTAAGTTATTTACCACCAGGTAGTCCCTTAGATTTATTTAAAATCCACATAAATAATTGTCGTTCTATTCTTTCAATTTTAAATAGTGATGATCATGTAATCATTCTCGGTGATTTTAATCTAGGTGAGATTAACTGGGTTTGGGACCCAGATGAATCATGTCTCTTACCGTTTAATGTTAACAACGAATGTGAATATGAGTTAACTGATACTTTTTCTGAACTTAATCTCGTTCAAATTAATTACGTTTTAAATAGTTTAAATCGCATACTAGATCTCATTTTTTGTTGATAGAGAGTTTGTAACTAATGTATTAAAATGTTCTAGTCCTATTTTTCCAGACCGAATTCACCACATAGCTTTAAGCGTTCAATTCAGTATTCTTGATTATATGAAACCTATAATGGGAGAAAAAATTATTCATGATTACAGCAATACTAACTTCGTTGAAATGTCTAGATATTTTAATTGTTTTTCGTGGAATGATCTTTTTAGTAACAATAGTTTGTTTGAAGCATATAAGATATTGCGAGACATAATTAATGAGGCTATTAAGGCATTCGTTCCAAAAATTAATATTAAAAATAATTCTAAACCACCGTGGTACAATAAACATTTGTGCAACTTGAATAATAGAAAAAACAAATGATATAAATTATTTCGAAAGACTCCCGCTAATAATAGTCTCCGAGAAAAATATTTACGGTTGCAAAAAGAGTTTGACTATTTGAATAAATTTCTATACAAAAACTACTTAATACGTACTGAATCTAATCTTAAAAATAATAGTAAATTTTTCTGGTCTTTTATTAATGAGAAAAAATGCTCAAACGGTATCCCTAATTCTATGCAGTACTCTGGTATTAAATCTACTGACTCTGTCACTATCTGTAATCTTTTTGCTGACTTTTTTCGTTCTGTTTATTCCACTCAAAGTGTCTTGACTTGTTCATCCCCCTATGTTCGTTCAAATTCGATCAATATCGGTCGCTTAGTTTTAAGCAACAATGATGTTGAAATTGCCTTAATCGGTCTTAAGGATGATAAACAACCTGGACCAGATGGTATTCCCCCAATCATCTTGAAAAATTGCGCAGCTGCCCTTTCTTCACCATTAGCTTTATTGTTTAATGGTTCTTTAGAAGAAGAAATTTTTCTTGATGATTGGAAAACATCATATATCATACCTATTCACAAATCGGGTTCCAAGAATGAGGTTTGCAATTATCGCCCAATAAGCAAATTATCGACCATCCCAAAAATTTTTGAGAAACTTGTTTATGACAAACTCACTTTTATTTTGAAAGGAAATATCTCACCATTTCAACATGGATTTATAGCAGGTCGATCAACTACAACGAACCTAACTATTTTTTGTAATGAAATAATTAAAAATCTTGAAAATGGCTTTCAAACTGACGTCATATTCACTGACTTCGCCAAGGCGTTCGATAGAGTTAACCACCAAATTCTAATAAAAAAACTTGAATGTTTTGGCTTCCACTCAAATATTCTACAATCGTTTGAGTCTTATGTGAGTAGGAGAAAACAGTTTGTGCGTATTAACGATGTTTTTTCTGAGGTTATTCACATAACGTCTGGTGTACCCCAAGGAAGTCATTTGGGGCCCCTTCTTTTCTTACTTCTGGTCAATGATATCCCTGATTTTCTAAGAAATTCATCCTGTCTGATGTTTGCCGACGACATAAAAATATTTCGTTGTATAAAATCTACTAACGATTGTGTTTTACTCCAAAGCGACCTCCAATGCTTATCTGAATGGTGCTCTACTAACCAACTCTTCTTAAACGTATCTAAGTGTCAATCATTAACTTTTACTAGGGGTCTCTCACCTATTGTCTTTAATTACTCAATTGATCTGATCGTACTGACCTCATAGTAATAAATGTTAAGAAAGATCTTGGGGTCTTTTTTGATCAACAGCTAAGTTTCAAGCCTCACATTGACTTTGTAGTTAACAAAGCTAATTCGATGTTAGGATTTATTTTTCGTAATTCGAAAGAGTTTAAAGATCCCTATACTCTAAGGTCTCTTTTCTATGCCTATGTTAGGTCTTCGTTGGAGAACTGTTGCGTAATTTGGGATCCTTTTTATCAAGTTCAATCAAATAGAATTGAGAACATTCAGAAGAAATTCTCTAGAGTTGCTATTGGTCGTTTGAACTGGAATATCCCTATTCCTAGTTATAATACAAGGTGTCAACTTCTTGGTCTTCAACCCTTAGTCGCACGTCGTAAATATTTTTCCGTGATGCTCTTGCGCGATATTGTCACTTGCCATATTAATTGTCCTTTACTATTGTCTCTGGTAGAAATATATGCTCCGTCAAGACAGTTACGGCCTCGATTTCTTTTTAATGAGCCTCATCATCGCGTTAATTATGGTTTGAATGAACCCCTAACCCGATGTATTCGAGAAGCAAATAAAATATGTATTCATGTTGTTTTTTTTTCCATCAGAGTCGTGATTCCTTTAAAAATTGCTTATTATTATTATTAAATACGTAACCTGGTGGCTTAATGCTTGAATTTTATAGCTTAATTCGTTAAATTATTAATAATTTTGGTTATTTTTTTCTTATTTATTATTATTTTTACTTTTCTTTCTCTTCTTTTTCTGTCTTAAATAATTAGGAATCATTAGTCTGTAAGATTATATATATTTAATGTGTATATATCTGCTTGATGAAATAAATAATAATAATAATAATCATTTTGGAGTAAAAAGGTGAATTTCTTTATAATGATTTGCTAGGAACCTTATTAAGGTGTGTGAGACCCGACTAGGCCGGCGTCAAAGGGGAGTGGCTTTACGTAACACAATGACTTCAGAGGACAATTTGAACAGACAAGACTAGGGATATGACAACATCAACGCTAACGAGGAGGAATGTGACCGGAGTTGAAGCAAAGGGGCTACCACCCAAAATTTATTGGCAGAGGTGGTAGCTAAATGCTGATGATAACATCTGTCAGTGGTTTCTGCGAGTTGGCGAACCATTGTCTAGGAGAGACAGTGAGACGAAGAGTAATACAATTTCATATTTAGGTTAGATAGGTTTAAGTTTATAGAATAAGTTTCGGTAAATACCCTTGCAGGTTTGCTTGAATGATGAAGCATTTGAAGGAATATACTATTAATAGTGTAATGCACACCCAACATTTAATACCAATTTCCTAATTGAAAACGTTCAACCGAAAACCCAAGCGGCAAGTGTTATGTTGGGTTACCACGTTATGTTCCCTATTGTTGAGTATTGCTTAGCTCTCCAGCCGATTATATAGCCGAGCACTGTTAGGTGCACGATTTACGTATTATCTAAGCTCGCCAGCCGATTGAAGTGAAACTAAAACGTTTAATGTCTATGTTCAAACTTGCTTTATTTTACAAAATGCAGCCCTTTATATACTGCTTTTAATTCTACTCAAAATAGGTAATACAAATACAAAATGTGACTCAATTAAATGTGACTCAATTGAACTCATATGCACTTTGGTTCTCAATTTCTCACTCGCATAGAATGGACTCATTCTTGAATCCATTCTAGTGCAACATGATCCCTCAGTGCAATGTGTTCAGTAGGTCACAAACAAAATTTTACTATTCTTTTTTCTGACTCACTATGTGCATGCGGTCATTCATTAATATGTCATCAGCATGCACAAGTGGTTTCAGATTATCGGGAAGTACATTGCTTTGTTTACACAACAATTGAACTCATGGTTCGGATGTATACACAACACCCTCACCGTCAAAAAAAAAATGATTTTATTATTTTTGAATGAGAAAATTATTTTAAAATGAAATTTGATCTGATTATATTTACATGTTTCTTGCTCTTATCAATTTGTTATTGTGTATTTCTTTATTTTTGTTCTCAATTCTTATCACACTATTTGGAGAGTTTTGTTCAATTATTTTATAGGGACCTTTAAATGGTTTATCTAGTTTTTTCTTATTGCCTATTTTTATGTATACATAGTCTCCTACTTTAAAATTTGCTTTATTTACATTTGGTTGGTTATTACTTATTTTCGTCTTATTTAATTCTAAGTTTTCTTTAGCTTTTTCGTATGCATATTTTAATTTTATTTTGAATTCATTTACATAGTCATCTAGGTTATAAATTTCTGTTTTATTTTTAATTATTTCAAAAGGTAAAGTACATAATTTACCATATACCAATTCAAAAGGTGCGTAATTTGTGGTACTGTGTGGTGTAGTGTTGTATGTGTAAGTGTAGTATGGTAGTAACTCTTCTCTTCCCATTCGTCTTTTCCGTTCATAGTCATTAAATAGTCGTTCAGAACTCTGTGGTTTCTTTCTATTGAGCCTAAAGTTTCATGGTGAAATGGCGTAGATGTAGCCTTTTCTATTTTTAATAATTTGCATATGTTTACTAGTAGTTCATTTGAGAATTCTGTGCCTTTATCTGTTTTTAATTTCCTAAAACAACCATATTTTAAAATAAACTTTTCTACTATAGTCTTTGCTACTGAAACGGCATCTTTTGTAACTAATGGAAATGCTTCAATGAATTTTGTAAGCTCACATTGAATTGTCAGAATATACCTGTATCCATTTGATGGTCTGAGTGGTCCTACTGTATCTATTGTTATTGTTTCAAATGATGTATTTGGTGTCTCTGTTTTTGTGAATTGTTCTTTTGTATATTTAGTTATTTTAACTTCATTACAAATTCTACAATTATTTATATAATTCTTGACCATCTTATTCATATTCTTCCATACATATTTCTGCTTAAGCTTTGCTATACATCTTCTTATACCTATATGTCCTCCTAATTTATCATCATGATACCTTTTTATTATTTCATTCATTTCTTTTATATTATGCACTCTTTTTGGTGCATTGTATAATATAATGTCTAGACAATTTTCTTTTTCATTTTTCTGCAGTTCATTAAATATCTTCTTAAATTTGTGCACTGATATTGTTTCAAATATTTCATTATTCATTGCTAACGCTAGCTTTTCTAACTTCACATGCTTTGCATAGGACAACAGTTTCCTCAGAATCAATTTTAAATCTGATACTGATTTATCACTGTATCCAACATGTATTCTATCTTTGACTGCATATATTCTTTCTTTTTGGGTACCCATTAAATTTTTTATATTCTCAAGTTGCAACTTCTTAATATTCCTAGTGTCTGAAATTGATATGCATTCCCATATGTGAAGGTGATCAGTCTCCACTGGTGGCATAGTTTCCGGATTTTCTTCTTTTTCACTAATGTTTTCTATATTTCTCAGTTTCATTGCTCTAGTTAGGACATTTATACTTAGTTTAGGTATCATTTCTTTTAACTCTTCTGAACTAATCTTTATTCTAGATAATGCATCAGCATTCGTATTCATCTTTCCTTGCTTAAAAACTATGTCAAAATCGTAATCCATTAAATCTACTCTAATTCTAGTCAATTTAGATGAAGGGTTCTTATGTGTAAATAAACTAACTAATGGTCTGTGATCTGTGTACACAATAAATCTTCTTCCATACAGATAAGGTCTGAAATGATTAATTCCCCAATGTATACCAAGTAATTCTTTCTCTATTACTGATTTATTGAGTTCATGTTTGTTTAATGCTTTACTGGCATATGCAATGGGCTTATCATCGCCTACTTCCCCTTGAGATAAAATCGCTCCTAGTGCATAGTTTGATGCATCTGTTGTTAGTATAAATGGTTTTGAAAAATTTGGGTAAGATAGGATAGGTGTTGACATTAGTTTTAATTTAAGTGTTTCAAAAGCAATTTGACAATTTTGTGTCCAGCTAAAATTTGATTTTTCTTTAATAATTGGTTTAGTGGTTTTGCAATTTCTGCAAAATTTTGTATGAAACGTCTATAGTAATTACAGAAAGCTACGAATCTTCGAACTTCATCCACATTATCTGGTTTAGGATATTCTTTAATAACATTGTATTTATCTGGGTCTGTAGTTACACCTTTTGCAGTTATTAAATGTCCAAGATAAACTACTTCTGGACGTAGAAAATTACATTTGCTTGGGTTTAGTTTTAAATTATATTTACGTAACCTTTTAAAAACTTCTGTTAGATTGTTATTATGCTCTCTAAGATTTGATCCAAAAACGATTATATCATCTACGTATAGAAATGCAGATGCTTGCAGTCCACTAAGTGCAATTGATAACATTCTCTGAAAGCTATTTGTTGAAATTGTTAATCCAAAAGGTAATCTTTTGAATTGAAAGTGACCAGTGTCCGTAGAAAATGCTGTCAATGGTCTGGATTTCGGATGTAATGGAATTTGGTGAAATGAACTTGTCATATCTAAAGTTGAAAAATATTTCGCTTTTCCTAATTTATCTAATACGTCTTCCAAACGAGTTAGTGGGAATTTATCATCAACTACTTTTTTGTTCAAAGACCTAAAATCAACCACTAATCTCCATTTTTTGTTACCTTCTTTGTCCTTTTTTGGAACTATTAATAAAGGTGAATTATAAGGACTTATAGATGGTTCAACTATATCTTCATCTATCAACTTTTCAACTTGGTTTTTGATTTCATTCAAATTAGCATGCGGGAGTCTGTAATTTTTTATGTATACTGGTGTTTTATCTATAGTTGTTATTTTCTGTTCATAAAAATTGTTTTTTGTTAGTATTTCATTATCTAAGTGAAATATATTTTGAAATTGCTTGCATAATTTAAGTATTTCTGTCTTAGCGTTGTCATCTAAACTATCTACTTTTATTTCCTTTTCTATTTTCTTAAACCGATCTTCATCTACTAAACTATTTTTAAATTGTAATATTTCATAACTGGAGATTGGTTCTATTCCTAATGAGATATGTTTAAGCGTAACTTCTGAATCAGTTGTATTTAGTATTTTCACATGTTTGATTCCTATTGCTGGTATTAATGAATTTGCTAAAAATACTCCCTTTTTTATTTCTTTTCCATGTATTACGCTATCTTCTTTTACGTCTAAATCGACTTTATGAATTATCTCTGTTCTTGCTGGAATTTTAACCCTAGTTTACAAACTGGGGTCCATTTGGACCCCAGAGCATGTTTGAACACTCATAACTTTTTTGTTTTTAATTTTTTTTAAATGGGATTTTTACTCAGTGAACAAAATTCAATTTTTTATTTATTTCTTAAGTTGAAACGATTATCAGATGTTTACAGATTTTTCTGCGATTTTTTTGTGAAAAGAACCCGTCCACCCGAACTGGGGTCCATTTGGACCCCAGTACTGAAATTATATGAAAAATCATATTTTTTCTAATAAATAATTATTTTATTTTAAAAGCAGCCTAGTTTATGTTTAGAAGAATTTAACTTGAAGTTGTGGGCAGTTTCGTGAGACATTTAACACATAAGGTTCTAGTGTGGCAAGGGCAACAACATCTGCCACATCCATCGCAGGTGGTTCTGGTTTTCTTGTCATCTGCTCTTGGGCAAAGGTGACATCTGCTTCTTTTACAAGAGAGCCTTTCGGGGACTGTTGGTAATTTTTCCTGAACTCTCCCCAAAATACAGAGAGCATCCATTGCAGATTTTCCAATGCCAGATTGTGTTGCATGTTGAGAACGGTTATTCAATTCTGACTCAACCAGTTCCAGTTAAGTTGTAGAATACAACCATCGGCCAGCGATTTGTTTTGCGTGTACATGAATAAACTGAGACCATTTGGTCGAATACATCGACTCCACCTTTGGTGCTGTTATAATCCAGTATCATTGCAGGCTTACTTTGATGACCGGAAGTGGCTTTCTCACAGTTATGTTGTGTTGATAGCAATACCACTTGTTTGTTTGGCTTCGGAACATAACTCACCAACGCCATTTTTCCAGAAAATCCAAAAATGGATGAGTGGACTGGACGATACTGCTTTTTGTTATTGACCTTTACAGGCTCATTCTGCTCATCAAGAACCTCCTTCGCTACAAAAGGTTTAGGCAAATCTCTTTTGTTTTTCCGAATCGTGCCAAGAATACTGATCTTCTTATCCAGCTACTTCAATGCCAAATCCACCGACGTAAAGAAATTATCAATAGTGAGGTTGCGTCCAGAATTGAAATATGATGGCATCAACGACATCACCACATCATATCCACGACCAAGTCCTGTACTTTGGTCAGAGCTACCAGTGTAGACAGAAAACTTCAGTGGATAGTCCGTTGAGCTTTGATACATCCACCTAAAGTTCAAGCCATTTTTGGCAGGCTTGCTTGGCATGTATTGGGGAAATTCAATCATTTTTACCTGAACAAAGTGAAATAATGACTATTTTTTTCTTTTGATAGGCGGACCTGGCAAGAACATTGATATGCATCAATATTACAATCAGTAATTACGTAAAACAGACATATCGAAAGGGATAAGCGGGAATCCCAGATTTGCAAAATTAGGCAATTTCCATCGTTCTTGAAATTGAAAAATTTTATTGCTGACCTCCTACATACCTGCATAATGACATCTCTGCTTAAATTTCTTTATCCCTGCTATATATAATACTTAGGAACAATTCATACAATAGCCAGAAGAACTATAACTGAACAATATAAGTCAGAAATCAAAAAAATTTCGAAGAAAAAATCGTGGGGTCCATTTGGACCCCAGTTCGGGTGGACACGACTTTTGCCGGTTTGTAAACTAGGGTTAATATCATTTTTAATGTCTATTGTATTCATATTCATTGGTAAAACCATTTCTTCCCCATCTAATGGAATTATTAGTACACATGTCTCATAATCAATCTTACAGTTATATTGTAATAAAAAGTCTCTACCTAGTATTCCATCTGTACTTAAATTTATATTCTTATCTACTATATTAATTCTAATTTCACATCTTCTATAAATAATTCAATTTTTGAAGTGCCTAAGGTTAATAATGAATTCTCAGATATGCCATTTATTTGGCAGTTGTTATTATTTTCTATCCTATTGCTACCTATTGCATTAACTTTTATTATGGAAATATCAGCTCCAGTATCAATTAATAAATTTATCGGCTCTAGTCTACCTTTAATCTTTAATCTTACAAAATTTGTATGTTCTTCTGAAATTGTTATTTGTATTATCTTCTTCTGAACGCTAGCCCCGGGTTTTGTTGTCCGGGGACGTACCCGTTTCCCTGAACATTTTGCCTATCATTATTTCTTTGCATCCTGTTCTGTCCTCTATTATTGAATTGACCCCTGTGTTGGTTCAAATTATTTCTATTGACATTCTGAAAACCATGACTTGAGTAATTATTATTGCTTCTACTAAAATTACTTCTATTGTTAAATCTACCTCTACTGTAGTGCATGACATTTCTGGATTGATTGGGTTCTATTTCTAATGCAATCTGGATTACTTCTGACAGTTTAGTTGGTCTTGTGGCTATTACTAATGATTTGTATGGTTCTGTTAAACCATTTTTAAAAGCCGTCATTCCTATTTGATCATTAAGTCTAACAATAACTTCTCTATGTTCATCTCCTTGTTCTGAGATTTGCAATTCGTTTAAGGAAGCTAGTAATGCTTCAATGCGTGAAGCATAGACCAAAACTGTCTGATTTCCTTGATAGCAGTTAGCGATATCACTATGTAATCGCGATGCAGTTTTATTTGATTTATAGGAATTTTTTAATACTTTCTTTAGGTCTTCAAGATTTCGAGGTGTAATTTCAGTTTGTATCTTGTTTTTGACTTTTTCTGAAAGTTTCGTAGCCAAAATGAACTGGATTAGTATCGCTTTTTGTGTTTCATCTTTAAGAGTGCTACTATAGAATTCGATTAAACCTAAGAAATTGCTTAAATCTTTTCTTTCCTCTTGAAATTCAGGTAAAACCTTTGTAGCAGTAACTAAATCGAAATTCGCCATTGTATTTATTTTAATGTCTTTTTCTAAGTCAATGTCTATAATATTTTCTTCTTCTACTATTCTTTCTAACTCAGTATTTTTCTCCTTTAATTTCAAATATTTATTGATCTCTTCTACTAATTTATTGTATTTCACTCTTAGTTCTTGTAGGTCTTTTACGTCAGCTGTCTCTATTATTTGTGTCCACAATAATTTTAGTTGTCTGTTAGTTTCATTAATGTATTTCTTACTATATGTTCTATTTGGTGCTTTTTTTAATTTTTCTAATATGTTCTTTATGATAATGAATTCCATGAGAAAAAAAAATTTTTTTTTTGATTTTATTTATACATTGCTAAAATTTTTCATTGCGTGTTTTTTTAAATATCCCTTATAATAGCTATTAATTTTGCATACTACTAATAGCAAAAGTAATAAAAAGTTTATATAAATGATGGTGGACGTCGTTGGCAAGCTGGTTGTTGTGGCTGCTGCGGCGTTGTTGTTAATTATTTCCTCCTTCGATTCTTTTCCACCCATGTTGACAATTTGAGTGGTCGTGGTGATACAATTGTGCTGTATCTCTTTTCCGACACAATTGAAGTGTGTAAGAGACGTTCACGAGGTTTTAACAGTGCCAAGTCGCCGGGCACAACAAAATGCTACAAACACATCAAGTTGATGTCCCTGAACGCGATACGCTTTGTGATTGATATCACTGATAGTCCACGTGCATTTGCAATACTTTGTCGTCAAGACAAGGACAAGTTACATTCGTTTACTATTGCTGATGAGGAAATCGACAAGTGTGTCTATTTAAAGACTCTGTGCAAGTAAATGGCTGAGAATGCTTGTCGAACTGATACGGATAAACCTCTTCTCTTCAGAACATCACAAGAGTTGGAAGTTGACATTAGTGACGTGAATTTGAGTACTCTCTCGAAAGCATTTAAATTGGCAGCCCGAACGAGATTGAAGGTGGATACAAAGTCTTAATCGTATTGCATAAGTTCCAGTTCGTCGTTAATGCAGGATCGCCATGTTATGTTGGGTTACCACGTTATGTTCCCTATTGTTGAGTATTGCTTAGCTCTCCAGCCGATTATATAGCCGAGCACTGTTAGGTGCACGATTTACGTATTATCTAAGCTCGCCAGCCGATTGAAGTAAAACTAAAACGTTTAATGTCTATGTTCAAACTTGCTTTATTTTACAAAATGCAGCCCTTTATATACTGCTTTTAATTCTACTCAAAATAGGTAATACAAATACAAAATGTGACTCAGTTAAATGTGACTCAATTGAACTCATATGCACTTTGGTTCTCAATTTCTCACTCGCATAGAATGGACTCATTCTTGAATCCATTCTAGTGCAACATGATCCCTCAGTGCAATGTGTTCAGTAGGTCACAAACAAAATTTTACTATTCTTTTTTCTGAATCACTATGTGCATGCGGTCATTCATTAATATGTCATCAGCATGCACAAGTGGTTTCAGATTATCGGGAAGTACATTGCTTTGTTTACACAACAATTGAACTCATGGTTCGGATGTATACACAACACAAGTCTATAAGGTACATCTAATAACAGGCGTTGCTTGTAAATCAGTGTGTGTGAATGTAGAAATATATCAAAAGGGGAAATGGTTGACAGCAAATGTGGAGACCATGTGGAACAAACTGGAACGCTCTAGATACATCTACATATATAAATAGGCTGCTGACGCAACCAGGAGTCAGTTTCGATTATAGAGTGATAATGTTAAGAGTGAGTTAATGTGATTATTGTTATTAATTAATTGAAAGGTGAAGTTTTATTTTTGCGAACTAAGCGCACGTTACATTGGTGTCAGAAGAGTAAATAAAACTTGTTTGAAAAAAAAAGAACGAGTTTGACTAGTAAAGTGTAAAAAAAAGATAATAATTATATATAGTGAAAATGGGTAAATTGTTGGAAGAGCTCAACTGCATTGAGCTTAAAAGTGAGCTAGGAAAGCGAAATCTTTCCTGCGCTTGCGCAATTATTTGGAACAGCAAGGGGAAGACGTAAACACTTTTGTTTTTGAAACAGAAGTGGAGGAAGAGGAAGTAAGTGAAAGTGTAGATTTTTCTAGTATAATGAAGATTTTATTGGAACAAAACAAGCATCAGCAGAATATTCTCGGACGTCTGGAAGAGCAACGAAACGAGCAAAAGAAGCTGATTGAAGAGCAACGAAATGAGCAAAAGAAGGGACAGCAGAATATTCTGGAAAATTTGAGGCGCAACAGAATGTTTTAGAAGGTCAGAAAAACATTCTAGAAGGCAAATTGGGCAACATTGAGAAAAATGTATGTGGCCTAGAAAAGCGCATTGAATGTGTTGAGAAACGATTTTCCAAGCTTGAGAGTCAATGCGAAAGTCAGCTTGCCACTTTGGAGAAACGAACCGAAAACATGGCTAAGGAACTAGACCAGATGCGGAAAATGGAGCAACGAAAAAGTTGTGGAGATTATCTAAAGCAAAAAGGAAGGTGATAAAGAGCAACGTATAACCAATTTGATGGAGCTCTCTTGAAGTGGTATTGTATGAGTGTTCCCACTTTATCTATTTCCACTTCGTCGCTCGAATGTTCCCAGTTTATGTTAGTCATTTTATTATTAGTTAATGAGTTTAATTTTGTTTTTTTTTTTTTCTTATTTGCATATTAACTACACTTTTTTTTTTTTGAGCAAACAGCACAAATACTCTATTTATTGATTTTTATTTTGATAATTTTGATAATTTTTTCAAACCAAAGTAATATTACTCCTTATTATTGTAATTTTATTTTTATTTTCACTAAAATGAATAACTGTGGAGTGAACAATTGCGCTGGCCGTGTTATGCTCGATATTTTTTCGAAGAAGGCAGATGGATTAAAGGTCTGTCACTTAAATTCGCAAAGTATTTCCGCTCATATAGATGAATTGCGTATTATTTTTTCAAATGATGTGGTTGATATTATTTGTGTGTCAGAAAGCTGGTTGAAACCAGAAATCTCAAATTTTTGTGTTGATCTACCTAGTTATAGTATGATTCGAAATGATAGAGCTTCTAAACGTGCCGGTGGGGTTGCTATATATTGTAAATCGTACTTGAAATATAAGGAAATAGACCGCTCAAGTGACTCTGAAGTTGAATATCTTTTGATCGAAGTATTTGGTGTTGGAAGTAGATGTTAAGTTGGCTGTGTTTATAATCCACATAAGGAAAATTGTTTGCAGAACTTTTTTGAATCTCTTAGTGTTTACTCTCCTATTTATTCAAATATTATCATTTGTGGCGATTTTAATGTCAACATTTTGATTGAGAACCGCATTTCTCATTCATTTAGGAACTTTTGTTCTATGGTTGGTATTGATACTGTAAATGATAACGTTCCTACCCATTTCCGTCCTGGTTGTGCGCCGAGTCTTCTCGACCTGATTCTGACATCTGATTTGAACTCAATTAAGTTTTATAATCAATTCGGCACCCCTGGTATTCCATCATATCTTGATTTGTTATTTATCTGCTACGATTTAACTTTTGATTTGCAACCTAGTCCTTCGGAATTTTCTTATAGAGATTTTAATTGTATTAACCACTATGAATTGTGTCGTGATGCTGCGAGTATTCCATGGTCTCTTTGTTGGAACGTGGCTTCGGTCAATGAAAAGGTTGAAATTTTTCAATCTCAGATTCAGGGTTTATTTAATCATCATGGGAACATGGCATAAAAAAATTAAAGACTCTAGAGTGCCATGGTTTTCTAAAGAAATTGATGATCTTATGAAAATCAGAGATAAAGTATACAATAGGTGGCGTCGAAGTAATAATAATATGACAAACTGGCAAATATACACTAGTTACAGAAACAAAGTAACTGCAGCAGTTAGAAACTCAAAGTGCAGATATTTTGCCTCCAAACTTAATCCCAATCAATGCAGCTCAGTTATTTGGAAAAATCTAAAATCACTAAAAATTGTTGATAAATCGTCTTTTAAATGTGATCTAGACTCAAATCACCTCAATAACTACTTTCTTAATAATACCACTGATAATGACGAATCTAATTTGACTGCTTTTAATTTTTTAGATAACGTCGATTTCCATCCCATTTCTTTTGAATTTCATTGCGTTTCTGAGTTTGAGATAGTAAAAGCAATTAAACATGTAAAATCAAATGCAATTGGAAATGATGGAGTTTCTCTAAAATTTATCAAAATGATTTTGCCTTACGTTTTTTATACTGTCACTCACATTATTAATTGCTGTATAATGAGATCGGAGTTTCCAGAAATGTGGAAGCTTGCGAAAGTGATTCTGATACCGAAAAATTCAAACAAAAGTAGACCTGAAGACTATAGGCCAATTAGTATTCTGCCATGCTTGTCAAAAGTTTTTGAAATATTGATGCGTGATCAAATAAATGAATATATTAGTCAACATAGTTTTCTCACTCCTTGTCAGTCTGGTTTCCGTAAAAATCATAGCTGTACTACTGCTCTTGTCAAAATTCTTGAAGACTTAAGGGGTGATTTTGATAAAAACAACGTTTCAATTTTGTGTCTGCTTGATTTTTCAAAAGCTTTTGATAGTGTTGACCATCACATTCTTATAAAAAAACTAAATCAAAATTTCCACTTCAGAAAAAGCGCACTAATACTAGTTACTAGTTATTTGAACGAAAGGTTTCAACAGGTGTGTACCGATTCTGGTGTCTCATCATATCTCAGGGTAAAGCGAGGTGTTCCTCAAGGTTCCATTTTAGGTCCATTACTTTTTTCCCTCTTTATTAACGATCTTCCTGATGCTTGTAATAATTCTACAATGGATCTGTATGCTGATGATGCCCAGATTAAATTCTCAAGACCAATCGGCCTCATTGAAGACTGTGTTGCGAGATTAAATGAAGACTTGGGACATATACATGATTGGGCTTGTGAAAACAAGTTGCAACTTAACCCACTAAAATCTAAAGGTTTAATTATTTCGAAAAATCCAATTGACACTTCCAGCATGCCAGACCTTCTTTTAAATAACTGTATTATACCATATGTAGATGAAGTAAACAACCTTGGGATTATTATAAACCGGAAGCTTTCCTGCGAAAATCATATAAACATGGTTGTTAAGCGAATTTTTTGTGGTTTGCGTCAACTTTACATCTCTTCCAACGTTATTCCTGTAAAAACAAAGTTAAATTTGGTTCGCGCCCTCTTTTTACCTTTAATAAATTATTGCGCTGTTATTTACAGTAACCCAGATTCAGTTTCTTTCCGAAAACTGGAACTTGCGTTTAATTCTTTAATACGATATATATTTTCTCTTCGGAAGTTTGATCATATTTCAAGATTTTCTTCAAATGTAACTGGCTGTTCTCTTAAGCAACATATTAACATACGAAATTGTATTTTTCTTCATAATGTTATTCAAAGTCATCAACCCACCTATCTGTTTGAAAAAATAGTTTTTGCAAACTCTATTCGAACACGGAATATAATTCTTCCTCAATTTAATTATTTAAATAGCCAACGGCTTTTTTTTGTTCACTCTGCAAGATTATGGAATTCACTACCTTTATCAATTCGGTCAGTTAGTTCATGCATTAAATTTAAAAAATTACTGTATTCATATGTTGAAAGTAATCAAGCAAATAATCTATTTAATTGACATTGTTTTACTCTCGTTGTTATATTTTTTAATTGTATCAAAACTTTTTCTTTAAAAGACTTAATTTCTATTATTATATAGTATATAAGTACAACTAAAAGAATCTAATTCTTACTGTACTCCCATGTTTTAAGATCTAATAAATGAAATGAAATGAAAAAATTCAAAGAGAAGGACAACCACCAACATTCGACGGACAGTCGTCTTGGTGAGTTTACAGGAGACAAATCGAGGCAGCTGCGACAGCAAATGGCTGGGATGACGAAGATAAATACATAGCACTGACTCTTGCTCTTAGAGGACCAGCAGCTGAATTTTCTTTCTATTTGTCATATTAATGCACAAAGTTTAATTAAACACATTGATGAGTTTAGATTAGTTTTTGAAAATGAGAAGATCGATATTATCTGTGTATCGGAATCTTGGCTGAATTCAAACATTAATGACCACGTGATACATCTCAATGGATATAAAATTTTTCGCGCCGATAGAATCGACAAACGTGGGGGCGGTGTAGCAATCTATGTTAAGAAAGGTATCCAATGTAGGTTATTATATAAATCTGATGGTAGCAATGACTTATTTGAATTTTGTTTTGTTGAAATTTTGTGTGGGCAAGATAAATGCTTGATAGGAGCTATCTATAAGCCCCCAAATCTAACAAATTCTGTAGTTATAGCTCATCTACTAGAAAGTCTAACGGTACAACACAGTAATATAATAATTTGCGGGGATTTTGATATTGATCTATTAGATAAAAGAAACAGTGATGTAAATCGTTTTGTCAATGATATAACATCGTTAAGCTTATTTCCCGTAAACAATCAATCACCTACCCATTTTAGCAGTACAAATTCCACACTGTTAGATCTTTTCCTAGTTACAGATATGAATCGTGTTCTTTTCTATGACCAACTTGATGTTCCTGGTTTTTCTAAGTATGACCTTATTGTAACTTTCCTTGATTTTCATGTTGTGGAGTCAACGCAAAGTAATATCATCACATATAGAGACTTTAAGGCAATAGACCATAACTCCCTGTTTAGAGCCACATCAGCAATAGACTGGCATGAACTTCGTTTAATGTCCTCGATTGATGAACAGATTGAACATTTTACCCAAAAAATCAATTATCTCTTTGAACAACATGTTCCATTAAAATCTTTTACCCCTCCTAATAAAAGTTGCGAATGGATGACTTCTAGGATCCAAAATCTTCTTAAACAAAGGGACAGCGCATATAAGAGATGGAAACGATTTAGAATTCGAGAGTTTTTTGATGCTTATAAGTCTGCAAGGAATAGCACTAAACGAGAAATTAGAAATGCAAAAATCCGGTTTTTCAACTCTAGGTTCAGCTCTTGTACAGATATTTCAAAAACTTGGAAAAATATTAAGGCATTAGGGGCCTCCAATAGAAAAACTGTTGATGGAGACGTCAGCGAGACGAGCCCCGATGATTTAAACAGAGATTTTGCTTCCAATTCGAATGCCTCAAATGAAGGCGACCATTTTCATGGAAGATTATATGCTGTTGAGGAATCGCTCATTCCAACAGTTTCGAGGAGTTTTAGCTTCCAAAGAGTTACTGAGTTCGAAGTTCTAAATGCAGTTACTTTAATTAAGTCAAATGCTATCGGACTAGATAGAATGCAGCCAAAGTTTTTGAGAATTATTATTCATGCGGTGCTCTCTGAAATTACTTATATTTTCAACAACATTTTAACCTACTCCACATATCCGTCTTCCTGGAAGATCTCCAAAATTATCCCTGTCCTTAAAAGTACTGCCTCTAGAATTAAATCCTATCGACCTATATCGATTCTGCCTTTTCTCTCTAAGGTTTTTGAGAAACTTTTGAGCAAGCAGATGCACTCTTTTCTCAATGAGTTTAACCTTTTATCACCTGAGCAATCCGGTTTTAGACCAAACCACAGTTGTACTACGGCACTCTTAAACTTGGTAGATGACATCCGAATGGAACTGACTGAAGGTCATGTAACTTCTCTTGTATTGCTTGATTTCTCAAAAGCCTTTGACACAGTTCCTCACAACATTCTTATTCTTAAATTGAAAAATTACTTCGCTTTCGAATCCACAGCATTAAAACTTATGGAAAGTTACTTGACAGGTCGCTCACAAGCTGTCTACTGCAACCAAAAAATATCAAGTTTTCTTCAAACGAAAGCTGGTGTCCCACAAGGATCCATCTTAGGTCCACTATTGTTTACCTTGTTCAATAATGACATTCCTTCAATTTTGAAATGCTGTAAGGTCCAAATGTACGCGGATGATGTGCAGATGCATTTTAGCTACCCGATAGGTCAAGTTGAGGATGCCACTGAGCGAATTAATGAAGACCATAGCTCGATAGCCTCTTGGTCGAGAATGAATAAGCTTATGCTGAACTCCAGTAAAAGTCAAGTCATATTAATTAGTCGCTTTAGCATTGACACTCAAAGCTTGCCAAAACTCTGTTTAGAAGGATTAGTGTTACCCTACGTCACCAGTGTAAAAAATCTCGGTGTTACATTTAACCAAAATCTCACCTGGGGAAATCATATTATTAAAACAGTATCTAAGATATATGGATCCCTCCGTATTCTATACCAAATTGGGAACTGTCTTCCTTTCAGGACTAAGGCAATGTTGGTTAAGTCACTTTTATTCCCAATCATTTTTTATGCCTACCCAGTTTTCTGTGACCTAGATAGTGTCTCCTTACGTAAGTTGAAAGTAGCTATAAATAGTACAGTAAGGTTTGCCTATAACATTGGTCGAAGAGAACATATCTCTGGTTATGTTAAGGCTTTCCTTGGAATGGAGTTACAACAGTATCTCGAGTTTAAAACACTAACTTTTCTTTTCAGTCTTAAAGAAAATAGAGTGCCCGAATATCTTTTCCAAAGAATTCAATTTGCATCTTCTTCCGGAAGAAGTAGAAGTTTCGTGCCACCTTTTATGAACTACTCTATAACTCAAAAACAGTTTTTTGTCTGCGCCATAAGACTCTGGAATCGCCTTCCGCTCAATGTCAGACGGTCTTCAGGTATGAGGGATTTTCAAGAAAAGCTTAAACAACATTACTGCTCATAAGCATATTTACAAAAGAAAAATTTAAAAAGTTCAAGTAAATAATGTAAATAATAATTTAAATCATAATTTAACTATAATTTAATAATATTAAAATAATTAATTTTCATTTCATTCATTAATTTTCAAATTCATTAATATTTAAACCCTGTTTATATTGTTCACAACTAAAAGATAATATTGTATCTACGTGTAACATAATTTCTATACCAATAAATACAAATACAAAAATTACTTCAAACAGTTCCAGCTGG
The DNA here is from genome assembly GCA_914767635.1 of Melanostoma mellinum. Lineage (NCBI taxonomy): Eukaryota > Metazoa > Arthropoda > Insecta > Diptera > Syrphidae > Melanostoma > Melanostoma mellinum. The sequence continues at coordinate 92,959,256 of OU612060.1, read as the reverse complement.
TAAAAGCGGCGATTTCAGTTCTCTCGTGGCAGCTATAGATAAACGCTTTGGAGATAGCCACTTGAAAGAAGTTTTCCGAGTCCAACTCAATAACAGAGTCCAGAAAAGGTGTGAAAGTCTACAGCAGCTCCAAGCAGACGTCGAAAGACTGGTGCACCTGGCATACCCGGGTGCTGGAGAAGAAATCATCAACCAGCTGGCTGTTGAGTCCTTCGTTCGTGCCATTTCTGACAAACATCTTCAGAGATCTGTGCGAACTGCTAGAACACGAACTTTTTCTGAAACTTCAGAATTTGCGTTAATGATGGAAGCATCTAAGCAAGCTTCTCAAATGGTACATTGTCAAAGAGAAGCCATAGTCGAGGCTGGATCATGCCCAGGACTTAAGCTACAAAGGAACCAGCGGACTAACAAGATGTTGGAATTGCAATAAGACGGGGCACTTAAAGTGACAATGCCGGTTACCACCAAATAAAACTGCTTGTCGAAGATGTCAAAATAAAAAATAAATAAATAGGGTGGCGCAACAGAGCGAGGAGCCCCTGGGCCTAGCGCATTTCTCACAACCATGCCTTATGAGGGAATGGAGGGGACCTACTATTTTTCGCCGGTTCCGAACGGCTAATTGAGAATGCGCTTCTCATGGCAATGAATTTACTAACGGAGGACTTGCCAATTCCTCGCGAAAGGCGATACCCGTGGAAAAACATTTTTGCATTTTGGCTCTGCTGGGATTCGAACCTCGAACCTCTGGGTTAGCAGGTGGACATGCTTACCGACGCTGGAGAACGTGCGAAAACGCTTTTACTTGCTGCATGTTAGAGGGGATGTGGAGAAGTGGTTCCGAAATTGTTTTGTCTGTGATTCAAACATAGGGGTAGGTACTAGGTAGGCTTACAGATAGACCTAACAGAACAGGGACATGGGCCACAGTGTAAGGCCACCCGATGAAGACCCGGTATGACACAAAAGCGACAACGGCAGGATTCCAAGCAGGAGATCGTGTGTGGCTTTATAATCCTCATCGTCAAAAGGGATTGTCACCGAAACTTCAGCAAAACCAGGGTCAGCATACCACCGTGGCTAGGAGCCACCAACCCCCCACCCTCACCATTTCCCATCAAAACACAGTGACAACCGGACTTGAACAATCCGGGAGAAGAAAACGACAGACGAGGAGATTAGCCAATCACAGCAACAATTAATTTTAATTATTTTTTTTTATCTAGGTCATTGTAAGAACGCTAGGCCCCCTCTGTGCCAACAACATATAAATACCCACATATTTAACTTTAAGTAGATCTAAGCAAATTGTACATATTATATACTTAGTTCAATAAAAATTAATGCTAAAAATCTAAACTCTTATCTGTGATCTGATAGTAGATAATAACCTGTGATACCAAACTGTGATATATGATAGTGTTTTGACGAGCTATAATATCTACAAACTTATTTGTCTAAAGTTAAAATTTCGCGCCCATCCGGCCATATTTAATATCTCGTTATTTTGTTCACGAAAATTAAGAAAATGGAGAAGAAGAACAATGAAATAAAACACTTTTGTTTTGAAATTTGAATCGTACGGTCTTTTTTATTTCTCGCTTTTTCGTTGCGCTTTTTTTTCGAAGTTCTTAAACTTATATTTTTTCGTAGATTTCAACTCGAAATAAGAGCTCGTTTTGTGATGATGCGTCACATTTTTTTGCCCCCGCCGAACCGCCGAACCGCCTACATCTCGCCCTATGAGCCGTACCAGATAATCACAATGCCATAAGTAAGACATGGGCACTAAGAAAACAACTACGCAGCCAAGTGAAAGCATGCGACACCACACAGCAGACACAAAAGACCTATTGTAGGCGCATACACATTATCCAATTGGTGCACATCACGACTTCGGCTACATACAAAAATTAATTCAATCCAGCAGCGGCAAGCACTCTGCCATCTGCGATGGAATTAATTTTTCTCATGTACGGTGGTATATAAACAACGAGTGTTGAGCGTATGGTTGGGTGAAACAATGTAACTATTTCACTCATTCAGTACACCTCACACTTACTTTTGGTGCAAAATATTATAAGTAGAAGTGGAAGTTGTATGAAAAATCAGAGAACAAATTACCAATGTTAACTGTGGGAATACCACTTTAATATTATTCTTTCACTTCTCCTTTTCTACTTCGAACCTGGAATTATTCAGACGGTGATCTTAAGGGTCCCCCGATTAATTTCCCAATTATCTTCTTGAATTTCTCAACGGTGCTCTCAAGGGGCCCATTGTTGAATTCCCCGTCTACTCCTCACCGAATTTTTCGACCGGTGCTCTCAAGGGGCCCGTACGATAAATTCCTTAGAAAAATCTCGTCGAATCGCCCGGACGGTGCTCTCAAGGGGCCCAGCTGGTAGTTTCCCGAGTAGTTTTGATTTTTCTTGGTGGTGCGGCTTTTGCGATAGCCACTCCACCCCCCGGTTACTTCAAGAAGCGGTGCGCCATATTCTGGGCAACGTTCTTAATATTAATACTTATTTCCTTACAGGAGCGTATGCAGTTTTAAAGTGCAGTAACCAACCAGAACCCATAGCATCCTAGGACGTTCAAACCGACCTCCATCGATCTGAAGGAAACTCAGAGGCCGTACCCAGACAATTTACCGCCCCGACCGTGCCAGACGCTGGGAGATTACGTACCTCGACCGACATCATATTTGAACACTTCTTGTAAAAATTTGTTAAGCTCAATTAGTTATTCAGTAATTAAAAACGTTTATAATTCGTATTTGCGTGTCTCGCCTCGTCATTTAGAAGTTGGATTGAAGCAGCCCGAGTCTTCGAGCTTCCTTGGGAAAATCCTTGGGTCCGCTGAGTGTTGCCCCAGCCAAAGACAAAGAAGCCTCACAAATTGGCGCCCGAGCAGGGACCTTGCTGAAAGTTCAACTACCGACCACCCGTTACCTGGAACTACAGCATTGTCCACCGACCACATCCGACCGCTGCCGACCGAACGACGTCCATCATGGCAAATAACGAAAACCAGCCCGAAATGTCCGACCAGACCTCCGAACACTCCGATGAGTTCAACCCGTACGAGAACCTAGGGTTCATATATTTTTTAAAGAAACCAGAGCTCATCGAGACGCTTAGTCTGCGAGGGCTGAACACCGCCAGCACCGTACGTGACTTACACCAGAGCTTGAGCCAGCATCTGAAGGAATTGCGAGCGCATAAGTCCACCCAAAACCTATGCATGGAGTGGGAAAAGAAAATTGAGGCTCGGAACGATGCTGAGGAGGAAGACCCCAATCCCACCGTCTCACGCAAAGTCAAGCCATCCGTGTACCAGACCAGCCTCCAAGTTCCTCTACTCCAACCGGCTAACCCGACCTCTCCTCCGTCTACGTCACAGTTACCGTACCGTCACCAACACTTCGAACGAGCTACTTCAGCACCTCCGACTAGCCAACCTGTCGGCACTGGGACGACCTATAGGCAACCGCCTAGCCCCCAGGTCCAACACCGATTCCCGCTGAGCTACGAAGCAGAGCTAATGAACGTCGTGCGAAAGAGGGATCTGCGGTTCGACTCTTCCGGCCAGCCTCTAGAATTCTTGGAGAGGATTGAGGAACTCGCGCGGTGCTACGAAATCCCCCTCGAACAGATGGTACGTACCCTACCAGACATCTTCAAGGGTTCAGCCCTTGAATGGTTGCGCATCAACCGAGATGACTTTCGTTATTGGCGCGACTTCCGTCACGCTTTCATAAGTTACTTCCTACCGGCGCGTTATTACGTCAAATTGGAAGATGAGATTTTGCGGAAGCGACAAGGCGCGCGTGAGAAGGCTAAGGATTCCATCCGATCGTTCTTATATCTAATCTGCCAGCATCCACGTATGACGGCCGCTGATCACCTAGAGAGAATATATGACAACCTCAGGCCGGAGTACCGCCTGTACATCAAAAGGAAGGATTTCCGAAGTTTAGAGGAACTAATGGAACTAACAGATGAGTTTGAGTTCATTCAAAAGGAGGACCGACCTAGCGCCCATGCCACCGCTCAACCGACCTATAATCCACTCGCCGTCCCTCGTGTAAGAATACCGCCACCTACTCGCTTTCCGGAGACTAGTACTATGGTACCGCGCGGCCAATCACCCTTAGCCCCAAGTCCCGAATACGACAGAAACACACATTACTGGCATTGTAAACAGAGGGGTCACACCGACCGACTGTTCTGTTCGCATTGTGGTACGGATGGCCGCCTTACAAAAGATTGCCCCTGCCACAGTAACCACGTCGCCGTGGCAAGATTATCGGTCAGAGATGACCCACGACTTTTCATAGGGATACCGACCGCCAACCAAACTTACTACGCGCTGGTCGATACTGGCGCTACCCGATCCTTTATCGGTAGAGAATTAAGAGAAGAGTGTAGACGGTTAGGTATCCCATCGAGAGACCAGGCGCACATTATCGAGCTAGCCGACGGGCATTCAATGCAAACGTCAGAGCACTATTGCATCAGTTTGCACGTCAATGGGCAAACAGTGACAGGGGAAGCGTTATACATGCCCAACCTAGCGGAAGACGCCATTCTGGGAATGGATTTCCTAGGCCAGGCAGGTTGCAAAATAACTTTGGGAGTGTTAAATTAGCAGATGAAAGAAAACACGTGCGGATTGCTCTTCAGAAGTTTATTATATATAAAAGTGAGTTTATAAAAAGGAAGTGAAGTAAGAAAAAGAATGAGACAAAATATATGTGACAATCATATGCTTTTATAAGAGATCTTGAAGAATAGATGGCACTTAGAAATTAAGGTGATATCACAATATTGGATATGAATTTATAAAATAAATATCGTTTAATTATTGTTTTAACACACCCCTTCAATATTATAACGATAAATATAAATCAATTTCAATAACTAACTCCAAATCGTTTGAAACAAAAATAATGTTTGTCTTTAGGAACAGCTTTGGTTAAACCATCAGCGACCATTTTGTCCGTTTGAAGGTATTTAAGTGAAACAATGCCCTTTTCTATTGCCTCCCTTATGAAGTGATATTTATAATGAATGTGTTTTGTCCTTGAGTATTTTCCGCCATATTTAGCTATACGTTGGGCACTCTGACTATCGCAGAAAATAGTTGTAGGTGTAGTAGCATCAGAGTATTCAAAATTCAGCTCATAAAGTAAGTTTCGAAGTGCGTATGCTTCCTTAGCCCCTTCAGTCAATGCGATGTACTCCGCTTCGGCACTTGAAGTAGCTACAGTGCGTTGTTTCCTGGACTCCCAGCTTACTGCAGCACCTGCGAATACAAAACAATAACCGGTTTGAGATTTACAATCATTTCGATCTTCAGCCCAACTAGCATCTACATATCCGACTAAGGGTAATCCAGTTTTTGAACAAACTAATTTTGAGGTTTTTGTACTATTAAGGTAGCGTAACAAGTTGAGTGCTGTTGTCCAATGCTATTTTTTGGGATTTTGGGAAAACTGAGATAATGCACTTATGCTGAAAGCAATGTCAGGGCGACTAAAAACTGCTAAATGCATTATTGACCCTATGAGTTCCTGATATTTTGACGTTTCTACTAAATCGTTTTCCCCAACAATGTTGGGCTCCTTTTCGAGTTTAAGTTTCACCTGCATAGGTATTAAAGATGGTTTCGAGTTGTGCATATTGTATTTCTTGCAAAGATTAGTAATATAACGAGTTTGGCATATCGATAACATATCTTGCTTCTTTTCAATTTCGAGTCCAATACATAGAGAAGGATGTCCCAGATCTCGAATTTCGAAGTATAAAGAAAGACTCTCCTTTATCTTATTGAAGAAATTCTCATCATTTGAAGCGATGACTATGTCATCAACGTAAATGCCCAAAATTGTTTTTTGACAACTTTGCATTTTATAATAGACACAGAAATCATAGTTAGATTGCTTGAGTTCCAAAGCTTTAAGTCGTCTAAAGTGCTGTGCCACTGTCTGCTGGCTTGTTTTAATCCATAAAGCGCTTTGTGAAGTTTGCAAACCCTTTTTGGATAATCAGAATCTATGAATCCATCAGGTTGTCTCATATATATTTCCTCGTCGAGTACGCCGTTTAAGAAAGCTGTTGTTATATCCGGTGGTAAAGTTTTAAATCATTTTCAATTGATAAGCCATATATGAGTCGAAGCGAGCTCTGCCTTATGACTGGTGCATAAGTTTCCCCATAGTCAACACCGTATTGTTGACTAAACCCTTGTGCAACAAGTCTCGCTTTTCGGCGGTTTACGGAGCCATCTGATAAATATTTGGTTTTATAGACCCATCTGCAGCCTATAACATTTTTTCCAACAGGTAAATCGCAAAGTGTCCATGTTTTATGCTTCATGAGGCAGTTGTATTCTTCTTTCATTGCATAATACCATTCTTCTGCTGCTGGAGATTGTCTTGAACTTTTATAACTGATTGGATCTTCCAGTTGGCTTGTGTTAAAGACCTTTTCAGCCACAGCGTTCAAGTGCTGTTGAGATCTTAATTTATCTCGTGTTTTATTTGAATCAATATTATTTTCCGAGTTTTTTGATCTCAAATTATATCTCATACTGTTTGATTCTGTTTCAGTTTCAATGTGATTGTTCTCCTCTTTTCTTTCAGGTATTAAATCAAAAAATTCTTCGTTTTCCATAAATTCATTTTCTTTATTGCTTTGTTCCTTTATGTTTTCTAAATTTACTTGTGGTATTTCTATTTCATCTTCTGCTTTATTTTTTAACTGAGTATTATCCAAATCCGGTATGGAACATTCATTTTCAATTGATATTTCTTTATAATTTGCGTAGTCAAACTTTTCTATAAAACGTACGTCACGGCTTTTAATTATAGTTCGAGATCCTCTTTTCCATAAACGGTATGACTTCGATTCTTCTGAATACCCTAATAAGACATGTTCTTCGCTCTTAGGATCTAGTTTTGACCTGTTTGGCGATTTATTTAACACAAACGCTCTACATCCTATTTCACGCAAGTGACTGATTATTGGAACTCTTCCAGTCCATACTTGCTCTGGAGTTTGATCTAAGTTAAGATTCGTTGGACAACGATTCCGAATGTAAGCTGCAGTGTGAACAAGCTCAGCCCACAAAAATTTTGGCAAAGAACCTTCCAACAAAAAACAGCGAGCCATCTCGACTAAAGTGCGGTTCATACGCTCAGCCACTCCGTTTTGCTGAGGAGTATACTCTGCACTCAACTGACGTTTTATTCCATGCTTAGCTAAAAAATTTGAAAATTCCTTGCTTAATATTTCACATGCATTATCATTTCTTAGTACTTTAATTCTTTTATTAGTTTCATTTTCCACTTGGTTCTTAAAATCTTTAAATGCATGCAAATAATCACTTTTCCGTTGTAAAAAATAAACAAATGTTTTCCTGGACCAATCATCAATAAACGTTACGAAGTAAGCGCACTTACTAATTGACTCAGTTTTAAATGGGCCACAAAGATCGGTATGGATGATTTCCAACAATCCTTTGGATGACTTTCCACTTTTGGCAGGGAACGGTAACCTTGTTTGCTTCCCTCTCAAGCAAGTCACACAGTCGAATACAGATTTGTCAAAGTTTGGCAAGCCTTTTACCATTTGGTTATCTTTTAATTTGCGAAGAGATGACATATTTAGGTGTCCATATCGCCTATGCCAAAGTTTTAATGAATTTTCTTTTGTTAACGCAACATTACACGCCTCTTTATTTTCTTTTAAATTTTGCAAATTTACCAAATACAAATTTTTGTGTTTAATGGCTTCAAGCATTATATTATTTCCTTTTAAAATCTGTCCACGGTCTCCTTCTAAAATAACCTTGCATCCATTATCGGCTGCTTTACTTGCTGAAATCAGATGCCTCCTAAGCTCAGGTATGAACAGAGTTTGAAAAAAACTAATTGTTTTTAATTTTCCACACACTATTTTATTTAGCTTTACAGTTCCTATTCCTCTTATCTTTGCATGCTCGTTGTTGGCCACTTGAACTTCTCCAGTATACTTTTCGTCTATGCTAACAAAAGCCTCTCTCAAACAACACATATGAGATGTTACACCACTATCAATATACCAATTATAGCGGTCGCGATTTTTCTCTTTTTCATTATGTGAAACTTCTGAAGCTTCTTTGACAGAAAATGAGTCTCTACTGTGCAATTCTTATGCAATGAAACCTTCTTCGGATGATTCACCCTTTTGAGCAAGATGAGATCTATGTCCCTTTTGACCACACCGGTGACAATTAAAATTAAATTGAGACATACCTGACCGTCGATTCTTTTCCATATTCTTCCTCTGAAATCTGACTTTGAATGCATCTTCTCTCATTTCTTCATTTTCCTTTTTCTTATCGCTGGCTTCCAACAAACGAGCACGTAACACTTCTAGTGTAGGAAAGTCATTCGATGCATCAAATGCCGCTTGCAAGTAACTATACGACGCCGGCAGACTGTCCAACAGCAACACAGCTAACAGGTCATCATCGAGTTTCGCGTTCATCTCGTTCAACCGTGTCACAATTAAATTGAAATTAATTATATGTTGTTCCATGCTTTGATGTTCATGCATTTTGTAATTAATCAACTTACGGAATTCCTCGATTTTAGAACGTGTTCCTTTGCGATTGTATGTTGCCTCCAAAAACTCCCAAATACCTTTCGAAGTCGCTATTCCATGCACAAGTGACACTTGTTCCGGCTCCATTGATATAATGATTTCACTTCTAGCATCTAAGTCCTTGTCATTCCACTCTGCTAACTTCATGGCATCAACTGGTTTTTCCTCATCGCCTTTTACAAACTTCAGAAGACGATTTTTGTGGAGAACAGCTTCCATCTGATGTTTCCACGTAAAAAAATTGTTACCATTAAACAATGGTATTTTTCTTGACAGTGTAGTCATACTCAATACTATATAGATATGTTCGATGCTCAAAAAATTAAACTTCTTTTAAATTTAATATGGGATCTGAGCCCATAACCTGTTAAATTAGCAGATGAAAGAAAACACGTGCGGATTGCTCTTCAGAAGTTTATTATATATTAAAGTGAGTTTATAAAAAGGAAGTGAAGTAAGAAAAAGAATGAGACAAAATATATGTGACAATCATATGCTTTTATAAGAGATCTTGAAGAATAGATGGCACTTAGAAATTAAGGTGATATCACAATATTGGATATGAATTTATAAAATAAATATCGTTTAATTATTGTTTTAACAGGGAGGTCAAGAAATCTCTAGCGGAAAGAGCAGGGGACCTCGTTCGTCGGATATCCTATGCGCGCTCAATGAAGAATCGCTGGGTAGTCAATGTACAAGTGAAGTACAGGACTCGAATCAGGCCATACGCTTAAAGGAATTCCTAGACGCAGAATTGCCTCGGTTTAGCGAAACGAAGGGCATATCAACCGTAAAACCCCACGTCATACGCCTTAAGAACCCCGAGCCCTTTAAACAGCGCTATTATCCGCGCAATCCAGCCATGCAGCAAATCATCAACAAGGAGATCGATGACTTGTTGGCGACAGGAAAAATCAGTCCCTCCTAAAGCCCGTATAGTTCCCCCGTGGTACTCGTACGCAAGAAGGAAAGGTCATGGAGGGTCTGCGTTGACTTTCGTCAGCTCAATGAAATTTCGTATAAAGACGCCTACCCGTTGCCATACATTTCGTCAATTTTAGACAAGGTGCGAGGGGCCCGATACCTATCAACCATCGATCTCAAGCAAGGCTACTGGCAGATCGCGTTGAAGGCAGAGTGCCGGCCGTATACCGCCTTCACCGTCCCCGGCCGTGGTTTGTTTGAATGGAATGTGATGCCGGGTGGATTGCACTCGGCCGGAGCTACCTTCCAGAGGGCCATGGACGATATATTTGGGCACGACATGGAGGAACACGTCCTGGTGTATTTAGATGACATAATCATCATCAGTAAAACGTTTGAAGACCATCTGCAGCATTTGGGAGAAGTATTCCGGAGGTTACGCGCCGCAAATTTGAAAATAAATCCAGACAAATGCCATTTTTGCCGACCGAGTCTGAAGTACTTAGGTCACGTCGTATGCAAAGACGGAATCAGTACCGACCCTGATAAGGTTGCCGCCGTGCGAGATTTGAAAGCGCCTACGAGCATACGAGAACTTAGACGCATCTTAGGCATTTGTTCTTGGTATCGCCGCTTTATTCAAGACTTCTCCACCATCGCAACTCCCCTCACTTCCATCTTGAAGAAGACATCTAAGTGGATATGGGCCGACGAGCAACAGGCCGCATTCGATGCTCTTAAAACCAGGTTGACCGAAGCGCCCGTTCTTGCGTGTCCCGACTTCACGCAACCGTTCACCCTGCAGACCGACGCCAGTCAATACGGCCTGGGCGTAGTATTGACACAGAAGTTAGAGGGGCACGAAAAAGTAATTGCTTATGCCAGCCGAACGTTGACCGACCTCGAAGTGAAGTATGCCGCCACTGAGAAAGAATGCTTGGACATTTTGTGGGGAATACGTAAAATGCTCCCTTACTTGGAAGGGTACCATTTTAACGTTATCACCGACCGCCATTCTCTCAAATGGCTGCACTCCCTCGAAAACCCGTCGGGAAGTTTGGCGCGATGGGCATTGGAGCTGCAACAGTATGACTTCGACATCCAATACCGAAAAAGAACGTTGAACGTTGTGGCTGATGCACTGTCACGAGACCCTTTAACAATAACCGAACTAGACCGACTAGCCGTAATGCGAGACGCCAATCCCGAATGGGTCCAGATCAAATACGAGCAAGTGAGACAAACGCCCGAAAAGTTCCCTGATTTCCGAATTTCAGACGGGAGACTTTACCGCCGATTCACTAGTACTAACCCCTTATCCGATCCTGGTGCCGATGAATGGAAATTGTGTGTACCCCTAGTGGACCGTCGACAGGTGTTGTACGAAAATCATGACGTAGTAACGGCTGATGCCTAAATCATCACCAAAACAACAGCCCGAGTTATGATAAAGTATCATTGGCCGAGAATGTGCCGCGACATCGCTAAATATGTCCGCCATTGTCAGACGTGCAACCAATATAAACCTTCTCAGCAAAAACCAAGCGGCCTCATGCATACGACCCAAACTGAAGGACCATGGGACGTAGTATGCATGGATTTTATAGGGCCTCTGCCCCGTTCAATGAAAGGCAACACGGTGATCTTGGTTTTCACCGATAAATTCACCAAGTGGGTAAAAGCTGTTCCCCTCCCCGCTGCGACTGCGGCAAGCCTTATAAAAGCCGTCTGCGAGAGAATTTTTACTCGATTCGGAATCTCGAAGATTGTGCTTTCTGATAATGGGAGCCAATTCATCAGCCATTCCTTCCGAGAACTACTTTCCGATTTAGGCATAACTCATCGCCTCACTGCCCCGTACACTCCGCAGGAGAATCCGACCGAACGAGTAAACCGCGTGTTGAAAACGATGACTGCCCAATACATTCAAGGCAATCAACGACACTGGGATGATCACATACCCGAACTGACCTTTGCGATGAATACGAGCCGCCACGATTCCACTGGTTACTCCCCGGCATTACTAAATTTCGGTTGTGAATTAAGAATGCCCAGCACCATGGGAAATGAAACTGACAACAATGGTCCCGTAGGAGACATTAATGCGCGAGCGGAACGCATGAAAGCCTTATTCGAGCTCGTTAAACTGAATCTACACATAGCCGCTCAAACGCAATCAAAGCACTACAACCTCAGGCATCGCCCTTGGCGCCCCCTGGTCGGTGACCAAGTATACAGACGTCTCCGAGTCTTCTCTTCAGGAGTAAACTACTTTGCGGAGAAATTAGCCCCCCGTTACGAGGGGCCATATGAGGTCACAAAAATCCTTTCCCCAGTCATTGTTGCATTGCGAAAGAGAGACGCCAAAGGTAACTTCACCGACGTCCGAGCTCATGTAAGAGATATTAAAAATTATATTCCCGGTAATGATGTAACAACAAATATTATTTCTAGTTTAACCAGTCAAGCGTCAACCACCGCCACGATCAGTCAGACCAGGAGCAGCCAGCCCAAATCAAAATCTTCGCAGTCAACGGAAATATTTTTCAGTTTAGGACCGACCGTTCGAGAGGTAAGTGGCATGTACCCTGGGCAAAGTAAAATAATTAAACGGTCATTTCCCAAAGTTAGAGCGAACCTCGCAGCGCAGCCGGCAGACAATAGGACTATACCCACTGCATCGCTAATCCTTCGGCAGAATGCCACCACCATTAGTAACCGATCCGTGCCAGCAGATACGCACCGCTCCATCTCGACTCCGACCCCCACCAAGAACAGCTACATCAATGACGGTCACTTTGGGGGGAACTTGACCCAGCCTACGACATCTCGCCGGGTAACGGTTAGAAGAATTTCCAGCGCCGGAGCCGCGCCCATTCACCCGCCGGTATCTACACGAAGCGTCATGACCCAAGTACGTGCTGCTAAACGCCGAGCCGATGAACTGTGGACCGAGCGGCTTGCGACGCACAGTGGTCGGATTCGACAATCTAGCGGGACAAAACTATTTTGGAACAGAAAAACATGTTTTAACTTACTTAAATTTTATTTTATGAGTTAAAATGTCTAAATTGTACAATTTTTTACAAAAATAATATTTTTGTTTTAAATAGGGACATTCAAATTATAGAATTTATACAAAAATAATTATATAGAAATCAAAAAAAGTTTTTTTTTTTTTTTTTTAATAATTTGATAAAATCAATTTTTGACTTGAAAGTAAAATTTTTTTTCCTGAAGTAAATAAAAATAAGTCTTCATTAAAAACTACTATCATCTTTACTAGCTTAAACTTTTTCATCGAGATCCTTGGTTGATAACAAAGAGAAAACTTCTTTTGGTATCGTCCCACTCGTACGTTTTCGTTTTGGTACATGTCGTAAGCTAGCAATATATATGAATCTGACGGTACCAACAACAAATTTTTTCTTTGTCAACAACTCTCTAAACTTCCTCGTATCCTCATTCCTACCCTCTTGCGCTTGTTCCGAGAGCTGCAAAAAAGGAAGAAGTCTTTTCCATGAAAGAGGACTTTATGAACACTCACTGGCATAGTGTACCAAGAATATTCCCTAAAATACAGATCTCTTACTGCTTTTCAAATGCATTTCCACTTATAGCATATCCACTTCCCATCCTTTTCTAAAATTCTAAAGCTCTAAAATTCTATGAGACCGTTCTACGAGTTCTTGAGTAACACCGGTAATTTCTGAGCTTTTTCAGCAGCTCGAAAAAAACGTCTGGAAGTATTGCCATCATTTGTATTGCCTGCTCGAAACCTATCTTGAATTTTTTGCTTCAGCTACTTAATTGGCTTAGTGACTCGTCAACTACAAACTTAACAACTTTAAACTTTCTTGTTGGCAAAATAAATCAAAAAGCAAAATATGAATTACAGTTCTCTTTCGAGTTGTGACGTCAAGTGCATTATTTTAAAGCCGTTCACTCCACTTTGATTTTTACATTATGTTCACCTGGATGGGGCATTGACCACTCAAGAGACCTTCAAGTTCCTCCAAAATTTTTTTTTTAATTTCCCTGTCCAGAAAGCTCAAGCTTATCTATAGTAATTGCTCTAACCATAACAAGCTTATTTGTTTTATCCATTTGCCGCCAAATTTCAAAAATTTGGTTTCGCGATATTAGGGAGGTAGTTCTGAAAATTGAAAAAAGTTGTATGGGCGTCGCAAAAACGCGCAATGGATTTTTTTTTTACCTAATAGCCAACACTCCACAGAATTATTTTTTACAAAGTTCGAGGCAAAGCTCGGCAAAGCTCTATACTTTTGCTCCATAAAAATCCATATAAATTTTTCACGTTGAACTTAAAATGCTATAAGAAATTATTCAATGAACCAATTAACTTCCGGAATCGTTTTTTTCACTGCTCACAATCTATATTATTCCAAAAGACGCACCGCAGCACTTTTTATAGCTGAACCAAATTGCACAAAAAAACCTTTTATTTTCTGTCGTTAAATGGCTTTCATAAACTACCTTCTTCTATGCTTAATATTTTCTTAACAGTGCAAAAAATCAAAAAACAAAGTATGAACTACAGTTACCTAGTGTATTGACAAGTTAGGTACATCATTTTGAAACGTATCGCTTGGCTTTGATTTTCGACTTTTGTCCCGCTAGATTGTTGAATCCGACCACTGTGCGACGGTCGGAGCAACCGCCCCCAACCGCCCACAAGAGTTACAAGCCGCACCCAGGGCGCAACCACAAGGATGGGTACTGCATAAGCTGGTTATGCCGCCGGTAGAACACGCACGATGGGCTCATATCCAGCTCGCCGCAAGCTGCATGACCCCAGTGCAAGTGCGGCGCGATCCCCGGGCGGCCAGATACGCCCCCGGCTATGTCCCCAGGGTCCGCGATATGCCATTATTAAGGGAACCATCCATGAATATCACCGGACCACCAGCAAACGAGATACCGATAGCGACGCCAAACACAGACCACCGCCTGGCGACCGAGCCGACAAGGGTCGGCCACTGCATCTCTTTCCTCCGACGCCAACGCCGCAAGCATGCTCGCGCATTAGCTAACCGCGAGGCAAACCACTAAAGGGTGACGCAGCCGGCCGATGAAGTTTCGACTGACAACGGAAGTACTAATTATTTAAGTTGTTTTTTTGCTTTGCTTGTTTTTTGTATTATAGTTTCACAAGAAGTGTTTAAGTTTGTCATTATATAACCGTTAATAATAAAAAAAAAAAGTAAAGTAGTTCATATTTTTGTAGGAGATTTGAGACGAGAGGGTTCTCGTCTCGTAAAGTTTGGGGGATCTGTGACGATGAGTCACATTTTTTTGCCACCGCCGAACCGCCGAACCTGTTAAATTAAACGCAGTCGGTGACAGTTCAAAAAGGAATGAATAATTATTCTGTTATAAACTGGATAAGATATAGAATAAACTTATATACTTTTATGAAGTACAATTGTAGTAGATTATTATTTGTAAAATAAAAGGGTACATTCAGCGTCTTTAGGATATAGTTAATTTAATGTAGTTGAATAGGTTTTAATACTAAAGTAGTATAAGTTAAGTTATAGTTTAAGTAATAATTCATTAATTCATAAATATGCATATTTTCAATTGACTTTTCAACACTTCCCCTCAATTGATAATAATTGATAAGCCAAGCGCCTCTATGTGTTTGTAATGCTTCAATGATGTGAGACCCTTTGTGAGCACATCGGCAGTCATGTCATCCGTATTGATATATTGTAAAATAATATCGCCATTCTGCACTGCATCCCGAACAAAATGATGACGTATGTCAATGTGTTTGGTGCGTGAATGTTGAACTGGATTCTTTGCGATTGCCTGAGCACTTTTGTTGTCATTATAAATGACAACACCTTTTTGTTCTGTAAAGAGAGCTTCATTAAGAAATTTTTGAAGATACATTGCCTCTTTGACTGAATCAGCTAAAGCCATGTATTCAGCCTCTGCACTGGACAAAGCGACCGTCCTTTGCTTTATGGATTCCCATGATACAGCTGCTCCTCCAAGCTTGAAAACAAACCCAGTATATGATCGTCTGTCATCTGCATTTCCACCCCAGTCAGAGTCCGTGAAGCCTTCAACATTCTGTCCAGTCCTTCGAAAAACAAGTCCGTAGTTCATCGTTCCTTTAAGGTAACGCAGCACTCTTTTTGCGGCCGTCCAGTGTGGGTTGCCATACTCTTGGTTAAACTGGCTAAGGAAACTAACTGCGTAAGAGATATCTGGTCTAGTTGTAACTGCTAAATAAAGTAAAGAACCGATTAATTTCTGGTAAGGTAATTTAATTAATTTTTCTTTGTCTGCGTTATTATTATCATTATCAGAAAGTATTTTCTTCGAAAGTTTTCGTATCTAAAGGTATGCTGACCGGATTCGAATCTTCCATGTTAAAACGTTTCAGTAACTCCATAATGTACTTCTTTTGACTCATGGTAATCTCTCCATTTTCCTTTTGGTTAAACTCAATGCCTAGAAAATAGGCAAGTTTTCCCATATCCTTCATTTGAAATTCGGATTTCAATTTGTTTTTAAATAATTTGATTTCATCCATACTATTGGATCCTATTATTATGTCATCGACATAAATGGCAACAATAATAATGTTGGTTCCCTTTTGCAACATATAAATACAGGGATCAGATATAAGTGGTTTCATTCCCATTTTAAATAGCTGTTCATTTAGCTTTACATACCACTGCCTGCCTGATTGTTTTAAACCGTATATGGACTTATGGATACGACAAACCTTTTTCTTATCTATATGTTCACCCGTTAATTCGGAAAACATTTCAGGAATTTCCATGTACAATGTCTCATCGATGCTTCCATTTAAATAAGCAGTAACAACATCTAGCTGGTGCAATATAAGTCCCCACTCAGCAGCAAGCGCTATCAGCAGACGAATCGAACATTGTCTGGCCACTGGAGCAAAGGTTTCATTAAAATCAATACCTGTTCGCTGACAGCAACCTTTTGCAACTAACCGTGCCTTCCGTCTGCAAACTTCACCCTTCGAATCGGTTTTTGTTTGAAAAACCCATCTACAGCCTATTATATTCTCCCCCGTTGGTCGGTGTACTATGGTCCAGGTGCAATTTGACTTATGTGCCAAAAGTTCTTCGTTCATAGCCTGTTTCCATTCCATAACGTTGGGATCTTGTAAAATGTCACCTATATTTTGCGGATCTAAGGTTAACATGCAAAGAGCGTCACTATAATTATCAGAATTTTCTGACTCATCACTGGAAGTTGAAATTTCCTTATGCAATCTTTTCTTTGACCTTGTTCGCATAGAAACTGTCTCAACAGGTTTCTTTCTGTTTTCCTGCTCCTGTTCTTGGATACCTTTTTTCTTCTCAGTTTTATTCTCATTACTATTTTCTTTTTGTTGCTCAATATCTTGGTTTCCACTTTTATCTCCTTCATCTTCAAAATCACTAGTTTTCAATTCTAAATTTCTGTTATCATGTATATATATGAACTCCTTCCCATTTGTTTCCGATTCTAAATTTTTACGATCTTTGAATTTTTTTTCTGGTTTGTTAGGTTCGAAAAATATTTCTAAATCTCTATCCTTCGAGTCAAAATTGCATGCAAAATTGTTATTCAAAAATACAACGTCTCTACTTTTTATAATCTTTCTACTTTTGTGACACCATAATCTATAGGCTTTTGCGTTTTCGCAGTAGCCAACAAATGTATATGGCTTCGATTTGGGATCAAATTTACTTCTACTCTTATTTTTAATCAAAGAATATACTTTGCTACCAAATACCTGGAAATGGTTAACGCTGGGGACTTTTCCCGTCCAAAGCTTGTAAGGGACCTCTCCATTTAGACTGCTTGACGAGCAACGATTCCTTATGTATTTTGCACAAGCGATGGCTTCGGCCCAAAACGATTTTGGTAACTGTGACTGAAGCAGCATACATCGTCCCATTTCCACAAGTGTCCTGTTCATCCTTTCAGAGACACCATTCTGTTGAGGTGTATACTCGACGGTAAATTGATGTTTGATGCCTCCTTCCGAAAGATATTGGTTGAACTCCTTACTGCAATATTCTCCGCCATTGTCTGACCGCAAAGCTTTGATTTTCCTTCCTGCAAAATTTTCTGCATAAGTTTTGTAATCTTTAAAAGCTGTAAAAACATCATTTTTATGTTTCAGGAAATATACCTCGCACCATCTAGTAGCATCATCTATGAAGGTGGCAAAATAACTACATCCACCATTGGACTTCGACTTCATAGGCCCACAAATGTCACTGTGGATTAACTCTAATGGGTACTTACTCCTTAAAACTGTTCCCTTCGGAAAAGGCTTTTTACATAGCTTTGCCTCTATACAAATCTCGCACTGTACCTCCCCATGCACGGGATTACTAAACTTCATCCCAAAAACTGACTGGTTTCGTTGCATGTCACACATGGTTTTCATGTTCAGGTGGCCTAGCTTCTTGTGCCAATCCATTAAATCACTGATGTCAACTTGATTATTAGAACTTACTTTCGCCATCTCCATGACTTCATTTACGTAATATAGTCCATTTTTTCTATGGGCTGTCAACACAACACTGTCATCAGAGTTTTTTATTTTGGCATTTTTCTTATCAATTGTCACGACAAATCCCTTTTCGGTCACTTTTGGAATTGAGATCAAATTTGTGCGCAAATCCGGCACGAATAAAGTGTTCTCAAGTCTTACGTGTTTGTCTTGTGGAGTTGAAATTCTCACAGTACCTTGGCCTTGAATCTCGGTTGTTGCATTATTCGCGAGTAACAATTGACGTGGTTCTGTGCAGTTGAGATAAGAAAACCTGTTCTTATCTCCACACATGTGTGACGTAGCGCCACTGTCCAAACACCAACTATTGCTTTTTGAGCTCGTGTTCAAAGAGAAAACTTTATCTCTTACTTCTGATATAGAAAATGATTCCTCTGTCACCGCCGACTTATCTTGTGTGTTGACTCTCACCTTACAATTTGTCGCCTTGTGACCACTGCGGCCACATCGATAGCATTTGAAACGAAAAGTGTTGTTGTTCTTACCTTCAGGCTTTTTGTTCTCTTCGAACGAATTTTTTGCTATGAACTTTGGATGTGGTTTGAACTTTTGGTGCTGCTGACGGTGTTTAATAAATAATGCTCCACTCTGATCGCCATCCTTTCCTTTTCTTGCATCGTACTCCTCAGTAATTTTTATTTTTAGGGTTTCGGGGGTAGGCAGCTCATCTCGTGTTTCGATCGCGACTCTGAAATTGTCATATGACTCAGGGGACTATATAGTAAAAGAATAGAGAGTAATTCGCCATTAATATGTAAATCCATGTCTTCTAATCTATCTACGGCCGAATAAAACTTTGATAGATGAACTCGAATGTCATCCCCTTCAATCATTTTATTCAAAATGAGTTGTTTTAGAAGCGAAGCTTTTTTAGCAGGTCCTCTTGATTCGTAGACATTGTGAAGTTTGTTCCATACCTCATGTGAAGTCACACAACCTCTTACCTCCTTTAGTTCAGATGAACTTATGGATAATATTAGATCCGATTTCGCTTTTCTGTCCTCCTTGTCCCACAATGCTTGTGCTGCATCTTCTTTCTCGGGCCTCTTTTTAGTTCCACACACGTAGTCCCATGTATCATTCTTTACCAGAAGTGCTTCCACATGGAGTTTCCAGGTATCGAAATTTTCACGAGTCAAAGGCTCGATCTTGACCAAATGATGATTTGACATGATGATTAAAGTTTTTTAATGGTTCGTACTAAAGAAAATATTTATTAAACTTATTGATTGCAAAGATTTTTTCAGATTTCTTCTGGGCCCATAACCCTGTTAAATTAAACGCAGTCGGTGACAGTTCAAAAAGGAATGAATATTTATTCTGTTATAAACTGGATAAGATATAGAATAAACTTATATACTTTTATGAAGTACAATTGTAGTAGATTATTATTTGTAAAATAAAAGGGTACATTCAGCGTCTTTAGGATATAGTTAATTAAATGTAGTTGAATAGGTTTTAATACTAAAGTAGTATAAGTTAAGTTATAGTTTAAGTAATAATTCATTAATTCATAAATATGCATATTTTCAATTGACTTTTCAACAGAACCGCCTACATCTCATCCTATGAGCCGTACCAGATAATCACAATGCCATAAGTAAGACATGGGCACTAAGAAAACAACTACGCAGCCAAGTGAAAGCATGCGACACCACACAGCAGACACAAAAGACCTATTGTAGGCGCATACACATTATCCAATTGGTGCACATCACGACTTCGGCTACATACAAAAATTAATTCAATCCAGCAGCGGCAAGCACTCTGCCATCTGCGATGGAATTAATTTTTCTCATGTACGGTGGTATATAAACAACGAGAGGTGAGCGTGTGGTTGGGTGAAACAATGTAACTATTTCACTTATTCAGTACACCTCACACTTACTTTAGGTGCAAAATATTATAAGTATAAGTGGAATTTGTATGAAAAATCAGAGAAGAAATTACCAATGTTAACTGTGGGAATACCATTTTAATATTATTCTTTCACTTCTCCTTTTCTACTTCGAACTTGGAATTATTCAGACGGTGATCTTAAGGGACCCCCGATAAATTTCCCAATTATCTTCTTGAATTTCTCAACGGTGCTCTCAAGGGGCCCATTGTTAAATTCCCCGTCTACTCCTCACCGAATTTTTCAACCGGTGCTCTCAAGTACGATAAATTCCTTAGAAAAATCTCGTCGAATCGCCCGGACGGTGCTCTCAAGGGGCCCAGCCGGTAGTTTCCCGAGTAGTTTTGAATTTTCTTGGTGGTGCTCTTAAGGGGCCCTCTAGGTCAATTCACCATCTGCGGCTTTTGCGATAGCCACTCCACCCCCCGGTTACTTCAAGAAGCGGTGCGCCATATTCTGGGCAACTTTCTTAATATTAATACTTATTTCCTTACAGGAGCGTATGCAGTTTTAAAGTGCAGTAACCAACCAGAACCCATAGCATCCTAGGACGTTCAAACCGACCTCCATCGATCTAAAGGAAACTCAGAGGCCGTACCCAGACAATTTACCGCCCGACCGTGCCAGACGCTGGGAGATTACGTACCTCGACCGACATCATATTTGAACACTTCTTGTAAAAATTTGTTAAGCTCAATTAGTTATTCAGTAATTAAAAACGTTTATAATTCGTACTTGCGTGTCTCGCCTCGTTATTTAGAAGTTGGATTGAAGCAGCTAGAGTCTTCGAGCTTCCTTGGGAAAAATCTTGGGTCCGCTGAGTGTTGCCCCAGCCAAAGACAAAGAAGCCTCACAGTTTGTAAAAAATATTACAAATTTTCATGGCGCCCGAGCAGGGACAAATTTAAACTAATAATTTGTTTTTAAAAAGAATAACTGAAACTAATAGTTAGTCAACCTATTTAACGTGAATACACACATACATATGTATATATACGCGCCGCGAATATAAAAGTTCGTGTTCATCGATTAAAAATCAATATTAATAAACAATTAATTCAATCTTACGCCGCCGCCTCGCAGCGTAAATTATATATTTAGTGGAATCAACTGTGTTAAATCGTCGTTGGACCAGAAACCACCAGCAACCACCATCACCCAGATTGCCAAATGAGTACCTACCACCCAGCACATCAAATCACAATTTACGAGAAGTGTCGTAGGACATTTGGAAAGTTTAAAGAAATCGAAACAAAAGACAGGTATTCACAAAAACTGAAAGTGTCTAAAATAATTGCCTATTTATTGCGGCTTTTGACGTTCAGTTTTTGTCTTTTGCATTTACTTATATGTTGATGGTGAAACAAATTCACAAGTGCGTGGTTGATTTAAAAGTTTCAAACTCGCTCGGTTGCGAGAGTCCTCAAAGATCTCAACATACATGAATCCGCTGGTCCAGATGGTATCCCCGCCGTTATTCTGAAGAGGTGTTCTTCTACGCTGGCAAAACCACTGCGTTAACTTTTCCATCTTTCCTATTCTGCTGGGATTTTTCCGAGCAGATGGAAAACTGCATTTGTCCAGCCGGTCCCTAAAAAAGGCGAATCTTCCTCCCCTTCCAATTACCGTCCAATTGCACTAACGTCCCTTCTTTCCAAGGTCATGGAAACGTTGATAAACCGTCAACTTATGAAATATCTTGAAGAACGAAAGCTTCTTAATGACCGTCAGTACGGCTTTCGCAAACGGTCCACTGGTGATTTGATGGCTTATCTCACCTAAAAGTGGAACCAATCCTTACATTGTTCTGGAGAAAGTAAGATTTTTGCGCTTGATATTTCTAAAGCATTTGATAGAGTTTGGCATCAGGCTCTTTTATCGAAAATGCGTGCTTTTGGTATCGATGAGTCTCTTCATCGTTTGATTAGAAATTACCTTTCCGACCGTTCAATACAAGTTGTGTTGGATGGCTTCAAGTCTGATACCCACTTCATAAATGCTGGTGTGCCCCAGGGCTCCGTTTTGTCTCCGACTCTCTTCCTCATTTTCATTGATGATCTCTTGTCTGAAACTTCGAATCCGCTTAACTGTTTTGCTGACGACTCGACCCTCAGCTTTTCATATTCGTTTCCTAATTCACGTCCCTGCTCTTCGGATATGGAACTGGAACGGTTGCGTATGATAAGCTCATAGAATTTTGACCTTGACAGCATTGTTGCATGGGGTCTTATGAACCGAGTAGAATTCAATGCTTCGAAAACTCAATGCTGTCTCTTGTCGTTGAAGCTTAACATTCCCCCATTGCCATTATCCATGAATGGTACCTGCATCGAAGAAACCGAAAAGCTGTCAGTACTTGGTATGTTTGTAAACGATGATCTTCGTTGGAATGACCACATATTTGAAGTCGCCAAAAACGCTGCTTAATGCTTAGGTTTCCTAAGACGATGCAGGAAGCTCTTCACCCCTTCTGATCTGGCTACAATTTATAAGGCATTCATACGCCCAAAACTGGAGTATAACTCCCATATCTGGTCAGGTGCTTCTCAAACATCCTTGCACCTCCTTGATAGGGTAAAAAATAGAGCGTTAAAATATATAGGTGATAGTTCAATCGTAGAATCAATTGATTCTCTTGAACATCATCGAAACGTTGCCTGTCTCACTCTCTTTTATCGCTTTTTCCACAAGCAGTGCTCTAGTGAAGTACCAGTTGCATTCCTCCCCTGAAACAATTTAGCCGCAATACCCGCCTCGCTAGGAATGTTCATCAGTTTTTCCTTGAGCCCAACTTCGGGCGTAGAGTCAAGTATAGAGATTCGTATTTCAGTCGCACCACCCGAATGTGGAATGCTTTACCTGGCTCTGTATTTCCCCTTCATTACGATTCACAAAAATTCAAAAGCAACGTGCATCGGTGCCTCCCTTCAAATCCTCTCCTATTTTCCTAAATGCTCGCACTGTGTTCTATAACATTATAAGGGTATTCATAAACCCTTGAAGTGCGCGCTTATTATAAAAAAAAAAAAAAAAAGTTTAATAAAATTTATTTCAATTGTTTTATTCGACATATAAAGCTTAAATTAAATTGTTCAAACACATAGAACCTCGCAGCGCAGCCGGCAGACAATAGGACTATACCCACTGCATCGTTAATCCTCGGCAGAATGCCACCACCATTAGTAACCGATCCGTGCCAGCAGATACGCACCGCTCCATCTCGACTCCGACCCCCACCAAGAACAGCTACATCAATGACGGTCACTTTGGGGGGAACCATGACCCAGCCTACGACATCTCGCCGGGTAACGGTTAGAAGAATTTCCAGCGCCGGAGCCGCGCCCATTCACCCGCCAGTATCTACACGAAGCGTCATGACCCAAGTACGTGCTGCTAAACGCCGAGCCGATGAACTGTGGATCGAGCGGCTTGCGACGGTCGGAGCAACCGCCCCCAACCGCCCACAAGAGTTACAAGCCGCACCCAGGGCGCAACCACAAGGATGGGTACTGCATAAGCTGGTTATGCCGCCGGTAGAACACGCACGATGGGCTCATATCCAGCTCGCCGCAAGCTGCATGACCCCAGTGCAAGTGCGGCGCGATCCCCGGACGGCCAGATACGCCCCCGGCTATGTCCCCAGGGTCCGCGATATGCCATTATTAAGGGAACCATCCATGAATATCACCGGACCACCAGCAAACGAGATACCGATAGCGACGCCAAACACAGACCACCGCCTGGCGACCGAGCCGACAAGGGTCGGCCACTGCATCTCTTTCCTCCGACGCCAACGCCGCAAGCATGCTCGCGCATTAGCTAACCGCGAGGCAAACCACTAAAGGGTGACGCAGCCGGCCGATGAAGTTTCGACTGACAACGGAAGTACTAATTATTTAAGTTGTTTTTTTGCTTTGCTTGTTTTTTGTATTATAGTTTCACAAGAAGTGTTTAAGTTTGTCATTATATAACCGTTAATAATAAAAAAAAAAAAGGAAAGTAGTTCATATTTTTGTAGGAGATTTGAGACGAGAGGGTTCTCGTCTCGTAAAGTTTGGGGGATCTGTGACGATGAGTCACATTTTTTTGCCACCGCCGAACCGCCGAACCGCCTACATCTCACCCTATGAGCCGTACCAGATAATCACAATGCCATAAGTAAGACATGGGCACTAAGAAAACAACTACGCTGCCAAGTGAAAGCATGCGACACCACACAGCAGACACAAAAGACCTATTGTAGGCGCATACACATTATCCAATTGGTGCACATCACGACTTCGGCTACATACAAAAATTAATTCAATCCAGCAGCGGCAAGCACTCTGCCATCTGCGATGGAATTAATTTTTCTCATGTACGGTGGTATATAAACAACGAGAGGTGAGCGTGTGGTTGGGTGAAACAATGTAGCTATTTCACTCATTCAGTACACCTCACACTTACTTTTGGTGCAAAATATTATAAGTAGAAGTGGAATTTGTATGAAAAATCAGAGAAGAAATTACCAATGTTAACTGTGGGAATACCATTTTAATATTATTCTTTCACTTCTCTTTTTCTACTTCGAACTTGGAATTATTCAGACGGTGATCTTAAGGGACCCCCGATAAATTTCCCAATTATCTTCTTGAATTTCTCAACGGTGCTCTCAAGGGGCCCATTGTTAAATTCCCCGTCTACTCCTCACCGAATTTTTCAACCGGTGCTCTCAAGGGGCCCGTACGATAAATTCCTTAGAAAAATCTCGTCGAATCGCCCGGACGGTGCTCTCAAGGGGCCCAGCCGGTAGTTTCCCGAGTAGTTTTGAATTTTCTTGGTGGTGCTCTTAAGGGGCCCTCTAGGTCAATTCACCATCTGCGGCTTTTGCGATAGCCACTCCACCCCCCGGTTACTTCAAGAAGCGGTGGGCCATATTCTGGGCAACTTTCTTAATATTAATACTTATTTCCTTACAGGAGCGTATGCAGTTTTAAAGTGCAGTAACCAACCAGAACCCATAGCATCCTAGGACGTTCAAACCGACCTCCATCGATCTGAAGGAAACTCAGAGGCCGTACCCAGACAATTTACCGCCCCGACCGTGCCAGACGCTGGGAGATTACGTACCTCGACCGACATCATATTTGACCACTTCTTGTAAAAATTTGTTAAGCTCAATTAGTTATTCAGTAATTAAAAACGTTTATAATTCGTATTTGCGTGTCTCGCCTCGTTATTTAGAAGTTGGATTGAAGCAGCTAGAGTCTTCGAGCTTCCTTGGGAAAAATCTTGGGTCCGCTGAGTGTTGTCCCAGCCAAAGACAAAGAAGCTTCACAGTTTGTAAAAAATATTACAAATTTTCATGGCGCCCGAGCAGGGACAATTTTAAACTAATAATTTGTTTTTAAAAAGAATAACTGAAACTAATAGTTAGTCAACCTATTAAACGTGAATACACACATACATATGTATTTGTATATATACGCGCCGCGAATATAAAAGTTCGTGTTCATTGATTAAAAATCAATATTAATAAACAATTAATTCAATCTTACGCCGCCGCCTCGCAGCGTAAATTATATATTTAGTGGAATCAACTGTGTTAAATCGTCGTTGGACCAGAAACCACCAGCAACCACCATCACCCAGATTGCCAAATGAGTACCTACCACCCAGCACATCAAATCACAATTTGCGAGAAGTGTCGTAGGACATTTGGAAAGTTTAAAGAAATCGAAACAAAAGACAGGTATTCACAAAAACTGAAAGTGTCTAAAATAATTGCCTATTTATTGCGGCTTTTGACGTTCAGTTTTTGTCTTTTGCATTTACTTATATGTTGATGGTGAAACAAATTCACAAGTGCGTGGTTGATTTAAAAGTTTCAAACTCGCTCGGTTGCGAGAGTCCTCAAAGATCTCAACATACATTAATCCGCTGGTCCAGATGGTATCCCCGCCGTTATTCTGAAGAGGTGTTCTTCTACGCTGGCAAAACCACTGCGTTAACTTTTCCATCTTTCCTATTCTGCTGGGATTTTTCCGAGCAGATGGAAAACTGCATTTGTCCAGCCGGTCCCTAAAAAAGGCGAATCTTCCTCCCCTTCCAATTACCGTCCAATTGCACTAACGTCCCTTCTTTCCAAGGTCATGGAAACGTTGATAAACCGTCAACTTATGAAATATCTTGAAGAACGAAAGCTTCTTAATGACCGTCAGTACGGCTTTCGTAGCAAACGGTCCACTGGTGATTTGATGGCTTATCTCACCTAAAAGTGGAACCAATCCTTTCATTGTTCTGGAGAAAGTAAGATTATTGCGCTTGATATTTCTAAAGCATTTGATAGAGTTTGGCATCAGGCTCATTTATCGAAAATGCGTGCTTTTGGTATCGATGAGTCTCTTCATCGTTTGATTAGAAATTACCTTTCCGACCGTTCAATACAAGTTGTGTTGGATGGCTTCAAGTCTGATACCCACTTCATAAATGCTGGTGTGCCCCAGGGCTCCGTTTTGTCTCCGACTCTCTTCCTCATTTTCATTGATGATCTCTTGTCTGAAACTTCGAATCCGCTTAACTGTTTTGCTGACGACTCGACCCTCAGCTTTTCATATTCGTTTCCTAATTCACGTCCCTGCTCTTCGGATATGGAACTGGAACGGTTGCGTATGATAAGCTCATAGAATTTTGACCTTGACAGCATTGTTGCATGGGGTCTTATGAACCGAGTAGAATTCAATGCTTCGAAAACTCAATGCTGTCTCTTGTCGTTGAAGCTTAACATTCCCCCATTGCCATTATCCATGAATGGTACCTGCATCGAAGAAACCGAAAAGCTGTCAGTACTTGGTATGTGTGTAAACGATGATCTTCGTTGGAATGACCACATATTTGAAGTCGCCAAAAACGCTGCTTAATGCTTAGGTTTCCTAAGACGATGCAATAAGTTCTTCACCCCTTCTGATCTGGCTACAATTTATAAGGCAAACGCCCAAAACTGGAGTATAACTCCCATATCTGGTCAGGTGCTTCTCAAACATCCTTGCACCTCCTTGATAGGGTAAAAAATAGAGCGTTAAAATATATAGGTGATAGTTCAATCGTAGAATCAATTGATTCTCTTGAACATCATCGAAACGTTGCCTGTCTCACTCTCTTTTATCGCTTTTTCCACAAGCAGTGCTCTAGTGAAATAAACAGTTGCATTCCTGAAACAATTTAGCCGCAACACCCACCTTCCTAAGAATGCCCATCAAATTATTATTCGGGCGTACAGTCAAGTATAGAGATTCTTATTTAAGTCGCACCACCCGTATGTGGAATGCTTTACCTGGCTCTGTATTTCAACTACATTACGATTAACAAAGGTTCAAAAGCAATGTGTATCGGATATCGGTGTATCCTATTAAATCCTCTCCTATTTTCCTAAATGCTCGCACTGTACTCTATAACATTGTAAGGGTAGTCATAACCCATTGATGTGTGGCTTATTATAAAACAAACAAAAATTTGTTTATGGTACTCAGGTGCAATAAATTAAAAAAATTTAAATCTTTATTCTTATCACATCAGTCAAAAAATTAAAAAAAAAATTTAAAAAAAACCTTATTATTTGTTATTTATTATTTTAATTTTTTGCTGTCAAAAAAAAAAACAAAATCATTGTTCGAATTTAATTTTTAATTCATTACAGTTAAGAATAATGAAATTGTCAATTTTAATATATTCCAATTCCATCTGTCGGGCTGATTTGTGAATCTAAACCATCCAGGGCGCCACTCAAACGCATACAGAAAAATTAATTTAAATCGGTCAAGCCGTTTAGGAGGAGTTCAATTACATACACACGTACAGCAGAATTATATATATACACATTGCTTTTGAACCTTTGTAAATCGTAATGTAGTTGAAATACAGAGCCAGGTAAAGCATTTCACTTACGGGTGGTGCGACTTAAATAAGAATCTCTATACTTGACTGTACGCCCGAAGTTGGGCTCAAAGTAGAACTGATGGGCGTTCTTAGCAAGGCAGGTGTTGCGGCTAAATTGTTTCAGGGGAGGAATGCAACTGACTATTTCACTAGAGCACTGTTTGTGAAAAAAGCGTTAATAAAGAGTGAGACAAGTAACGTTTCGACGATGTTCAAGAGAATCAATCGATTCTACGATTGAACTATCGCCCATGTAAATCGTAATGTAGTTTAAATACAGAGCCAGGTAAAGCATTTCACATACGGGTGGTCCGACTGAAATAAGAATCTCTATACTTGACTGTACGCCCGAAATTGGGCTCAAGATAAAACTGATGAGCATTATCTATCATTATCTTCTTTATATATATAATTCTGCTGTACGTGTGTATGTAATTGAACTCCTCCTAAACGGCTTGACCGATTTAAATGAATTTTTCTGTATGCGTTTGAGTGGCGCCCTGGATGGTTTAGATTCACAAATCAGCTCGGCAGATGGAATTGGATCATAGTAAAATTGACAATTTCATTATTCTTAACTGTAATGAATTAAAAATTAAATTCAAACAATGATTTTGTTTTTTTTTTTTTTTTGACAACAAAAAAATAATAAATATCAAATAATAAGGTTTGTTTTGAAAAATTCTTTTAATTTTTTGACTGATGTGATAAGAATAAAGATTTAAATTTTTTTAATTTATTTTTGTTTGTTTTATAATAAGCCACACATCAATGGGTTGTGACTACCCTTATAAATGTTAAAAAGCACAGTGCGAGCATTTAGGAAAATAGGAGAGGATTTAATAGGAAACACCGATACACCTTGCTTTTGAACCTTTGTAAATCGTAATGTAGTTGAAATACAAATCCAGGTAAAGCATTCCACATACGGGTGGTGCGACTAAAATAAAAATCTCTATACTTGACTGTACGCCCGAAGTTGGGCTCAAGGTAAAACTGATGGGCATTCTTAGGAAGGTGGGTGTTGCGGCTAAATTGTTTCAGGAATGCAACTGTTTATTTCACTAGAGCACTGTTTGTGAAAAAAGCGATAATGAAGAGTGAGACAAGTAACGTTTCGACGATGTTCAAGAGAATCAATCGATTCTACGATTGAACTATCACCCATCAGTTTTAACGCTCTATTTTGTACCCTATCAAGTAGGCGCTAAGATTTTTGAGAAGCACCTGACCAGATATGGGAGCTATACTTCAGTTTAAGGCGGATGAAGGCCTTATAAATTGTAGACAGATCAGAAGGGGTGAAGAACCTAAGTCTTAAGAAACTTAAGCATTTAGCAGCGTCTTTGGCGACTTCAAATATGTGGTCATTCCAACGAAGATCGTCGTTTACACATACACATACCAAGTACTGACAGCTTTTCGGTTTCTTGGATGCAGGTACCATTCATGGATAATGGTAATGGGGGAATATTTAGATTCATCTTCAAATTCTCCCAGGAACGGTAATGGGAACGGGATCGGAAATTCAAAAAACAACTGGAACGAATTGTAATTTTTGTCGCTGTTACAGTACGATGTCATCCCCATATTCCCATGAGAATGGGTCCAAAAAAATTTCAACGTTAGAGTGTAAAGTGCTCCTAAGTAACAAAGACTATAATTATTTTCTTAACAAATTCTTTCGGGAACGGAAGCGGGAATGGTGAAATAATCAAGAACCTGGAAAGTACTTAACTAATTCCAAAAATTCTTTCATGATAAGAGTGCTTCAATGTCCCTGAGTAATATAGACTATAGTTCATCAACATTTACCCACAGGAACGGGAACCGGAATTCAAAAACCACTGTACTGATTTCAGTACGGTTTTTGCCATTACAATACGGTGCTACATAGACTATATTTCATCCCCATATGGGAATGGAACGGGAACTGGGACATATTAGGGAACTTCGAAAATGCTATAGCGATCCCACAAATTCAGTCATCTTTAGAGTGCTTAATTGTCCCTGAGTTACATAAACTATATTTCATCCTCACTCTCCCACTAGAATAGAAACTTTGAAACTACTTTACTTAACTTTCAATTTGATGAACGTAGGGCCTGAGCTACGCGCGCCGGGCGGGTCAGCTAGTATATATATATCAATCGTAGAATCAATTGATTCTCTTGAACATCATCGAAACGTTGCCTGTCTCACTCTCTTTTATCGCTTTTTCCACAAGCAGTGCTCTAGTGAAGTAGCCAGTTACATTCCTCCCCTGAAACAATTTAGCCGCAATACCCGCCTCGCTAGGAATGTTCATCAGTTTTTCCTTGAGCCCAACTTCGGGCGTAGAGTCAAGTATAGAGATTCGTATTTCAGTCGCACCACCCGAATGTGGAATGCTTTACCTGGCTCTGTATTTCCCCTTCATTACGATTCACAAAAATTCAAAAGCAACGTGCATCGGTGTCTCCTTTCAAATCCTCTCCTATTTTCCTAAATGCTCGCACTGTGTTCTTTAACATTATAAGGGTATTCATAAACCCTTGAAGTGCGCGCTTATTATAAAAAAAAAAAAAAAAAAGTTTAGTAAAATTTATTTCAATTGTTTTATTCGACATATAAAGCTTAAATTAAATTGTTCAAACACATAGTGCATAATATAAACACATAATTATTTTAATTTAAGTTAAACGATCCTTATTGATTACAACGAAACAATATTTTCAAAAAACAAAAACAAACAAAAGACTTTGTATTTTTATTTAAAAAAAAAACCTTATTAAATACATTTCTGCGACGCTTGACGTGCCAACATAAGCTTCACGCTCACAAACTGAAGTTACAAAAAAGTAAACAAACGTTAATATTCTTAGGCCGGCCACTGACTACACAATATAACTGCGCAAACTGACTTGAGCAAAAAACAAATTGTTTTGATTTTTACACAGTTAACTGCACAAACAACCCCATTCACAACACAAATGAACTGCTCAAACTCCAATTTGCGCAGTAATATTGTGTAGTCAGTGGCCGGCCTTACATAAAGAAAAAGAAATGAGAGAGAAAGAAAAAGAGAGATTAGAAAAATTAAGAGAGTTAATGCAGGTGTTATGAGTTAAGGCCCCGGCCCATAGAACGCGTTGCGCGCGTGCGGCACCGCTTCCAACTGACAGCTCGATTAAATACACACGATCTTATGAGAGGTGACCCATAAGCACCGCGCGCAACGCGCCGAACGCGCCGAGTATCCCGACTTTCTACTTTGCCGCGGCTCTCACGCGGTGACAGCAGAGAGACATGCGCAGTCACAACCAATTTGAAGTTTTCTCTTATATGGAAAAAGTGACAATGGGCGCGTTCTAGAACCTATCGGATAGCCTATCTCGGATAGCCGTATCTTAGATACCTTTTTGAACGATCGACATTAGACAACAGCTGTGAAATATTAAAATTCGACTTTTGAAAACAGAAAAACATTCAAAATATCATTGCTAGACGATTATAACTTATTTTTTTCGATTTCCCACACGTAAACAACAACAACAAGCTATCCGGATACGATTCTTGAACGCCCCCATTTTGACTAAATTTATCTGTCAAAACACCGCAACGGATTCTATGGGTCACTATCAGTTGCGCGCGGCAAAACCCACCGCATCAGTTGCCGCGCCGCTTCTACCGCACGCAACGCGTTCTATGGGTCGGGGCCTTTATTTAGCAAATTTAAAAAGTTGTGACGTGATATTTCCATTGTCAGTGTTCATTAAATTTTTCCCTTTGAAGATGTACAATGCTTCATAGGCATCTAATTTACGTTCATCGGTGACGTATTTAATTAATTTGCAATTGTCATTTAAATTGCCTATGTTGTGTGGTGGGTTGTTGTCATCATCAAACATATATGTGCAGCTACAGATGATTTGTGTATAGCGTGGGTGGTTATATTGTATTGGTGTTCTTTGTAACGTTGTAATATGCTACGTTTGGTTTGCCCGATATAGTTGGCGTCACAGTTGGAGCATTGTATTCTATATATACCACATTTGTTTTGTATCGGTGTTGGATCTTTCGTGCTGCCTAATATATTTTTCAATTTGTTGTTGTTTTTATATACCATTTTCATGCCCTCTTTGGCAAAGTTTTTGGAAAGAGTATCTGTTTTTGATGGCACATATGAAAATGCAACTCTTTGTTCTTTTATGGATGAGGCTTCCATTCCTTGGCTAAACAAAGTTGAAAGTTCTTGTTTTTTTTAGCTTTTTTGAATGCTTGTTCACCAATTGATCGATTGTTGATTTATCGTAACCATTTGTATCGACAATTTTTAGAATGGTGTTGTATTCTTTCATGTAATTTGCAGATGATAAAGGTAAAGTACAAAGGCGATTAATCATCGAATGGAATGCAGCTAATTTGTTTTGACGGGAGCAGTAAGAATCGTTGGTGATGAATCGGGATGTTGTTGTCGGTTTTCTATAGACGGAAATTTCCAATTTGTTGTCATTTTTGCGCGTTAAAGTTAAATCCAAAAAGTTTAGTGAACGTGATGTAGGATCTTCTGTTTCATGTGTGAAATTAATGCTAGTGTATTGGTTGCTTAAGACCTCTAACAAGTTTGCAATTTCTTTTGGATTAATAACGCTAAAAACATCGTCGACGTATCGGATCCACAGTCTCGGTAATACACCTTCTTTCCTTAAATTAGACTCGAAGCTGGTAAGGAAAGCTTCAGAAACAAGAGGTGACATCGGGTTTCCCATGCTTGTTCCAGAATCACTCTTGTTTCATTCGTCTCTGAACTGAAAACAATTATGGGAAATACAAATTTCAGCAACTTTGATGTATGTGTTAAGTTTTTCGGATGGAAGGTTATGTTTTTGTAGGTGAATGCGTATGGTGCAGGGAATTAACTTCACGGGCACTACCTTCACACGGGAAATAACTTCACCTCATGTGGGAATTAGTTTCACTTTTTTTTTTGAAGATATTTCCTACTGAAGGTGGGAAATAACCTCACTTTTTCGTGGGAACGAATTTCACTTTTATGTGAAGATATTTATTTGAAAAAACTTATACATTTCGTTGCAGTGCAGATCTGTTTTTGAAAATATGTATACAGGGAGTCCCGAAATATGTGTTACATACTTCGGGATGTGATTCTTGGTCGAATTTTAAGAAAAAAATTGTTCTACAGTAAAGTCCATTTCTCAACTTTGACATAATTTTTTGACATTTAAAAAAAAAAAGGCTAACTTTGGTTTACCCTGACCTGTGTTAAATTCGATTTCTCTGTCAATACTGATGGTAGAGACCTAATTTAAGACTTATTTTTTGGAGAAATGAAATTTTTCGTTTTTGTGTATTTTGTGAAGGGATCACACCAGCGACCACGTCATTATACATTTAATTCCGGTCATTGACGTTAATCCACATTACGCTTCACGATAGCCAACCTTGAACTCATATTTCATTCATGGTCATGAGTATCAACCTCATGCACTAAATTATTAAGTAATAATTTCAATGCCACTGACGATGACGGGACGCGACGCTTCAGATTACTTTGTCAAGTGTATCTACCTACTCACTAAGGTTCAATGTACTGCATACTGTGTAGTGCATATGGCTGGACGTATTTGGATACATTTGTGCATTGTATAAGATGGGCTATGCATATTGGCATGTGCTATTAATTTGATGACATAGCAAGTATGCTACCGGGTTCCGTTGTTCGTTTATTTCCCACAGAATTCGGAATCCCAAATATTTCTATGTGTTAGTTATAATATGTATATTTGATATTGGTTTAAGATGTTAGTGTGTAAGTTGATTATTTTGTATAAATAGCTTAAGTTCAGTGTAATAAATTCACTTTTTAGTTTGAAGTAGAACGGAACACTTTGGCTCTTCAGCCTCTCTTCTTATTTCCAACAGATCGGCTCTCTAGCCATCAACACAATTCGGCTTGGGGAAGCCATCTAATATCCCCCATAGCTTTAGTAGGTGAGGTAGTACTAGGCCCCTCATTACATGGCGATCCTGCCAGGAGGTTCAGTGCCTCACAGTGCTTGCGGTTGGCTACACTCCGTTTCCTAAATTGTAGTATCTAAATCGTTTGCTTTGACATCCATACTATGTAAAGCAAAAATACACACCAACAAAGATGACTACAATTAAACAAAAGCCAGGCAACATCATGAGGGTGATCACAATTAGCAGCACAAACAACTTCCAAAACTTTTTCCGAACTCTATACTGCTTCCATCGCAAAGAGTTACACAGGAAGAAAGCAGATGAGTCTACAAATTCATTATATTATGTACTACAGTACTACAACTGCTTCAATTAGAATTAGTTATTTTAGAAAATAGTTTTTTTTGGTTTACGAAAAGAGAAGCAAAAGAAACTTTACAACGTTATCAAAGATAAGAAATTTTCATAAATTTTTAACCATTTTCTTTTTATTTTTGGCGATTTTTTTTTTCTCTTTCTTTTGATTTTTGAAACTGAAACTGATTCAAGAAACAAATCTTGTTATCATGGACATTGTCATAATCCTTATAGTTTATTTAGCCACAAAGAATTTTAAAATTGTATTGTTCAGAAAATTATTACTAATGAAATTAAAAATGTAGCAGTTTCAAATTTTTACAAAAAAATTTTTTTCTCAATGTATAAACAATGTATAAACAAAAAAAAAAAAATGAACGAAAAACACTTCTTATGAAAGTTAAACATAAATGAAAAAATCTCAAAAAAAAAAAAATTGTAAAACGAAGCAAAAAAATAAAAAAAAAGAGAAAATAAGCTAGAAGAAAAAAAAAATTTCATATCTTCCCCCTAAATTCATATCTCCCCCATAAATTGAAAAAAAAGTTCTGTTATCATTTGTTCAACACAATAAAAAACACTAAAAGACAAACTTCCGTTGAAATACTTGCAAACTTCAATAAAAAAAAGAAAATATTCCAACAAAAATATAGGTATTACTGAAAACAGAACTTCTGAAACCACCCGAAAGCGGACTAAAAGTTATTGAATTAAAAATCGTTGACAATTTTACGGAAGATTTAGTTAATTTCAAGGACGACATAATTATAGGACCAAACAAAGTTTTGGCGTATATTCCAAAAGGGAATAGTTTACTCCTAAAGAAGCCCAAGGACAGCACTACAACCCAATCGACATTATTTGGCAAAATATTGTCGAGGGATGTGCAAAAATTCTGCGGGCCCAAATCAATTAAGAGAATATATATTACTAAAAATGAAATAAAGAAACTCTCGGACGGCCGTCGAGAATATAAAATTAATGAATTAAAAAATATATTAGGAGAAATGTTTAAAGAAAGTAATATAAAGGTATACCTCATAGATAATGTTATTGAAATTACCGATCCTTGTAAGAAGAAATTAATACTAAACGACTTTCACATACTTCCAACCAGTGGACATGCAGGTATAAACCGTATGATCCAAAATATAAAGACAAAATACTTTTGGACAGGAATGCAAAACGATGTGACGACATTCGTTAAGCACTGCCCAGTATGCCAACGAAACAAATATAACCAGCCGAAGAAACAACCAATGACTATCACATCAACAGCCGAATCAGGTTTTGACAAAATATTTATAGACCTAGTAGGACCTTTAGAAGAATCTGAAGATGGATCTAAATACATACTCACCATTCAAGATGAGCTTACCAAGTTTATCGAAGCTATACCACTCCCAAATAAAGAATCAGGCACGGTAGCTAAAGCTCTAGTAGAAGGTTTTATTCTAAGGTACGGAGTACCCCATACAATAGCATCTGATCAGGGAACCGAATTTCTAAACCAGGTTTTCAAAAGTATCTGTAAGCTTTTGAGAATAGAACAATTGCAATCTACAGCGTACCATCATGAGAGCATAGGAGCTTTAGAAAATTCACATAAGGTTTTAGGAGCATATCTTAGAAGTTACGTCTCAGAAAAACACACGGACTGGAGCACTTGGTTGCCATATTACGTTTTCTGTTATAACACTTCCGTACACTCAGAAACGGGTTACACTCCATTCGAATTGATATTCGGAAAGCAATGTAGCTTACCCAACAATCTGACAAAACAAATGGAACCGGTGTACAACTATGACAATTACGTAATTGACCTTAAACATAAATTACAAGTTGCCCATAGAGATGCCCGAGAAACGCTTATAAAGAAGAAAAATGTTAGGAAAGATAGGTATGATAAAGAGGGACAAACAAAGAGTAGTAGTTTTGAAAAAGGAAGTTTAGTTTTATTAAGAAACGAAGCTAGGAAAAAATTAGATCCAATATTTATAGGACCATACGAAGTTTTGTCTCAAAATGGTGTAAATTGTGATATCAAATACGATAACAAAACAATGACAGTACACAAGAATAGACTAAAACCCTTTTACGTGTATTTAACTTTTATATAATCGCTAATTAAATCAAAATCAAAAAAAAAAAGGGGAAGAGAATGTAAATAATATTATATGCACATATATACATACAAGATAGCTACTTCATTTAATTAATTACCTTAATTTTTAATAAGAGTAAAAAAAAAAAAAATTTTTGTTGTGCGCACAACTAGAGTATAAGAAAAATAAGTTGCTTGTATGAATGGAAAAATTAAATTATATGCGTAAATAATGATACACCCTAAGTATAAAAGAAAATAATGTTTAAAAGCACAACTAGAGTATAAGAAAAATAAGTTGCTTGTATGAA
Source organism: Melanostoma mellinum (assembly GCA_914767635.1). NCBI lineage: Eukaryota > Metazoa > Arthropoda > Insecta > Diptera > Syrphidae > Melanostoma > Melanostoma mellinum. The sequence continues at coordinate 92,922,544 of OU612060.1, read as the reverse complement.
TGGAAAAATTAAATTATATGCGTAAATAATGATACACCCTAAGTATAAAAGAAAATAATGTTTAAAAGCACAACTAGAGTATAAGAAAAATAAGTTGCTTGTATGAATGGAAAAAAATTAAATTATATTATATGCGTAAATAATGATACACCCTAAGTATAAAAGAAAATAATGTTTAAAAACACAACTAGAGTATAAGAAAAATAAGTTGCTTGTATGAATGGAAAAAAATTAAATTATATTATATGCGTAAATAATGATACACCCTAAGTATAAAAGAAAATAATGTTTAAAAAAACACAACTAGAATAAAAGAAAAATAAGTTACTTGTATGAATGAAAAAAAAAATTATATTATATTATATGCGTAAGTAATGGTACACACTAAGTGTAAAAGAGAATAATGTTTAAAAAACACAACTAGAATAAAAGAAAAATAAGTTACTTGTGTGAATGAAAAAAAAATTATATTATATTATATGCGTAAGTAATGATACACACTAAGTATGTACTATTTCAATTAATATAAAAGAAAATAATGTTTAAAAAAAAAAAAAAATAAAAAATATATATTGGGATTCCGAAGAAAAAGAAAAAAAATATATATATATAAGTGTCGCTTAAAAGAAGAAATCAAGATATGTCATGATTTCTCCTTTTCCCCAGGAAGGGTGGTGTGAAGGGATCACACTAGCGACCACGTCATTATACATTTAATTCCGGTCATTGACGTTAATCCACATTACGCTTCACGATAGCCAACCTTGAACTCATATTTCATTCATGGTCATGAGTATCAACCTCATGCACTAAATTATTAAGTAATAATTTCAATGCCACTGACGATGACGGGACGCGACGCTTCAGATTACTTTGTCAAGTGTATCTACCTACTCACTAAGGTTCAATGTACTGCATACTGTGTAGTGCATATGGCTGGACGTATTTGGATACATTTGTGCATTGTATAAGATGGGCTATGCATATTGGCATGTGCTATTAATTTGATGACATAGCAAGTATGCTACCGGGTTCCGTTGTTCGTTTATTTCCCACAGAATTCGGAATCCCAAATATTTCTATGTGTTAGTTATAATATGTATATTTGATATTGGTTTAAGATGTTAGTGTGTAAGTTGATTATTTTGTATAAATAGCTTAAGTTCAGTGTAATAAATTCACTTTTTAGTTTGAAGTAGAACGGAACACTTTGGCTCTTCAGCCTCTCTTCTTATTTCCAACAGATCGGCTCTCTAGCCATCAACACAATTCGGCTTGGGGAAGCCATCTAATATCCCCCATAGCTTTAGTAGGTGAGGTAGTACTAGGCCCCTCATTACAATTTTGTCGTTTTAGTGCTTTACACAAGGAAATAATGAAAAATTCGCGCGAGTTACGAAGGTACCACTTAATGTACCAAACACGCCACAGTTGGTTTCTATTCAGATACCAAAACTTGCAACCTCAACGGTTTAAAGAAAAGATAAACAAATGATCTCATGATCTCTACAGAGATACATGAATTTGCAACCTCAACGGTTTTATGGTCTCATTGTAAACATCCGATGACCATCACCCTCATGAAGAATATTCTGTATGTAAGCACATACTAGTAAGGCACAATAGAAGCATAGGTTTCATTAAAGATTGTATTTAGTTCTTAAGTGAGTTCATTTCTGAAGTTTAAATAAAGCGGTCGTCCAAGACCCAAAAGATACATCTTCGTGTTTTCTTTTTTCCTTTTCGTTTTTCGCAAAAGTTGAGATCACCTCCAAGTTGGGAGGTTGGATCTTTTAATTTTTTTGGTTAACACGGGAAGTTCTTCGTTAACTGGCGCAGTCGGTAGGATACCCAGTATCCGCAACATAACGAGTAACACAACATAAATTGGTGTAATCGTGTAAAAGTGAAAATCGGTTTAAAACTGAGAAGCTGAAGAAAAAAAAATATAATAAAAAGGAGAACTGGAAAAAAGTGAAATTTTTTTTTCTCTCCTGTGTGTTTTGTAACCTTAAATTTCACATCGAAAGATGGAAAAACAGATTGGTCTTCTGCTGAATGCAACAGCGGAACAAAAAGAACTCTTCGAACAACAGCAACAAATGCTGCAACAACAACAACAGCAGCAACAACAGCAGGAACAGCAACAACAACAGCAGCGGCAGCAACAGCAACAACAACACCAGCATTCACAACAGCAACAAGACCAGGAGCTGCCAAAACAGCAACAACAGCAACAAATGCAAGAACAAACCCCACTATCCATTGTCTTGCCAGAAATGGAAATCATAAAAATTATACAAAAAATAAAACCATTCAGTGGCGAAGGGCCAAGAGATGTCGCGTCCTTCATCTATGATGTGGACATAAATATCCAATATCTAACACCAGTTACGTGTGCATTTGCGGTCCAGAATATAATAAAGGGACTCATCATGGGAAGAGCACAGCAAACTATTAGAATGCTTGGAGCATTTACAACCTGGCAGACTATGAAGACAACTTTAATTAGCCACTTTGGACCACAGGAATCTTTTATAGGAATATACCAACAAGCTGTAAGTCTAAAAAGTTATGATATTGATAGCTATTACGTTAATATGTGTAAGTTAATGGACAAAATAAATGTGAAATATAATTTTGAATTGATTAAACCCGTAGAATTTTCGCCACAAAATGTCAGTGATATGTTTTTTAGAATTTTTTGCTCTAAACTTAATACAAATGAAGAGAGCTTTGTCTTGAGCACAAACATTGATTCAATGCAAAAAGCATACGAATTACTGAACACATATAAAAAGTCAAATCCTTTACATAATGTCGACAGTTTCAATAATGGTTTTTCGAGAAATAAGAATTTTAGAAATGGAATTTCCAACAACCATAATAATAACAACTTTAGGAATCAAAATAACAGGAATCATGATCAAAGAAATTTTAACAGATCTACTAATTATCCGAATAATAATAGCGGTCATAATAATAATCAAAGAAATTTTAATAGGACTATTAATTATCCAAATAATAATAGGAATCATAATAATAATCAAGGAAATTTCAACAGAGCTTCTAATTATCCAAACCACAATTATAATAATAATCGATTTAACAATAATAGGGACAACAATAACAACAGGAACAATAATAATTTTAGTTCAAATCAAACCCAAAATAACAGAGAATATGACAGGGACGTAAATTTTCAGGAGGAGGCCTCAGAGCACCTCTTCCCATAATAAATCTTACTATTAATAACGAAGTTATTCCAACATTAATTGACTGTGGGGCTTCAACATCCAGTATACATTTTAATTGTCTTCAAAATACACCAAGATATAAGTTAGAACAACCTCTTCAAGTTAACGGATTGACAGGTTATATAGTAGTTACCGAACAAATAAAAACTAACTTTCCTTCAGAATTAAAGCCCCTAGTTCTTATAAAATGATGTGGAAAATCATAGATTTTTCTAACAAAAATTTCAAAGCAATAATAGGACAAAATATATTGCACCCTCTAAATGCTACTCTCAATTTGGGAGATGGTTTTTTAAATATACTTAATGAAACGATATACTTTAATTATGCTTGCCCACAAGAAATCTGTTGTCAGGAAGAATTCCTAGAAGTAGATAATTTGGATTGCTTATATGAAAACTTGAGCAAAGAAGAATCAGATTCTTTACGAAAAGTACTCAAGAATAATGGTGATTTATTCTACAAAGAAGGCACTAACTTGAGCTGTACCTCTAATACAAAACATTCTATTTCAACCACTGATAATACCCGTCTTCTCAAAAATATACCGGTTTCCTAAAATACATGAGGAAGAGGTAGAAAAACAAATTCAAGATATGCTTAAGCAAGGTATAATCAAACCATCCAACTCTCCGTACAATGCACCCATATGGGTTGTACCAAAAAAAATTGATAATACCCAAACTAAGAAATGGCGAATAGTTGTAGACTATCGCAAACTAAATGAAAAATCTATAGCAGATAAATTTCCTTTACCAAATATTGAGTCAATTTTTGACAAACTCGGTAGAGCACAATATCTTACCACCCTTGACCTTGCTAAAGGTTTTCACCAAATTTTGATAAATGAAAAAGATCAACACAAAACTGCGTTTAGTACACCTCAAGGTCACTATGAGTTTGTAAGAATGCCGTTTGGACTAAAAAACGCCCCGGCAACTTTCCAGAGAATGATGAATGAGATCCTGAGAAACTATATAAACAAAATTTGTGTTGTATACCTGGATGATATTCTTATATTTTCCACGTCACTCCAAGAAATGGAGAATAATATAAAACTTATTTTCAAAGAACTAAGAAATCATAATTTAAATTTCCAAATGGACAAATGTAAATTTTTTTCAAAGAATACTGAGTATTTAGGTCATATATTAACAGACAAGGGAATAAAACCAAACCCAACCAAAATAGAAACAATTAGAAACTTGTGTTTACCAAAAACAGTTAAACAAATAAAATCCTTTTTGGGTATAACAGGCTACTACCGGAAATTCATAGAGAATTATTCCAAGATTGCCATCCCGTTAACAGGATGTTTAAAAAAAGGTAATAAGATTAACGAAAAGGATCCTAAATATATAGAAGCCTTTGAGAAGTTAAAACACTTGATTACGAGTCATCCAGTATTACGATACCCCGACTTCAAGAAAAGTTTTACTCTCACAACTGATGCTTCAGATAAAGCAATCGGAGCTGTTTTGTCACAAGACAACCATCCTATTTCATTTGCATCTAGAACTCTCAATGAACATGAGATAAACTATGCAACTATTGAAAAAGAATTATTGTCAATTGTCTGGGCAACAAAATATTTTCGACCTTACCTTTATGGTATCAAATTCAAAATTAGAACCGACCATAGACCTTTAGTTTGGTTAAACAATCTCAAGGATCCAGGTTCAAAAATGATAAGATGGAAAACTAAATTAAATGAATACAATTATGAAATAGAATATGTTAAGGGAAAGGAAAATAAAGTAGCAGATTTCCTATCACGAATAAATACGAAAGAAAATGAAATCAATGTTAATGTAGATAACAGTAAGAATAAAAAAAATGAGATTATAGAAAATAAGGGGATAGTTAATAAGTTTAAAACCCAGTTAAATTTATTAAAAGAAAAAAATCAGTCTTACAAAAAAATATATAGCAAAAGGAAGATTTTTATTACAGAAAAAGAAATAAATGATGGTCAAATGACAAATATTTTAAAAGAATATCTACCAGAAAAAGGAATTTAAGGTATTTACTCAGACTTAGAAGAAAAAACATTTAACATATTTAAAAATACTTTCTATGAAAATTTTGACAATAAAAATTTCAAATTAATTAAATGCGATCATCTAGCAGAAGATTTGTTAAGCAGAGATTCTTGTTTTGAAAAAATAAAAGAAATTCATGAAAACACTAATCACCGAGGAATTCACGAGAACTACAGTGAAATGAAACTGAAATACTTCTTCGTTAGGCTTTATGAAGTAATCACAGAATACATCAATAATTGCGATGTATGTTAGCAAAATATGATAGAAAACCACCAAAACCCAAATATAAACACACATTGACACCAAGAAATAAAAACGAGATTATTCATTTAGATATTTTCCACAATAAAAAAACATTTTATTTTACCGTTATTGACAAATTTTCCAAACATTTGTACGTAAAAGAAACTATAGATAAAAATTCTACAACTTTAGTTGACTTATTACAAGAATATATCCTTATTTATGGAAAGCCAAAATTAGTAGTCGCAGACAATGAGTTTAATACAGCTAACGTATTAGAGTTTATCCAACAAATGGATTTATCAATTCATTTCAATTCACCCAATAGTCATACAGGTAATTCGGACATGAGCAGGTGCCACTCCTCATTATTAGAACATATTAGAATACTCACCATCACAGAACCTAATCTTAGTAATTCAGACAAAATCATGAAAGCTGCATCGTATTATAATAATAACACAATACACTCAACCATAGAAAGAAAACCAATTGAAGTACAGTTCGGAAATTTAGACACAGAAGAAATTCACAAGTTATTGGAATCTAAGAATAATAGAAATAGGGAAGTTAGTAAACCTTACCCCTACGAAAAAGCGTATATCAAGAATTATGCTCAGAAAAGACATAAGGAAAAACCCAAGTTTAGAAGAATAGGAGTAAAATTAGATAACGATAATAATATAATTGAGAAAAAAGGCAACAGAAATCTAAAAATTCACCCAACACGTATTAAAAGACAGAAAAAGTATTTTAAAGGTCAAAATAAAGAAAATAATCAAAAAATTGCAATACAACAAGTAACCTTAAATCAGTAAATTCCTCTCTATTTTTTTTTTTAGGTTCTTAAGCACCTCAGCATAAAAACAATTTTCTTAATTCTAAACCTAATGAGTTTAATGATAAGCTCAAATGCAAATATTCAAGTAGATAATATCGAAGAGGAAGGAATGATATTAATTAAGGATGATAATATGCCTTTAATCAGTGACTATTTTCGAATCTATCACAAAATTAAACTGCAAGAATATATAGATGTTCTAAATAACATGACATACAATAAAAAAAAATCCGGAAATATTTAAAATCATTCAAAATAACACAGCGCTTTGCCAGAAAATTGATAAAATCAAAACTAACATTAAAATGCTATTAAGTTCAAATGAACATTCCATAAAATTTAATATTAAACTACGCAATAATAGAATAAAGAGAGGATTATTAAACCCAATAGGTTCAATTTTTAAATTACTGTATGGAGTTATGGACAATGATGATAGGGAAGAAATAACAGAACACTTAGATGTTATAGATCAAAATGATAAAAAACTAGCTGAAGCATATAATCAACAGATAGAAATAAATGATGTTTTCCAAACTAACTTTAAGAATATAAAAAGTAACATAGAGGAAACAAAATCAGAACTTTTTAAACTCGTTGGCAACGATAGAGATGAAATTAATGAAATCAAAAATGAAAAATCTTTATTGAAGCTTTGTATTATGTTTCGGAACTATCACAAGAAACAGACAAGTTAGTAGATAATGTTAACGCGGCTAAGGAAGGTATAATGTCAAGGTCAATTTTAGACATTGACGAAATAAAAGAAAATTTTGTAGGACTAAATGAATTAAGAGAAATAAAAATTAATATTTTTGGAAAAGATAATTCAAATACTTTCATTATTGTTATAAGTGTTCCCATATTTTTAAATAATGAATTTCCTACGTATTATTTAAGATTTATACCATTTTCAAATGATACTATAATCTCAAATATAGAAGAGCAGAAAGTTATAAAATATCAAGATAAAATTTATCCTGTAAGTAAATATTTAAAGAATTTGAAAAATCCTATTGAATGCTCTCCATGTAAGACTTCTGAATATAAAGAAATGAATTATGTAGAAGAAATAAATAAAGGTCTGTTACTGGTAAGAAATTCTCAAGATGCCATAGAACACAACTGTAATGAAAAGGCATATAATTTCTATAAATAAATTTTAATAATTGTACCATAAAAATAAATAAAAGAAGATATTTTAACAAAATCAAAACTTTTGAACACAAAATTATTGTTCAACCAAATTTAAACATTAGTCTTGTTGATTCAGAAATAGTAATAAAAGACCAAATATTACAAGATATGGGACTCCAAAGTAAAATTGAACTAATTGAATATAAAAACAATCGTAATACGATTGCATTTTCAACTGTAATAATCGTAAGTATAGTAATAATTATTTTGTACTGTTTCATTAAACATAAGAACAAGAAATTAGAAATTGTTAATAAAATCATATGTGCCGATAAAAATAAAAATGATAAAAATTGTATACCTATGAATGAAATTGTAAAAGTTAAGTCTCAGGAGAGTCTTCAATCTAAGGAGGAGGGAGTTACGAAGGTACCACTTAATGTACCAAACACGCCACAGTTGGTTTCTATTCAGATACCAAAACTTGCAACCTCAACGGTTTAAAGAAAAGATAAACAAATGATCTCATGATCTCTACAGAGATACATGAATTTGCAACCTCAACGGTTTTATGGTCTCATTGTAAACATCCGATGACCATCACCCTCATGAAGAATATTCTGTATGTAAACACATACTAGTAAGGCACAATAAAAGCATAGGTTTCATTAAAGATTGTATATTCAGTTCTTAAGTGAGTTCATTTCTGAAGTTTAAATAAAGCGGTTGTCCAAGACCCAAAAGATACATCTTCGTGTTTTCTTTTTTCCTTTTCGTTTTTCGCAAAAGTTGAGATCACCTCCAAGTTGGGAGGTTGGATCTTTTAATTTTTTTGGTTAACACGGGAAGTTCTTCGTTAACTCGCGTGTAAAGCACTAAAGCGACAAAATACAAAAACGAAAAATTTGCTTTTGAAATACATATTAATTTATTTAACATATTTCAAAAACAGATCTTTCATTTAATGTATATGTAAAATGAGTGCAATAATATACAGTGAAAGATCTGTTTTTGAAAATATGTTTATTATTTTAATTGGCGTTTTTAGTTACGCATATTCGCAGCTAAGTAGCCTTATGCTGGACTTACTTGGATCTGCTAGTGCAGATGAAAAAAGAAATAGACACAAGATGTAAAATTCAATCGCACCAATTTTTCACTGTGCCCTCGTATAAAGCACTAAAACGATAAAATGCAAAGAAAACGAAAAAATTTGTTTTTGAAAATGTGTCACATAAAAATCTATTTAGCATATTTTTAACTTTCCAAGTCTTCGTTTCAAAGCGCTGTTGTTTTGAAAATATAGTTTGGCATTATTATATTTTTTTCCAGAATTGAGTTCTTTTATATATTTTTTGAATATACAAACGCGAACTATTTTCATTTTTGTACCTTTGTTTATTTTGTAAAATTTTGTTTGGTTGAAATAAATCGCCCAAAAGCTATAATTTCTCTTTTGATCAATGTCTATAATTTTCAAACTGCAGGTGGGAAATAACTTCTATTTTTCTCATTTTTTCTTTTGGCTTGTGTATTTTGCAAAGACCATACATTTTCGGAACTTCAGAGTTGGAAACGCGAAGTTGGTATGACGGTACCTGGAAATTTTTATTAATTTCTTTAATGAGAACTTTCGCGTCATTTTGCATTTTTGTGAGAGGATTTTTGTTTAGTTTTTGGAAGTTGTCCTCTTCGATCGATGTTTTCATTCGTGCGTCATAATCGTCTTTGTTGATAATAACAATCTGGTTTCCCTTATCCGCTTTGGTGTAGTAGACATTTTTATTGCGAAGGTCGTTTAATACTTCATGTTGCTTGATTGAATTACAAGGAGGTTTAGAAGATTGTTTGCGAAGAATTTCTGTGGCTTTCTTCCGTATGCGATATTTTGTTTGATCAGATTTATACTGAATTGATGATTCGATTTCAACAATTGTCTCATTTATTGAAGTTTTAGATGGTTGTATTGAGAAATTTAAACCTTTGTTTAGCAACTGAAGTTCGTTGTCATTAAACTCTTCTTGTGACAAGTTTACTAACAAGTCATCTACTGGTTTCACGTCGATTAATTTTTTAATTTTTGGGTGTTGAAGCTCAAACAGTTTTTCTAATTTCTGATTTTGGGTTTTTCTTTTTTCATGGAATATACGGTCATTAAGAGTGATTAAATCAGTATAAAATTCATTGAACACATTGAACGTAAAACAATCAAGAGATTTTGTGATCTTAAGATGTATGTTATACAGATGAAGAGCAACGTTGTCAAGTTGTGTGTAGTGGTATTCTAATTCGATTTTTATCCATATTTTTTGTGCAGCTTCAATTACTTTTTGTGTTCTATTATTATTATTGATCGCGCACTTAATACGAATGAAGTTGGGGATAACTTTTTTAACAATACAGTCTTTTAAAAAGAAAATGTCCGCTTGAATCTTTCTTTTCTTCGTTAATAAGCGAGATAATTGGTTCAGGTCAGCTTTGGAAAGCGAATGTTCAAGGTAAATTGTATTTAATCTACACGGAACCATGCTTGTAGTCTGGTATATTATTTTAATTTAAGTTAAACGATCCTTATTGATTACAGCGAAACAATATTTTCAAAAAACAAAAACAAACAAAAGACTTTGTATTTTTATTTTAAAAAAACTTTATTCAATGCATTTCTGCGACGGTTGACGTGCCATCATCAGCTTCACGCTCACAAACTGAAGTAACAAAAAAGTAAACAAACGTTAATATTCTTACATAAAGAAAAAGAAATGAGAGAGAAAGAAAAAGAGAGATTAGAAAAATTAAGATAGTTAATGCAGGTGTTATGAGTTATTTAGCAAATTTAAAAAGTTGTGACGTGATATTTCCATTGTCAGTGTTCATTAAATTTTTCCCTTTGGAGATGTACAATGCTTCATAGGCATCTAATTTACGTTCATCGGTGACGTATTTAAATAATTTGCAATTGTCATTTAAATTGCCTATGTTGTGTGGTGGGTTGTTGTCATCATCAAACATATGTGCAGCTACAGATGATTTGTGTATAGCGTGGGTGGTTATACTCTATTGGTGTTCTTTGTAACGTTGTAATATGCTACGTTTGGTTTGTCCGATATAGTTGGCGTCACAGTTGGAGCATTGTATTCTATATATACCACATTTGTTTTGTATCGGAGTTGGATCTTTCGTGCTGCCTAATATATTATTCAATTTGTTGTTGTTTTTATATACCATTTTCATGCCCTCTTTGGCAAAGTTTTTGGAAAGAGTATTTGTTATTGATGTCACATATGAAAATGCAACTCTTTGTTCTTTTATAGATGAGGCTTCCATTCCTTGGCTAAACAAAGTTCAAAGTTCTTGTTTTTTTTAGCTTTTTTGAATGCCTGTTCACCAATTTAATTTATCGTAACCATTTGTATCGGCAATTTTTAGAATGGTGTTGTATTCTTTCATGTAATTTGCAGATGATAAAGGTAAAGTACAAAGGCGATTAATCATCGAATGGAATGCAGCTAATTTGCTTTGACGGGAGCAGTAAGAATCGTTGGTGATGAATCGGGATGTTGTTGTCGGCCAACTATATATAGTCCAACTATATATATTTGGCCGACAACAACATCCCGATTCATCACCAACGATTCTTACTGCTCCCGTCAAAGCAAATTAGCTGCATTCCATTCGATGATTAATCGCCTTTGTACTTTACCTTTATCATCTGCAAATTACATGAAAGAATACAACACCATTCTAAAAATTGCCGATACATATGGTTACGATAAATCAAATTGGTGAACAGGCATTCAAAAAAGCTAAAAAAAAAAACAAGAACTTTCAACTTTGTTTAGCCAAGGAATGGAAGCCTCATCCATAAAAGAACAAAGAGTTGCATTTTCATATGTGCCATCAATAACAAATACTCTTTCCAAAAACTTTGCCAAAGAGGGCATGAAAGTGGTATATAAAAACAACAACAAATTGAATAATATATTAGGCAGCACGAAAGATCCAACTCCGATACAAAACAAATGTGGTATATATAGAATACAATGCTCCAACTGTGACGCCAACTATATCGGACAAACCAAACGTAGCATATTACAACGTTACAAAGAACACCAATAGAGTATAACCACCCACGCTATACACAAATCATCTGTAGCTGCACATATGTTTGATGATGACAACAACCCACCACACAACATAGGCAATTTAAATGACAATTGCAAATTATTTAAATACGTCACCGATGAACGTAAATTAGATGCCTATGAAGCATTGTACATCTCCAAAGGGAAAAATTTAATGAACACTGACAATGGAAATATCACGTCACAACTTTTTAAATTTGCTAAATAACTCATAACACCTGCATTAACTATCTTAATTTTTCTAATCTCTCTTTTTCTTTCTCTCTCATTTCTTTTTCTTTATGTAAGAATATTAACGTTTGTTTACTTTTTTGTTACTTCAGTTTGTGAGCGTGAAGCTGATGATGGCACGTCAACCGTCGCAGAAATGCATTGAATAAAGTTTTTTTAAAATAAAAATACAAAGTCTTTTGTTTGTTTTTGTTTTTTGAAAATATTGTTTGCTTTCCAAAGCTGACCTGAACCAATTATCTCGCTTATTAACGAAGAAAAGAAAGATTCAAGCGGACATTTTCTTTTTAAAAGACTGTATTGTTAAAAAAGTTATCCCCAACTTCATTCGTATTAAGTGCGCGATCAATAATAATAATAGAACACAAAAAGTAATTGAAGCTGCACAAAAAATATGGATAAAAATCGAATTAGAATACCACTACACACAACTTGACAACGTTGCTCTTCATCTGTATAACATACATCTTAAGATCACAAAATCTCTTGATTGTTTTACGTTCAATGTGTTCAATGAATTTTATACTGATTTAATCACTCTTAATGACCGTATATTCCATGAAAAAAGAAAAACCCAAAATCAGAAATTAGAAAAACTGTTTGAGCTTCAACACCCAAAAATTAAAAAATTAATCGACGTGAAACCAGTAGATGACTTGTTAGTAAACTTGTCACAAGAAGAGTTTAATGACAACGAACTTCAGTTGCTAAACAAAGGTTTAAATTTCTCAATACAACCATCTAAAACTTCAATAAATGAGACAATTGTTGAAATCGAATCATCAATTCAGTATAAATCTGATCAAACAAAATATCGCATACGGAAGAAAGCCACAGAAATTCTTCGCAAACAATCTTCTAAACCTCCTTGTAATTCAATCAAGCAACATGAAGTATTAAACGACCTTCGCAATAAAAATGTCTACTACACCAAAGCGGATAAGGGAAACCAGATTGTTATTATCAACAAAGACGATTATGACGCACGAATGAAAACATGGATCGAAGAGGACAACTTCCAAAAACTAAACAAAAATCCTCTCACAAAAATGCAAAATGACGCGAAAGTTCTCATTAAAGAAATTAATAAAAATTTCCAGGTACCGTCATACCAACTTCGCGTTTCCAACTCTGAAGTTCCGAAAATGTATGGTCTTTGCAAAATACACAAGCCAAAAGAAAAAATGAGAAAAATAGAAGTTATTTCCCACCTGCAGTTTGAAAATTATAGACATTGATCAAAAGAGAAATTATAGCTTTTGGGCGATTTATTTCAACCAAACAAAATTTTACAAAATAAACAAAGGTACAAAAATGAAAATAGTTCGCGTTTGTATATTCAAAAAATATATAAAAGAAGTCAATTCTGGAAAAAAATATAATAATGCCAAACTATATTTTCAAAACAACAGCGCTTTGAAACGAAGACTTGGAAAGTTAAAAATATGCTAAATAGATTTTTATGTGACACATTTTCAAAAACAAATTTTTTCGTTTTCTTTGCATTTTATCGTTTTAGTGCTTTATACGAGGGCACAGTGAAAAATTGGTGCGATTGAATTTTACATCTTGTGTCTATTTCTTTTTTCATCTGCACTAGCAGATCCAAGTAAGTCCAGCAGAAGGCTACTTAGCTGCGAATATGCGTAACTAAAAACGCCAATTAAAATAATAAACATATTTTCAAAAACAGATCTTTCACTGTATATTATTGCACTCATTTTACATATACATTAAATGAAAGATCTGTTTTTGAAATATGTTAAATAAATTAATATGTATTTCAAAAGCAAATTTTTCGTTTTTGTATTTTGTCGCTTTAGTGCTTTACACGCGAGTTAACGAAGAACTTCCCGTGTTAACCAAAAAAATTAAAAGATCCAACCTCCCAACTTGGAGGTGATCTCAACTTTTGCGAAAAACGAAAAGGAAAAAAGAAAACACGAAGATGTATCTTTTGGGTCTTGGACGACCGCTTTATTTAAACTTCAGAAATGAACTCACTTAAGAACTGAATACAATCTTTAATGAAACCTATGCTTTTATTGTGCCTTACTAGTATGTGTTTACAGAATATTCTTCATGAGGGTGATGGTCATCGGATGTTTACAATGAGACCATAAAACCGTTGAGGTTGCAAATTCATGTATCTCTGTAGAGATCATGAGATCATTTGTTTATCTTTTCTTTAAACCGTTGAGGTTGCAAGTTTTGCTATCTGAATAGAAACCAACTGTGTCGTGTTTGGTACATTAAGTGGTACCTTCATAACTCCCCCCTCCTTAGATTGAAGACTCTCCTGAGACTTAACTTTTACAATTTCATTCATAGGTATACAATTTTTATCATTTTTATTTTTATCGGCACATATGATTTTATTAACAGTTTCTAATTTCTTGTTCTTATGTTTAATTAAACAGTACAAAATAATTATTACTATACTTACGATTATTACAGTTGAAAATGCAATCGTATTACGATTGTTTTTATATTCAATTAGTTCAATTTTACTTTGGAGTCCCATATCTTGTAATATTTGGTCTTTTATTACTATTTCTGAATCAACAAGACTAATGTTTAAATTTGGTTGAACAATAATTTTGTGTTCAAAAGTTTTGATTTTGTTAAAATATCTTCTTTTATTTATTTTTATGGTACAATTATTAAAATTCACAATGAAATTTTTATAGAAATTATATGCCTTTTCATTACAGTTGTGTTCTATGGCATCTTGAGAATTTCTTACCAGTAACAGACCTTTATTTATTTCTTCTACATAATTCATTTCTTTATATTCAGAAGTCTTACATGGAGAGCATTCAATAGAATTTTTCAAATTCTTTAAATATTTACCTACAGGATAAATTTTATCTTGATATTTTATAACTTTCTGCTCTTCTATATTTGAGATTATAGTATCATTTGAAAATGGTATAAATCTAAAATAATACGAAGGAAATTCATTATTTAAAAATATGGGAACACTTATAACAATAATGAAAGTATTTGAATTATCTTTTCCAAAAATATTAATTTTTATTTCTCTTAATTCATTTAGTCCTATAAAATTTTCTTTTATTTCGTCAATGTCTAAAATTGACCTTGACATTATACCTTCCTTAGCCGCGTTAACATTATCTACTAACTTGTCTGTTTCTTGCGATAGTTCCGAAACATAATACAAAAGCTTTAATAAAGATATTTCATTTTTGATTTCATTAATTTCATCTCTATCGTTGCCAACGAGTTTAAAAAGTTCTGATTTTGTTTCCTCTATGTTACTTTTTATATTCTTAAAGTTAGTTTGGAAAACATCATTTATTTCTATCTGTTGATTATATGCTTCAGCTAGTTTTTTATCATTTTGATCTATAACATCTAAGTGTTCTGTTATTTCTTCCCTATCATCATTGTCCATAACTCCATACAGTAATTTAAAAATTGAACCTATTGGGTTTAATAATCCTCTCTTTATTCTATTATTGCGTAGTTTAATATTATTTTTTATGGAATGTTCATTTGAACTTAATAGCATTTTAATGTTAGTTTTGATTTTATCAATTTTCTGGCAAAGCGCTGTGTTATTTTGAATGATTTTAAATATTCCCGGATTTTTTTCATTGTATGTCATGTTATTTAGAACATCTATATATTCTTGCAGGTTAATTTTGTGATAGATTCGAAAATAGTCACTGATTAAAGGCATATTATCATCCTTAATTAATATCATTCCTTCCTCTTCGATATTATCTACTTGAATATTTGCATTTGAGCTTATCATTAAACTCATTAGGTTTAGAATTAAGAAAATTGTTTTTATGCTGAGGTGCTTAAGAACCTAAAAAAAAATAGAGAGGAATTTACTGATTTAAGGTTACTTGTTGTATCGCAATTTTTTGATTATTTTCTTTATTTGGACCTTTAAAATACTTTTTCTGTCTTTTAATACGTGTTGGGTGAATTTTTAGATTTCTGTTGCCTTTTTTGTCAATTATATTATTATCGTTATCTAATTTTACTCCTATTCTTCTAAATTTGGGTTTTTCCTTATGTCTTTTCTGAGCATAATTCTTGATATACGCTTTTTCGTAGGGGTAAGGTTTACTAACTTCCCTATTTCTATTATGGTAACCTATCCATTGCTTTTTCTTAGATTCCAATAACTTGTGAATTTCTTCTGTGTCTAAATTTCCGAACTGTACTTCAATTGGTTTTCTTTCTATGGTTGAGTGTATTGTGTTATTATCAGGGATAGGTTTTTACTAACTTTGCCTTTTTTACTTGCGATTATAGGTACTATAAGGCAAGTCTTGCAATCGTACAGAAAAAAAATTATGAGATAACAATTAAACATGACATTACGATGATAGAGAATACGAAAAAAGTGGGTCCTGCAATTCTGTCTGTCTGTCTGTCTGTCTGTCTGTCTGTCTGTCTGTATGTCTGTCTGTCTGTATATGGATCTACAGCCTGAACCGCTTGACCGATTTTCTTCAAAATTTGCAGTTAGGGTTTGTTTGGTATCCTACAGAGGGGTTTTTGGAATTGGGTCTCTAGGTCTTGAAATAACGGTACCTGCCATACAACCGATACGATAATACTTATTTTTCTCGAAAACGGCTCCAACGATTTCGATAATATTTTCTGTGCAGTATTAATTTTAGATTGTTTTTCTTGTGATGTAAAAAAAAATTTTAGAAAAAGTCTAAAAACGGTACCTCCCATAGTACGGTTTTTTTCAAAACCGACTTTCTCGTTAATGGCTGACACGTTCTTGACGAAATTTTGGATTTAAGAAGTGGTAAACTGTTTAAGAAAGACTGCATATCAATACTTTAAAAAATTTAGTTTTGGAAATTTTTATAAAATTTTTTAAAAAATTTTGATTTTTAGAAATAACTTCAAAAGTATAACTTTGATTATTTTAAATTTTTTGTCAAAATAACTTCTTTCAAGATCAAAAACTTTGCATACTTGATTTTTAAAAAATCGTTTTAAAAAAAAGTGAAAAATAAAAAACCGTTTTTTGGAAAAACTGGTCCAACGATTTTGATTAAATTTTCATCATTCATATGTTTTTTTTGGTTAAACGGAATATGAAATAGACTTTCGACAAACATGTTTCAAGCCCTGGTGATTGCAAATATATGTATTTTATTTTGTCTTTTTTTTGCCTTTTTTTAACTGGCTTTTTTTGCCTTTCTTCGCCATTGTTGCCTTTTTCTGCCTTTTTTGCTTTTTTATGAAAGTTTGTTAAGAAATATCTAATAATTAGTTTAGCATTAAGAAAAAATGCGAACATTTTCGTTTGCCGCTGAGAAAATGTTCGAATTTATGCATGTATTAATGTTTATCAGCGCAAACATGATTGGTACTTCTTCCTCACCTTCGTAAAATGCATACCTGCGTTAACAGAATGTTGGCATGTATGCATGTTTTTCTACGCAGCCATGCTCGGTGCTTCTTCCTCGCAGCGTAAAATGCAAACCTGCATCAACATTTAGAACGTTCTTGACTGTTCGGAGAAGTGATTGAAGATGAAGAACTGCAAGCGCAGCTGGCGTACATTAAAGTCAATTTTGAGTTTGTAGTCGATCTGAAAAAACACATTTTAAAAGAAATACTAAAAACAGGAACCTCAATTGGTGAAGTGCTGCCCGTTTTGAAAGACATTGAGGAAGTCTTGAAGAAGATTACTGCCGTTTCCAATGGAAACACAGGCCTAAAAATGATTGTGCATATAAATTCTGTAATAAACGGCTAAGTGGATTCCAAACTCCCAGGAAACATTGAAGTGAGTAATGTTGAAAATTTTAGATGGGCTCCTCTCGTTTCAGCTGAAGCTGAGAGATCATTTAGCTCCTTCGAAGCCCTTTTTAGGGACAGCCGAAGAAGATTGCTTCCTGACAACTTAAAAAAAAACTCTTGGTAGTCCAATGCTACTACAATTAAATGTATTTTTGTTTATTTTCCTTGTATTTTTTAATAAATGCCTTTTCTTTGCCTTTTTAAGTGTTTTGTTTTGCCTTTTTCCAATTTTTTAGGTCAACAAAATCCTAACCCTGGTTATTATAATACGATGCAGCTTTCATGATTTTGTCTGAATTACTAAGATTAGGTTCTGTGATGGTGAGTATTCTAATATGTTCTAATAATGAGGAGTGGCACCTGCTCATGTCCGAATTACCTGTATGACTATTGGGTGAATTGAAATGAATTGATAAATCCATTTGTTGGATAAACTCTAATACGTTAGCTGTATTAAACTCATTGTCTGCGACTACTAATTTTGGCTTTCCATAAATAAGGATATATTCTTCTAATAAGTCAACTAAAGTTGTAGAATTTTTATCTGTAGTTTCTTTTACGTACAAATGTTTGGAAAATTTGTCAATAACGGTAAAATAAAATGTTTTTTCAGTGTGGAAAATATCTAAATGAATAATCTCGTTTTTATTTCTTGGTGTCAATGTGTGTTTATATTTGGGTTTTGGTGGTTTTCTATCATATTTTGCTAAATTACATACATCGCAATTATTGATGTATTCTGTGATTACTTCATAAAGCCTAACGAAGAAGTATTTCAGTTTCATTTCACTGTAGTTCTCGTGAATTCCTCGGTGATTAGTGTTTTCATGAATTTCTTTTATTTTTTCAAAACAAGAATCTCTGTTTAACAAATCTTCTGCTAGATGATCGTATTTAATTAATTTGAAATTTTTATTGTCAAAATTTTCATAGAAAGTATTTTTAAATATGTTAAATGTTTTTTCTTCTAAGTCTGAGTAAATACCTAAAATTCCTTTTTCTGGTAGATATTCTTTTAAAATATTTGTCATTTGACCATCATTTATTTCTTTTTCTGTAATAAAAATCTTCCTTTTGCTCTCATGTTCATTGAGAGTTCTAGATGCAAATGAAATAGGATGGTTGTCTTGTGACAAAACAGCTCCGATTGCTTTATCTGAAGCATCGGTTGTGAGAGTAAAACTTTTCTTGAAGTCGGGGTATCGTAATACTGGATGACTCGTAATCAAGTGTTTTAACTTCTCAAAGGCTTCTATATATTTAGGATCCTATTCGTTAATCTTATTACCTTTTTTTAAACATCCTGTTAATGGGATGGCAATCTTGGAATAATTCTCTATGAATTTCCGGTAGTAGCCTGTTATACCCAAAAAGGATTTTATTTGTTTAATTGTTTTTGGTAAACACAAGTTTCTTGAAGTGACCTTGAGGGGTACTAAACGCAGTTTTGTGTTGATCTTTTTCATTTATCAAAATTTGGTGAAAACCTTTAGCAAGGTCAAGGGTGGTAAGATATTGTGCTCTACCGAGTTTGTCAAAAATTGACTCAATATTTGGTAAAGGAAATTTATCTGCTATAGATTTTTCATTTAGTTTGCGATAGTCTACAACTATTCGCCATTTCTTAGTTTGGGTACCTATTATCAATTTTTTTTGGTACAACCCATATGGGTGCATTGTACGGAGAGTTGGATGGTTTGATTATACCTTGTTTAAGCATATCTTGAATTTGTTTTTCTACCTCTTCCTCATGTTTTTTAGGAAACCGGTATATTTTTAAGAAGACGGGTATTATCAGTGGTTGAAATAGAATGTTTTGTATTAGAGGTACAGCTCAAGTTAGTGCCTTCTTTGTAGAATAAATCACCATTATTCTTGAGTACTTTTCGTAAAGAATCTGATTCTTCTTTGTTCAAGTTTTCATATAAGCAATCCAAATTATCTACTTCTAGGAATTCTTCCTGACAACAGATTTCTTGTGGGCAAGCATAATTAAAGTATATCGTTTCATTAAGTATATTTAAAAAACCATCTCCCAAATTGAGAGTAGCATTTAGAGGGTGCAATATATTTTGTCCTATTATTGCTTTGAAATTTTTGTTAGAAAAATCTATGATTTTCCACATCATTTTATAAGAACTAGGGGCTTTAATTCTGAAGGAAAGTTAGTTTTTATTTGTTCGGTAACTACTATATAACCTGTCAATCCGTTAACTTGAAGAGGTTGTTCTAACTTATATCTTGGTGTATTTTGAAGACAATTAAAATGTATACTGGGTGTTGAAGCTCCACAGTCAATTAATGTTGGAATAACTTCGTTATTAATAGTAAGATTTATTATGGGAAGAGGTGCTCTGAGGCCTCCTCCTGAAAATTTACGTCCCTGTCATATTCTCTGTTATTTTGGGTTTGATTTGAACTAAAATTATTATTGTTCCTGTTGTTATTGTTGTCCCTATTATTGTTAAATCGATTATTATTATAATTGTGGTTTGGATAATTAGAAGCTCTGTTGAAATTTCCTTGATTATTATTATGATTCCTATTATTATTTGGATAATTAATAGTCCTATTAAAATTTCTTTGTTTATTATTATGACCGCTATTATTATTCGGATAATTAGTAGATCTGTTAAAATTTCTTTGATCATGATCCCTGTTATTTTGATTCCTAAAGTTGTTATTATTATGGTTGTTGGAAATTCCATTTCTAAAATTCTTATTTCTCGAAAAACCATTATTGAAACTGTCGACATTATGTAAAGGATTTGACTTTTTATATGTGTTCAGTAATTCGTATGCTTTTTGCATTGAATCAATGTTTGTGCTCAAGACAAAGCTCTCTTCATTTGTATTAAGTTTAGAGCAAAAAATTCTAAAAAACATATCACTGACATTTTGTGGCGAAAATTCTACGGGTTTAATCAATTCAAAATTATATTTCACATTTATTTTGTCCATTAACTTACACATATTAACGTAATAGCTATCAATATCATAACTTTTTAGACTTACAGCTTGTTGGTATATTCCTATAAAAGATTCCTGTGGTCCAAAGTGGCTAATTAAAGTTGTCTTCATAGTCTGCCAGGTTGTAAACGCTCCAAGCATTCTAATAGTTTGCTGTGCTCTTCCCATGATGAGTCCCTTTATTATATTCTGGACCGAAAATGCACACGTAACTGGTGTTAGATATTGGATATTTATGTCCACATCATAGATGAAGGACGCGACATCTCTTGGCCCTTCGCCACTGAATGGTTTTATTTTTTGTATAATTTTTATGATTTCTATTTCTGGTAAGACAATGGATAGTGGGGTTTGTTCTTGCATTTGTTGCTGTTGTTGCTGTTTTGGCAGCTCCTGGTCTTGTTGCTGTTGTGAATGCTGGTGTTGTTGTTGCTGTTGCTGCTGCTGCTGTTGTTGTTGCTGTTCCTGTTGTTGTTGTTGCTGTTGTTGTTGTTGCAGCATTTGTTGCTGTTGTTCGAGGAGTTCTTTTTGTTCCGCTGTTGCATTCAGCAGAAGACCAATCTGTTTTTCCATCTTTCGATGTGAAATTTAAGGTTACAAAACACACAGGAGAGAAAGAAAAATTTCACTTTTTTCCAGTTCTCCTTTTTATTATATTTTTTTTTTCAGCCTCTCAGTTTTAAACCGATTTTCACTTTTACACGATTACACCAATTTATGTTGTGTTACTCGTTATGTTGCGGATACTGGGTATCCTACCGACTGCGCAAGTTAACGAAGAACTTCCCGTGTTAACCAAAAAAATTAAAAGATCCAACCTCCCAACTTGGAGGTGATCTCAACTTTTGCGAAAAACGAAAAGGAAAAAAGAAAACACGAAGATGTATCTTTTGGGTCTTGGACGACCGCTTTATTTAAACTTCAGAAATGAACTCACTTAAGAACTAAATACAATCTTTATTGCTTCTATTGTGCCTTACTAGTATGTGTTTACATACAGAATATTCTTCATGAGGGTGATGGTCTTCGGATGTTTACAATGACACCATAAAACCGTTGAGGTTGCAAATTCATGTATCTCTGTAGAGATCATGAGATCATTTGTTTATCTTTTCTTTAAACCGTTGAGGTTGCAAGTTTTGGTATCTGAATAGAAACCAACTGTGGCGTGTTTGGTACATTAAGTGGTACCTTCGTAACTCGCGCGAATTTTTCATTATTTCCTTGTGTAAAGCACTAAAACGACAAAATACACAAAAACGAAAAATTTGCTTTTGAAATACATATTAATTTATTTAACATATTTCAAAAGCAGATCTTGCAACCTTAAGCCTATAGGAGTCCAATTTAAATACAGTTTTAAAGATTATCATTTCTCCAAAAAATAAGTCTAAAATTAGGTCTCTACCATCAGTATTGACAGAGAAATCGAATTTAACACAGGTCAGGGTAAACCAAAGTTAGCCTTTTTTTTAAATGTCAAAAAATTATGTCAAAGTTGAGAAATTGACTTTACTGTAGAACAATTTTTTTCTTAAAATTCGACCAAGAATCACATCCCGAAGTATGTAACACATATAACGGGACTTGTGACGTGTTTTTAGTTTTCCAGCCGAGGTATCGCTCACGGCTAGCCAAGGTCAGGTGAAGAAAAACACCAAACTTCACAAAGGTCAAAGAAATTCTCTTTTATTCGAACTTATAATACTATGATTACAATTAACAATACAGTGATATATATTCTTCGGGGTTACTGGTTGCAGGCGCTTCTGGGTGCGTCTTGTGATCTCCGACACGGTGGTGATTCTGGTTGGGTTCGGCGGTCTGAGTCCTCCTCTCTAGTTTCACAATGTCTGCGGGAGAGAAGCTATTAATAATTACTCGATTAGTGTAGTTTACTGCCTGTAGCGGCAGGATCCCGTGTGACCTTCACCCTATAGGTAGTCACAGGCAAGGCGGTGCGCGTAGGCGTCGGAAGACCCTAGCAGGTGAAACACGGACGTCCGAAGACCCCGGTAGGTGAAACAGCGAGCGTCCGAAAACCTCGGTAGGTGAAACACGAGCGTCCGAAAACCCCGGTAGGTGAAACACGAGCGTCCGAAAACCTCGGTAGGTGAAACACGAGCGTCCGAAGACCTCGGTAGGTGAAACACGAGCGTCCGAAGACCTCGGTAGGTGAAACACGAGCGTCCGAAGACCTCGGTAGGTGAAACACGAGCGTCCGAAGATCCCGGTAGGTGAAACACGAGCGTCAAAAGACCTCGGTAGGTGAAACACGAGCGTCCGAAGACCTCGGTAGGTGAAACACGAGCGTCCGAAGACCTCGGTAGGTGAAACACGAGCGTCCGAAGACCCCGGTAGGTGAAACACGAGCGTCCGAAGACCCCGGTAGGTGAAACACGAGCGTCCGCAGACCTCGGTAGGTGAAACACGAGCGTCCGAAGACCCCGGTAGGTGAAACACGAGCGTCCGAAGACCTCGGTAGGTGAAACACGAGCGTCCGAAGACCCCGGTAGGTGAAACACGAGCGTCCGAAGACCCCGGTAGGTGAAACACGAGCGTCCAAAGACCTCGGTAGGTGAAACACGAGCGTCCGAAGACCCCGGTAGGTGAAACACGAGCGTCCGAAGACCCCGGTAGGTGAAACACGAGCGTCCGAAGACCTCGGTAGGTGAAACACGAGCGTCCGAAGACCCCGGTAGGTGAAACACGAGCGTCCAAAGACCTCAGTAGGTGAAACACGAGCGTCCGAAGACCTCGGTAGGTGAAACACGAGCGCGTCCGAAGACCTCGGTAGGTGAAACACGAGCGTCCGAAGACCCCGGTAGGTGAAACACGAGCGTCCAAAGACCCCGGTAGGTGAAACACGAGCGTCCAAAGACCTCGGTAGGTGAAACACGAGCGTCCGAAGACCTCGGTAGGTGAAACACGAGTGCGTCCGAAGACCTCGGTACAGACAATAGCTGTGGGATCAACAGGTACTAGTCTCTGCCCCTGGTGGCACAATACGTAAGAAATATAATTTTGTAAAAGAAGACTTACTACGTATCTTACCAACGTCTGCTCTGTTCGTTGGTCTTCCTTATTTGGCCAGAGACTTATTGCTTTGAAACTCCTTCCCTTTGTTCCTAGAGAGATGTGCACCACTTGACTGTTGCCGGCGAACTATGCTTTCTTCGAGTTGAGCCGCTCTATTTATACCCCACAGGAGCAGCGGTACCTTATTCGATTCCCATATACTTTAATGGGATATCCCCCACTCCCATATAATCTTCCCAATTACACTCGGCATACTCATATGCCTGCCTATACGATATTCAATATGGAAATAAATACACCTCGCATATCCATATGCTTGCCATTGAGACTTGCTAAGAAAATAATAATAACTCACCATCGAGCTCTGTCGACCGTCGTCGCATGCACTGCTTGTGCGTGGGGAGTTGATCGTTGGGTGGTATTTCCACCTACCCAATAACCCAATGTCTACCATCGATGTTGGCGCGGTTAGCTTTTTACCTCCGTGGCAAACTTGCGTACTTTTCGCCACCAGGTACCATGTCTTGGCTAGAGCTTAATTTATGGTTGTTGTCTCGGGTGTTGTCTCGGGTGAACTTTTCTTCCTTTCAGTTTGGCGCTAGATGGCGGCGCCCTGTTCTCTATAAGCATGTGACGAGGGATATTTCTGTCTTTGAAATTTGCCTCGTTACATACTCCCCCTTCTTCGGAGACGAGGACCTCCTCGTCTGACCCTCGGCCTTCCCATTGCGAGCTCAGTGAATCTCCACTTAAAAGACATTTCGTTGAGTAATTCATTTCTTTTATTTTGTATCTTTTTTTTTTCCTTCTTTTTTTCCTTCTTCTTATAATATTATTTAATAAAAACGTAACAAAAGCCTTCTTGGCAAAACAAACAAATCAAGGTAGGAAAAAAAATTATGGCTTGAAGGTAATCCTCCTGGATTGCCCTGTTGGTTGGTGGACGAGGACCGCTTCTCCTCGTTTCAATACTCGGCACAGTATTGTACCGGTCTTGCGCTTGAATATTAGGCGCTGTCGACGCCTCGACGGGTTGTACTGCGCATGGCGACGGATGTCAAATCCTAGGAACGGATCCACCGTCTCTCTCTGGACCGCGAACTAAAATTATTATTGTTCCTGTTGTTATTGTTGTCCCTATTATTGTTAAATCGATTATTATTATAATTGTGGTTTGGATAATTAGAAGCTCTGTTGAAATTTCCTTGATTATTATTATGATTCCTATTATTATTTGGATAATTAATAGTCCTATTAAAATTTCTTTGTTTATTATTATGACCGCTATTATTATTCGGATAATTAGTAGATCTGTTAAAATTTCTTTGATCATGATCCCTGTTATTTTGATTCCTAAAGTTGTTATTATTATGGTTGTTGGAAATTCCATTTCTAAAATTCTTATTTCTCGAAAAACCATTATTGAAACTGTCGACATTATGTAAAGGATTTGACTTTTTATATGTGTTCAGTAATTCGTATGCTTTTTGCATTGAATCAATGTTTGTGCTCAAGACAAAGCTCTCTTCATTTGTATTAAGTTTAGAGCAAAAAATTCTAAAAAACATATCACTGACATTTTGTGGCGAAAATTCTACGGGTTTAATCAATTCAAAATTATATTTCACATTTATTTTGTCCATTAACTTACACATATTAACGTAATAGCTATCAATATCATAACTTTTTAGACTTACAGCTTGTTGGTATATTCCTATAAAAGATTCCTGTGGTCCAAAGTGGCTAATTAAAGTTGTCTTCATAGTCTGCCAGGTTGTAAACGCTCCAAGCATTCTAATAGTTTGCTGTGCTCTTCCCATGATGAGTCCCTTTATTATATTCTGGACCGAAAATGCACACGTAACTGGTGTTAGATATTGGATATTTATGTCCACATCATAGATGAAGGACGCGACATCTCTTGGCCCTTCGCCACTGAATGGTTTTATTTTTTGTATAATTTTTATGATTTCTATTTCTGGTAAGACAATGGATAGTGGGGTTTGTTCTTGCATTTGTTGCTGTTGTTGCTGTTTTGGCAGCTCCTGGTCTTGTTGCTGTTGTGAATGCTGGTGTTGTTGTTGCTGTTGCTGCTGCTGCTGTTGTTGTTGCTGTTCCTGTTGTTGTTGTTGCTGTTGTTGTTGTTGCAGCATTTGTTGCTGTTGTTCGAGGAGTTCTTTTTGTTCCGCTGTTGCATTCAGCAGAAGACCAATCTGTTTTTCCATCTTTCGATGTGAAATTTAAGGTTACAAAACACACAGGAGAGAAAGAAAAATTTCACTTTTTTCCAGTTCTCCTTTTTATTATATTTTTTTTTTCAGCCTCTCAGTTTTAAACCGATTTTCACTTTTACACGATTACACCAATTTATGTTGTGTTACTCGTTATGTTGCGGATACTGGGTATCCTACCGACTGCGCAAGTTAACGAAGAACTTCCCGTGTTAACCAAAAAAATTAAAAGATCCAACCTCCCAACTTGGAGGTGATCTCAACTTTTGCGAAAAACGAAAAGGAAAAAAGAAAACACGAAGATGTATCTTTTGGGTCTTGGACGACCGCTTTATTTAAACTTCAGAAATGAACTCACTTAAGAACTAAATACAATCTTTATTGCTTCTATTGTGCCTTACTAGTATGTGTTTACATACAGAATATTCTTCATGAGGGTGATGGTCTTCGGATGTTTACAATGACACCATAAAACCGTTGAGGTTGCAAATTCATGTATCTCTGTAGAGATCATGAGATCATTTGTTTATCTTTTCTTTAAACCGTTGAGGTTGCAAGTTTTGGTATCTGAATAGAAACCAACTGTGGCGTGTTTGGTACATTAAGTGGTACCTTCGTAACTCGCGCGAATTTTTCATTATTTCCTTGTGTAAAGCACTAAAACGACAAAATACACAAAAACGAAAAATTTGCTTTTGAAATACATATTAATTTATTTAACATATTTCAAAAGCAGATCTTGCAACCTTAAGCCTATAGGAGTCCAATTTAAATACAGTTTTAAAGATTATCATTTCTCCAAAAAATAAGTCTAAAATTAGGTCTCTACCATCAGTATTGACAGAGAAATCGAATTTAACACAGGTCAGGGTAAACCAAAGTTAGCCTTTTTTTTAAATGTCAAAAAATTATGTCAAAGTTGAGAAATTGACTTTACTGTAGAACAATTTTTTTCTTAAAATTCGACCAAGAATCACATCCCGAAGTATGTAACACATATAACGGGACTTGTGACGTGTTTTTAGTTTTCCAGCCGAGGTATCGCTCACGGCTAGCCAAGGTCAGGTGAAGAAAAACACCAAACTTCACAAAGGTCAAAGAAATTCTCTTTTATTCGAACTTATAATACTATGATTACAATTAACAATACAGTGATATATATTCTTCGGGGTTACTGGTTGCAGGCGCTTCTGGGTGCGTCTTGTGATCTCCGACACGGTGGTGATTCTGGTTGGGTTCGGCGGTCTGAGTCCTCCTCTCTAGTTTCACAATGTCTGCGGGAGAGAAGCTATTAATAATTACTCGATTAGTGTAGTTTACTGCCTGTAGCGGCAGGATCCCGTGTGACCTTCACCCTATAGGTAGTCACAGGCAAGGCGGTGCGCGTAGGCGTCGGAAGACCCTAGCAGGTGAAACACGGACGTCCGAAGACCCCGGTAGGTGAAACAGCGAGCGTCCGAAAACCTCGGTAGGTGAAACACGAGCGTCCGAAAACCCCGATAGGTGAAACACGAGCGTCCGAAAACCTCGGTAGGTGAAACACGAGCGTCCGAAGACCTCGGTAGGTGAAACACGAGCGTCCGAAGACCTCGGTAGGTGAAACACGAGCGTCCGAAGACCTCGGTAGGTGAAACACGAGCGTCCGAAGATCCCGGTAGGTGAAACACGAGCGTCAAAAGACCTCGGTAGGTGAAACACGAGCGTCCGAAGACCTCGGTAGGTGAAACACGAGCGTCCGAAGACCTCGGTAGGTGAAACACGAGCGTCCGAAGACCCCGGTAGGTGAAACACGAGCGTCCGAAGACCCCGGTAGGTGAAACACGAGCGTCCGCAGACCTCGGTAGGTGAAACACGAGCGTCCGAAGACCCCGGTAGGTGAAACACGAGCGTCCGAAGACCTCGGTAGGTGAAACACGAGCGTCCGAAGACCCCGGTAGGTGAAACACGAGCGTCCGAAGACCCCGGTAGGTGAAACACGAGCGTCCAAAGACCTCGGTAGGTGAAACACGAGCGTCCGAAGACCCCGGTAGGTGAAACACGAGCGTCCGAAGACCCCGGTAGGTGAAACACGAGCGTCCGAAGACCTCGGTAGGTGAAACACGAGCGTCCGAAGACCCCGGTAGGTGAAACACGAGCGTCCAAAGACCTCGGTAGGTGAAACACGAGCGTCCGAAGACCTCGGTAGGTGAAACACGAGCGCGTCCGAAGACCTCGGTAGGTGAAACACGAGCGTCCGAAGACCCCGGTAGGTGAAACACGAGCGTCCAAAGACCCCGGTAGGTGAAACACGAGCGTCCAAAGACCTCGGTAGGTGAAACACGAGCGTCCGAAGACCTCGGTAGGTGAAACACGAGTGCGTCCGAAGACCTCGGTACAGACAATAGCTGTGGGATCAACAGGTACTAGTCTCTGCCCCTGGTGGCACAATACGTAAGAAATATAATTTTGTAAAAGAAGACTTACTACGTATCTTACCAACGTCTGCTCTGTTCGTTGGTCTTCCTTATTTGGCCAGAGACTTATTGCTTTGAAACTCCTTCCCTTTGTTCCTAGAGAGATGTGCACCACTTGACTGTTGCCGGCGAACTATGCTTTCTTCGAGTTGAGCCGCTCTATTTATACCCCACAGGAGCAGCGGTACCTTATTCGATTCCCATATACTTTAATGGGATATCCCCCACTCCCATATAATCTTCCCAATTACACTCGGCATACTCATATGCCTGCCTATACGATATTCAATATGGAAATAAATACACCTCGCATATCCATATGCTTGCCATTGAGACTTGCTAAGAAAATAATAATAACTCACCATCGAGCTCTGTCGACCGTCGTCGCATGCACTGCTTGTGCGTGGGGAGTTGATCGTTGGGTGGTATTTCCACCTACCCAATAACCCAATGTCTACCATCGATGTTGGCGCGGTTAGCTTTTTACCTCCGTGGCAAACTTGCGTACTTTTCGCCACCAGGTACCATGTCTTGGCTAGAGCTTAATTTATGGTTGTTGTCTCGGGTGTTGTCTCGGGTGAACTTTTCTTCCTTTCAGTTTGGCGCTAAATGGCGGCGCCCTGTTCTCTATAAGCATGTGACGAGGGATATTTCTGTCTTTGAAATTTGCCTCGTTACATACTCCCCCTTCTTCGGAGACGAGGACCTCCTCGTCTGACCCTCGGCCTTCCCATTGCGAGCTCAGTGAATCTCCACTTAAAAGACATTTCGTTGAGTAATTCATTTCTTTTATTTTGTATCTTTTTTTTTTCCTTCTTTTTTTCCTTCTTCTTATAATATTATTTAATAAAAACGTAACAAAAGCCTTCTTGGCAAAACAAACAAATCAAGGTAGGAAAAAAAATTATGGCTTGAAGGTAATCCTCCTGGATTGCCCTGTTGGTTGGTGGACGAGGACCGCTTCTCCTCGTTTCAATACTCGGCACAGTATTGTACCGGTCTTGCGCTTGAATATTAGGCGCTGTCGACGCCTCGACGGGTTGTACTGCGCATGGCGACGGATGTCAAATCCTAGGAACGGATCCACCGTCTCTCTCTGGACCGCGAGCCGGGCGTTGCTCTTCCTTGGTAGCGGCTAGCGTTGATACCGGGTTTAACTGGTTCCTCAGATTTGCAGGTGGCAACTCGATCACGGCGGTGACGACTGGTCTTTCCATGCTCATGCTTGGTCTGGCGGTCACTGTGTTAGTCCGGATTCCCCTGGCCCGACCAAAACTCGGAAGGTAGAATACAGGGCCTCTATCGGCGGGGGCCTTCTTGGTCGGTATCCTTGCGTTACTTCGGCCCGTATTCTCGGCGGATGTTACGGCGGGGTCACTCTTCCTGGCGGGCCGGTCGGTCTTTGTTTTACTGGCTGGTCGGTTTCGAGATTTGGTTGGTAGGATGGTCTTCATATGACTAGCGGTTTTGTTGTTCGCTCTGGCTGGTGGGTCGTGGTTTGGAGAAATAGTTGTAGCGGTAACGGTGACTGGCTTACTGGTAACGGTCGGTGTTCGGCTGGTGGTGGCCTTCTTATTGGCGGCGGCGGTGGTTCGATTGGTACTGGGTTTCACGGTGTTATTCTGGCTGGTACTGGCGAGGGGTGTTCTGGACCTAACGGTAGTTAGGCTGGCTACGGTGTGCGGAACTCTGGCTATTCGTCTTTTAAGGTCGCTCCCTGTAGTCTGTATCATGGTTGGCTTGGACTGCGTGTTACTGGAGGTACGCAGCTTTGATGACGAAATAGCGGTACATATTGAGCAAGTAACCCTCCTAGGCATAGTCTGTTGCCTTTGCCAGGACCGGGCGGGATCCACTTCTCCTTCGACTTTGGACTGTAGGATCTGATTGCTGGGACTGATTAAAGACGACGGTTCTAGATCTGGCCTTCGAAATTCGGGATACTGCGCGGGGTGGAGTTCCACTTGTCTGGAACGTCGTCCCTTCCAATCGTTCACGGGGCTACACCGAATCAACAGCTCACTCTGGTTAAGTGGTAGAGGGTCTCTTGGCTGCGTTGGCACCGGCGGCGGCGGCGGTGTGCATGAAACGGTAGACTTATCGTATCTGGGATGCTGGTATTTGGGTCTACGGGACTGGCCGTACATGACTGCAACACTATGCGGAGGATCTTGCTGTCGGGGCCTCTCCTGCTGGCTGGACATGATTGCAGCTCGGTGCGGATGACAACTGCAGTCTTTCGTCAGCCGTCCGTCCTCTCCGCAATACGAGCAAAAGAGACGGAACGGTCTTCGACTGTTACTCTTATTGTGCCCTCGCTGCTTGCAATTCCAGCAGTGGGTATCTCTATCGTATTGACCGAAGTGAGGTGGCGGTTGCGGCGGATCAGGCCGGTTAAAATTCGGTCGCGGTGGCGGCAATACGGCTCGGCGGTCGGTTACTGGTCGGTCAGGAAAAGTAAAACGGTTAGGCGTAGGAGCGGTACGGGGCGGTGCTTGGCGAGAGGTGTGGTCTTCCCTTCGTATGTACTCATACTCCTCTGCCCGCTTCATAAGTTCGTCCAAGGTATCAAAATCAAGTCTTTTGATATATAGATGATATTCCGATCGCAAACTATCGTAAATGCAATCGAGGCTATCCTCGATGCTTATACGCGGGTGTCTGTATATCAGGTATTGGGTGGCCTGTATAAAATCCTTTGCCTTTTCTCGTGGCCCTTGTTTCTTCCGTAATATTTCCTCCTCCAACTTACAGAGGTACCTTGCTGGCAGGTAATGGTCTAGGAAAACGGTGCGGAACTGGGTCCAGGATTTCATACGATCTTTATTTATGCGGAACCACTCTAGCGCGGTGCCGCGTAGTATTTCCGGCAAGGCCTTGACAATATCATCGGGACGTATATCGTAACACGCTGTTAACTCTTCGAGTCGGTCCATGAACTCGATCGCGTTCCCTGATGAGTCGAACCTTAATCCCCATTTGCGGACATTATTCATCAGCTCGGCCTCGTAGCTGAGGATAAACCGACCGGTTGGGCGGAGAGCTGGCCTGGTGGCCGTTGGTTCGACAGGGGGTGGGGAAGCGACTGCATTTGGGAGCACGGCCCTTGACGACTGCGAGTCCCTTGACAGGTCGTCTTCGGTAGACGGTGCGGCGGTAGTTGGTACATAGGACGGCACCTGGAAAGAGATCTCGGTGTACATCGGTGACTTTGGTTCTGTCTCGTTTTCTTGGGTCGGTACAGGTTTGTACTCCCGCTCCGTTACGGCTTTCTCCAAATCCGCGCACAGATCTTGCGTGGATTTCCGGAGTCTAGCCTTTTTGATATAGCTGCTAAAACGCGCTCGTAGCGTTGACACTGTGCCTTCGGTATCAAGCCCCAGCTGACTCATCCGAGTCACTAGTTCTGGCTTGCTGAGCAAGTATATTGCTCCTATACTACCGAAAACGTCGAAGCCCTTTTCTGAGTCGGACATGTCGGGAGTTTTTGTAGGTTTAAAATTTTATAGTTCTAAGAGAATTTCTTTTGCAACGATGGACCTTAATAGTCCCTGCTCGGGCGCCAAATTGTGACGTGTTTTTAGTTTTCCAGCCGAGGTATCGCTCACGGCTAGCCAAGGTCAGGTGAAGAAAAACACCAAACTTCACAAAGGTCAAAAAAATTCTCTTTTATTCGGACTTATAATACTATGATTACAATTAACAATACAGTGATATATATTCTTCGGGGTTACTGGTTGCAGGCGCTTCTGGGTGCGTCTTGTGATCTCCGACACGGCGGTGATTCTGGTTGGGTTCGGCGGTCTGAGTCCTCCTCTCTAGTTTCACAATGTCTGCGGGAGAGAAGCTATTAATAATTACTCGATTAGTGTAGTTTACTGCCTGTAGTGGCAGGATCCCGTGTGACCTTCACCCTATAGGTAGTCACAGGCAAGGCGGTGCGCGTAGGCGTCGGTAGACCCTAGCAGGTGAAACACGGACGTCCGAAGACCCCGGTAGGTGAAACAGCGAGCGTCCGAAAACCTCGGTAGGTGAAACACGAGCGTCCGAAGACCTCGGTAGGTGAAACACGAGCGTCCGAAGACCTCGGTAGGTGAAACACGAGCGTCCGAAGACCTCGGTAGGTGAAACACGAGCGTCCGAAGACCTCGGTAGGTGAAACACGAGCGTCCGAAGACCTCGGTAGGTGAAACACGAGCGTCCGAAGACCCCGGTAGGTGAAACACGAGCGTCCAAAGACCTCGGTAGGTGAAACACGAGCGTCCGAAGACCTCGGTAGGTGAAACACGAGCGTCCGAAGACCTCGGAAGGTGAAACACGAGCGTCCGAAGACCCCGGTAGGTGAAACACGAGCGTCCGAAGACCCCGGTAGGTGAAACACGAGCGTCCGAAGACCCCGGTAGGTGAAACACGAGCGTCCGCAGACCTCGGTAGGTGAAACACGAGCGTCCGAAGACCTCGGTAGGTGAAACACGAGCGTCCGAAGACCCCGGTAGGTGAAACACGAGCGTCCGAAGACCCAGGTAGGTGAAACACGAGCGTCCAAAGACCTCGGTAGGTGAAACACGAGCGTTCGAAGACCCCGGTAGGTGAAACACGAGCGTCCGCAGACCTCGGTAGGTGAAATACGAGCGTCCGAAGACCCCGGTAGGTGAAACACGAGCGTCCAAAGACCTCGGTAGGTGAAACACGAGCGTCCGAAGACCCCGGTAGGTGAAACACGAGCGTCCAAAGACCCCGGTAGGTGAAACACGAGCGTCCAAAGACCTCGGTAGGTGAAACACGAGCGTCCGAAGACCTCGGTAGGTGAAACACGAGCGCGTCCGAAGACCTCGGTACAGACAATAGCTGTGGGATCAACAGGTACTAGTCTCTGCCCCTGGTGGCACAATACGTAAGAAATATAATTTTGTAAAAGAAGACTTACTACGTATCTTACCAACGTCTGCTCTGTTCGTTGGTCTTCCTTATTTGGCCAGAGACTTCTTGCTTTGAAACTCCTTCCCTTTGTTCCTAGAGAGATGTGCACCACTTGACTGGTGCCGGCGAACTATGCTTTCTTCGAGTTGAGCCGCTCTATTTATACCCCACAGGAGCAGCGGTACCTTATTCGATTCCCATATACTTTAATGGGATATCCCCCACTCCCATATAATCTTCCCAATTACACTCGGCATACTCATATGCCTGCCTATACGATATTCAATATGGAAATAAATACACCTCGCATATCCATATGCTTGCCATTGAGACTTGCTAAGAAAATAATAATAACTCACCATCGAGCTCTGTCGACCGTCGTCGCATGCACTGCTTGTGCGTGGGGAGTTGATCGTTGGGT
This sequence comes from Melanostoma mellinum, assembly GCA_914767635.1. NCBI lineage: Eukaryota > Metazoa > Arthropoda > Insecta > Diptera > Syrphidae > Melanostoma > Melanostoma mellinum. Next base: position 92,888,806 of record OU612060.1, on the reverse strand, counting down.
GGTATTTCCACCTACCCAATAACCCAATGTCTACCATCGATGTTGGCGCGGTTAGCTTTTTACCTCCGTGGCAAACTTGCGTACTTTTCGCCACCAGGTACCATGTCTTGGCTAGAGCTTAATTTATGGTTGTTGTCTCGGGTGTTGTCTCGGGTGAACTTTTCTTCCTTTCAGTTTGGCGCTAGATGGCGGCGCCCTGTTCTCTATAAGCATGTGACGAGGGATATTTCTGTCTTTGAAATTTGCCTCGTTACATACTCCCCCTTCTTCGGAGACGAGGACCTCCTCGTCTGACCCTCGGCCTTCCCATTGCGAGCTCAGTGAATCTCCACTTAAAAGACATTTCGTTGAGTAATTCATTTCTTTTATTTTGTATCTTTTTTTTTCTTTTTTTTTCCTTCTTCTTATAATATTATTTAATAAAAACGTAACAAAAGCCTTCTTGGCAAAACAAACAAATCAAGGTAGGAAAAAAAAATTATGGCTTGAAGGTAATCCTCCTGGATTGCCCTGTTGGTTGGTGGACGAGGACCGCTTCTCCTCGTTTCAATACTCGGCACAGTATTGTACCGGTCTTGCGCTTGAATATTAGGCGCTGTCGACGCCTCGACGGGTTGTACTGCGCATGGCGACGGATGTCAAATCCTAGGAACGGATCCACCGTCTCTCTGGGTCGGGACTCTGGACCGCGAGCCGGGCGTTGCTCTTCCTTGGTAGCGGCTAGCGTTGATACCGGGTTTAACTGGTTCCTCAGATTGGCAGGTGGCAACTCGATCACGGCGGTGACGACTGGTCTTTCCATGCTCATGCTTGGTCTGGCGGTCACTGTGTTAGTCCGGAGTCCCCTGGCCCGACCAAAACTCGGAAGGTAGAATACAGGGCCTCTATCGGCGGGGGCCTTCTTGGTCGGTATCCTTGCGTTACTTCGGCCCGTATTCTCGGCGGATGTTACGGCGGGGTCACTCTTCCTGGCGGGCCGGTCGGTCTTTGTTTTACTGGCTGGTCGGTTTCGAGATTTGGTTGGTAGGATGGTCTTCATATGACTAGCGGTTTTGTTGTTCACTCTGGCTGGTGGGTCGTGGTTTGGAGAAATAGTTGTAGCGGTAACGGTGACTGGCTTACTGGTAACGGTCGGTGTTCGGCTGGTGGTGGCCTTCTTATTGGCGGCGGCGGTGGTTCCATTGGTACTGGGTTTCACGGTGTTATTCTGGCTGGTACTGGCGAGGGGTGTTCTGGACCTAACGGTAGTTCGGCTGGCTACGGTGTGCGGAACTCTGGCTATTCGTCTTTTAAGGTCGCTCCCTGTAGTCTGTATCATGGTTGGCTTGGACTGCGTGTTACTGGAGGTACGCAGCTTTGATGACGAAATAGCGGTACATATTGAGCAAGTAACCCTCCTAGGCATAGTCTGTTGCCTTTGCCAGGACCGGGCGGGATCCACTTCTCCTTCGACTTTGGACTGTAGGATCTGATTGCTGGGACTGATTAAAGACGACGGTTCTAGATCTGGCCTTCGAAATTCGGGATACTGCGCGGGGTGGAGTTCCACTTGTCTGGAACGTCGTCCCTTCCAATCGTTCACGGGGCTACACCGAATCAACAGCTCACTCTGGTTAAGTGGTAGAGGGTCTCTTGGCTGCGTTGGCACCGGCGGCGGCGGCGGCGGTGTGCATGAAACGGTAGACTTATCGTATCTGGGATGCTGGTATTTGGGTCTACGGGACTGGCCGTACATGACTGCAACATTATGCGGAGGATCTTGCTGTCGGGGCCCCTCCTGCTGGCTGGACATGATTGCAGCTCGGTGCGGATGACAACTGCAGTCTTTCGTCAGCCGTCCGTCCTCTCCGCAATACGAGCAAAAGAGACGGAACGGTCTTCGACAGTTACTCTTATTGTGCCCTCGCTGCTTGCAATTCCAGCAGTGGGTATCTCTATCGTATTGACCGAAGTGAGGTGGCGGTTGCGGCGGATCAGGCCGGTTAAAATTCGGTCGCGGTGGCGGCAATACGGCTCGGCGGTCGGTTACTGGTCGGTCAGGAAAAGTAAAACGGTTAGGCGTAGGAGCGGTACGGGGCGGTGCTTGGCGAGAGGTGTGGTCTTCCCTTCGTATGTACTCATACTCCTCTGCCAGCTTCATAAGTTCGTCCAAGGTATCAAAATCACGTCTTTTGATATATAGATGATATTCCGATCGCAAACTATCGTAAATGCGATCGAGGCTATCCTCGATGCTTATACGCGGGTGTCTGTATATCAGGTATTGGGTGGCCTGTATAAAATCCTTTGCCTTTTCTCGTGGCCCTTGTTTCTTCCGTAATATTTCCTCCTCCAACTTACAGAGGTACCTTGCTGGCAGGTAATGGTCTAGGAAAACGGTGCGGAACTGGGTCCAGGATTTCATACGATCTTTATTTATGCGGAACCACTCTAGCGCTTCCGGCAAGGCCTTGACAATATCATCGGGACGTATATCGTAACACGCTGTTAACTCTTCGAGTCGGTCCATGAACTCGATCGCGTTCCCTGATGAGTCGAACCTTAATCCCCATTTGCGGACATTATTCATCAGCTCGGCCTCGTAGCTGAGGATAAACCGACCTGTTGGGCGGAGAGCTGGCCTGGTGGCCGTTGGTTCGACAGGGGGTGGGGAAGCGACTGCATTTGGGAGCACGGCCCTTGACGACTCCGAGTCCCTTGACAGGTCGTCTTCGGTAGACGGTGCGGCGGTAGTTGGTACATAGGACGGCACCTGGAAAGAGATCTCGGTGTACATCGGTGACTTTGGTTCTGTCTCGTTTTCTTGGGTCGGTACAGGTTTGTACTCCCGCTCCGTTACGGCTTTCTCCAAATCCGCGCACAGATCTTGCGTGGGATAGTTGTCCTTCTTAGTCACATCGTTCAGCCTTCGGTAGTCCACACAAAAACGAGTGCTTCCGTCTTTCTCTTTCACTAACACCACTGGTGACGCCCAAGGACTTTTGGAATTTTCGATAAGACCGTCCTTCTTCATTTCTGTTACCATTTCCTCAACCTCACCTTGTTTGGCCAGTGGAAGGCGTCTTGCAGGTTGACGAATCGGTCTTGCATCTCCTGTGTTGATGCGATGCTGCACCAACTGTGTCCTACCATATTGCCCTTTTGACGATGCGAAGATGTCAGTGTACTCTTGTAGGAGATTTTCAGCCATCCTTGTTTGTTGGTGATCAAGGTTGGATGAATTCAATATTCTAGCTTTGATGGTCTTGAGCTCCTCTGGAGTTAAAGTCTTTCTCGGGGCTTCATCTGTGATTTTCGTAATGGCTGCAATCGATTCGCAACGTCCAACGACTTCTCCTTTCTTCAACTTTACATCGTACGGTCTGGTGTTTAGTAATCGTACGGGGACCATTTTGTTTTTCGGTGCTACCAGTGTTTTCCCAATGATGACGCTTTGGGAGGAAAACTCTGGGCCTGGTTCCACCACGAGGTATCGAAGGCTTCCAAACTCACCTTCCAGTTTTGTCCAAACGAACACTTCAGAAGAAGGAGGCAGAATCAGATCTTCCGTGATGACAGTTCTCAGTGTTGACGTATTTTCATTCGAATAGATCATTGGAATTTCTTTATTTTGGTATTTCAAAACTTGATTACCGATATCCAAAATAACTCCGTGCTGTTTCATAAAGTCGATTTCAATGATGCACTCGTCGTCTGCTTCTCCCGTTGCGGTTCTTAGACGGTAGCTATTGGTGTTATGAAGCCACGTCATCTTTACCAGATCTCGACGTACTATGGATGCTGTGGCTCCAGTGTCGATGGTAGCCACATGTTTTTTTCCCGTCAATAGTAGTCTCCACAGTCAGACTCTTGTTGTCTCGTTTGGTCTGGGAGACCTGGATGGTGGTTCTGGGGCCATCGATGCAAGAAACCAGCCTCTGCCCCTCGAAGTTGGTTCTTACTCGTTTCCCTGAGGAGAAACGGATTGATGGGCAACGCTGGTGTTGTTGTTACCTTGCTCTGAGTTGGGTCTCTTGCTTCCACAATGTTGACAACCGGTTTTATTTGGTGGTAGCCGGCCTTGACGCTGTAAGTGCCCGGTCTTGTTGCAGTTCCAACATCTAACTGGTCCACTCCGCTCTTTCTTTTGTATTTCTGATCTTTGGCACGAGCATTCTTCGACTATGGCCTCTCTAAGTCAATGTACTCCATGAGAAGCCTGTTCTGCTGCTTCAATTGTCAATGCGAATGCTAAAATTTCAGAAAGAGTACGTGTTCTAGCAGTTCGCACAGACCTCTGAAGATGTATATCGGAAATTGCAAGAACGAAGGACTCAACAGCAAGCTGGTTGATGATTTCTTCTCCAGCATCCGAATATGCTAGGTGAACCAGTCTTTCGACGTCTGCTTGGAGCTGCTGTAGACTTCCACCCCTTTTCTGGACTCTGTGATGCTTCTTTTGCTAGGCTAGGGGTATGACTCAGGGTCTACCCAAGGAAGCGTCGTAAGACTTGGGTTTCGGCGGTCAAACTTCTCAAAATGAAGACGCGGAAACGGTCGGTTTTAAATTATAACTTTAAATTTATTACTAAAAGCCTCTTCAGGATAAGCTTACAATTCTTTTGTTTTTACAATTTTTACAAGATTTAATATGGTCAACAATTTCTTGAACGAAGCACGATTATGATGTTAATCCAGGGGCGGCGGGTATAGATCCTCACTCAAGTAAAAGCGATGACTTCTCTCGGATACGGCTGTGTCCTACGGCTACTATTTCCTCGGTGCGGCGGCGGTAACTTTTTGACTGGTTCTGCGTTAGGCAGGACGCTCTATCGGCAGCCGCTGATTTCGTTGAAAAGGTCTGCGTTGTATGCAAGGCAGAGCAATCTATCGGCGGCTGCGGACTGCGTAGAAAGCGCCTGCTTTGTGAAAGCGCCTGCTTGTGCTTGCGTCGGCTTAGAGGCACAACACTTTGTCGGCGGCGGCGGACTTCGTGGAAAATGTCTGCGGTTGGATAACAAGGAAAGTTCAGCTCGAACAAATCGGAGAATTCAATTACCCTCTGCGGTGACTAAAAGTTAAAGACGACACCAAATGCTCAGCTAGGATAGCCAGGGCGAGTGGAATCTCTTTGTACGGAAACCGTTAAAAGTCAAATAGTCGAATATTTAAAGACCAAATGCTCAGCTAGGATAGCCAGGGCAAGTGGAACTTCTTTGCACGGAATAGTAAAGACAATACCAAATGCTCAGCTAGGATAGCCAGGGCAAGTGGAATTTCTTTGCACGGAGACTGTAAAAAGTCAAAAGGTAGAATGGTAAAGACAATACCAAATGCTCAGCTAAGATAGCCAGGGCAAGTGGAATTTCTTTGCACGGAATAGTAAAGACAATACCAAATGCTCAGCTAGGATAGCCAGGGCAAGTTCTTTGCACGGAGACTGTAAAAAGTCAAAAGGTAGAATGGTAAAGACAATACCAAATGCTCAGCTAAGATAGCCAGGGCAAGTGGAATTTATTTGCACGGAGACTATAAAAAGTCAAAAGGTAGAATAATAAAGACAATACCAAGTGCTCAGCTAAGATAGCCAGGGCAAGTGGAATTTCTTTGCACGGAGACTGTAAAAAGTCAAAAAGTTGAAAGATAATACCCAATGCTCAGCTAAGATAGCCAGGGCAAGAGGAATTTCTTTGCACGGGACGGGAGAAAGCGATTCGGTAAAATTCCCTTTATTCAGCTAAGATAGCCAGAATAAATAGAACTTAATAAAACTCTTTCTCCTTTCTGGTGATTAATTCACCCCTATTCATAGCTTTTGCTACCAAAACAAAATGTGAATTATAATGCTATGACAAATTTCCATATAAAATTTCGATGGCGATTGCCCATGCATTTCTCCATAAGAAAATGCCCATGAAAAGATACGCCGTGGAAAGGTAAACACAGTTTGGCCTTGGAGTGTGTGTTTACTTTGCGATCAACAGGGAGATGGAGATTGTTTTTGTTAATCTCCATAAAGAAATGTACACGTCTAATAGGCAAACAACGTTTGGCCTTGGAGTGTGTGTTTACTTTGCGATAAGCAGGGTGATGGAGGTTGTTATTGTAAATCTCCATAACGAAATGTACACGTCTGATAGGCAAACGACGTTTGGCCTTGGAATGTGGGCTCGTTAGTACAATGAATGCGTGTATTGTTTTAGTGTGGCCTTATGGGTGGGAAAAAGAAATTGTGACGCTTCGTCACAGATCCCCCCTTCTTCGAAAGACGAGAACCCTCTCGTCTCAGCGTCCTCTGGTACTGACTGGAGGAGTCATGCATGTTTTTCTGTTTTGAGGGACTTCAAATCCTGCCCTTCTTTTTTTTCTTTTTTTTTTAGTATTTTTTTTTTTTTTATTCATTTTCTAATTTTTTTTTTTTCTTTTTCTTTTTTTTCTTCTCTTTTTTTTTCTTGTTGTTTTATGCCTTTTATTTTCTTCTTTTTTTTCCAAAAACGTTATAAACAAAATTAATAAACTAACTACTCATTCTGAGAGAATATAAAAAAAAATTAACTCTCGGTTCCATAATACGCTTGTTTTGTCCCTCATCGACTTGACTTGACTCATCTGCACCTCAGGGACTGGCGGCGGTCGGACAAATAGGGCTGGTGGACGAATGGGTTTACAACTCACTCGTCTAGTGGTAACCTCGCTGGCCGGCTCAGTTCGTTTCAGCTGCAAAACTACCGAACGGTCTCCGGGATTTGGTCGACGGGGCGGAGAGGGTCTCCTCTTGCATGGATTGTCGGGTGAGGTAGGTTGTGGCCTTTTTCTCGGTTGCTTGCCACCCTCCATTACTCCTAATTGGTTCGGTTGTTTCAACTTAATTTTTTGATTTCTACAAAGAGCTTTTTGTTGCTTGGTGGTCGGTGACTGAATGAAATTTCCTTTATTTGCATTCGCGTGCGCAATACCAGCTGCGCAGTTGTTGGTGTCAATAAGACAGGATTTTGCTGTCGCTGCGGCTCCTTTCATATCTCGTATATGTGCTTGGCTCGTAGCAGCTGTTGGCATAGCAAGTCTGCGGCCTCCTAGCTCTAGCGTGCATCCTGCCTCTCCTAAAAGGTCTGTTTACGATGCTTCTATCGCAAGTGGATAAAGTGACTACAGTTAAGCACTATAACACCTTGTTCACTATGAGAAATAGAGTTTGGAAACAGCTCCCAGCAGACTCACTGGAAGAGATAAATGATAAGTCTTGTACCCTGTTTCGTAGCTATCTAAAATATATTTATTTTTCCCAACCAATTTATACACAAAAAAATGCTTAATCTACAATTATTTACAAAAGTATAGTTTGCTGGACATGCAAAAGAATGTATCTTGCAATTTAGAAGAATTGAATTACACAGAACGTGTATTAGAGAATAATGCTGACTCGTCAGGTATACACGGCAATGTACAGTATGGCAAGCAAGGTACGTTAATAAAATTAATGTTTTACAATATTGTGAGCAAGAAGAATTGTTATAAGTATGAAAAGTTCTACTGTTTATGTGGATCGTAAACATCCTGCCCCCCGCTGATGATGCGTCTTTGGTTCATCAGAAGACATCTTAGACTTGGAAATCGCAGCTGGATATTGGTTCACTTCTTGGGGCTGGTGTTGGTGGTGATCTTTGGTTGTATCTAGTAATGCAAAACCTGATTGCTAGGTATATTATGAGCGTGCTTGTAATGAGCAATCCAAGAGAGCTCATGATTGTGTGTGGAACGTTGTGGTAATTAGTTTGACTTGAAAGCTCTAACTGTTGAGATTTTATTTGTCTTTGAAGTTCTTGCAGGTCATTGTTGAATAGACTGAGGTTTTGTTCGTAGTACTGGAGTGGTGAAAGCCGATTGATGCTTTCAGCAGTTATAGCATCACTTTGTCTGGTATACGATGCTCGTATGTCCTTTGAGTGAATTTGTTGGCCTTGCAGAGTTAAATGTTGATGCTTTGTTACACAATATGATTGCATTTTCAAGCCACTTCCGTTTACTGTGATGAAACTGTTTTGGTGATCACAAACAACATTCAGAGTTGTTTCGTCCTTTACGGCGAATATCCATTGATTTAATTCGGGGAGTTTGGTCCACACAGACTCGGCTTGAATAATTTTGAGCTGACATATCGATAGGTTTGGAATGTTGTTAAGTAAGTTTATTTCACATATGCTTAGGTTTGCTCCAGATCGGTATACTGGATGAGCTTGGGTACATAGGTAATGTTCTCCGTTCATTACGGTACATGAGGTTAATTCACATTCGCTTACAGGATAATATTCATCATGATGAGAACTGACTGCTAAGAATTTAATTGAAGGTTGTATTGCTATTAGTGTTTCGTTTACAACTGCTGGAATTGGAATGATTTTGAACATCGTGAATTCGTTTACTTTTATTAATGGCAGCTCAATTTTGAAAAGTATGTAGTTCGTTGTTAATTGTCCTTCAATTGACATAAGCTTATATAGATTCAACATGTCATCCGGCTCAACTGGAAAGCGAAGTCCTTGTGGAAGATGATTCTTAATTTTGGCTTCTTCATGGTTCAATTGTTGAGGAGATATTAATAGGTGGTTTATTCTTCCTTGATGACTATCTGCCAATACGTCAGTGATTGCTGTTTGAGTACGTTGTATATTCATTATAACGAGTGTGGTGTATATAGACCATGACGTAAAAAGTTCTCTGACTTTACTTTGGTAGAGGTCATCGGTGAAGTTGTTGATACGGTTAACTATTTGCTTAAACTGAAATTCAAGTATCTGGTGTCTTTTGGATACATCTTCTTGACTCCTTTTCATGATATTGACTGTTGAGTCCAAAATTGAAGTGTGATTTTTGGAAAGTTTTATTAAATGTTCCTCATTTGAGTGTATTTCTTCCAAGCGATGAGAGACTTCGTCGGCATATTTGGAGTCAAGAACTCCAAAGAGTGCACTTGCAATATTCCTTACCACATCAATTGCTCCTCGTTTAAAACGCCTTTTGAATTGTTCAGTTGAGAGCAAAGCGTCTTCTTCTATAACGTCGAGCTTAGTAATATCAATTTGTTGAATTATCTGACGGCATGACCCTTTGAAAGACATTTGATCGCAGAGATGTTCGAGAGCCTTGGTGCTGTTTTCCAGCATCTGAAATTCTTTATGGTATGCGGCGAGATTGTAGTACACTACCAAGTTCCATTTGCTGTGAACCAAGCTTATAGTACCTTGTTTTTGAAAATGTATCCCTGGTGCCGAGTTGTTAAGGTTGATAACTTCTACATCGCTTGCTGCTACTATTGGTAGTAGTAAGGCTATCAACAGCAATGTACGCAATCCTGATCTGGGTGAGCATCTTGTCGCTTGCTTTGATGATTTGGATGATGAGCTGGGTTCGTCATTGTCTTCTTGATCAGTAAGCTTGCGTTTTCGATTTGGTGAAGACGCATTTGTCCCAGTTCCTAACGAGGTTTCGTTGTCTGCTACAAGCGGAGCTAATTTGTGTATCGGTCGACAGAGTACTCCAGACTTTGTTCGTACTTCTGGGACCCTAACATGTCCATCATTTCCAACAATTACCTTTTCAATTCTTCCTAGTGGCCATTTCATTACGGGGGTATTTTCTTCCTTGATAGTGACCACGGTGCCTGGTTGAACGTTTTTTGATTGTGTTTTCCACTTAGTACGTTGTTGCAGTTCGTTTAAGTATTCCTTGGACCATCGATCCCAGAACTCCTTTTTGATGGTTGACACCAGCTTCCATCTTGTAGCAAGGTTCCCTCTCTGAGGTTCTGCATGTTGGTCGACCACTGCCTTCAGGGGCTCGCCTATTAAAAAGTGACCCGGCGTTAGTACAGCCAGGTCATTTGGATTATCTGACATTGCGGTTAGTGGTCTGGAGTTTAGAATGGCCTTGACTTCTACAGTAACGGTTCCGAGCTCCTCGTAGGTGAATGACGCCTTCGAAACTTCACATAGTAGTAGTTGTTTCGCTGACTTGACCGCTGCTTCCCATAGTCCTCCGAAGTGAGGAGCACGTGGTGGAATAAAATGAAAGTCAATGCCTTTAGAGCTGCAGTTGGTGGTTATTTGATATTGGGCATGTTTTGAATATAAGCTTGTTTTCAGCTCATCTAGTTGGTTTCTTGCACCTACGAAGTTCGTAGCGTTATCGCAGTACAAGTTTCTGACATGGCCTCGTCGGCTCTTGAACCTTTTCAGTGCTCCAATAAATGCTTCTGTGGTTAATTCGCTTACGACTTCAATATGAACTGCCTTCGTAGAAAAGCAGCAGAATATTGATAAATGGCACTTTTGTGGCCTACTTCCTCTCGTTCGGTAATGAACCCATAACGGACCACAAAAGTCTACACCAGCATTGATGAAGGGACGTGCTGGTTGCACTCTATGAGCTGGTAAATTTCCCATAAGTTGAGAATACATAGTGGGTTTGGCCTTGATGCATGAATTACAGTTTTGTGTGATAGAACGCGCAACATTCTTCCCTTTGATTGGCCAAAATTTTTGTCTGGTGATGGCAAGAAGTCCTTGAGGTCCAACATGATTATTCTCAATATGTTGATCTGACATTATCATTTTGACAAATGGATGCTTGTGGGGTAGGAGTATTGGATGCTTGGTGTCATATGGCAGCTCCGATTTTTCTAGTCTGCCTCCGACTCGTAATAGTCCTTTGTCATCTAAGAATACCGCAAGACCTATCAACGGGCTCGCCTTGTGAAGCTCTTGATGAGCTTTGAGTGCACGGATGTCTCTTATAAATTTTTGCTCCTGCATTTCTTTCAAAATACAAATGTAGTGCGTTATCTAGCTCTATAGTGGATAACGGGCAGATACCTTTTATGGGCTTCCCTTTATCTTGTTTGATGGTTTGGCTAGTGCATCTTCCCTTGAGGTTTCTTGTTCTGGTTGACTGAATGAATCGCAGGCAGTAGGCTGTTATTCTTTGCATCTTAAGAAATGAATTAGAGTGTTTCATTCCTTCAAACATGTTTGTTGATTGATTACAAGTGATAAAGGCTACAACCTTCTTATATGGGGGTGGCCATATGGCTTCAGTGCCATGAAGAAATCTTGGACCATATTTCCATAAGAGATGGTCTTGAAGTTTGTCTGGTGAGATCCCCCTTGATAGGACATCTGCAGGATTGTCGTTGGAGCTGACATGTCGCCACTGAATAGGGTCCGTGAGTCTTTGGATGCTTGCAATCCGACGTCCAACAAAAGATTGGAATGATTCCGCATTGGAATTTATCCAACTCACTACAATCTGAGAGTCTGTCCACAAGAATCGGTTTGCGTCTTTCAATTGGAGATCAAGCTTCACACGGTTTGACAATTCAGCGGCTAGTAGAGCTGCGCATAATTCTAAACGAGGTATTGTCATTGACTTAGCCCCTGATGCTGTTTTAGACATTGGGGCGACTCGAGATTTGGAGCATAGTAATCGTACTATGATTGTACCATTTTTGTTAATAGATCTGACATATACCGCTGCGCCATAAGCCTTTTCTGAAGCATCAGCAAATGTGTGTATTTGAACTGATGAAGGGATCGTTTCGCTGAAGACGTGTCGGGAAATGTTGAACTTGTCTAGTTCTTGCAGTCCCTGATAGAACTTCTTCCACCTGGTGTACATCTCTTCTGGTAGCGCTGCATCCCAGTCGTACTTAAGCTCCCACAGTTCTTGAAGAAACAATTTTGCCACAATAACTACAGGTGCTACTATTCCAAGTGGATCAAACAGACGAGCTATATCTGAGGCCACTGATCTCTTGGTAAACTTTGTTGATTTTGAACAGTTTGTTTTGATGCAGAAAACATCTGATTTGGGTCGCCAGATCAATCCAAGAGTTTTTGCGGCTCCTTCATCATCGTCTTCTGTAAGCGAAACTTCCTGATCTTCTAACGGCACATTTGAAAGGAGGTTTTCATTGTTTGAATACCATTTTTTTAATTGAAATCCTCCCTCCCAAAGCAAGGATGATAATTGCTTTTGGATAATCTTTGCTTCGATTAAACTGTCTGCACCTGTCATTGCGTCATCAACGTAAAAGTCTCTCTGCAGCACTTGTGAGCCTAATGGATATTTTGATTCATATTCCTTGGCTAACAACTGGAGACATTTCGTGGCCAAGTATGGGGCTGAGGTTGTTTCATAAGTTACGGAAGAGAGCTTATAGCATTTCAACGGTTTAGCTGGATCTGATCTCCACCAGATTAATTGAAACGTTTGGTCTTCTTCTGTTATGCGTTTTTGTCGGTACATTTTTTGAATGTCGGCCTTCATGACGTATTTAGGAAGCCTAAAACGCAACAATATGGTAAACAGATCGTCTTGAATTTTTGGTCCGGTGTACAAAATGTCGTTTAAGGATATATTAGACGATGTTTTCGCAGATGCGTCAAAGACGACTCACAATTTGGTGGTGCTGCTTTCTGGTTTGAGTACGCAATGGTGCGGTTAGAAGTAGTGTGGTATTTTAACTATTTTGTAATTGATTTCCTTCATATGACCCAAATCGAGATATTCGTTCATGAAACTAGAATATTGGCTCTTCAATTCTGGATTTCTAATCAGTTTGCGTTCTATAGCATAGAAACGGCTTAATGCTATATCACTTGAGCAGCCTAGTTTTTCAGGGGCATCAGAAAATGGCAAAAGGGCCACAAATCTTCCTTTACTGTCTCTGGTAATTGTTTGGTTGAAAAGTTCTTCGCATTTTTCTTCGGCCAGAGTGCGGTTTGATGTGGAGCTAGATACATCCTCGGTTTCCCAAAATTTGCTGATTGCTTTTTCAAGAGCTTTCTCTTCTGCATAAACTCCGCAGATGTTTGTTGATGAAGACGGTTCACCACACATTTTGCCTGTGACTACCCATCCCAGCAATGTATTTTGTAAAAGCGGGAGCTGCTCTCCTAGTTTGATTTGTCCAACGCAGAGAAGTTGGTGGAAAAACTCTGCTCCAATAAGTAGGTTAGCTGGCTTTGGCGTATTGAACAAGGGGTCTGCTAGTTGTATGTTTCCCGGTATTTTCCATTTAGAGATGTCGAAAGTCTGTGATGGTTGAGGAGACACAATCTGACGTAAAACAATAGCTTCTAGTCTTGTGTTGAAGTTGGTCACATTTGATTTAATGCTGATGTTGGCTCGGCGATGTGACTCCCTTTTGATTTCTCCGATTCCTTGGACTCTCATGGGGTGAATCGTGATTGGACATTAACGGTGCTGAGAAAAACGTACGCCTCCTGGGTGCTGTTGAAGGCTGCTAATGTTGCATTGTTTGGTGGCATTGGGGCGTTTTCATTGGGTTTGGCTGTCATCTTCACTGCAGACGAAAGAATGCTTCGACTGGCTATCGTTGAACACTGCTGTTTTTTGTCTTCGGTTGATATGTGAAGTAACGTATGGTGATACTTGTTGCATTTCGTGCAATGACCAGATTTGCAATCTGTGGTTTGATGACCAGACCGTAGGCAATTAAAACATCGTTTGAAGGCTTTGATTTGTGTTATTCTGTCCCTTGTTGTCATGCAGTTAAATTTGGGACACTTGAACAGTGGATGACTTTCCTGGTTACAGATAACGCATCTGTCGTCGTTTGTGGCAGACAAAGCAAATTTTCTTGGGCGTTTTGAATGAGTATGGTTTACTGTATGTCTTTGCCCCCAATGCTTCTAACGATTGGAAGTGCGTCTCGAGGAATGTTAAAAAGTCGCTTAGGGCAGGGAGTGCCTTTGGTTGTTTTAATGACTGCTCCCATAGTGTTAAATTATTTCTGTCGAGTTTTTTGAGCAGGATATTCATCACCAATGGGTCCCAGTTGTTGGTGTCAATCTGCAGGCCTTTCAGACCTAGCAGACATTCTTGTGTTGTGTCATGGAGAGCCTTGATGGCGTTAGAACTCTCGTTTTGAATGACTGGTTGTGCACACAGCTTGTTTAACTGAGCTGCCACCAGTAGCCGAGGATTATCGAATCGGTCGGTTATCACCTTCCACGCAGCACTGTAGTTGCTGTCAGAAGTGGTGAAGTGTCGTACTAGTTTCTCAGCTTCCCCGCAGAGTGTTGTCTTTAGGTAGAACAGTTTTTGGCAGTCGGCTATCGGTTGCTTATGTACTAGTTCCGTGAACAAGTCACTGAATTGCTTCCATTTGAGGTAGTCCCCATCAAACTTCGGCAGTGTTAATTTTGGTAACTTGACTGTTGGCTTTGATATGTCGGGTTGAGTTGGAGCAGGTTTCTCTTCTAGCTTAACTTTCAAAGTGAGGAGACAGTTCGGTACTCTGTCTTCAAACTCAAGGTACTCTTCAATGTTGTACCCTCCTTCCATTGAATCGTCCAAAACTTCAGCTATTTGATGGTGAATTTCCTCCATCTGTGCCCAAACGCTCTGGATCCGGTCGATCTTTAGGCGGCACCATGTGGCGGACCAATTTTCAGAAGAAATCCCTTCTACGCTATTTAGTAAATGCTTCATGGTCTGCGCGATCATCTTCTCTCTGCGGATCAGTTTTGTTGTATTTAACTGTTGTTCCGTCATTCTGTTGTCTGATTTATGTTTTGATTCTGTTGCTGCAGGTGGTGGAAGCATTGCTGCTCCTGGACCTGGTTCGTCTTCTCCGACCTGCTCCCTTTCTTCTTCTTCTCCTGGAGTTCCATCAGCTAACGATCGGAGGTATTGGCTTAAGCCTTGATATATCTGTTGCACCTTCCCAGCTGTATTATTTTGCATGTACGGAGTATCTTTCTTCACAAAATTTTTCACTTCTTCATGATTCCTTTCGAACTCACTCCAAAGAGCTTCTACCTGCTCTAGCTTCTTCTTTGCATATTCTCTCGTCTTCCTTCCCGGTCCATCCTTTGCAATGTTGGTTTGCAATCGCAGCAATGCATCGGTGATGGCCTTCTGCCTGGCCACTATTTTGTAGACATCTAATTCTTCCATAGTTTAAATTTGGGTCGTCGTCTCTGGGTCTCTGAAGCTTAGATATGATGATGAGTTCAATGAAGATGCCAGTGTTTCAGCCCTGGCAACGCTTATGTTCAGTGTAGATGCCAATGTTTAAACCCTGGCAACGCTTATGCTGATGAAAATTGCTTTTTACTGCTGGTGAGGGAAGCAATGATCACGTCGGGGTCACCAAATGTTTACGATGCTTCTATCGCAAGTGAGTTGTAGACCAGACCACAGTACCTGTACTATGACTGGATAAAGTGACTACAGTGAAGCACTATAACACCTTGTTCACTTTGAGAAATAGAGTTTGGAAACAGTTCCCAGCAGACTCACTGGAAGAGATAAATGATCAGTCTTGTACACAAAAAAATGTTTAATCTACAATTATTTACAAAGGTATAGTTTGCTGGACATGCAAAAGAATGTATCTTGCAATTTAGAAGAATTGAATTACACAGAACGTGTATTAGAGAATAATACTGACTCGTCAGGTATACACGGGAATGTACAGTATGGCAAGCAAGTTACGTTAATAAAATTAATGTTTAACAATATTGTGAGCAAGAAGAGTTATTATAAGTATGAAAAGTTCTACTGTTTATGTTGATCGTAAACAAGGTCCATACCTAATATGGCGGCTTCGGTCAAGGTGGGTAGGAAAATAGTTTCTCCCTGCACTATTCTACCATTTAAATTCAGAGACAGGACATAATGCTCGGATGGTACGGCTGTTCGGCCGTCAGCAAATGCTACGGCATGCGGCTGGTCTCTTCTAGCTACTCCGAGTTGGCGGCATTCTTCTCGTAAGCCAGGGCCGATAAAAGATCGAGAAGAACCGGTGTCAACTAAGGCATAATAAACTCGATCGCCAGCCTCGATAGGCACGAACGGTCGAGGGTCGGTTGGACTGGTTGGGCCAGGTTGGCGGATAACGGCGTTGGAACTGCGGTGACAAAGGCAATCTTTGGTGAGCCGGACGTCTTCCCCACAGTATGAGCAAAACAATCTGAAGGGGCGTTGGCAATCTTTTTTATTATGCCCCCTTTGCTTGCATTGTCAACAATGAGTGTTTCCGTCGTACGGGACGGTTGGTTGTTGCATCGGTGTTCGAGGCATGACGGCTTGGCGAGGGAAGGCGGGTGAAGGCCACTGTACTTGCAGTCGAGGAACAGGTGCGGTCGGGTACTGGTATTGCTGATGACTTGTGGCAGGACGAGAGTTTCGCTTTTCTTGGCGTATGAACTCGTATTCCTCCGCAAGATCCATCAATTCATCCAAAGTCGTAAATTCTATACGCTTGATGTAAAGTCGGTATTCGGGTCGTAGTGCGTCATAGATGCGGTCTATGTTATCCTCAATCGTCATGCGTGGATGCTGTCGAATCAGGTACTGGAATGAACGTACATAGTCTTTCGCTTGCTCCTTGGGGCCTTGTTTCTTGCGCATTATTTCATCTTCGAGTTTATGAAAGTAACGTGCTGGCAAGAAATGACGTAGGAAGGCCTGGCGAAATACTGCCCAAGTGGTTAAAGCGTCTCGGTTAATCCTAAACCGCTCAAGGGGCGTGTTGCGGAAGATCTTGGGAAGTGTCCGGAGCATGTCGTTCAATGGTATCTCGTAACACACTGCCAAGTCCTCAATTCTCTCTAAAAACTCCAACGGTTTACCGGAGCCATCGAATCGGAATCCCCATTTGCGAACGGTGTTCATCAACTCAGCTTTGAAACTGCGTCCGAATTGGCTGGGTGGGGGATGGGTGGCTGCGGTTTGGTACGCATATGGACTGGTGTGTGGTTCGACCTGCGGAGGAGCGGAGACTGCTCGTTCGAATCTGGCGGGGGGAACATAACTTGCTGTTCGGGAAAACGTGGGTGTGGTCATGGCTGGTTTTTTGAACAGTGGAACCTGGAGTCTGCTTTGGAATAATTTCTGCTGCTTGTGTTCTGACGTGGACGGCGGTATGTTCGATACAGAAGCAGTTGCGTAGTCCTCTTCATCTGAAGGGTCGGCATTATTCCTCTCTTCTATCTTGTCCTCCCACTCGGCGCACAAATTCTGCGTTGAGCGGTGCATGCGGGCTTCTTTCAGGTGGCGACTCAGGCGTTGACGTAAGTCTTGGACTGTTCCACTGGTGTCTTGTCCCCGTTGGGTCAGTGTCTCTATTAGCTCTGGTTTCTTAAGGAAATAGATGAATCCTAAATTCTGGTACGGGTTTGGGTTCTCCTCGAATTCCTGGGCTTCTTCTTCAGGTACTTTGGGGTCGGTATCGGTAGGCATCTTGGAAGCTGGTCGGTCAGGTTTCGGTGTCGGTCGGTGGACTCTGCGTCAGTTCCTGGACAGGTACGGCAAACGGTTGAACTTTCTGCAGGTCCCTGCTCGGGCGCCAATTTGTGATGCTTCTTTTGCTAGGCTGGGGTATGACTCAGGGTGTCCAGGGTCTACCCAAGGAAGCGTCGTAAGACTTGGGTTTCGGCGGTCCAACTTCTCTTCATTTTGAGAAGTTCCGACGCGGAAACGGTCGGTTTTAAATTATAACTCTAAATTTATTACTAAAAGTCTCTTCAGGATAAGTTTACAATTCTTTTGTTTTTACAATTTTTACAAGATTGACCATACAATAATTTCTTGAACGAAGCACGATTATGATGTTAATCCAGGGCCGGCGGGTATAGATCCTCACTCAAGTAAAAGCGATGACTTCTCTCGGATACGGCTGTGTCCTACGGCTACTATTTCCTCGGTGCGGCGGCGGTAACTTCTTGACTGGTTCTGCGTTAGGCAGGACGCTCTATCGGCAGCAGCGGATTTCGTTGAAAAGGTCTGCGTTGTTTGCAAGGCAGAGCAATCTATCGGCGGCTGCGGACTGCGTAGAAAGCGCCTGCTTTGTGAAAGCGCCTGCTTGTGCTTGCGTCGGCTTAGAGGCACAACACTTTGTCGGCGGCGGCGGATTTCTTGGAAAATGTCTGCGGTTGGATAACAAGGAAAGTTCAGCTCGAACAAATCGGAGAATTCAATTACCCTCTGCGGTGACTAAAAGTTAAAGACGACACCAAATGCTCAGCTAGGATAGCCAGGGCGAGTGGAATCTCTTTGTACGGAGACCGTTAAAAGTCAAATAGTCGAATATTTATTTATTTATTTAGAGAAAATAACTTTTAAACTAAATTTATAAATTATTTGTTGGTAAGACATCAGGGCAACGTGACCATAGATGTCGTTTAGATATAAAATTAGTTCAAATATGTATATTTAATTATTTTATGATGAAAACTCTTAAATTTGAATTTGTAGAAACTATATAATAAATATTTGATATTATGGAACAATTTCATATTTCTTTAAATTTGTTATATAGCAGTGTGACTTCTTTTATGCGCTGGAAGGATCGGACATCAGATGGATTAAGTGCTTCCGCTATTTGGCTCTGCATATCTTGGATTGAGTCGGTGTTGCTAGTTAGACGGGATATCGGGCAAGTGGCAAAAATGTGCCAAATTGTTAGAAACTCCCTACAATTGGTACATTCATCGGGCGGGTCGTGCGAGAAATAATGTCGACTGGAGAAAAGTGTTTTCCTCACACTTATCCGAAATATACTAATGCACTCTTCTCTGGAGAATTTTTTGTTATAAGGAATGCGGCGGTATGATGGATGGTGTTTCCGGAGAAAATTCTGTTGTATTCGCCATGTTCTTTCAACCTCTTCATTTTGAACGGCCATGAATTCTTTTTGAGTGATTTGAGGAATGTTTGGAAATTCTTTTACGCAAGGATAATTAATTGCATTTTTCGCTGCCTTATCCGCAGCCTCATTTCCTTTAATGCCTGCATGTCCTGGTATCCATGCTAACATTATGTTTTTGTTGTTATGAAGGACGGTTCGGATGTTGTTTAGGGCAGGGCAATTATTCGTTGCACTTTTTAGTCCACTGAGGACACTCAAGCTGTCTGTCAAGATGAGTGTTTTGACTGCCCATGTTTGTGCGATTAAAAGAGCTTTGAGTATTGCGGTGACTTCTGCAATGTAGCTACCGCCTGAGTCAGTTATGAACCCCTGGCAAGTGATGATTTCCTCATTGTTTCCATTTATTTCGAATACTGCATAAGTTGCGTTGCTGCCGTTGAATGATCCGTCGGTGTAAAGCTTTCTTATAGGCTTTATTGTTCCCACTAGATCTCTGTGAAGTAATTGAAATGATTGGTTTGAAGTGTTTTCTTTTTTGTAGTAAGAGAGACTGGTATCGATGGGCAGTAGGTGTCTTTTCCAAGGTTGGGGGTAAAAGGAGTGTCGGTGTATTGGAGTATCTAAGGGGATTCATCCGTAAGCCGTCATCATGCTTAGGATTTTGCTGAGAGAAGATATAGAATTTTTCTTGTTTTGCTTTTTCCTGGAAAGTGATTCTTTAGAGGGTTTGTGGAAAGGATGCGAGCCGTCTGTAAGGGCCTTACTAAACATGTTGACTGCTCTTTTTTGTCCTAGTTGGTTTACTGAATGGAAACCTGCTTCTAATCTAAGGGCTTCAATTGGTGTTGTCTTAAGAGCTCCTGTCGCTGTCCGGTAGCATTCGTTGACGGCTATGTCCAAGCTTTCTAAATTTTTTTTTGAAGTCCACATGTACAGTGTTATTCCATGCTGAAGAGATCCTTCAACTAAAGCTTTTGTTATTTTGAGGGCCGTTTTCAGATGGGGTCCTTTTCGACGAGAGCATATCATTCTCAGAGCATTGTTCCGACATCTTAATTGGTTTATGGTGTTTTTGATGTGCAAATCCCATTAAAGATTGCCACTGAATGTTAAACCGAGGACTCTAAGTTCTTTTTTCAAGTTGACGTTGATGTTGCGAATCACGAGCGGGGTTGTTGGGGATGAACATATCTTTTTCCTGCAGAGGTGTAGGGCTTCTATTTTGGAGGGAGGTACAATAGCACCCGTTTTTTGGGTCCAAGCATATATTTCCTCGTCTGCAGCTCTTAGAGTTGTGTTCACCTTCGCAGGATCACCGGAAGCTACACAGTAAATGTTATCAACATATACTCCGACGAAATCTAGGTTATGTTTTGGCTGCACTAGTTCCTTTATAAGTACATCTATATATGCATTGTAGAGGTATACTGACAAAGAGGATCCTTGCGGTATACCGTTCTCAAGTTTCGATTGGTTTGATATGAAGCCGTTGATGTTGACACAGAAGGTTCTACCAGATAAAAACGAGATAATAAGCTTTAACAGTTGAAGAGGGACTCCCCATTTATGTAACTGTTCTATAACTGGAACGGTTGTAACACGATCAAAGGCTTTTTCCAGGTCCGATGACAAGACGACGCTGTGCTTGCTGGATGAGAGATTATCAGATAGCTTGTTTTCCATGAGATGCACAAGTGAAGTGACTCCTCTGTTTGGTCGAAAGGCATGTTGTTCGTTGCTAATTGAACTTTCCATCAACCATCCAATTCTACGTCCTAAAATTTTTTCGAAAACCTTGGAGAGAATGGGAAGAAGCGATATGGGTCGATACCCTTCGATTTGGTGATGGTTGCGATTATTTTTTGGGATCGGCTTGAGTATGGCTTTCTTCCAGTTGTGAGGAAAGATACTAGTCCGAAGGATGTTATTGTAAAGTTTACAAATTCGGTTCTTTTGACTATCCGCAGCAGACTTGACCAAATTGTAGGTTATTTTGTCTTCTCCAGGGGTATTAACTTTGAGCATTTGTAAAGTTGTGTCGAATTCAAATCTTGATATGTCTTCTGTCAGTTCTTGGTAGATTTTATGCTGCGGAGGAAGGTCGCTCAAGTTAAAATAACTTTCTTGGTAATAACGTTACTAGGAAAAGTGCTATTTTCGCTATACTTCCCCCATGTTTTGGAGAACGTGCTTGCGATTAAATCAGGATCATTTTCTAGAGTGCCATTAAGAAAGATATAAGGAAATTGTTGAAAGGAGTTGGAGGATCTTAAAGATTTTATTTTATTCCATAGGGTTTTTGAGTCTAAGTCTGGATCCATGTTGTTAACGAAATTTTCCCAGGATAATCTTTTTGCTTTAATGGATTCGTATTTGACCTTGGCACTTGCTTTCCGATAAGCTAAGGAATTTGGAGTATTTGGATTTCCTCGGACGCTTTTCCAGGCTAAATTCTTTGCTTTGACTAGAGCGGCAATTTCCTTATTAAACCATATTGGTTTTTTGTTAGTTTTACCCGCATTTGGTTTCGTTGTCGGTATCGAAATAGCTGCAGATCTTCTCAAAATTCTTTTGATATTGGCTGCTTCTTTGTTGATGTTATTAGAAATTATTGTGGATTGACTCAAAGAGTGGGTAGACTTGACAAAGGAATCCCAGTTTGCTTGAGCTTCTTTGAAACGTGTGGTTGATTTTCTTTTTATTTTTCTTTCATGGGTTTGTATTATAATTGGAAGATGATCCTTACTCTCACCGTTTGAGCTTACTTTCCATTGAAGAAGTGGGGCTAATTCGGCAGAGGCAAGGGTAACGTCAACGGCTGAAAAAGTTTTCCGTGTGTTGAAAAGAGTTGGTGAGCCGTCGTTTAAAATAACAAGTCCTTTGTCATTCGCAAAATTTTCAAAAAGAGTTCCAGGTCGATTGGTTGTGTTAGACCCCCATAAGGTGTTTCTGGCGTTAAGATCACCTAGGACCAAGTGATGATGGTTTTTGTTTACTTGAATTCCATCCAGAATTTCGCTCGTGACATTGACTTCGTGCTCTCTGTAGACGTTGGTAAGACTAAATGGTTTTTTTGCGGGGATCTCGATGGTTTGGAAGAGCAGGTTGGAGGAGGAGATGGTGTGAGATGTGATAGGTATATTATTTTTAATGAGGAAACCTATGCCTGATTTGCAGTATTGGTAGCATTTGTTGTGGTGGAATGATGTATAGTTTTTGATTTTAAATTTATGTAGATTTGATGCAATGATATGAGTTTCCTGAAGAGCTATGATGTCTGGGTTATACTTTGCTATAAGATTTTCTAGAGCATGCTTGTTGTTGATATAGCCTTGCATGTTCCATTGGAGGATGACAAGATCATTATCCAACAGAGCCATTATTGTTTTTTAAAATCGTTTGGTGAGTGTGTAAATTTTTTTGAACTTGACTGTTCGGTGAGTGAGATTGAGTTGTTTTTAATTGTAGTTGAGTTGTTTGTTTTTTGATTTTTTGAAGGTGTGTAAGAGTGTGCGTGTGGTGATGATGCGGGAGAGATGTCTTCCATTTCGGTATCTGATAAGGATGACAAATGAGTTTCGTGTGTGGGAGTATTGTGGAGTGAGTGATTTTCTACGATTGGAGCGATAATTGATTTCTCAATTGTTCTAAGCTCATCCATAAGGGACTGAGAATTTGTATGATCATTGATTTTTTGTTTGTAGGAGTGCTTATTTTGTGTTGGCTCGGCGAGTGGTGCGCTTGTTGTGCTTGGAGTTGTTTGTGTTGTTGTTGTTTCTGTTGGATTTTGCGAGTGCGAGTTGGTTTGGAGAGTTTTTGAGTGACTGCTTTCGTTTTCGATTCTCTTCTTTATTGTTTCTGCTAAAGTAGGATTAGTATTGTTCCTCTTTTTTGGTGGAGGTAGTTGGTGTAGGCTGGGATTGTCATTATAGATTTGCCAAGCATCGCGCACAGTGCAGCGACGATCAGCTTTAATTTTGTTAACGGACTTGTATCTTAGAAAGGCGGGGCAAGAGGGGTCGTATGATGTGTGGCTTTCTTCGTTGCAATTAATGCATACAATTCGGGTACAGTTATCAGAGTGTGGTGGAAGACAGCAATTCTTACAGCTCGGAGCATTTGTGCAACGATTTTTGGTGTGTCCCAGTTTTTGGCAGTTGACGCAACGCATTGGATTTTGTAAATGCTCTTCCACCTTGCAATTGAGCCATCCAATTTTAACTTCGTGTGGGCGACGAATTTGGTCGAATGTGAGGATTGCTGCTCCGGTTGGGACCAGAGAGTCACCTTTTTTTCACAATTTTTCGAACTTCGATTACCTTATGCTTTTTAAGTTCTTCCATTAGCTCCTGTTCGCTAATGTTTACGATGAGCCTAGAATAGATTCTACCTTGGACAGAGTTGAGACTTATGTGATTTGTCACTTTGACTGGTATTGAGTCTATGAGTTTGGCTTTGATAAATTTATCGGCAGTAGTTAGATTTGGCACTTTAAGAAGCAAATCCCCAGACCTCATTGACTTAACCTCCAAAATGTCCGTGGAAATATGTTCTAGTCCTCGGTTGATTCTTATTGGATTGTATGTTGAAAGTTTGCGGAAAATGTTGGGGTCTTTTTCATCTTTCTCTAGTCCTGAAATGACTACGTATCTAGGGACGTTATCGTCGTTTTGCTTGGCAGGTAGATAAGGGAAATTTTCAACTGGATGTTTTCTTTTGTGTTTTTTCCCCCGGTTTAAGATTACCTCGGGCTCCAGGCAATCAAACCGGTTTTGGTGGGGGAGAGAAGTCCCCCCGTCCATTTCAATTGTTGTTTATTGAACAAATTAGGTTTTGACTATTTGGAGAGAAAAAGTATAAGATTCACTCACCACGGGTGGAAAAAAAAAAAACTGGAGTGGGAACTGAGTTTAAACTTTAATAGAATAGTCACGTTGCTTGTTCAAGAATTACACACGTCTATACACGGCGTTTGCAAGCTTATGACTGAAAAATAGTCGAATATTTAAAGACCAAATGCTCAGCTAGGATAGCCAGGGCAAGTGGAACTTCTTTGCACGGAATAGTAAAGAGAATACCAAATGCTCAGCTAGGATAGCCAGGGCAAGTGGAATTTCTTTGCACGGAGACTGTAAAAAGTCAAAAGGTAGAATGGTAAAGACAATACCAAATGCTCAGCTAAGATAGCCAGGGCAAGTGGAATTTCTTTGCACGGAATAGTAAAGACAATACCAAATGCTCAGCTAGGATAGCCAGGGCAAGTTCTTTGCACGGAGACTGTAAAAAGTCAAAAGGTAGAATGGTAAAGACAATACCAAATGCTCAGCTAAGATAGCCAGGGCAAGTGGAATTTCTTTGCACGGAGACTATAAAAAGTCAAAAGGTAGAATAATAAAGACAATACCAAGTGCTCAGCTAAGATAGCCAGGGCAAGTGGAATTTCTTTGCACGGAGACTGTAAAAAGTCAAAAAGTTGAAAGATAATACCCAATGCTCAGCTAAGATAGCCAGAGCAAGAGGAATTTCTTTGCACGGGACGGGAGAAAGCGATTCGGTAAAATTCCCTTTATTCAGCTAAGATAGCCAGAATAAATAGAACTTAATAAAACTCTTTCTCCTTTCTGGTGATTAATTCACCCCTATTCATAGCTTTTGCTAAAAAAACAAAATGTGAATTATAATGCAATGACAAATTTCCATATAAAATTTCGATGGCGATTGCCCATGCATTTCTCCATAAGAAAATGCCCATGAAAAGATACGTCGTGGAAAGGTAAACACATTTTGGCCTTGGAGTGTGTGTTTACTTTGCGATCAACAGGGAGTTGGAGATTGTTATTGTAAATCTCCATAAAGAAATGTACACGTCTAATAGGCAAACAACGTTTGGCCTTGGAGTGTGTGTTTACTTTGCGATAAGCAGGGTGATGGAGGTTGTTATTGTAAATCTCCATAACGAAATGTACACGTCTGATAGGCAAACGACGTTTGGCCTTGGAATGTGGGCTCGTTAGTACAATGAATGCGTGTATTGTTTTAGTGTGGCCTTATGGGTGGGAAAAAGAAATTGTGACGCTTCGTCACAGATCCCCCCTTCTTCGAAAGAAGAGAACCCTCTCGTCTCAGCGTCCTCTGGTACTGACTGGAGGAGTCATGCATGTTTTTCTGTTTTGAGGGACTTCAAATCCTGCCCTTATTTTTTTTTTCCTTTTTTTTGTTTAGTATTTTTTTTTTTATTCATTTTGTCATTCTTTTTTTTTCTTCTTTTTCTTTTTTTTTCTTCTCTTTTTTTTTTCTTGTTGTTTTATGCCTTTTTTTTCTTCTTTTTTTTCCAAAAACGTTATAAACAAAATTAATAAACTAACTACTCATCCTGAGAATTATTATATTATTTCATCTTCGAGTTTATGAAAGTAACGTGCTGGCAAGAAATGACGTAGGAAGGCCTGGCGAAATACTGCCCAGGTGGTTAAAGCGTCTCGGTTAATCCTAAACCACTCAAGGGGCGTATTGCGGAAGATCTCGGGAAGTTTCCGGAGCATGTCGTTCAATGGTATCTCGTAACACACTTCCAAGTCCTCAATTCTCTCTAAAAACTCCAACGGTTTACCGGAGCCATCGAATCGGAATCCCCTTTTGCGAACGGTGTTCATCAACTCAGCTTCGAAACTGCGTCCGAATTGGCTGGGTGGGGGATGGGTGGCTGCGGTTTGGTACGCATATGGACTGGCATGTGGTTCGACCTGCGGAGGAGCGGAGACTGCTCGTTCTTGCTGTTTGGGAAGACGTGGGTGCGGTCATGGCTGGTTTTTTGAACAGTGGAACCTGGAGTCTGCTTTGGAATAATTTCTGCTGCTTGTGTTCTGACGTGGACGGCGGTATGTTCGATCCAGAAGCAGTTGCGTAGTCCTCTTCATCTGAAGGGTCGGCATTATTCCTCTCTTCTATCTTGTCCTCCCACTCGGCGCACAAATTCTGCGTTGAGCGGTGCATGCGGGCTTCTTTCAGGTGGCGACTCAGGCGTTGACGTAAGTCTTGGACTGTTCCACTGGTGTCTTGTCCCCGTTGGGTCAGTGTCTCTATTAGCTCTGGTTTCTTAAGGAAATAGATGAATCCTAAATTCTGGTACGGGTTTGGGTTCTCCTCGAATTCCTGGGCTTCTTCTTCAGGTACTTTGGGGTCGGTATCGGTAGGCATCTTGGAAGCTGGTCGGTCAGGTTTCGGTGTCGGTCGGTGGACTCTGCGTCAGTTCCTGGACAGGTACGGCAAACGGTTGAACTTTCTGCAGGTCCCTGCTCGGGCGCCAATTTGTGATGCTTCTTTTGCTAGGCTGGGGTATGACTCAGGGTGTCCAGGGTCTACCCAAGGAAGCGTCGTAAGACTTGGGTTTCGGCGGTCCAACTTCTCTTCATTTTGAGAACGGAAACGGTCGGTTTTAAATTATAACTCTAAATTTATTACTAAAAGTCTCTTCAGGATAAGTTTACAATTCTTTTGTTTTTACAATTTTTACAAGATTGACCATACAATAATTTCTTGAACGAAGCACGATTATGATGTTAATCCAGGGCCGGCGGGTATAGATCCTCACTCAAGTAAAAGCGATGACTTCTCTCGGATACGGCTGTGTCCTACGGCTACTATTTCCTCGGTGCGGCGGCGGTAACTTCTTGACTGGTTCTGCGTTAGGCAGGACGCTCTATCGGCAGCAGCGGATTTCATTGAAAAGGTCTGCGTTGTTTGCAAGGCAGAGCAATCTATCGGCGGCTGCGGACTGCGTAGAAAGCGCCTGCTTTGTGAAAGCGCCTGCTTGTGCTTGCGTCGGCTTAGAGGCACAACACTTTGTCGGCGGCGGCGGACTTCGTGGAAAATGTCTGCGGTTGGATAACAAGGAAAGTTCAGCTCGAACAAATCGGAGAATTCAATTACCCTCTGCGGTGACTAAAAGTTAAAGACGACACCAAATGCTCAGCTAGGATAGCCAGGGCGAGTGGAATCTCTTTGTACGGAGACCGTTAAAAGTCAAATAGTCGAATATTTAAAGACCAAATGCTCAGCTAGGATAGCCAGGGCAAGTGGAACTTCTTTGCACGGAATAGTAAAGACAATACCAAATGCTCAGCTAGGATAGCCAGGGCAAGTTCTTTGCACGGAGATTGTAAAAAGTCAAAAGGTAGAATGGTAAAGACAATACCAAATGCTCAGCTAAGATAGCCAGGGCAAGTGGAATTTCTTTGCACGGAGACTATAAAAAGTCAAAAGGTAGAATGGTAAAGACAATACCAAATGCTCAGCTAAGATAGCCAGGGCAAGTGGAATTTCTTTGCACGGAATAGTAAAGACAATACCAAATGCTCAGCTAGGATAGCCAGGGCAAGTTCTTTGCACGGAGATTGTAAAAAGTCAAAAGGTAGAATGGTAAAGACAATACCAAATGCTCAGCTAAGATAGCCAGGGCAAGTGGAATTTCTTTGCACGGAGACTATAAAAAGTCAAAAGGTAGAATAATAAAGACAATACCAAGTGCTCAGCTAAGATAGCCAGGGCAAGTGGAATTTCTTTGCACGGAGACTGTAAAAAGTCAAAAAGTTGAAAGATAATACCCAATGCTCAGCTAAGATAGCCAGAGCAAGAGGAATTTCTTTGCACGGGACGGGAGAAAGCGATTCGGTAAAATTCCCTTTATTCAGCTAAGATAGCCAGAATAAAAAGAACTTAATAAAACTCTTTCTCCTTTCTGGTGATTAATTCACCCCTATTCATAGCTTTTGCTACCAAAACAAAATGTGAATTATAATGCAATGACAAATTTCCATATAAAATTTCGATGGCGATTGCCCATGCATTTCTCCATAAGAAAATGCCCATGAAAAGATACGCCGTTGAAAGGTAAACACAGTTTGGCCTTGGAGTGTGTGTTTACTTTGCGATCAACAGGGAGATGGAGATTGTTATTGTAAATCTCCATAAAGAAATGTACACGTCTAATAGGCAAACAACGTTTGGCCTTGGAGTGTGTGTTTACTTTGCGATAAGCAGGGTGATGGAGGTTGTTATTGTAAATCTCCATAACGAAATGTACACGTCTGATAGGCAAACGACGTTTGGCCTTGAAATGTGGGCTCGTTAGTACAATGAATGCGTGTATTGTTTTAGTGTGGCCTTATGGGTGGGAAAAAGAAATTGTGACGCTTCGTCACAGATCCCCCCTTCGTCGAAAGACGAGAACCCTCTCGGCTCAGCGTCCTCTGGTACTGACTGGAGGAGTCATGCATGTTTTTCTGTTTTGAGGGACTTCAAATCCTGCCTTTCTTTTTTTTCCTTTTTTTTAGTATTTTTTTTTAATTCATTTTCTCATTCTTTTTTTTTTTTTTTTTTCTTTTTTTTTCTTCTCTTTTTTTTCTTGTTGTTTAAAAAAAAACGTTATAAACAAAATTAATAAACTAACTACTCATCCTGAGAGAATATAAAAAAAAAAAATCAAAACCAATGGTCGTTCTACGACCGTACCAACCAGACAAATTTAATTCATGCTGCTTCTTACTTTCCTGGGTGAGACCTTGTTCCTCCAACCTCATTGGGATTACCTTACTTCTTCCTTGGAACGATAGCATTACCTCGGTCCCGGTGTCGTTGGGGGTTGCGTCGATGATTCCGCATCCCCTGCGGATGGTGAACGGCCTTGTGTCCCTTCGGAACACGGAATCGATGCCACGAAATGGGTCCGCCCTGTGGTTCCTTTGACGGTTAGCCCTCCTCCGTTGAGTTCTGGTGAGCGGAGGCTGTGGGCGTTTCTCCGACTCTTGGTTCCATAATACGCTTGTTTTGTCCCTCATCGACTTGACTTGACTCATCTGCACCTCAGGGACTGGCGGCGGTCGGACAAATAGGGCTGGTGGACGAATGGGTTTACAACTAACTCGTCTAGTGGTAACCTCGCTGGCCGGCTCAGTTCGTTTCAGCTGCAAAACTACCGGACGGTCTCCGGGATGTGGTCGACGGGGCGGAGAGGGTCTCCTCTTGCATGGATTGTCGGGTGAGGTAGGTTGTGGCCTTTTTCTCGGTTGCTTGCCACCCTCCATTACTCCTAATTGGTTCGGTTGTTTCAACTTAATTTTTTGATGTCTACAAAGAGCTTTTTGTTGCTTGGTGGTCGGTGACTGAATGAAATTTTCTTTATTTGCATTCGCGTGCGCAATACCAGCTGCGCAGTTGTTGGTGTCAATAAGACAGGATTTTGCTGTCGCTGCGGCAAAGCAAGTCTGCGGCCTCCTAGCTCTAGCGTGCATCCTGCCTCTCCTAAAAGGTCCATACCTAATATGGCGTCTTCGGCCAAGGTGGGTAGGAAAATAGTTTCTCCCTACACTATTCTACCATTTAAATTCAGAGACAGGACATAATGCTCGGATGGTACGGCTGTTCGGCCGTCAGTAAATGCTACGGCATGCGGCTGGTCTCTTCTAGCTACTCCGAGTTGGCGGCATTCGTCTCGTAAGCCAGGGCCGATAAAAGATCGAGAAGAACCGGTGTCAACTAAGGCATAATAAACTTGATCGCCATCCTCGATAGGCACGAACGGTCGAGGGTCGGTTGGACTGGTTGGGCCAGGTTGGCGGATAACGGCGTTGGAACTGCGGTGACAAATGCAATCTTTGGTGAGCCGACCGTCTTCCCTACAGTATGAGCAAAACAATCTGAAGGGGCGTCGGCAATCTTTTTTATTATGCCCCCTTTGCTTGCATTGCCAACAATGAGTGTTTCCGTCGTACGGGACGGTTGGTTGTTGCATCGGTGTTCGAGGCATGACGGCTTGGCGAGGGAAGGCGGGTGAAGGCCACTGTACTTGCAGTCGAGGAACAGGTGCGGTCGGGTACTGGTATTGCTGATGACTTGTGGCAGGACGAGAGTTTCGCTCTTCTTGGCGTATGAACTCGTATTCCTCCGCAAGATCCATCAATTCATCCAAAGTCGTAAATTCTATACGCTTGATGTAAAGTCGGTATTCGGGTCGTAGTGCGTCATAGATGCGGTCTATGTTATCCTCAATCGTCATGCGTGGATGCTGTCGAATCAGGTATTGGAATGAACGTACATAGTCTTTCGCTTGCTCCTTGGGGCCTTGTTTCTTGCGCATTATTTCATCTTCGAGTTTATGAAAGTAACGTGCTGGCAAGAAATGACGTAGGAAGGCCTGGCAAAATACTGCCCAAGTGGTTAAAGCGTCTCGGTTAATCCTAAACCACTCAAGGGGCGTGTTGCGAAAGATCTCGGGAAGTGTCCGGAGCATGTCGTTCAATGGTATCTCGTAACACACTGCCAAGTCCTCAATTCTCTCTAAAAACTCCAACGGTTTACCGGAGCCATCGAATCGGAATCCCCATTTGCGAACGGTGTTCATCAACTCAGCTTCGAAACTGCGTCCGAATTGGCTGGGTGGGGGATGGGTAGCTGCGGTTTGGTACGCATATGGACTGGCGTGTGGTTCGACCTGCGGAGGAGCGCAGACTGCTCGTTCGAATCTGGCGGGGGGAGCATAACTTGCTGTTCGGGAAGACGTGGGTGCGGTCATGGCTGGTTTTTTGAACAGTGGAACCTGGAGTCTGCTTTGGAATAATTTCTGCTGCTTGTGTTCTGACGTGGACGGCGGTATGTTCGATCCAGAAGCAGTTGCGTAGTCCTCTTCATCTGAAGGGTCGGCATTATTCCTCTCTTCTATCTTGTCCTCCCACTCGGCGCACAAATTCTGCGTTGAGCGGTGCATGCGGGCTTCTTTCAGGTGGCGACTCAGGCGTTGACGTAAGTCTTGGACTGTTCCACTGGTGTCTTGTCCCCGTTGGGTCAGTGTCTCTATTAGCTCTGGTTTCTTAAGGAAATAGATGAATCCTAAGTTCTGGTACGGGTTTGGGTTCTCCTCGAATTCCTGGGCTCCTTCTTCAGGTACTTTGGGGTCGGTATCGGTAGGCATCTTGGAAGCTGGTCGGTCAGGTTTCGGTGTCGGTCGGTGGACTCTGCGTCAGTTCCTGGACAGGTACGGCAAACGGTTGAACTTTCTGCAGGTCCCTGCTCGGGCGCCAATTTGTGATGCTTCTTTTGCTAGGCTGGGGTATGACTCAGGGTGTCCAGGGTCTACCCAAGGAAGCGTCGTAAGACTTGGGTTTCGGCGGTCCAACTTCTCAAAATGAAGACGCGGAAACGGTCGGTTTTAAATTATAACTCTAAATTTATTACTAAAAGTCTCTTCAGGATAAGTTTACAATTCTTTTGTTTTTACAATTTTTACAAGATTTAATATGGTCAATAATTTCTTGAACGAAGCACGATTATGATGTTAATCCAGGGGCGGCGGGTATAGATCCTCACTCAAGTAAAAGCGATGTCTTCTCTCGGATACGGCTGTGTCCTACGGCTTCTATTTCCTCGGTGCGGCGGCGGTAACTTCTTGACTGGTTCTGCGTTAGGCAGGACGCTCTATCGGCAGCAGCGGATTTCGTTGAAAAGGTCTGCGTTGTTTGCAAGGCAGAGCAATCTATCGGTGGCTGCGGACTGCGTAGAAAGCGCCTGCTTTGTGAAAGCGCCTGCTTGTGCTTGCGTCGGCTTAGAGGCACAACACTTTGTCGGCGGCGGCGGACTTCGTGGAAAATGTCTGCGGTTGGATAACAAGGAAAGTTCAGCTCGAACAAATCGGAGAAATCAATTACCCTCTGCGGTGACTAAAAGTTAAAGGCGATACCAAATGCTCAGCTAGGATAGCCAGGGCGAGTGGAATCTCTTTGTACGGAGACCGTTAAAAGTCAAATAGTCGAATATTTAAAGACCAAATGCTCAGCTAGGATAGCCAGGGAAAGTGGAACTTCTTTGCACGGAATAGTAAAGACAATACCAAATGCTCAGCTAGGATAGCCAGGGCAAGTGGAATTTCTTTGCACGGAGACTGTAAAAAGTCAAAAGGTAGAATGGTAAAGACAATGCCAAATGCTCAGCTAAGATAGCCAGGGCAAGTGGAATTTCTTTGCACGGAATAGTAAAGACAATACCAAATGCTCAGCTAGGATAGCCAGGGCAAGTGGAATTTCTTTGCACGGAGACTGTAAAAAGTCAAAAGGTAGAATGGTAAAGACAATACCAAATGATCAGCTAAGATAGCCAGGGCAAGTGGAATTTCTTTGCACGGAGACTATAAAAAGTCAAAAGGTAGAATAATAAAGACAATACCAAGTGCTCAGCTAAGATAGCCAGGGCAAGTGGAATTTCTTTGCACGGAGACTGTAAAAAGTCAAAAAGTTGAAAGATAATACCCAATGCTCAGCTAAGATAGCCAGGGCAAAAGGAATTTCTTTGCACGGGACGGGAGAAAGCGATTCGGTAAAATTCCCTTTATTCAGCTAAGATAGTGTAACGAACCGTCACAGTGCGGATATTTTGTTCAACAAAATTCGGGCGATATACACAAGATCTATGTATATCGAGAAAACCAAACAAACAAACGCACCGAACACCTCCGCACCCGCAGCAACACACGAGTTACATACACATTCCTAGGTTTCCCATTCACCCCACTCGTTGTATGCAAACACAGGCATCGGCATGCGACATTGCATATGCATTCGCCACAAACAATGGTCAATGGGTTTTGCTCATTTATAGAGCTCACACTCACTTGTGGTAGGAAATATGATATAGGGATGTAACTCGAACAGGTAAAATTAAGTTTCTGCTCCGCTTAGGTAGAGTGTACACAGTACTTAATTGAAACTTGGGTTTCAGTACTTGGTACTAATCCCATTTACTTTTTGAAAGGACGGCACCAGCTATCCAAAC
The DNA here is from genome assembly GCA_914767635.1 of Melanostoma mellinum. NCBI lineage: Eukaryota > Metazoa > Arthropoda > Insecta > Diptera > Syrphidae > Melanostoma > Melanostoma mellinum. The sequence goes on along the minus strand of OU612060.1, from coordinate 92,856,333 downwards.
TTGTTTATTCCTCTTTCCACTTCTTCTGAGTGTAGGGAGGACAGGCTGAAAGCCACCTGATTATTCTTCAGCATTGTACGCTGAGGACAGAGTCCGGAAAGGCTCAAACGTTTATTCCGTGTGAATTCCCGTCAGGAATCCTCACGGACATTGGAAGCTGCTGACGCAAAAGTGGCTTCAACGATAATTCCATTGTATTGGTGCTTTGGAAATAAGGCAGAAGCGAGACCCTGCTTGTTTATTCCTCTCTCCATTCCTCCTGAGTGTAGGGGGGACAGGCTGACAGCCACCCGTTTATTCTTTGGCATTTGCGCCGAGGACAAGATTACTTGTGTTTATTCCTCCTTCCCTCCTCCTGAGGGTATCGAGGACAGGCTTATAGCCAACCGTTTATTCTTCGGCACTTGCGCCGAGGACAAAATTACTTGTGTTTATTCCTCCTTCCTTCCTCCTGAAGGTATCGAGGACAGGCTTTTAGCCACCTGATTATTCTTTGGCATTTGCGCCGAGGACAATATTACTTGTGTTTATTCCTCCTTCCCTTCCTCCTGAAGGTATCGAGGACAGGCTTTGGCCACCCGATTATTCTTTGGCATTTGCGCTAAGGGCAGAATTATTGTTGTATATGCTATTTTAAGTAAACCTATTGTTATTAAGACGATAAATAAAAAGGAATTTATTGGAAAAATAAAAGTTGGTCGTGTTTGGTTATTTTGGCTAAGTCTTGGTGGAATCTTTATCTCGACTTCTGGTGCTTCGTCGAGAATACCTTGGACACGCTGAGTTTACCTCAGCCTTAGAAAGAAAGCATCGCAAAATGGCGCCCGAGCAGGGACTATAAAAGATTCCAAACAACCTAGCCAAAACCAAAAGGTCACACCTTCTAAGAGACCACATACCAACCACTGCCGTAATTTGGCTAGATAAATTACGAGAGCGCCGACGGCAAACCTGACTAGAACCAGCACTATGTCAGACTCCGAGGACCAGGACGACCAATACTTGAACCCGTGTAAGAATCTAGGTTTCATTTATTTTATGAAGAAATCAGAGCTGATTGAAACACTGGCAGCTCGTAAATTAGACACGACCGGTAACGTACAAATACTACGACAACGTCTCAGCCGACATTTAAAGAAGTTGAGAGACCACGGCTCGAAACAGAATCTTTGCGAGACGTGGGAAAATACGATTGAGAAACGCCTCGACGAAGATGAAGATCCAACTTGCAGCGCCGCGATTACTCCTGTTTTACCTACTCAAACGAACGCCGACGAAATAATGCCGCAAGTACCGAAGACTCCGTATTACACGGAAATTCAGTTTCCTGTTCCAGCTATGAGTAGAGGTCTGACTAGACAAGAACATATCACCCCAGGGCGCATGGAAGAACGACCCTCAGGCCAGCCCAGCAACCATGTAGTATCATCACAGAGTTTACCATGCCTTCAATCATCAGGTCGGTATACTTTAAGCTATGAGGCAGAAGTGATGAACACTGTCCGTAAATGGGGTCTCAAGTTCGATGGAACTGGGAGCCCCTTGGAATTTGTAAAAAGAGTAACAGAATTAACGACATGCTACGATATCCCGCGAGATCATATGCTCCACACCCACCCCGAGTTGTTTAAGGGAAATGCATTGGAGTGGTTGCGAGTTAAGCTTGATAGTTTAACAACGTGGGAAGATTTCCACCAATCATTTACCCAGTTTTTCCTACCACCGCGATACTTTACTAAACTCGAGGATGAAATATATCGCCGACGTCAGGGGCCAAGAGAAAGCGCGAAAGAATATATCCTGAAGACCCAATATTTGATACACCAGCATCCACGCATGACGGTACAAGACAATCTTGACCGAATATTTGATGGGCTAAGACCCGAATATCGATTATACGCACGTCGTCAAGATTTTCAGACAGTTGATGACTTGTTACTACTCGTCGAGGAGTGTGACGCTATTAAAAGAGATGAAAGGTATATACCTACTACTCCGTCTTGACTGAATGCGAGTTCCACCCCTATGCGCCACCAAACCTCCGCTTCCATAGCCTCTTACGATCGCCAGAGTCACTGCTGGAACTGTAAACAGTAAGGCCACCGTAGAGAGAATTACCGAAAGCCGATTCGTTTGTCTTGTACTTTCTGCGGACAAGATGGCACCTTAACCAAGGACTGCTCGTGTCGGCGTAGTGATGTAGCCGCCGTATATACCAAACCATACCAAGATTCACGACCTTACACGCCAATTAAATTTGAGGATGACGTCTACTACGCTGTACTAGGCACTGGCTCAGCGGAAACCTACATCAACAAACGATTCCGAGACCATCTCCGCCGACTCAGAATATCTAGCTATATATCATATGAAAAGATAAGTATGGCAGACGAAACTTCAGCCACAACGAAAGAAAAATACATGATCTCATTCGAATTAAACGGGATGCAAATCAATGAAGACGTGATATACATGCCATCCCTAGAAGTTGACGCATTACTTGGACTGGGAGCATTACGACAAGCCGGTTTAGAAGTACGTTTAGGAAATCAGATCGTAGGAGGTAAGATACCAGGTTATGTCGACCCCTCAACCAGAATCCAGATACGACCACCCGTCACTGTCCCCACACGCAGCAGCGAACCCGTACATTTAAGGGTATTGATCAGACCAGAAAAGGCTCCGTCACCGCAGCCAATCACAATCCCCGATTTACCCAAGAAGAATATGAATACTATCAGCGACCGAATGCAATCCATAGCTGCCCCCACACGCAGCAGCGAACCCGTACATTAAAGGGTATTGAGCCGACCAGAAAAGGCTCCGTCACCGCAGCAAATCAAAATCCCCGATTCCCCCAGCTATCAGCGTTCAAAGGCCATCCATGGCTGCCCCCACCCACATAAGCGAACCCGTGCATTCCAGAGTACCGAGCCGACCAGAAAGAGTACCATCACCGAAGCCAATCACAATCCCCGATTCACCCAAGGAGAATATGAAAGCTATCAGAGACCGAAGTACAACTGCAGATGGGTTGCTCCAGAAGAAGAAGAAACTCGCCCCACCAGAAGGGCAGAAGATGACAGGCTTCAAACGACCACTCGCCACAAACCAAAAGAAGGAAAGACAGCAGTCACCCCAACCATCCACCAGCCAAGGGTTCATAGCCGAACCCAATACCTTCGTGCAACAGAAGGAAGCTATACGCCCCAATTTTACCCCACCGACCATCTCAGCAACGCCAAAGGCGACAATGCCAGTCTATTCTGTGATGGAATATACAAATTCGGAAGTAGGCGATTAATATTGCGAAGTATAGGAGATTGTTGAAAGCGATAAACCATTATTTTGGTTGTATAAAAAAAAGAAAAAAATTATTACTTTATTCTTGAAAATATTGAAAAAAATTGAATGTAACAAAAAAAAAAAAAAAAAACGAAAAAAAGAAAGGAAATATATTTTAAGTTGTTATCCGAAAAAAATTAAAAAAAAAATTGAATGAAATGAAAAAAAAAAAAAATTATAATAAATAAGAAAAAAATTTTTGGAAAAAAAAAGAAAAGAAAAAAAAAACATTTGACAAACAATTGAATCAGAAAAAAATACTTAAAAAAAAAGGTTTTGAAAAAAAAAGGATCAAAAAAAAAAAAAAAAGAAATAAAAATGAAAAAAAAAATTGTTTTGAAAGAAAACAAATATTAAATTAAAGCCGAGAAGGTTCTCGTCTTGTGAACAGAGGGGGCTCTGTAACGAACCGTCACAGTGCGGATATTTTGTTCAACAAAATTCGGGCGATATACACAAGATCTATGTATATCGAGAAAACCAAACAAACAAACGCACCGAACACCTCCGCACCCGCAGGAACACACGAGTTACATACACATTCCTATGATTCCCATTCACCCCACTCGTTGTATGCAAACACAGGCATCGGCATGCGACATTGCATATGCATTCGCCACAAACAATGGTCAATGGGTTTTGCTCATTTATAGAGCTCACACTCACTTGTGGTAGGAAATATGATATAGGGATGTAACTCGAACAGGTAAAATTAAGTTTCTGCTCCGCTTAGGTAGAGTGTACACAGTACTTAATTGAAACTTGGGTTTCAGTACTTGGTACTAATCCCATTTACTTTTTAAAAGGACGGCACCAGCTATCCAAACTTGTTTATTCATCTTTCCACTCTGTCTGAGTGTAGGGAGGACAGGCTGAAAGCCACCTGATTATTCTTCAGCATTGTGCGCTGAGGACAGAGTCCGGAAAGGCTCAAACGTTTATTCCGTGTGAATTCCCGTCAGGAATCCTCACGGACATTGGAAGCTGCTGACGCAAAAGTGGTTTCAACGATAATTCCATAGTATTTGGTGCTTTGGACATAAGGCAGAAGCGAGACCCTGCTTTGTTTATTCCTCTTTCCACTCCTTCTGAGTGTAGGGAGGACAGGCTGAAAGCCACCTGATTATTCTTCAGAATTGTACGCTGAGGACAGAGTCCGGAAAGGCTCAAACGTTTATTCCGTGTGAATTCCCGTCAGGAATCCTCACGGACATTGGAAGCTGCTGACGCAAAAGTGGCTTCAACGATAATTCCATTGCATTGGTGCTTTGGACATAAGGCAGAAGCGAGACCCTGCTTTTTTATTCCTCTCTCCACTCCTCCTGAGTGTAGGGGGGACAGGCTGACAGCCACCCGTTTATTCTTTGGCATTTGCGCCGAGGACAAGATTACTTGTGTTTATTCCTCCTTCCCTCCTCCTGAGGGTATCGAGGACAGGCTTATAGCCAACCGTTAATTCTTCGGCATTTGCGCCGAGGACAAAATTACTTGTGTTTATTCCTCCTTCCTTCCTCCTGAAGGTATCGAGGACAGGCTTTTAGCCACCTGATTATTCTTTGGCATTTGCGCCGAGGACAATATTACTTGTGTTTATTCCTCCTTCCCTTCCTCCTGAAGGTATCGAGGACAGGCTTTGGCCACCCGATTATTTTTTGGCATTTGCGCTAAGGGCAGAATTATTGTTGTATATGCTATTTTAAGTAAACCTATTGTTATTAAGACGATAAATAAAAAGGAATTTATTGGAAAAATAAAAGTTGGTCGTGTTTGGTTATTTTGGCTAAGTCTTGGTGGAATCTTTATCTCGACTTCTGGTGCTTCGTCGAGAATACCTTGGACACGCTGAGTTTACCTCAGCCTTAGAAAGAAAGCATCGCAAAATGGCGCCCGAGCAGGGACTATAAAAGATTCCAAACAACCTAGCCAAAACCAAAAGGTCACACCTTCTAAGAGACCACATACCAACCACTGCCGTAATTTGGCTAGATAAATTACGAGAGCGCCGACGGCAAACCTGACTAGAACCAGCACTATGTCAGACTCCGAGGACCAGGACGACCAATACTTGAACCCGTGTAAGAATCTAGGTTTCATTTATTTTATGAAGAAATCAGAGCTGATTGAAACACTGGCAGCTCGTAAATTAGACACGACCGGTAACGTACAAATACTACGACAACGTCTCAGCCGACATTTAAGGAAGTTGAGAGACCACGGCTCGAAACAGAATCTTTGCGAGACGTGGGAAAATACGATTGAGAAACGCCTCGACGAAGATGAAGATCCAACTTGCAGCGCCGCGATTACTCCTGTTTTACCTACTCAAACGAACGCCGACGAAATAATGCCGCAAGTACCGAAGACTCCGTATTACACGGAAATTCAGTTTCCTGTTCCAGCTATGAGTAGAGGTCTGACTAGACAAGAACATATCACCCCAGGGCGCATGGAAGAACGACCCTCAGGCCAGCCCAGCAACCATGTAGTATCATCACAGAGTTTACCATGCCTTCGATCATCAGGTCGGTATACTTTAAGCTATGAGGCAGAAGTGATGAACACTGTCCGTAAATGGGGTCTCAAGTTCGATGGAACTGGGAGCCCCTTGGAATTTGTAAAAAGAGTAACAGAATTAACGACATGCTACGATATCCCGCGAGATCATATGCTCCACACCCACCCCGAGTTGTTTAAGGGAAATGCATTGGAGTGGTTGCGAGTTAAGCTTGATAGTTTAACAACGTGGGAAGATTTCCACCAATCATTTACCCAGTTTTTCCTACCACCGCGATACTTTACTAAACTCGAGGATGAAATATATCGCCGACGTCAGGGGCCAAGAGAAAGCGCGAAAGAATATATCCTGAAGACCCAATATTTGATACACCAGCATCCACGCATGACGGTAAAAGACAATCTTGACCGAATATTTGATGGGCTAAGACCCGAATATCGATTATACGCACGTCGTCAAGATTTTCAGACAGTTGATGACTTGTTACTACTCGTCGAGGAGTGTGACGCTATTAAAAGAGATGAAAGGTATATACCTACTACTCCGTCTTGACTGAATGCGAGTTCCACCCCTATGCGCCACCAAACCTCCGCTTCCATAGCCTCTTACGATCGCCAGAGTCACTGCTGGAACTGTAAACAGTAAGGCCACCGTAGAGAGAATTACCGAAAGCCGATTCGTTTGTCTTGTACTTTCTGCGGACAAGATGGCACCTAAACCAAGGACTGCTCGTGTCGGCGTAGTGATGTAGCCGCCGTTTATACCAAACCATACCAAGATTCACGACCTTACACGCCAATTAAATTTGAGGATGACGTCTACTACGCTGTACTAGGCACTGGCTCAGCGGAAACCTACATCAACAAACGATTCCGAGACCATCTCCGCCGACTCAGAATACCTAGCTATATATCATATGAAAAGATAAGTATGGCAGACGAAACTTCAGCCACAACGAAAGAAAAATACATGATCTCATTCGAATTAAACGGGATGCAAATCAATGAAGACGTGATATACATGCCATCCCTAGAAGTTGACGCATTACTTGGACTGGGAGCATTACGACAAGCCGGTTTAGAAGTACGTTTAGGAAATCAGATCGTGGGAGGTAAAATGCCAGGTTATGTCGACCCCTCAACCAGAATCCAGATACGACCACCCGTCACTGCCCCCACACGCAGCAGCGAACCCGTACATTTAAGGGTATTGATCAGACCTGAAAAGGCTCCGTCACCGCAGCCAATCACAATCCCCGATTTACCCAAGAAGAATATGAATACTATCAGCGACCGAATGCAATCCATAGCTGCCCCCACACGCAGCAGCGAACCCGTACATTAAAGGGTATTGAGCCGACCAGAAAAGGCTCCGTCACCGCAGCAAATCAAAATCCCCGATTCCCCCAGCTATCAGCGTTCAAAGGCCATCCATGGCTGCCCCCACCCACATAAGCGAACCCGTGCATTCCAGAGTACCGAGCCGACCAGAAAGAGTACCATCACCGAAGCCAATCACAATCCCCGATTCACCCAAGGAGAATATGAAAGCTATCAGAGACCGAAGTACAACTGCAGATGGGTTGCTCCAGAAGAAGAAGAAACTCGCCCCACCAGAAGGGCAGAAGATGACAGGTTTCAAACGACCACTCGCCACAAACCAAAAGAAGGAGAGACAGCAGTCACCCCAACCATCCACCAGCCAAGGGTTCATAGCCAAACCCAATACCTTCGTGCAACAGAAGGAAGCTATACGCCCCAATTTTACCCCACCGACCATCTCAGCAACGCCAAAGGCGACAATGCTAGTCTATTCTGTGATGGAATATACAAATTCGGAAGTAGGCGATTAATATTGCGAAGTATAGGAGATTGTTGAAAGCGATAAACCATTATTTTGGTTGTATAAAAAAAAGAAAAAAATTATTACTTTATTCTTGAAAATATTGAAAAAAATTGAATGTAACAAAAAAAAAAAAAAAAAACGAAAAAAAGAAAGGAAATATATTTTAAGTTGTTATCCGAAAAAAATTAAAAAAAAAATTGAATGAAATGAAAAAAAAAAAAAAAATTATAATAAATAAGAAAAAAATTTTTGGAAAAAAAAAGAAAAGAAAAAAAAAACATTTGACAAACAATTGAATCAGAAAAAAATACGTAAAAAAAAAGGTTTTGAAAAAAAAAGAATCAAAAAAAAAAAAAAAAGAAATAAAAATGAAAAAATAAAATTGTTTTGAAAGAAAACAAATATTAAATTAAAGCCGAGAAGGTTCTCGTCTTGTGAACAGAGGGGGCTCTGTAACGAACCGTCACAGTGCGGATATTTTGTTCAACAAAATTCGGGCGATATACACAAGATCTATGTATATCGAGAAAACCAAACAAACAAACGCACCGAACACCTCCGCACCCGCAGCAACACACGAGTTACATACACATTCCTAGGTTTCCCATTCACCCCACTCGTTGTATGCAAACACAGGCATCGGCATGCGACATTGCATATGCATTCGCCACAAACAATGGTCAATGGGTTTTGCTCATTTATAGAGCTCACACTCACTTGTGGTAGGAAATATGATATAGGGATGTAACTCGAACAGGTAAAATTAAGTTTCTGCTCCGCTTAGGTAGAGTGTACACAGTACTTAATTGAAACTTGGGTTTCAGTACTTGGTACTAATCCCATTTACTTTTTGAAAGGACGGCACCAGCTATCCAAACTTGTTTATTCCTCTTTCCACTCTGTCTGAGTGTAGGGAGGACAGGCTGAAAGCCACCTGATTATTCTTCAGCATTGTGCGCTGAGGACAGAGTCCGGAAAGGCTCAAACGTTTATTCCGTGTGAATTCCCGTCAGGAATCCTCACGGACATTGGAAGCTGCTGACGCAAAAGTGGTTTCAACGATAATTCCATAGTATTTGGTGCTTTGGACATAAGGCAGAAGCGAGACCCTGCTTTGTTTATTCCTCTTTCCACTCCTTCTGAGTGTAGGGAGGACAGGCTGAAAGCCACCTGATTATTCTTCAGAATTGTACGCTGAGGAAAGAGTCCGGAAAGGCTCAAACGTTTATTCCGTGTGAATTCCCGTCAGGAATCCTCACGGACATTGGAAGCTGCTGACGCAAAAGTGGCTTCAACGATAATTCCATTGCATTGGTGCTTTGGACATAAGGCAGAAGCGAGACCCTGCTTTTTTATTCCTCTCTCCACTCCTCCTGAGTGTAGGGGGGACAGGCTGACAGCCACCCGTTTATTCTTTGGCATTTGCGCCGAGGACAAGATTACTTGTGTTTATACCTCCTTCCCTCCTCCTGAGGGTATCGAGGACAGGCTTATAGCCAACCGTTTATTCTTCGGCATTTGCGCCGAGGACAAAATTACTTGTGTTTATTCCTCCTTCCTTCCTCCTGAAGGTATCGAGGACAGGCTTTTAGCCACCTGATTATTCTTTGGCATTTGCGCCGAGGACAATATTACTTGTGTTTATTCCTCCTTCCCTTCCTCCTGAAGGTATTGAGGGCAGGCTTTGGCCACCCGATTATTTTTTGGCATTTGCGCTAAGGGCAGAATTATTGTTGTATATGCTATTTTAAGTAAACCTATTGTTATTAAGACGATAAATAAAAAGGAATTTATTGGAAAAATAAAAGTTGGTCGTGTTTGGTTATTTTGGCTAAGTCTTGGTGGAATCTTTATCTCGACTTCTGGTGCTTCGTCGAGAATACCTTGGACACGCTGAGTTTACCTCAGCCTTAGAAAGAAAGCATCGCAATAGCCAGAATAAATATATATATATATATATACGAAGGGAAGATCATACACCCCGCCAAGCACCGCCTCGAGCCGCTCCTACGCCTAACCGTTTTACTTTTCCTGACCGACCAGTAACCGACCGCCGAGCTTGTAACGAAGCATTTGTGGCTTAGTTACATGCTTGAAGTATGCAGTGGGAATTTACTAAAGCAGCCTTCTGGGCTCCACCAAATACTAATGCATGAAGTATGCAATGATAAATGGCTTAGCACCATATTGGTATACTACAGCATGGTAGGCTGTGCTTTAGACAACAACAACTGTGTACTAGGCAGAGTACACACAGCATAGGTAAATGGAAAGGGGAAATAGCGATTGGCAAACAACAAGGTACATTGCTTATGGGCTGCACACGACACTGCAGTGACGAACACGTATATGGTTTAGCTGTGATGAGGTAATCACATTGTTGTTCTTGTTAAACAGCAGCATGGCAATCTCACCGTGTAGTTTTTTTTATATGAAGTGCGCACGGCACACAAAATGAAAACGAGTATAAATAGGCAGCCAAATGATGGAAAGTCGTCAGTCCGCCGGCACAGTCCCAACAGCACAAGTCGTCTCGAAAAGGTAATAAGGCAGCTAGTAAGGTGATAAGACTACCAGAGTGACGACCTACCATACGGAGTACACTTGAGCCGCCCCCAAATCCTAGGGTCACCTATACCAGAATACGACGTCTGCCCGATACATTCGGAGGTACCAGATTTTACCGAACGCCAGTAAAAATATATATATAAAAAATACATAATATGTAACAATCCGTTGTTATTTATAATACATATTTTAAAGAGAGTTCTATTAAAAAGAGTTTCTGACCATTGTAAATTTTTCGTGTGTTTATTTTACTCACCCTGGCCAGCCGCGAGTTTTACCCCGGCTGGAAACAAAAACACATCACAATTTGGCGCCCGAGCAGGGACTAACAAGGTCCACTCCGTGAAACGAAAGAAACTCTCTTTAGAACTATAAACTCAATCACAAAGATGCAGACCGAAAAACCAGACATGGCCGATTCAGAAGGTTTTGACGTGTTGGGGAGTATAGGAGCAATTTACTTGCTCAGCAAACCCGAACTCGTGACTCGTATGCAACAACAAGGACTCGATACGGAAGGTGACTTGTCCGTGCTAAGAGCCCGTTTAAGCTCCTACATAAAAAGAGCTAGGCTTAGGAAGTCTACCCAGAATCTATGCGAAGACTTAGAGAGGGCCGCAACAGAAAGGGAGTTTAAACCGGCGTGTGAAGCCTTAACCGAAATCGAGCCAAAGTCGCCCATATATACCGAAATCTCTTTCGAGGTACCCTCGTACGTACCGCCGCCCTCCGAAAACATTCAACGTAGACCGCGCAATGAACCCGACCCCGACGAGGCCAGCACATCACGTGCAATTGGCCCAGCGCCGACTAGGTCCAACCTCCGCCCTACGGGAAGGTTCATACTCAGCTATGAGGCCGAGTTGATGAACAATGTCCGAAAGTGGGGCTTGAGATTCGATTCATCGGGGAATGCAATGGAATTCATGGACCGTCTCGAGGAGTTGACGGCCTGTTACGATATTCGCCCCGACGACATTGTTAAGGCCGTCCCGGAGATATTACGGGGCACGGCGTTAGAATGGTTCCTCATTAACATGGAACGTGTAAAGACATGGACTCAGTTCCGCACAGCTTTCTTGGACCATTTCCTACCGGCTAGATACCTTTGTAAGCTAGAGGAGGAAATATTACGCAAGAGACAAGGGCCCCGCGAGAAAGCCAAAGACTACATACAGGCGACTCAATAATTAATCTACCGGCATCCTCGGATGAATATAGAGGATAGCGTCGACCGGATTTACGATAGTCTGCGGTCTGAGTACCATCTATATATAAAGCGCCGCGATTTCGAGACGTTGAGCGAGTTCATGAAACTAGCGGAAGAATACGAGTATATAAGAGGGGAAGACCGAACCACCCGCTAAGTACCACCTCGCGTCGTTCCGTCACACAACCCGTTTAATGCAACAGACCGACCGCTAATCGACCGCCGCGCAGTATTACCTCCACCCAGACCGAACTTCAGCCACCCGGAACCAGGCAGTCAGTATGACAGAAGCACCCATTGTTGGAACGGTAAGCAGCGGGGGCACAACAAGAGTAATTGTCGGAGGCCTTTCCGACTGTTCTGCTCATATTGTGGAGAGGACGGACGGTTGACAAGCGAATGTAGCTGTCATCCGCACAGAGCTGCTGTCATGGACACTCAACATCGTAACAGTGATCCGTTACCATTCAACCCCAGCGACTCATCTATTCTTCGTAGTCATCCCAAGGACTTGACAAAACGGCGCGCCAGGCAAACAGAGTTAAATCCTCCGCAATATTCAGAATACCGAAGATCAGAAAACAGATTTTACCGCAAATTCCCCGCTCATCCGTTTTGCAGTCAAGAAGGAGACTGGAAGTTATGTGAACCATTGACGGAAAGAAAAAATGTCATATGCAAGGATCACGACACCACGACAGATGGACACCTTGGTAAAGTAAAGGGGAAATTCCTCCGTGAGAGAAGTACCGTTCGCGCCCATGTAAAAGATCAGAGAGGATTCCTGTCGACGGACGATGGAAGAACAAATCCAGAAGACCAACTGAATTTCATTCAGTCCGCATCAGTCAACCGCCGAGAAAGTACAACGATGAAACACTCCGAGGAAGAGTTGGACACTGGACAGTCTTGGAAACGCAAGCATACTGCGACGGAGAAGGTAGCGACCGGCACACCAAGGACTGCCATATTTTTGCCTGACCTACCAGCCACAACTACCAAGCGACGTATCGCACATACGCCAAAATCAGGTGGCCCTACAAATAACACTACTGCAACCACCAGCCGCCACGCCAAACAAGCCAGCAAGCCTGCAACTACCAGCCGCCACGCCAAACAAGCCAGCAAGCCTGTAACTACCAGCCGCCGCGCCAACCAGCCCAGCAAGCATACAACCACCAGTCAAAGGCCACCCACCACTAGTCGAGGACCACCCAACACCAGTCGAGGCCTGCCAACCATGCCAAAATACCATGATATGCCACTAATTGAGCAGAAGTATGCCATGTCAAAGAAGTCCACACCTAGTCACATCCCAGTCTCGACCAGCATCTCCCAGAGACCCATCAGTGCCCCAATATTGGGCTAGGCAAGCCAGCAACCATCACCAGCGGGGAAGCACAAACCAGGCCGACACTCATAAACATACCGGCGCCGTAAAGTGGAATCAAGTTCAACGCTAGTCCCTGCGGCACGGAGCCACCAGAACAACGCCCCGGAATCTGCAGCAGTTCTCATGCCAGAGAATCAATGTTAGCCTACCATGGAGACCGCAAAGCTAAGGAAGGAGAAGACCCATTCAAAGGCATAAACGTCAAGGATCACCACCTATACCATCCCGACAGACGCCGCCAACGGTTCTATTTTAAGAGGAGGATCGGCACCGTGGATTGCCGAATTGTAAAGCGAGGGGTTGCCATTTTGCGCCACAAAGAGACCGGCCAAACGAAAGAAGTCGTCTTTGACCCCTATGCATTGAAAGCCGATAAAAAGTTCTTTTTTTTTACGTTAATTTTTTTACCAAGGAGGATATTTTTTGTTATTGCGTTATTTTTGTTTACTATGGATTTCTTTTTTGTAAAGTTGTTACGTTGAAAAAAACAAAAAAGGAAAAGAATAAAAAAAAAAGAAGAAAAAAAAACTATAATAAAGCGTTCGTTGTTGTTATTAAAACATGCAAAGGAAGAAAAAAAAACCACAGCGAAGCAGGAGAATGCTACGGCAACTATTTTAAGACGTGAAGGTTCACGTCTCCGAAGAGGAGGCAGTATGTAACGAAGCATTTGTGGCTTAGTTACATGCTTGAAGTATGCAGTGGGAATTTACTAAAGCAGCCTTCTGGGCTCCACCAAATACTAATGCATGAAGTATGCAATGATAAATGGCCGCGAGTTTTACCCCGGCTGGAAACAAAAAATCATCACAATTTGGCGCCCGAGCAGGGATGTGTTTTTGTTTCCAGCCGGGTTTCAGATGCTATCGCACGCTTACCAGTACGACCGGAGAACTCATTGCTGGAACTGCAAACAGCGGGGTCACACTAGGAGTAACTGCCGAAAACCCTTCCGTCTGTTTTGCTCTCACTGCGGAGAAGATGGACGATTGACGAGGAATTGTAATTGTCATCCGCATAGAGTTGCAATCATGTACAGCCAGACCCGTAGACCTAAATACCGACGTCCCAGGTACAATAAGTTCATCGCTTCATGCACACCGCCGCCGCCACCTGTACCAACGCAGCCAAAAGACCCTTTACCACTTAACCCGAATGAGCTGTTGATTCGGTGTAGCCCCGTGTATGATTGGAAGGGACGACGTGCTAGACAAGTGGAACTCAACCCCGCTAAGTATCCCGGATTTCGAATACCAGTTCCAAGACCGCCGTCAGTCAGTCCCAGCAATCAGATGCTACAGTCCGAAGTGGAAGGAGAAGGGAATTCCGCCCAGCATTGGCAAAGGCAACCGACTATGCCTAGGAGGTTACTTGCTCATGTGCAACTATTTCGTCATCAAAGCGGCCTACCAACAGTAATACGTTGCCCAAGCCAATCGAAATCCAGAGTACAGGAATCAACGTTAAAAGACGAGTAGCCCGAGTTCCGCGCACCGTAGCCAGCCAAACTACCGTCAGGTCCAGAACACCCTCCGCCAGTACCAGCCAGAAAGCCACCTTGAAGACCAGTACCAAGCGAGCCACTGCCAACGCCTCCAATAAGAAGGCCACCACCAGCCGAACACCGACCGTTACCCGCATACCAGCCACCGTTACCGCTAAAACTAACTACCCAAGCTGACCGACCAAAATTACGACTAAGACAAAATGCCAAGTTACCGATCCACCGAGAGGTCAGGGGAAATTAGCTGGACCAGGGCCAACGAATACGAAGAAAGCCAAAGAGCTCTTCCCCACCAACCCCCTTCCAACAACGTCAGTGAAAAGAAACTTGCCGTCAACATTGTCGACGCTGAATGTCGACAAACCGCCGCAGCAAAAGCCAGAACCCAGAGCCAAAAGGGAACAGGATCCGTTCCGGGACATAGTTATCCGCCGACATGAACTATACAATCCGGCGAGGCGCCGCCAGAGCCTAACCTTCAAGCGCCAGAGTGGTGTAGTGGTAAGCCGCGTGTTGAAACGAGGAGAGGCGGTCCTCATACACCGACAATCCGGGCAGACCAAGAAAATCCATTTCGATCCATAGGAGAATCTCTCTATGGACATTTTTTTTTTCCTTTTACCGCGAGGAAAAAAAAAAATATTTATATAATAAAAATGTTAAAAAAAAAAATTTTTCGGTTACGTATACTTTTGAAAGAAAACATTTGAGTGAAAACCGCTGGCAGACCGTTCTCACTTATTCGCTCCAGGACCGAGGATCAGACGAGGAGGTCTTCGTCTCCAAAAGGAGGAGGATATGTAACGAGGCATTTGAGAAGCTCGTTACATGCTTTGTCATTCATCTTTCCAACACACCGCCACCGCCATCTAGTGGATATGAAGTGGGAAAATACATCCCTCAGCAGCTACACCAACCAGAAAATAATTATGTAGTCCGGGCACGATATACGGTTTGTGGCTAGGATAAGCTTTTTCCACCTTTATTATTCTACCATGAGGGTAACAAGCTCACCCCACCCAGTCGCTAGTAAAAGGTGAGAAATACATTAGACACCGTAGAATGCTGAACTCCCCATGCACAAGCAGTGAGCAACACGACCATCCGCAGAGCTCGATGGTGGATATCGTGTATGGTATGGCTATGGCAGGTAGCCAAACATAATGGGTAGAGGATAAATATAGTGTGGGATATGGCTATGGCGTATAGCCAAATATAATGGTAAGGTACCGGTCGACCATAAGAAGATATATTAATTACATGGGAGTGGGGATATCCCATTGTTTAGATGGGTTCCCATATATGATTCCATGGTAAGCTACAAGTATAAAAGGAGCAGCTCGACACAGGAAAAATCAGTTCGCCGGCACCGGCCAAGAGGTGCAGTTCACTAAGAACAATTCCCTAGAAGGAAATAATAACCAGTAAGCAGTTGGGTTGAGTAAGTCTGTTGCCTTAAATTAAATTTCTTAAGTATTGTGCCACCAGGGGCAAAGACTAGTGCCTGTTATCCCCCAGAGCTATTGCCTGTGATCGTACCTACAAGGGGTTTCGGCCACCTGTGTTTCTTACCAACCGGGGGTTTCGACCGCCCGTGTTTCTTACCTACCAAGGGCTTCGGCCGCCTGTGTTTCTTACCTACCAGGGGCTTCGGCCGCCTGTGTTTCTTACCTACCGGGGGTTTCGACCACCCGTGTTTCTTACCTACCAGGGGTTTCGACCGCCTGTGTTTCTTACCTACCGGGGGCTTCGGCCGCCTGTGTTTCTTACCTACCGGGGGTTTCAACCGCCCGTGTTTCTTACCTACCAGGGGTTTCGACCGCCTGTGTTTCTTACCTACCGGGGGTTTCGGCCGCCTGTGTTTCTTACCTACCAGGGGCTTCGGCCGCCTGTGTTTCTTACCTACCGGGGGCTTCGGCCACCTGTGTTTCTTACCTACCAGGGGCTTCGGCCGCCTGTGTTTCATACCTACCGGGGGCTTCGGCCGCCTGTGTTTCTTACCTACCGGGGGTTTTGGCCGCCCGTGTTTCTTACCTACCAGGGGCTTCGGCCGCCTGTGTTTCTTACCGGGGGCTTCGGCCGCCTGCGTTTCTTACCTACCAGGGGTTTCGGCCGCCTGTGTTTCTTACCTGCTAGGGTCTCTAGACGCCTACGCTCTTCGACATTACCTACGGCTACCTATAGGGTGGATGCGCCGTACGGGATCGTGCCACTAAGGGCATTAACCATAAAATCTGATAATTACTAATCCGTTTTATTCTTTAGAGCCTACCAGTCACAGGGTCAACTAGACTAGGGTTGCCACCAGCCTGGGAAATTAGAAGCCGATTACGATCCTCGAAGCCGTAACTGAAGCGTACCGACCGACAGAGTTGTCACCAGCCTGGGAGATTAGAAGCCGAATGGCGATCCTCGAAGCCGTTACTGAAGAGCACCAACCGACAAGGTAGCAGCAGAAATAATACCAGACATACATTTCCTGATAAATTGTTAATTATAATATAAAATCTACTGAGTTCGTAATAAAGAGAGAGTTTCTTGACCTTTGTGAAGTTTTGGCGTTTTCTTCACTAAAACCTTGGCTAGCCCTGAGTATTACTTCGGCTGGGAAAGTAAAAACACGTCACAGTATTTCACCGATTTCACTCCCGCTTCCCATAATCCACCAAAGTGTGGAGAAGCTAAGGGAATAAAGTGCCAATTCGTTCCATGATTTGAGAGATTTTCGGCAATTTCTTTAAAATCGTGCTTCGCGTCCTTCAACATTTTGGCTAATTCGTTATTAGCGCCGACGAAATTTGTTCCACAATCGCTGTAGATTTGTTTGCAGCTACCTCTCCTGGCCGTAAACCGTCGAAATGCTGCTAAAAATGCTTGGGTTGTCAGGTCAGACACTGCTTCCAGGTGAATGGCCTTTGATGCCAAACAGATGAATACTGCAAAATACCCCTTTAGTATTTTAGCACTTCGAGCCTTCCAGCTTTTTATTTCGATGGGTCCTGCGTAGTCAATTCAAGTGTGACTGAACGGTCGTGACATCTGGACTCTAGGTGCACGTAGATTTGCCATTAACTGCTGCATTTAAGATGCCTTTTGCCGGTAGCAAGAAGTGCATCTATGAAGCTGGTATTTCACGCTTCTTCAAATCTGGCCAATCCCATACTTTTGACTTTCAACGTCTTGATCCGGCTCGAAGGACCAGAGGACGCTTTGCCTTTGTTGCCAAACAGATGAATACTGCAAAATACCACTTTAGTATTTTAGCACCTCGAGCCTTCCAGCTTTTTATTTCGATGGGTCCTGCGTAGTCAACTCCAGTGTGACTGAACGGTCGTGACATCTGGACTCTAGGTGCAGGTAGATTTGCCATCAACTGCTTTCGATGCCTTTTGCCGATAGCAAGAAGTGCTTCTATGAAGCTGATATTTCACGCTTCTTCGTATCTGGCCAATCCAACACTTTTGACGGATGTAACTGATCATCTGTTGGATGCCGCCATGCAAGGTGTTCTCATAGGCTTCTCTGACAACCGGGATCGTAAAATGGTGACTATTTCGAAGTAGTATCGGATGTTGCGCGTCGTAGGGGAGGAAAGAGTTCTCCAAGCGTCCTCCAACTCTCAAAAGTCCTTCAGCATAAACGAATGCGTTCAACGTCTTGAGTGACTTGGGTATCTTAGATGTTTCCACGATTTGTTGAAGCTCTGTTCTAAACATCTCATTTTGTGCGGCCTTCACGACGATTATCCGCGCTGCTTCCAATTCGTTTGGACTACACGGGACATCAGAAACTGTCTTTCGTCCATATTTTGTTGCGAAACGATAACATGTGACGACAACTCGAATCACCTTCATTAAGCTCGAACAGTCTCAGATGGTCTGAAGTATGCGATCATCCTGACTGACTTGAGCGCTTAGTTCCTTAACCATCGAAATCCCATTGACTGCGTTAGAACTCAGGACCAATCCACCAAGTCTTCAATGACGTCAGTTCTGCTGAATACACACCTAAACGCCAGATCGGCTGGATTATGAAGCGTTGCAACATGTCCCTAGCAATCAATCCCCAATAGCCGCTGAATTTCGGACACTCTTTGGCAATGAACGTAGTCCATTTGGCGGGAGTGGCTCGTATCCACGGGAGCGCGATGGTTGAGTCGGTCCAAGTAAACATCTTGATGTCGGGAACAGCCAAAACGTCTTTCGTATACTGCATCAACTGCGCTAAAACTACTGCTCCGCATAGTTCCAAACGTGGAAGCGTGATCGTACGCTGACTTGGAGCTACCTTCGTCTTTGCCTGGAGCAAGTTAACATGGATATTCCATCACTGTCAAGCACACGAACGTATACTAAGGCACCGTATGCTTTCATAGAAGCATCACAGAATCCATGTAATTCGATATCCTTGTTGGTCTTGCTTATATGAGTCCAGCGTGGTATTCGAAGCGTCTCGATCATAGGAAGTTCTCGATGAAAAGCATCCCAATCCTTCTTCAAAACAGCTGGAACCGGATCATCCCAATCACAACTTAGTTCCCAAAGCCGCTGCATCATTAACTTTGCCGCGATGACGCATGGTAATATCCAGCCAAGTGGGTCGAACAGCTTGGCTATGGTGGACAACATTGACCTTTTTGTTGTGGCTTCTGATGACTGCTGCACACTTTGATACGAAAAGTAGTCGTCTACGGCGGCACCTCAAAATCTTACTCTCGATCTGCTGCAGGTACGTCTTCGACGAGTTCCTTCACGTTACTTGTCCATTTTCGTAAATTGAAGCCCGCGGATGCCAGAAGTTGATTCGCTTGGTCGCGTTTTGTTCGTGCTTCTTCCACAGTATTGGCACCACTGATCAGATCGTCCACATACATGTCCTCTCGGACTACCTTCGCCTCCTCCGACAGGTTCGATTCTTCATCTTCGGCTACACGCTTCAGAATTTTTATGGCAAGATACGGTGCACTTGCTGTACCGAACGTTACCGTTTTAAGCCGAAACATCTTGATTGGAGATGAACGATGGTCTCTCCACAGGATCAGCTGATAGTATGTATCAGATGTATTCACTAACACCTGCCTATACATCTTCTCGATGTCAGCCGTAAACGTTATTCTGTGGGTTTGCCATCGAAGAACCAGATCAATCATTGAGCGAACTTCCATCCAAAGTCTTCGCTGTTGCGTCGAACACGAACCTCAGTTTCGTGGTGGAACTCGATTTCTTGAAAACTGCATGGTGAGGCAAAAAATAGTGGTATGGGGTTGCCAACACCGAGTCGCCGACTTCCATATGCTTTAGGGTTGCATATTCCTTTATGCATTTAGCATAATCTGCCCGAAGAGTTGGGTTTGCCTCCAGCCTCTTCTCCAAGTGCAGGAATCGTCGGACCGCGCTCTGCTTACTGGATCCCATCTCCGGAAGACATCCGCTTTTAAACGGCAGCTTCACTTCATAACGCCCGTCAGGAAGGCGTCTCGTGTGTTCATCGAAATGCGCGTCGCATGCGATGTTCTCCTCAGTTTCATGTGTTTGGAACGGCAATTCTTCCATCTCCCAGAATCTCTGCAGCTGAGAATTCAGATCAGCAGTCTGCACAAAACTGCGTATTTGCCGAGGATGTTCCGCTTGAACTCTCCCTAACACAATCCACCCTAACTGCGTCTTCTGAGCGGTTGGCCCGACTCCATCTGCAGGTCTTCTCACTTCTGGAAGGAGGATATCGGCATAAACGTCACTACTAAGAAGTATATTAATAGGTCCAGGAACGTGGAGATTTGGATCTGCCAACGTTAACCCTTTAAGATGTTGCCTTTGTCTGGCATCATTTGTTGGGCTGGGAGATGGCCAGTCAGTGACTTGAAGACCAGTGCCCGTACCGCCTCCATAAGTTGAGTTGCATGACGCAAGCTCACGCATGTTTGCGTCGTGCCACTGCTGACTAACCCAAACCTGACACCTCGACAAAGGTACGTCGCTTTTTCAGCTTAAATTGTTGTTCTGCATCTTCAGTGATGAAGCATGCTTCCGATCCTGGGTCGATCAAAGCTCGGAGATGGTGTGGACGACCATCGGCTGTCTTCACAATAGCTGTCGCTAAAAGCACCTGGTGCGTTCTGCTAAGATGCGACGTGTGGTAATTTAAAACCTGACCGCTTGTAGAAGCTTGTTGCACCTCTCGTGGTTCAAACTCCAACGCGTTTGCATTAAATGAATTAGAAATTGCATTGTTACCTCTTGAAGTTGTTGTTGTCCTCGACGGTGTCATGCTATTTGCACGCACAGCTGCGTGTTGGGCCACGTTTGCATGTAGAAGCGTGTGGTGACGCTGTTGGCAAAAGTAACAGCAGCCAGGCGAGGGGTAATCTGGCGCAAAATGCCCTGAAGAAAGGCAGTTGTCGTAAACTCTCAGGCGTCGAGCAGTCTGCTTCTCTTCCGCTATGTCCATGTTCAGGATCCGCTGTTACTTCCTTATGGAATGCTGTTGCAGATTGCATAAACTGCACATTCCCGACTCCCTGTTAAAAGTTGGCCGAACTGCTGGCCTACCTACTTGCCTAGTGGCTGGCTTACCTCTTGGCTTTGATGCTGGCGTCGCAAACATCACCTTCGTGCTCTGAAAGCGAGAACGGTTGTTGGCGTTTGTCTCAGCTTTCATTTTTGACGCGGAGCACATCTCCTGCTGGTCAACAACTTCGAAAGTGCAGAAACGAGTGTCCAAGAAGTCCGCAAACTCGACGAACTTCGGCAAATCTTTTCTGTTTCCCATCTTCTCTTCCCACAGCTTCTGCGTAGATGACGGCAACTTCTGGTGCAGGAATCAAATAAGCACCGTGTCCCACTGATCGACCGGAACGTCCATGTTTTTCAGCGCTGACATACACTCCCGTGTAGTGAACAACAACTCCTTCAGACCTGTCACAGTTTCCCGGGCCATAGGATAGAGCCTGCATTTGTAAGTGCACCAGTATGCGTTTTTGGTCGTACCGCTCCTTCAGCAAGTCCCACGCCTTTTCATAATTTGCCGCCTCGACCGACAAATTCTGCAGGAAACGCTCGGCGTCACCAACCAAACACGAATGCAGGAAGTGCAGCTTGTCTATATCGGCCAGACTGCTGTTGTTATGCACCAACGCACCAAAACGATCGTGAAATGCTCGCCAACTGGTGTAAGCACCATCAAACTTGGGCAAGTCGATGCGAGGGAGCCGTATCTCCGACCGAGATGACGACTGTTGAGACGTTGCGTCCAAAGATGATTCCTTGCAGTCCCCTGTAAGCACAGGTTTGTGCTTCTCTATTCTCTAACGCATCCATTAGAACAACACGGTAATCTATTGAAAGATCCATTATCTGGTCGTAGATTCCAGATGCTGTCCTCCGATGATAGCCTCGTTATATACTTTTGAAGTGGCGACGTCCTCCTCCAACTTAGTCAACCTTGCAGCTACGTACGAGCGCGTCAGGCGCTCCTTTGAGGATTTTTTAAAGTTGGTGAGATCCCTCTTGATGGTTGTCAGCAAACCAATTTGCCATTCACCATATTTATACATTTTTATATATTTATATATTTGTTTTTCAGATGATACAAAAATTTAAAATGTGCACACTTACGTACAATTAGCTGCAGCTGCCGTCAGTTCCTGTTTCTTCTTGTTGGTGTTTTATTGCGCGACGCGACGTAATTTCGGTTTTTTGTAACGCGAAATTAAATTTGTTTAACAAGTAGTTAATGTTATAATCACTAAAATGATTTTCTTAATGCACTTTGTTTATATATATACATGTACATATATGTTTAATCAAGCTATTTAAGCTTACACTTTATTGTCTAAAGTTTTAGTCTTGACACACACACACTGATTGTTAAAATAATTGTTTTTGAAAAAAACGGATCGATAGGACCAAATGATCTGACTAGGTTTTATTTGTTACCAAAAAAACCAGGGAAGAAAAAGAATACTTTTAAAAAAACTTCCTTTGAAAAAGAAACACGTCCACTCAGTTTCGTTATAAATCGGTTTGTATTTCTTACATTATTTACTTTGTATACCATTAGAGGTCATAAGAACAAATGCTATGTTTTTATTTACATTTGTTTTGACATTTGTATTTGTGGATTGTATTTATATTTATAGTATTGTTTCATTTAATAATTAAAGTTGAACATTTCTAATTTACACATTTTTTGAAATAATCATTGTACATTCGTACACGTCTTTAATTGATATGTTTTTGATATCAAGTCAGGCTCACTTGAGATTTTATTCATGATCTCATCTATTGTTCATTCAAGTTTAATACTAAGAGTGCAAGAACCTTAAAAACTGTGAGTTTTAGATCATTTCGTAATTTTGATTATTCGCAAGTGAAACAAAATATTGGTAGGTTTGGTGTTGATAATATCTACTTTGCTGCTGACAACGATAGTAAAGTTTCTGTGCTTACCTATGTCATAACTGACCTTTATAATTACTACATTCCTGTTGTTACAAAAGTAATAGAACCTAAAAGTTGCCCATGTATACTAACCAAATTAAGTTAATGATACAGGAAAGAGAACGTTTCTAAAGGAAATTTAATTTATATATCTCACTGATGATGGAAGCATTGCTTCTGAAATGTGCATTTGAGGAAATATAAAAAGTGTTTTTTACTGTTTAAAATTGTATTAATCTCTTTATTTATCTAAAGGAATGTCAAAAGAACACCATACTTTTGTCTCGATGATATCAGCAATCAGGATTTCGAAGATAGCACAGTTGCGAAAATGCAGTGTTAAAGGTCACCTCTGACATAAGGACAGGGATGGATCGGGATGAAATTACTATCATGGTGTTGTTAGATTTTTCAAAAGCATTTGATTGTATTGATCACTCCATATTAATTCAAAAGCTTAAAACAAATTTCCAGTTTTCTCCTTCTGCACTTGAACTGATCTTAAACTACTTAGGAGATCGGTCACAAGTAATTGAGACTGATCTTGGCAGCTCAAGACCTTATTTAGTGAACGTGGGTGTACCACAAGGATCTGGCTAGGACCCAGTGCCGAGGAGTGAATAATTCCAAAAGGTAAAGGAAGGAAACTTAGTCACCAACAAACAAAAGTTGACTTAAAATTTTTTTTGTGCAATGTTTGTCTTCGCATCAAGCCAAAAAGTCAAGTATTTCAAACCAACTTCGCTACTAGGTAGAGCGTCATAACTTTTTTTTTTTATAAAACTAAGCTAATTAAAACTATTTGTTTCCTCTAAGTGAAAATCAATTAAGCAACAGTCAACAGGATATTAAGGCCATAATCAAACCACTGGAACTTACTATCGGAAAACTTTTCAGACTTTTTGCACTTTTCAATTTTTAAAGCCAAAATTTGTAATATTTAATAAAATCACGAAAAGCACTAAATCAATTTAAATAAGTATTGCAATGCGTTCTGCTGGTAAACTGCGTTTTCCAAATAAAATACGGCTCTTTGGGAACTGAATTCATTTAGGCCAGTTGTTCCACTTTAGAAAAATTAAAATTATTTTTTGCATTTTCTGCCAAAAATATGCTTTTTGCTATGAGATCTAATATCCACGCATATTTGTTATCAAAGTGGCAACCTTTGACACATCAGTCCAGTGCAGAGACACATACAAATCCATGAAATTAGTCGGAGACCAGCTTGTTATTTTCTTGTTCTTCAAGCAGAGACCTACCCCAACCTGCAAACCTGCCATATACATTTTTGTTTATAAGCATGTGTCCATGGGAAGAAACAAGAAAACAAAGGAAAGCGTTTTTTTCTTTTATAAAACCAATATTATGCAAACACCGAAGTGTGCAGAAGCAATGCTGCAAATGAGCACTGGGCTACTGCGCCGGCGCTCTGCACAATATTCACCTGCTCTGAGCGCAAAGAATAAGATATAACAAACAGATTTACCAAAAAAATATGACGCTAGAACACCGGGTTATTTTCTTCCATAAGAAAGCATGTATTGAACAGAGAGGTTCCTAGCGCTAGGCACCTCACTGTTCAATAAATGCTTTCTTATGGAAGAAAATAAGACGATGTTCTACCGTCATATTTTTTGGTAAAAGAAAAAAGAGGAAAGAACACAAATTTGTTCTATCCAGCAACAGATTTTATAAGACTTAATATATGGGGCTACCTTGTATGTTGCTAAAGTTTCGTGTTTGTTTATGGAGTGAATTGAAGAGCCAACATGTGTGTAGAATAGGACGGAAAGCAATGTGGTAGTTGTTAAAAAAATGTTGGCAGCGAGTTCATGTGTATGATTAAGTTTGATTCATGTTGCCAGAAGTCTAAGATGTTTCGGATGTGAATTTCAAAAGGTAAGTCGGAAATAATCGACTTATATGGACGCTTCGCCACTGCTAGGACCTCTTTTTTCTGTATATACATTAATGATCTACCAAATATAATTGAAAATTGCAATACACACCTTTATGCTGATGATGTACTGATTTATCTATCTAGGGTACCAGGATTAATTGAAGACTGTGTGGCTAGAGTAAATGAAGATTTAATGAATATCCAAATGTGGTCCAGTTTGAATAAGATATGTTTAAACCTATCAAAATCTTTCGGCATGATATGTTCAAGAAGTGAAATATCCACTCTCAGTGTTCCTCCTCTTGACCTTAATGGTGTCACCTTACCATATGTAGAAAAGGTTAAATATCTTGGATATATGATTAATAGTAAAATGACTTGTTGTGACACTACCTCAGAAACCATAAGGAAAGTATACGGTGAGTTACGAAAACTGAGACCATCCTCAAGCCTACTTCTTCCGGAAATGAAAAAAAAAGTTAAAAGTTAAAGCTTTATTACTGCCCCTTTTTTCGTATAATTGTAAAGTTTACTCATCCTTAGATTTTGAATGTAAACGTAAAGTCAAAGTAGCGTTCAATGACTGTATTCCCTTTATTCATAACATACCAAGACACGTTAGCGTTGCTTATCATCAGCGGTCTCTATTAGGAATTAGTTTAAATGAATATTTTGACCAAAGGGTTATTCTTAAACTCCATAATATTATCCATTATAAACGTCCGGAGTACTTGACTGAACATCTTTCATATTTACAATCACCTAGAGGTTTGAAGCTAATTATGCCGCGATTTAGACACACTGTCGGAGAGCGATCTTATTTTGTCAATGGAACAATGGAAATTGATACCTTCCTTATCAATTAAAAAGAACTAGTTTTTCGAGGCTTTTCGGGGGAAACTGTTATCACACATGACACAAGTAAACTTAAATTAAAATTTCACATACCTACATCTTTTAAGATTATTGTTATATTTTTCTAGTTGTGAAACTGCTTTGTAAATAACTTGAATATTTATTTGTAAACTTCATACTTGAATTATATTCTGATACTTATCATAAGATTTAATACCTTGAAGTACATTGTTAGTCAAAATTTAAAATAAATAAATGAAAAATGAAATGAAATGAAACATTCACAGAAAAATGTGAAAAAAAATATGCTTTCAGTTACTAAACAGACCTTTTTTAATTGCTATTACGTTGTATTATGTATTTTAATATAAATTTACAAATCTAACTCTTGACATCAATGAAATTCTAAAAATAAAAAAATTGGCGGCAACTAAATTGCGGAGTGTAAGAATGGGCATACGATTTTATTCAGTTGCACTTTGTGAACAGACCCTTTGCCACCCATTTTGCTTTTGTTCGAGATACATGAAAGTATCTAGACGCACCAACATTAAAAAATGAAAAGTCGAAAAATCCATTCGATACTCGACTTAACGTCAAAAATCTATCGCCGACCAAATCTTTACCATCTGTTGCTTCACAACATACTTTCGTTTATTTTGATTTTTTGATAATAATCAACCACTATATTTTAACTTATTAAATGTTTAATTAGTTTATTTATGAATATATTGCCACCTCAATTCCTTTTATACATTCATCATTTCCTTAATTTATCACACACTTTTGCACGTTAGACAGAAATGGCGGGAAACATGCAATTGACTTCGATGTTGAAATGTATATGATTTTTTAGCCATTGAAATAGCTTAACCATTTCAACAACCAGTCAAGTGAATCCTTTCCACCTAAACACTTTCCAACTTTTGTAAAAAACTATATTTAATTAAGTATTTAATGTTATAAAACTATTATTTGAGACGGGTGAAGCAAGAGCTGATACGCGGCCACGAAAAAAACATGAAATGTCAAATGTGCAGAAACTATGTGCAGAAATGTATACTGTCTTCTCATTCTAACCTTAGTAATACTACCATAAACATTTCTACTTTAAATGATCATTGTTATATTCAATTTATTAGAAGAGTCAAACTCTATAGTTTTATTTCACTTTGCAGAACATAGAACAATTACATGTAAAAATTATTTAAAGGTATAAGTAGTTAAGTTATTATGTATCCAAGCTGCATTCTTAGATGGTCAATAACCTGTCATGTTTATAAGTTTCTTCCAGCTGACTTTGATTTAACTTTAAAATACGAGGTGTAAAGTATTCGAACTTTTAAAACTTTTCACTTTCAATTTTCAATTTTCATAAAGTGGTTGATTAGAATTATAAAGTAGTAAAAGAGTTTCATTTAAATATTGAAGAGTTGAGTGCTATGTCTTAAAGTACCAATTCGTGTCTAAAGTACTACAACTCAAAGTACAAAGAATTTTGGTGAATAAAAAGAAAGTAATTTTCATATAAATTATTAATTTCTGTGGCTATTCCTTGGCCCGGAACATGGTCCTTCGAGGTTAAAAAATGGAAAAATAAAAAAATAAAAAATAAAACAAAAAATGAAAAATAAATAAAGGAAAAACATATCATCCATCCGTCTATCAACTAGTAAAAAGGAATATTGTAATAGCTGTACTACGAGAACATTCCCGGTATCTCATGGTTAAAGGATAGTTGCAACTCTGGAATCCCGTCCTATAGCAGCACCACACCAGGAAACAGGAAGTATTCGCTGTGCCTTATGCCTTATGCCTTATGCTAAAAGGACAGCTAGGTAAAACTATACCAACAATAAAAGTTTGTTGTTTGTATATTAAATATATTATATATTTATATATACATTTAAATCAAACAGTGACAAAAAAGACTTATAAAATAAATCTCACTGACGATGAAAGCATTGGGCATTGCTTCTGAAATGTACATCTGAGGAAATATAAAAAGTGTTTTAATTGTTAAAAACTTTACTAATCTTTTCATTTATTATCTTATACCCCTAAATAACAATTAATAAATTTAAATAAATTTATATTAACCTTTGTGGTATATACAATTGGATAGTTTGGTTTGAATTTTTTCAAGTTAATTGAATACTCACAATGTCAAAGTTGCAGAAATTAATAGAAAGTCAGAGCTTAGCTCTAACTGAAATATCCAGTGCTTATGAGACGTATTTAAAAGAAACCGCGTGTCGAAATTCAAAGGGGTTCATAAACGCGTGTTTAAATGAAAAAGAAGAAAATTTTGCGCGGTCAAAAAAAGACCACGCGATCATCGTGAATAGTGCTGCTGATGTAGCAAAGGAGAATTATTATAGCGATGAAATTTTTTTTAAAATAAAACTTGTATATTTTAAATTCATTGGCGTCATTGAAGACGACAAAGAAAAGATAAAATCGGAAAGACAGTCAAACGCAGTAGAATCAAACGTATTTAATAGCACTAACAATTTAAATACCACCAAATCATGTCACTCCGATGTGCGTCTCTAACGAATACAAATCAAACCTTTCTCAGGTAAATACGAAGACTGGATTGAATATTACAATCTTTTTGAAAGTCTTGTGAATAAAAATGAAGACCTTTCAGATATTCAAAGGTTACAATATCTGAAAACATCATTAAAGGATGGTGCTGCTCGCCCTATACAGCATCTTCATGTTGAATCATAAAGTTATGAGCCTGCGTGGCAGATGTAACGTAGCATGTCCGGTGAGAAGCAAGAAACATTCCAGTTCCTAGACCAGCACAAGAAAAAAACCAATCTCAGACTTCTCTATCCAGAAACCTTCCATCTTGTCACCACCTTTATGACCTCAGACCACAGGACTCCCAAGGCCAGTCCAGGCAGCTCGATGAAAGGGGGTTCTAGGCAAAGCAGGTAGGGCATGCTAGCTGCGTGCTCGTCCTAGCTCGTCGGATGGGGGAGTTCTTCCTTGCAATGCCTGAGAATAGGGTTACGAAAAACCATGCCAAGACTATGCTGTTGTTCGTCTTATCAATATCATATCTCTATTAATGAGACCCGAATTACTACCTTTGCATAAATAAAATCCTTGGAAGTTCCAATGGGTGGAGGAATTTTGATGTAATTTATCCTCTCTTACTTGCCCACCCTCGCACTATGGTGCAACCTTGGCTACCACCCTGTTGCTTTCTTGGTGGCAGCCCCGAACTCGCATTGACCCCCTACATTACTCCAAGTTCAGCTCAAACAATAAAGATTCAGTCACATCACTTACCTTATGTCTACTCACTGCGACTCATCATCATTGAAATACATATCTACAAATAAAAGACTCCATGAAATATCTTCCCTGTGCATCTCAGCAGCCAGCTCCCTATCACATCAAGAACCTTCACAAATCAATAGAAGATAAAAAAAAGTCTCGGGTTTTTCTCTTATTCTAAGTATAACAATATTTATTACAGCTCAACTTTCATCTTTAGAAAAACTATTCTCTCTTTCTTCTTTACATTGGCATCTCTCTCAAAAAAAAAATCAAATTTGGCATTTCAAGGTCTTCTCTCTCATTATTTATCTTTTTTTTTTTTTTTTTTTCATTAACTTTTTATCATACAATATTACACTTCACCATACATGAGAATCTAAGTTATAACTTGCAAGACATATCTTCTCTAGCATGATACTGCACTTACACTCACATGATTTTCACTTGTCTCTTAAAATATCACATTAATTTCTATCTTCAATTTTCAATATAATCTTTCGCTAAGTCAAGAGAGCACACCTCTCAAGATCTCAAGCATTCGTCAACTCATGCTTCCTTTCTCTTAAACATCTTTCTTCTTATCTTCTTCTTTAAATTAATTCGCCTCTAAACTTTCTGTCTATACATTTCATAACAATTTCAAAAAAATTAATTGACCTCCTATCAACCTTCCACATCTTTATTTCACCTTCACCCTTTGTTTTTTCTTTCCTTTTTTTTTTTCTTACCTTTGTTTCATTAAGGCATTAATTTCATTAAATAAAACAATAAATATTAAGAGATCACTTACCGATCTGTGATGTGAATTCCTGCGGTGATGGTGTGTTGAGCTCAGCACTCCAGGCCGTAGTCTTATGGTTAACACTTTTTTTTTATCTAGACTTATGAAAGGGAGTTAAATTCATGTGGTGGGTTTCACAAAACAACAATGCTAATTTTCACTTTCTCTTCCAACTTTTTACTTTTTTATTCTAAACACATAAATCCATTTAATTAGATTTCACAAGGTAGGTAGTGCTTTACCTCTCCTCATTCTGTCACTTTTCATATCCTTTTTCTAATTCTTTCTTGTCACTTATCAACTTTTTTTTCTATTGGCTAGAGACTAAACACACTAGTTAGACACTAATTATGATGCCATTGCAAACCTTTTTTTTTGGTTTTTCTTTTTATTTTCTTTTCTATTATTAAATTTATAGCTGAGATGAAGATTTAGGGGATTGTAGGGATTCGGAAGAAGGGGGGGGGGTCTCGAAAGCAATGACTGGACTGATGGGGAGGAAATCAGCTGCTCGTGATGACTCTATGATGAATCTGGGCGGTGAGGTAGATGGTGATCTGTTTCTTGAGGCAGGTTGGCGTTGTAATGGTCATCCTCCTTGTCGACCAAGTGTTCCTTTTGGGTTGACTGGCGGTTCACTTTTCCTTATTTTTTTTTTTCTTTTATATTATTTATGTAGGCAGGTATGTATGTGAAAGAAAGGCGTTCTTCCTTTCCTTTTGCTTTTTAAAGACGCGAGGTACGCGGAGCAAAAATAGATACAATATAGGTATGTATGTAGTCTTTTTTTTTTTTTTTTGCAACTCGCGATTTCGTTATCCGACGTCTGAAAATTTTTACGGACTCACAAGCACACCATTTATTTAACTAGGTATATGCGGCTGGGTTAAGTGTTTAATTAACGAGTTTTGTGGTCAGTTGTGTTCTTTTTCTTTTTTTTTTCGAGAAGTCTCTATTAAAATTCACAAGAAAACGACGGCCATGCCCAGAAAATTTATTGGTAAAGCAGCACCTTCGCTTTTGCGATTACTTTAACGTTTTTTTTTATTATTATTCTTCGAGCTTTTCTTTGCTTCACGTACCGAGGAAGCCTGTGGCCACTCTTTTTGCAACTGTTTCTGACTAGGTTTTATTTGTACCAAAAAAACTAGGCAAAAAAATACTCTTAGAAAACTTTCTTAAAAAAAAAAAGACACGTCCAATTCAATTGCTTTATAATTCGGTTGTGTATTTACATTATTTACTTGATCCAGAGGTCAAAAAAAACAAATTCTATGTTTTTATTTACATTGATTTGACATTCATATTTGTGGATTGTATTTACATTTATAGTCTTGTTTCATTTAATAATTTAAGTTAAACATTTCTAATTCACATATTTTAAAA
The DNA here is from genome assembly GCA_914767635.1 of Melanostoma mellinum. NCBI lineage: Eukaryota > Metazoa > Arthropoda > Insecta > Diptera > Syrphidae > Melanostoma > Melanostoma mellinum. The sequence continues at coordinate 92,825,293 of OU612060.1, read as the reverse complement.
ATCATTGTACATTCGTACATTCTCCCGCCTCGGAATTGCAAGTACAATCACGTCTGGAGCACCCTATTTTATGTCGAACTATAGTACCGACATTGTGCAGTTGATTCTTCAGATGGCCTTTGACAGTTGACTGCATTCTTCAATTGGGATAAATGACAACGGTGGTACTCCTCTTACTCATGCATACATGCAACGAAACAAAAAAGCGATTAGTACATTTAATAAACGTAAGTGGACAACACGATAGAATGGTACAACAGATACTACTAGAAAATTATAAAATTGTTGCCTTTCACTTAGGCATGTGTACTGTGCATCGGTAGTGTACGTTGCCTTGCGTAATTGTAATTCCATTCATCGTTTGTTTCATTCTTCCTTGTTGTAAATTACTTCAATTGCAATTTGTATTGACGGTGTGAAGAAGCATGGTGCCGGCATGCGATCTTTGGTAATTTATTCGTGGTTGTTTTTATTAAAAAAAAGTGTACTATTAAGTGTGTTTAGTTTTATAAACAACTAGCTGACCCGCCCGGCGTTGCTCAGGCCCTACGTCAATCGAATTAAGTAAGTTTAGTTAAGTAGTTTCCAAGTGTCCATTCTAGTGGGATAATAGGGATGAAATATAGTTTGTTACTCAGGAGCAGTTAAGCACTCGAACGATGACATAGTTTCTGGAATCGGCCTGTAAAAGTGAAATATGCATTGAAATCGGTAGTAGGTGGTTTTTTTTTTAATCCCGTTCCCGTTCCTGTGGGAAAATGGCGATGAAATATTGTTTAGATTGCTCAGGGACAATAAACCATTCTAACAGTGAAAGAACTTTTGTAGTACTTTCCAGTTTCTTGGTTATTTCGCCATTACCGTTTCCGTTCCCGAAAGAATATGGGAAGGAAATATAGTCTTTAATACTCAGGAGCAATGAATCATTCAAACATTTTCGGGAATTGGTCCAATATTTTCTAAGTGCCCACTAATGTTGTTGTTCCCGTCCCGATGCTGAAGCTCGTGACACTTCTTGAGTACATCAAAGTGTCAGCATCTGCACCGTTCAACATGGTCACAGAGACCACCAAGTGGTTTTACAATACCCTCATTTGGTCTGAGCCAAAATTAAAATTTTCTTCGAGTCCTTATTACTTTACTCGTTTCTTCTTGATTACATAATAACCAAAGAACTTCGACTTCATTTCGAACCCTATATCCCATATTCAATGAGCGGTCTTTTCATATGAAAAAAAAGTTTGGATTATTGCAAAAGTAACACTTTTAACTAAAAAAAGTTTAAATCTTTATTCTTACCAAGTGAAAATTAAAAGAGTTCTCAAAAACAAACAATCCAATAATCTTACTATTTGTTATTTCATTAGCTGAGCCGCCTGGCGTTGCTCGGGCCTGTAGTCTTTAAGCTCCCGTGCTCATTCCTGTTTCTGTTGCCGTGGGATTATTGGGATGAAATCTACGCTAAGTTACTGAGGGATTATGTGGCATCCCAGTGCCGAAAGAATTTTTGAAATCTGTCCAGTAGTTTTTAGGTTTCCGTTCCCAGCCCCGTTCCTTAGGGAATCTTCCGTTAAGGTGGAAATATGTGAAATATAAGCCTAATTCACTGAGGGATAATATAACATCCTAGAACCTAGAGCTGACAGAATTTTTGAAAACGGTCAAGTTACTTTAAGGTTCCCGTTCTCGTTCCCGTTTCTGTTCCGGTGGGATTAAAGGGATGAAATAAAATCTAAATTACTAATTGAGGGGGATAATGTAGCAATCCTAATGCAGGAAGTGGAAGGGTTATAGAAATCTGTCAAGTAGTTTCTAAGTTTCCTTTCCCAAACCCGTTCCTGTAGGAATATCCGCGAAATTTTTTATAATCCCGTTCCTGTGGGAATATGGGGAACAAACCTTGACAGGAACTATTTACAAGTCATTGTGACTGAGGGATAATGCCATGAAAGAATTTTTGAAATCGGTCAAGCAAGAATAAGCTTTCGGTTCTCGTTCCCGTTTCTGTTCCCGTGGCTAGGTTGCTCATGGAGGGGGATAATGTAGCACTCCTAGTGCCGAAAGAATTTAAGGAATCTGTTTAGTAGTTTCTAAGTTTCCGTTTCCAACCCCGTTCCTGTGGGAATATGGGGATCAAACCTTGACGGGGACCATTTATAAGTCATTGTCACTGAGGGATAATGTAACATCCTAGAGTTGAAAGAATTTTCTGTTATCGCTGGATTATAGGGATGAAATATAGTCTAAATTACTAATGGAGGGGGATAATGTAGCAATCCTAATGCAGGAAATGTTATAGAAATCTGTCCAGTAGTTTCTAAGTTTCCATTCCCAAACCCGTTCCTGTTGGAATATGGGGATCAACCCTTGACAGGAATCATTCATAAGTCTATGTCACTTAAGTATGAATGTAACATCCAAGAGTTGAAAGAATTTTTTAAATCGGTCAAGTTACTTAAAGGTTTCGGCAATCGTTCCCGTTTCTGTTCCCGTGGGCTTATAGGTATGAAATATAGTCTAAATTACTGATGGAGGGGGATTATGTAGCACCCCTAATGCTCGAATCTTTTTAGAAACCTGTTTTGTAGTTTCCAAGTTTCCGTTCCCAAACCCGTTCCTGTGGGAATATCAATTTCTAAGTTTTTTATGTCCTAAAAACCTTCTCCTGACAATAACAAACACAACAAAAAAAGAATTGGCCAAATTGGTCAAGGCGTTGTTGAGTTATGCGCTTACCAACACATTTTGCGATTCATTTTTATATATAAGTCTGTCCAGTAGTTTTTAGGTTTCCGTTCCCAGCCCCGTTCCTGTGGGAATCTTCCGTTAAGGTGGAAATATGTGAAATATAAGCCTAATTCACTGAGGGATAATATAACATCCTAGAACCTAGAGCTGACAGAATTTTTGAAAACGGTCAAGTTACTTTAAGGTTCCCGTTCTCGTTCCCGTTTCTGTTCCCGTGGGATTAAAGGGATGAAATAAAATCTTAATTACTAATTGAGGGGGATAATGTAGCAGTTCTAATGCAGGAAGTGGAAGGGTTATAGAAATCTGTCAAGTAGTTTCTAAGTTTCCTTTCCCAAACCCGTTCCTGTAGGAATATCCGCGAAATTTTTTATAATCCCGTTCCTGTGGGAACATGGGGAACAAACCTTGACAGGAACCATTTACAAGTCATTGTGACTGAGGGATTATGCCATGAAAGAATTTTTGAAATCGGTCAAGCAAGAATAAGCTTTCGGTTCTCGTTCCCGTTTCTGTTCCCGTGGCTAGATTGCTCATGGAGGGGGATAATGTAGCATTCCTAGTGCCGAAAGAATTTTAGGAATCTGTTCAGTAGTTTCTAAGTTTCCGTTTCCAACCCCGTTCCTCTGGGAATATGGGGATCAAACCTTGACGGGGACCATTTATAAGTCATTGTCACTGAGGGATAATGTAACATCCTAGAGTTGAAAGAATTTTCTGTTATCGCTGGATTATAGGGATGAAATATAGTCTAAATTACTAATGGAGGGGGATAATGTAGCAATCCTAATGCAGGAAATGTTATAGAAATCTGTCCAGTAGTTTCTAAGTTTCCATTCCCAAACCCGTTCCTGTCGGAATATGGGGATCAACCCTTGACAGGAATCATTCATAAGTCTACGTCACTTAAGTATGAATGTAACATCCAAGAGTTGAAAGAATTTTTTAAATCGGTCAAGTTACTTAAAGGTTTCGGCAATCGTTCCCGTTTCTGTTCCCGTGGGCTTATAGGTATGAAATAAAGTCTAAATTACTGATGGAGGGGGATTATGTAGCACCCCTAATGCTCGAATCTTTTTAGAAACCTGTTTTGTAGTTTCTAAGTTTCCGTTCCCAAACCCGTTCCTGTGGGAATATCAATTTCTAAATTTTTTATGTCCTAAAAACCTTCTCCTGACAATAACAAACACAACAAAAAAAGAATTGGCCAAATTGGTCAAGGCGTTGTTGAGTTATGCGCTTACCAACACATTTTGCGATTCATTTTTATATATAAGATTAAATGTGTTTGTGGTTCCGCTGGATTGATGAGGCTTCTGCGATGGATTAATTGCGAAGAATTTCCCGCAAAGTTTGCATTGGTTCATGGTCAATGGATGCCATGTCCACCCATTCCAGATGAGTTTTTTTTTCTTGTTTTAATTTAATTTTTTGACATATATTTTATTAAATTTTATTAGAATATTGTGTGTTTGTAGTATGTTTCTGTTTTGTTTGTTTGCTATCGTGCATATTGTTCAATTTTATGTTAATTAAAATTTCGATTTTTGTTCAGCGTGCGTAATGTATGTATGTGTGTAGTTGTGCAAATTTTACGATTTAATTCGCGGATTTCGGGGTTCGCGCGTAGGTTATTCGTTTTAATAGCGGGGTATATATGTATGTGTGTGTGTGTGTGTACAATGGCAAAGGCATTTTTGTCGTGACCAAGTGCCATCTTTTTCTAGTCGGAAAGGTTCGATTTTCGACTAGAAATTCTTGTTTACATTTTTTTTTTGTAAACAACTCGCGATTCTGCTTCGGAAATTTTTCGCGAATTTTTATAATTTTATTTAGTTCTAGGAGTGTTTCAATTATTGAAAATTATGAGTGCTTTAATTCAGTGGACTGTATAATTTGTGATCTTTATAAGTTAATCAGATCTTAGTGCAAGATGGTCAAATGCATTTGCCGACGGCATTTGACATTTCGTGTTTTCTATTTTTCTATGTAATGTGGATCGTGTTCTTTTTTTGTTTTTAAAATGGCAGTGCATTTTGTATTTTATGCTGGTGATAAATTATTAATTTGTTAACGTTGAGCGTTATTTAAGCACGTTAACATCAAATTATATTGTGTATGCGTTTGTTGCAGTGCACATAATTTTTATTAAAATGTGTCTTGTCGACGACAAATTTTGCTTTGTTTTGCCGACGGGAATTTGATTTCGACGTGCGGTGTTTCTCGGTTTTCGATGTTCCCTTTGGACATGCCGAAATGTTTTTTTTTTAAATATAGTGTGTTTAAAAAAACTTTGATTTATGTTGTAGCTTAAGTTTTTAGAATAAGTTATGTTTTAAGCACTCGATGTAAAGCTTAAGTGTTTAGGAATAAGTTGTGCTTAGTTCTATTATATTTTAAGTTTTATTTTGTGTGTGCGTTGTTGCAGCACAGCATCTGACGATGAATTGCATTGATTGCTTTTCATGCTTTCATGATTTTATTATTAAATAAAGATGTTTTTAAACGAAGTTTTTGTTTGAGTTTTTCTTTTTTGAACAGCTTTCAGGTGTTTTAAACGATGTGTTTTGAAGTGTTTTGAACAGCTTTATAGATTTTTACAGATATGTTTTAACAGCTTCCAGTTGTTAAAGATGTGTTGATTGAAGTGCTGAGTGATGATAATTTTATTTTAGGTTTTCCGTATGTAGTACAGATGTGTTGATTGCTGTGTTTTGCGATGGGTTGATTGTTGTATTGAATGGTGACTTGAATGCGAAATGTGTTGATTTATTTTGTATTTCAAAGTTTCATGTTTTAAAAAGCCTACTCCTTTTTGTTGTCGATGTTTCGGTAACCATAGCTTATGTTTTAGGAGTTAATTTTTCATACCAACGCCGATTGTTCGTGGTGTTTGTTGGACGGTAAATAACAGATTTTTGCGATAGGTCGTTTTAGATTTCCGTTTTGTGTCTTCACGGTGACGACGCGTATTAGACCATCCGTTCCCGCGTGAGTGTCCTCGATTCGGGCAAGACTCCAATACGTAGGTGCAAGTCGCTCATCCTTGAGCAACACTAGGTCTCCTATTTTGGGAGCTTCATGAACTTGAGTCCATTTCGGACGTTGCTGCAACCGCGCAAGGTATTCGGAACTCCACTTTTTCCAAAATCCTTCCGCCAGCGCTTGTACCTTTTTCCATCGGTCGATATACGTGATGTCGTTGTTGAGTTCGCCTTGTGGCACAGCATGCAAAGATTCGCCTAATAGAAAATGCGCGGGTGTTAGCGCATCCAAATCATCTAAGCTGTCGGAGAGCGGGCATAAGGGTCTCGAATTCAAGCACGCTTCTACCTGAGTTAGAAGCGTTGTGAGCTCCTCAAAAGTCAGCCTTTCGGTTCCAACAACTCGCTTCAAATGGTATTTCACCGATTTCACTCCCGCTTCCCATAATCCACCAAAGTGTGGAGAAGCTGGGGGAATAAAGTGCCAATTTGTACCATGATTTGCAAGGTTTTCGGCAATCTCCTTCCAATCGTGCTTCGCGTCCTTCAAAATTTTGGCTAATTCGTTATAAGCGCCTACGAAATTTGTTCCACAATCGCTGTAGATTTGTTTGCAGCTACCTCTCCTGGCCGTAAACCGTCGAAATGCTGCTAAAAATGCTTGGGTAGTCAGGTCAGACACTACTTCCAAGTGAATGGCCTTTGTTGCCAAACAGATAAATACCGCGAAATACCCCTTTAGTATTTTAGCTCCGCGAGCTTTCCAGCTTTTTATTTCGATGGGTCCTGCGTAGTCAACTCCAGTATGACTGAACGGTCGTGACATTTGAACTCTAGGTGCAGGTAGATTCGCCATCAACTGCTGCATTTCCGATGCCTTTTGCCGGTAGCAAGAAGTGCATCTATGAAGCTGATACTTCACGCTTCGTCGTATCTGGCCAATCCAATATTTTTGACGGATTTAACTAATCATCTGTTGGATGCCGCCATGCAAAGTGTTCTTATTGGCATCTCTGACAACCAGGTTGGTAAAATGGTGACTGTTTCGAAGTAATATCGGATGTTGCGCGTCGTAGGGGAGGAGAGAATTCTCCAAGCGTCCTCCAACTCTCAAAACTCCTTCAGCATCAACGAATGCGTTCAAAGTCTTGAGTGACTTAGGTAATTTCGAGGTTTCCAAAATTTGTTGAAGCTCTGCTTTAAACATCTCTTTCTGTGCGGCCTTTACGGCGATGATACGCGCTGCTTCCAGTTCGTTTGGAGTAAATGGGCCATCAGAAATTGCTTTTCGTCGACATTTTGTTGTGAAACGACAACATGTGGCGATAACTCGAATCACCTTCAACAAATTCGAACATTCGCAGATGGTTTGAAGTATGCGATCATCCTGACTGACTTGAGCACTTAGTGCCTTAACCGTACGTCCTTCCTCGTCAGTTTCGATGTCAACAGGTTGATGCGGAACATCGAAAGCCCATTGAATGCGTAAAAATTCAGGACCACTCCACCAAGTCTTCAATGACGTCAGTTCAGCTGGATACACTCCTCTGGACGCCAGATCGGCTGGGTTATGAAGCGTTGCAACATGTCCCCAGCAATCGATCCCCACTAACCGCTGAATTTCGGACACTCTGTTGGCCACGAACGTAGTCCATTTGGCGGGAGTGGCTCGTATCCACGCGAGCGCGATGGTTGAGTCGGTCCAAGTAAACATCTTGATGTCGGGAACAGCCAAAACGTCCTTAGTATATTGCATCAACTGCGCTAAAACAACTGCTCCGCAAAGTTCCAAACGTGGAAGCGTGATCGTACGCTGACTTGGAGCTACCTTCGTCTTTGCTAGGAGCAAGTTAACATGGATATTCCCATCGCTGTCTAGTACACGAACGTATACTAAGGCACCGTATGCCTTCATAGACGCATCACAGAATCCATGTAATTCGATGTCCTTGTTGGTTTTGCTTATCTGAGTCCAGCGTGGTATTCGAAGCGTCTCGATCATCGGAAGTTCTCCATGAAAAGCATCCCAATCTTTTTTCAGTGTAGCTGGAACCAGATCATCCCAATCACAACTTAGCTCCCAAAGCCGCTGCATCATTTACTTCGCCGTGATGACGCATGGTGATATCCAGCCAAGTGGGTCGAACAGCTTGGCTATGGTGGACAGCATTGACCTTTTTGTTGTTGCTTCTGATGACTGCTGCACATTTTGATACGAAAAGTAGTCGTCTATCGGGAACCATTTGATGCCAAGGGTTTTGACATGATTTGACATGTTGAACGGCACCTCAAAATCTAGTTCTCGATCTGCTGCAGGTATATCTTCGACGAGTTCTTTCACGTTGCTTGTCCATTTTCGTAAATTGAAGCCCGCGGACGCCAGAAGTTGATTCGCTTGGTCGCGTTTTGTTCGTGCTTCTTCCACAGTATCGGCACCACTGATGAGATCGTCCACATACATGTCCTCTCGGACCTTTGCGCCTTCTGGCAGGTTCGATTCTTCATCTTCGGCTACACGCTTCAAAATTTTGATGGCAAGATACGGTGCACTTGCTGTGCCAAACGTTACCGTTTTAAGCCGATACATTTTGATTGGAGATAAACGATCGTTTCTCCACAGGATCAATTGATAGTAAGTATCCGGTGTATCCACTAACACCTGCCTATACATCTTCTCGATGTCAGCCGTAAACGTGATTCTGTGGGTTCGCCATCGAAGAACCAGATCAATAATGCTCGACTGTAATTTTGGGCCCACCAAAAGTCGATCATTGAGCGAACTTCCATCCAAAGTCTTCGCTGTTGCGTCGAACACGACCCTCAGTTTCGTGGTGGAACTCGATTCCTTGAAAACTGCATGGTGAGGCAAAAAATAGTGGTATGGGGTTGCCAACACCGAGTCGCCGACGTGAATTTCTTCCATATGCCCTAGGGCTGCATATTCCTGTATGCGTTTGGCATTATCTGCCCGAAGAGTTGGGTTTGCCTCCAGCCTCTTCTCCAAGTGCAGGAATCGTCGGACCGCGCTCTGCTTACTGGATCCCATCGCTGGAAGACATCCACCTTTAAACGGCAGCTTCACTTCATAACGCCCGTCAGGAAGGCGTCTCGTGTGTTCATCGAAATGCGCGTCGCATGCGATGTTCTCCTCAGTTTCTTGTGTCTGGAACGGCAATTCTTCCATCTCCCAGAATCTCTGCAGCTGAGAATTCAGGTCAGCAGTCTGCACAAAACTGCGTATTTGCCGGGGATGTTCCTCTTGAACTCTCCCTAACACAATCCACCCTAACTGCGTCTTCTGAGCGGTTGGTCCGACTCCATCTGCAGGTCTTCTCACTTCTGGAAGGAGTATATCGGCATATACGTCGCTACCAAGAAGTATATTAATAGGTCCAGGAACGTGGAGATTTGGATCTGCCAACGTTAACCCTTTAAGGTGTTGCCATTTGTCAGGTATCATTTGTTGGGCCGGGAGATGGCCAGTCAGCGACTTGAAAACCAGTGCCCGCACCGCACCTTCATAAGTTGAGTTGCATGACGCAAGCTCAATATCTACGCATGTTTGCGTTGTGCCACTGCTGACTAACCCTAACCCTGACACCTCGACAAAGGTACGTCGCTTTTTCAGCTGCAATTGTTGTTCTGCATCTTCAGTGATGAAGCATGCTTCCGATCCTGGATCGATCAAGGCTCGGAGATGGTGTTGACGACCATCGGCTGCTCGCACCTTCACAATTGCTGTCGCTAAAAGCACCTGGTGCGTTCTGCTACCATGCGACGTGTGGTAATTCAAAACTTGACCACTTGTAGAAGCTTGTTGTACTTCTCTCGGTTCAAACTCCAGCGCGTTTGCGTTAAAAGATGTGGAAACTGCATTGTTACCTCTTGAAGTTGTTGTTGACCTCGTGTTGTTGACCATATTTGCACGCACAGCTGGATGTTGGGCCACGTTAACATGCAAAAGCGTGTGGTGACGCTGTTGGCAAAAGTAACAGCATCCAGGTGAGGGGCAATCCGGCGCAAAATGCCCTAAAGTAAGGCAGTTGTCGCAATCTCTCAGGCGTCGAGCAGTCTGCTTCCTTTCCGATGTGTCCATGTTCAGGAACCGCTGACACTTCCTTATGGAATGTTGCTGCTGATTGCATAAACTGCACACTCCCGACTCCCTGTTAAAGGTTGGCCGAACTGCTGGCCTACCTACTTGCCTACTGGCTGGCTTAACTGTTGGCCTAGCTGCTGGCGTCGCAAACATCACTTTGGTGCTCTGAAAGCGAGAACGGTTGTTGGCGTGTGTCTCAGCTTTCATTTTTGACGCGGAGCACATCTCCTGCTGGTCAACAACTTCCAAAGTGCGGAAACGAATGTCCAAGAAGTCCGCAAGCTCGACGAATTTCGGTAAATCTTTCCTGTTTCCTATCTTTTCTTCCCACAGCTTCTGCGTAGATGACGGCAACTTCGGTTGCAGAAACCAAATAAGCACCGTATCCCACTGATCCACCGGAACGTCCATGTTCTCCAGCGCTGACATACACTCCCGTGTAGTGAACAACAACTCCTTCAAACCAGTCGCAGTTTCCCGGGCCATAGGAGACTGCCCAAACAGAGCCTGCATCTGCAAATGCACCAGAATGCGTTTGTGATCGTAACGATCTTTCAACAACTCCCACGCCTTTTCATAATTTGCCGCCTCGACCGACAAATTCTGCAGGAAACGCTCGGCGTCACCAACCAAACATGAATGCAGGAAGTGCAGCTTATCTATATCGGCCAGACTGCTGTTGTTGTGCACCAACGCACAAAAACGGTCGTGAAATCCTCGCCAGCTGGTGTAAGCACCATCAAACTTGGGCAAGTCGATGCGAGGGAGCCGTATCTCCGACCGAGATGACGACTGTTGAGACGTTGCGTCCAAAGATGCTGCCTTATCGTTCCCTGTAAGCACAGGTTTGTGCTTCTCTAACGCATCCATTAGAACAACACGGTAATCTATTGAAATATCCATTATCTGGTCGTATACCTCTAATAGATCTTCTTTCTTCATAGTAGATTCCAGATGCTGTCCTCCGATGATCGCCTCGTTATATACCTTTGAAGTGGCGACGTCCTCCTCCAACTTAGTTAGCCTTGCAGCTACGTACGAGCGCGTCAGACGCTCTTTTGGGGATTTTTTAAAGTTGGTAAGATCCCTCTTGATGGTTGTCAGCAAACCAATTTGTAATTCTCCGTATTTATACATTTTTATTTCAATATATTTGTTTTTCAGATAAAGAAAATAATTAAAATGTTCAAACTCACGTACTATATCAGCTGCAGATGCCGTCAAGTTCCTGTTTTCTTCTTGCTGGTGATAATTTTTGCGCGACGCGACGTAACTTCGGTTTATGTAACGCGAAATTAGATTTGTTTAACAAATAGTTAATTTTATTATCGCTAAACGATTTTCTAAATACACTTTGTGTCTATATATATGTACATATATGTTTAATCAATTATTTAAGGTTACACTTTAATGTCTAAAGTCTTAGTCTTTGCACACACACACTGTTTTTTAGCAAAAGTTAAATAATTGTTCTTAAAAGACGGTTCAGAAGGCCCAAATGTTTCTGACTAGGTTTTATTTGTACCAAAAAAACTAGGAAAAAAAATACTCTTAGAAAACTTTCTTAAGAAAAAAAAGACACGTCCAATTCAATTGCTTTATAATTCGGTTGTGTATTTACATTATTTACTTGATCCAGAGGTCAAAAAAAACAAATTCTATGTTTTTATTTACATTGATTTGACATTCATATTTGTGGATTGTATTTACATTTATAGTCTTGTTTCATTTAATAATTTAAGTTAAACATTTCTAATTCACATATTTTAAAAATCATTGTACATTCGTACAGCAACCGTCTATTTCTAATGTTCCGCCGCAACTGACTAGCATGATCATCTTTCCCGTACATTCTAGAGGAGGTGTACTGTAATTCTTTATGTGCAACTTTCATCGCCACATTGCACCGTTTTTACCAATTCTTTATTTACCAAAATAAGCTTTTGACATCAGGCCACACATCATCTACCATCCCCCGCATACTCCTTATCCAGCCCTTTAGCATCATCCTCATACCAGTTTAACCAGTTGAGCTCGAATTATCGGATTCTTTCATTCCCGTGTTTCCCTGAATTTTGACACTTTGACGAATTCGCTCGAGTAAGGGTTGCCAAGTATCCATTACTAATTCGGGCTGCACTTTCTTTTTCCCACAAAACTTCTTACTTTTGAGATTCGTCGATAAAAGGAAGATGAAAAGGAATAATGATAGGAAGAGGGTATCTAATGTCAACTTATAAAATTCGAGTCTCATGCACAGACTGTCTAGCCGGGTTATCTCACCTATCTCCTAATATCCTTACAATGAAATATTCCTAGACTCTTTCCCTCAAAATTCTCCAACTCATAAAGATTATTTCCAACTGCCTTTCTTACTCGCATCTTGATAAACTTTGGACTTAGTTTAGAATTTATTCCCTTTGCTGCATCGCTCAAAACAAAATTTCTGCGGAAGCCCACTTCACCTGCCACATATTTCACTACTTTGCTTCTGGTATTGTACACTTTTTCATACTTATCATGTGCTTTCTCAAGTGACTGTTTGATGAATGAGTGCAAAATATTCATCCGACTAGCTTTAGGTATAATGCACAACTCAGAATTATTAACCGTGTCTAATCTCTTCAGAATCCTATAGCTTGATCCATGTTCTACCATTCGCTGCCCAAATAAAGCTTCATATGGTGACATACCTATCGCTGAGTGAACTGAGGTGCGCAAAGCGCAAGCAATGATAGGCAAATGTACATCCCAATTCTTCTGATCCACATCGATGTAAGACCTTATAGCTGCCAGAATTGACCGATTTACGCGTTCACTGGCGTTGGCCTGTGGTGAGTAGTTCGCCGTTCTAATATGGGTTATACCATAGGCCTCCATGAGCTTCTTGAATTCATGAGCGACGAACTGCTTTCCATTATCGGACAGCACAGACTCAGGGACACCAAATGTATTAAAGATTTTCTCCTGCAAAAAGACCATTATATTTGAGGTAGTAGCGGAACGCAATGGTTCAATGAAGACAAACTTTGTCAATTGGTCAAGTACCACGAAAATACAAGTGTTGCCACTTCGCGAGCGGGGATAGGGTCCCAGAAAGTCTATATACAGAAACTGAAATGGTCTTTCCACGACAAAGGCTTTACCCATTTCAGGTCTGAGAATTGCATTTGGAGCTTTCGTGGTTTTGCAAACTTCACATTTCGATATGAAGGCGTTTACTTGGTTTGCCATCTTTGGCCAGAAAAATTGGTCACGCAAACGGTGGAGAGTTTTCGCTATCCCCCCATGTGAAGCTCGTGGTGGTTGATGTGCCAAGGAGACTAAGCCCTCTGTCAGCTCTTCCGGAACCCATAATTTCCAAACGCGGTCATCCTCGATTGGATTACCTGTACAATGCCTGACCTTTTTGTAAACGAAACCGTCCGAAACTTGCAGGTCAGGCAGCGCTTCCTTTTGGTCTTCGATGGCGTTGATGATCTTGGAGTAGTTCTCAGATTTGAAACTGGGATCTTCAAGATCTATGTGCAACACATCGTGAGGATTAAATCTTGCTTCCGAGACATCAGCAGCCCCCAAAGCGTCTATTTCATACACTCTCGAGAGAGCATCTGGAACCACGTTCTGAGAGCCTCTCCGATGCTCAATAGCAAAATCAAAATCCTGCAGTTTTAGGCTCCATCGAGCTAGACGGCCGTTGAGGTCTTTTTGGCTCATCAACCACTTTAAGCTTGCATGGTCTGTTACGATCCTGAAGGGTTGACATTCAACATATGCCCTAAACTTTTTCACTCCCATTACTGCAGCCAGACATTCTCTCTCAGTCACACTGTAATTTCGTTGTGCAGCGTTTAACTTATGAGAGTAGTAACATATAGGTAGTTCCACTCCATGCTCATCCTTTTGCGCCAGGACACAGCCAACTCCAGTAGCAGACGCATCGCACAATATAACAAATTCTTTGTTGAAGTCAGGGTTAATCAGAACTGGGGCAGAAGTCAACACGGACTTTATCTTACTGAATGATTCCAGAGCTTTTTCATCAAAGAAGAACTTTTTTCCCTTCTTTAGAGTATCTGTGAGCGGTGCCGAAAGATCAGAGAAGTCTTTCACGAATCTTCTATACCACCCAGCTACTCCTAAGAAGCGTCTTACTTGGCGTGCTGTTGTAGGAACCGGAAATTCCGCAATGCCTGCTATTTTCTCTGGATCGGTTTTGAGAATACCCTGCCCTACTACATAACCCAGATACCTAAGCTCCTTAAAACAAAACTTTGACTTTCCTGTATTTATCGTAAGCCCTGCTTCTCTCAATCTTGTAGCTAGTATCTTCAATAATCTTATGTGCTCATCAAATGTGCGCGAAATCACCAACAGGTCATCAACATAGGGAAAGATGTTTTCTCTGAGTTCATGGGGTACCACCTTGTCCATGAGCTTGCACATGCGTTGGGTTGCATCGCTTAGACCAAATGGCATGACCGTGAACTGCATGAGAGGTCTGCCAGGCACCGTAAAAGCGGTCTTTTCTCGGGAGCTCTTCTCCAGCGGGATCTGCCAAAACGCGTCTTTCAGATCCACACTAGATATGTACTGTGTATCTGGAAGACGAGCTAGCATTCCTTCTATATGCGAAAGTGGATACGCACTCTTTTTCGTTTTAGCGTTTAACTTTCGGAAGTCAATACAGAGTCGATTCTTCCCAGGTTTTTGAACGAGGACCACTGGAGAACTCCAGGCACTCGAACTCTCCTCGATGACTCCCTGAGCAATCATGCGATCCAGTTCCTCATATAGAAGTTTCTGCACCGCTGGAGAAACCGAATAATGCCGTTGCTTTATTGGCTCTGCATCCCCCGTGTCTATAATGTGTTCCTCTAGTGATGTTCTTCCTAGGCCAAGAGTGGCAGAGGACGGAAACATGCTGAGGGCTTTCTTCAACTCCCTATGCTCATCTGCTGTCAGCTCATGCGCGTTTGGATCAAGTTTTCTACTGTTCTCTTCCTGAGAAATTTCCGAGAGCAAAAAAGGTGCCAGATCAAATTCTCTCCAAAAATCTATTCCTAGATATAATTTATGCTCCAAGGACGGTACAATGTAAAGACATATGACCTTCTTGCAACCCTTGTATTCAATTTCTGCATCAATCTTCCCTACAATTTCTTGTCCCTTCCCGTCTGCAGTTTTCACTTTTGATACAAATTTACTAAACAAGATGTTTCCTCTCTTCAAAAAATCTAAGCCTCCAGTTCCCAAGCAACTTATACTGGCCCCACTGTCCAGAAGTCATAACATCTGCGTCCCGCAGACCGTAACGGAAGCATAAGGACGAGGGTCATCAGACTTGCAAAGAGTTGTTGCTTCAATAGCTTTGTAAACGCTCCTTTTGTTTTTAAATTTTTCACGGACCTTCAATATTTTTTCAGAAACGCGACTATCCTGCCTGCCGAAAATTCTATTCCTTACTTCGTAATAGGTCTTTAGACGTTCATGTAGCGTTTTGAGCGGAGCTTTGGGTGGAATGTTCGCGTGAGGCATGACTGGTTGTGAAACATCATTTACACGCTTCAAAATTTGTATTGACGTTGTCAATGAAGGATTTTCAGCTGGAGGGGTTGAGGTGGGAGAACTGAGAGTAGGTAGCTCTTCATATTTAGAGAGATAAGGAGAGCTTTCTATTGTGGTTGACCCTGATTTCTGTTCCAAGAGCAATTTTTCATGGCCGCAAAATTGCTCTTTACGAAGTTTCCCGAGCAATTGGGACAATTTGGAACAGTTGTGTTCTCTTTGCCGCACTTGTAGCAGAAGAGCGATCTTTGAGGCGCCGGACAATCAAAGTAGCTGTGGCCACTTTCCTTACAATTCCAGCAATTGCGAATAACTTCTCTCGATGCTTGAATGGCATCTACCTGTGCCACCACTTCTTCTTCAGTACGGTTTCCGGATAACTCCGAAACTACATTCCTTCTCATCGGAGGAACAAAATTATTTTTGATTCTTTGGCTGTCACGATCGTTTAAATGCTTTTCCAAGTTGCGACACATGTATACCATTTCCGGCAAGCTCTCGGTCTGGAACGTCACAAGAAGCTCACCCATTCTTTTTCTCACATTGAGTTTCAACAACTCCATAATCTCCCTATCTGACTTTGGTACTCTGAGCCTACTGTTCATCTGTTGCACTGTCGCATAGAACTCATCAAAGGATTCTGTTGAGGCTTGCACCCTATCAAACATTTTCCTTGTTAGCTCTGAATCAGTCTCTTAGCTACGAAACTGGTCTAACAAAGCTAACCGAAACGTCATCCAGCTTGCCGTTGGGTTGGCTTTCAAGTAGACCCACAACCAACTCTCAACCTGTCCAGTGACAAAATGATGAAAATTCATCAGAACCTCATCCCATGATACGTTGTTAGAAATTTTCAACCGCTCAATCCTAAAGAGAAAATCATCTACAGACATGTTGCGATTGTCGAACTTGATCCCCCACTTGTGAAAATTTTGATAGCGCGGACGAACACTAGATGCAGGACGTGGTGGCGTGAACATTATAGTGGGATCACTGAAGTTCAAATTGTTCAATCGTCTCATAAAATCGTCTGCATTCTGATTTGGATTAACTCTGTCAGGCCGAACATCCACTGGAGGCTGAGTAGATTGATGTGCTTGCTGATGGATTGCGGCGTCAGAAATTCTCCTTGACGAATGGTGAATTTCTGAATTTTGATCAGGGGTATCTGCTGACAAAGCTTGTCTCACCAATGCTGGAATCTCCCTTTGAAGCATGATTCTACTTTTGTCCAACTCTTCTCTCATCAGTCGCATTTCCTCCGCACGCGACAAGCCCACTGCAGCCTGAACCATCTCTTTAACATAAGCAGACATCTTCTCTCTCTCCTCCATCAGAGTCCTTGTATTTGTACTTCCATGCCCTGAGGAACATGGATTTTCACCCTCTATTGGTTGACTAACCCCTTCAGGCACCTCTTGATGCTGCCCCTCCATTTCAATTTCTGCTACCTTTCTTGATACGCTCTTACGACCCAATCTCTTTCGCATGTTATAACGATTTCCGTTAGTTGGAAATCTGACTGACATATCCCACTCGGAACTTTCTTCCAGCTAAGCTACCTCTCGTACCCCACGACCAGAGAATTCAGGTTAAAACACAATAAAATAGCCACTGGTATTCTCAAAAATAAAAAAAATCTGATTAGTTGCCCCAAAAGAATATATGAAAAATGAAAAGGTTTTCCGAGGTAACAATTCACACACCTAGATAAACCTATATTACTAAACTAATATTATATAATACTGCTGTATATTTAATAATTCCTCTTTTTGTAATTAATATCAAACCTTTGTATCTATCCTTCCTACAAAAATTTTTTTCTTAGATAGTGTTTTTTTTTTTTTTATTGACTTGCAAGGATGTGACTGAATCTTTCATGAACTCACCAATACGGAGCTAAGTGAGGAGTCGTATATGTGAAAATACCCACTGTATAGAACTTACAACTTTATTTCCTTAGGTTTCTTTTTTTTTTTTTTTTTTCTTTTGACTCTAACATATCATTTAGGGTTTGTGAAAGTGCTACTGCAAATGATCTAGGTGTATGCAACCTTCAACACAGGACAACCTTTCACCCTCCCTAACTGAAGTGATGAATCAACCACATGCTTTAGTGAATCAGCGACACGCCTTAGTACCTATGCATCTAACACAAGCGGGGATAACTCAGCCCACTCGTAGGACAAAGAACTGTACTTTTGGCGATCATTCACCTCATAACCTCTTGAATCGGTTCGATATTCACTAGCTTGCAGATTCATTCGTGCTTCTAAAGTTAGTCCAGGCAGAACTACTACCTCTATAGCCCCAGACGCAAATCTGCAGGATAAATATCCTAACCACTCATTCATTGTATTTCAGACAAACATGATACTCAATGGCACTACAACATGAGCAGCAGTTTGCAGCGTGAATGATAGTCCAATAGCTACATGTTCACTGAAAATAACGATGTCGATCATCTTCTTTGACAGTAAAAATCTCTTACCAAAAAAAATCTATTTTTTTTTTTGCAAAATTTTGTAACAATTCGGGCCCCAAGTTGGGCGCCACCTGTAACGTAGCATGTCCGGTGAGAAGCAAGAAACATTCCAGTTCCTAGACCAGCACAAGAAAAAAAAACCAATCTCAGACTTCTCTATCCAGAAACCCTCCATCTTGTCACCACCTTTATGACCTCAGACCACAGGACTCCCAAGGCCAGTCCAGGCAGCTCGATGAAAGGGGGTTCTAGGCAAAGCAGGTAGGGCATGCTAGCTGCGTGCTCGTCCTAGCTCGTCGGATGGGGGAGTTCTTCCCTGCAATGCCTGAGAACAGGGTTACGAAAAACCATGCCAAGACTATGCTGTTGTTCGTCTTATCAATATCATATCTCTATTGATGAGACCCGAATTACTACCTTTGCATAAATAAAATCCTTGGAAAATCCAATGGGTGGAGGAATTTTGATGTAATATATCCTCTCTTACTTGCCTACCCTCGCACTATGGTGCAACCTTGGCTACCACCCTGTTGCTTTCTTGGTGGCAGCCCCGAACTCGCATTGACCCCCTACATTACTCCAAGTTCAGCTCAAACAATAAAGATTCAGTCACATCACTTACCTTATGTCTACTCACTGCGACTCATCATCATTGAAATACATATCTACAAATAAAAGACTCCATGAAATATCTTCCCTGTGCATCTCAGCAGCCAGCTCCCTATCACATCAAGAACCTTCACAAATCAATAGAAGATCAAAAAAAGTCTCGGGTTTTTCTCTTATTCTAAATATAACAATATTTATTACAGCTCAACTTCATAATCATCTTTAGAAAAACTATTCTCTCTTTCTTCTTTACATTGGCATCTCTCTCAAAAAAAAAATCAAATTTGGCATTATCGCCAAACTATTAAACTCTTACATATTCTTTCATTATTTTAATCTTTCAAGGTCTTCTCTCTCATTATTTATCTTTTTTTTTTTTTTTATTTCATTAACTTTTTATCATACCATATTACACTTCACCTTACATGAGAATCTAAGTTATAACTTACATGACATATCTTCTCTAGCATGATACTGCACTTACACTCACATGATTTTCACTTGTCTCTTAAGATATCACATTAATTTCTATCTTCAATTTTCAATATAATCTTTCGCTAAGTCAAGAGAGCACACCTCTCAAGGTCTCAAGCATTCGTCAACTCATGCTTCCTTTCTCTTAAACATCTTTCTTCTTATCTTCTTCTTTAAATTAATTCGCCTCTAAACTTTCTGTCTATACATTTCATAACAATTTAAAAAAAATTAATTGACCTCCTATCAACCCTCCACATCTTTATTTCACCTTCACCCTTTGTTTTTTCTTTCTTTTTTTTTTTTTGTTTTCTTACCTTTGTTTCATTAAGGCATTAATTTCATTAAATAAAACAATAAATATTAAGAGATCACTTACCGATCTGTGATGTGAATTCCTGCGATGATGGTGTGTTGAGCTCAGCACTCCAGGCCGTAGTCTTATGGTTAACACTTTTATTTTTTAAATAGACTTATGAAAGGGAGTTAAATTCATGTGGTGGGTTTCACAAAACAACAATGCTAATTTTCACTTTCTCTTCCAACTTTTTACTTTTTTATTCTAAACACATAAATCCATTTAATTAGATTTCACAAGGTAGGTAGTGCTTTACCTCTCCTCATTCTGTCACTTTTCATATCCTTTTTCTAATTCTTTCTTGTCACTTATCAACTTTTTTTTTTATAGGCTAGAGACTAAACATACTAGTTAGACACTAATTTTGATGCCATTGCAAACCTTTCAACTTTTTTTTTTTGGTTTTTCTTTTTATTTTATTTTCTATTATTAAATTTATAGCTGAGATGAAGATTTAGGGGATTGTAGGGATTCGGAAGAAGGGGGGGGGGGGGGTCTCGAAAGCAATGACTGGACTGATGGGGAGGAAATCAGCTGCTCGTGATGACTCTATGATGAATCTGGGCGGTGAGGTAGATGGTGATCTGTTTCTTGAGGCAGGTTGGCGTTGTAATGGTCATCCTCCTTGTCGACCAAGTGTTCCTTTTGGGTTGACTGGCGGTTCACTTTTCCTTATTTTTTTTTTCTTTTATATTATTTATATAGGCAGGTATGTATGTGAAAGAAAAGCGTTCTTCCTTTCCTTTTGCTTTTTAAAGACGCGAGGTACGAGGAGCAAAAATAGATACAATATAGGTATGTATGTAGTCCTTTTTTTTTTTTTTTGCAACTCGCGATTTCGTTATCCGACGTCTGAAAATTTTTACGGACTCACAAGCACACCATTTATTTAACTAGGTATATGCGGCTGGGTTAAGTGTTTAATTAACGAGTTTTGTGGTCAGTTGTGTTCTTTTTCTTTTTTTTTCGAGAAGTCTGTATTAAAATTCACAAGAAAACGACGGCCATTCCCAGAAAATTTATTGGTAAAGCAGCACCTTCGCTTTTGCGATTACTTTTACGTTTTTTTTTTTATTATTATTCTTCAAGCCTTTCTTTGCTTCGCGTACCGAGGAAGCCTGTGGCCACTCTTTTTGCAACCGTCTATTTCTAATGTTCCGCCGCAACTGACTAGCATGATCATCTTTCCCGTACATTCTAGAGGAGGTGTACTGTAATTCTTTATGTGCAACTTTCATCGCCTCATTGCACCGTTTTTACCAATTCTTTATTAACCAAAATGAGCTTTTGACACCAGGCCACACATCATCTACCATCCCCCGCATACTCCTTATCCAGCCCTTTAGCATCATCCTCATACCAGTTTAACCAGTTGAGCTCGAATTATCGGATTCTTTCATTCCCGTGTTTCCCTGAATTTTGACACTTTGACGAATTCGCTCGAGTAAGGGTTGCCAAGTATCCATTACTAATTCGGGCTGCACTTTCTTTTTCCCACACAGATTATTACGGAAAGATTCCAAAATAAACCAAAACTTGTAAATAATCATTTGAAAACTCTTATAGAGCAAAAAAAGATAAACGTTTAATCGGCAACCTCTTTAAAATCGCTTCACGATACAAGTGCGTAATATGTTCATGTACTTTCTAATTTAGAAATCCCTGTAGATATGTGGGATAGTATTCTCATGTATATGTTACAGTCATAGTGATTAAATAGCTATTATACATAATGACTGGTCATTATATATAATGGCCAAATTCACTAGACAAAGTAATAAATTAATCACTTTGTCTGGACATTATTCATAATAACTTGTCAAAGTTAGTCAAAGTAATAAATACGGTCTAGCCGACTTGTTACCCCTCCCTCTCTTCATCCCACTACCGCGTTCCGTATGCAACAGCTTTCCGCATGGCCCTTTTCGCGGGGCTCATTATTTTAACCCTTTTTTCCGCAGGGTTAAGCTGCTCATGCTAAATATGAAAATAGCAATTGATTTCCGTATGCAACAGCTTTCAAGTATCACACCACACGCCACAAGAAAAATCTAACAAAACATTTCTTTGTCGTATCTGCAATATGCCTCATAGCACTCACCAATGCAAAAAATTCTTGGGCATGGACATTAAAACCCGATCTGAAGTTGCTAAGAGACATTCAATCTGCTCCAATTTTTTAGGGTACGATCACCATGCTTCTGTATGCAGCTGTTCTAATCGATGCTACAAATGTGGACTCAAGCATTATACTCTATTGCACATTGGCTCCCAAAACATTTATCAACTTTAAATCAATTCAAACGCAATCCCACAGAATGCATCATATTTAAAACCTTATAGTCAACAGAGCACCCAATCACACTTTATACAACAGACCTATCAACCCACTCAAAATCAAACCGATATTGAACAGAAACCAAACTCTTCCAATGTACAAACCATAAACTATAATACTCATTTCAACAAAATGCAATCTGAAGCATTACTAGCTAATGCACAGGTTAAAGTATTTAGTTCAAATGGATTTCAGTATACTCTTAGGGCTCTTATCGACCCAGGCTCCCAAGCAACTTTCATTACTGAAACCGCTACACAACTGTTGAAAATTAAGGAACACAAATGCCAATTAATTGTTAAAGGACTAGGTAACACCAGCACTGGTACATTCAGAGATGGAGTCAATTTAACAATCTTTTCTTTCACCAAACAAAATTTTTCCATCAATGTAAGGGCACTTGTATTTAACAGCTTAACTTCAACATTACCCACTAAAAAAATTAATAACAGTGACTGGAAGCATGTTGCAAATCTTTTGTTAGCAGATCCAACTTACAATATTCCAGAAAAAATTGATCTTTTGATAGGTTCCGATGTATATTCCGAAATAATCTTGGAAGGTGTAATAAGAGGAAGAACAGGAACCCCTGTAGCCCAATTAACTGAATTAGGTTGGATTTTGACCGGGAATATTCATTCAAGGCTCACTCCTGCCACTATTCAAAGCCACCACACACAATTGGATTTTGATTTAACCAGGTTTTGGGAGAATGAAGAAAATCTTTAAACAAAGAAACTTATGTACAAAGGATGAGGAACTTTGCAAACAACACTTCAAGAAAACATGCAAGCGGCAACCCAACGGAACATATGAGGTTCGTCTTCCTTTTAAAAACAATGAAAGGCCCTTATTGGGGAATTCAAAAAGAGCAGCAATGGCAAGATTCTTACAAATTGAAAAACGTATGAGACTAGATGAAAACTACAAAAGGTTGTATGTAGAGTGTATGAATCAGTACATAACCTTAGGGCATATGAGGGAAGTAAAATTGAAAGATGAACAATTTCCAGCATATTCCTATTATCTCCCTCATCATGCTGTACTAAAGGAGTCTAGTACCACCACGAAACTTCGTGTAGTATTCGATGGATCTTGCAAATCATCAAACGGTTTCTCACTAAACGACTGTATAATGGTAGGACCTCGTCTCCAACTAGATATCAGTGAAATGGAGGCGATCCAAAATTGCTCTCGTTGCCAATATTACCAAAATGTATCGACAAATTTGGATGGCTCCAGAAGACAAGCCATATCAAATGATTTTATGGAGATCATCTACAAATGAACAAATAAAAAGTTTTTTACTAAATACAGTTACCTTTGGAACTGCTTCAGCTCCTTACTTAGCAGTTCGCACTTTACAAAAGCTAGCTGAAGATGTTGAGCATCGTTATCCTCAGGTATCAATGGCTATCATGGAAGGTTTTTTTGTTGACGATCTTATTTATGGAGCAGACAATGAAGAAGAAGCTATATCCTTACAAAAGGACATCTCTTCAGTCTTAAGCTCAGCTGGCTTCGAACTTAGAAAATGGGCAAGCAATTCACAACGACTTATTGAAGACATCCCAGAATGTGACAGAGAAATAAATTTTCCACTTAGTTTTGAATATGCGGACGCTATCAAAACTCTTGGAATTCAATGGTATCCAGGTAGAGATTATTTCAGCTTTAAAATAAACTTATCTGAAGCTACTAAGTTTACAAAAAGATCGGTTCTAGCTGACATTGCTCGTCTTTTCGATCCCTTGGGTGGATATCTCCCTGTATTGTTAAGGCAAAAATGATTCTTCAACAACTTTGGGTAAAGAATGTGAGTTGGGATACACCTATTCCAGATGAGATAGAAAAGTCTTGGTTGGAAATTCGCAGTAGTTTGACAAGACTTACTGAAATTAAGATACCTCGGTGGATAGATTATGAAATATCATCAGAGGTTGAACTGCATGGCCTTAGCGATGCCTCGCAGAGAGCTTATGCAGCAGTTATTTATATACGCATAACAAAAAATGGCGATGAGCACATACATTTGAAAGCAGCTAAGACGAGGGTTGCTCCAGTCAAAACTATTTCCTAACCACGGCTGGAACTAAGTGCAGCGCTTCTTCTAGCTAAACTATTAAATAGAGTTGTAAAAGCAATGCAACTTTAACCAATAAAAATGTATGCATGGACTGACTCCATGATTACACTTGCTTGTCAGGGCAAGGGCAGTCCAGGAATAAGAACCACATTTGTTGCTAATAGAATTAGCGAAATACAATCCTTAAAAGACATTGATTCATGGAACCACGTAAGCACAAAGGATAATCCTGCGGATTTGGGATCACGAAGATCAACACCTGAACAAATTATTAGCAATAAAATGTGGTGGAACGGTCCAACTTTTCTTAAAAACTTCAATCCACAAGAACATTCAGCAAAACAAATTATTGATACGGAAGAAGAAAGAAATAAGGAGAGTAAAAAGGTTAACTTAATTTTACAATAAAAACTTTAAAGGAATACATATTATCATACTTCTCATATATTGCAGCAAATTGCGTTGCAATAGACAACGAGTTCATCAAACGAGTATCTACTCGAAGAAGTTTAATTCGTAGTGTTGCAATATGGCGGCGATACATTATTAATGTCAATTTATTTAAAAATTCACAACATTAGATACAAATCCATCACAGTCAAGGAAATTAATTCATCTCAAATAAAGATTATCAAAATAGTGCAAAAAGTTTTGTTTCACGAAGAAATAATTGCATTAAAGAATTGTAAATCCTTACCAAAGGGAAGTGGAATACTAAATTTAAACCCATTCCTAGACTCAGATGGTGTCCTACGTGTAGGCGGTTGCCTTCAGAATTCCTCTCTTCATTATAGCCAGCAACATCCAATAATCTTTAGAGGCCAACATAATTTTTCCAAACTGATTGCATGTGATTCACATCAACGAACATTGCATGGAGGACTACAACTTATGAATTAATTAGTGCAACAATGTACAATGCAAAATTTTTGATTTGATTTGTTGTCTTGTTAACGAGTATGGTTTTACTAGCGAGTAAGGACGGGTGGTACCCGTGGCCTGATGGTTAGCATATCCACCTGCTAACCCAGAGGTTCGAGGTTCGAATCCCAGCAGAGACAAAAATGTTTTTCCACGGGTATCGCCTTTCGCGAGGAATTGGCAAGTCCTCCGTTAGTAAATTCATTGCCATGAAAAGCGCTTTCTCAATTAACCGTTCGGAACAGTCAGAAAATTGTAGGTCCCCTCCATTCCCTCACAAGGCATAGTTGTGAGAAATGCGCTAGGCCCAAGGGCTCCTCGCTCTGTTGCGCCACCCTATTTATTTTTTTTTTTTTTAAGGACGGGTTTACTTTTCCGGGGCATAATTTCTTAGTTCCGGGCAATACAATATACAAAGACGACGAACCGGTTGATGATGTTGATTTCAATGCCTATATCCACGATTTGGAATATGAATTAGCTGAAACAATGGAGCAAATAAGAGAAGCAGATAGAAAAGCTATTGCATCATTTATTCAAGACTACAAAAAAAACGGATCATTAGCAGAACTAAGTGGAGTAATTGGACTGTCATTAAAATATGGTTTCGAAAGTGTTGTCGGTGTTCAATATCCTTATAATATGTCAAAAAGATTAGCTTTTAATAATTTCGTGTATTCATCAAGAGAAAAATATTTAGCACAAGAGTGGGCAAATATTAAAGGCACACCTGACAAAATCGGATATAGAAGTTTTGCGGATTTTAAATCTAAAGCATTGGTTTTTTATGAAGCTTATAAGGTAGGTGGATATTATTACCAAGCTTTAAAACGTGATTTTGATGGTAATTCTGCATCAACTTCCGGAGCCAATAACGAGCCTCCCACCAAACGACCAAGACCTGACAATCCTGACGCAAATCAAAATATTGAACAAGATCCTACATTCATTGAAAAGCCAAATTATCGTCATCATCCTAATACTATTATGGATATTGATATGCAAGAAAATATTCATCAACAAAGTGGTTCGGGTCGTGGACAGAATACGGGGGCGAGGTCAGGTGTGACAGGAAGTGGAAATTCCCCTACTTCCAGTATCACATGGATAAGACCTAGTACACCGTGTGAAAATAATTACATGAAATTTTCTAAAAGTAGAATATTAATTAGTTATGGATATAGCACTGAAAATATACAAACATCCGAAACTATAGATCAAATATCTACACCTATGGCATTAATTCCTGTTGATTTTATTCCATTTTACTTGAGTGAAGCTGAATTTGATATGTTACCTACTACAGCAGAAGTAATGAAAGTGTCTTGCACTGTAACACCTCTAGGTACTCGTACAGCTTTTGATGTTGGATCTACGGTATCTGGAACAGCAACATCTGAATATGTTCCAATTGTATTAGTGGCAGAGGGCCTAAATAAAAAATTCTATTGTAAAAATGTTAAATATACTTCTCATGGTACAGATCCAATGAAAGTTACAGGACTGCAAAATATTGATGTTAAAGAACTTTATGAAAAATATTATAAACATATTCCATCTAATGCTCTCTGTGTACCAACACCTATAGAACAATATTTTGTTCATGAATGGATTAGGGAAAAAAGTCCAGACACAACAAAATTTCCACAGTGTATTATTCATAATAAAGGTAGTGTACGAATGGATGAAAAAGTACATCAATTTTTAATTAATCAAGCTGCTGGAATTCTGTTGCGAACAGAACATTATGAACATAAACCTTAAAGTGGATTTATAAAACGTGGAAAAGAACATTTTGTACCTTATACGAAAACTTTCTATAAAGTACATTCAGCTACTACAAGACCACATAGTCATGTATTACAGTTTTTCCAAGCAGGTAATAAACTGATTTCTGGTGATATTGGATTATCTAAGACATCAACTACACCAATTGTTATTAACAATATTAGCGATGTTTATGCAAGAACAATTGAATCTTATGGACCATTATCATCCAATAAGTGGAGGTTTTGGCTATAATACACAACCACTGTTTGCCCTGGTCTTTATCTTCTTCCTCAACTCGTGGAAAAAACACACAATCTTTCCTTTTAGATATCTTTTAATTTTATTCTAATCTTTTAGAGAAATTAAACTTTTTAAAATACTTTATGGATTTGCTCTGTGGCAATAAATGGCGGGTGGCTGGTCAACTTTGTGTGGTGGTTGGCAAAAGAATGAATAGAATAACTAGAGAGAAAAAATGGCTGCCCTTTTCATTTGGAACGGGAGGAAACGAAACAAAAAAGTTATAGTCTACTTACTATTACGAAAGTAGTGGAGTTTCGTTTCCTCCAGCCAGTAATGGACTGTTTACATTACATTAAAAATGGGCTGTTTACACTTAAACATTATCGCCCGCCTTGCACTATCGGTGCAATCAAAGAGCTACGGAAAAAGCAGACCACTCCACCACCATTGATTTTATTGATAACTTTTTTTTTTTTTTTTTAACATTTGACTTGTTGATAATATAAATGAATATTAATCAATGATTGTACAGGATAAATTAGGAATCATTTTTTTTTTGCAATTATTAGAGATACTTAAAATAAACCTTTTGTAAATTCGTATGAGTATTCGAAATAATTTATTTCACTTGGTTTTACTTTGCATGTGGGTGCATATACCATAGTAGAGGGTCGATATTTTAATTTAGAAATAAAATTTTGTTTATTTTGTTTGTTCTAATGGTTGATTACAGATGATATGTTAGTTTTGTGTTTTGGTATACATGATTAAACCTGTGAATGTCTTTGGTTATACTGCAATAAGTTATTGAGGAAGGAGGATGCAAAGTTTGGCAGTTGATCGAGTTATGATTCCTTTTTCTGTTTTCACGTCGGCGACTCTAACTTTATTATCCTTACCAGGATGCACGTTGATGACTCTCCCGAGACGCCACTCATTGGGTGACAAATTTTCGTTTCGAATTATGACTATGTCATTTATCTGAATATTTCTTTGGGGGTGTTTCCACTTATATCTTTTGTGCAATTCCTTTAAATATTCTTCTTTCCATCTGGACGCAATCTTATGATGAAGAATTTGCAACTTTCTCCAACGATTCAATATACTCAGTGACTGATCTTCATATGACGGTTCAGGTAAGCCAATCAACAAACCACCTGTCAAAAAATGAACAGGCGTTAAAGGAACCAATTCAGATACATTTTCAGTCATAGGTGATAAAAGACGTGAATTCTACATTCTATTCGCGTGAGCAAAGTTGTAAACTCTTCAAATGTAAACTTTTCGTTACCGGCCATCTCCCTAAAATATTTTTTGAAGCTTTTTACCCCCGCTTCCCATAGCCCTCCCATGTGTGGTGATCCAGGAGGAATGAAATTCCATTTTATTTGGGAAAAGTTGTGGACAGCTGCGGTCTGACAATGCAACGTTGATTTTTGAAACTCTCGTAACAGAACCTTCGACGCCCCGACAAAGTTGGTACCATGATCGGAAAAAACTTGTTCTGGAGTTCCTCTTCGGGACACAAATCTTGTAAATGAACCTAAAAACGCCTGAAAGGTGAGGTCGCTCACCAACTCCAAATGGATAGCTCGGGTCGCAAAACATACAAAGAAGCAAACGTAACCTTAAGGTTAGGTTAGGTTGAAATGGTTGTCAGGAAAACCAACTGACACACTTAGACCAGTATTTGGTCCATTGTGATACCATAAGAATTAAGTGAGAAAGAACCCCACTTAACAAAACCATTTGGAGCTTTTTATGAAGCGAAAGAGATGCAGGATATCTGTGTTCGCCAGATCGTTTAGATCATCGAGGAAATATTTTCCAAGATGCCGTTTTCTTTTGATGGAGAGTGCAGGACATGAGCAGAGGAGGTGTGGAATAGTTTCTTCCTCCTCCTCATCTAAGCAACTTCTACAGAAGTCATTTGAGGGAACACCAAGTCTTATGGCGTGTCTGCCTATCAGACAATGTCCTGTAATGACATTGATTACGGAGCTAAAGTGCAATCTGGTTCATGGATAGCAAATGCCTTGTGCGTTTTGGATCAAGTCCTGGCCATAGCTGTTTTGTTGCCACACACGTGGTGATACTGTTTCACCAATGATTTGTTCTATCCATTGCCTCTTGCTTTAGCATAAGTTTACATGTAACGATTGGTATACCGATATTCAACCTGCTGGTTGATATCGGTAGAACGGTTCCTTTTCTGGCGAGTTCATCGGCCTTACAGTTGCCCGCGATATCTCTGTGCCCCGGCACCCAAATAAGGTGAATATTGAACTGTTCAGCCATCTCCTTAAGAGATAGGCGACAGTTAAGGGCGGTTACTGAGTTCGTGGAAACGGCGCCGAGTGATTTGAGGGCTGCTTGACTGTCTGAGACAATCCGGATATTCGCTGAGGATATCACGTTTTCTTTTTGCCATGATAGGACCTCTTTGATCGCCAGAATTTCCGCTTGGAACACGCTACAATGGTTTGGGAGGCGGAATGAGAGACTTACGTTAAGTCGTTTTGAGTACACCCCGCAGCCAACCCCTTCCTCGCTTTTTGACCCATCTGTATAAAAATGAATTGAATCATCTCTCAAAAATTCTTCGTCTTCCCAGGTCGTTCTCGTTGGGATTGAGACATGGAACTTATTATCAAAACCAATGGGGGGATGGTGTAGTCAGAGTGGCAAGGGATTGATCTGAATGTATTCAGGATTGTGGCATGACCGATGTTGTTATCGGTCCATTGGGAGATAGCTCTGATACGAGTGGCCGTACTTGCGGCCATTTGTTTACTGAAGATATCTAGTGGTATGAGATTAAGGAGTATATTTAGGGCAGCTGAGGGTGTTGATCTCAGTGCTCCGCTTATACACAAACAGGCTGTTCGTTGGACTTTGCTCAGATTATCGCAGTAGGTCCTTTTATCAAGAGCGGTCCACCATACCATTACTCCGTATGTGAGTAATGGTCTGATGACCGCGGTGTAGAGCCAGTGGGTGATTTGGGGGGAGAAGCCCCATTTAGTGCCAATGGCTTTTTTGCAGGAAAACAGGGCTACGGTTGATCTCCTGATTCTTTCCTCTATATTGGCTTTCCAGTTTAGCTTTTTGTCTAGGATAATACCTAGATATCTAGCTTCGTTGGAGAGTTGAAGTGGGATTCCATTTATTGATGGAGTTGTTAGTTGAGGAATTTTGTATTTCCTGGTGAAGAGAACGAGTTCGGTTTTCTGAGGGTTGACCCCTAGACCACTTTTTCTCGCGCATTTTACTAGTTTATTTAGAGCGGTTTGCATCAGATCCATAAGGACGTGAGCATATTTGCCGGATACCGCAATGGAGACGTCATCTGCATATGCAATCACTTTGAATCCCTCAGCTTCTAGGTCAACTAGGAGTTCATTGACGACTAGATTCCATAGAAGAGGGGATAGAACTCCATCTTGCGGTGTGCCCCTGCTGACAGATCTCTTTGCAGAGAAATCTCCCAGTGCTGAGTTGATTCTTCTGCTTTTTAGCATAAGATTTATCAATTCCACTAAGGATTTGTCTACTTTGAGCTTCGTCAGCGCCTTTGTAATTGCAGAGTTGCTGACGTTTTTGAAGGCACCCTCTATGTCGAGGAATGCGGCCAGAGTGTATTCTTTGTGATGGAGGGAATATTCTATAGTACGAACCAGGGTGTGAAGGGCCGTTTCTACAGATTTTCCCTTACAGTAGGCGTGTTGCGCTTTAGATAACAGTTTAGGATCTATAGCTTTACGCAGGTGGATATCAATCAGTCGTTCTAAAGTTTTGAGAAGGAAAGATGATAGACTTATTGGTCGGAGATCTTTTGGATTTACATGGGATGATTTCCCAGCCTTAGGTATAAACACCACCTTGACCTCTCTCCACTGAGTGGGGATATAGTTTAAGGTGGTGCAGCCAATAAAAATCACTTCAAGGACAGGGATTATGATATCCGCAGCCTTTTGGAGTTCGGCTGGAATTATACCGTCTGGTCCAGGGGATTTATATGGGTCAAAGCTGTTAATGGCCCAAAAAAGTTTTTCCCTTGTAATCAGATCGAGATTGTTTGGAGTTTTGTTGCTTGATACTATGGAATCATAGTTACATAAGATCTTGGAGCTGCCTGGAAAATGAGTGTCCAGAAGCAAATTTAGCGTTTCTTCGCAGGATTCTGTCCATCCGTCAGCTGTTTTCAAACTGCTAGGCATGGTTGGACTCTTTGAGAGGATTTTTCTTAGTCTGGAAGCTTCTGAAGTATCTTCTATTTTTCCACAGAAGTTTCTCCAGGAAGTTCTTTTATTTTTCCTCATTTGATATTTATATGTTTTGAGGGATTCCTTGTAGGAATCCCAGTCTGTTACGGTTTAAGATAGTTTAGCTCTGTTGAAACGTCTTCTACATTCTTTCCTGAGCGGTTCCAGCCCCGAGCTCCACCACAGTGGTTTCTGTTTTCCTCTTATTTTTATAAGAGAACAGGATCTGTGCAGTGAGAGGTTAAGAGCGGTGGTAAGATCATTGACTTTTTTGTCCAGATCCTGTTTGTTTGTAGGGTTTTGTAAAAGTTCAGGTTTAATAAACTTTTTCAAAGTTACCCGGTATTTTTGCCAGTCCGTTTTCCGATAGTTTCGGAAAGCTGGGTGCTTGAGAGGTTCTTCATTAAGATCAAATTGAATGTATCTATGATCAGAAAAGGAGTGTTCCGTAGATACTTTCCAATTTGTAATCCTTTGATGAACTGAATCGGAGACAAGGGTGATGTCTAAGACTTCTTGTCTGTTTCTGGTAATGAATGTAGGTTCATTGCTAGTATTACTTATTGTAAGGTTAGTACTTAAAATAAAATCAAAAAGTGACTCACCCCTTTCATTTATGTCAGTACTCCCCCATACTGTGTGATGCGCGTTTGCGTCGCATCCAATGATGAGGCAGATCTTCTGCCGTTCTGCTGCAGCGACAATCTTTTTCATCAGGTCGCCTGGAGGAGGGCCAGGATGGTCGTGGCCGAGATAAGCTGATACCAGCCAGTAGGTGTTGTTACTGGTTTGGTAACTAGCAGTAGTTACATCACAATAGCTGTAATCAGGGAAAAAATACATTAGTGCTACTTCTTACGAATATGCAGGATCTGGGTTCACCTTTGTCCTTTACATATAGCTGAGTATATCCAGGAGTCCTTAATCCATGAATGCCGGATTTGTTGATCCATGGTTCTTGGATAAGGACAACATCTTCCCCTCTTTTGTTCAGGCGGAGAAGAAGGGAGGCCGAGGCCTGTTTGGAGTGTTGGATATTAATCTGCGTTAGCTTCACCATCTTGGTTGCAGCTAAGCAGACTAACCCCCACCACTGTTTGGTTGAGGTCGTCTTCAGACTCACTACCTGAAGTTGACCGTAAGAGGTCATCTTCCTTCAGGCCGTTCTCGGACATTGAGTCGTCTGTTTCGTCTTCTGATGTTACGGAGGAGGCACTTGGGGGATCTACTTCCATTTCAGGGAGTTTTTCGCCTTCAGCGCTTACCATGCTTGTTGTGTTCGGGGCAGAAGGAGCGTTTACACTTTCTTCGTCTTTTTTATATATTCTTAAGGTTATGGTCGCCCATCCGAACTTAATCTTACCTTGGGTTTCAGCTAGAGGGGCCATCGAGTCTTTGTTGATGACTATAATAGCCGATCTATTGGGACCGTCTGGTTCCTCCAGCTTTGCTACCATCCAGTCGTGAGTAGGTAGGGATGGGTTACCAAATTGGATCATCTTAAGAATTATTTCTTTGTTAGAGAGCTCCGCTGGTATTCTGATGCGAGCTCTTGGTCTGCAAGGAATTTCCTCCTTTGCTACAACCTCGATCTTCGCACCAGGCCAGAGACCTTCTAAACGGTTGATTGCAAGCTTATACAGACTTTGCGATCTCTCCCCATCAATGGCAATTAGCTTGACTCGCCCCTGGTACCAACCCGCATCTTCAAAAGTTGCAGGTTCTCCCGGGTTCTCCATCATGAGAGCCCAATAGGAGGTCTGGAGCTTTTTCAAGATCATTGTCCACTGATCAAAATAATCGCGCCATCTGCATTGCTCTTGTCAATTATGGTGACTACTGTTTTGTCCTTTAACACTTCGCTAAAGGACAAGTCTTTTCTGGTGGAGGTGCTGATGTGCACCTTTGATCGCTTAGGTTCCGGGATGGTTCCTTCGCATGATCTGTTTCTTTTTGAAGAATCGCCGGTGGGGGTTTTGGCAATGATGCTCTTAGCCCACGTAAGTTTAGCGTCCGCATCAGAAGCTCGCTTGTCTATTGGTGTTTCACCAAGAATCTTAACGAGCCTCCTTACATTACGCCGTTTCCTACGATTTGGGGGTGGGAGCTTCTCTTCCTCACTGGGAGCAGAGCATATTTCAGCGCCACTCTCACTGGGAAGGGAAATTGCCTCAGTGCTCGTAAGGGGGGGTTCTTCCTCTCGGTCAGACCGTAATTCACGGTGTCGTGAGTTGAAACAGACCCCTCCGTGCACTCATGAGGATGGGATTGGGTTGTGGGATTGGGAGTGCAGCAGAGATTCACTACTGCACGGTCAATGATTTGGGTACTGGTTTCCGCATTTGGTGAAGTGCTGGCGTGACAAGCAGAGGGTACACAATAATTCACTGCTTCCCCTTTTTTTGCCAAGGGCAATTCCACCAAATTTGGAGGTTGAGTACTACCAATGACGGCGTTTGCACCACCACTGGTCGTAGCGTCTAGGATTGAAGGTGTTCCTCCCTCCCCGGATGGTTTTTCAACCCTTCCAGTGAGTTTGGTCGACCCACAGTC
Source organism: Melanostoma mellinum (assembly GCA_914767635.1). Taxonomy (NCBI): domain Eukaryota; kingdom Metazoa; phylum Arthropoda; class Insecta; order Diptera; family Syrphidae; genus Melanostoma; species Melanostoma mellinum. The sequence continues at coordinate 92,791,792 of OU612060.1, read as the reverse complement.
CCTACCGCTTTTCGCTTTTTGTTTGTTTTCGTTAATAATAGTTGTCACTGGCGACTTATCCTCTTTCGAGGCCAAGCCATCGCCGGCAGTCGCGACTCCTGCCGACTTTTGGACGTATATCCCCGTCCGTTTTTTATTTCTTTTTATTAACTTTTTTTCCATTTTTGATTTTCAAGTTTTCTAACATTGAGGTTATTTTGAGTTACTTTAGTTGTACCCTTTATCAAGGCGACATTTTCTTCCGTTATAAGTCTTAATGCAAAAGGGACCCGCGAAATCGATTCCTACATTTGCAAATGGGCGTCCTTGCACGGTTCTTTCACGCGGTAACGCACCCATTAATTGCGTATGTACCTTTTGCTTGTATCGACAGCAAGTGGTGCATTGAAAAATGCATTTTTTGATAATTTTCTTAATTTGCGGTGTCCAATACTCAGATCTGACCAATCGCATCATGATTTGGATCTCACCATGAATCGAGAGTTCGTGAACGTATTCAACATAGCGTTGCAAAAAAAGGCAATTAGATGGTAGCAATATGGGAAACCTTTCGTTGAAGGATAAAGTTGATAAGACCCTTCTACCATTTGAACGGATAATTCCTTTTTCGTCCACCAGTGGATTCAATTTTCCGAGCCAACTTTTTGCCGCTATGGGCTTACCTTCTATCAACTCTGAATATTCTTTCGCAAAATATTTTTTCTGACTAAGAATGATCAATTTTTGCTTAACGTTTACTATTTCGGCATGAGATAGTTCCGATGTTGAGTGTTTAACATATCCATTTCTACTAAAATAATAGAAAAACCGAAGCATGTATGCCATCACACATACGAGTTTATGCCACTGCGAAAACTTGCTGAGATCTTCTTCAAAATCTGACACGACCTGTACTGTTAAGACTGTTGCCCTTTTCCTTTCTAACAGTGTTTCATCCACTACCTTTTGCTTAGCTTTCGGCCATTCTGCCTCAGGTTGCATTAGCCATTGCGGACCCTTCCACCATAACGAACTTCTCTCCAGTTCCATGGGATAAGCGCCCCGCGTTGCTAAGTCAGCCGGATTTTCCGCTGAAACGACATGTGACCAATCCGTAACGGAGGTAGCATTTAAGATTTGGGCTGTTCTATTGGCCACAAATGTTTCCCAGGTACTCGGATGCTTTTGCAACCACGCCAGGACTAGTGGAGTCGGTCCATAACTTGACCGATGACATATTCTTTATGGGGAGAGAGTTCGACACATGGTGCAACATTTCAGAGAGCAAAACGGCTCCCTGCAATTCTAACCTTGGTAGCGATATAGTGTTCACTGGAGCAACTTTTGATTTTGCCCACAACAGATGGGCAGTGATTTGGATTTCCTTTTGTACGCGGAGAAAGATACAAGCCGCATACGCTTTTGTCGAGGCATCGCAGAATCCGTGTATCTGCGATACACCATCAGGAGTATATTCCACCCAGCGCGGAATACTCAAACGGGCAACTTCAGGCAACCTAGACACAAACAGCTTCCAACTTTGTTCCGTTTCTGGAAGAAGATTACTATCCCATTCAGTCTTATCCTTCCAAGTTTGTTGCATTAAAATTTTTGCTATGACCACTACAGGGGCCAACCACCCTACCGGGTCATACAATTTGGCGATTACCGATAGCACTGAGCGTTTTGTGATAGGATTTGACTGACCAGTTAGATTAACCGAAAATGAGAATGTGTCTGAAGTAGCCTTCCCTTGTATTCCCAGAGTTTTTACGGAACTTTTGTCATCCAAATACAGAAAATCTTCATTGAGAAGTGACTCACGGGGTAAATGTCTTAACAGCTCCTTTGAGTTTGCTCGAAGGAAGCGCCTAACCTGGGATTCTGAAGAAACTCTTCTTTAAAACGCAAGCGCACTACATACCGACCGGTGTTGTCTCGATATGTTGATTCTCCAAACAACCTCTCATATTGTTGATCAGCTGTTGTTAACTTTGTGGTTTTTGGAAGCTCTTCTAACTGCTAAAACTTCTGAATCTCATTATCCAAAGTAACCTCATTATAAAAAGATAGAAACGTCGAAAAACTTGACGTAGCCCTAGTGAATGACTTTTCTACCGGTCCCTGCAATACCCATCCAAATACAGTATTTTGTGCCATAACTTGTTGCAACGCTTGTGTTCTTAATCCTTCACGTATAATACTTGGGTACAAATCGGCGCCAATCAACAAATCAATCTTCGAACTACGATTAAAAAACGGATCGGCTAAAGGGAATTCAAAGCGTTTTTGTGCAAAGCGTTTTCACCGACCTCTATGGATATTGACGGCAAATTATCCGCCACCTTTTTTAACACCAACGCTTCAGCTAATAACGAAAATGTTTTATCAAACTTTGAACTAAGAGTGAATGAACATATCCGGGACGCAGTTGCTATAAGCGACGAATTAACTCCGGCGACCGAAGCTCTCACTGATCTTGTGGGCAGCTTCAACTTGCTTTGTACCTCTTCCGATATAAAGGATACTTCCGAACCCGGATCGATAAGCGCCCGCCCGATTTTCAGATGGAACTGTAAAGGAACTACTGGGATCAAATGCTTTGGCCTGACTTCGAATGCAACTTGCATCGGTAATGGGAGTGAGACCCGAATTAACACTTGTTGTTGATCGTGGAGTGGACTGTATATTTTGAAAATTGTTCCTAGAACCTGTTTGCATTGTAGGTTCCCAATGTAGGAGCGTATTATGCTTTCCTTTACAGTGGAAGCATGTATTGTTGCTTTGGCAACCTGTTGCCATATGCGTGTATGCAAGACAGTTGTAGCAGTGTTTAAATTTCCATACTATGCTTCGGCTTTTCGAAACATTCATTTTTAAAAACTGTGGGCATTATCGTAGCGTATAGTTCCCTTGACACACCTTACATTGCGAACCTATCTGTGACCCTAATTGCGAATCGATCTGCGAATGGTGCGTGCGTACACGCGGTGTACTACTTGAAGATGGTTTGGTTGACGTTAGTATCACTTTACCTCCCTGCTGCATATCAGCCACATTTTCTAATACTCGATACCTATTTGTTATGAAATTATTCAGGCTTTCCCACGTCTGAATTTCAGTTGGCATCGCTAAAGATTGCTCCCATAGAGATAAAGTTTGTGCCGGAAGACGCGAGGCACATAAGTATGTAACGAACGCATCCCACTTGTCGACTTCGATGCCGTATGATTTTATGGCTATAAGCGCGTCGTTAATATTGCTTTGCAGCTCTTTTAAATCATCAGCAGTTGCAGCTGCTATATTTGGTTGCCCGAACAAAATATTAAGATGGCTGTTCACTAATAAGCGTTTATTTTCGTAATGATTCTTAAGAGCAGCCCATGCTACTTCAAAATTGTCATTGGTCAACTCAAATTTCGAAACGATATTTTGGGCATCACCTTTAGTTCGAGCACGCAGATGAAAAAGCTTTTGCACCGAACTAAGCTTTGCATGTTTAATATAAAGTGCCGTGAACATATCCCTAAATGTTGGCCACTTCACGTAATCCCCACAGAAAATCTCGGTTTCACATGGCGGCACACGTGTATTATGCCAAAACTCTGCCCTTCATCGTTCCGAACCTGTAATATGACAATGTATTTCAACCTTAAGCATTTACAATGTATTTCAATCTTAAGCATTTACAATGTATTTCAACCTTAAGCATTTATTGTGACAGTTCTTGTAGATGACATTTTGTATGAGAAGTGTGAGTTGAGCCTTAACCTATAGACAAGTACAAGACACGCGGAGATTTAAGATCTAATAAAAATTCATTAATAAAATTGCTTTTATAATATTGTTGTTTCAATTATTTAACAACATATTACATGGTGTCAGAAGTGGGATCTATATCTCTGAGGTAAAATTTAAAACTAGATCTCAGCCAGAATAAGGATTACTTTCGTAATTTTGTCATTGGAGCATTGGATTGCAACGTGTTTGTGTGAAACACTTTCATCGTTGTAAAACAAAAGCAATTTCATCGGGAAAAATCGTCAACAAAATAGAATCATCGGGCAAATTTTGGGTGTAATAATTACATTTCAAAATTATTTCATGGGTAAAAGTCATATTCATCGGAATTTTGAGCAAAAATGACTGACACACGAAAGGAGTTGCGAGAACTGGATTGTTGAAGTCTAGCATTAGAATGGAAGAATTGGAAACGTGATTTTTTGGTGTACAGTCAAACCTGGATAAGTGAGAACTGGATAAGTGAGAAAACTCTATAAGTGAGAGTAATAGCCAGGACCCGACATTTTAAGCTCCCAAAACCTCTATTAGCGAGAAACAGAAACCTCTGTAAGAGTTGTTTTTCCCTCATTGACCTCCGTAAGTGAGACTGCTACTTAACTATACCTCTCTAAGCGACAGTCGACCAAACAAATTTAACATCTGCTATTTTATGACTCGTTCTTAACTTTCGTGGAACTTTCTAACATTGTTTTTGTATATTTTTCTCGTCAATATTGTACCCATTCTATTTCGTCGAACTAAAAGAATTTTATTATTTTATCGCATTCTTTTCGAATGGACACGTGTCCCTGTGTTTATGTAATTTTATCATTATTAAATATTGACTACATTTGTTCTTGCTGTCACTTGTTATTGCTGCGTACCTCTATAAGTGAGAAACGCTACCCATGTACCTTAATTAGCGAGAAACTCGGGTTAGTGAGAAACCTCTATGAGCGAGAATGAGATTGTGCTCCCTTGAATTCTCGCTTATCCAGGTTTGACTGTATATGATTGCCAACGACAAGAACGGTCAACCAGAATCAACAAAAATCGCAATTTTTCTGTGGTTGATTGGTGGTGCCAACATTTACAACACGCTAATTCCAAACGATGGATCACAAGACCAATTGATTGGTACGACCATAACGACAAGAATTGTGACAGCAGCAACATCTACAGCAGCAGCGGTAACAGCGGAAGATGTAGCCCAATTTGATGCACATTGTTTACCGCAAAAGAATGTGACAATGGGATCGTATAAATTCAACAATATGATTCAAAAGGAATGTCAACCATTTACTGAATTTTTGACGGAAATTCGAGCACAAATCGAACGCTGTGAATGCAATTGCAAATGTGGATTGTCGTACGAAAGTCGGATGCTGCGTGATCGCATATTTACTGGGGTGTATGACAAGAAACTTCACTTGAAATTGCTTGATGGTCGTGATGAAGCATTGGATCGTGTGGGGACATATGCAAAACGTATGAATCAGCAAATGTTCACAAAAGCATTTTGGCATCGAAACAGTCGATTGCGGCAATAGCCCTATCGGAAAACATAGACACCGATTCAGTTAATGCAATTAACATGGGCAAGAGACAGACATGCTTCAACTGTGGTGGTGATTGGGACAGAGAACACAAGAGCAAGTGTCCAGCCAGGAACTTCACGTGCCAATGCAGAAAAAGGGGTCATTTTCGCCGAATGTGTCGAAGCAATGGAAAGAATCGGGAAATGTCATCATCGGGTAGATCTCAGCCGAAATCAAACGACAAGTCAGCTGTTAACAGTCTCCGTTGGAACGATGTCTAATCGTCAGGTAATGTAGTGAACAGTGTAGAAAATTAGAAACAATTCTTAGTGTTAAAAATTATGTTGTTAGAATAAGTTCAATCGGACAAAAAAGAAAACAATGGACCAAGGCATACCGAATAGGGAATAAGATAGTTAAATTCAAAATTGATTCAGGGGGCGAATGTCAATTGCATTCCATTGAGAATCATCAAGAAAATGAAAATGAAAATGAAGTATGAGCAAAATGACTTTCCAGTATTCGATTATAATAACAATAAAATTAAGATTTTTGGTATTGCTGAAATAAAAATGTGGGCTTTTAAATTAAATATTGAAAGAATAACAGAATTCATTGTTGTGGATGACACGTTTGAACCGATACTGGGACTTGAAACTTGCATTGAGTTTGGATTGATTAAGGCAGTTAATATGGATTCGATTAAAAACTCAAAGGAGGAATAAAGGTTTGTAAGTGAAAACAATGATATCTTCACTGGACTTGGGAAAATTCCGGGAAAAGTCACTATACATTTACAAGAAGACGCTAAACCGGTTATGCATTATAAAAAGCGATTTCCTGACACAATTGTCAAAAAACTCAAGCCGAAACTCGATGAAATGGTGGAATCAGGTATCATTTCTCCGATATCTCACCCAACTGATTGGGTAAACAACTTGCAGGTTGTAGAAAAGTCCAATGGTGAGTTACGCGTTTGTTTAGATCCAAAGCCACTCAATAAGTGACTTAAGCGTGAGCATTATTTGATTCCCACCATCTATGATTTGACTTCGGAACTGGCTAATAAAAATATATTTACGGTTTTGGATTGTTCAAATGAGTTTTGGCAATTGGAACTGGATGAAAAGAGTTCGGAACTGACGACGTTTATGACACCTTTTGGTCGCTACAAATTCAACAGACTTGCGTTTGGTCTGAATATTTCACCGGAAATTTTTCAAACACGTATGGTACAGATTTTTGCTGACGTACCGGGGGTCTTCGTGTACTTTGATGACATTGGAATAGCAGCTTCCAGTGGGGAAGAGCATGACAGAATATTGAACATAGTTCTTCAGCGTGTCCGCTCGAATAATGTTAAATTTAATTCGGATAAAATTCAATATCGTAAGTCGGAAGTTAAATTCATGGGATTCATTCTGTCGTAGGGTATAATTAAACCAGCAAAAAAATATATTGAGGCGATACTTAAAATAAAAAAACCAACTGATAAGCATGGTGTTAGTCGCTTATTGGGCCTATGTAAATACTTGGCCAAATTCATTCCAACTCTGTCTAAACTGACGGCGGAGCTACGATTGCTATCGACAAAAGATACTCCATTTGAGTGGAATGAAAAACACGATGCTGAGCTTGATATTATCAAGAAAATAATCATATCTGATCCCGTTCTAAAACCATTTGATCCAGAAAAGGCAATAGTCATTCAGACGGATGCATCAAAAGATGGACTTGGGTCAGGCTTAGTGCAAGAGGAGCATCCGGTTGCATTTGCTTCCAGAGCTCTCAGCAAATCTGAACAAAGATGGGCGCAAATTGAAAAGGAACTTTTTGCGGTGGTATTTGCATGTGAACGTTTCGATAATCTTGTTTATGGACACAGGTTCATAGTTGAAAGCGATCATAAGCCACTTGAAACATTAAATTTGCGTGATATTGATAGTGTCACACCAAGATTACAGGGTATGTTCATGAGATTGCTAAGATATCCGAGTTTGGAAATCGTTTATAAGCCGGGCAAACATATGTTACTAGCTGACTGTTTGTCTCGTGCACAATTAGAAACAAGTGATGAGGAAACAGAACTGAGCGGAGTCATTCATGCCGTCACAAAATCTGTTTGTGTATCAAGAGATAATTATGATTATTATAAACAAATATCAGAATCGGACAGAGGTCTCAGACGCGTATGTGACTATGTAATAAATGGCTGGCCAGATTACCGTTCATTAGATGATTTTGGCCGAGTTTTTCACAAATTGAAATCTGAATTGCATTTTGAAAATGGACTTTTATTCCGAAATCACAGACTGGTGATTCCGACGGAGTAGCAAAGCAAAATGGCAAAGTGGTTACATGAACCACATCTGGGAATTGAAAAAACACTTGCGAGAGCAAGAATGTTGTATTTCTGGCCTGGAATGAACGCACAAATCAAGAAAATGATCGCATCATGCGATATTTGTGAAAAATTCAAACGGAATAGTCAAAAAGAGCCATTGATGCAAGAAATCAATCCGAAATATCCATATCACATTGTATCGGTGGACCTATTTGAATATGCTGGTCGTGACTACATTTCAATCTTTGATGCATATTCAAATTATTTAGTAGCAACCAAAGTAGATAATAAGACCACAGCACATATTATTGATATCTTTTGTACAATATTCAATAGAATTGGTTACCCATCGATAATTAAAAGTGATAACGTCCCATTCAACTCAGCGGAGTTTGAAAAATTTTCGCGAAACTTCAATGTTCAATTTAAATATTCAAGCCCCAGATATCCACAAAGTAATGGTCTAGCCGAAAAGGGAGTAGCAATTGCAAAAAACATTCTGAAGCGTTGCTATGAGGCAAATGAGGTTGACCAATATCAATACAGAATATTGGAGTATAATACCACACCGGTGGCAAGCATGCAACTTACTCCATCGGAACTATTCTTCAGCAGATTGGTCAAAACAAAATTGCCAGTGTCGGAACAACTGCTTGTTAGAAACAACATGGATGAAAGTGTTATTCAGAAAAAAATTCAAATTAAAAAAAAAAGCAGAAATATTACTATGATCGAAACGTAAAGTCATTGCCATCATTGAATTTGGGAGATTTGGTGATTTTCAAGAAGAATGGAAGGGAGTGGCACTACGGAAAAATTGTCGGAATAGTTAATGTTCACATGAATCTAGTGTGAACACTGCCACTCCCCAGCGTAATCACTTCGTCCTCTTAACTTTATTATTATATGTACAAATCTAGTACTGTTTGCTTCAAAAAGTAGTCCGTCGCATAGCGACGTTTATTCAATCTTATTTCAACCACCATCCATAAAACATCTTAAAAATTTTACTCTGGGCCATCTGCCATTTTCTTTTTTATTGTGCTAAATTTCATCTTTTCATTCCATAAATTAAAATTACAAGTCACATTTATAATTTTATATATATATCTGTAAAGGAAATAAAATCAAAAAAAAATACAAACTCTACGTGTCATTAAAACAAAAGAAAAAAAACCAAAAGGCAAATGTGTCGTTCTTCCTGGGAAGATTAAGTGGACGGCGTTCTTCAAAGGCGTAAATGTGGTAAGCTTTACATTGGGAAAAGGCGTGTTGGGACCTGAAAGCGAGCAATTAAGCTCTCCTCAAATAAAAGCAAATTCAACACCACATCACACTTCCCAAAAGACGCTCTTTCCTGAGAGGAACAAGTGGACGGCGTTCGCAATAAACGAAACTGGGGTCAGCTTATTTGTGGCCATAGCAACATTTGGTCCTTCGAGCCGGATTACTAACCACGCTGCAACACGCTAACCACGCTGCAACACGCTGACCACGCTGCAACACGCTTACCACGCTGCAACACGCTGACCACGCTGCAACACACCGGCACGCTGCCCACGCTGCCAAAAAGGCACCACGTTCTGCAACACGCTGACCACGCTGTAACACGCTGACCACGCGGCACGCAGCCCACGCTACTAAAAAAGGGCCACAATCCGCTGCCAAAAGGCACCACGTTCGGTCAACATCCATTGCTACGTCGGTGAAATTGCCTGGCTACGCGGCTAGAACGCTGCTCGGCCATTTTTTTATTTTGCTGGCGTCTACTGTGACGCACGTGACCTGACCAAGAAGAAAGAAGTGCGCCCATGATCATCGTGAACGACCATAAGCGAAGCGAATAAGTTTCCATCATCCTAACATCCTAAAAGTTTTCATTTCTATGTAAAGGGTAAGTGAAATTTTGTTTAATTGGCAATCAAAAAAAAAAGAAATTTTTTGTTCCTTTAATTTGTTGCACTCGGGCAGACAAACGCGCCCATTTTTTTTTGGGATACGAAAGATCGTGTTTTGGTTTTTTCTGTGGTTGGTCGTTCCTGGATAGTCGCTTCCATCGTGGTAGTGATAGGGTTTTCAGTAAAATTCATCGTCGATGTTCGCGGTTGGTTGTTCGCCAGCCTATTTTTTGGTTTTTTTGTGAATTTTAATAGACTGTCTTCCTCTTTGAAGGAGTCTGCGTATTTTATCGCGTATTACTTGTTTCTAGTTTGTGCCGCACACACCGTTAGCAACGGTGTATTTAAGCCGGGGTGGTTGGCCCCCAGTAGAATCTATCAAGCCTTTTGAAGATTCTTGTGCTTTAAAATTTTAATTTTTTTTGAAATTTTTAGAATCCTTCAAGTCTTTTGAAGATTCTTGCACTTTTAATTTTTGACTTTCGGAAATTTTCTCTCTCTCGTTCGTGCCGCAAACACCGTTCGTAACGGTGTATCAAAGCCGGAGTGGTTGGCCTCCAGTAGAATCTATCAAGCCTTTTGAAGATTCTTGTGCTTTAAAATTTTAATTTTTTTTTTTGAAATTTTTAGAATCCTTCAAATCTTTTGAAGATTCTTGCATTTTTAATTTTTGACTTTCGGAAATTTTCTCTCTCTCGTTCGTGCCGCACACACCATTCGTAACGGTGTATCAAAGCCAGGGTGGTTAGCCCCCAGTAGAATCTATCAAGCCTTTTGAAGATTCTTGTGCTTTAAAATTTTAATTTTTTTTGAAATTTTTAGAATCCTTCAAGTCTTTTGAAGATTCTTGCACTTTTAATTTTTGACTTTCGGAAATTTTCTCTCTCTCGTTCGTGCCGCACATACCGTTCGTAACGGTGTATCAAAGCCGGGGTGGTTGGCCTCCAGTAGAATCTATCAAGCCTTTTGAAGATTCTTGTGCTTTAAAATTTTAATTTTTTTTGAAATTTTTAGAATCCTTCAAGTCTTTTGAAGATTCTTGCATTTTTAAATTTTGACTTTCGGAAATTTTCTCTCTCTCGTTTGTGCCGCACACACCATTCGAAACGGTGTATCAAAGCCGGGGTGGTTGGCCCCCAGTAGAATCTATCAAGCCTTTTGAAGATTCTTGTGCTTTAAAATTTTAATTTTTTTTGAAATTTTTTGAATTCTTCAAGTCTTTTGAAGATTCTTGCACTTTTAATTTTTGACTTTCGGAAATTTTCTCTCTCTCGTTCTTGCCGCACATACCGTTCGTAACGGTGTATCCAAGCCGGGGTGGTTGGCCTCCAGTAGAATCTATCAAGCCTTTTGAAGATTCTTGTGCTTTAAAATTTTAATTTTTTTTGAAATTTTTAGAATCCTTCAAGTCTTTTGAAGATTCTTGCACTTTTAATTTTTGACTTTCGGAAATTTTCTCTCTCTCGTTCGTGCCGCAAACACCGTTCGTAACGGTGTATCAAAGCCGGGGTGGTTGGCCTCCAGTAGAATCTATCAAGCCTTTTGAAGATTCTTGTGCTTTAAAATTTTAATTTTTTTTTTGAAATTTTTAGAATCCTTCAAATCTTTTGAAGATTCTTGCATTTTTAATTTTTGACTTTCGGAAATTGTCTCTCTCTCGTTCGTGCCGCACACACCATTCGTAACGGTGTATCAAAGCCGGGGTGGTTGGCCCCCAGTAGAATCTATCAAGCCTTTTGAAGATTCTTGTGCTTTAAAATTTTAATTTTTTTTGAAATTTTTAGAATCCTTCAAGTCTTTTGAAGATTCTTGCACTTTTAATTTTTGACTTTCGGAAATTTTCTCTCTCTCGTTCGTGCCGCAAACACCGTTCGTAACGGTGTATCAAAGCCGGGGTGGTTGGCCTCCAGTAGAATCTATCAAGCCTTTTGAAGATTCTTGTGCTTTAAAATTTTAATTTTTTTTTTGAAATTTTTAGAATCCTTCAAATCTTTTGAAGATTCTTGCATTTTTAATTTTTGACTTTCGGAAATTTTCTCTCTCTCGTTCGTGCCGCACACACCATTCGTAACGGTGTATCAAAGCCGGGGTGGTTGGCCCCCAGTAGAATCTATCAAGCCTTTTGAAGATTCTTGTGCTTTAAAATTTTAATTTTTTTTGAAATTTTTAGAATCCTTCAAGTCTTTTGAAGATTCTTGCACTTTTAATTTTTGACTTTCGGAAATTTTCTCTCTCTCGTTCGTGCCGCACATACCGTTCGTAACGGTGTATCAAAGCCGGGGTGGTTGGCCTCCAGTAGAATCTATCAAGCCTTTTGAAGATTCTTTTGCTTTAAAATTTTAATTTTTTTTGAAATTTTTAGAATCCTTCAAGTCTTTTGAAGATTCTTGCATTTTTAATTTTTGACTTTCGGAAATTTTCTCTCTCTCGTTCGTGCCGCACACACCATTCGAAACGGTGTATCAAAGCCGGGGTGGTTGGCCCCCAGTAGAATCTATCAAGCCTTTTGAAGATTCTTGTGCTTTAAAATTTTAATTTTTTTTGAAATTTTTTGAATTCTTCAAGTCTTTTGAAGTTTCTTGCACTTTTAATTTTTGACTTTCGGAAATTTTCTCTCTCTCGTTCTTGCCGCACATACCGTTCGTAACGGTGTATCCAAGCCGGGGTGGTTGGCCCCCAGTAGAATCTTTCAAGCCTGTTGAAGATTCTTGAGCTTTAAAATTTTAATTTTTTTTTGAAATTTTTAGAATCTTTCAAGCCTTTTGAAGATTCGTGCGTTTTTAAATTTTGGCTTCTTTGGAAATTTTTTTTTTCCTCTCTCTCGTTCGTGCCGCACACACCATTCGTAACGGTGTATCAAAGCCGGGGTGGTTGGCCCCCAGTAGAATCTATCAAGCCTTTTGAAGATTCTTGTGCTTTAAAATTTTAATTTTTTTTTTGAAATTTTTAGAATCCTTCAAGTCTTTTGAAGATTCTTGCACTTTTAATTTTTGACGTTCGGAAATTTTCTCTCTCTCGTTCGTGCCGCACATACCGTTCGTAACGGTCGGTGTATCCAAGCCGGGGTGGTTGGCCCCCAGTAGAATCTTTCAAGAATGTTGAAGATTCTTGAGCTTTAAAATTTTAATTTTTTTTTGAAATTTTTAGAATCTTTCAAGCCTTTTGAAGATTCGTGCGTTTTTAAATTTTGGCTTCTTTGGAAATTTTTTTTTCTCTCTCTCGTTCGTGCAGCACCCATCGTTCGTAACGGTGTATCCAAGCCAGGGTGGTTAGCCCCCAGTAGAATCTTTCAAGCCTGTTGAAGATTCTTGAGCTTTAAAATTTTAATTTTTTTTGAAATTTTTAGAATCTTTCATGCCTTTTGAAGATTCTCGCGCTTTAAAGCTTTAATTTTTCTTGAAATTTTAGAATCTTTCAAGTCTTTGGAAGATTCTTGCGCTTTAAATTTTTAACCTTTTTTTTGAAATTTTTAGAATCGTTCAAGCTTTTGAAGATTCTTGTGCTTTGAATTTTGACTCTTTGTGAAATTCTTTTTCTCGTTCGTGTCGCACACACCGTTCGTAACGGTGTATCCAAGCTGGGGTGGTTGGCCCCCAGTAGAATCTTTCAAGCCTTTTGAAGATTCTTGTGCTTCCAAATTTTGGTTTTTTGAAATTTTTTAAATTTAAATCTTGACCTTTTTTGAGAGTCTGCGTTTTTTGAGTGCTGTAAGCCACGAGTTAGTTTTAAATTTTCTTGGTTTCGTGTCGCTTTCTTGTCATTTATACAATCTGAAAATCACTTTCTGTGATGGCTTTGATGGAAGACTTCATTTTCTCGTCTGATCAATTGGTCAAGTTTCACCAAGCGGCGAAAGAGGTGCCAGATCACGGGCACACACTTTCCGCTCTCGAAGTCAGAAAGTCAGAATTAAGAGAACGGTGGCTCGCAGTCAAAGAAGCGTATGCGCTATGCATAAAATTCAGGCCAAAGACAAGAGAAGCCGCCTTAGACATTGAAGCCATAGAAACCAAGTATAAACTGTGCAACGAAAATTATGTGGCATGCTCAGTCTTTTTTCTCGATCACGAAGCACGATTGAAACCTGAGGGTACTGGCAAAAATTCGATATCTGAACAAACATTCGCTCCTCGCCACCTCAAATTACCTCCATGTGAGACGGAGGTATTCAAGGGGGATTATATTTCCTGGCCGGTTTTCCGAGATATGTTTGAGGCAGTCTACATTAAACACCCCCAGTTGGGTGAAGTAGAAAAACTCTTCCACCTTAGAGCCAAAACCAAAGACGAGGCTTATCGGATTGTCAGCTAATTTCCGCTAACCAATGCCAGCTTTTCACTAGTCTGGGAAGCGTTGCGGGCTACGTATGAAAATACTCGAATCTTGGTCAACAATCAGGTAAAAAATATCTTTAACTTGCCAACAGTACATGAAGAGTCGGCCAAATTGATCCGAGCCCTTCAGAGTACTGTAAATGATTCGGTATCAACGTTGCAAGCGCATAAGGTTATAACGCAAAACTGGGATCCGATTCTCGTCTTTGTGTGTTCAAGTAGACTGCCCAAAACTACATTGACTCTATGGGAACAATCCCTGGAAGACCCGACGAAAGTTCCGACCTGGCAGCAATTAGACTCGTTCTTAACGTCTCGCTTTCAGGTGCTGGAGTCCATTTAGGACACCACGTCGACAAAAGGCACAGGGCTTAATAGACTTCCCAAAAAGGAGACGAATGTTCGAAACAATAATAGAGTCAACACATACCTTGCCAAAACAGGGGGGGGAAATGCAAAATCTGTGCGGCTGCGCACTCCATTTATGAGTGTGCCAAATTTTCGGCAATGTCGATCCCAACGAGAATCCAAACGGTACGGGAGCACAAACTGTGCAACAACTGTTTAAGCGCGAGTCATGCAAAGGTCGCTTGTACGAGCAAATATTCTTGTAGCCACTGCAAAAAACGGCATCACTCACTGTTGCACCTCAACGCTAACGAAAACGGAAATAAAATACAGTCCACTAATCTCGCTAGTGCAACAACAGCTCCTCAAATATCGGCGTCGTTACCTCCATTCGTGCCTCAAGCGTCGTTTCAAAACTTTCATGTCGGTGCTCCCAAGAAAATATTGCTTGCAACGGCACTAGTTTGCATTGTTGGCAAAGAGTCCAAACACATAGTTCGCGCTCTTATCGACCCTGGTTCCGAAATATCCTTTATCTCAGAGGCAGTACAAAAGCGTTTGAACTTGCCCGTAACGGATAAGAATACAACCATTTCCGGAATCAGTGGTAATCTCGCCATAACGTCGAAAAAACTCTGTGCGTTTGCAATCACGTGCTTAGATGAAGCCCAGATCACCATTTCTGCACAGGCAATAGTGCTGCGATCATTGACGAACAATCTGCCAAGTTCATCGTTTAGTATCATCGATCCCAACCTTTGTGGCGGCCTCAAACTGGCTGATCCCACGTTTAATAAATCGTCCCAGGTCGATCTGCTGATCGGTGCGTATTTATACCCATCGATCATAAGGAACGGTCTCCAACTTATCGCAAATTCCCTCGTGGCTCAGAACACAATGTTCGGCTGGGTACTCTCTGGACCAGTTCCGGAGTCGTTCCAATCGTTCAACACATTCGTAGTGACCAACAGTTCGAGTACTTCCAATTTGGATACTCAGCTACGGAAATTTTGGGAGCTCGAGGAACTGCCGTCCACAGTCGCTCGGTCAACAGAGGACTGCTACTGTGACGAACTATATAAAAACACAACTTCGAGACGTTCGGATGGGAGGTATGTTGTTCGTCTGCCGTTCAAGGCACAATCGTCAAAGGGCAAGTTAGGGTTCTCTAGGCACATCGCACTAAGGCAGTTCTCTAGAGTCGAAAGATCGTTAGCCATGAAGGCGGAGCTCAAGTCTCAATATTCAAGCGTTATTTCGGAATACCTCGCCCTCGGCCATATGCGGAAAACGCCTCCGGTCGAAAAGATTTCCAGAGGTCAAGTAAACTCGTTCTATCTGCCACATTATGCGGTCATAAAGCCTGAAAGCACGACCACCAAAGTGAGGGTTGTTTTTAATGCGTCTCAATCGTCGTCGAATGGGGTAAGTTTAAACGATTTGTTGTATCCAGGGCCCATATTGCAGCAAGATTTACCATCTCTCATTCTCCGCTGGAGATTTTATAAATTTGTCTTTAATGCGGACGTTGAGAAAATGTACCGCCAAATCTTGGTCGACCCTAGGGAATCTCCATTTCAACGAATCCTCTTCCGCAGTTCGCCAGAGTCCGAAATCGAAGACTTTGAACTTCAAACCGTCACTTTTGGTGTAAATTGTGCTCCATATTTGGCCATCCGCACCCTCTTGCAGCTGGCAAAAGAAGGAAGAACCATGTACCCCCTCGCGTCTAGAATCATACAATCGGAGTTCTATGTCGACGATGTTCTGTCTGGTGGGCATTCTCTCGGTTCGGCTAAACAGGCACAAATCGAACTTATAACGATGCTTAACTCAGCTGGGTTTCCACTACGTAAGTGGACCGCAAATTCGTCCAGCTTACTTAACCACTTGCCACCAGAACATGTGCTGAACGACAGTTTCCTAAAGTTCGATGCTGACAGCACCACAAAAACACTAGGGGTACGATGGAATGCCAAAGGAGACAATTTTTACTTTGCCACACAACGCATTCCACTATCGACAAATCCGACCAAAAGAGAGGTCTTCTCTCAAATTGCTCGTCTTTTCGATCCTGCGGGGTGGTTGGCCCCCGTAGTGATAATCGCCAAAACATTGATGCAACGCATTTGGGCGGAGCACACTGAGTGGGACGAGCGTATCAGCCCTGAATCATTTGCCACTTGGAAAGAGTTTGCAGAGTCATTACCTGAAATACAGGTTATAGAAATCCCACTTTGGATTGAATACTCACCCACTGTGGAGATTCAGTTTCATGGCTTCTGTGACTCTTCCGAGAAAGCATATGCGGCAGCGCTTTATATACGCGCAAGTCAACCTAATGGAGAAGCAACCTCCTACTTGATGTGTGCGAAGTCCAAAGTTGCCCCTCTAAAGACGGTCTCTTTACCGCGTCTTGAGCTGTGCGGAGCACTTTTGCTTTCAAAAATGATCAAATTTTACCTACCCAATTTTCCAAATCAGGCATATCAAATCTTTTTATGGACAGACTCATCCATAGTCTTGGCCTGGCTCAAAAAACCTCCGTGCGTTTGGAAAACCTTTGTTGCAAACCGTACCAGTGAAATACAGGACAATGTCGGCAACGCAGTATGGAAGCACGTCAGATCTGCCGAAAATCCCGCGGACTTGGCCACTCGAGGTGTATTGCCCTCCGATCTGAAGCAGAATCGTGTGTGGTGGCGGGGCCCATCATGGCTCTGTGAACCAGCCTCTCAATGGCCGGTGGCATTACCAGAAGCTCCACGTACTGAAGATCTCGAACAGAAAGAGGTTTCCTCGTTAGTGGTCCAGCCAAATTTTCAGAGTCCTCTAGTGGGACTAACAGGCATTTCTCTCGACGACTCCGGACAAAACACCAACTCATTGGTAGTTCAACAAGAACCGGAAGACTTTCTTGACCGTTTTTCGACTTTATCCCGCGCTATGTGCGTATTGTGCTATGTTTTTCGCTTCTTCGGGTCTATCTCAAAGCAACAACCCAGCAAATACAAGTCTCGTGACATCTCGCAACCAGAAATGGAGTTCGTGAAAATTCATCTGATTCGATTGGCTCAAGAAGCTCATTTTTCGACAGAATATTCGCTGCTTGCAGCTGGCAGGCCAGTGTCAACCAAAAGTTCTATTTTGTCCTTTAATCCATTTTTGGATTCAAACAAGCTTCTTAGAGTCAATGGGCGACTCTCGAACTCAGACATTTCGTACAATGAACGTCATCCTATAATACTACCATTTAAATCCCGTTTTGCATGTCTCCTGGTTCAATTCATTCATGAGATTTCAATGCACGGTGGCAACTCTTTAATGCTGCGACTAACGAGACAATGTTTCTGGGTGCCAAAACTCCAAATTCTGGTTAAGTCTTGCATTCGTCGTTGCACCATATGCGCGACCAACAAAAAAGACTTAAGCAAGCAGATGATGGCAGCCCTACCGCCCGAAAGAGTTACATTTTCGCCACCGTTCACATTCACTGGAATCGACTTTGCGGGTCCCTTCATAATCAAGAGTTTCAATGCACGAAATTGTCGTATGACCAAAGGGTATGCATGCGTGTTTGTCTGCTTTTCCACCAAGGCAATTCACCTCGAAGCTGCAAGTGATTTGTCATCGGAAGCGTTCCTCGCGGCCTTTGCCAGGTTCACCTCAAGACGAGGCTTACCAAAAGAAGTGTTTTCCGACAATGGAACGAACTTTACAGGTGCCGATGCAATTTTACGCAAGGAATTTAAGAAGTTTGTAGGCACCATTCCCAAAGAAACGAGTCTTAAGTATGGCGTTCAGGGTTTGAAATGGAATTTTATTCCACCCGGGGCACTTCACATGGGAGGTCTATGGGAAGCCGGCGTTAAAAGTTTCAAAAACCATTTAAGAGGGCTGGGGACCAAGGCCAAGTTTACGTTCGAAGAATTTGCAACGGTTTTAGCACGTATCGAAGCGTGTTTGAACTCGCGTCCAATATCGTCCATGTCGACAGATCCTTCTGATCTGTTGGCATTGACGCCGGGGCATTTTTTACGCGGCGGTCCGCTATTATCTTTTCCGGAACCGAATCTGGCCGATGCAAATTTATCGTTAATCAATCGGTGGGAAAAAGTAAAATGCCTCCAACAACAGTTCTGCCACAGATGGAAAGATGAATATCTCAAGGAACTACATCAACGACACAAATGGAAAACACCTCAAACCAACATTAAAGTTGATGATTTGGTCGTCATTAAAAACGAAAATCTGCCATCCACTGAATGGCGTCTAGGCCGTGTTATAAATATACACCCGGGTTCCGATGGTCGAGTCAGAGTTGCAACACTAAAGACCCAAAACGGAGAAATAGTCCGACCCATCGTAAAACTGTGCCTATTGCCTATTAACTAAATTGCTAATTAATCAATTTTCACGTACTTTATTTTCAGTAACCTTTTTTTTTGGCGTATCTCGCCAAGGGGGGCGGTAATGTTCACATGAATCTAGTGTGAACACTGCCACTCCCCAGCGTAATCACTTCGTCCTCTTAACTTTATTATTATATGTACAAATCTAGTACTGTTTGCTTCAAAAAGTAGTCCGTCGCATAGCGACGTTTATTCAATCTTATTTCAACCACCATCCATAAAACATCTTAAAAATTTTACTCTGGGCCATCTGCCATTTTCTTTTTTATTGTGCTAAATTTCATCTTTTCATTCCATAAATTAAAATTACAAGTCACATTTATAATTTTATATATATATCTGTAAAGGAAATAAAATCAAAAAAAAATACAAACTCTACGTGTCATTAAAACAAAAGAAAAAAAACCAAAAGGCAAATGTGTTGTTCTTCCTGGGAAGATTAAGTGGACGGCGTTCTTCAAAGGCGTAAATGTGGTAAGCTTTACATTGGGAAAAGGCGTGTTGGGACCTGAAAGCGAGCAATTAAGCTCTCCTCAAATAAAAGCAAATTCAACACCACATCACACTTCCCAAAAGACGCTCTTTCCTGAGAGGAACAAGTGGACGGCGTTCGCAATAAACGAAACTGGGGTCAGCTTATTTGTGGCCATAGCAACAGTTAATGAACGTTCATATATTATTAAGGATTCGTTTGAAAATCATTTTAGACGTAACCGTAGATTTATAGCAAAAGCTAAAAATGAAGATTTTAGCGCTAGTGATTTGATGTTTGAGGAAAATGTAAAATCGGGACAATCAAATAATTTGCCAGAGATTCAAATTGTCGATCCAGTACCAGAAATAGTTATAAACAATAATGCTAATGATAATCAAATAATTGATATTCCCGTGAGTGATGTGAGTGCAGACGAATCGGATCTTTCAGTAAATGTGGGAAATAATTCTTCATCGGAATATGACACTGCTGAAGGTGACAGTTCAGAAGCAAGCTCGGGAAGTGATAGTGAAGCAAGCACTCAGTCATACATTCGGACTCCTAATGTTAAACAAGAGTATAGAACGCGTAGCGGTCGTACTGTAAGACCGCCGCAAAGATATGACTGGTAAAAGTTGTAACAGTCTTAGGTGGTAGCCTGGTCCAGAAAATTATTGTTAATAATTTATAAAAGAGCGTGTAATATGACAATGTATTTCAACCTTTAGCATTTACAATGTATTTCAACCTTAAGCATTTATTGTGACAGTTCTTGTAGATGACATTTTGTATGAGAAGTGTCAGTTGAGCCTTAACCTATAGACAAGTACAAGACACGCGGAGATTTAAGATCTAATAAAAAATCATTAATAAAATTGCTTTTATAATATTGTTGTTTCAATTATTATACAACATATTACAGAACCTTTGACCCATCCCCATATGCGCGCGTAACCTCAACGATGCCGCTTAAAAAATCTATATAAGTAGTTGTTGCCTGCTTATATTTTGCCTTTACCTCAATGAGTGACGCCTTGAGATCACCTTCTTTAACCGCCGCGCGTTTAAATTCCTGATATACTTCCTTTACGCCTAACCATAATTCTTGAAGCTCTGCACGGTATGCTTCGATAACTGAACTCGACAATTCTTTTCGTTTTTCTTTAAATAGCTCATGAAATTCAGTCATCTAATCGCACGCCAAAATTACATCCTCCAAACTCATTTTATTCGACAAAGTTTATTTCTATCACTCCAAATTTATGCACCACAAAAGACAAAACTATCTACCACAGTTATCACGTATGACTTTAAATCGTTCGAATAGCGTACCAATTTTACCGCTAGTATATCCTATGATATAACCCGATTAGTGTACCAATTTTACCACTAATATATCATATGATAAAACCCGAATAAGGTACCGATATTACCGCTAATATATCCTTTGATATAACCCGATTAGTGTACCAATTTTACCACTAATATATCATATGATTTAACCCGAATAGCGTACCGATATTACCGCTAATATATCATAAGATATACCCCGAATAGCGTAGCGCTATGACCGCCAGTATGTCCTAGGATATAACCCATCCAAAATATATCTTACACCACTACCATAATAATGCACTCGTAATTTAAAGACTATAAATGCACTCATGTATTTTACAAAAGATAAGATTTTACAGTACCTTTACAATTTATGTGATGTCGACTCCTAGATGATATTGTTGGTGGCTCCCTCGTGGTGCTGCTAGTGGCTTCCTCGTGCTGCTGCTAGTGGCTTTCTCGAGAGGTTGTGTGGCTCGGTGTAACACATCCCTTGATGGCAATGGCTTTGGCAAAAATTGGCCGTGACACAGGTGGCTCTGGCGGCGATAGCTTTGGCAAAATTGGCCGTGGCACAGGTGGCTCTGGCGCCGATAGCTGTGGCAAAAAATGGCCGTGGCAAAGGTTACTCTGGCGGCGATGGCTTTGCCAAAAATTGGACGTGGCTCTGGCGGCGCTAGCTGTGGCAAAAAATGGCCGTGGCAAAGGTGGCTCTGGCGGCGATGGCTTTGCCAAAAATTGGCCGTTGCTCTGGCGGCGATAGCTGTGGCAAAAAATGGCCGTGGCAAAGGTGGCTCTGGCGGCGATGGCTTTGCCAAAAATTGGCCGTGGCTCCTTTGGCAATCCGGCTCGAAGGACCAAATGTTTGCGCTGGTCTTTATCTTCTTCCTCAACTCGTGGAAAAAACACACAATCTTTCCTTTTAGATATCTTTTAATTTTATTCTAATCTTTTAGAGAAATTAAACTTTTTACAATACTTTATGGATTTGCTCTGTGGCAATAAATGGCGGGTGGCTCGTCTACTTGGTGTGGTGGTTGGCAAAAGAATGAATAGAATAACTAGAGAAAAAAAATGGCTGCCCTTTTCATTTGGAACGGGAGGAAACGAAACAAGAAAGTAATAGTCTACTTACTATTACGAAAGTAGTGGAGTTTCGTTTCCTCCAGCCTGTAATGGGCTGTTTACATTACATTAAAAATGGGCTGTTTACACTTAAACAGCCACAAGTACATGTTGGAATGGTTGCGACTCCTCAATTAAAACTAACAGATACTTCAGTTAGTTATTTAAATAGCGCTTGTTATTGGAAAGTCGAATGTTCCATAGAAATAAAATGTAACATATCTTCTTCTTTTTGCAAAGGTACCAGTGTAAGTTGGCCATTAGAAGTAAGATTTACTGCAAATTATGATAGGGCTTACACCGCACCGATGGACAAACATTGTTTTGAGTCACAGACGATACAAACGGAAAAATTTCAGCTATTGAAGAAGACGACGATGATAAAGAAGAAGAAGGTTTTGAAGTAATCAAAAAAGCAAGACATATGAAATTGTAATTTTTATTCAATAACATTATATTTCTTAAATAAAAAGTAACTTGACAATGGATGTGGTTTTTTTTATAATTTTTAAAATTTTTATATGGTCGCCATTTATAGGAATACATTCTGGAACGAAAAGCTTTACCATTTGGAAATACATCATTATTGCTTAATACTATAACTGGTGTCCTCATCACAACAGCGAGCGTCACTAGAATATTTTACTTTAGCAGCAACAGTATCTCCTCCAAAAAGAATTTTTATGGTTTCGACTGCAGAAGGTTCTAGCACTGGTTCGTTCCATAATATTATCCTTTTATCTACACATTCCATTAAAGGAATAGAACAATATCTATTAAAATTTCCAACTTGGCCAAAATTTAAACAAAAATGAACAAATGGATCAAAGAAAAAATTTTTACCAGCATTTGGTGGTGACAATACAAATATTGTATTTTTCTTAGGTACAATTTTATCTATAACATTAAAAAGATTAGTGAAAAATTTTAAAATCTTTCAGAATCATTATTAAACTGAAAATTTTTAATATCTTCTAAAATTAAAACAGATTCATTTATTTGAAAATAATAATTATGCAAATTATCAATAGGAGCGTAAAAAATTAAATTTTGCGGTTCAACAGACTTCAAGTATAAATATAGTTCCTGAAAAGTTAAATTTTTAATATAACTATTTGAAATTCGTAAACAGTTTTTAATTAAAATTGAATTAATATCAAAAAATCTAAATTCAGAAGACAACCACGTAGAAGTATTTAATTTATGATTTATTGGAGCTGTTGGGTGTGTTTTTAAAAATTCAATTATTTTGTCTCCCTTTCCTCTTTTTTTACTCCTGGTGTCTTGTTGATGTTGTTCGTCGCAGATACCAAAAGCTTCATAACTGTTTAATAATAATAATTCGGATCCAAAGGCGATTGAATTATAAACGTCGAACGATAATTCGCTTCCTTCCACCATTCTGTTTTCGGCTTTTTGCAGATCTTGGAAAAATCGTACACATCTAATTTCACGACTTGGAAACCACGTTATCCTGGCGATGTTATAGTATATATATGTACTTCCTGGAATCCTTCTGGAGATAGATTGACAGATTGATCCAATGCTGGAGCGTGAATTTCTAACTTGGAACAACTCGTCTAGCGAATATTCTAGAGACTTACCCTTTGAAACAGTTGGTGAAGGCACATCTACACGAATTGTTTGAGTAGTTGCAATCGTGGATGACATGAATGTGGCTTCCGTGGTGCGCAATGATGAGGACGGCCCCTGAAAATTTTCCACATACGTATTCGTTATCCAATTTGAAGTTTCCATGCTCAAATTGGGTTCCAAATACGTCGTGCACTACTCGCTGTTTAACATCATAGCAACTTAATGCTTTAGAGAACACGTTCCTAATTCTCGTTTCTGGAGTGTCAGATTCTTTTGTACCCATATAAGGGAGTCCATCAGTAAATGGATATTCCTCTTCGCCTCGTATTGTTTCTCCTTCAAGGAAAGAGACGTTGGTCCACAGAATCATCAGCAAAGATAGAAGAGAAATATGTGTTGAATTCTCCTAAATTTGTGTTGCCATCTTCATCTTCTCTTCTACATCGATCTTCTTCTTCTTCTTCAGAATTCCACTGATTTCTAAAAAAAATATGAAGTTAGAACAATTTTTGTAATTTTTATAAACACTTACCTTCCATCTTCCTTTTCTTCTTCTTTTCCTACGATATAACTTCCACAACTTGTGTGTTCGGAATCACTTGATTCTCCTATGAATCGTTTAAAATAAATGCTTTCCGATTCGGAATCTCTATTTTCACTATGTCTTCGCTTTCCGATATTATATTTTCTTCTATATCCACTGGATCGCGAATTTGTACTTTTTCGGAGCCATCACTATCGCTTTTTACAGAATAGTTGTAAGAACAAACACTTGAATTACTTGCACTATCACCATCACTGATAGAAATCATTTATTCTTTCTACGCAAATTTTTCTCCTTATATACCATTCAATATGAATGAATTATGCACGGTAAAAATAATAAAACATTATCACGACGACGACGACGACATTCTAGCGGGTGGATGGGGTGGCGCTTAGTAGGTGGAAAACAAGATCATGGCTAGCTTTTATCATGGCCTGCGGCCGATAGCACCGATCTTGTTTTCCGCTTACTAAGCGCCACCCCATCCACCCGCTAGAATGTCGTCGTCGTCGTCGTCGTCATAATGTTTTATTATTTTTACCGTGCATAATTCATTCATATTGAATGGTATATAAGGAGAAAAATTTGATGAAATTAGGAATCTTTATTGGATATCAAACTCAAAACGATTAATAAAACTAACTATACATAATTGTGTCAGATGTCATAGACACAATAAGGCAAATATGCAAATTCAGCTAATTGGTAACTTACCTAACGAAAGAGTAAGGACCACAAGAGCTTTCACAAACACTGGCGTCGATTATGCTGGACCCGTTGAAATCAAAATGTGGAAGGGTAGATGCAAAAAGTTTAGCAAGGGCTATATTGCTATCTTCATATGTTTATCCACAAAGGCTATTCATCTTGAGTTGGTGAGTGACTTGAGCGCAGCAACTTTCATTGCTGCATACCGAAGGTTTGTAGCTAGGCGAGGAATTTGCACTAATATATTTAGTGATAGTGGAACGAATTTTAAAGGTGCAAACAATGATCTTCAAAAGAATAGCAACTTCATAACTTCTGAGTGGTCTTCTACAGTTTCCAAAACACGCGCTTCGATGTTCACCACTTGGCATTTCAACCCCCCAAAAAGGTAAACAATTCGGTGAAGTGTGGGAGGCTGGTGTTAAGTCACTTAAACACCATTTGAAACGAACGATTGGCTCCAGAAAATGACGCAAGATTTTTGGAAACAGTTACAAGTTATCTCCACTTGCTAACACAAAGACCAAAGTGGCTTCAACAGACTTCAAATAGTATTAATGTGGAAGATATTGTCATAGTCAAAGACGACAATTTACCACCTTTACTGTGGTCTCTCGCTCGTGTACTCGAACCAAATCCTGGTCAGGACGGTCTTACGCGAGTAGTGACTATCAAAACAGAAAGGTCGATTTTTAAACGACCCATCACCAAATTATCCCCTTAGCCGGTACCCAATCTGTCGAACCCGAGTAAATCCGAAACGAACTATGAACAAGATAGACATAATTAAGGTTATAAACTACAATAATAACTTCAATGAACAAAAAGTGACTAACCTGAAATAAAATAAAAATAAAAATTTCCTAATATAAAAATTGAACTGATGAACTCTAATACAATTGAATCTTAATGCCCATATCATGTGTAAATGCCCATATCATGTGTAAATGCCCTAATTGTTACTTTAATGCCCATATCTAAGGTCCAAATCTAAAAATGTTTGATCGCAAAACCTACACGAACTATAAAAAAGATACCTATTCGTCGAGACAAAAAGTACCCAATCCACAATCAATCAATTTTAACAGATAACTGTGTATATTAAACTATAATTATCCTTGTTTTGAAAAAAAGCATACTAACCAAGCTTTTTATAATTTTCGTGATTAAAAATTCGATGATGAAATGTTGTTACGAGCTGAATCCATCGCACTAAAACAAGAATGAAGATACAATATTCAGGGCCAGTCGAGATGAACATTCCAGCGGCAAAAATACACAGGATAATTTACACATAAGTATTTAAAGTTGTATAACTATTATTTGAGACGGGTAAGGCAAGAGCTGATACGCGGCCACGAAAAAGACATGAACTGTCAAATGTCCAGAAACTATGTGCAGACATGTATACTGTCTTCTCATTCTAACCATAGTAATACTACCATAAACATTTAATTAAAGAACAAGTCACAGTCGAAATCTTTAGTTAGAAACACCTTTTCTTTAATAATGCGAAATTGCAACTGCCAGATGGGCAGACAAAGATGATACCTACATATAGTGTTCATTACATATAAAAGACAATACATACTATGAGAATGTACATGTGATACGTTCAATACAAATAAAAGATATTACATATCTACTATGATATTGATTGTTTAACACTAATACATTAAAACGAAATCAAACAGAAAAATAGTGTTGTCAGATTAGTTTTCAACATCCTCCAGCGGGCCGATGCTTGAAAGCTCCAGTGGATATAGGAGCTTGACTGGTCTTCTGAATAGTTTCCCACTGGAACATCGAATTTCGCAGGAACGAACCTTACCATCCCTTCCGATGTAGGCTTTAGTTATGATTACCAACTTCCAGTGTATACGAGGAGTGGCTTGATCAAAAAGAAGAACGACATCTCCTTCCTTCAACTGAATTGATTGTTTAAAATTGTTGTGATGAAATGATCGAAGATTTTGCAGATATTCTATTTTCCATCGCTTTACTAACTTGGCATTGAACTTCAGACGTTGTTTCCATATCTCCCTTAGCTTTACATCATCATCTGGAGCTATTTGAAAATCGGGAGCTGATGACGAAAATCTTAATAGAAACTAGGCTGGTGTAAGAGATGACAACTCCAAAGGTTCACTGGACACTGTGATGTGCTTTTCGTTTCCCAGCCGAGGTATGACTCATGGCTGTCCAGGGTCGGCGAATAAAAACACGAAAACTTCGCATAGAAGGTCAGAAACTCTTTATTCGTGCAAACTTCTCTTTATATAGCTTATTTACAATTTCAATTTACAATGTTTATTTTTATGGCTCTTATACGCCTTATTCAAAGCGCTTCTGTAAGTCAGCGTTGGTAACAAGAACGCTCGTTGGCTCCTCTAGTTCGCCTATCGGCAATTCGGTGGGGTACCTATAGTAGAGAACGGGATTAGCGGTTGAGTATTATTATATGCCCTCCGGCAACGATCACAGGCGCTTTACTGTCCCTGTGCGGTAAGATCCCAACTTCCCCTCAGCGGGTTAGCGGTTGAGTATTATTATATGCCCTCCGGCAAAGATCACAAGCGCCCTTGGGCCCTGTGTGGAGATCCCAACTTTCCCTCACGAGTTAGCGGTTGAGTATTATTATATGCCCTCCGGCAAAGATCACAGGCGCTTAACTGACCCTGTGCGGTAAGATCCCAACTTCCCCTCAGCGGGTCAGCGGTTGAGTCCGCCCTCCGGCGGAGATCACAAGGGCCCTTCGGCTCTGTGTGGTGATCCCAACTTCCCCTCGCGGGTTAGCAGTTGAGTATTATTATATGCCCTCCGGCAGAGATCACAGGCGCTTTACTGACCCTGTGCGGTAAGATCCCAACTTTCCCTCAAGGGTTAGCGGTCGAGTATTATTATATGCCCTCCGGCAGAGATCACAAGTACCCTTCGGGGCCTGTGTGAAGATACCTCTAAATTCGCTTCTGGTAGTTCGGCGGCGGTAGTTGCGGTAATGCTGACTTCAGGTACTCGGGAACAATAGGGTGGTTCTCCGAGCGGTATTGCTCTGGTTGCTACGGCGTCAGAATCTGCGGGATAGACTTGTTTTAAATAATATAAATACAAGCTTAACAATATGCTCTAGGCGACGAGCAGCCAGCTGAAAAGAACGTTTTTCTTTTATTAATGACAGGTATTATTTAATGCCCCTGCCAGCAACGAAGGCCAAGACTTTTAGGTCTGACAGATCACAAGTATTTGGTACGGCCCTGTGTGGCACGAAATATTATATTTTCAAACAATATAATTTTTTTCAAGAATACTCACTCTACCAGGAGATGTGCACCGTTGCGCCGGTGCCGGCTGACTGAATTTTCTTAGCTCAGCTCGCCCTATTTATACTTCTCCGGCGTGCGCTTTTCCATTCTTTTTGTTGTTGCCTCCTATCATTTATATTGGATTGCTTATGTCTCCACCGCTGCTGTGCTTATCCATAGCACACCCAATGTACTCTGTTGCTAATGTCTACACTAAACACACGGTGGTCGTGTGCTGCTGTGCATTGGCCTGTGTGTCGTGTGGGTTGTATTCTCCACTGTTGGAGAAACATATGTTCCAAATTCTACATTGCTGCGCCTGAGCCTATGCTATTCATTTAGTGTAGCATACCCTGTGGTGGGTATGCGGTTTGTGCCTCGGATAGTATTTGTCGTGTAGTTCCTGGTTCCGGCTTGTGCCTCAGATAGTATTTGGTGTTCATTTCCTGGTTCCGGTTCGTGCCTCTGTTAAGGTGTTTCGTAGTTCCTACTACTGGATGGCGTGTGGTCGTCGAGTTTTTAGCTCAAAAGGCATTTTAGCGTGGTGGTAGGCATGTAGCGATGTATAAAATGCATCGTTACAACACATACGTCAAGGGTCTATCGTTGGCAACAGCCTCGGCTTCCGTCAGAATAGTTCGTAATTTTTCAAAATTTAGCTAAGCTTTCCCGATGGTAACCTTAAGAGTATTTTTCACTGATCGTATGAGACGTTCACAAAAGCCACCCCACCAGGGAGCTCTCTCCGCGATAAAGTCCCATTGAATTCGGTTTTTAGACAAGAAACCTTGTGCCTCTTCTTCGCAGAAAAGGTTCTTGATTTTTCCAAACTCTGAGACAGCTCG
Organism: Melanostoma mellinum; assembly: GCA_914767635.1. Lineage (NCBI taxonomy): Eukaryota > Metazoa > Arthropoda > Insecta > Diptera > Syrphidae > Melanostoma > Melanostoma mellinum. The sequence goes on along the minus strand of OU612060.1, from coordinate 92,763,223 downwards.
CCTAAAAGTTTTACCGTTGTCGGAGATTATTGTAGAAGGGACTCGTCTTCGAGCTATAAAACGTCTTAACGCCATTATGCAGCTTTCTGTTGTGATGCTAGCAGTGAATTCCAAGTGAACTGCTCGGATACTTTAGGGTGTACATTGTGTCTCTTTAAAAGAGAACACGTTCTCTTTTTATGGCCCGATCTTTTTAACACTATCTTTTCTTGCAAAGATCTTTTTTTGTTCTCTTTTTTGGCAAAACTCACTTTCATTTTATTTACGTTGTGCAATTTAAAATCTCCTAAAATCAGATATTGACGTAAATTTCATTTATGTAGACGTAGTGTAACGAGTATTAAGGAAATTCACTTAGTTCTACTACAAAAATTCCAAAAGGGCTTCTATAAGTGTATATAAGCTACTTTCACAATGGCCAAACCTTTACTTCTATTGGAGCGCAAGTTGCTTTTATTTACATTGTTGTTTTCGTAACACGACAGAAATAAAAGAAAGCAAAAATACGAAGAAGACAAAAATGAAAAGGATGAATTGGTCGAACAATCTATATAAAAACATTTTACTGTGATGTATTCCATCTCCATTTAAAGATTTAAAGACTTTTAAGTACTTATGAACTACCTTATGTGATTTGTAATTTTTTTGGTTTGTTAAAGCTCTATTTTTTTGTTAAATGAATAAAAGTATTTATGTCATACATATAAAAGCGTTCTCGAATCTTGGAAAGAACAACTCCAACTCCACCATGTATAGTTTACAAGTGACGATCGTTGACAATGAGCCTCGTTATCGAATGATTAGATGGTAGAATAATGGGATGTCAAAGGTCAAATGGTTCATCGAGTAATTGGAGCCTGCCTCCAAGCCTCATCAACCCATCCTCGTCCAAGAATGGGCTTAGCTCAATCAGCTTTGAGGACGCATTGATGGGCAAATTTTTCTATAACAGGCGAACTTCATTAGTAAAACTGAACAATTGCACATACCTGATCCAATAACGTCGGCTTGTTCTATTTCGGTTTTCGTAATCGAGCCTTCAAAAGTCTTCTCTTTGGTAATAAAGAAGTTGATGTACCGAAGTACCCAACTGGTGACGCGCAGCAATCGGAGCCAGCTTCCAAATTTGCCAAAGTCGAAAATTGGTTGCTTGCATTTCTTGACATCAATCTCCAGCAGTAACGCCGTATTAAAGCCTATCTCCGAGACAGCATGATTGTTGTTTGGTTTGAATTCACATAGCCACTTCGGTCCATGAGCTCATAATGATGACTTTTGAAGTTTTTCTCCAGATATACCCCTCGTAATCAGATCAGCTGGATTTTCATTTCCTGCACAGTGGTCCCAACCCAGAATAGAACTATGGCGACGAATTTCTGTGTTTCTGCTTTGTATAAATGGCTTCCAACGCTGCGATTGACCATATATCCAGTTCAAGGTTATTATTGAGTCAGTCCAGAAGAAGTACCTTTTGGCTGAGATCTTCAGGGCATCTTTGAGGTAGGTACCAATTCTGGCGGCAATTAAGGCAGCTGTCAGTTCCAGCTTTGGTAGCGTTAGCTCTTCGGAACCATCTTGCCTCAATGGTGCAATTCTAGATTTGGCACACAAAAACGACACGGTTACTATACCTTTGTCATCAACAGTAAGTATGTAAGCTACTGCGCCGTATGCTTTAAAGCTAACATCTACGAAGATGTGGCATTGTATGTCGTCAGTGAAGGTTCAATCGAAATTCCGATCTATTATCGAACGCGCACGCTAAGTGTCCGCAAAATTAAAAACTGTGTTTCTTTTTCCGCCACCCAAAAAATAAGAAAAAAAAACCAAAACAAAAAAACCACAATAAACCACTAGTAAAAAATTAACTATTAATTTACCTCCCGTGCCGCCGCGCCGCAATAAGGAAAAAACAAAACTCATGCAAAAAAAAAAGTTAAAGTGCTAAAGTTATTCAGTGCGTTGTGCTGCAAAAATTAATCTAAAAAAAAAAAGCCCATCAATAGACCAAACACTTAGTGCATACCTTCTATCTTCTCCTCCCCCACACCACTCACGCAGTCTCAGTGCCTGCACACATTTTTTTTCTAATCGATATTTCCTTATCGTATCGAGCAGTGTGCGCAGGCAATGAGGCTGTGGGTTTGCTAGGCGAATAGTTGATCAACGGTGTTGATCCCGTTGGTGCATTAAATCAAGTTGCTGGCTGGGCATAACACCATATTATTAAAAAATTTTTTCATTTAAACATTAGCCAGACCACGGGCAAACATATTCTAGGTGCAAGAATGTAACCACATTCCCCTAGAAAAATAAAGTTTACATTGTCTTTGCACTGTAAACTTTATATAGGTGTCGGTAACCATCGACCAAAACATTGCGTATTAGAAGGGTGCAACAACATCTAACTGATGAGCCCATTGTTGCACCTGGGCGAAACGCATAATGGAGTGAAGGTCACAAAAACTTTCTTTTTTGATTTTTAAATCACAATACTCCAACTAATAATAAATTTCTTTTATTATTAAAAAATTTTTTCATTTAAACATTAGCCAGACCACGGGCAAACATATTCTAGGTGCAAGAATGTAACCACATTCCCCTAGAAATATAAAGTTTACATTGTCTTTGCACTGTAAACTTTATATAGGTGTCGGTAACCATCGACCAAAACATTGCGTATTAGAAGGGTGCAACAACATCTAACTGATGAGCCCATTGTTGCACCTGGGCGAAACGCATAATGGAGTGAAGGTCACAAAAACTTTCTTTTTTGATTTTTAAATCACAATACTCCAACTAATAATAAATTTCTTTTATTATTAAAAAATTTTTTCATTTAAACATTAGCCAGACCACGGGCAAACATATTCTAGGTGCAAGAATGTAACCACATTCCCCTAGAAATATAAAGTTTACATTGTCTTTGCACTGTAAACTTTATATAGGTGTCGGTAACCATCGACCAAAACATTGCGTATTAGAAGGGTGCAACAACATCTAACTGATGAGCCCATTGTTGCACCTGGGCGAAGCGCATAATGGAGTGAAGGTCACAAAAACTTTCTTTTTTGATTTTTAAATCACAATACTCCAACTAATAATAAATTTCTTTTATTATTAAAAAATTTTTTCATTTAAACATTAGCCAGACCACGGGCAAACATATTTTAGGTGCAAGAATGTAACCACATTCCCCTAGAAATATAAAGTTTACATTGTCTTTGCACTGTAAACTTTATATAGGTGTCGGTAACCATCGACCAAAACATTGCGTATTAGAAGGGTGCAACAACATCTAACTGATGAGCCCATTGTTGCACCTGGGCGAAACGCATAATGGAGTGAAGGTCACAAAAACTTTCTTTTTTGATTTTTAAATCACAATACTCCAACTAATAATAAATTTCTTTTATTATTAAAAAATTTTTTCATTTAAACATTAGCCAGACCACGGGCAAACATATTCTAGGTGCAAGAATGTAACCACATTCCCCTAGAAATATAAAGTTTACATTGTCTTTGCACTGTAAACTTTATATAGGTGTCGGTAACCATCGACCAAAACATTGCGTATTAGAAGGGTGCAACAACATCTAACTGATGAGCCCATTGTTGCACCTGGGCGAAACGCATAATGGAGTGAAGGTCACAAAAACTTTCTTTTTTGATTTTTAAATCACAATACTCCAACTAATAATAAATTTCTTTTATTATTAAAAAATTTTTTCATTTAAACATTAGCCAGACCACGGGCAAACATATTCTAGGTGCAAGAATGTAACCACATTCCCCTAGAAATATAAAGTTTACATTGTCTTTGCACTGTAAACTTTATATAGGTGTCGGTAACCATCGACCAAAACATTGCGTATTAGAAGGGTGCAACAACATCTAACTGCTGAGCCCATTGTTGCACCTGGGCGAAACGCATAATGGAGTGAAGGTCACAAAAACTTTCTTTTTTGATTTTTAAATCACAATACTCCAACTAATAATAAATTTCTTTTATTATTAAAAAATTTTTTCATTTAAACATTAGCCAGACCACGGGCAAACATATTCTAGGTGCAAGAATGTAACCACATTCCCCTAGAAATATAAAGTTTACATTGTCTTTGCACTGTAAACTTTATATAGGTGTCGGTAACCATCGACCAAAACATTGCGTATTAGAAGGGTGCAACAACATCTAACTGATGAGCCCATTGTTGCACCTGGGCGAAGCGCATAATGGAGTGAAGGTCACAAAAACTTTCTTTTTTGATTTTTAAATCACAATACTCCAACTAATAATAAATTTCTTTTATTATTAAAAAATTTTTTCATTTAAACATTAGCCAGACCACGGGCAAACATATTCTAGGTGCAAGAATGTAACCACATTCCCCTAGAAATATAAAGTTTACATTGTCTTTGCACTGTAAACTTTATATAGGTGTCGGTAACCATCGACCAAAACATTGCGTATTAGAAGGGTGCAACAACATCTAACTGATGAGCCCATTGTTGCACCTGGGCGAAACGCATAATGGAGTGAAGGTCACAAAAACTTTCTTTTTTGATTTTTAAATCACAATACTCCAACTAATAATAAATTTCTTTTATTATTAAAAAATTTTTTCATTTAAACATTAGCCAGACCACGGGCAAACATATTCTAGGTGCAAGAATGTAACCACATTCCCCTAGAAATATAAAGTTTACATTGTCTTTGCACTGTAAACTTTATATAGGTGTCGGTAACCATCGACCAAAACATTGCGTATTAGAAGGGTGCAACAACATCTAACTGATGAGCCCATTGTTGCACCTGGGCGAAACGCATAATGGAGTGAAGGTCACAAAAACTTTCTTTTTTGATTTTTAAATCACAATACTCCAACTAATAATAAATTTCTTTTATTATTAAAAAATTTTTTCATTTAAACATTAGCCAGACCACGGGCAAACATATTCTAGGTGCAAGAATGTAACCACATTCCCCTAGAAATATAAAGTTTACATTGTCTTTGCACTGTAAACTTTATATAGGTGTCGGTAACCATCGACCAAAACATTGCGTATTAGAAGGGTGCAACAACATCTAACTGATGAGCCCATTGTTGCACCTGGGCGAAACGCATAATGGAGTGAAGGTCACAAAAACTTTCTTTTTTGATTTTTAAATCACAATACTCCAACTAATAATAAATTTCTTTTATTATTAAAAAATTTTTTCATTTAGTTATTTGGTTTGGTTTTCTCATGGCCTCGCCGTTTATATTCGGAATGATATTGCTTACCAGCTTCTACCACAATACGGCCTCTGTTCTAATACGAAATTTAATTTCATGTGGTTAAAATTCATTGTCCGTAAGCATATCATTCATTATTGTTTTATTTATAGAAGCCCCAATTTAGATAGCAATTCAACCTCTAACGAGTTCGATGCGCTATCGTTTTCCAATATCCTCACACTGAAATCGCAATTGCGGGCGATTTCAATGTACACAATTCTCGTTGGCTTCGACATTCTGGCCAGACAACACCCGAAGGAGAATATGTTGAGATCTTCGCTGAATTAAACCAATTAACTCAACTTGTTGATGAGCCCACTCGGGTTCCAGATATTGAAGACCATGCGGCCAACACTCTTGACTTATTTCTCACTTCTCATCCCGAAAAATACAGGGTTTGAGTATCATCTCCTTTAGGCAAATCGGACCATTGTGTCATATCGGTAGATTTTTCGTTTTCCGTCACTGTAAAAAAAGATAAAGTCCCTAAAAGAACTGTGTGGCAATACGAGAAAGCCAATTGGGACGGCCTGAATAATTTCTTTCGAAATTTTAATTGGTCATTGTGCTTTCTTGACGGAAACGTTGATGCATCAGCTGATATGATATCTAACGTAATTCTCAACGGCATGAGAAATTTCGTTCCTCATAGAACAAAAAGTATCATCCCCAAAGAGAATTCGTGGTTTGATTCAAGCTGTAAAGAGGCGATTAGGGATAGAGAAAGTAGTTTTCGAAAATTTAAAGATAACCCTATTGTAGAAAACCGAAATCTGTTCAAACGGGCCAGAAATATCTGCAATGCTCAAATACAAAAGGCTAAGTTTTTACATGACCAAAAAGTAAGGCAAAAAATACTGTTGTTTCCAAAAGGAAGTAGAAACTTTTGGTCTTTTGTCAAGAACATTAAGAACTCGACCACGTCATCGGTCCCAACGCTCGTCTTTAATGACTCTCCGTATGTCAGCTCCATCGACAAAGCCAATTTGCTGGCAGCTCAATTTGCTGCCAACTCGACACTTCCTCATAGCATATTGGCTCCACCTGAGCTCGAGTCTGCAAATTCTTTGATGAAGCAGATATTTTTTCAAACTCGCTCGGTTGCGAGAGTCCTTAAAGATCTCAATATACACAAATCCGCTGGTCCAGATGGTATCCCCGCCGTTATTCTGAAGAGGTGTTCTTCTACGCTGGCAAAACCACTGCGTAAACTTTTCTATCTTTCCTATTCCATCTTTCCTATTCTGCAGGAAAAATACTTTTGTGTCCAAAAGGAAGTAGAAACTTTTGGTCTTTTGTCAAGAACATTAAGAACTCGACCACGTCATCGGTCCCAACGCTCGTCTTTAATGACTCTCCGTATGTCAGCTCCATCGACAAAGCCAATTTGCTGGCAGCTCAATTTGCTGCCAACTCGACACTTCCTCATAGCATATTGGCTCCACCTGAGCTCGAGTCTGCAAATTCTTTGATGAAGCAGATATTTTTTCAAACTCGCTCGGTTACGAGAGTCCTTAAAGATCTCAATATACACAAATCCGCTGGTCCAGATGGTATCCCCGCCGTTATTCTGAAGAGGTGTTCTTCTACGCTGGCAAAACCACTGCGTAAACTTTTCCATCTTTCCTATTCTGCTGGGATTTTTCCGAGCAGATGGAAAACTGCATTTGTCCAGCCGGTCCCTAAAAAAGGCGAATCTTCCTCCCCTTCCAATTACCGTCCAATTGCACTCACGTCCCTTCTTTCCAAGGTCATGGAAACGTTGATAAACTGTCAACTTATGAAATATCTTGAAGAACGAAAGCTTCTTAATGACCGTCAGTACGGCTTTTGTAGCAAACGGTCCACTGGTGATTTGATGGCTTATCTCACCGAAAAGTGGAACCAATCTTTACATTGTTTTGGAGAAAGTAAGATTATTGCGCTTGATATTTCTAAAGCATTTGACAGAGTCTGGCATCAGGCTCTTTTATCGAAAATGCGTGCTTTTAGTATCGATGAGTCTCTTTCTCGTTGGATTAAAAACTACCTTTCCGACCGTTCAATACAAGTTGTATTGGATGGCTTCAAGTCTGATACCCATTTCATAAATGGTGGTGTGCCCCAGGGCTCCGTTTTGTCTCCGACTCTCTTCCTCATTTTCATTAATGATCTCTTGTCTGAAACTTCTAATCCACTTAACCGTTTTGCTGACGACTCGACCCTCAGCTTTTCATATTCGTTTCCAAATTCACGTCCCTGCTCTTCGGATGTGGAACTGGAACGGTTGCGTATGATAAGCTCATTGAATTCTGACCTTGACAGCATTGTTGCATGGGGTCTTATGAACCGAGTAGAATTCAATGCTTCGAAAACTCAATGCTGTCTCTTGTCGTTGAAGCTTAACATTCCCCCATTGCCATTATCCATGAATGGTACCTGCATCGAAGAAACCGAAAAGCTGTCAGTACTTGGTATGTGTGTAAACGATGAACTTCGTTGGAATTACCACATATTTGAAGTCGCCAAAAACGCTGCTAAATGCTTAGGTTTCTTAAGACGATGCAGGAAGTTCTTCACCCCTTCTGATCTGGCTACAATTTATAAGGCCTTCATCCGCCCAAAACTGGAGTATAACTTCCATATCTGGTCAGGTGCTTCTCAAACATCTTTGCGCCTACTTGATAGGGTACAAAATAGAGCGTTAAAATTGATAGGTGATAGTTCAATCGTAGAATCGATTGATTCTCTTGAACATCGTCGAAACGTTACCTGTCTCACTCTTTTTTATCGCTTTTTTCACAAACAGTGCTCTAGTGAAGTAGCCAGTTGCATTCCTCCCCTGAAACAATTTAGCCGCAACACCCGCCTCGCTAGGAATGCTCATCAGTTTTACCTTGAGCCCAACTTCGGTCGTACAATCAAGTATAGAGATTCGTATTTCAGTCGCACCACCCGAATGTGGAATGCTTAACCTGGCTCTGTATTTCCCCTTCATTACGATTCACAAAAATTCCAAAGCAACGTGCATCGGTGTCTCCTTTCAAATCCTCTCCTATTTTCCTAAATGCTCGCACTGTGTTTTTATAACATTATAAGGGTAGTCATAACCCCTTGATGTGCGCGTTAATTATAAAAAAAAAGGTTGATGACTTCATAACAGACCTTGGTATTGACATCGCTCTTAGTTGTAGTATGTTTCTAACATATTCTTTCCAATCGCCGATTAAATCAGCTGACAGTGGTTCATTCCAGCTTAATTTGCGCTTCCATACTGCTTGGAACAGAATTTTGAATTTCACGGTGGTCGGACATACTATTCCCAAAGGATCATATACGCGCGCCATTGCTTGAAGAATATTTCGCTTGCTTGCCGTGTTCAGATTTGACTCTAAGAAACTCTGTACCGATTGCATTGGAACAGATAGCTCATCACTGAAAACTGACCAGGTCAAACCCAAAATCTTTTGAGTGATTGGAAATTGTTTCGTGCCAATTTTATTACGAAGCCTTGTGCTGTTAGAATGCCACTTCCTCAAACTCATCGAAGCTCCACTCATGATTTCCGAAGCTTCTTCAAAAATACGACGGCAATCCTATTCGGAATTCACACTCATGATTAAATCGTCCATATAGAAACAGTTTTCAAGAATATGGCATGTTTCAGAAAAAACCTGTCTTTGCTCCTTTAAAAGGCGTTGAATAGTTGCAGTGAGAAGAAAAGGGCTGCAGCTTACATCGAATGTTACTCTCGTCATTCGCAACTCGATCAAAGATTGTTCACTAATTTCATCAGCTGATCTATACCAAAGGAATCTGTGCGAATCTCGGTCATTTTTATTTAAGATTATTTGCAAGAACTCTTTCTCAATGTCTGCAACGATGCCAAAAAGTCCCAAACGAAAACTCAGCAGAATCTTCAAAACATCAGGTAATAAGTTAGTGCCAGTATACAGCTGATCATTCAACGAAGGGATGCCATCGGAACAGCAAGACGCATCAAAAACTATGCGCAATTTGGTTGTGGTGCTGTCTTCCTTGTAGACTGGCCGATGTGGAAGGTTTAAAATATTCTTTTGGGAGCACCATTAGCCGAAAGCTCACAATTCTGCAATACCATCAGCGAGTAGTTATCGCACAGCTGCGTCATATTCCCTGAATTTGGCTGGGTCCCTAGATAAACATTTAGTTAATGACTTTAAACGACTTACCGCTTGAGACTCATTGCTTTCAAGGATTACATTATGATCTTTCCAAGTTAAAGTCGCTTCATAGTGAGAGCCTATTTTCTTGATATATTTTTCGGTAATTTCTTGTGTGATGTACTGCTTTTCTGCCTTTTCGCTTCTTATTCCGATGGATTCCAACGACCACATGGATGCGTGTTCTTGTTCGGTGACGTTAACTATGTTGGCGACCATTGTAGGATAGTTGCTTGGATTATCATCAATCGTATCTGTTAACGAATGCAACCCTTGAAGAGTCCATCCAAAAATGGTATCAACAGCTCTCATAAGATTGAAAATCTTCCGTTGCGTACCAGTGACTATTGTCCAATAGAAACCAGTTCCGATGAGCACGCTGAGACCTTCATTGATACTTGCGTTTGTGGCTGTAATACGATCTGCCAATTTAAGAATTATGAACGCAGCACAAGACGGATCGGGAATCGCAAGGACGTCAGCACAGATTCGCGGAACAACAATAGCTTCAATTAGCGCGCTCTTTCCATTGAACTGGTTCTTTAGCACAACTTTCACTTTATCATATGTGTTCACTGGCGATGTTTCACATGCACCAAAGGAAATCACAGACATCTTAATTTTTTCTCTTTTTAGTATATAAAGCTTCTCAACGACCTTTTCAGATATTTAACATTTTTGTCTGCCACCCTCTATAACCATTCGAATAAGAATGTCTTTGTTATCTGCACCAGCAATTAAGCAGCGTGCAGTTTTCAAAAAAAAATTTTGTTATTTTGCATTTGAATGCGCAGAGATTATTGAATTCAATATCATCATTTGCATTCGATTCATTCATGATTACTTGCATTGTTGCGGCGGTTTCTTTTTTTATAAGTCGGGTCGCACATCGCTGTTAAATGTTTTCCACCGCACTTAGATACATAAATAATTTACACTTCTGCTTTTAATTCCATGTAAAGATGTATGCGTGTGCGATGCCTGTGAATTTCTATCGTCTTCGTTTACATTCTCAACATCAGCGAGATCAGCAATATCGTTTTCCTTTTCACACCAACGATGGTAATCGACTCTTGATTCGACCGGCATACATCTCAGCAAAACTGTTTTTAACATGATGTCGTTTTGTTGTGTGGGTACTTTTAAAGCAGTTAGGGTTCTTATAGGGCTCAGGGACATAACTCCTCGGGAAATAAGTCCATTTTGGACTTGTGTCCCACTTCAGTGGGCTATAAGTCCAAAACTGGATATGAAGTAGATTATGGACTTATATCCCACCAATATGGGACATAAATCCACAATTTTTTTTTTATTTCAGCTGAGACATAAGTTCACAATTTGCATAGAATCTTAATTTTTCAATGAATAATAGTAAATAAAAAGTCTTTTGACATACAACTAGATAACCAAAGGTTGTTAGAATACCGCCGCTCTTCAATAAGCCAAAAAATATTTTAAGATTTTGGTGTTTAAAAAAAATTATTATGAGATTGACTTGCTAAGTCAAATGCTAACTTTCTTTATAAAATTTCTTTATTTTATTAAAACTTATCTAACCCCTTGAAAACTAAACTTTTGTTGAGTAAAATCTCTGAAAAAAACACTCCTAGCATGGTATCCTTGATATTGCATTGCGTCGGCTGAGTTCTATCTTGTCCAATGTCCATTTTTCAAAATGTTGGGAAATCGATTTTTAAGGTTCAGATCGATTTTTTTTATTATATTAGAAGATTATTGTTTGGAAATAAATTTTTTCTGCAAGCGTAGACAATTTAAGTTTTAAAACAAGTCACACTAGATGTTTTTCTTTTCTTTTAAAAAAGTTATAGATTAAAATCAATAAGGAAGTCGTTTTGGATATTGAACAACTTTGTATGGAGCAATGACAAGTTGGAAATCATCATGTAAGTAATTGAACAAAGTAGAATTGAATATTGAACAAGATAGAAAGAAACTGTTCAACATAAAAAATGAGTCAATAAGTGTTTATTGAACAAAAAAAAACAGTTAGAAAGTTGTACTATTGAACAAAGCAGTTTCCCATAACTTAAAAACCAAAAGAGATAGGACAAAATGGTTTGCGCCAAACGAAAGAGCGCCCCCAAATTATGAAGACTGCATACCTAACTCAATTTCATGAAAAATGGCCTATTAACAAGATAGAACTCAGCCGACGATTGTTCTAATAAAATACAGTGGCTTGGGTAATTTTGCAACAAAGTCACAAACCGTTTTGCTTTTGAACCGCGTGCATCGAAAAATTACAAAAATGCAAACAGTTGTTGGTAGTACACATTGCCCATACAGAACATGTAGGTATATAAGTAAATTCAAACGAACATGAAAATTTGAAAGTAGCATAAAAAATTCGAGGAAAAGAAAAGAAAGCAGTGAAAGGAAAAAGAAAATCATTATGCTTTCTCTTGTTTTCCTCAAACAGAAAAACACTGCATAAAATTAGAAAAAAAAAATAGAAAGCGGAATAAGATTTTGTTTCTGAGAACTAAGAAAAATAAAAGTTAAGATTCGCAAAGTAGAGACATGAAATAGAATTCAAAGATTGTTCGCAGAAATTTAACAAATTAATGAAAAATTTATTTCATTATTTAGAATGAGTTAGACGAAAACAAATAATATCGGTAACTTAAGACATAACAAGAATTCATTTAATACACGCAAAATAGTTGGCCCAGACTTTTATTGACGCAAAAAAGTTGGCCCAAAAGAAAAAAACTGGTGTTTACCATTGAGTGACGTCACCTTTGTTTTTAATAACGGATATAATCCGACTAGGGAGTGTTTCCACTAGGGTTTGGCAGGATTCAGGGGTATAGGCATCCCAAAATTCTTGAATTTTCTGCTTGAACTCACTTTAGTGTTTAGCCGGATTTGTCCTCAAAACTTTTTTCATTTTTCCCCACAGAGTTTCAATGGGAGACAGATGTGGGCTATTTGCGGGCCATGTTAGAACTGGTATGTTGTGTTCGTGAAGCCAGCTCATGCTTCGCTTGGCTGTGTGACATGATGCGCCATCTTTCTGAAAAGTAAAACAGCCATCTTCTGCCTGCAGCCTTGGAATTGACGGCAAAAGTTGATGCTCCAAGATGTCTTGGTACCTACTTGCATTAACAGTGCCATCAATGAAGCATACGTTGCCCACTCCCTGTGTTAACATGCACCCCCAGACCATTACTGAAGCTGTAAATTTTGTTTTCCTACGAAAACAATCTGGGTGAAATGCTTCAGCTGGAGTTCTTAATACTGTAAAGTGCGCTTAGTTCGCAAAAAAATAAAAACTTACCTTTCGATTTAATTCTACCACTTAATTCGATCTCAACTCGACTTTTGGACTATCACTTGTAAACAACAACTCACTCTTAACTTTATCACTCTATAATCAAAACTGACTCCTGGTTGCGTCAATGGCCTATTTATATAGATCAACAATACATCTAGAGCGTTCCAGTTTGTTCCACATGGTCTCCACATTTGCTGTCAACCATTTCCCCTCACGGTATATCTCTACACTCACACACACTGACTTAAAAGCAACGCCTGTCATTAGATGTACCTTATAGAGTTGCCGCTTGTGTTTTCGGTTGAACCTTTTCGATTAGGAAATTGGTATTAAATGTTGGGTGTGCATTACACTGCCCCCTCCTTAAGATTGTTCATCCCGAATAATTCCATCTGCAGCCTCACCACTATATCGATGCAGCCGGTCACAATGAACTACTTTTAAGTTACCTCTTAGTCCTCTTTGGATGCGGTAAACCACGTCGTTAGTCCTCGTGACAACCGTATAAGGTCCTTCCCAGTTTTGCTGAAGTTTCGGTGACAATCCCTTTTGACGATGAGGATTTGAACTATATTCCGCATCGACCTGACCTCCCGATTCTATGCGAGCTCTGTAACTTCAAGGAGAGAGAAGATGTATATCACTTTGTTGCCAGATGTCCCATTTTGAAGGAGTTTCGAGTGAGGTACTTTCATGTAGCCTCGATGGATTTGAATGACACTTTGGATGTCCTAAATGGAAAGCTAGGCTGGATAACTTTGTATAATTACACAATTAGTGCACTAGACTATAGGAAACGCATCTTCGAAGGAAACTTTTAAAGAAAAAAAAACAAATGAATTAAATATAAAAATATAAAATGCATATCAAGCTTAAATAAATTGTCAATCTGGTAGACGGCCATTGGCCAAACCATATTAAACTTAAGTTTATCATATTGTATATTTTTAAAGCAGTTTTTAAATAAAGTTTTTTCAACTAACTAACTAACTAACGATGAGGATTATAAAGCCACAGACGATCTCCTGCTAGGAATCCTGCCGTTGTCATTTTTGTGTCGTACCGTGTCTTCATTCGGTCGCTGTAGGCTTTCATCCGTTCCCTTGTTCTTTTATGGATGTCAGCGAGTCTCTCCTTGCGTTCGTCCACATACTCGTTCATGTCCTGTGGCTCCTCTGTGGGGCATCCAAATTTAAGTTCGCTGGGCAGCCGCATGGTTTTCCCGAACAGGAAGTCAGATGGTGTTTGTCCTGTCGAGCTATGTGCTGCACTTCTTTAGGCCATCAGGAATAGCGGTACGTGCCTATCCCAGTCTCTTTGGCAGTCTCCTTCGCCCTTGGTGAGGTGTTCTTTCAAGGTCCGGTTGAATCTTTCAACCATCCCATCAGATTGTGGATGAAGCGGTGTGGTTCTCGTCTTCTTAATACTGTAACGTGAACCCAACATTTAATACCAATTTCCTAATCGAAAACGTTCAACCGAAAACACAAGCGGCAACACTAGTGTAAGTGTAGAAATATTCTAGGAGAGAAAATGTTTGACAGCCAAAATAGTGGAGAGTGGAGACAATGTGGAAATTGCTGGAGAGTTCTAGATGAAATGTCATTCGATATAAATAGCCCGCCCGAGGCAACCAGAGGGCAGTTTTGATTATAGAGTGATAAAGTTAAGAGTAAATTGTTGAATACAAGTGATAGTCCAAAAGTCAAGTTGAGATCGAATTAAGTATAGATACTGAATAAAAGTGTTAGAAATAAATTGAAAGGTGGAGTTTTATTTTGCGAACTAAGCGCACGTTACATTGGTGTCAGAAGTGTAAATAAAACTTATTGAAGTAAAGTGTAAAAAAAAAGTAAAAAGAAAAATAATAATTATATACAGTGAAAATGGGTAAGTTGTTAGAAGAGCTCAACTGCATTGAGCTTAAAATTGAGTTAGGTAGGCGAAATCTTTCTAGAGCGGGATCAAAAAATGAGCTCGTCCTGTGCCTGCGTAACTATTTGGAACAGCAAGGGGAAGACGTAAACACTTTTGTTTTTGAAACAGAAGTGGAAGAAGAGGAAGTAAGTGAAAATGTAGATTTTTCAAGTATGATGAAACTTTTGTTAGAACAACGAAACGAGCAAAAGAAGGAACAGCAGAATGTTCTCGAAAGACTCGAAGTAAAACAAAAGAAGCTGATTGAAGAGCAACAGCAGAATATTCTCGGACGTCTGGAAGAGCAACGAAACGATCAAAAGAAGGAACAGCAGAATGTTCTGGAACAACTTGAAGCACAACGAAACGAGCAAAAGAAAGAACAGCAGAATGTTCTCGAACGACTCGAAGTACAACAAAAGAAGCTGGAAGAGCAACGAAATGAGCAAAAGGAGGAACAACAGAACATTCTCGAAAGACTTGAGGCGCAACAGAATGTTTTGGAAGGTCAGAAAAACATTCTAGAAGGTAAATTGGGTATTATTGAGAAAAATGTATATGCCCTAGACGAACGCATTGAAGGTGTGGAGAAACAGCTCTCTGTTGTAGAGAATCGTTTCGAAATCATAGAAACCCTATGTGATAAACAGTTCTCTGTTCTGACCAAGGAATTGGAACAGATCCGCAAAATCAAAATTCGAGAGTCTGCTGGGAAGTTTGCAAAGAAAAAGGAGATGAAACCCCCAACATTTGATGGACAGTCTTCTTGGCCAGTCTACAAGAGACAATTTGAGGCAGCCGCGGCAACAAATGGCTGGGATGACGAAGACAAGTACATTGCACTGACTCTTGCTTTTAGAGGACCAGCAGCTGAATTACTTCAAACAGGTCCAGCTGGTAAGAGAGGCGATTTCAGTTCTCTTGTGGCAGCTATAGATAAACGCTTTGGAGATAGCCACTTGAAAGAAGTCTTCCGAGTCCAACTCAATAACAGAGTCCAGAAAAGGGGTGAAAGTCTACAGCAGCTCCAAGCAGACGTCGAAAAACTGGTTCACCAGGCATATCCGGATGCTGGAGAAGAAATCATCAACCAGCTTGTTGTTGAGTCCTTCGTTCGTGCCATTTCCGATATACATCTTCAGGTGTCTGTGTGAACTGCTAGAACACGTACTCTTTCTGAAACTTTAGCATTCGCATTGACAATTGAAGCAGCAGAACAGGTTTTCTCATGGAGTACATCGACTTGGAGCTGAAATACAAAAGAACCAGCGGAGCGGACTTGCCAGATCTTGGAACTGCAACAAGACCAGGCACTTACAGCGTCAATGCCGACTACTACCAAATAAAACCGCTTGTCAACATTGTGGAAGCAAGAGATCCAACCCAGAGCAAGGTAACAACAATACCAGTGCTGCTTATCAATCCGTTTCCCATCAGGGAAACGAGTAAGAACCAACTTCGAGGCTGGTTTCTTGTATCGATGGCCCCAGAACCACCATCCAGGTCTCTCAGACCAAACGAGACAACAAAAGTCTGACTGTGGAGACCACTATTAACGGGAACAAACATGTGGCTATTATCGACACCGGCGCCACAGCATCCATAGTACGTCGAGACCTGGTAAAGATGACGTGGCTTCATAACACCAATAGCTACCGTCTAAGAACCGCAACGGGAGAAGCAGCAAGAGTATATGGAGAAGTGTGTCTTAAATTTCGACTGGCCGATCTAGTGTTTACTCATCAATTCCTGGTGGCAGATATATGTGACGAGTGCATCATTGGAATCGACTTTATGAATCAGCACGGAGTTATTTTGGATATCGGTAATCAAGTTTTGAAATACCAAAATAAAGAAATTCCAATGATCTATTCGAATGAAAATACGTCAACGCTGAGGACTGTCATCACGGAAGATTTGATTCTGCCTCCTTCTTCTGAAGTGTTCGTTTGGACAAAACTGGAAGGTGAGTTTGGAAGCCTTCGATACCTCGGGGTGGAACCAGGCCCAGAGTGTTCCTACCAAAGCGTCATCATTGGGAAAACACTGGTAGCACCGAAAAACAAAATGGTCCCCGTACGATTACTAAACACCAGACCGTACGATGTAAAGTTGAAGAAAGGAGAAGTCGTTGGACGTTGCGAATCGATTGCAGCCATTACGAAAATCACAGATGAAACCCCGAGAAAGACTTTTACTCCAGAGGAGCTCAAGACCACCAAAGCAAGAATATTGAATTCATCCAACCTTGATCACCAAGAAACAAGGATGGCTGAAAATCTCCTACAAGAGTACACTGACATCTTCGCATCGTTAAAAGGGCAATATGGTAGGACACAGTTGGTGCAGCATCGCATCAACACAGGAGATGCAAGACCGATTCGTCAACCTGCAAGACGCCTTCCACTGGCCAAACAAGGTGAGGTTGAGGAAATGATAACAACAATGAAGAAGGACGGTCTTATCGAAAATTCCAAAAGTCCTTGGGCGTCACCAGTGGTACTAGTGAAAAAGAAAGACGGAAGCACTCGTTTTTGTGTGGACTACCGAAGGCTGAATGATGTGACTAAGAAGGACAACTATCCCCTGCCGAGAATCAGTGATACCCTGGATGCCATGGAGGGAGCCCAGTGGTTCTCGACGCTTGACTTAAAGAGTGGATATTGGCAAGTTGACATCCACCCCGATGATCGGAAAAGACGGCGTTTTCTACAGGTAATGGGCTCTGGCAATTCAAAGTCATGCCGTTTGGGCTATGCAACGCTCCGGCAACACTCGAGCGTTTGATGGAGTGCGTTCTTCAAGGACTGACGTGGAAAGCTTGCCTTGTCTACTTGGACGATGTTATTGTTTACGGGAAAACATTTGACCAACATTGCAAGAACCTAAAAGCCGTGTTTCAGAGACTTCGAGAGGCTAACCTTAAACTGAATCCGGAAAAATGTGCACTTTTCAAAACCGAAGTTAGGTATTTGGGACACATCATCTCTTCCCAAGGAGTAAAAACTGATCCTGAAAAAGTTGACTCCGTCAAAAATTGGCCAACACCACAGGACAAACATCAACTCCGAAGCTTTCTTGGTCTTGCCACATATTACCGACGTTTTGTTAAGAACTTTGCTGGGGTTGCAAACAGTTTGCATCAGCTCACCGAAAAAGGGAAGCAGTTTAAATGGTCAGGTGAGTGTGAGAAATCTTTCCAGGAACTCAAATACCGCCTCTGTAATGCTCCAGTGCTGGCACATCCAACACCTGGCAAAACATTCATCATCAACGCAGATGCAAGCAACGTTGGAATCGGGGCTGTACTATCCCAAGTGCATGATGGCGAAGAGAAAGTGGTGGCATATTACAGCAAGGTCCTCTCGAAACCCGAAAGAAACTACTGCGTGACCAGAAGGGATGGTAAGTCATATGTGATGCAGCTGATCGTACCGCAATCGAAAGTCAGTGAAGTTCTTCGAGAGAAGCACGACGGACCTTCTGGAGGCCACCTGGGAGTTAACAAAACACTGGAGAAGGTGCGACATCGGTTCTACTGGTTACATGCTAGAGATGACGTTGAGAAGTGGTGCCGAACATGTGACAAGTGTGCTGCAACCAAACGACCTGGTAAAAAGATTCAAGGTTAGATGCATCAGTACAACGTTTGGTCGCCTTTTGAGAGGATTGCATTAGATGTGGCTGGGCTTTTTCCAGAGACCAACGCTAGAAACAAGTACATTCTGGTTGTAATGGACTATTTTAGCAAGTGGCCTGAGGCGTATGCCATCCCAAATCAAGAGGCCAAAACGGTGGTCGACCAGATTGTGTTTAACTTTGTGAGTAGGTTTGGCGTGCCTATGGAACTCCATTCCGACCAAGGGAGGAACTTTGAGTCAAACATCTTCCAAGGAGTGTGCGGACTTCTTGGCATTAAGAAAACGAGAACCACACCGCTTCATCCACAATCTGATGGGATGGTTGAAAGATTCAACCGGACCTTGAAAGAACACCTCACCAAGGTCGAAGGCGACAACCAAAGAGACTGGGATAGGCACGTACCGCTATTCCTGATGGCCTATAGAAGTGCAACAACAAACACCATCTGACATCCTGTTCGGGAAAACCATGCGGCTGCCCAGCGAACTTAAATTTAGATGCCCCACAGAGGAGCCACAGGACACGAACGAGTATGCGGACGACCTCAAGGAGGGGCTCGCTGACATCCATAAACGAACAAGGGAACGGATGAAAACCTACAGCGACCGGATGAAGACACGGTACGACACAAAAACGACAACGGCAGGATCTCCAAGCAGTAGATCGTGTGTGGCTTTATAATCCTCATCGTCAAAAGGGATTGTCACCGAAACTTCAGCAAAACTAGGAAGGTCCTTATACTGTTGTCACGAGGATTAACGACGTGGTTTACCGCATCCAAAGAGGACTAAGAGGTAAGTTAAAAGTAGTTCATTGTGACCAGCTGCATCGATATAATGGCGAGGCTGCAGATGGAATTATTCGGGACGAACAATCTCGACATATTCTGTAAGTTGATCACGTTGCAGGATTTTTTCAAACATCGGCAACATGTTAATGGGGCGAAAATAATCACAATTACTTGATCCTACCACTTCTTCAACAGGAACAGGTACAATCATTGATTCCTTCCAACGGGTTGGAAAAATTCCGTTATTAAGCGATTCATTTACTAATTTCATTAAAACTGGACCTAATATTTCTATTGAATTATATATTATGTCTCTATTTATACCATAAATGTCTTTTTTATTATTGCACTTTTTTATCACATAACATTAAGCCCTACGATCACAGAATTGAAACTTAAATCTATTAGCAATGTTTATCACAGATGATTCGTATTGCACGTATGGGATCGAACATCACAGATGCTTTCTACAAAATAAGTATTGAACTTATTAGCAATAAGTTTGGGGTCTTTCACTTTTTCGTGTCCAAATTCAACACTTTTTACACACTTTCTGTTACCATCGTCCTTTGAAACAAAAGTTTTAAGCATTTTCCAAACTGCTTTTTGATATCCAGATTTCGTTTCTATTTGTCAATAAATATAGTTATTCTTTGATTCTTTGATTTTTTCCTTATATTTATTACAAATATCTCTGTATGATGATATCTTATAAGCTATTATCTTATCCATTTTTAAACGTTGAAGCTCTGGGGTAAACCACTTATGTTCATCGTGTTGTTTAACAACTTTTTCAATTGTTATTGCATCGACACAGGTTTTTATTTTAATATCGAACATTTCGAAAAGATCTTCACTGTTTTCAATGAAAAATAGTTCAGAGAAACCTACTTGTTGCAACATATTGAAACGTGCGCTTAGTTCGCAAAATAAATCTTCACCTTTCAATTTATTTTTATCACTTTTATTCAGTATCTATACTTAATTCGATCTCAACCCGACTTTTGCACTATCACTTGTATACAACAATTTACTCTTAACTTTATCACTCTTTAATCAAAACTGCCATCTGGTTGCCTCGGGGGCCTATTTATATCGAATGACATTTCATCTAGATTTCTAAAGTAGTTTCCACATTGTCTCCACTCTCCACTATTAAACATTTTCCTTCTGGTATATTTCTACACTTACACTAGTGTTGCCACTTGTGTTTTCATTTGAACGTTTTCGATTGGGAAATTGGTATTAAATGTTGGGTTCGCGTTACACTGCCCCCTCCTTAAGATTGTTCGTCCCGAATAATTCCATCTGCAGCCTCACCACTATATCGATGCAGCCGGTCACAATGAACTACTTTTAACTTACCTCTTAGTCCTCTTTGGATGCGGTAAACCACGTCGTTGGTCCTCGTGACAACAGTATAAGGACCTTCCCAGTTCGCTGAAGTTTCGGTGACATTCCTTTTTGATGATGCGGATTATAAAGCCACCTACGATCTCCTGCTTGGAATCCTGCCGTTGTCGCTTTTGTGTCGTACCGTGTCTTCATCCGGTCGCTGTAGGTTTTCATCCGATCCCTTGTTCTTTTATGGATGTCAGCGAGTCTCTCCTTGAGGTCGTCCACATACTCGTTCGTGTCCTGTGGCTCCTCTGTGGGGCATCCAAATTTAAGTTCGCTGGGCAGTCGCATGTTTTCCCGAACAGGATGTCAGATGGTGTTTGTCCTGTCGAGCTATGTACTGCACTTCTAAAGGCCATCAGGAATAGCGGTAAGTGCCTATCTCAGTCTCTTTGGTAGTCGCCTACGACTTTGGTGAGGTGTTCTTTCAAGGTCCGGTTGAATCTTTCAAACATCCCATCAGACTGTGGATAAAGCGGTGTGGTTCTCGTCTTCTTAATGCCAAGTAGTCCGCACACTCCTTGGAAGATGTTTGACTCAAAGTTCCTCCCTTGGTCGGAATGGAGTTCCATAGGCACGCCAAACCTACTCACAAAGTTAAACACAATCTGGTCGACCACCGTTTTGGCCTCTTGATTTGGGATGGCATACGCCTCAGGCCACTTGCTAAAATAGTCCATTACAACCAGAATGTACTTGTTTCCAGCGTTGGTCTCTGGAAAAGGCCCAGCCACATCTACAGCAATCCTCTCAAAAGGCGATCCAACGTTGTACTGATGCATTTTACCTTGAATCTTCCTAGCCGGTCCTTTGCCACTGTGGGGCAACTCTATAGAGAGCAGTGCTATAAAGTCCATTTCCAAATTTTTAAGCAACGGTAAAAAAATATTGTTTTTCTCAATTCATACGGTATTTTTGATAAGACATGGAAGAACTTTGCCACCCTGGCAGGATCTTTTTACCTTTTGGTAAAACTTCCGAATCTCATTCCTGTCATGGCACCTCTCTATTTCCTCAAACGAGCGCTTCTCATGCTGCTTCTTTTTCTTTTTGAGAAGTCGGTGTTCTTCCCTTCTTCTCTTCTTGTAAATCTCGTTATATTGATCGTAAGCAGCCCTCGTTCGTGTTTGCATAAGCATTTGTCGTGCATTTTGCTTGGCTGCATTTGCCTGCCTGCATTCATCATCGAACCATGGGTTTCGTTTTGGTGGCCGAGTGAAACCCAGAACCTCAGAAGCAGCGGTTCTGATGGCTTCTTGGCATTGCTGCCACTGGTCTTCAATGTTTAATGCTGGCGGCATGGGATTCAAGGATAATTGAAGGGACACTCGATTGGAAAAGGCATTGGCAATCTCTTGCGATTGTAGCTTTCCGACGTCATATCTTTTCACAGCGTTAGTTCGTGCTGGTCGTGAACAAGGTATCCTCATTCGTATCTTGGCTACAACAAGGTAGTGGTCCGAGTCAAAGTTGGCCCCTCGGAAAGTTCGGACATCTAGCTCACTGGAAGAGTGCCTTGCGTTGATCGCAACATGGTCAATTTGGTTGACGGTTAATAGATCTGGGGATCGCCATGTACCTTTATGAATTTTGAGATGCGGGAAGCGTGTACTAAAAAAAAGATTTAGCCCCGCAGCAAAATCGATTAGCCTCAATCCGTTTTCGGAGGTTTTGTCGTGGAGGCTTTGCTTACCGATTGTGTTTCCAAAGATGTCCTCTTCCCTAGTTTTGCGTTGAAATCGCCAAGAACGGTTTTCACGTCGTGTCTAGGGCACTGCTCATATGTTTCTTCGAGGAGCTCGTAGAAACAGTTTTTGGAATCGTCGTTTTTTTTTCTGTGGGGGCGAGGGCGCATATCAGGCTAATCTTGGCGAATTTAGCCCTGATGCGGATGGTCATTATACGCTCATTGACTGGATTTTGGCTAATCACATTATCCCTGAGACTCCCTCTTACGACAAATCCGCACCCAAATAAGCGCTGTTTCTGTTGTCTGTAGCAGTCGCCATAGTAGATGTCACAGTTTCTCAGCTTCTTTATGCCCGGTCCATTCCATCGCACTTCTTGGATGGCGGTTATGTCTGCTTTGCAGCAGTCCAGGGCGTCCACTAATTCTCCAGCTGCACGTAGTCCGTTGAGATCTTACGTTTCATGTGCAGATCCGGAGGTCATTTTCCTTTTTTCGTTTGCTTGGGTCGTCAACTTTGAAATAATTATCGTTATCCGAGGCTATTTGTTGTTTCGGAACAAATTATTTTTTCTGTGGTAGGGTAGTTAGCCCTACGCACAACCCCCAACCTGGAGGGCCAGGTCCTTTTGGATCCCTTCGGACACAAAGGGCTGGAATATCCAGTGTCAGTACCCTGCTGCAGGGGTGTGAGTGCTGCCGTTGGCTCACCAGGAGCTCATCCGCCACCATCTCTACTTCAATACCCTGTCCTAGTATTGAATTATTCAGGGGTTTCTGCTTTTATGGCTGCTGAAGTCCACCGTTGATTCTGTCCCTCGAATTCATCCGCTGGAACATTTACACGAAAGCTCTCGTAGACCACTGAGATTCGTGCAGTCAGTCATTGTTCGCAGAGCAATTAAAGTGTTGATCGCTCACAATTCTTTTGTTCTGGATTCCTTCGTCAACACTCACACTTAGTTTAGCAGGTCAGCTCTGGACGGAGCATCCCAGGTCCCAGTGGATACCACTTGGAGGTATAGTAAGCACAATTGACGTGTACTATAAGTTACAGCATCTGGGCGCCGCCAAGTTGGCACCAGTCAGAGCCTACCCGAATAGTACAACGCCCATCCACCACGAAGAAATACGAAGACATCATCAACTTATCACCAGACAAGAATTACACCTACACAAAAATCCTGTTATCGATGTGGACAACAACATCACTTTAAATTTCCAGCAATTTGGTCAACATGCAAAAAATGCGGCAAACGGAATAATTATGCTGTCATGTGCAAGAGCAAGCTTCATGTAAGAGTCGTTTATGCGGAAGAAGGAGAAGAAGAGTTAGAAGAAGAAGAGCTATTTTTGGGAACAATAAAAGAGCAGCAAGGTGATTTTGGTAAGGCGATAAAAGGTAATGATCTATGGACTGTAGAGTTATGTATAAATAAGAAAAAAGTTAACTGTTTATTAGACACCGGCGCTCAAGCCAATGCTATATCAGAAAAATTGTTAAACGAACTTTTGCTAAAAAATATTAAACTTAAACCTACTGTTGCTAAAATTGTTTCTTATACCGGTGAAAGTATTATTAATAGCGGAATTTGCAAAATAAAATGTAGTTTAGATGGTAAAAAAATGTCGATATTAGGGCTGTTTTTTTGGGAGGCTGTCCGGTACCTTGTATTGTAAATCCAAAAAAACGGTTCGCGTTTTTATGTTTGATGGTTGGTATCTGTGACGAGTTGTCAAACAAATGAAAGCAAATAGCGGTGTTCACAAAAGTATGCAAGTATTTTTTTGTGGTTTTTTTTCTCTGTTTACACGCTTGGGTTCAGTTCACTTGAGAGTGAAGTGCGAAAAACTTTTAAATGTCGGTAATCCGCTTAAATACATTACTTAGAAGTTTATAAGTTCAATACTTATATTTTAAAAGTGTCTTAAGAAACTAGACATAAGCGGATACTTATCTGTATAAGAATCAACTTCTTCATGGTATATATTTAACGAATAACGAAATTGAGTTTACTATTCCTTAATGGTTATTAATTGTAGATAAAATAAGTCTGGAACAGATGGCGCTTTTGTTGTTATTAATCATAGATTGCATAAATCTGGAACAGATGGCGCCTTAAGCGAATTTCTGTGGCGGCATTGGCACTTCTTCTGTCACGCCTCTTCTGGATACATCACGCAACCAAGCGTTCGAAGCGCTAACTACAAATCGGAAGATAAAACACTCTCCCACACGCATACGAACACACAAACAGAAACAGTTTCGCAAATACTTACTTTTGGACGCTACAGCTATGGTGGCAAAACAACGCTAGTTTTTTCTTCTTGCTTTTCCTTTTAATGCGACAAGACTGATTGGTTTTTAGTGCGCGTTTCATTGTCAAATGTTTTGGAGTTTTATCAATAAATATAATTAATTTAAGTGTTTAAACGACGAGATTTTTATTTATTGTTCAAGAGTAGAATAGTTCTACAATTGGTGACCCCGACGTGATACTGATCACACATAGCGTATATTTTTCTAAAAACGAATAAACATCGACCGTGAAAAACGACGCCATACCAGCAGCCATTTTTTTTTCTTCTTTCTCAAAAAAGAATAGATTTTTGGCGTATTCCTTCCTCCAGCAAGATCTCCATGGTATTTCCTAGATCTCCTATCAAAACACATCCAGGGACAAGCATGATCAACGAAGATTTAAACAAAAGTCTGATCGACATGGAATATCCTCCTCGTGGTAATGGTGCTACAGACGGACCCCCGATCATCCCTGGCAGAACTTCTGACCACAGCAACAACATCAACAGCAATAACGGGAGACTTCAGGGCAACAACGCTTTGCCAGCACTCCAATGTTACTCAGGTGAAAATAACCATGCTAATCCAAATTTTCCTTTGGTCATGTATATGCTTTTAACCTAAATTTGCCGCAGTTTACCACTGAAGAACCTGAGATGTGGTTTGTAATTGCGGAAGCGGATTTTTTGGCAAATCGTATTACCAGTGATAACCAAAAATACAGTCAGATCCTGAAATCACTACCAATCAAGGTTACTAAGCAACTCTGGGACATTATCGGTCGTCCACCCGCACAAAACAAATACGATTCTTTGAAAGATGCAATCTTGAAGCGTTTTTCTGACACTCGACAAGTGAAACTCCGCAAACTTCTCAAAGATCTGCGACTTGATGACAAAAAACCTTCACAACTCCTGAGAGAGATGCGCGAGTTGGCTCAGGACACCATTGCTGACGAGGTCCTGCATGAGCTCTGGATTGCTCAACTACCAGCTCAGGTACGTCCTTACCTGCTTATGTCAGCCGATTTGAACAACTTAACCGCTCTAGCCGAGCTTGCAGATCGATTCGTGCAAAACGCCCCCTACAACTCAATCTTTTCAGTCAACAACAACTGCATTGCTCCTCAAACACTCTCTGGAAGCAAAACTGAACGTGCATTGCTTGAAGTTCAACTCACACTCAAAACTCTACAGCAAGAAGTCGGTAAGATTCAAATCCAGTTCCAACAACTGCAGCAACAACAGCAAAGCTTACATCTGTCTCAACAGCAATTCACCCAAATGTTGCAGCAGCAACCTCATACACAGCATGTCTCACGGCAGTACCAGAATCCTCAAGGTAATTACACCAGAAACAGATCGGCCACTCCTAACCGCAATGGTTACTGTTATTACCACAACAAGTGGGGTAATAGTGCTCGTCATTGCACGAAACCTTGCAAATTTTCTCCACTTTCCACTGATGACCAGGGAAACTAACTCCGCTGTCATTGGTAGGGGAAATCCATGACAGCTCCAGCAAAATTCCCGCTCAGGAACTCAGACTACACATTTATGACTTCTCAACCCATCAGAACTTTCTAATTGACTCTATAGAAGGATGTTGGTTGAGGCCCAGGTTCACCCCAAACTGTAATGCCCACCTAAGTAAGTAAGTAAGTATTTAACGTTAGATTTTGGTGGTTTTTTTTCTATTTTGGAAACCACAGTTGTTGAAGTTTCAAGTTGTTTTGCCTGCTCTTTCGTATTTTGCATGAGGCGAGCAATTTCTATTGCTTTTTCAAGTGTTAACTTGTCATCTCGTAGTAGCTTATCTCTTAAAGAACTATTTTCTCTACTTAAGCCACAAAACAAGATTTACTCAAATTTTTTAGGTTTGTGACGAATTCGGTAATGGACTCACCACTGATTTGTTTTCTCGTAAAGAAATTGTGTCTTTCCATTGCAATATTCTTTTTTGGAGAGCAGAATTCCTCGAATTTATCGATTACGTCTTGCAAACTTACTGTATCCATATCAAGTCCAAACGAGCTGAAGATAGGCAACGAGTCTGATCCAAGATAATGCAAAAATATAGCAACTTTTCGGGGATCTTTTTCTGTTTCCATGTTGGATGCTCTCAGAAAAATTTTAAATTGTAGGATCCAATATTTCCCGAGATCGGATAAATTTTGATGACCACTTGTAAAATCCAATGGTGGTTGCGTTGGGACTATCCCCACGTGCCCTTCTTTTTCTGACATGTTTTTAACTTTGATAGGTCTATTTTCAGTAGTTTCAGTGTTATTTAAACTTTTTTCTTTAGTCATAGATTTTTTTTTTTAAACTTTTTATATACTTGCAATTTTTCACATTAGTTTAAATTTTTTTTTTTAAGTATAAGTTTTTACTTCTGACACCATATTGTAGTGTAAAGACGAGAGTTGTTTTAAGACTGATTTATTCAATGATTCAATATAACTTAAAACTAAGACATTTCTCTTAGGTACTAAATTTATGTACTAAACTTATAATGAGAACTATACTTCTCAACTTCATAATATGTTATGTTCTCACAACAGATATCACATTGCGATTTCAATATTTACTCATTTATTAACATCATAGTTCAAAAGAAGAAGGTTCATCCCCGAAAAGTCACTCTTCCGAAGACACAACACACATCGCCGTGTCCCCTAACTCATCAAGGGAGAAAAGAGAATAAAAAAGAGTCAGAAGAGAGTAGAAAGCTATTAGCTTTGGGCATAGTTGAGAGATTTGGTTGCAATATCACCACCATTAACAGTGAAATTCTGAAACTTAGCGCTATTCACAGTAATTTCAAGATATTTGCAGGATGACGAATGTATCTGTTTAGCAGTTGTGTTTAAAGTCAATAGAAAAATTAATGTAGCTGTGGATCAGTACTTTTATCTGTATAAACGTGCTTATCCACAGCTATGCTGGCTCTTAGATATAAACAGACAGAGAGTTATATTACTAAGTAAGAACCTTGTCAGTTGTCATCTCTTACTAAAGAGTTAGCAAAAATATGCAATTTCCTTATGGCAGCAGTGGAAGCACTTTTTTATGGCCTTTTTATACAGGGTGTCCCGTATTTCGTTTTACATACTTTGGGATATGATTTTTGGTCATATTCAAAGAAAAAAATTATTTGACAGTAAAGTCCGTTTCTCAAGTTTGACATCACTTTTTGACAATTTAAGAAAAGTCTAACTTTGGTATACCCTGACCTGTGTTAAATTCGATATCTCTTTCAATACTGATGATAGAGACCTAATCTTAGACTAAATTTTTTGAAGAAATAACAACCTTTACGACTGTTTTTAAGTTGAGCTTCCATAGATTAAGGGTTGCCAGATTTTCAATTTTAAGTGGTGTTCAAATTTTCTTCCCCAAGCAAAGTTTTGATTTTGAGGTAATCTTTTTTCAGAAAATGCCTGTTTAACATAGAGTTTCTTTATTTTTAATAGATGAACAAAACAATAATAAAAAAAAACTCAGTAATAAGTCTACTCAAAAACCCATACATTTTATGATACTTAGAAAAAACTAAAACAGGTAAGAAATCTAATTTTGGGTTTTTTACGGACTCTTATTGCAACAACTTGTAATGGATGTTGTTTTCCAAGAATTGATTATTTTAAGGTAGTTTTTATGACTTTGCACTGATGAAAACGGTTGAAAGTGTATTTGACCTGCTACCAAAATCCTAATTGAGTAACATCTCCTCAGAGAAATTTTTGGGGCATGAATGTTCAATGGGTCGTATAAAAGAATAAGAAAACAAATTTGATCATCAGTTTATCAAAATAAGTCACGATTGCAGTTTGATCAGAGAACTTTTGAAATGCCTTTTTTTACAAAAGAAGAATACGCAGATATTTTATTCGTATACGGGTTCTGCAATGGAAATGCAAGAAGAGCACAACGAAGATACCAGGAACTTTATCCCAACAGACGACTTCCTTCTCCATATCTTTTTGGAAATACCTTTCGGAGGCTTCGAAAACTGGATCAGTATTAACCGAAAGACCTAACGTAGAAGCTGGAGCTATAAGAAGAGTTTCGGTCGATGAAAGAATACTGGCAGCTGTTGAAATCGATCCTTCTATTAGCATAAGACGCTTGGCTCTACAGTATATGTATATGTTTCCAAACAAAGAATCTCAAGAATACTGCATTGCAAAAATATGCATCCATATCACCATACACCTGTACAGGAACTACTTCCGAATGATTTTGTGATGAGAGTCGAATTTTGTAACTGGTTGCTAGAGAGAAGCTTGGATAACAACCACTTTATAAACAGAATTCTTTGGACATACGATTACCAGTTCACAAGAGATGGTATCACCAATTTCCATAACCTCCATACATGGGCCTCAAGCAATCCACATTCAAGACGGCAAAGATCGTTTAAGCGCAGATTTTGTGTCAATATGTGGGCAGGTGTAATTGGTTATAGATTAATCGGACCTTTCAAATTACCACCCCGACTTAATTCTACTAATTACCTGGAGTTTTTACAGAATAATCTACCAGGCCTATTGGAAGATGTTCCACTGCGTCAGCGAGTTTCATTGTATTTCCAACAAGATGGCGCTCCCGCCCACTATGGTCGTGAAGTTAAGGATTGGCTGGATGAAAAATACGGTGGTAAATTGATAGGCAGAAATGGACCAATTCACTGGCCTGCACGATCTCCCTATCTCACTGTACTGGATTTTTTTTGTATGGGGACGAATGAAAGAAATTAACCTTAACCGAATTAGAACAACGTATTTCCGAAGGATCATTACAAGTAAGACAAGAGCTATCGATAGCAAACATCCAGTATGAAATCCAAAAACAGGCTCTGGCATGCGTTCAAAACGAAGGAGGGCCCTTTGAGCACTTCTTATAATTGTATTTGTATAAAATACATAAGAAACTACTAAAAGTTCTTTAAAAACTACATCCATTACAAGTTGTTGCAATAAAAGTCCGTAAAAAACCCAAAATTAGATTTTTTACCTGTTTAGGTTTTTTCCGAGTATCATAAAATGTATGGGTTTTTGAGTGGACTTATTACTGAGTTTTTTTATTATTGTTTTGTTCATCCATTAAAAATAAAGAAACTCTATGTTTATCAGGCATTTTCTGAAAAAAAATTACCTCAAAGTCAAAACTTTGCTTGGGGAAGAAAATTTGAACACCACTTAAAATTGAAAATCTGGCAACCCTTAATCTATGGAAGCTCAACTTAAATACCAAAGTTAGGCTTTTTTTAAATTGTCAAAAAGTGATGTCAAACTTGAGAAACGGACTTTACTGTAAAACAATTTTTTTCCTAGAATATGACCAAGAATCATATCCCAAAGTATGTAAAACGAATTACGGGACACCCTGTATTGACTATATAATCTAGTAAAGAAAGATTTGATATAGGAACATCAACACCACGTTTTTTTTTGCTTCAGTTGAAGATTGTGCAATAGGCTTTGAAGTAAATTGATATATACTATATTGTCATAGCCGTATATCCTTGCTACTTCTTCAACTAGGTCAACCGGTATTGTAACGTCCGGTCTCCAGCTTGGTACTTGTACATTCCAATTGCCTTCGGTCAATTGAGTGAGGAACTTCGTTTTGAGCAGAATGTGATGATGTTGTGCAAACAGTATCTGCCTTAGTTAAAAAAAAAGTTTTTAAGAAATTCTCATAATCAAGCAACATTTTACCATGTAACGACTTCATCCAGCTTCATAATAACATCGAAATTGACCCTGTAAAATTTTATACTAGTCGATTAGTCGGCACTCTATTAAATACGATAAGTTCTTGATGTAGGTATTGTTATAAAAAATCTACACATCTTTTTGCACTCACATACGGTTCACAATGTTGGACAATGTATAAAAAATATAAGAGTAATGCTGGATTTACATGCATCTGCAACTGCGGAAGTGCAGAAAAGTAAAGCGGGACGGACGAAGATTATAAAACACAAAAGTTAAAAAAGAGAGACGAATAGGATTATGGTTGCGGATCAGGGATTATGGGTGCAGATGAACATGTTCATCTGCAACCATAATTTTTCATCTGCAACCATAACTAAGGAAGTGCGTTCCCTCTCTATCAGACAAGTATGAATTTTACATCTTGTATCTTTTTCCGATTTTCATCTGCACTTGCAGATGCATGTAAATCCACCATAAAGGGCCAACTATAATGCACTTTGCCGCGCTTACGCCTGCTTACGCGAACGAGCCAATACACTTTTTTATATAACACTAACTATAATAGACTCAGTTTCGTTAAATTTCGCTCACTTTTGCGCAATTAAGCAAGAGCCATTGAATTGGCTCGAACTTACGTAAATGTCAAATCCAAAGCGTATCAACCATAGAAGAAGAAAAGAAGAGAGAAAACCAACACTTCTCTTGCCCCGCAACTGCCAATTGTCTACATAGTGTGGTGTGGTTTGCCCTCATGTGTATCTCTTTTGTGCTATCAAATCAACTCAACTCAGCTTAACGCATGTTTACATGTAAAGTAGCCAGAATCTATTATAGTTGCTTTTTGTTTAACGAACACTTTCGGAAACTTTTCGTCTGGTTTTTGACACTAGCCTAAGCTGAGCTAAGTGCATTATAGTTGGCCCTTAAGTTGCCCGCAGCTGAGATGAAGATGCGCCGTAAGACAGCATAAGTAATAAAGCTTGATCTCATTTTAAGCACCCAAAACCGCGAAAGCATCTTATTGCGCTCTAAGGTGACGTTGTTGCCCAAGTGGTTCACTTTACCGTTAACCTTAAGGTGAGCCCTTATGTATTTTTCAAAAATTTAGCCACATCCATGATGTTGTCTTCTGCGATGTTGGTGCAGTTGATTCCAAAACGGAGGGAAACCTTATTTTTTTCAGACCTTTTCCGCAAGAACTTGTTTTTGACAAAACACTGCTGGTACACACAGGTGCTCATAAACTTTCCCCCAAAATTTGTAGTTAAAATTTCCAAAGCCATGTGGAACATGAAAGAAGACAGCTCCAACAGGTAGTCTTCGCATAGACCAGCAGTTTGCGTCACAGAAATACAAAACTAAATACAGAAAATAACAAAAGAAAAAAGCAACAGAAAACCTTTCAAGCTCTTGCCAAGTCTTCGTGTTATTTATTTTTAACTAAGACAAACCGCATTAGGAACAAAAACTTTTTTTATCAAGCGAATTATACGTACATTGTATTAGGCAGCACAAAAAGTTGTGGAGTCTTATACCTCAGCTTCATCCTCCGGTACCACTCACTGGATCTCCTTCCAGTTTCATTTCTGTTTAAAAAAAGGCTTTATAATTAATTTTAATTTATATAAATTTTAATTTCTAGTTCTTTTTCTAAATGGAGAATGACAAATGTCAAAAATGTCAATGCGAAGCGGATGCCTTGCGGATCGGATGAAATCTGCGGGAATAGATTATTGCGGATTCCATCGGATGTTTTAATGGTAGACACGTGCACCCAAGAGGACCCTAGCATTCATAGGTTTTTCTTAAAACCCACCTCTGTCTATCAACTCCTACTCTCACCTCCACGTGGTGAACATCGGATGCCTAGTACCTCACCTGGAGAAAGGTTGTTGGTGGCAGCAAACGAGAGAGGGGGGGGAGAGGTGTTCCCACTAAGGCACTTTTTCTTTCATCCAGACGGCAGCGGAGGAATTCCCTAGATGGAATCAACGGTGGCGTCTACAGTTCCAGTCAGGTTGAACTACTTAGTGAACACCTTATAGGGCTACTACCACATATTTGGAGCTCAGGCCTATAAGGAACGGTTTATCCGGCTCCCCATCTTTGGAGTTGTACAAGGATCTGGCCCTCCAGGTTGGGGGTCGTGCTGTCGGGTTGACTTTTCGGCCACGTAAAGCAATTGTTAGTTGCGAAGCACCAAAAAGCCTCGGATACGGACGGATTTACTGATGACGAACCCAGCAAACGAAAAACGGACAACGAACCTCAGATCTGCACGTGGAATGTTAGGTCTCTTAATAGACCACGTGCAGCCGAACAATTAGCGGAAGCACTCTACTGCTACAAAGCAGATATTACTGCTATTCAAGAAATGCGATGGGATGGACCAGGTAGACGCAAATTAAAAGACTGCGACATCTACTACGGCGATTGCTACCGAGAACATAAGCAGCGACTGTTTGGATGTGGATTTGTTGTTGGAACTAGACTCAGGCAAAAAGTCTTGAGTTTCAACTATGTGAACGAGCGCATAGCAACAATCCGCATCAAGGCTAAATTCGTCAACATAAGCCTCATTTGCGCACACGCCCTCACAGAGGAAAAGGATGAAGACACCAAAGACGTATTCTACGAGCTCCTGGACAAAACATATGAGCAGTGCCCAGGCTATGACATTAAGATTGTTCTAGGAGATTTTAATGCCAAGCTAGGAAGAGAGGATATCTTTGGTGGAATAATCGGAAGATACAGCCTGCACGACAACACCTCCGATAACGGATTCAGGCTGATCGATTTCGCTGCAGGGCGAGATGTTCTGGTAGCTAGTACGCGGTTCCAGCACCTCAATATCCACAAAGGAACATGGAAATCTCCTGATCAATCAACCGTCAACCAGATTGACCACATTGCGATCGACGCACGACACTTCTCCAGTATAGAGGATTTCCGAATATTCCGAGGGGCCAACATTGACTCGGACCACTACCTTGTTGTTGCCAAGGTACGACTGCGGATATCCCGATCCAAGCCAACACAAGGAAATACTGTGAGACAATTCGAGGTTGGACGACTACAATCGCAAGAGATCGCCAAGTCCTTTTCCGATCGAGTCTCTTACAACCTCTTAAGGAGTCTTATGCCGCCAGCATCAAGTATAGAGAACCAGTGGCAGCACTGCCAAACAGCCATCAGAGATGCCGCCTCTGAAGTGCCATGTTTCACACGACCACCACAAGGAAATCCCTGGTTTGACGACGAATACCGGCAAGCACATGCAGCTAAACAGGACGCATACAAAGCAGTGCTGTACAAAAATACTAGAACTGCTCACGAGCTCTACAAGCAGAAGAGGAGAGACGAACAGCGGCTTCTAAGACAGAAAAAGAGAGAGCGCGAGAAGCACGCGAGGAGATAGAAGGGTGTCATAGCAGGAATGAGGTTCGGAAGTTTTACAAAAAGGTGAAAACAACAGCCTCGGGCTATAAGCCCCGAGCCAAAGCCTGCAAAGACGATCAAGGGAACATCGTGGTGGAACCGCAGTCAATGCTGAGGATATGGAAAGACTACTTGAATGAAATCATTTCCGCTGTTAGAGACATTGAACCATTTGATTTAGGCGACGTAGATCAACAATTTCACCAACACGACCTGAATGAAGTGAAGACAACAGTATCCAAGCTAAAGTCCAACAAAGCTGCTGGAGCTGATGGCCTCACTGCCGAATTATTTAAATCGGCAGGCGATGACCTGGTCAGGAGTATGCACCAGCTCATTTGCAAAATATGGTCGGAAGAAAGCATGCCCGATGAATGGAACCTCAGCATTGTTTCCCCGGTCCTCAAGAAAGGAGACCCTCTGAACTGCGCCAACTACAGAGGTATTAGTCTTCTTAACATCGCATATAAGATCCTATCTGCCGTATTGTGTGAGCGTCTGAAGCCTTTCGTCAACAACCTGATAGGTCCTTATCAGTGCGGCTTTAGACCAGAAAAGTCCACCATAGACCAAATCTTCAAATCGATACCCAACACCTTTTCATCGATTTTAAGGCCATGTATGACAGCATCTATAGAGAGGAGTTATATAGAGCCATGTCTTTTTTTGGCATCCCTACCAAACTTGTCCGATTGTGTAGGATGACGATGGAGAACGCACGCTGCTCCATCAGGGTCGGAAAAGATCTCACCGATACATTCGATATCAAAAAAGGTTTTAGGCAAGGCGATGCACTGTCATGCGACTTCTTCAACATCGTTCTTGAAAGAATAGTGCAAAACTCCCACGTCAACACAAGAGGCACAATATTTCAAAGATCCGTTCAATTGCTCGGATATGCCGACGATATTGACATAATTGGAAGAGCGCAGCGTGATGTCAATGGCGCGTTTATGAGCATTGAGACGGAAGCGAAGAAGATGGGTTTAGTGGTAAATGAGGGCAAAACCAAGTATATGCTGTCATCAAGAAAGGACACCCAACACCGACGTCTTGGACAGAACGTCAAAATAGACAGCTATAACTTTGAGGTAGTTAAGGACTTTGTCTACCTAGGCGCCACTATTAATTCAGACAACGACACCAGCGCTGAAATCAAACGAAAAATAACTCTTGGCAATCGCTGTTTCTTCGGACTAAGAAGGCAATTGAGTAGTAAAGTCCTCTCTCGAGCAACTAAAGTGTTCCTGTATAAGACACTTATCATTCTGGTTCTTATATATGGCGCAGAGGCATGGACCTTGTCAAAGGCAGACGAGAACGCTTTAGGATGCTTCGAGAGAAAAATTTTTCTGGTGATTTTTGGTCCCGTCTGCATAGATGGAGAGTGGAGAAGAAGATTCAACGACGAATTGTACGCGCTGTACAGCGACACTGACCTTGTCAAACGAGTCAAGGTCCAACGGCTTAGATGGCTGGGTCATGTAGAGCGAATGGACGCCAACGCTCCGGCCCAGAATTTCTTCGAATTCAATCCCGAGGGACGGCGCAGTAGAGGAAAAATGTGACTCAGGTGGCACACGCAAGTAGGAGAGGACCTCAACCAACTTGGCATGCAAAACTGGAGGCAGCTAGCTAGGGACCGAGCTGGCTGGAGAAGCATGTTGGTTGAAGCCCTAGTCTGACCCAGACTGTAGCGCCACCTTAAGTAAGTAAGTAAGGATTCCATAATCGACATGAATATTATGTTATGAAAAAAACAATAGGTGCGATTTTTTGCACGCGGATATACGCTTGATCAAATTTTTGCATGTTAAAAACAACAACAAAATAAGCGAATACCGATAACTAACCTACGGGTATAAATAAATATAAATAAATAACTATACTATATAAATAAATAAATAAATCTATGAAAATAAATAACAAATAAGAAACAATACTTAACACATACTCAATCTTATGATAGTGAGTAGTGAGAGTGGGTAGCCTATAGATTACCATAGCTAGGGGAGGGAATGTTGAGTAGGCAGTATTCGTTAAGAAAAGGTTCGTTTTGCGTATATTATGTGTTCTTGTTGATAACAATAGATAGCAAATAGAAAAATTGTTTTCGGGGATGTTTAAGACAAAGCTAGTTGCAGTCGGGCAAATTATGGATTCAGTGGAATAGGTAGACAGGTGCAGTGTAGTGAATTCACATACAAAAGACAATAGTGAACAAGAATATCACAGTAAAAAAAAAATTATTTTTCGATGCTATCGAAACAAAACATAAATCAGGTACATTATATTATATTAGAGGATGAGTAAATATCATAGATTTGTATTGCAGTGTGTTTTTCGAAAACAGAAGTCAGGTACTTATGTTGAAACAAAAAGAGACATAGCATGTATGTATATCACAGCGCATTTTATTTCTACCTAATCAGGTACGTTATTTGGACAATAGACACATAAGTGGACTAGAATAAAATAAAATTTGATATCACAGTTTGTTTATTGCACTTAACCGTAGGTCTTTAAACTGTTTAAAAAAGAAAACATAATATCAGGTACTAAGTGGACAAACAGTCGCGTAAAGCGGGACATCTTAAAATTCTAAGTATCACAGTGTCTATTGCATTTTGCCATTTCGGCTATAATTTGGTGCTATGTATAAATAATTAAAAAAAAAACAAATCTTAAAAGTGATGTCACAGTAGTTGATATTGCACGTATTGGTTTTACTTAAGCTAATTACTAATGTATAGTGGGACAAAAAATAAACAGAGATATCACAGGTGTTCGATGTAACGTTACAAGAAATTGAAATACACACAGATATCACAGATGTTTATTGTTTAAGGTCTTTTGCGTGATACACGCCTAACATTTTTTCGTTAAGGTTTTCGACCTCATACATATTTTTGCCCACAGGCTTAACAATACGACATTTAACATATTTTGGACATAACTTTGCACTTAAATATTTCGAAGTGTCACTTAATATGAAGTTTCTCTTGAACACTTCTTGTCCGGGTTGATTGGATATTTCTCTTGATCTAACGTTATATTTTATTGCACTTTTTTCCTGTGAATCCAAAATGGATTCTTTTACCTTTTGCCTTACAATTCGCAGTCTGTCGTACCTCGGAAGGGTCATCAGCTCACCGTCCTCCACCGCATCTAGTTGTTCAGCCAACCCGTAACTACTGGCGTGTGTCATCATGTTTGTACCAAACAAGGCAAAATATGGTGACACACCAGTAGATGAGTGCACTGAACTCCGCAATGCTGACGCGATCTCGTTGAGGTGAATATCCCATTCGCGTTGATCGTCTTTAAGATATGATCTTAAAGTGGCAAGCAATGTGCGATTAACCCTCTCCGAGGCGTTGGATTGCGGCGCGTAATTCGCAGTTTTAAAGTGGCGGATGCCGAACTTCTGATGCAAGTTCTGGAATTGCTTTGACAAAAACTGCTTTCCATTATCTGAATGGATTATTTGTGGTACTCCAAACGTGTTAAAATTTCATTTTTCAAATAATTTACTGCTTGTGAATTTGCGGCTTTTAGTGGCTTGAAGAACATAAACTTTGAAAAATGGTCAAGGACAACAAATTTATAACAATTACCGAGATTTTTGATCTCGGATAAGGACCAAGAAAATCAACATATAGTTTTTGAAATGGACGGTCGGTACAAAAATTTGTAGACATAGGGGGACGTTGAACTTGGTTGGTAGGTTTGCATTGCTTGCATATTGCACAGTTATTAACAAAACTTTTAATCTGTACTGCCGTACTCTATGGAAGGTTTTTGCAATGCCACCATGACCACACTTCGGTGGTTCATGGGACTTGGCAATAATTTCTTCGGTAAGACCCGAAGGAATCCAGAGTCACCAAGTGTGTTCCTCCAGCCACTCTTCACCACTTGGAGGCAACCACTTCTTATAAACGAGGTCCCCGTCTACCTTTAAGTCAGGCAACTGCTCGTGGTTTTCTTGAACTGTTTTTACGAGATTAGTATATTCTTCCGACTTAAATTCTTCCGAGTCCAGGTCAATTATGGGCGCTACTTCTTCCAGCTCAATACTCTCTAAGTGTGCCCAAGAAAGAGTATCCGGCACGACACTTAGCGCTCCCTTTCTGTGCTCTATGTCGAAGGTATAGGATTGGAGATCAAGACTCCACTGGGCTAGACGACCGTTCAGGTCTTTCATACTCATCAGCCACTTAAGGCTTGAGTGGTCGGTTATGACCGTAAAATCCATACCCTCAACATAGGGCCTGAAACGTTTGATGGCCATTACAGCCGCCAAGCACTCTTTCTCGGTCACACTGTAGTTTCGTTGACACGAGTTGAGCTTTTGGGAGAAGTAAGACACTGGACTCTCTTCATCTTCGGTTTTCCTTTGAAAAAGCACTGCTCCAATACCCGAATCAGAAGCGTCGCACTGGATGTAAAATCGCTTCTTGAAATCCGGGTGCGTGAGAACAGGGGCTGATGTTAATGCCGTTTTCAATCGCTCGAACGCTGCAATTGCTTCATCAGTCATCTCGAACTTGGTGTTTTTCTTTTTCAGTGTATCGGTCAACGGAGCCGTCAGGGTAGAGAAGTCCTTGATAAACCGTCTATACCATCCTGCTAGACCAAGTAGCCGACGAACCTGTCTTGGGTTTTTGGGAAGCGGAAAGTCAACGACTGCCTCGACCTTGGCCGGATCAGTCTTTAACTTTCCACCACCTACAATATAACCTAAATATTTAAGCTCTTTAAAGCAAAATTTGAACTTTTTGAGGTTAATCGTTAGGTTTGCTTTTCTCAAGCAATCAGCTACCTGTTCTAGCAGACTGATATGCGTCTCAAAGTCCGGCGCGATGATAAGCAAATCGACTAAAACTCGATCTCTGAGTCGTGCAGAGATCACTTTGTCCATTAAACGGCATAACCTTTGAGCAGCATTACACAGCCCAAAAGGCATAACCTTAAACTGGTACAAAGGTCAGTCGTTCAGCAACTGCTACAGTGAGTGGACGTGTTCTGTTGACGACTTTAGCAGTGACTCTTAAATCCGAATAGTGTTTAAATAGTAAACTAGAAGCAGTGAATTTAATTAAGGCAGTAGCCTAGTGTGTCAAGCCGAGGGTACCTGGTGTAGACAGACGCGGGTTCAACCCCCACGGTGAACCAAACAATTTATATCTTTTCTAAAGAAAAATGTGATGGACCTCTCCGGTCCATCAACAACAACTGCTAAAACAACAACAACAAGTACAGCAGCTGCAACAACCGCAAATAAAGTAGCAGCAACAACCGCAACAACAGCAGCGACAACAACAACTGCAGCTAAAAGAAGGCGGCGCAAAGCGAAGCCGAATAACACAATGCCCCGCAAGCAAAAGACGGTGGGTGATAAGGATTAGGTCGACGACAAGAGTATTTCGACCAGCAGTGAAAGTGATTACGAGTCGAACGCCGGTGAGGGCCGTTACACTGGCAGCAACAACTCGTTCGCTAAAAAAGCCGCGCCATCGATCCCCAGCCAGCAGCATCCAGCCGAGAAGAAGCAAAACCAACAACAACAGCCAGCACAACAACAGCAGCAGCCAAAGAAGACCCAGAAGAGCAGGGTGCCCCCAATCAATACCCACAAAATGGATCTACAAGCAACAAATAGCCTATGTAAGTCCGCCATTGGCGATAAATTTGTAATAAAACGTTTAGGTCAAGATCGACATGCGATCCAATGTCAAAACATTGGTGACCTAAGATCGTTCGTCAGTTGTTAGCGAAGACAACCACCGAGTATTATAGTTATACTCCCAAAGAGGAGAAGCCTAAAAGCATGCTATTGAAAGGGATAGAGCCTACCTCTGACCCAGAGGAGCTCTTAGCTGAACTCCGCAGGTTGGCGAGCGACGATCTCGAGTTTATCGGGGTCAAGCCATTCACCACGGCCAAGGCTAGACGGGAGAGGCGGCTATTGCCGATGTTCCTAGTCACCTTGTCACCCAGTAGCCGTCTGGAAAGTCTCAGGAGTATCTCCGTCCTGGACTACCAGATGGTAAAATGGGAGAAAATAAACAGGCACGGGGACATTTTACAATGTCTCCGTTGCCAAAGGTTCGGTCACGCCGCATTCAACTGCCAAATGCAGTCGAGGTGCGTAGAGTGTGGGGAGAACCACAACGACAAAGAGTGCAAACTCGGTGAGGTAAGGGTCGAAGATAAAACCCTACTGAAATGTGTTCTCTGTGGTGGAGATGGACACCCTGCAAACTATCGGGGTTGTCCTCGATACCAGGTAATAAAAAAATCAATAAAAGCTGCTCCAACAGTAACTAAGGATGAGGGAAGGCATGCAGCCAGACCGCCTCCAAGGGCCGTCGTTCCCGAAGTATCCTACGCCCAAATGGCGGGTGGAGCTGGGAAAACGGTACAACCTCCCCAGAAGGCGGCCGCACAGCCATCTGTGTCAAAGGCTGCTGCTGGGGAGACAGAAGTGATGGTTGCTCTGCGTGTCATTCAGGCACAAATGAGCGAACTATCGCGGCAAATAAGTGAGCAGGCGCGTAGGGTGGATTTGATCTACCGTGCAGTGCCGTCGCTTGCGCAATTTGTAGGGTAACGGGCGCGCTGCCGGAGAGGCCTTTAAGATCCTAGCCGTGAATGTGAATTCGCTAGTTAGGATAGAACGACGAACCAACTTCCTTGAGTTGTTAAAAGACCAACGTCCTGATGTATGTATGTGTTTGATGCTTTTCTAATTAAAAGTCTAAACTTTAATCTTTCAAATTCGCTCTCAAATTGTCTTCCAAAACTCGCTAAATACACTTTCTAAAAATCTCCAAAATAAAACACAACCAATAACTTTCAAACTTAATTTCCAGTGTTTATTTGACCTCCATTTAACCTTCTTTTACATCATTATATTTGGTCGAATTTGTAGGTAGATGTTTGGAAATTGGGTGGATGGATGAGTTCAGGGGGAGTTCATTAATTTAATGTAGGGCAGCATCCAGAGGTCGATCAAGTATCCAACATTCTCCCCCGCCAGTGAACAAAGTAAACGATAAGATGTCATCCTTCGTAAATTGCACCACAACTATTTGAAAAAGTCTTCTTCTATGCCTTGGAACTCACATGTAAAGACAAACCTTATTAATATATTGTAAAACAGTAAATTAAAAACATGAAACGTGTAAGTTCTTATTTTTATGCGTCTTTAGTGCAACTTAAAAATTGTAACGTGTAAACACAACGACGTCATCATGTAACATGGGCTTAAGGCAAATCTTATGTAACGCAACGTAACGAGACGGCACACGGCACTATAGAATTTCCGGTTGTCAAACGTCATGCTGATTTGTCCTCCAATAATAATTCTTTGATGTGATGTATGATGCTATGGACGTGATGTGTTCTGGTTTTGTTTTATGTTGTTTTAATTTTAGTATATTTTTTTTTCTTGGTGTTGTATATTAATAACGTAGATTTTATGTTGTTTTTCCTTTTATAAATATGTGTGTTGTGAGGAAAGTGGTTGCAGAAGCAAATGAGAAAGAAAACAAATGCTGAACATTTTCATTTTCACAGGTGCAGGAGTCCATCGTCATCGCCGCCGCGCCGTCGTCGGTGTCGCAGCTCTTATTTCTGTGTTTCTTGCCAAATTAATGCATTCGTTGCCAATTCAATGATGTATTGTGCTAACGCTGAGTTATAAAATGCAGGTGACTGGTATGATTGAGAAATCATACCTGTGTTTTCAATTAAACTTATGTTTTATTATATTAATGCATGA
This sequence comes from Melanostoma mellinum, assembly GCA_914767635.1. Lineage (NCBI taxonomy): Eukaryota > Metazoa > Arthropoda > Insecta > Diptera > Syrphidae > Melanostoma > Melanostoma mellinum. Next base: position 92,721,777 of record OU612060.1, on the reverse strand, counting down.
TATGTACACTTGTATATGTGTGTGTATGTGTGAATTCATTAAATTTACTTCGCTGGCAGGGTTGCCGTCGTGCGATTTTGAATTTGGTGTTCGTTTTATTTATTTAACTGATTTTATTGATGTTTTATTTTTAAATTTGATTATTTTAATCATCAAGAATGATATTATTTACTAAGTATTATTTCATATTTCCGTTTTTGATTGATTTCTTTCTTTTACAGGTTTTAAGTTGAGACGTTTTATACTTATTTTATTTAGAAAACGTTTATTGGGAAAACGTTTATATTTATGGCTATACCTTTTAAATATAAAATATTTAGTTTTCATTTTAATTTTGGGCTTCGAACCCTGTTTTTTTTTGTTTATTTTAACTGAAGAGTTAATTTTCGAGTTTTGTTTACTGTAATTTGCGACAGCGCCTTTTACATTTCTTCGAATTTAATTTAGTTGAATTCAGTGGACTGTATTTTGATTTTTAATAAATGAGTGTAAATGTATATGAGCGAGTGAATATTACACAGTCAAATGAACAAACGCTTACATTTTGAGTGAGTGGTTGTTTGATAAGCGAATGTTTTATTATGAATGTGTATAAAATGAATGAGCGGTTGATTTAACAGTTCAGATTGTTTGAGTGAGTGTTATATTTAAGTGAGTTTTACATTTGAGTGATTGTTGAGTTATTTTTGAGTGAATTTAAGTACATTATAAAAGGTTTAATGGTTTGAGTGACTTTTATTCGATTTTTCTTATTTTATATTTTGTGTAGGGTGAGTTTAGAATGTTTATCCACAATTTTTACTAAAGTATATTAGCTTTTGGTTCAAGTTCTTATTGGTTTTATTAATCCTTGTATTTTGTTAGATGAAGTTTGATAACGTTTTGATGGGTTATACAATTGTGTCTTCTTCGGTTGTGTTGTTCGATGGAAGTGGACAAATTTTTGTGATTGGTCGTTTGAATTCCCCATTTTGTGTTCGCACCTTTACTACTCGAATTAGGTCATCTTCTCCTGGATAGGTCTCTACGATTCTGGCCATTGACCATTGTGATGGTGGATGTCTTTCATCTTTTAGCAACACGAGATCACCGATCTTGGGTTGCTCTTCGATTTTCAACCATTTCGGGCGATTTTGAAGCCGTGTGAGATACTCGCCACTCCATTCCTTCCAAAAGGTTTGCAGTGATGCTTGAAGAATCTTCCATCGGTTAAGATATCCAATCTTTTCTTTCGCAAGGTCTGCTTCTGGAACTATATGACTCGAAGTGCCAATCAAAAAGTGTGCTGGTGTTAATACACTAAAATCATCCAAGCTGTCTGTTACCGGGCAGAGGGGTCTCGAGTTAAGACAAGCTTCTATTTGAGTTAGAAGCGTACTGAGCTCCTCAAAGGTCAACGCTTGGTTTTGGGCAACACGTCGCAAGTGGTATTTTACCGACTTCACTCCTGCTTCCCACAATCCACCGAAGTGAGGAGAAGCGGGAGGAATGAAATTCCAATTGGTGCCCAATTTACTTAGAGAATCAGCAATCTCGATGTAATCATGCTTAGCAGCGTTTAACATCTTTCGAAGTTCCGTATTAGCACCTTTAAAATTGGTACCGCAGTCGCTATATATATTGGAACATATTCCTCTTCTTGCTACGAAACGTCTGAATGCAGCAATAAAGGCTTGAGTTGTTAGGTCTGTCACAGCTTCAAGGTGCATTGCTTTGGTTGATAAGCAGATAAATATTGCAAAATAGCCTTTGAACATTTTCGAACCTCTTCCTTTCCAGGCCTTCACTTCTATAGGCCCAGCGTAGTCAACACCTGTGTGACTAAAAGGTCGGGACACATTTACTCTAGGTGCTGGCAAGTTACCCATCAATTGTTGCATCGGTTTGGGTTTGTTTTTGTAACAAGTTATACACCTACTTACAAATTTCTTGACTGTTCTTTTCATGTTGAAAATCCAGAATTGATTCCGAATAAACGAAATAACTTGTTGGTTTCCACCATGCAGTGTTTTCTCATGTGCATCTTCTATTATGAGTTTTGCAAAATTGTGATTTGGTTTCAAAACGATAGGGTGTTTTTGATCATATGTCAATGTGGCTTGACATTTCAACTGTCAGTGGTGAAAGTGTAAATTTAAACAGAGCTCTGTAAAAAGTTTTAAAATTGGCCTAAATATTAAGTTTTAAATAAACATTTTGGTATCAAATCAATTATTTGCAATTTAGATAACACAAAGAATCTCATTTAACCGACTAAGGTAGGAAGTTTTTTATAAATATTTCTACAAAAACTTATAAACTGCAGTACGGGACTTTCTCATGAGTGGCAAAAGAGCCTTAACTGATATTTCTCCTGTGCATAACAACGGCAACAAAAAACACGATTCAGGAAAAATGGCGGTGGGAGATATGTCTATCCTTCAATTGAAAGATATTCTTAGTGCCACCATTGCCGAACAAATTAAAGATTTGGCTACAAAATCAGATCTCGCGACGTTGACTGCAGAATTAGATGCTCTTAAAATTACAAATGCACAGTTGAACCGGCAACTAACAACAATGTCCGAGCGTTGTGACTTGCTTGAGTCTCAACTTGAAAATATTTCGAGAAAACACAACGAGAATTGTTTGGTTGTACACCTTCCTGTGGACAGAGAAACCAGTGCTGTGGATCTTGCGAAACAAACTTGTAACGAGCTTCTGGGTGAGGTGGTTCCCTTAAAAAAATCCCGTGAATTCATCAACACACATACACAAAGAGGAACCGTTTTTTTGGAACTTCATTCGTCTGAAGATGTAGAAAAAATTCTTTCCGCCGCAAGACAACTAAAAGGAAGAGATATCAGCATTCATCGTGAACAATCTCTAATGTACCGCAAGAAGAGACAGACACTAATCGAATTAAAAAATAAACTTTCAGAAATTAACTTGAAAGCTAAAATTAATCTGAAAGGAGAAAAACTGCAAATTAACAATCATCTTTTTGTTTATAAAGTGTCACGAGGGTTACTTGTCAAATCAGCATCAGAGATGACTTTTGTAAACAACATGTTTGGTGACAGATCGTCAGAGTTTTTTGACTGCAGCGAGGGAGTTAAGTTAGCAGCGGTTGCAAATATTCATTTGCCTTCGAACACTCAATCGACAGGAGCGCCATCTCGCCGCCAGTCAATGCACCCTACTAAATATAAACAATAGGAAAAAACTGTCGTCTGCCAAACTTTTAATTGTATAAATTTATCCATTTTAGCTTACAATATATCAGGTCTTAAAAACAAATTAACGCAGCCCGATTTTTTTAAATATATTTTGGATTTTGAAATAATAATTCTTTTGGAAACTTTCTTAGAGCAACAATTTGAGAATGATTATATTAAATATTTTAAAGATTATAAACTAACATTTATTTCAGCAATACGAACAAATGTACATGGGAGAGCGAGTGGGGGTATTCTATGTGGCATAAAATCTAAAATTTCTCACTTCGTAGATTTTAAAAACATAAATGGTAGAATTGTCATTCATGTTTTCAGTAACAATTTAAATTATCATATTATCCCGGTATATCTCAATTGTAATAATTGGCATTTAGATTTTGATAATTTGTGTAATTTTATGTACAACTCTTCCTTGGAAAATGCAATGGTAATTGGTGATCTCAATGCTAGAATTGGGGATTATCAGAATCCTTCTGTTCACTTTTTACACAATCAAATTGATTTTGAGCAATATAGAAACTCTAAAGATGAAACTCTCAACGGCAATGGGAGGTTGTTATCAGGGTTTCTCGAAGATTTTGGACTGTTTTTGTTAAATGGTGTGGCTAAAGGAGACGAATGCGGTGAACTTACTTTTATAAGCGGTCAAGGCGAGTCGGTAATAGATCTCTGCGCAATATCTGGTGAATGGTGCCACGCAGTGAAAGATTTTAAGGTAATGTTGGCCAACTTCTCAGCTCACATGCCAATTCTTGTGACTGCAAACTTTGACGAGCAGCTGCAGCAAAGAACTCCAGATATTTTCCGAAAACTAAAATGGCACGACAACAAAGCTGATCGCTACCAATTCCTACTGGATTATAATTCAAATCTTCTGCCTCACCTGCTATCATCTACGATTGATGAAATTGAAGAAAATATAACCAATTTAATTTATGCCTCGGCTCCAATTCCAAACAATACCTTTACCACTTTCACTCCCAAATCCAGATGGTTTGACAAGGACTGTTATAAATTACGCAAACTCTCATTCAGATATTTAAAGCTATTTAGGACGACAAATGCACATAACTTTAAAATGATGTACTTACGTGCCAACAAGGAGTTCAAACAACTTTGCGACGTAAAAAAAATGCTGTATCACAAAAATCTTTCACAGCAGCTCCTACTCAGCAAAAATACTAAGGAATTTTGGTACAACGTTCGGGAAGTCAGCGGGTGGCAAAGATGTATGAAGATTACTCTCGAAGCCCAGACTCTAGCTGCACATTTTAAAACACTATTGTCGGCGGAGGAGAATCTTCATACCTTTAGCTTCGCATTACCAAACACGTATGTTTCTGAGCTAGATACACCAATTTCTTCAAGCGAATTGGAAAACACTCTTTCGCGTATGAAAAATAACAAAGCTCCTGGAAGCGATGGAATACCAGTTGAGTTTTTCAAAAATAGTAATGATCATCTCAAGAACTATATACTGGATTACTTCAACCTGCTATATGAAAATGCCTGTGTGCCTTTAAATTTTTCTAAAGCTTTCATATTTGCTATTTTTAAAAAAGGAGATCATAGTCAACCTGAGAATTATAGAGGAATATCTATGCTCAACTCTCTTCGGAAGATTTTTGCTGGGATTCTATATGGAAGACTCTCCACATGGGTTGAAAGGACCAACAGACTCAGCATGTTTCAAGCCGGATTCCGCTCTGCATATTCTACAATGGATCACATTTTTGCATTGATAAGCATCTCTAAGAACTACATTGAGAAAAATAAAAAACTGTATGTCTGTTTTGTGGATTTTAAAGCAGCATTCGACACAGTAAATAGACAGGCGTTATTCTACAAATTGTCAACTATTGGAGTGTCTCATAAATTTCTTATGCTTTACTTCAAGTTTCTAGCATCATCAAGTGCAGCAGTATGGGACGGATCCAAGTTATCCGAGTGGTTTGCCACCACTGCAGGTGTCCCGCAGGGATGCATTTTGAGCCCTCTGTTGTTTGCTCTATTCATTGACGATGTCTCTTCTATTCTTCCTGGCGGTGTACTTTTTGCAGGAACTCTCATCAAGGTCTTACTATATGCCGATGACTTAGTTCTTCTGGCGGACAACCCATTTTCGCTACAACTACAAATCAATAAACTGTTGGCATATTGTGATACATGGGATCTTCACATTAACGCGCAAAAAACGAAGGCTATGGTTTTTGAGAGCCGAAAGAGTAGAAGACTTCCTGAAGAAGCTTGGCGACTTGGTAACGAACAAATCAATACAGTACTTGAATTTAAGTATTTGGGAGTACTTTTAACTTACAATCTGAATCTTGGAAAACATGCTAAGGAAAAAAGCAGTGAAGCTAAGTTGGCGCTTAATCTGATGTGGCCAAAATTTTTCGCTAATCAAAATATTGACCACTCATCCAAATTTAAAGTTTTCAATGCTACAGTTAACACCTGTATGTGCTATGGTACACAGGCATTTGGAGTCATTCCCTTTGAAGAATTTGAGGCGGTTCAAAGAATGTTTTTCAAGCGTATTTTCAGGTTGCCAAACTCCACACCGACCTATGCCATACATGTAGAGTCTGGCCTACCACCAATCTTCATAAGGAGCCTGAAAGCAAGTTCGGACTACTGTTCGAGAGTGATGAGAAGAAGTAACACAAGTCTCCATAAATTGATAATGGCAAGACAATTACGAACAAATGCATTCCCTTTCAGGGAATGGAACCAGCTGGCCTTATCCCACGATCTCTCGTTGTCGTTATCTGAAAGCAATGTCTATGAGTGGCCTAATATTTTTGCGACGATTATTTCAAAAATTGATGACAAGATATTTGACGAACACTTAACCAGGGCATCATCGTCAATTTCCAGAAATATCTACAGGAACCTCAACCATCGAATACTTACCGAAGATAGCTATTTTAATCTGAAGAACTCTTCGTTTAAAATAAGCACAATATTCAAAGCAAGGGTCGAAATTCTCAACTTGAATTTCATCCCCCATAGAGTTGATCGTCAGCAAATTTGTAATCTGTGTAATACAAGGGAGTTAGACGATATTTACCATTTTATCGCAGTGTGCCCTATTTTGCAAGAGATACGACGGTTGTATTTCCAAGAAAGTTTTTTGTCCGTTAATAGTCTCTACGAAATATTAAATGGTGCTCGGGGATGGTCTCTTTTGTATAGTTACTGCAAACATGCTTTAACATATCGTAATAGCTTTTGAAAGTTAACCTCAATGCCTATTAGTGCTTTTATGTTTCAAATAATGTAAAAGTATCACCTTTTATGTTTAAAATCACTCTAAAATTGTAAAAAAAATTATAATAATTAGAATAATGATAAACTCGCTTTCTCATTATTTTTCGTTTTTTTGATTATAATTTTGATTAACATAATAATTTGTATATTACCCTTTCTTTTTTTTTTCTTTATTAATTTTGTTTTGAAATGTCATTTCCGGCAGACGGCAGAAAAGCCATGTCCGTATTCTTAGGATTAACCACTGTAAACTCTTTTTTATGGAAAAAATAAAGAATAAATAATAATAATAATAATAATAATAATAATAATAATACATATGTCAATGTAGCATTTTGAAGTCGGCCTCCAATTCTGATAATACCACATCTATCAATAAATAAGTTGAGTGATTTATTTAACTTAGTTCTTTTTGTAGTCTGAAGTTCCTGGATGACTTCAGGGAACATATATTGTTGCACATTTCGGATCGCTGTGCGCAACGCAATGTCAAGTTCCATAGGTGATAGAGCTGACGTCATCCTAAAAACTTCGTCTTTTCTCATGTTGTAAACAAATCGATTTACAAGGGCTATAATCCTTAGCGCTTTAATGAGCTTAGATTGTTTACAAACAATATCCAAAATTCCATTTGCATCTTCAAATGCAAGATGAATTTTTATCTCTTTCTTTTCTTCTTCCGTGTCTAGTTGGGTGGGTTGTGCAGGTATTGGGAATTCCCATTTCTCTTGGAGAAAGTGTGGACCATTCCACCAAAATATATTCTCCTTTAATTTGGATGGCAAAACACCACGGGATGCAAGATCCGCTGGGTTTAGTTTTGTTGGTATGTGTCTCCACATGCTTACATTCGTTAATCGTTGGATTTCGGTCACTCGATTAGCGATGAAGGTCTTCCATCTCGATGGCAATGCAGTTATCCAGCAAAGGGTGATTGTTGAATCAGTCCATGCGTACGTTTTTATATTTGCAAACGGAAGTACTGATTGGGTATAATTGAGCAGTTTGGCTAACATAACTGCTCCACAAAGCTCTAATCTTGGCAAAGACACCGTGTTAACAGGAGCGACCTTGGTTTTGGAAATTATTAAGTGGGTGTGTATGTTGTTGTTGTTGTCCAAAACTCGAAGATATACTACGGCTCCGTACGCCTTGGTAGATGCATCGCTGAATCCGTGGAGTTCAATTTGTTTAAAATTACTTTGGGTGTTTACCCATCTAGGAATACGGATATCTTCCAGAATGGCCAACTCTTCGTGAAAGGAAACCCATTCCTGATGTAAGTCTGAGGGGATTGTTTCGTCCCATGAAAGACCTCTCAACCATAATTGCTGCATAATAATCTTCGCTTTGATAATGCAGGGTGAAACCCATCCTAGTGGATCATACAGGCGAGCAATCGTTGAAAGTATCGTTCGTTTGGTAATAACGTCATTGATGCTGATCTTTTGAAACGAAAACGTATCAGAAGAAGGGTACTACCTGATTCCCAATGTTTTCATATGATCAAGTGATCCAAAAGTGAGTGACACGTTTGTTTCTCGATCTTCTTGAGGAACCGTATTGAGAAAATCTTCATTGTTACTCATCCATTTTCGAAGATGAAATCCAGCAGATATCAGTAATTCGGAAACCTGATGGTATTTTTCCTTCGCTGCTTCTACAGAATCTGCACCTGAAACTAAGTCATCGATGTACATATCCTCACGAATCATTTTGGCGGCAAGGGGATATGTCGTTTCTTCATCAGAAGCAAGTTTCTTCAGGGTTCGATTTGCTAGATATGGAGCTGGAGCAGTGCCAAACATCAAAACTTTTACCTTATAAAGTTTTACGGGTGTGGATGGATCTTCACGCCAGTAAAGAAGCTGATAATATGCATCCTCTGGATGAACCTGAATTTGCCTATACATTTTCTCTATGTCGGATGTAAAGGTTACCTTATGTTTTCTCCACCTCATAATAATTGAAATAATATCTGTCTGTGTTTTAGGTCCAGTCATCAAATGATCGTTCAACGAACTTCCGTCCGGAGTGTTAAATGCGGCATTGAAGACTACTCGCAGCTTGGTTGTTGTGCTGGAATCCTTGATCACGGCATGGTGTGGTACTACGTAATGGAACGGTGAGTTAAAGATGTTGTCTTGCTTAGCATCTACTTCTTCCATTTGATTAAGTTGAAGATACTCTGCTATACAATTATTGTATTCTTTGTGTAGTGTTGGGTTGCTTAGCAATTTCTTCTCTTGCTTATAGAACATTTTTAAGGCATTGTATTGTGTAGATTTTAGTTCTGGGCGATGACCTTCTTTGAAGGGTAGTGCAACTTCAAAGCGCCCTCCCGGCAACCTCTTGATGTGGTGTAAAAAGTGGTTTTCGCAAGCAACGTCTTCTTCTGCTTCTGCCTTTTCATAAGGACACTCTTCGATTTCCCAAAAATTAGGCATCTTTTTGTCCATACATTCAATGTCTATAAATTGTGTATACACCTGCAGTGCTTGAGGCTTGCCAACAAACACTTTTCCGAGAACTAACCACCCAAACATTGTTTTCTGAGCGATAGGGGCAATTGGTTCTTCTCCCCTGATAATGTCGGGTAAAATTGCTTCGCAATAAACTTCATTGCCAAGTAATAGATCAATGTTAGCAGGTCTATGAAAAGTAGGATCTGCTAAGCTTAAACCTTGGATGTGGTTCCACTTGGTTTCAATAATCTCGTGGCTTGGAAGTAGTCCTGTAAGAGTTTTGTAAATGTAACCTCTTGTTGAAGTGACAAAATCGGAATACCTTGATCCCAGGTTCAATTCTAAAAAGTTTTGACACGAACCAGTCTTGCTTTGTCCTAAGACCGAAATGTCAAAATTTGTAGAGTGTTTTTTCAAACCTAAAAGTTGAGCTGCCGACTCGGTTATAAAGGAAGCTTGTGATCCTGGATCAATTAAAGCTCTGAGCTTAATATATTCGCCTTGTGACGACTTCACTTTAATAACTGCTGTTGCCAGCAATATCTGTGTGTTTTTGAATTCATTTAATAGAAAACAATTCGACGATGATGAGGGTGCAATGTCGTATGGTTGAAAAGATGGCGCATTTGGATTGATTTCTGTTGATATGTGATGTGTTTGTGAGCGATTTTGATTTTGTGTGTTTGAATGACTGAATGTGTTTTGGTTGTTATTTTGTTGTGAATGAGTGAGTGGCTGTGTTGTATGAGAACGAGGGAGTGTATTAGCGTTATTTTTGTAGGGTAGTATTTGATTTGATTGTGCTAATGACTGTTGTGTGTATGAGTTTTGTTGTAAATTGTTGGAGTGTGGATATGGTTGTTGGTTTGAAAGGTTTACGTTTGTGTTTTGTGTGTTGCCGAAATGAAGTAGTGAATTATGTGGTCTTTGGCAAAAATGACACCTTTTGTTGCTTGGGCAATTGTTTGTTCGATGGCTGTATGCTAAACAATTAAAACAATTGCCAAATTGTTTGACAACTCGTTGTCTGCCATTCACATCCATCTTTAAAAATTTCGAACATACTCGTAAAGAATGCACACCCTTATGGCATACTTTACATGTAAATTTTTCTGTTGAATCAGTGCTCACATGAAATACATTTTTTGGTTGCTTTTTGTGTGTTGATATTGTTTTAGTATTTTGCTGTTGATCCACCATCTCTAATGAACGAAACTTTGTTTCCAAAAACTCAGAAAATTCCTTAAATGTTGGAACCTCTTTTTTAGTTCCCAGGGAAGTTTCCCACGTAGACTGTACCGTCACTGGTAGCTTTTTCATTAGAAAGAATATAATGAATGCATCCCAATGTTGGATTGGCAAATCCAAATTTTTAAGAGCTTGAAGAATTTTGGTTGAGTTGTCTAGTAATTCTCTTATCCCTTTGGCACTTTCTTGATGTACGACCGGCAATTCATAAAAAAGCTTGAGTTCATTGTTGACTAAAATTCGTTTGAAATCATACCTAGATTTCAGCAGTTCCCAAGCTTGATCATAGCTTGCATCATCCACATTAATATGCTCGAGTAAAGTACCTGCACCCTCTTTACAATAAGTTTTTAGATAATGCAGTTTCTCTATTTTTGTAAGTGTAGAACTGCTATGTACCAACGAAACGAATTGGTCATGGAATGACCGCCAATTCTCATATTCGCCAGTAAATGTTGGTGGTTGAATTCTAGGCAGTCGAACTTCGTGTGGCTTTTGTTGAACCAACTGTTGCCCTGTGTGTTGCTGACCTGGTTGTTGAACTGGTTGGATAGTAGGCGACAACTTTTGTAACTCGCTCGTAAGCAAAGATTTGTAATCTTCGTAAGTTTCATGTGTCTGACCTTTTAATTCATTTATAGAATCAACCACCTCTTCCTTCAACTCAGCATCATCCGCACGAACAATCTCTTCATAATACCTTTTTATATCCAAAATATTGCTTTCTAACGACTGCAAGCGTGTCGTCATATAAGCCGTCGTTCGACGACTTGGGCTGACGGTTTTTTTGAAGTTTTCAAAATCTTTTGTAATCTGCTTGCTACCATATTTAAATAATTTTACAGCATCCATTCTTGTTTATTTATATGATAATTATAATAATTGAATTGAAAAAAAAATAAGTAAGCAAAGTGTACTCACTCTATTTTTACTTTCAGGGTATCAGGCAGCGCGTCGTTCTATACCAGTTGATGAGTTGAATGATGGACGTCTCAAATTAGAATTATGTATGTTTTGCAAAATGTTTGCTTTTTTATATATAAATTTGAAATGTAAATTCAACTTTTAAATAAAATTTTTCTTCGACAAAATGTCGGCACACACTCTTTTACTTTAAATGTTTGTATTGTTTATTTTGCGGCTCAATACTTTGCTTAGAAGGACCAAAATGTTTGATGCTTTTCTAATTAAAAGTCTAAACTTTAATCTTTCAAATTCGCTCTCAAATTGTCTTCCAAAACTCGCTAAATACACTTTCTAAAAATCTCCAAAATAAAACACAACCAATAACTTTCAAACTTAATTTCCAGTGTTTATTTGACCTCCATTTAACCTTCTTTTACATCATTATATTTGGTCGAATTTGTAGGTAGATGTTTGGAAATTGGGTGGATGGATGAGTTCAGGGGGAGTTCATTAATTTAATGTAGGGCAGCATCCAGAGGTCGATCAAGTATCCAACAGTATGGTTAGCGAAACTAGGCTAAACCAGCATCACAAATTGACGAATAACAATTACATTATTTATCGTAAGGAGGGACCGACCCAACTCGACTTTTGCGGGTGGGGTTGCGATCTTCATACGAAAAGGCATTGCTCATAAGTAATATATAGTGGTGAAGTACGCCGATTCCGGTTGCTCGAAGCGTGTATCGTATGCATCCCTCTTCAACAAGGGAGGCGGTTGTATGTAGTCGCGATCTATGCGCCAGAGGCTTCGCAACCCTCATGTTTTATAACAGAGCTCGAATCACATCACAAGAAAACTATTTCCTTTTGGCCGGTGACTACAATGCTAAGCACCAAGATTGGGGAAATCAATTAGCCAATCCAAGGGGGACCCAGCTATTCAATTGGCTGGGGCTCCACAGCATTGAGTGTAAAGTCGATCTGCTGGCTACTGACAGGCCTTCATTTCCTCGAAGTGGCTCTTCTTTGGATCTATTGCTTTTAGACTCAAGGGTGAAACTGACCGACTACATTCTTCGACGGACGAAAAATTGTTTGACGACGGTTGAGTACGACAGTGACCACTGTGGACTTGCCGCCGTCATACTGCTTCCGAACGACCTTGTGGAACTGGAGGAGTACGTGCCGACGCACTCTTACAACTACGGTAAGACACGTTGGCCGCGCTTTTCCGGTGCCGTCTCAAGGGACCTTCGTTCGAACGGTATTGCGCTGCCATGCAACAGAAACCTGTCGAACGTCGAGATCGATGAATACCTGCAAAGTATGGAGGATGCAATCCGTCGAACAATGGAAAAGACAATTCCTAGGTATAGGCAAAACGATCCAACGAACATGTACAAAAACGCGACAATAGACGCACTCTACAAACAAAAAAGTAGACTCCTGTCGAGACTCAAACTCTTGCACAGGAGGTTTACTGACCGACACGATTTGGAAATTAGAACTCTGAGGTCACAGATCAAAAATCTACAACAACTTATTAAAGAAAACTATGAAATTTCCATTTCATGTTTCTGGAACAATAAAATTCGGGCTGTGCAGTCCAACAACCCGAGTATGTTTCCGGAAATAAACAAAATCTTTAGGAGAAAAGATCAAAATGACCTTCAGAGTATTAAACTCCAAAGGACGACAGAGAACAAGAACTTACTTTTGACAATAGGAATAGATCCAGATGACGCCATCTTGGATGATGACCACTTTATAGTGGAAGATGCTCAAGAGAAGGTAGAGACGGTGGGTGCTATTTTCGAGCGAGTATATAAGGTGAATGAGTGCATTCGCCCGAATTACGATCGTTGATCTACATGGCCACCCACTGCCAAACAAAGTAGTAGTCAAGTATCTCGGCATCTGGCTAGATCAGTATCTATATTTTAACAAACCTGGCTCTGGCCAGGGCTAGAGGAGCTTTTGCTCTGACGAGGCGACTGTTTCACAGCAGTCAACTTGATAGCAGAGTGAAGGTGATTTGCTACATGGCCCTCATAAGGCCAATGATTGTCTATGGGTGCCCTGTGTGGTTCAATGTTACAGCGTCTCAGATGGAAAAGATTCGGGTGTTTGAGAGACAGTGTCTGCGTACCTGTCTTGGATTGCACAGAACACCAGAGTCGGAGTACAGAAGATATTATCCTAATGGGGTCCTTTACAACGGGGCTGAAATAAACAGAATCGATAACTTCATGATAAAACTGACTCGGGGTCACACTGCAAGGGCGATGTTTTCGAACAATGGCCTGATATTTGGGGCCTAATACCCCAACATAGAATATTTGGAGAGTACACGTTTCAGTGGATTTGTCGCACCGGAGGCTTTCCTCTATTTTGACATGATAGGTTTGATTCAGGACAGATTGGCGGTTCCGTTAATCTACCACGTCTGCGTTAAGTCCGTAGAACGACGGCTCCTTTACAACCGTGACGTCGCCGCAGTAGGCGGAGAAGTTGAAGAGCTCCTCCGGTTTAGTAGGGCGGTCTCAGATCGCAATCGTCGTGACGTTGTCAAAATGTCAGATATGTTCTGGTGGTTGTCCGAGCAACAAATTGTTATTGATGATGATAGTCAGTCGCCAATGGCTGGCTTACACAGGTTTAGCGTGTAAGCCTTAGGGTAGGGGGTAGACACAGTGGCAAACAAAAAAAAAATAAAAAATAAAAAACAAAATACAAAAAAAAAATATATATATAAAATTTAAAACCAAATCAAAAAAAGTTATAAAAAACCAAAAAAAAAAAAAAAACTACAAAACATAAAAACTCAAAAAAAAAAAATATTACAAAAAAAAAAGCAAAAAAGCTGCTGTGGCTGCTCTAGTTTTAAGTAGTTTTAATTAGATTGAAGTAATTTTTAAGAACATGCAAAAAATGATCTAGAAAACTAAGTTTTTCAATTTTTCTTAGTCTTAACCATATCTATAAGTTGTAAATTAATAAGTTATCCTTAGGCCGAAAGGCATTAGAATTAAGATATTGTTTAATTTAGAGTACCTGATTAGGGTCAGTAAGTTAGTCAAGATATTATATAAACTAGTCTTATACATTTTTGTTAGCATGTAAGTAGTTGTAAGTGAAAATGAATAAAAAATGGATTAAAAATGAAAATGACTGGTACAAAGGTCTCCCCGGTACCGCAAACGCAGTTATTTCCCTACTCTTTTCCTCCAGCGGTATCTGCCAGAATGCCTCTTTCAAGCCCACACTACTTATAAAATAGGTGTCTGGTAAACGATTGAGGATCCCTTCGACATGGGGAAGAGGGTTAGCATCCTTTTTTGTGACCGAGTTGACCTTACGAGCGTAAAGGCAAAACCGGTATTTTACGGCGTTGTTTTCGCCAATCTTCTTGATAAGGGCAACAGGTGAACACCAGGGGCTCTCGCTCTCCACAATAATGCCGAGCTCTAGCATTCTGTCCAATTCCTGGTACAATATGGCTTGCACCGCTGGGGAAACAGGATAGTGACGCTGCTTGACAGGTATCGCATCTCCAGTATCTATGACGTGCTCCATCAAAGACGTCTTACCTAAGCCGTGACGGTCATAGTCAAGGAACTTCATCCTGACAGCTTCCAACCTCGACTGTTGCTCAAGAGACAACTGATGAGCGTTTAGCAGGTCGGCCTGTTCTTCTATCATTGAGATAGTACTCACCACACCCGGTGCGATTTGTAAAGCTTTCCAAAAATCTTCACCCAGGTACAACTCCTGATCCCGGTTTGGAACCAAATAAAATTCAATCAGTGCTTTTCGTCCTTTGTATAGCACTTCTACCTTAATGTTGCCGACTATTGACTGCAACTTGCCATCAGCTGTCTTAACACCTGATTGATGGGCAATAATGGGAACCTTCAACAAATTATTACAATTTTTCCCCAAAATGCTTACGCTAGCGCCACTATCGAGCAAACCTAGCAAGTTTTTATTGCCTATAGTGACCCTAGCGTAAGGCCTTGGGTCAGAAGACACGTCGACCACCGTCGACAAAATACTTTTTCTAATATTTTTCCTGAGTTGGAACCTTTCTCTAGTTTTTCAGATTCTTTTCGAAACTGCACTACTCTTTTGGTTAAAGATCCTATCCCTTAACCTAACATTGAGAGGCCTAATGTATTACCTATTTTCTTCTTTTGGTTTAATTTGTTCTCGCTTCAATATTTGTATTTTGTTTGTTTCTCTTTCTTTGGGTGTTACTACGGGGCTTGGGTGGAACGTGACTTCCCCGAAGAGTTCACGTTCCTGTACCGGTTTTCCGGATTGCACTGCGGGCATTTTGGCGTAATTACCCCAGCCTCACCGCACCTGTAGCAAAACAAGGTTCTTGCGGCCGTACAATCCTGGTACAGGTGACCTGGCTGCTCGCAGTTCCAGCACTTCAATTTGGAGGGATCGTTGTACACCCGACTTGACTTCGGTCGTGCTGGAACGCTGCCAATTGGTCTTCGGGGTGTAACTGCTCCTCCGGCTCGGTCTCCAGCTCGTACACCATGGGCTTTATTGCCTGTCTATTTTGACGGGGACCATCTCTCACCACTGGAAAGGTGTACTCGGCATCTTTACACGCCATTCTCAGCTGGTCCATTGTGAAGATGACTTGTGGGTACACAAGTTTGCGTGAATTTTGATTTAGATTTTTCTTAAGGATGCGCACCAGCTCACCTTCAGCAATCTGCATCCTGAGCTGAGATCTCATCCGGTTGATGGCAGCAAAAAACTCATCAACCGGCTCCCAGTCGCCTTGCCTGCGGTCCATAATGTCCCGAACCACGTCGAAATCCGACCGAACGCCTTGAAATTGCCTCTTAAAGGCGTCGCGCAAGGTGGGCCAGTCGGGACGAAAAATGAACCGCTGGAACTGCCAGTACCATTCATAGGCGGCATCTGAGAGGAGAAGATGGAAATTTCTCAAAATCTCAGCCCATGTACAGTCGTACTGACTTTGCAGGGTCTCTACACGGAAGACGAACTCCTCCACGGTTAGCTTGTCGGAATCTCCATCGAATTTCAAACCCCACTTGTCAACCCTGACGGGGACACCTTGCGGGTTTGAGGGGTAATTCGAGTGACCGTAAGGACTTCGTCGAAACCGGTTCTGCTCTGGGTGAAATGGAGCTTGGTACGCTCCATTATCACCCCTAAAATCTCTAGACTGGTTTGGTTCCCTCAACGGAACAAACGGCCTCGCAGACTGATCCAGCTGAGAATGACCGTTGCCATTGCCAGCATTTTGCAATGCGGCTCCACGACTTGGAGGAAGTTGCCTTTCTTCCAGTGGTGGTACTATATTGTCAGGTCCACTTAAACTCTTCTGGAATTCCGAGAGACTGACCCTCATCAGCTCTGTCAGCGACTCCGTCAGTTTCTCTCCGAGAGAGCTTACATGGGCCTGACAAGCGTTTCCCACTGCCAGGTCGATTGCGGATTGCAACTCTTCAGAGATGGTCCCGCTCGTTTGGCCTTGGTTGGCTGTTTCTAAAGCGTGACCACTTGCACTCTCCAGGCCCGAAGGCTGAGGCTTTTTAACTGGAGACCTACCCCCAAAACCTCGCTTAGTACTCTTCGTATCCATTGCGAAATTATTATCTTGTTCTTTGTCTTTTTCAGTATTCATGACTCAAAACTAAAAAAACACTATTAAAAAAAAGGAAACACCAAAACGAAGAACAGAGAAGAAACCAAAGAAAAAAATCAAATGCTGAACTAAATCACAAACTAAAAAAACAATAGAATGAAAAATGACAATGAAAAATAAATAACTTAAAAATCCTAACGAAAAAAACGACTACACTAAAACAAAACCTCAAAACGAAGTCAAAAATGAACTAAAGGAAAGGGTATCAATTTGTATTTATATGTTTTGTATTTGTTTTAACTTGTTTGTTTTTTATTTTTCAATTTGATTTGGGGGATGTTGAAGGCGGATTTGGGTGCATCATGGTTGGCTTCAACGTTGAGGTGAAGATCCTGACAGCAGCATCATACTTTTAACATTGTTATCTCTCCTCTGAAGTGCGGTAAGACATAGAAAGACAATAACAAAATTAGCAACATAAAAAACTTTAACATAGGATTATTGTTGATGTTGTTCAGTTCAAATGTCCTCGTCGCGATTGGTCAGGCATGCAAAGGCTTCCCTTTCCAAGACTTACGAATTTTTTTGAACCAACACCATCAACGTTAGAAATAGAATAGGATATAGGGTAGGTTAGCTACTGCTGTTTCATGGTCTTGATATAAGTCGCTATTCTGGCGGTATGTCAGAGACTTTCCACCAGAAGACATACTAGAATCTTAACCTTGAAACTGCAGAAGCTATAACAACACAATTTAGGAAGGATAGGATTAGATAAGTCAGTCACCACTGCTCTGGATTTCGAATCCAAGTCGCAATTCAAGTGGTATATCTTAAGACTTTCCACTTAAAGACTTACTTGGTTCTAATATCCAAAGCTGCGGTAGCTATAACTTACACAGGGAGGAATGATTCTCCAAGTGACAGCAGAATGTGTCGTCGCAAATGAAAAGGCATGCTAAAAAGCTATCCTTATCATGACATACGACTCACTCTGATGCCGCTTGGAAAATCGACTAAGGTTCTGACAAACACTTTGGACAACACGTCTGGGCGGCATTTGTAATACGGTAGGGGTTGAAGAATTGGGAAAGGTAGTTTGGATGAAGGAAAAGGATTGGGATAGGTAGAGGATTGGGATAGGTAGTGGGAAAGTAGAGGTAGAGGAAAAAGGAAAGTTAGGAAAGGAATATGGGAAAGAAAAGGAAATGATAAAGGAAAAGTATAAAGAAAAGGAAGGAAACGGAAATCGGAAAAGGAAGGGAAAAGGAAGTGTCATGACAAAGGGACCTGTGCCCCTGTTCTGTAACTATCGCTTTGGCGATAAACGGTGGGAAATGGAACGAAATTCTATGAATTTAGTAGGACTTCGTTCCATTTTCCACCGTTTATCGCCTGCTTTTATCGAGGCGATAGTTACAGAACAGGGGCACTGGCACGCTTGCGAGGCACGGCTCAGCTCACACAGATTAGGGGGCGATCTTGCCCCTTCGCCAGACGGAAACCACATTACAAAACATAAATCGTGCCAAAAAACCACCACCACAAAAACCTTACCACACTCCAGGCACTGCATGGTGAGATCGCAGTGTGGCCTGTAGCCCACCCAACCATGGAACTCGGTCGGCCATGTTTTCGAGTTCCCCGAACGCGATCACTGCTGTCAGGCGAAACCAATTACCCACGATGCATCTCCAACCTCTTCATCCCCCTGAAATAGTGCTTAGCAAGCCATCCTCATTATCGCAGAACAAGAAAAAAAATAAATACTTTATTCGATCTCAACTCGACTTTTGGACTATTTATATCGAATGACATTTCATCTAGAACTCTCCAGTAACTTCTACATTGTCTCCACTCTCCACTGCAACTGTCAAACATTTTCTCTCCTACAATAATCCTACACTTACACTAGTGCTCCCAGATGTGTTTTTCGGTTGAATGTTTTCGATTAGGAAATTGGTATTAAATGTTGGGTTTGTAATGTAATTTATTTGATAACGTAAATGTAACATGAGCTTTAGCTACTTCCAACGCCATCTCGTACTCAGTGTTCTGAATGACAACCAACACTGTTCTGAACGACAACCAACTTCAGGAGAAGAAAGCTAAAGAGGGGGAGAGCAGATGTTTGAGAAGACGAACCGCCATTCTAAAAAGAGGACGCCGACTGTAAAGTGTATATTAAATTATAAGAAATAGATATTGTAGAATAAAATCGTATATTAAATCTCAGGTGTGGGGTCTAACCGAAAAAATTAAAGAATTCACTATGTCTACTATAATCAGCGACCAAGAAATGATAGCTGCACTCAATGCAGCCGAAGTGGAGTTTCCCCCAGGAGCCTCGTCAGAAGAACTGAAGGCCTTGTACGGCAAGATGGTTGGTTTGAACACAGAACCAACGTCCGCTGTCGCCGATGAAGCCAAGGCAGCCAACAGAAGTGGTGGGGTATCCCAAGCGGTCCAGCTCGAAGCCCAATTAAAGGTGCTTAAACTGCAGTATGAAGTGGCATTGCTGCAGCAACAAATACGCATTGTACAGCAGGGAACAGGCGAAGGTAATCAGAGCCAGGCTGTGAACTTCGAACGTCTGGAGAACGCACTCAACACATTTACTGGAAAGAACCATTATGACATAAGGAAATGGTTCAGGGAATATGAACTGTACACTTCAACACGTTCATTCACTCCGGACGATATGTGTTTGGGTGTGCGCCGGCTAATGAAGGAAACAGCAAAAGATTTCCTTAACACCCAGGGCGTTGTTGACTACCAGCAGCTCAAGATGTCCCTCATCGAAACTTTTGGGCGACAAGTTACCCACCGCGACATCTATCGGGAACTAGAGCAACGAAAGATACGCCCAAACGAATCGTGCTTGGAATTTGTCATCTCCATGAAATCAATAGCAGCAAAAATTGATGTTCCTGAGGCCGAGCTGTTAACTTTTATCATCGATGGGTTCAATGACGAAAGTCCCAACATCACTCTATTGAACGACTGTAAAACGTTTAGTGAATTATTATCAAGACTTGATCGCTACGAGCAAAAGCGATCAACGTCCCGTCAACTGAAGACGAATACTGTCACAACAACCAGCAGTGTCAGCAAACCGAAGTCAACCACTGTTGCGAGGCAACAAAACCTCTCCGAAGTCAGATGTTACAACTGTAGCCGATTTGGACATTACAAGAGCAGCTGTCCTAGACCACCTAGACCAATTGATGCGTGCTTCATCTGTAGCGAAATCGGGCACAAACATTCCAGCTGCCCGAAAGCACAACGGAAACATCAGAAGATCGTCGCCGCAGTCACACGCCTATTAACAAATTCAGACGATGAGGACGAGATGGCAGGAACAATAAATGCCATGCAAACGGTAAGTGTAGCCTTTTGTAATAATCAAACTCGGTGTACTGAATTTACGAATGTTTTTTCTTTATTTGATACTGGCAGTGCGGTTAGTATTATCCGACGTTCATTAGTGCCCAGTGGTGTCCAGTTGTCGAGCGAGCTAGAATCAACGAGTTACTCAGGGGTTGGGAGTGGAAGGATCCAGTCGCACGGTATTATCCAAACTTATATCATATTTGGGAACAGGATTCACAAAATATCCCTCTATGTTCTTCCAGACAACTCGATGCCTTTATCGTTGATCCTGGGACGTGATTTCTTACGGGAATTTGACATCCACTTGAGGCAAATTAAATCTAATACTAAAATCAAAAATGTTAATTTGTGTAAAAATAAAGATTCACATCTCAAACGTTCGTGTGTTCATGCACTTGATTTTGGTGATTCGAATGAAATAGTTAGTTGTTGTAGCGCATCGATAACCCCATCGGATGTTGAGTGTAGGTCTTCAGTCAGTAGTGTAGTTGTGTCGCCTGGTAGTGTTGAGAGTCCGCTGTTTGAAGTCCATAGAGATACAGAGTGTCAATGTGTCTCGGTGCATTTAAATGATGTCGCCCCGCAGGTACATTGTGTTGAAAATTACGATCTTTGTGTCTCACAAATGTGTGCTATAGATACAGGTATGTCAGAATTAGAGATAGATATTTGCCCGCGGTTAGGAAAAAGCCGGTTTAACGAATTAAAAGCAGTTATTGATAGGGTATACTTGCATCCCATAAATGTAGAACGCAGCCCTCATAATTATAAAATGAAGATTCGTCTTACCGATGATACTCCATTTTATTGTCCACCAAGGCGACTATCAGTGTATGAACGCACAGAGGTGAGAAAAAAGATAAACGACCTGTTGGAACGCAAAATAATCCGTCACAGCAAGTCACCATACGCTTCAGCGGTTGTCTTGACAAAAAAGAAGAGTGGCGATTTGCGTATGTGCATAGATTATCGTGCGTTAAATAAAAAGACCATTCGCGACAATTTTCCCCTCCCACTGATAGAAAACTGCCTCGAGTATATGGAGGGCAAGCGATGGTTTACGTTACTCGACTTGAAGGACGGCTTCAACCAGGTTGGTGTCGAAGATGACTCCGTACAATATACGTCTTTCGTAACTCCAGACGGACAGTACGAGTATCTGCAAATGCCATTTGGGTTAAAGAATGCCCCAGCCGATTTCCAACGATTTATTCACCAGATCTTTCAGGATCTGATAGAGGCAGGGAAGATAATTATTTATCTTGATGATATTGCTATAGCAACTGCTGATTTTGAGTCACACCTAGTAATATTACATGAGGTTTTGCAAAGACTCTATGAAAAGGGACTTGAGCTTAGAATGAGTAAGTGTAAATTTGGGTATGACGAAATCGATTACTTAGGATATATAGTTAATGCTTCTGGTATTCGCCCTACTAATGCACACATTCAATCCATAGAACACTATCCGATACCTAAGAACCAGAAGGAGCTTCAGTCTTGTATAGGTTTATTTTCATATTTTCGACGTTTTGTTCCATCATTTTCAAAAATAGCCAAGCCATTATTGGACCTCCTAGGCAAAGAAGTTAGGTATGATTTTAATAGTGAGTGTCTACAAGCGTTTGAGGAACTACGAAGTAGATTGGTATCTGCCCCAGTTCTAGCCATTTTTAATCCGCAAAGGGAAACTGAGTTACATTGCGATGCAAGTAGCCACGGATTTGGTTCTGCACTCATGCAACGCCAGGATGACGGGAAGTTCCACCCAGTGGCCTATTTCTCGAAGACCACGACCCCGTCAGAGTCCAAATATCATAGCTTTGAGCTTGAAACGCTAGCGATTATATACTCGCTTAAACGGTTTCGGGTGTACTTAGAAGGTATACCCTTCAAGATTATTACAGACTGTAATTCATTGACGTTCACCTTGAATAAAAAGCATGTTAACTCAAGAATAGCGAGATGGGCGTTAGAACTTGAAAATTATAATTATTCTATCCAGCATAGAAGTGGCACATCTATGGGCCATGTAGACGCACTCAGTAGACACCACACTGTCGCCGCAATTAATGGAGACGAAGTGGACTTTTATATTCAGGTAGCTCAGAATAGGGATCCGAAAATCAAGAAACTTAGAAGACAACTTGAGACTGAGATACTACTAAAGTACGAATTGAGGGACGGTCTTGTTTTTCGTAAGCAGGACACAGATAATTTACTACTTTACGTACCGGAAGAAATGGAAGACAATGTGATCAGGATGATCCACGAAAAGATTGGTCACCTAGGTATAGAGAAGTCTTATAATCAAATCAGAAAAAATTATTGGTTCCCAGGTATGAAAGATAAGATCGAGGTGTTCATAAAAAACTGCGTAAAGTGTATTATGTTCTCAGCGCCAGCTAGAACAAATGATCACAATATGTATAGTATCCCAAAGAACCCTATTCCATTCGACACATTGCATATGGATCATTTCGGCCCTTTGCCAGCCCTGACGTCAAAGCGAAAACATATTTTAGTTATCATTGATGCCTTCACAAAGTTCGTACGGTTATATCCCGTCAATTCGACTAGCACCAAAGAGGTTTGCGCCTCAATGGAAAAATACTTCAGCTATTATAGTCGACCTAGGCGCATCATAACAGATCGTGGTACTTGCTTCACCTCCCTAGAATTTTCAAGCTATCTACTGAAACATAACATTGATCACGTTAAGGTAGCAGTTTCTTCACCACAAGCCAATGGTCAAGTAGAGCGGGTGAACCGAGTTATAAAAGATATGTTAAGTAAACTAAGTGAGCCTATTGATCACTCAGATTGGTCGAATAAGTTGTCTGAGGTTGAATATGCTATTAACAACACAACGCATAGCTCCACAAAGGAGTCCCCTAGTAAATTACTTTTTGGTGTTGACCAGCGTGGGAAAATAGTTGATGAACTCACTGAATACTTAGATGACAAGCTTAATAGTAAAGAGGGGCGTGATTTTAGTGAAATTAGGCTACAGGCATCTAATGCCATAAAAAAGTCGCAGGAGTATAATGAACAATACTTTTTGAAACACAGTGTACCAGCGAAGCAGTATTCAGTTGGTGATTTTGTAGTAGTGAGGCATATTGATACCACAGTAGGGACTAACAAAAAGTTCGTACCAAAATACCGAGGACCTTATGTCGTGCACAAAGTTTTGCCAAATGATAGATACGTCATCAGGGACGTCGACAACTGCCAGCTGACGCAGCTGCCATACGATGGCGTCGTAGAAGCAGTGCGATTGCGGAGATGGGTAACACCGGTGCGGGATTCGAGGCCTGCGGCAACTGACTGTTAGGGCTACAGTGATTGAGGTCAATCAATGTCAGATTGGCCGAGTTGTAATGTAATTTATTTGATAACGTAAATGTAACATGAGCTTTAGCTACTTCCAACGCCATCTCGTACTCAGTGTTCTGAATGACAACCAACACTGTTCTGAACGACAACCAACTTCAGGAGAAGAAAGCTAAAGAGGGGGAGAGCAGATGTTTGAGAAGACGAACCGCCATTCTAAAAAGAGGACGCCGACTGTAAAGTGTATATTAAATTATAAGAAATAGATATTGTAGAATAAAATCGTATATTAAAGGTTCACGTTACACTGCCCCTTCCTTAAGATTGTTCGTCCTGAATAATTCCATCTGCAGCCTCGCCACTATATCGATGCAGCCGGTCACAATGAACTACTTTTAACTTGCCTCTTAGTCCTCTTTGGATGCGGTAAACCACGTCGTTAATCCTCGTGACAACAGTATAAGGACCTTTCCAGTTTTGCTGAAGTTTCGGTGACAATCCCTTTTGACGATGAGGATTATAAAGCCACACACGATCTCCTGCTTGGAATCCTGACGTTGTCGCTTTTGTGTCGTACCGTGTCTTCATCCGGTCGCTGTAGGTTTTCATCCGTTCCCTTGTTCTTTTATGGATGTCAGCGAGTCTCTCCTTGAGGTCATCCACATACTCGTTCGTGTCCTGTGGCTCCTCTGTGGGGCATCCAAATTTAAGTTCGCTGGGCAGCCGCATGGTTTTCCCGAACAGGATGTCAGATGGTGTTTGTCCTGTCGTGCTATGTACTGCACTTCTATAGGCCATCAGGAATAGCAGTACGTGCCTATCCCAGTCTCTTTGGTAGTCGCCTACGACCTTGGTGAGGTGTTCTTTCAAGGTCCGGTTGAATCTTTCAACCATTCCATCAGATTGTGGATGAAGCGGTGTGGTTCTCGTTTTCTTAATGCCAAGTAGTCCGCACACTCCTTGGAAGATGTTTGACTCAAAGTTCCTCCCTTAGTCGGAATGGAGTTCCATAGGCACGCCAAACCTACTCACCCAGTTAAACACAATCTGGTCGACCACCGTTTTGGCCTCTTGATTTGGGATGGAATTTTATCTTAATTTTTCTTGTGTTTTTGTATTCCTCTTTTTGTTTTTGTACCTCTTTCTTTCTGTAGTTTAATTGTTTTTGTGTACTTGTGTGTTTTCTGTAATTTGCTTTAATTTTTTTCTAATTTGCTTTATCTTTTTTTTTTTCTTTTCTCTCTACGTCTCTTTGACTCGCAACCGATCCCTCTATCACTTTGGCTACGCTGGGATAGCTTTCACCCACCTACTTTTCCTGCCTAAGAGGAGCTCCCTGTAGCGGATATGGCCGACAAGTGGCCTCGTACCAACAAAATAGCCTAAGAGTCGAAAAGAAACAATCACGGCCCTAAACAAACGAGAATTCAAAAGGAAAACCAACAAATTCAACACACAACAAAAAGAAATATCGACAAAAATTAAAAAAAAAAAATGAACAAAATGGTATAAAAAAAAACTAAAAATGTAAAATAAATATAAAAAAAATTGCTAAAAATGAAATAAATAAATAAATAACAAACAAAAAATCACGCCGAACACTTAATAATAATTAACAGCAAAACCGGAACAAATTCTATTGTGGGGCCCTGCGGGCACTTTTCACCTCAGGTCGGACCTGGCCTTGCCCTTGCACTCGGCCACTGGGGCAATGTATTGTTTTTTTGCCTTCTTATGACTCTCACCTTATGACGAACATAAAGTCTTGCCTTTTTCTATCATCAATACCGCCTTTTCTCTTAAATCCACACTATATGCCATTAATATTTTTTTTTTTTTGCACCAAAAATCGATTTAAATTGCATAAATAGGTAAATGTAAACAAAATGGTACCCACGGTTCTGGGGTCTTATTTATATTCACTTGTTGGCCTGGGTAGGCTCAATCCAGCTATTTTGACTGACTTCTTTTTGCACACTTTCGGAAGTTACGCTTTATGGGCAGATTCCAATTTTTCGATGTAATTAGCCAAGAGGCTCCAAACTTCCCAGAACTATCAAAAATCCTATTCAGTATTCCACAAAAAAAAACTTAAAATTAAACTCACCCGTGGTATTTAATGCCTTTACACACATATAAATATATGTACATATGTACCTAAATGTTCACTGTGTTATTGTGTTTTTTTTCTTACTTTTCTTACAGGCACTTTTCACTAAAATATTTAAAATTATTTAAATAGATTAACGACACATTTATACCTAAAAAATAAACTAACTTACCAGTCGCCGACTAGCTCTCATGCTGTACGCATCGCCTTGTCATTTCGACTGCTTATCGTTTGTGCTCTTATCTCATAAACCGTTTTGCTGTTGTAACAGTATTACCTTTTCTTTTCTTGATACACATCAAGCGCGTTTGATCTACCGTGTGAGTGTAGTGTTTTTTTCTATCAAATTGTATGGCCTCAGGGCCTAAAATGAAACCGGGGAACCGTTTTGGCGGACTTTCTGAAGTCTCGCTATCGGATCCCCCGACCAAAAGAAATAAAAGAACAATTATTCCCATTGAAGAATATCCTCCTTTGCAAAATAAAACATCGTACAAAAACCCTAGGTTTATTACTATCGCTCCAGCTAACGAAAAACAACCATTGACTTCAGTCAGTATATTTGCGCTTCGCAAAGCCATTGATGCAATTAGCACGGAATATGAACAAATTTCCCAGCTCAGAGACGGTAAGATTCTGATTTTAACCAAAAATCAAAAAATCGCAGACAAATTCGTAGGCACAAAAAATCTTTCTGGCCTCTGTCCAGTCTCTATTACGCTACACAATCAATTAAACGCCTCTAAAGGTATTGTTTACGCTCCATGCCTTATCAATATCCCCGAGTCTGAAATAGTCGCTGAAATGAAAACGCAAAATGTCACTGAAATCTACAAATTTACGAAAATAATTGAAGGCAACCCCAAACCAACAGGATTAATGCTGTTCACCTTTGATGCTTTTCAGCCACCAGAGACCGTTGAAATAGGTTTATACAACGCAAAAGTCTCGGAATACATTCCCAATCCCATGCGGTGCCGGAACTGTCAAATTCTAGGTCACACAAAAAAAAGATGCAACAACAATCCCATATGTCACATTTGTAACCTACCGCCACACGTGGATGAAGTATGCACCAGGAAAATGTGTGCCAACTGTCTAGCGCCCCACTCGTCCGATTCCAAAGATTGTCCTAAATTTATTCAAATGAAGGAAATCCTTAAAATAAAAACCAAAAAGAAATGTAGTATGGGAGAAGCAAAACGTATTTACAGGGAAAGTAATCCTATACAGCTAAACCCTAACCAAAACTCTTTCGCAGCCATCACAAGTAATGCAGTATCCACAGTAAAAACAACCCAACCAACTTCAAATCCATCCAATAACTCCACCTCAACAACAAAATCACTTCCCAAAAATCAGGAACTACTTGCTAGCTCCCAAACTAACAACAACATCAGCAACAAAATTTCAGAACTTTCACCAACAGTAAATTCTTCCTCGCTCTCATCAAAAGTAGCATCTATCGATAGTACCAACCTCAATAATGTACAGTTTTCACACGATTTTGATACTATTATGAAGCCACACTCAGATACCTACGCTAGCACCTCTGCAAACAAAGAAAACTCAACTTCAATCACAAGAAAAAATACAGCAACCAAACCTTCAGATTATACTAAATCTCTCCCCTCATCCAACTCACCAATTTCGAATATCACAAAACAACTGCTCCAAAGCAGTGATTATTACATGCAGGACTCCGATTTAGATGATGGACTCACATAAATCAAATAATTTTGCCCAAACCTCTGACTCCGCTGTTTCGATGTTGAATCACTCAGGCTTCACAGGAAGCCTGGGTGCTTCAACATCCGGACAGCGGAGTCCTAGAACCTATCACCGTAATAACAAAAACCATGAACCTTTACTCACCCAAAAATATTTCAAAACTCTCCAATGGAATATACAAGGTTATATTCACAATTACGACGAGTTAAACATTCTAATTAAAGAAAGATCGCCATGTGTAATCTCTCTTCAAGAGACACATTGTGCGTTTCAATCGTCTCCAATAGTTCCGAAAGCATATTTAGGTTATTTTCACAATTTCCCTGTAAATACAACGTCTAAGCAAGGCGTTGCAGTTCTAATAAAAAAGGATATTCCTCACACACAAATTAATATCAACTCAAATATATTCTAACTTTAGCTATAGAAATAAACCTACCAATAAAATTTACTATCGTATGTGTATACATATTACCTCATCAGACATTCACTCGCTCTGACCTGGCAAATATCGAAAGGCAAATACACTCTCCTATGTTATTATGTGGTGACGTGAACTCTTGGAGCGTTCTTTGGGGATCTCCTGCTTCAAATCACCGTGGCACCGTAATTGAAGACTTCCTCCATAACTCCGATCTGATGATTTTGAACGACGGGTCACCAACGCATTTTTCAACCCACGGCACCCTCACGCACATCGACATTACCTGCTGCTCCCCAACACTGTACCCACTAACATCTTGGTGTACACTGGATGATCTTCACAATAGCGACCATTTCCCGATTATTATAAATACACAAACAAGCACTAACAAATCCGCGGTTAAATCCAAGCTTAAATTCAAAACCGATCTTGCAAATTGGAAAAATTTTCAAACAATAGTAGCCAAGGACTTATTCAACAGACCCCCAGCTTCAAATATAAACAAGGAAGCAGCCGTACTACAGAAATCAATGCGGTTCGCAGCGAACCTCTCAATTCCCCAAACCACTCCCAAAATCAATTCCAGAGTTGTTCCCTGGTGGAACTTCACTCTGAGTAAACTGAGACACCAAAAAATGAAATCCTGGAGGACCTTTAAAAAACACCCGACACAAGCAAACCTCATTGAGTACAAAAGATCCAACGCACTGTTTCGTAGAGAAATGAAAAACAGCAAATCAAAAAGTCTCACTGAGTTCACCTCGTTGATCAATCCAAACTCCAGTACCTCAAAAATTTGGAATAATATTCGTTCCCTCACTGGCACCTTCATCCCCCAGTCAATCACCGCTGTAGTAACCCCTACTGGTACTATATCCTCGTCCTCAGCGATTAGTAATTATTTTGCAAGCTCGTGGTCTAACCTTTCGAAAAACAACAACTTTTCTCACTCCTTTAACGTAGTGAAAACTAACAGCCTTCGCTGGTCGGCGCCTCAAACTGCTGGCAACACAGCAGCAAAACAAATTGAAAGCACAATTTCAAACATAGAACTCGTTAGTTGTCTTAACCACCTGAAGGGCAAAACTCCTAGTCGTGACCGAATTTCATACCCTATGATCAAAAATCTTCCACCAAATGTAAAATCAAGGGTCCTTACACTTTACAATAACATCCTAAACTCAGGAATCATTCCGCAATACTGGAAATTTGCTAATATTATTCCCTTACCCAAGCAAAATAAACCTATTGACTCGTTTGATGGTTATCGGCCAATATCGCTTATTCCCTGCTTATCTAAAGTAATTGAAAAAATTGTTGCAAAGCGCCTTCTTTGGTTTTTAGAAACCAAAAAAGTCATCAGCTTAAACCAAGTAGCTTTTAAGCCCAATAGAGGCTGCTCCGATGCTCTGCTCCATATAGATCATTACATATCTACAGCTTTATCTTCTCGTAACCATGTTACGTTACTTTCATTAGATTTCGAAAAAGCGTTTGATCGTATAGGGATACATCTTATATTAAGAAAACTGATTAAATGGGGCATCGGTCCGAAAATATATAAATTCGTGAGATCATTTTTGACAAACAGGAAAATAACAGTTAAGGTTAACAATAGTTTTTCAACTTCCCACCCACTAGATAACGGCATCCCACAGGGATCGCCGCTGTCGGTGGTCCTATTTTTAATTGCTTTTGACGATATCAGTAAAATAATTTTAAAAAATAATTTACTAGATCACTGTGTATACGCAGACGACATATACATCATGTGCAAACACAATGATCTAAGTAAAACAAAAGATGCTTTTTCTAACTTAATTGATAATATCCTAGAATGGTGTAAATACTCTGGTGCTAAACTATCGCTAAACAAATGTAAGACCTTGCATGTGTGTCGGAAAACCAATTGTCCTCAACTTAACTTAAATATCAATAATGTTACTATTGTAAATACTGTTAATTTAAATATTCTAGGATTACAATTCAATAACAAATACAATTGGAAACCTCATGTCATTAATCTGAAGAAGAGCCTAGCCGCTAGAACAAATATTATTAGTTATTTATCAAGTAAAAAACTAAACGTTCACATTAATACTCTCTGTAACATCACTAAAGCCCTTGTATTAAGCAAAATAGATTATGGCCTGTGTATTTATGGTAAATGTCCAAATACTACTCTCAATATCCTAAAATCAGTTTATCACCAAGCAGCCCGTCGCAGTATCAACGCCTATCGCACAACTAGGATAATGAACATCATGGCAGAGGCTGGACTCCCCACCCTGGAACAACGACAATCTGAGGCCATGGCTAAAGTTCTTGCCAAACTTTTATTCTCATACAACTCGATTATTGACAAGGATTATGACTTTACCACTCACTCAAAAAGAAACATGCGTTTTCCGTCTACCATAGCTAAAACGTTAACAATGGCCAAACAAATGGCCTTACCTTTAAAACGGGTGAAAGACGGCACCACAGCCTTTCCACCTTGGAATATTGAACACACAGCTGTCGATCTCTCCCTATCCAGGAACAATAAAGATAAAACTGACAAAAAGATCTATCATTCACTTTTCAATGAAACTATATTCGATCTAAAGTCTTTAGGTTGGTATCCTGTTTTCACCGACGGATCTAAATCAGCCGATAACTCTTCTTTCGCCGTTACTGACGAACATGGGACAGTACTGAGAACTGGTCTCCTATACGAATATGCATAAATTTTTACCACTGAATCGCTTGCAATCTTTGAAGCTATCAAAACAACGCTTAATCTTAATACAAAATCTGTGATCTGCTCCGATAGCCTTTCGGTACTAAGTGCAGTACGTAACCCCAACCACAACACCAAACTCATCAACAATATAAGGGATCTTCTTATAAAATACCCAACAAAGTTAAAACTTATGTGGGTACCTGCCCATATTGGTATTACCGGCAATGAACATGCGGACCAAGCTGCAAAAGACTGCAATAAAAAACCAGTTTACACCTTTGATGCATTTTCAAGAAAAGACCTGGTACGCCAAATAAATCACCTACTCAAAACCAACCAGATATTAAATTGGACAGGTACCGATATCCATTACTCCAAAATCAACACCAATTGCAACCGCCCCAGTTACCCAGTCTCAGTCCCCCGGATCGCAATCTCAAACTTCGTTCGCCTACGCTTAGGTCACAGCATTTGTATTTGTATTCAACACATTTTAAGGAAAGAAAATCCGCCTTTGTGCCCAACTTGCAATAATCCTATCACTGCTTCATACCTAATTGGCCTGACCCCATGCACGGAATCAAAGAAAATCAACAGTCTCCTCAAAGAAAACCAAACAATTTACTTACTTACTTACTTAAGGTGGCGCTACAGTCCGGGTCGGACTAGGGCCTCAACCAACATGCTTCTCCAGCCAACTCGGTCCCTAGCTAGCTGCCTCCAGTTTTGCACGCCAAGTTGGTTGAGGTCCTCTCCTACTTGCGTGCGCCACCTGAGTCGCGGTCTTCCTCTACTGCGCCGTCCCTCGGGATTGGATTCGAAGACTTTCCGGGCCGGAGCGTTGGTGTCCATTCGCTCTACATGACCCAGCCATCTAAGCCGCTGGACCTTGACTCGTTTGACAAGGTCAGTGTCGCTGTACAGCCCGTACAATTCGTCGTTGAATCTTCTTCTCCATTCTCCATCTATGCAGACGGGACCAAATATCACCCGAAGAATTTTTCTCTCGAAGCATCCTAAAGCGTTCTTGTCTGCCTTTGACAAGGTCCATGCCTCTGCGCCATATATAAGAACTGGGATGATAAGTGTCTTATACAGGGACACTTTAGTTGCTCGAGAGAGGACTTTACTACTCAATTGCCTTCTTAGTCCGAAGAAACAGCGATTGGCAAGAGTTATTCTTCGTTTGATTTCAGCGCTGGTGTCGTTGTCTGAATTAATAGCGGCGCCTAGGTAGACAAAGTCCTTAACTACCTCAAAGTTATAGCTGTCAATCGTGACGTTCTGTCCAAGACGTCGGTGTTGGGTGTCCTTTCTTGATGACAGCATATACTTGGTCTTGCCCTCATTTACCACTAAACCCATCTTCTTCGCTTCCGTCTCAATGCTCATAAACGCGCCATTGACATCACGCTGCGTTCTTCCAATTATGTCAATATCGTCGGCATATCCGAGCAATTGAACGGACCTTTGAAAGATTGTGCCTCTTGTGTTGACGTAGGAGTTTTGCACTATTCTTTCAAGAACGATGTTAAAGAAGTCGCATGACAGTGCATCGCCTTGCCTAAAACCTTTTTTGACATCGAATGTATCGGTGAGATCTTTTCCGACCCTGATGGAGCAGCGTGCGTTCTCCATCGTCATCCTACACAATCGGACAAGTTTGGTAGGGATGCCAAAACTAGACATGGCTCTATATAACTCCTCTCTATAGATGCTGTCATATGCGGCCTTAAAATCGATAAAAAGGTGGTGGGTATCGATTTGAAGCTGCTGGGTTTTTTCCAAGATCTGCCGTAGTGTGAAGATTTGGTCTATGGTGGACTTTCCTGGTCTAAAGCCGCACTGATAAGGACCTATCAGGTTGTTGACGAATGGCTTCAGACGCTCACACAATACGGCAGAGAGGATCTTGTACGCGATGTTAAGAAGACTGATACCTCTGTAGTTGGCGCAGTTCAGAGGGTCTCCTTTCTTGAGGACCGGGGAAACGATGCTGAGGTTCCATTCATCGGGCATGCTTTCTTCCGACCATATTTTGCAAATGAGCTGGTGCATACTCCTGACCAGGTCATCGCCGGCCGATTTAAACAATTCGGCAGTGAGGCCATCAGCTCCAGCAGCTTTGTTGGACTTTAGCTTGGACACTGCTGTCTTCACTTCGTTCAGGTCGGGTTGGCAGAATTCTTGGTCTACGTCGCCTAAATCGAATGGTTCTATCTCTCTAACAGCGGAATTGGGTCCATCATCGCCGTTATAGAGCTTGGAAAAGTGGTCTTTCCATATCCTCAGCATAGACTGCGGTTCCACCACGATGTTCCCTTGATCGTCTTTGCAGGCTTCGGCTCGGGGCTTGTAGCCCGAGGCTGTTGTTTTTACCTTCTGGTAAAACTTCCGAACCTCATTCCTGCTGTGGCACCCTTCTATCTCCTCGATCGCGCGCTTCTCATGCTCTCTCTTTTTCCGTCTGAGAAGCCGGTGTTCGTCTCTCCTCTTCTGCTTGTAGAGCTCATAAGCAGTTCTAGTCTTTTTGTGCAGCGCCGCTTTGTATGCTTCCTGTTTAGCTGCATGTGCTTGCCGGCATTCGTCGTCAAACCAGGGGTTTCGTTGTGGTGGCCGTGTGAAACCCAGCACTTCAGAGGCGGCATCTCTGATGGCTGATTGGCAGAGCTGCCACTGGTTCTCTATACTTGATGCTGGCGGCATAGGACTCCTTGAGAGGTTGTAGGAGACTCGATCGGAAAAAGACTTGGCGATCTCTTGCGATTGTAGTCGTCCAACGTCGAATTGTCTCACAGTATTTCCTTGTGTTGGCTTGGATCGGGATATCCGCAGTCGTACCTTGGCTACAACAAGGTAGTGGTCCGAGTCAATGTTGGCCCCTCGGAATGTTCGGACATCCTCTATACTGGAGAAGTGCCGTGCGTCGATCGCAATGTGGTCAATCTGGTTGACGGTTGATTGATCAGGAGATTTCCATGTCCCTTTGTGGATATTGAGGTGCTGGAACCGCGTACTAGCTACCAGAACATCTCGCCCCGCAGCGAAATCGATCAGCCTGAATCCGTTATCGGAGGTGTTGTCGTGCAGGCTGTATCTTCCGATTATTCCACCAAAGATATCCTCTCTTCCTAGCTTGGCATTAAAATCTCCTAGAACAATCTTAATGTCATAGCCAGGGCACTGCTCATATGTTTTGTCCAGGAGCTCGTAGAATACGTCTTTGGTGTCTTCATCCTTTTCCTCTGTGGGGGCGTGTGCGCAAATGAGGCTTATGTTGACGAATTTAGCCTTGATGCGGATTGTTGCTAAGCGCTCGTTCACATAGTTGAAACTCAAGACTTTTTGCCTAAGTCTAGTTCCAACAACGAATCCACATCCAAACAGTCGCTGCTTCTGTTCCCGGTAGCAATCGCCGTAGTAGATATCGCAGTCTTTTAGTCTGCGTCTACCTGGCCCATCCCATCGCATTTCTTGGATAGCGGTAATATCTGCTTTGTAGCAGTTTAGGGCTTCCGCTAATTGTTCGGCTGCACGTGGTCTATTAAGGGACCTAACATTCCACGTACAGATCCGAAGCTCGTTGTCCGTTTTTCGTTTGCTAGGTTCGTCATCAGTAAATCCGTCCGTATCCGAGGCTTGTTGGTGCTTCGCAACTAACAATTGCTTTACGTGGCCGGGAAGTCACCCCGACAGCACGACCCCCAACCTGGAGGACCAGATCCTTGTATAGCTCCAAGGATGGAAAGCCGGATAAACCGGTCCTTATAGGCCTGGGCTCCAAATATGCTGTAGTAGCCCTATAAGGTGTTCACTAAGTAGTTCAACCTGACTGGAACTGTAGACGCCACCGTTGATTCCATCTAGGGAATTCCTCCGCTGCCGTCTGGATGAAAGAAGAGGTGCCTTAGTGGGAACACCTCTCCCCCCCCTCTCTCGTTTGCTGCCACCAACAACCTTCCACTAGGGTTGAGACCCAATCTCCAGTTGAGGTACTAGGCACCCGATGTTCACCACGTGGAGGTGAGAGTAGGAGTTGATAGACAGAGGTGGGTTTTAAGAAAAACCTATGAACGCTAGGGTCCTCTTGGGTGCACGTGTCTACCATTTAAACATCCCAAACAATTTACACTTTCCTGAATACCATCAACATCGAAAATATACTTGCCATCAACAATTATCTTCAAAGTAACAACATTGTTTTATAATTTAAGATACTTTAATCTAGAGCGGAAAGCCTTTTGTAGCTAGTGCTCTTCCCTTTTTTTTTAACAATAAATTTGTAATTGCTTGTTAATAAATAATAATAATAATAATAATAAACTAACTTACATAAAATACTTTATTAAAATTTCAACTATCACTTGATTTTTTTTTCACTTGTCCATCGACTTTTGACTTTGGTTTGAACATGACTTTCTTTGCCTCTTCAAAGTCGAACGGTTCAGTTTTGCCATCCACATCATCCGCTATCACCAGCCTCTTTAAAAATGTGCCAGGACGACTCACAGTGGCGTAGCATCACTAGTGTGAATGATGTAGTGGCGTTCGAAATTTGGATTTTATTTTTATTTTCAATTCCTAAAATAATAATCACAAAATACTACATAATGTAAGCATATAAACTTACAATACAATGATAAATACTTACATAAATACAAAAAATACTCAACTTAACATAAACTACCTATTAACATACAATACCTAAATAAATGCGCACACCAGAAAGACCTAACGATATACTTGAACATAACATATAAATACATAACTAAAATAAATAACACCTACCATAAATATATATAAATAAATACTAAATACATAACTATAACAAATAAATACATCATATAAAAACAATAAACGTCGCACAAAAGTTCCTAACCTACTGTCATTTCAATTATTCTCGGGCCGATAGCAACGCCTCTAGCGGTGGTTGCAAAGCTAGTTCCACTTGTTCCACACCAATGTTCGCTTTCTCTTATTGGTATCGGTGTGACGAGTGACACTTCCTGTTTATTTTTTTACAGCGACATTCTGGCTGAGTATTTTTCATTTTTATTTGTGTTTTTCTATATTTAATAAGCATTTTGTTTCATTTTTCTTTTCTTTTTTTTATTTGCAGGTATGCTATCTAGACTGTGGAACCTTTGCGAAAGAAAATTCGGTCACGTAGGGTGTACAATTTCCAAGGTAAGTTTGTTTACATTTTGGTGTACATTACTTTAACCCATTTTTTCTTTTCCCATACAGGTCACAGAGTAGAACCAGAGAGTCCACTCAGCAAGGTAGTGCGTTTTTGCCTACAAGCTAAGCTAAACCGGATGACCCCACCCGGATGATCTCACTGGCCTTCACTTACCACAGCCGCCATTGTGTGCGGTCGTCAGTTGAGTTTGAAAAGTAAAAAAATTTTTTTTGGTTGCAAAAAAATCGATAGTTTATAATTTTCATGCAGCCTAGAACTTAGAAAAATGAATTTAAGATGCAGGAATTAACTTTTTTTTCCATTTTGACCAGTAATTCACTGAAAAAGACAAAAATTAGTAAAAAATTTCATACCGATGCAGGCGCTTTGTTAAGTTTCACAGAACATGCCAGTGTGCACATAGCCTTAAACTCCCCACTCGATAGCACCTGGTGTGGTAGGTCAAAAAATGACATTTATATGTAAATAAATAATGATCTGAAATCGAATAAAAGCCGAAGAAGTGATTGCAAAATTAAATAGCTTTTGCTCAATAATAGGTCTGTTCGTTGAACTTTCCCCAGGGTTCACCCAGGTTTTCTTGACAACCCTATGAGTTGTCAAAAAAACCTGGGTTTTACAGTCCTCAAAAAACGCTAAAACACAAATCACCACACATCCCTGTCATTAAAAAAAAAATACATGCCATTTGACAGCCCTCAAATCGCCACAGCAAAAAGCTAGGGCGAGTTTGGGGAAAACCTATGGCAAACCTATGGCTCAAAAAACACTCAATTTGACATTCAGGGCAAATTTAGGTTTCTCAAAAAACGCTTTGTGGCGACCCTAGGGCAACCCCAGGGCTTCAACGAACAAACCTAATATTCGGGAAATTTAATAAATCACTTTTATATTTTCAATAGAATCATACATCTTATCTTTTTTAAACGAAAAGCTGCTTCTAGGCACAAACAAGTTGTGCTTAAAAAGCCAATACCTAGGTAACAATTTTTTTTCTTATTTATTGGTTTTTCCTGACCTAACCAGCCAGAGTCTGATAACTCAAAATATCGACATCAGCAGTCACTGGAGGTAGCAGTTTGCTCCCAACCATCGCAGCAACAATTTGGTAATAAATGTAAGTATATGTAACCAGATTTTGCTTTGCAAAATGATTTAATGGAGATCTCTATTAACAGCTCTACAAACAGCGCCGATAAAGCAAACTTTTAAAGCCACCCTGGAGCCTATTCTTACACTTCAGAAGATCGCAACGCTCGTTTACAGTCCAGTGTCGAACTCTCATTCACAGTAGTATAGCCCTGACGTGAATGCAACTCAGCGATGTGCCGTCGTCCCCCTCAGCCCAACACCGATTCCCATGAACAATTCATTTTACACGGCTAAACTTGGAGCTTGGATGAATACACTAATTCTGCCAATGGTCAACACAAATGTCACTGGTAGCTCAGGATACACTGGTAGTCTCAGAGTTAATGCTAATGGGTAGTTTACAGTCGCACGGAAGCAGTGTCAGTGCAAGTATTTCCTACAACAGGAATCACTCAACTGCAGCAGCAGCCTAGTGAGGCTTTAACAGACAGAGCTTGTTTTCAAAGTAATTATAAATTTAAATTTTTTTGGTGAGATCAATCATCTATATTTGCTTACCTATTTACTTAGCAGGCAAAAAGAGATAATTGAAGATTTAAGAATTTGACCAAGAAGTTAAAGGAGAAAAGGTAACTTTGGCGAAAAATAAATTCCAAGGTCGGTTGCCTTATCATTTTTCTTTTCTTTCAGTCATTAAATGATGTACAGAACCAAGCTGCAGGCTGCACAATAGAAAACCACATAAAAGACAAATTCCATACAGTGCTCAAATAGCAAGGATAGTATAAAGAATATTTTGGTTTTACTAATCGCCATTCCAAAAAATAAAAAAACAATTCATACTTTCAATGGAAGCCACGTCTTATTTTTTTTCATTGTTTACAAAAGTAAAACTACTAAAGTTCGATTCTCTGTTTACATTTTCATTTTTGGTGTTATGTAAAACGGCTTGTCCTTTGTAGGCCCCCTTAGACGTCTAGTTGGCGCCAGCTTTCTGTTTTCAACTACTTCTTTATCCGGCATTTCCCATGAATTATCCGAGTCTCCCGAAGCATTTATGCCTTCAGACTCATCGTCACTTATAACAATTTTTCGGTAATTGTTGCGTACTTGTCTGCCACTTCGGGTTTTTGTTACCTCGGCATTGGAGATAATCGGTTCTTTCTTTGCCTTAGGCGGTCGAATAATCGCTTTGGGGGTTTTCAAGGTCGAAACCGGACTCGGTGATATGCGTGTTGAGTCCAAATCTTGCGGTATATTCTTCTTCCTAGCTGAAAGAACTTGGACGATTAGACTGACAAAAGTCAACCAACATCCAGTATACTTACAAATCGAAAAATCGAAAAGGGAGTTTTGAGGCCTAAGTGCAGTTTGCTTCTTTCCATCCCCAGGCGATTTAAGAACTTCCAAATTTGAGGCTGGTATCGGCTCCGGAGGGGACCAAGCGATGGGTCAATGTAGGTGGGACTTTTTTCAGAGAACGCATCACCTCTGGCGTCTTCCATTGATTTCCATAACAACTCGTTGAGCAGACGTTGCGCTTTGTCCATGAAATCGTCTGGGGATGCATTTGGAGTATCGTTTGTTGTTTTAGGATTATCGCGCTCTGGTGGAGAGTGAGGCACATCCTCTATGGCTCTAGGCTGATTGGCAGATCCTTTTTGAGCACTGTTGTGAGTTTTCACTTCACTCGATTCATTACTCGATTGATCGACAGATTGAGAGGAGTGCGTAAACTCATATGAACTTGAATCTTCCATCTGCTGCGATACTTGGATCTTGATGTTGATTTTGGCCGAGATGTTGAGGTGTACTTGAGTATTCTGATAACTGGAGACAGACGAATCTTTTGACTCCAACTGAGATGTTGACTGGCTTCTCTTGACTGCGTTTTCAGTTCCCGTTTGCTGCGGCTGCTGGTCTTGAACGCATTCTTCGTTTTCTTCTTCTGAGGTCTCAGCTATGGCCAACGAATCATCGGGCACGGAATCTGGTCTTATAACGCTTTCGTCTAGTAAATCTATTTTTTCTACAATATTTTGCAACTGTCAAAGATCTTGTCATCTTGTTTTTTTTTTATTTATTGAAGTTCGAAACTTCACCACGACTCCATTTTTAATCAAGAAATAGGTCGCCATATTGAATTTGTGTTGAAAAATTATTTGCGGGTGTTTTGGGTTGAAGGGGTGGAAGTGGATACTCTGTATTATCTGCTCTGTGATACAGGTATCCACAACAGATGGATGAATAAAGTGGAATTTTTTGCCTCCACATTACCCGATAAGTCTGGGGAAGTTAATATATGTGAAATTTGAAGAAAACTTGTTTCCCTAAATAAAAGACCATCGTCTACAGTCTAGTACAAACAGCTGTTAAATAAAAACTTTTCATACATGTCAAATTGTGCTGCCAAACATTTGAATAACTTAGGGCAGTCGTTTTTTTTTGGGCGAAGCTTATAACCGCGTGCAGAAAACACACCTTATACTAGGCCAAATATTTTGCGTTTGGGCTCGTGTAACAGTCTTGTAAAAAAAAACACGTCAGATCTTGATGCAGGTATCTACTTACCTCGTTGAATCGAGTAATCGAATGGAAATGAAATTGAAGTTTGTACACATATGCATGTTAGTATGTATGTGCAATTTCCACTGGTTCACATAAATTTAAAAAAAAAAACACAAACCAATATACTCGATCAACACACTCGATCTAGCTACAAGAACTGAATTGTATCGGTTAATCCTATTTCAATGCGATCTAGGTATACACTGGCAATATTTCGAATTGAAGTGTGATTCAATTCTAAGTGGGAACGAGGTAATTGGTCGCTCGAACCAAAAACTGTCAAACTAATTGTACAATGTGAACCACAGAGTAGAACCAGAGAGTCCACTTCAGCAAGTTAGTGCGTTTTGCCTACAAGCTAAATCAAACCGGAAAACCGCACCCGGAAAACCGCACTGGCCTTCACTTCCCACAGATCAAAGTCAGTTGAGTTTGAAAAGTAAAAAATTTTTTTTTGGTTGCAAAAAAATCGTTAATTTTTAATTTTCATATAGCCTAAAATTTAGAAAAATGAATTTAAGTTGCAGAAATTAACTTTTTTTACATTTTGAACAGTATTTCACTGAAAAAAACAAAAATTAGTAAAAAAAATTTCATACCGATGCAGGCGTTTAGTTAAGTTTTTACAGTTCATACTAGTGAGCACAGAGCCTCAAACTCAGAAATAGGACGCCATATTGAAAAATTTTTTTCGGGTGTTTCGGTTTGAAGGGGTTTACTGCGTGAACACAATGGGAGCCGCAGATGCAATACGCAGCCGGTGCTGAAAGAGCTGTTAAACTGTGTCGTACGTGTTTTTTAAAAACTGCACACAATGCAGTTGGACGTCGTACGTGTTTTTTGACATAAAGTCTGTATTGATGTCAGCTGACTGCATGAAATCTAATTTACAAGTATATCAAATTTGAGTTTGTGTAAATAAAATAAAAGCTAGAATGGAAAGAGAAAATGAAGAGATGGTTTTTTTGATGGGTGTAATCCAGATTTGTTATCTGGCTTTATAATATTTCAAAGAAAAAAAAACGAAGATGGTGGGTACGACCATTGTACCAAAACAGAAAAACCGAAAGATATTATGAAACTAAAAATTCAATTCCTCAGATATGTTTTTCCACTCCTTGGCTTTCATTTTAACATTTTTATAATTTCTGTTACACAAATTCCATAACATCTCTCGGCTTCGCACTGCT
This sequence comes from Melanostoma mellinum, assembly GCA_914767635.1. Classification (NCBI taxonomy): domain Eukaryota; kingdom Metazoa; phylum Arthropoda; class Insecta; order Diptera; family Syrphidae; genus Melanostoma; species Melanostoma mellinum. The sequence goes on along the minus strand of OU612060.1, from coordinate 92,681,257 downwards.
TCAATAATTTTTTCCGACTCGTCCATCTTCTACCGCCTTTAAAACCAAAACAACTTTATTGAGTACGCACGTAAAAGTTAAAAGTTAGCCAACTCTTCCGTCTGCGGCTTGCGGCGTGTAGTGCGTTGCGTATGCATTGTGTTCACATCAATGGATTTGCTACTTTTTAATATTTTGACAGTTCTTGCGGCTCCGGCTCCGTTGCGTATGCGTATGCATTGTGTTCACGCAGTTAAGTGGATACTCTGTATTATCTACTCTGTGGTGTGAACTCCGCCATACAGAATGGTTGCCTTGAAGTGAGACGCGGCCCATTTTACAGCCAAATTTTCGTTGTTAGCGCTTGTCGTATCTCAGCTGAATTCAGCCAATGAAGGCATTCAAAGATTTATTTATTGTTATTTTCTTGCTAACACTTTTGACCATATAAATCAACAGATTTATTTCAATGTAATAATAGTTAACGTGAAATGAAAACTTTCCTTTCAGTTTTTCTTTGAAAATTGTGAAAAGTGATAAAGACGTCGTTGCTAATAATGAGTGAAGTTCAATTTATATTGCATCCATTACCAGGAACTGACGAACAGTTTATTGAAAGGTATATCAGTTAAGTTACTATGCTCTGTATCGCGAAATTTTCAATGTGCGAGGATTTAAGTTTTCTTATGGTATTTATTTTACTTTGAATTATGCCGATATAATATGAACTACATAATATGTATGTACAATGTACATACACACACACACTTAATTATTGGCACATTTAACTTTAACTTTTAAGCCTTTGCAAACGTGCTATACCAACCATTATTTTTTTATTTTAAGGTGGTACTTATTTACTATTAAATATACATAGTAAAAGTCAATTTGAAACATTTTAATAGGTTTCCAAAAATTAACATAATTCACAAACATTGGTATATTTGCCGCACAAAATTATTGGCACAGTGGTGCGTTCCTAAATAGCTTCGATGTTACAAGATGTTTTAGTGTCAAAATCATCGTTGTTGTTGTGTATGTTTGACTTTGTTACAAAATCATGACTGCATTTAGGAACGACTCGATGTTACACTTTGTTGGTCTGTCAAAAATGAGAATAAAGTATTTCTTAAAATATAAAACCAGCTAAAAGAAACTCGTTTTTGATGAAGAAAAAAGAATTCTGAAATAAACAAGATTGAAAATCAATAACTGCTTACAGAATTTTGAAAGATTTATGAAAAAAAAAAACCAAAACAAATCTGAGCAACAACAATTCTAGAGGGGTTTGACAGATCAACATCGAAACTCAAGTCCCAGAGATGAGTTGGAAAAAGTTACGAAACGTAACATTCTGACAGTTCAACATTGCATTTAGGAACGACATCGATGTTACATATCGTAACTTTTTTGCATTTAGGAACGACATAATGTTACTCGATGTTACATCACGTAACATCCTAGAATAAAAGAACAGACCACAGTGCATGGAAAGTTGAAAAAAAGACACAATAGGCGTGTTTTTTTTTTAAGCTAGTATATAAGGCGTGTTTTTTTTTATGCTAGTATATAGTACAGTAAAAATTTCCCTTGGGGAACAACAACAAATCATTTTACTGTCGTAATTTTCCACAGTGAAAACAGGGATGGCATTGCTGTGGATTGATAGTTTCCAGCTTTGAAAATAAGATGGCGCCACCACTGATTTCAGTTCATCAAAGCTTTTTCGAAAGGACGTGTTCAAAAAAAATGTGGTATTCGCAAAGAAATTTTTTCTCTCGATTAAAAATTAAAGAAATAAAAACTATATTCATATTGAATTTTCGCCCTGTTTCTTACCTGGTGGTGTATATAATACAGGATTTTGCACTAGTTTTTTTTGCTGAAGCTAATAGCTTTTCTCATGGAATTATTTGACTAAAAAATATAGCCCAATGCAAGAAAAACACAAATCAAACAAACAAACGAAGCAATAAAAAATGTTCAAAAGGGAAAGATATATGTATGAAAATTAAACATTCTTCAATGGAAATTCAAGTTTGGGACTAGCCGTACGTGTTACATCTTACTTTAATTTAGGTTGTGTTTATTTGTGCGGTAATATTATAGTTCAATTTCACGGTTTTGTAAACAGAATCAACTTATTTTCTTTCTAAACCTATCGAAAAGACTGGTCAATAGTGTAAAATTGATTTACCACAGGTTTGGATAAAAAATAAATTGATTCTGTTTGCCAATGGAAAATCTCATCAAAGATTAGTTTTTAATATCTTTTTACATACTCCCCGAACATACCCGAAAGTTTTTTTCAACAAAACAGCTGACTTTGACATAGAGCTTTCTTCACTGCTGGACGATGTCTCCAAAAATAGCAAAAAAGAGCTGTAAGAGAGAATCTGATGTATGGAAAATAAGAAAAAAAATACAAATTCATACCTGGCTTGGTATCGTTATTCATTTGATAGAACAATTAACGAAACAAACCTAGTATGAATTTGATTTTGTTTCATCTTGAATTTCACAGAGAGCTTTGAAAAGTAGCAGCAAGCTTTGACGTTGAGCTCCATCTTGTTGCTGAAAATAGTACTGAAAATACTGTGGACGGATCGTTTTTTTTTAACTCGAATGCTGTACTATATACTAGGTTAAAAAAAAACACGCCTATAGTACAGCATTCGAGTTAAAAATAAACGATCTGTCCACAGTATTTTCAGTTCTATTTTCAGCAACAAGATGGAGCTCAACGTCAAAGCTTGTTGCTGCTTTTCAAAGCTCTCTGTGAAATTCAAGGTGAAACAAAATCAAATTCATACCAGGTTTGTTTCGTTAATTGTTCTATCAAATGAATAACGATACAAAGCCAGGTATGAATTTGTATTTTTTTTTTTCTTATTTTCCATACATCAGATTCTCTCTTACAGCTCTTTTTTTTACTATTTTTGGAGGCATCGTCCAGCAGTGAAGAAAGCTCTATGTCAAAGTCAGCTGTTTTGTTGAAAAAAACTTTCGGGTATGTTCGGGGAGTATGTAAAAAGATATTAAAAACCAAACCAAACCAAAAACTTTGATGAGATTTTCCATTGGCAAACAGAATCAATTTATTTTTTATCCAAAGCTGTGGTAAAGCAATTTTACACTATTGACCAGTCTTTTCGATAGGTTTAGAAAGAAAATAAGTTGATTCTATTTACAAACACGTGAAATTGAACTATAATATTACCGCACAAATAAACACAACCGAAATAAAATTAAGTTGAAAAACGTACTGCTAGTCCCAAACATGAATTTCTATTGAAAATGTTTGATTTTCATACATATATCTTTCCCTTTTGATCATTTTCTACTGCTTTGGTTGTTTGTTTGATTTGTATTTTGCTTGCATTGGGCCATATTTTTTAGTCAAATAATTCCATGAGGAAAGCTATTAGCTTCAGCAAAAAAGAACTAGTGCAAAATCCTGTGTTATACAGGGTGTTCCGTACTTCGTGTAACATCCTTTGGGGTGTGATTCTTGGTCATATTCTAAGAAAAAAAATGTATTACAGTAAAGCTCAATTCTCAACTTTGACATCACTTTTTGACAATTTAAGAAAAGGCTAACTTAGGTGTACCCTGACCTATGTTAAATTCAATATCTCTGTCAATACTAATGATAGAGAACTAATCATAGTTTTAATTTTTTGTAGAAATAACAGCCTTTAAGACTGTATTTAAGTTTAGCTTCCAAAGGTTAAGACTTTCCAGATTTTCAATTTTAAGTGCTGTTCAAATTTTCTTCCCGAAACAAAGTTTTGACTGAGGTCATTTTTTTGCAGAAAATGCCTGATAAACATGGAGTTTCTTTATTTTTTACAGATGAACTAAACAATAATAAAAAAAAAAACTTAGTAATAAGTGCACTCAAAAACCCATAGATTTTATGATATTTGAAAAAATACAAAATGGGGAAAATTAAAAAAAAAAAAAAGAGTTTTAAATTTGAGGTTTATTTGAATAAAACAATAATATGGGCACTTTTAGTAGTTTTTTTTATGTATTTTATACACACACAGTTATAACAAGTGCTCAAAGTGCCTACGCAGACATTTTTTTCTTATATGAGTTTTACAATGGAAATTCAAGAAGAGCACAACGAATATACCAGGAACTTTATTCTTACTGAACATCTGGCAACCCTAAGCCTATAGGAATCTAATTTAAATACAGTTTCAGAGTTTACAAGACACAAGTAAGACAAGAGTTATCGAGAACAAACATCCACAATGAAATTCAAAAATGGGCTCTGGCATGCATTCAAAACGAAATAGGGCACTTTGAGCACTTGTTATAACTGTGTTTGTATAAAATACATAAAAAACTACTAAAAGTGCCCATATTATTGTTTTATTCAAATAAACCTCAAATTTAAAAATCTTTTTTTTTTTTTTTTTAATTTTCCCCATTTTGTATTTTTTCAAATATCATAAAATCTATGGGTTTTTGAGTGCACTTATAACTAAGTTTTTTTTTTATTATTGTTTAGTTCATCTGTAAAAAATAAAGAAACTCCATGTTTATCAGGCATTTTCTGCAAAAAAATGACCTCAAAGTCAAAACTTTGTTTCGGGAAGAAAATTTGAACAGCACTTAAAATTGAAAATCTGGAAAGTCTTAACCTTTGGAAGCTAAACTTAAATAAAGTCTTAAAGGCTGTTATTTCTACAAAAAATTAAAACTATGATTAGTTCTCTATCATTAGTATTGACAGAGATATTGAATTTAACATAGGTCAGGGTACACCAAAGTTAGCCTTTTCTTAAATTGTCAAAAAGTGATGTCAAAGTTGAGAATTGAGCTTTGTCATACATTTTTTTTCTTAGAATATGACCAAGAATCACACCCCAAAGGATGTTACACGAAGTACGGAACACCCTGTATACACCACCAGGTGAAAAACAGGGCGAAAAATCAATATGAATATAGTTTTTATTTCTTTAATTTTTAATCGAGAGAAAAAATTTCTTTGCAATTACCACTTTTTTTTTAACACTTCCTTTCGAAAAATCTTTGATGAACTGAAATCATTGGTGATGCCGTCTTATTTTCAAAGCTGGAAACTATTAATCCACAGCAATGCCATCCCTGTTTTTACTGTGGAAAATTACGACAGTAAAATGATTTGTTGTTGTTCCCCAAGGGAAATTTTTACTGTACTATATACTAGCACTAGCTGACCCGCCCGGCGTTGCGCGGGTCTCATTCAAAAGCGTTGTTCACTAAAAATTGCTAAAAAACCAAAAATTGTTAGAAAAACCCGCTGGGGTAAGCTGAATATTGTCTGAAAGTTTTAAGTTTCTTGTTCCAATTATCGTCACAACTATTATAAATAAATAAGACTGCGCCGGCGCAAAAGAGCGGAGAGACCCAGGGCCTAGCGCATTTCTCGCAACCATGTCCTGTGAGGAAATGGAGGGTACCTACAATTTTCTGCAAATTCCGAACGGCTTAAAGAGAAGCCAGCGCTTTTCGTGGCAATGAATTTTATCATCGGAGTAACTGTCAACTGCTTGCGAAAACATTTTAACATCTGAAAGGCGAAAGATTTTTTTAAAATCGGTCAAGGATTTTCTAGGTTCCTGTGATTGTTCTTGTGTATGATCCCGTTGGAATATGTAAACAAATACATATCATTCTAACAGTTACATAATTTAGAAATTGGTCGAGCAGTTTCTAAGTTCTCTTTCCCGTTACTGTGAAAATATGTATATGTTACAGTCAAAGTGATGAAATAGCTATTATACATAATGACTGGTCATTATATATAATGGCCAAATTCACTAGACAAAGTAATAAATTAATCACTTTGTCTGGACAGAATTCATAATAACTTGTCAAAGTTAGTCAAAGTAATAAATACGGTCTAGCCGACTTGTTACCCCTCCCTTTCTTTATCCCGCTACCGCGTTCCGTATGCAACAGCTTTCCGCATGGCCCGCTTCGCGGGGCTCATTATTTTAACCCTTTTTTCCGCAGGGTTAAGCTGCTTGTGGTACCCGTGGCGTAATGGCTAGCATGTCCACCTGCTAACCCAGAGGTTCGAGGTTCGAATCCCAGCAGAGGCAAAATGCAAAAATGTTTTTCCACTGGTATCGCCTTTCGCGAGGAATTGGCAAGTCCTCCGTTAGTAAATTCATTGCCATGAAAAGCGCATTCTCAATTAGCCGTTCGGAACCGGCGAAAAATTGTAGGTCCCCTCCATTCCCTCACAAGGCATGGTTGTGAGAAATGCGCTAGGCCCAGGGGCTCCTCGCTCTGTTGCGCCACCCTATTTATTTTTTATTTTTTATTTAAGCTGCTCATGCTAAATATGAAAATAGCAATTAATTTCTGTATGCAACAGCTTTCCGCATTTATTTTATAATTTAATTTTTTAAATAATCTTTGTGATTAGTTAAAGCAAATTGAAATATAATTTTATAATTTTAAACGCATACCTACGTGTTTTATTACATTATCCAAGTCATCGAAGATATTATATATAATAGCTAGTTAATGTGATTAATTTTGTGTCCATTATCACTTTAACCAAACTGAGTAGATATTATGCATAATGGCTAGCCATTATACATAATATCCAGATTTATTGCTTTGGCTGTAACATATACATAAAAACCTTTTTCTTGGGTCACTGTTTCAATTGAAAAAAAAACCACATCAAAATCAAAGACTTTAAAAAAGCATACAGGCAGACAGCGGGAAGCGACTTTGTTCATATTTTGCAAAAATAATATAAGGCATAAGGAAGTTCAAATAACAGCGGAATGTATCCAGCTGCCAATCATCCAACTGTTGCAGATGTTTAGGCTCAACAATACGTGGTGTTATTGAATTGTGGCTTATATGACACGTTTGTAGGTTTAACATAGCAGTGCCATCTATTGTTTACTTTCTCAAAAATCTGTTAAAATCTTTTGAAGCTAACAGATAATTGTGAATGTAAAACAAATAATTTGCAATAAAATAATATTGCCACTGTATATTAAGATGTAACCTATCCTATCTTTTAAGTTAGACCAAACTGCACACGGTGTACAAATTTTATTAAAAACGGTTAAGTAGTTTAGGAGTCCATCGGTGACAAACATTGTGACATGTGATTTATATGGGGCATTCCACGCCAAATCGTACAACGTTCGACCTTTGCATTTCCGATGTTTTTCAAAAATTTTTGAGTTATAGTAACCATTGAAAAAGACCTCCATGATTTTTTTCATTTTTTTTCCGAGCCGTTTTAGAGATATCAATTTTTGAAAAAATCGCTCTTTTTTTCAAAAATCTGTAACTTTGCGAAAAATTGTCTGTTGCGTGTGCATTTGGGTCGCCAAACATTAAGCGTGTTCCTTAATTCAAAAAGTCGTTGCCATTGATGATGTCGCAATAAAGGTTCACAAGAATTGGGCAACACCAAAATGCTTGGCGAGCAAGTTTCAACACTGCAGTTGGCACAAGAGACGAACAACTTCTAAATGCTTCATGGACTTTTCGGTCATCGGGAAGTTTCAATTGGAAAACGCGAATGATCAGAGAGTTCAATTGTGTTCACCAAATGAATCGGTTGTTTCTATTTTCAAGTCGGTGCAATTATTAATAAAAAGCACAACATTTTGGCGCAGCCGGTAGGATCTCCACCAAAAAAAACAAAATACTAATAATCGGTGCGGTGTTTAAAAAAAAAAGAAATAAGAAAAACAGCGACTGTGAGCTCCACATCGCAACCGAACTAGACACTTTTACCCAAGAAAAAAAAAAAAAAAAATAAGAAGAGCAAATACCGGTATACCCAGTGACAGTGAGTGAAGTAAATCAAATTAAGGAAAAGTGCAAGATTTCCAAAAAAAAAAAATCAAATTGCTTCAGTGAGTCACAGGTGAGTATAATAATCGTTTTTGTTTCCAAACTTTTTTTTTGCTAAACAGTTTTAGCTCGAAATCCGAGATTTTTTTTTTTATATATACAGGGTGATTCGCATAAGCTGTGACAAAAAGATAGGGTGTGTAGGTTGGACCTAGACAAGCAAAAAATCGTATGGGAGGGGGGTCCATTTTCCCCCGTTTAGGCGGGAGGGGCAATTTAAGAAAAAAATCTCAAAAAATGGAAAAAAAATTATTTAAAAATAACGGTAATACCTACAGAGTCGTGCTATAGCATTTTGAAAAGCCAAAAACTTATACATTAATTTAAATTTAAAAATAAGTTGTTCAAATAAATAGTTTTTGAAATATTAATTTTCAAAGTCAAAATTTTGAAGAAAAAAAAACATAATTTTTTTTTTAAACCACTTTTTTTTCCAAATTTTACATAATTAAGTAGTATTTTTCTGGCTAATTTTCAATGCTCTTATTTATTTTTGATCAAACACAAAAAACCGGATGTCAAAATAACCTGTAGTTTTTGAAAAAACCAAAAATTACAAAAACGACTTTCTAAATTTTTTTTTTTTTTAAGTTTTTTTTTCGTTTTTTGATTCTTCAGTTTTTCATCTTCTTTATTCCCGGTCCACTCCATCCAATTTTTGGATGGCGGTTATGTCTGCTTTGCAGCAGTCCAGGGCGTCCGCTAATTCTCCAGCTGAACGTAATCCATTAAGAAATCTTACATTCCACGTGCAGATCCGGAGGTCATTGTCCTTTTTTCGTTTGCTTACCTTTCGTCGTCAAATTTAAAATCATTCACCCTTATTACGAATGGCTTTTGAATAAAACGCCAATAAAATGACTTGTCTCTAGGTGCCATAATTGCTGTTTAAATAAAATAACTTTTGAGTTAATGGTAAGAGCAATGAGGAACAGATAGAGGGCTGAACTTATATTTTTATAAAACAAAAATTATCGCAGCTGGAGCTCTGTCATTTTTTAGGCGCTTTAGTGAAACGCTTATCACAATAAGGATGATTATCGTTATCCGGGGCTATTGGTTGTCTCGGAACCAGATGTTTTTACGTGGTTGGGTAATTAACCATACGCACAACCCCCAACCTGGAGGGCCAGGTCCTTTTGAATCCCTTCGGACATAAAGGGATGGAATATCCAGTGTCAGTACCCTGCTGCAAGGGTGTGAGTGCTGCCGTTGGCTCACCAGGAGCTTATCCGCCACCATCTCTACTTGAAAGACCCTGAAAGAACTTAAAACCAAATATGTTGGAGTAGCTCCTTCAGAGGTTTCTGCTTTTTGGCCGCTGAAGTACACCGTTGATTCTGTCATTCGAATTCATCCGCTGGGACATTTACGCGAAAGCTCTCGTAGACCACTGATATTCATGCAGTCAGTCATTGTTCGCAGAGCATTATAGTGTTGATCACAATTCTTTTGCTCCGCATTCCTTTGTCAACACTCGCACTTACTAGTTTAGCAGGTCCCAAGGCCCAGTGGATACCGCTTGGAGGTATAGTAAGCACAATTGACGTGTACTATAAGTTGCAACATCTGGGCGCCGGCCGCCAAGTTGGCACCAGTCAGAGGCTACCCGAATAGTACAACGCCCATCCAACAGCACATACCTATGTATATATCAAAGGAAAGTTCTAATATTGCACTTGCAACATTATACCCCAATATTGCATATGGAGTCGGAATTTTTTTTATCATGTGACATTTAAAGTTATTTCTTACATATATTGCTACACCACCAGTATATTTCGACTCACTTTCACAACTAAACGGAGGAAAGAAACCTTGTAGATGGACATATTTCAAATCTTCGGGGTCAGTAACATTGGTTTCGGACACAATTTAAATATCAACACTTTCATTTTCTATTAAACTTTCCACCTGCTCAAAAGTACTATCTAACACTTTTGCAAAGGCAACATTGTCCATTTCGACCACTGAATGAAAACATTTAGCTTTTTTTACTACACATTTAATGTCATGTTCTTCCAAAGAGTACTATTACACGGTGAAATTTGTTGCATGCAATTTCTTCGAATTCTTCTTTGTTCTGCCATCCCGTGTCGCAAGTGTTATCACACGATGAAATCCAGTTTTATGGAACTAGTTTCACATTTCTCTTTATCTTTCATTCGGTGTTTTTGTTTTTGGGGAAACATAGTTATCTACTAGTGTCTAGTTGCTTCAAAACCTCTTTTATTGGCAATTGAAAAACAAAGTCATTATTATTAGTATTATTACTTATTACTGAACCAAACCCCGGTACCCGTGGTGTGATGGATAGCATGTCCGCCTGTTAATCCAGAGGTTAGAGTTCGAATCCCAACAGAGGCAAAAATGTTTTTTCCACGGGTATCGCCTTTCGCGAGGAATTGGCAAGTCCTCCGTTAGTATTCATTGCCATGAAAAGCGCCCATTACCATTACCTTAAAGGAATAAAGAACAAGAGGGATTACTATTACCTCTCTTGCCCCGCAACTTCCATTTGTTTACATTGTTGTTTTTTAACACAAGATCCACCTGTGATACACGTATTAAGCTGAATATAAAGCTGTGTCAGTGAATTTACTAACGCCACTTTACTAAAATAAAGTGGTGTTTGTGAAGTCAGTTCGAGGGCAGATGCCGTGGTGTGTGTGTGGTTTTCCCTCTTGTTCTTTATTCCTCTAAGGTAATGGTATTTTAACATTGTAGTCTACACTTTTTTTTTTTGAATTCACTTTCAATTTTCTTTAATGATTTTTCATCTCCTCTAATAAGCACTACACCATTTTGAATATCTTTAATATTACTTATTTTTAAAGCTAAATTTGCCGGGTCAATTGTGCTTTTAATAATTTCTCTTGTTTTTATATTGTTTTGATTCTCTTTTGGTTTAATTATTATCGCATTATTTTTTTCTTTTACTTTATCTGTTTTGATTGTGTTGGTGTTGTTTTGTTTTCAGACACAACTGATTCCTTGAAATTTTTTAATTCTTTGAAAATATTTTCTTTTATTTCTTTTACACTTTGTATCGCGTTTATATTTTCATCTCCTATTTTTTTGCATCTTCACATATTTTTGCACTTTGTGCGTTGAAGCACTCGCTTACTTTTACAAATTTTTCAAATTCTTTTACACTTTTTTCACACGCCTTTTGCGAAATTTTCATTTCTTTTACTCTATCCGCGTATCTGGCTTCAATTGCTTTTAATACATTTTTAATTTCTATTTCATTTTTTTGCAATGATTTATCAAATTCACTTTTATGTTGTTTTAGGTAAATTCCATTTTTTTTGAACGTTTTCATGTATTTCGCGTACAGCTAAATCCACATTATGTATATATTGTAAACAATATCAGATCACTTATGAATTTCAGCAAAGTACATATTTGTGTCTTACACATTACTACTGTACCGGTCGATCCCAATGCATGCCACTTTAAGGTGGTAAATTTTTCCACAAATTCCCGAGCACTTTATACCGGATTCACCGCTTATATCGTTTTTGCATTTAAAACACTCCATTTCAATTGTTTTTTGTCTTCCTTATACCACGCACTCTATAATTCATTAGTTTGTGCAATGGTGCAAAGAAAAATGCTTAAATATAACAATATGTATATAGGTTTTTTCCCAATTTAAAGTCGGATCACTCAGAATACTCGTCTATACTCTTCGACAGTTACACTGTTGAAAAGTAACGAATCGAGTACTGGTGAACATCATGATGAGAGATTTTTAATGTTTGCTATTTTCTCATTGAGTAGTGTTAAGCGGGGAATACACGATACAATTATCGTATGCGACTTGGATCGCATACGATCGAGTTTGGTTTTGAGTTCAAGGCATTCTACACTGCGACATCGGTACAGCGGTTCATTTCATGCACACACACGATACAATCTACCATGCGATGTGCGATTATCGGTACGATAATTGTATCGTGTATTTCCCGCTTTAATTCGTCTTCTCCTCGAATGATGATTCCCTTCTTCTTCTGGTTTTTAGCTTGTACTGGTTCGATTTCAAACTTATCCACGCGTACACTCAAATTTAGTGTCTGCAGAAAAGGGGCACTTTGTTCTGAGACATATCAATTATGAGCATAATGATAATGACTTTTTTCCCCAAAAATAAAAACACCGAATGAAAGATAAAGAGAAATGTGAAACTAGTTTCATGAAACTGGATTTCATCGTGTAATAACACTTGCGACACGGGATGACAGAACAAAGAAGAATTCGAAGTGGTTTCGTGCAACAAACTTCACCGTATAATAGCAGTCTATATAAATTGCAGAACAAAACAAACGGGAAGAGTTGGCTGTCAAAAATAGCACACACACAATAAGAGTGTTCAATGACCTGTTCTAGAACAGTTTCAGACAGAAAAGATCAGGCTTTTGGTGTTCAATGAGAAATTTTCTGTTCTTTTCTGATCTTTTTTGTGTTCAATGAGCTGTTCTAGAACAGTTTAGCACAGCATTTTCTGCACCTCCTCTTGAGCAAGTGCAAGTTCGGTGAAAACTGTCAAAAGCAGCTGTTGACTTTTTGCTCGTAGTTTTTTAAGCGCATTGTAATTTTAATTTGTTGTGAAAAGTTCAAAAAAATTTTAAAAAATCAGGAAAATAACACCTAATCTTGTGCTGAAAATAAAATTACTAATTTGTGACTACCTTGTTGTAGCCAAGGTACGAATGAGGATATCTTGTTCACGACCAGCACGAACTAACGCTGTGAAGAGATATGACGTCGGAAAGCTACAATCGCAAGAGATTGCTAATGCCTTTTCCAATCGAGTGTCCCTTCAATTATCCTTGAATCCCATGCCGCCAGCATTAAACATCGAAGACCAGTGGCAGCAATGCCAAGAAGCCATCAGAACCGCTGCCTCTGAGGTTCTGGGTTTCACTCGGCCACCAAAACGAAACCCATGGTTCGATGAAGAATGTAGGCAGGCAAATGCAGCCAAGCAAAGAGCACGACAAATGCTTTTGCAAACACGAACGAGGGCTGCTTACGATCGGTATAACGAGATTTACAAGGAGAGAAGAAGGGAAGAACACCGACTTCTCAAAAAGAAAAAGAAGCAGCATGAGAAGCGCTCGTTTGAGGAAATAGAGAGGTGCCATGACAGGAACGAGACTCGGAAGTTTTACCAAAAGGTAAAAAGATCCTGCCAGGGTGGCAAATCCCGAACTCAAGCCTGTAAAGACCAGCAGGGAAACATAGTTATAGAGTCACAGTCGCTACTGAGGATCTGGAAAGATCATTTCTGCAGACTGCTTAACGGCGATGAGGACACAAATTCCGCTGTCAGGCAGATTGCCCCATTCAGCCTGGACGATGATCAAGAATGCCGTCCTCCCGACCTAGAAGAAGTTAAGCTTGCTATATGCAAACTTAAATCAAATACGACTGCAGGTGCAGATGGCCTTGATGCCGAACTTTTCAAGGCAGCTGGAGATCAGTTGGAAAGGAGCATGCACCAGCTGATCTGCATGATATGGTCGAAAGAAAGCATGCCCGATGAATGGAACCTCAGTATCGTATGCCCGATCCTAAAGAAAGGAGACCCTCACAACTGCGCCAATTATAGAGGGATAAGCCTCCTTAACGTCGCTTATAAGATCTTGTCTGCTGTAATATGTGAACGTCTGAAACCCCACGTCAACAACTTGATAGGTCCTTATCAATGTGGTTTTAGACCAGAGAAGTCCACAATAGACCAAATTTTCACATTACGGCAGATCTTGGAAAAAACCCGAGAACACAATATCGATATTCACCATCTTTTTATCGATTTCAAGGCCGCGTATGACAGTATCTACAGAGACGAGCTGTACAGAGCCATGTCTAGTTTCGGCATCCCTGCAAAACTCGTACGACTATGCAGGATGACTTTGGAGAATTCACGCTGCTCCGTCAAGGTCGGTAAAGAACTCACCGAGACCTTCAATGTCGAAAAAGGTTTTAGGCAAGGCGATAAACTGTCATGCGATTTCTTCAACATCATACTTGAACAGATTGTAAGAAACTCAAACGTCAACACCAGAGGAACAATCTTTCAAAAATCTGTGCAATTGCTCGCATATGCAGACGATATTGACGTAATGGGAAGAAAAAAGCGTGATGTCATAGGTGCTTTTGCGAGTATTGAAACAGAAGCGGCAAAAATGGGTTTGATGGTTAATGAGGGCAAAACAAAGTATATGCTGTCATCAAACAAGGACACAGAACATCGACGAATTGGACAAAACGTCACAATAGACAGACATAACTTCGAGGTAGTACAGGACTTCGTCTACCTAGGATCCGCTGTAGACACGGACAACAACATCAGTGCGGAGATCAAACGGAGAATAACTCTTGCCAACCGTTGCTTCTTTGGGTTAAGAAGGCAATTGAGAAACAAAACCCTCTCCAGAAAAACCAAGGTAACCTTATATAAGACCTTAATCATCCCAGTCCTGCTTTACGGCGCGGAAGCATGGACCTTATCGAAAGCGGATGAGGAAACCCTTGGTCGTTTCGAAAGAAAAATTCTCCGAATGATCTTTGGTCCCGTATGCGAAGGCAATGTGTGGAGAAGAAGATACAACAACGAGCTGTATGAGCTGTACCGCGACATGGGCATAGCCAGAAGAGTACGCATCGCGAGGCTACGATGGTTGGGCCATGTTGAGCGGATGGACCCAAACGCTCCGGCTCGTCGGGTGTTCGAAAGCACATTGCAGGGAAATCGCGGAAGGGGAAGACCTCGTCTTAGGTGGCGCAATCAAGTGGAGGATGACCTCAACCGACTTGGAGTGCGAAACTGGAGAGAGCTCGCCCGAAATAGAAGTCGTTATCGAAGGATGTTGGTTGAGGCCCAGGTTCACCCCGAACTGTAATGCCCACCTAAGTAAGTAAGTAATTTGTGACGAAAATACGCTAAATTAAATTGATATCTGAAAAAGAAAAATTGGTGGTTGTTTTTCTTTCGTTTTTGTTGTTGCTTTTTTTGACAAGTTTGCTTGTTCTAACTTGCCTGACGTTTTTCACTGCTTCTGTGCTGTACTGTGCTGTTCTTTGTTCTTTTGTTTTTGCAAAGGAAATCGACATATAATATCTTCGCATTTATTTTGGCCGTATCTCCTCTAATGAACGTTTTAATCTATCTTTCGCAGCAATTTGGAGTTTAATTTTTATTAATTTTCTTCTCCTCTCTCTTGCCGCCGCAGGGTAATCCCTATGTAGCGATTTGCCGGTGCTTTTAAGAGTAGACGTCGATTGGAGAATGCTCCCGACATCTTCTTTGTTCTGTAGTTCGACTATTACGTTTTCAGTGTTTGTTACCTCGTTTCCACTTAGAATCGGGTAATCGTATCGTTTTATGATTCAGATTTCGATGGAGGTATCTACTTACCTCACTGAATCGAGTAATCTAGGTATACAACACACTCTTTCGAGTCGATCCAGCTAGAAGAGCTGTATCGGATCGGGTAATCCTATTTCAATTCGATGTAGGTGTACACTGGCACTAATTCGAATTGAAGTGTAATTCAATTCTAAGTGGAAACGAGGTATGTATTTCGTGAACGGATTGATCGCGTTGTTGCTGTAGCTGCTTGGTTTTGAGTCTTGAGTAAATCCAAGCATAGTGATTTTGCCTTGTCCACCGCAGATACACCTACTTCAGCTGGAAATTTTTTTCGTTTGCTTTTCCATTTTGTCGAGCTGACTTTTCAGCGAGAGATTGTTTTGTTGTAGTGCATTTATTTCAACCCAAATTTTATTCACTTCTGACTTTGTTTTAAGATCCTTTCAAAGAGCAGTTTGATTTTCGATCTTTTTTAAAGTTTTTACTTAACTTTTTGGGTTTGGTTGAAATTCAATTTCACTCACCCTGAGTTGCAGATCAAAAAGTGATCAAATTTTATGCTAGGTTTCCACTTGCCATTTTTTGAATGATGAATGACCAAGTTTTCTGTCATCGAGAAAAATGACAAGTGGAAATTGCAAAATTTGACAGTCATTCAACTGACGAACAGCGTCGGTCATTTTTTGGCAGTAAATTTGAATGACAAGTGGAAATTGGCTGATTGACAAACGAAATGTCACTCTATCATTCACTGACATCGATATTTTTTTTTGACATCGTGTTGAATCTTTTGTCAATTAAGTGACGAGTTAATACACGAGATCTAAATAAACTAAATAAATTATCTATTTGCCTCTTTGCTTGATTTATTTTTTGTTTTGTGTTTGCGAAGTTTTCATATTTTTTATTAATCAAAATGTCGAATAGGAAGCAAATAGCTCTTGCTTCGTTCGCACTGATGGTGTGAGCTGGATTGAAGCTGGCCAAACGAGAGAAGAAATCAGGCCGGGCAGCAAACAACACATTGGCTTTTTCAAGTCAAACAAAAAACACCATGTAATGTATGCATACTATGAGGAGAAGGTAAAGTTTGACGAGTACGGTGAGATTGTCAATTTGGAAGATTATTGTATCGCTGACACGAATGTAGACATGATGAGCGAATCGACTGCAAAAGAAGCAGTAAAAGAGGATACGGAGAAGACAGAAGAATTCAAATTACTGGAAAATCCGAAAAAATGTTTGAGCAGTCGCAAAACCATTGAAGTGAATGCTCAAATTCAGTTTATAGATTTCGAAGGAAGATCTGATGGTGAATAGATGCTGAAGATCCTATTGCAATTGCGACCTCGCCGTTTTGTTGTTGTTCGAGGGCAGCCCAATTCCATTGAAGTAGACGCAAAACATTGCCTACAGAATATCGGTGCCAAGGTCTTTACTCCTGAAAAAGGTGAAATCGTTGATGTCACTTCGGAGAGACATATCTACCAAATTAGACTGACTGAAGGCTTGGTGTCTCAATTGCAATTCCAAAAGTGCAAAGCAGCTGAGGTTGCTTGGATTGATGCCCAAATTGGCATCCGAAATAAACAAATCGAAAGCACTCCGCCTGCAAACGACAAGGATAAAGCGGATGCCAACAACGTACGATCAATATGCCATTATATAAATAAAGACTTTTTTTCACATTAAAATCGTGGAGTTTATCAATGAAAATTGGCGCTTTTGTAATTGGAAAACAAAAATCGTTCATTGTTTTCCTTTTTAAATGAATGAAAAAACATTTTCCAATTATTTTCTATTTATTTATTAAAACCCATATTAAGAATATATTTCTCTTTATTTTACATCGGGAGCAAACAAGGAGTAACCTTACAATCTATACGGAACCAAGTAACTACTCAATTTATAGACATCTTTGCAACACAAAACAAAAAATTCAATTGCAAGGCGGCAAATAATTGTCAGTGACAATCCACTGTCAGTTCAGAAATGACAGCACAAGTGGAAATAGTGTTCATTGAGTTGACAAAACATCTTGTCAAAATTTCTTTATCAATGAATTGACAAACAATTTTTTGACAGTAAATGACAAAAGTGGAAATGAACTGGCAA